>JAUDZF010000009.1:0-2427087 GCA_030407055.1 Armillaria mellea
TCTCCTACATCAAAGTCAGTACATCGTTGATAAGGAAATAAGAAGTCAAGACCTACCGATATTCGCCAAGTGATTGGCTAATCTCAGATTGTTTATGAGTATCTTTGATGCTTCGGCACCTCCCTTGACGCCGAAACACAGGAGCCCGCCAAATAGACCAGGACGCAACAAAGATTTCGCTCGAAAATGACTAGGGTGTGAATCCAGCCCTAGGTATGATACCCAGCTAACCTTGGGATGGACGTCCAGGAATCTGAAATCTAGATATGAGTTTTCTGTTCAAGAGGGCGGTCAAGTCTGTTTACCTTGCGAGCGCATGGCATTCTCGCAATGACGCTCAGCCCGTAAACTCAGCGTCTCAACACCTTGCAACAGAAGAAAGGCTGCAAAGGGGTTCAGTGCAGGACCCATATCACGAAGCATCTGAAGTGCCCGTTAGTCATATGTACGGCCCGGTCCCTCGACGTACTCCGAACGAGCTTTAGTAGAAAATGCCTTGCCGTCGCCAAGGTCTGCATAGATTACATTCTTGAATCCTTCAGAGGGAGTGTTGAAGCTGGGAAATCGGTCTGAGGCGGCTTTCCAGTTAAAATTGGCTGCATCTTCAGTTAAGCTCCATGTATAACGGTGCCACGGCAGCATGCCAGATACCTGAGTCGACAACGACACCTGCAATTGTAGTTCCGTGGCCACCTATCCATTTTGTGGCGCTTTGCACTATGTAGAGAGGAAGGGTCAAGTGAAAAGTATACATGATACGGAGGGCTCATACCGACTATATCTGCCGTAATCAATGGGACGAAAGAGGTACCCTACGTTGTGTCTCTAATATCAGGGGAGCACACCACATACACAAATGAGACTTACCACCCATACCAAGAGTATTATCAACTACAAGCGGAATGTGGTGGGACTATGCGCAAGCTTTCAAGATGTCAGGATACGGGTGCGACGTCATGGCGCGAAATACCTCAGCCAATTCCTTGATAGGCGCAACAAGGAATGTCGGGTTACTGATCGACTCTGTGTAAATTGCTTTTGTCTTGCCATCAATGAGCACGGCATAGTCTTCCACTTTGTCAGTGCCGACAAATCTAACTTGGATACCAAACTTCTTGAATATGACTATCCATTATTGACATGAGAAGATTTTCGTGAAAGTATATCAAGTATGCGCACCTTTGAGTTGGTTCTGACTCTTTGGATGGAGATCAGCTTTTGGACGAAGAAATACTATGCATGGTCCTTACACCACCATAGAGGAATGAACTACAGGACAGTTTATATGTAAACACATTCTTTCGCTCAAGGTAATGACTTACGAGGAAATGATGTTATCACCTGCACTAGCTAAGGTTAATAGAGCAACAAACTGAGCGGACATTCCAGATGCTGTGGCGATAGCAAACATGCCACCCTCAAGCGCAGCGATACGTTTTTCAAAGACGTCCTATCATATAAATCAATCAAGGGGTCATTAAACATGACACGGGGCTCATACGTACGACAGTAGGGTTAGATATGCGAGAATACACAAATCCTTCCGAGCCAGAGCTATCCCCCAGGTCAGCGTTGAGGGTTATCGAAGCTTGAGTCGAGTCCATACTTTACTCCAAAGAGTCCTTGGCTCTGCTAATTTTTGTTCTTCAGTAAGGAACAAGACCTTCATCAAATGACGCACAGTACTATCAAAACAGAAGCTTGTGGACGCGTAAACTGGCACGGCTCGTGCATTCAAGCTACGCTCGGGTTCATGTCCAGCGTACAGTTGAAGCGTGTCGAATTCAGGTTCTCTATCGCAATGCATCAGTGAGCTGCTCAATGATACAGTTCCAATACAGCACAGACAAACGCACTTGTAAAAACAGCGGTCATGATTCAATTCAGAGAATGTGTACGACTCTTCTGCGACCATTGAAGGGGAAGACATATATACGCGCATTTTTTTTTCTTCCGTTGGACGGGTAGACAACCGATTCGGAGTCCTTTGGGGCGCCACTCTACTTGAACGAGTCGCGGTGGAAGTTCGATGCAGTACGGCCCGATGCTCCGAGTCCTCAGTATTCCGCCGTGCCTTAAAAATTTTCGATTATCTTCAGTATGGGGTACTAATGCCCACAGTTTGATGATCTCCCGCCTAACATCCAGGCCTGTGCTTCTTCGACTGCTGATGGTGTTCTCCGACTGAGCCGATGAGGCCTTGAATATTTGATCGCCGCCGTATGGACTGCTTTGTGTTGTTCGTTAACTATAAGCGGTTGTTTGTTCTCATCCCTGACCGGGATCACCTTCTAGGCCTTTCAGCGCTCCGAGCAAACTTCCATTCTACTGTTGATCCTGCACCATGAGATATCAACCCATGCGCTGCATCTTTCCGGTGATGACGATGTGTACAGCATACCTAAGCTTCTGGACTATTCATCCTCATTCTTCCAGACCTCTCGGCTCGGGTTTCACTCCTATATTGGAATGTCTACCCCAGAGCAAGAACACGCACCTACGCAGAAATCCCAGCTGTCGGCAGTAACTGTAAAAGAAATTCCCCAGACAAAATGGTCGCTTCTAAGGACGAGATAACGACACTACCGACAGTAGATGCTCACAATGTCCCCGATGGTGGGTTGAGGCATGGATGACTGTTGTTGGCGCGTACGTCAAGCTGTCTTCTTTGATGCTTCATTCCAAAACGCTCACACCTCTCTTAGGTTTCTCGTCGTCTTTTGTTCTTCAGGGTTCGTTTTTAAGCGTTACATTTGGTGTTTACTAAAACTCAACAACGAATATATGGCAGTTACGTTAATTGCTATGGTGTATATGAAGGTAGATTATTTGAAGGTATCGACCTCAAATACAAATTATTGACGCTCTACAATCCCAGATTACTATGTCCGTGAATTTTTGAGCGATCATTCGTCTTCAAGAATTAGGTACGATCTCTCTGTGACCATTTCCTAGTATTTCCCTTTCTCTGACATGTCGAAGTTGGATAGGTGGTGTTCAAATACTGGGTTTGGGGTCCTTAGGTATATATTCGGGTTTTGCTATGGACCAGGGACACTTGTAAGTCTGACATACCCATAATCCGCGTGCTTTCTTTTAGACTTGACAATAGCCGGCCTGTCATGCTCGCAGGATCGGCCTTACTCGTATTTTGCCTCTTCATGACGTCTCTCACCCAAGAGCAGCAATTTTGGCAGGTAAGTCTTCGACTGAGGATCTTCTAAGCACATTGTGATACTTTGGACGACTAGGTATTTCTTGCGCAAGGAATTGGGTTAGGAATAGCTGTCGGGATCGTCTACGTTCCTGCACTGGTATTGTTTCGCATCACTTCAAGAAACGTCGGTCGCTTGTAATGGGGATTGTTGGATCTGGATCCTCCATTGGCGGTCTTGTCCACCCAATTATGTTGAACCAATTCTTTCATGGACCTATCGGTTTCCGTTGGGGTGTGCGGATCAGCGCATTCTTTAATCTCGGGTTGTTAATACTGGCAAACGCGCTGATGACAACTCGTCTACCTCCACGCCTTGGGAACGTAAGCTTCGCTCAGCAGGTGGCTTATTGGAGACACTTCTTCACCGACCAAGCATACCTAGCCGCCATTGCGGGAAACTTTATTCTCTTCTTAGAGTCTATTTCCCTACCTTTTACCTTCAGTTGGATGCCATCGAACAAGGTGTAAACAGAAATCTGGCTTTCTATACGGTATGGCGTTCAGACTATCAACGTTACCATTATTAACTTATCACCTTACCACCACAGATCGCACTCTTGAATGGTGCAGGGGCCTTTGGACGTATCATGCCGACGATTACTGTCGACCGTATTGGCGTTTTCAACTCTATCATCCCATGCGCTATCGCATGTGGGGTGCTTATTTTTGCTTGGGTCGCCCTTACAAACCCAGCCTCGATAATGGTTTTTGCCGTCCTCTATGGGTTCTTCTCAGGCGCAGGTAGGTCACTTATCCCTCCAAGGAGATTACAACTAAACAATATTACAGTGATTTCTCTCCTTGGCCCGATGATTGCGTACCTCACACAGAACGTCTCCGAAATAGGGTGGGCATTTCTGTCTTTTCTTTTAGTATGAATGCACCTTTACCTCGTATTCATAGGGCACGGCTCGGAGTGTGCATTGGCATTGCAGGTGAGCAACCCTCTGCGTGAAAAATTAAATATGTTCAAGTTGGTTTCTAGCTGTCGGAGGAATGATTGGTAAGGCTATAAAATAGCGTCCAAAGCCAACGACTACTAAAAACATGTGCCCTCATTTTCCTAGGACCTCCCATCAGCGGTGCCCTTGTTACTGGTGCATATACCGGGCAGACGCAGTGGCTACGACCTGTGCTATTCAGCGGGGGTGATCTTGTATTCCCTTCTAGCGTCCTCAGCTACTGATAGCTCCATCACCAGATATGCTGCGTCATCAGTGGTTTGACTCTGACGCTCGTTCAAGTCCTTTCTCGACGGAGAAAGTAGGAACTGATGGTGACTAGAATTACATTGAGATGACCCTATGTTTAATGTTATCTAATAGAATATGCATTTCGTACTTACCAGACGCCGTGTATCACAAGGTCGAACATCAATTTCCGATACGCCTACTATATTTACTCTCCCAACTTTTCGACTTGTGATAATGGTTACAGGCACTTCCAGGGTGCATAAGTTCATCTTCTTCCAGAAGGGAAGTGATTTTGATCTATGCTCGTGGTAGTTGTTTATAGTACGTATTGTGACTTCTCAGAAGATCGCACTGTTCATCAACATCGTGATCGAGCGGTGTTTACCTCCTGATTAATTGAGTAGGTGAGCTCGCAGCGGCAAAACTACCATTCTCCATCAACATCGTGACCAAGCTGTATTGAACAGAACGTACCGCAAATTACGTCGCACGGACGCCGCGACTTTCAAGCTTGATACATCAATATCACCTGAGAGATATCTATTATCTACCAATGAAATTTCGCTCCTAGTCGGACCCCATTCAAAGATTTCCTAATCCTTGTCCTTGAGGACCACACCTGTGAAACGTATAAAGGGCTGGAGAATCAGCCTTTATTCCCTATCTGACTAGTCAGGAATCCCAACCTATCTACCCTCTTTCACTTACAATGCCAATCATCGAGCTCACTACGAATGTCAAGGTGAACTCCCGTTCCATCTCAATCACTCGCGTCCACGCTGATCTTGCCCCGTTCCAAAGGTCCCGGATTCCAAAGCGTTTACAACCGCATTGTCTCAGGTTTTACTGCTCTTGGATTTGTATCCTGTGACTTACCTTACTCCCTCAGAAAAGCGCTGAGATCCTTGGAATGACAAAATATGTCACCGTGACATACAAGTACGACGAGAGCATGATCTTCGGCGGCACGTATGACCCTGCCTTTACCATGAATGTGGTGCGTATCACCGTGTATAGGTCGGCTAGATAATGGACTAATGATACCTCAGCTCACGGTATTGGGTATCCCAACGGAGAAAAATGCTGGTTTCAGTCAAGGCTTCTTTGAATTCTTTGAGAAAGAACTCGGAATTCCGAATGACCGAGGATACATGTAGGTATCCATCAGAAGGCGTAGCCAATGGTACTAATGGTCTTCGCATCGCAGCGTTTTCAATGACCCTGGAGCGGACCGTCTTGGGTATGTGCTTTCTAGATTCTTATGGGAGACCATCAGGACTGATTATGGGGGTGTTTCAGATACAAGGGAACCACGTTCAATATCATCTTAGCGTCTATGCCTTCACGGGACTGAGAAATATACAGTCTCCCGAAGTTTGATTGAACTGTGTTGATGTCCCCTTTCATGTAATAGTTCGGAGCCTTTGAAGAATGTAACCAGAGATTGAGCCTGGCCGGCCTCGAGCTTGAAGTTTCAATTTCACGTGACTAAATTCGTCCGTCCCGGTCCCCGTTCTGAAGTGATTAGAAAACTGGTATAAAGTCTGTAGCGATGGACAGTAATAACCTGCACGTCATGAACTCAGTCGAAATCTCCCCCACATTAATCACCGCTCCGTATTATCTCCCACCGCCCGACGGTGCTCGCGCGTACAAGAATATCAATGATAGAACCGACCATAACTATATCCGGCACAACGTAACTGTTCCAATCGAGAACATTCGCGGCAAAGAGCACCAGTATCTTCTAGACAAGGCGGGCTTCCAGTATTTCCAACACGCATCCAAGCATACGGCCTTCAACTCCGACGATGATGTTATCCGGGAATACTATCCCGAAACTGAAGAGTTGTACAAGAAACTCACGGGCGCAACAAAGGTCTTCATATTTGATCATAGTACGTTCTCTGCCATCGTGCATTAAATTTCTGGAGTACCAACTCACTTGAGTAGCCATTCGCAGACATTGTCCGGGAGACATGGAAGAGTCTCCAATGAAGCGCCAGCCGGTGTTTAATGTCCACGTCGACCAAACACCGGCAGCAGCCAGAGCTCGGGTGTTTCGTCATCTACCAGAGAGCGAGGCGCGGGAGCTTGTCAAGCACCGCTTCCAGGTACTCAACTTGTGGCGGCCAATCGAGAACCCAGCATTAGATACGCCGCTTGGATTCATTGATTCCAGTACAGTCGATGAGAAGATCGACTTGTTCCCGATGACGCTCAAGTTTCCTGGAGGGCCTGGGGAGACGTATGCGGTAAAGTGGAATGCGAGACATAAATGGGTGTACTTGAGAGGAATGACCCCCGGGGAGATGGTAATATTCAAGTGGTGCGGTACTCCGTTGTTCATGATCTACAATGGACTTATCTTTGAGGAATAGCTTCGACTCGACCAAGGATGAGGCGAAGGTAACATTCAATGCACACAGTTCGTTTGTGGATCCCAATACGCCAGAGGGATCTCCTTTGCGGCAATCCATTGAGCTCAGAGCTTTGGTCTTTTATGAAGAAGAATAATCAGGGAATAATACTAGGTGTTATAACAAGTACTTACTACTACGAGGGCTTCGTTTGTATACACCGCGACGATGTGTTCAATGAGCTGGTGGAGGTAAAAGAGCAATATATACAACAGGTTTTCTACGAAGTTGCCTCCTGTTATAAGATCTGAAGAGCCACAACGGCAAGATCGAATTGGTACTGAGGGCAATTGCTCGATGTCTCGTCCTCGAGATCTCTGGTCGTGCAAGCATCTCGCTCTGGACGATTCATAGATGCCAAGGGTGTTCCAGAGTTTTGTAGTAAGTCTTCACCGGATTCCGTGCCCTCTGTATGGTGTCTTTTGACATCTCCGATTGTGCATCGTTTGTTCGCAGACCTTGATGGTGACAAACACCACAGGTAGGCGAGCATGTGTAACGAAACAAGGAAAAAGCGACGCCAAATTCGAAGTGATAGTACTGGTATTGATTCACCATTCAGGGAACAACCGCGAATACTGTCGATAAGAATGGAAACGACCCCTTCTCTCTCTCTCTCTGCCAGGCGCTAAATTAAGAAGAAACGAGCTTAGGAAAGGCCAAGACAGACCATCCCATTTCCGTTATTGAAATCGACTTCGGACTGGGAATCTCAAACGGCGTCTCCATATATGTAGGCTCTGAGGGAGAATTCTAACTGACGAGCGAGACAGGGAATGATGCTATAGATCTCTATACAGACATAGACAGGAAGAAACGATGCCTGTATGCGCTATATGAAATAGATGTGAAGTGGATAGCGAGGTAATGGACTTGGTGAGCTGTCGTGATTATTGCAAACCGTACGTTCCAGCCTATCCGTTACGAACTGCAGACGAAATTATTATCAGTACAAGGTCAACGGAACAAGGATCGTGAACATACTAGAGTCGTAGCATGACGCCCTCCCAAACTCTACCCCAGTTCTGTCCTCCACCAAAATTGTCTCGGCAAGTGTCATCTGCGTGAATCAGGCGCCGAGAATTGTTCAACTAGCATCGCCGCTATTGGGGTGTGAAAACTCAGACTGTGGGCTGCTAGTTGGAGGGATTCGAATTCTAGGGTGATGGCGGTGGAATGAGCGTGGACCTTTTGTTCAGAGGGGGCTCATTGGTGCTGCATTACAGGAGAGCTGGCACGCAGGAATAAGTGAGTATGATTAGAGGATGCACAGGGCCGTTGGCAAGGAAGATGATGTGCCAACCACATAGAGCATCGGGAGGTTGCGTTGAAGGAAGGGAAATGAAATGGTCCTGCATAGTTCCATGATAGCATCAAGAATAGCGGACTATGGTAGTGGTGCCAATCAGCAAAACCGAAATGAAGAGACCGTGTCGGGCGCAACGAATACCGTAGGCGAAGGCGGAGACGTCCTCTTCTCTGCTTTAGATGTGAAACCAAGATGGAACTTCCGTCCAGAGAAGCGTCGAAAAAAGACAGTTCATCCGTGTCCAGTATTGAAAGCGACTTCGCCCGATATCAATAGTAACGGCGTCTTCGTGGGGACTGGGAAGAAGGCGAGTCGAACAAGAGACGGTAACTCTAGCTCTGGACCTCCTGATATGCATGCAGAAGTACCTAAACAGGACGAAATGATCGTACGCCTTGTTTATGAAGTGGATAGCGGAATAGTGGCTTTTGCGAGTTGTCGATATTCCTGCTCTAGAGAGGCAAGCCGTGCATCCTAGCCACCGCCGTTTAGCAGGAAGTACATATTCTTGAGTAGTCAGGCCTAGTCAGGCCTCAGGACTTTGCACATCGAGGTGTAGGTGAAGGCGAACCGAAGATCAGTGAGGTAGAGATGAGCACGACATAATGGCGTTGAGGGCTCTGCAACAAGCAAGATTGTTCATCGCCGAGGAAGTGCTTATCCTCTCGCCGAATCATCATTACGAACTGAAGACGATAGTCGCGTCAATACAAGATCAGCCTTCGAGATGGCGGCAGCGGACATACCCTCTAGTCTTCCGTAGCACGCTGGATGGCGACGCGCCTCCTCCTTAGAGGAATCTCTGTGCCCAGAAATTGATCATAACGTTAACGAGGGAAGAGGCTTGTGCTAAGTGAACAGGCAAATGGTGCTTCCATGCATCAAGGTTGTCGGCGGAGGGTAACAAAAGACGATGGAGAGCAGAGGAGAAGGACGATGTAGAGATGGGTACGGCGGGATGGCGTTGAAGCGCTCAACCAACATTGCCGACTGACAAGAGTTGTTCATGGTCGAAGGCTTGCTCCTCCTTTCGATGAACAAACTGCAGATGACAATCGTCAATACGAGATCTGTGTTCGCGACGACGATGGTAGACATACCGTGGAGTGGTTCATAATACGCTGGATGATGGCGACGCGCTACCCTGCCTGAGACCCTTGTAGTCACCAAAACGTGCCTTGTGTCCTTCACCGACGTTTGGTGATTGTGATATTCGCAGTTGTGGTCCGTTCAGAAAGAAACCATATCCTCTATGCGTTCTGCCGTGCCTTTTATTTTCGTCTGTGTTCGGATCCTTGTCGCATGTGTACAACTAGGTCGCCAGGTAACATACTGGAAGCCATGAACGTACATTGGAAGGAGATGTTGGTACGAAGACGACCGACGGCTTGGTACAGTTAGCAGGCTGGTCGTGCATGGCGCGTAAACTAGGAGATGGATGGTTGGACGGCAAACAGCGAACGATGCTCATGGACACGTCCCTTCACTTCCTACCCACGGCTAGTCCTTCACCTCTTCAGATCATGGACATCCAGAAATCGGCCGTAACATTGATGAGGGAAGAGGCTGTGATGCATATCTTCAGAAGGGAGATTTGCTAGGGGAGCAGACGAGGGTGTTGTTGATGTCGTCCTCGACGGACTGCAGTGGTGGGAGACGGAAGGAAACCGTGACCGGAGTTTCGGATCGGAGTTCCCATCCGATGACTAGTCCACGACTGGCTATCGACGATCACCTCCTCATGCTCACGCATTGTCATTCGTTGACCCCCACATTCTCTTTCTTATCTCTTCGGCTGGGGTTCGTATACTCCTTATTTCCGTAAGTTTATCTGACGGATTGGTAGTAGATTATTACGAGAAGCTTTAGCTGGATTCAGCCAACTGGAGGTTCCGGTCGGAATCGTGCCACAGAGACATATATCAGCTCGTCTACCACAGTCCCAAAGACATGACTACAAGGTCTCCGTACTACTGTTCGCAGTACCTTACTCTGCTTTCGGGGCTTCTAATCAGTCAAAGAAACCGCCGATAAATCACATCTCCCTTGCATCTAGCTTCTCGGCGGGTTTTTCTTCGATGAAGATACCGACAACTGCTACGGCAAACTATACAGGGAGAAACTCATCGAGATGACAACGGAACAATCATACAGGACGCAATTAAAACGGTCGGAAGGAGGCGTTCAAGTTATCGAATGCTACACATGCCTTGACAGCATGCCGAAGAGTTGCCGGCTGATACTAATAGAATCAAAGAGGCGGAAATGATTGTGGGTTGACCGAATCCTAGGCGCCCATCCCCCAGAAGGGCGTGAGGAAGGGTCACGTTCCCCTAGATGTTTGGCTCGACGCCCGAGGATGGCAAACATCGCCATCATCTGGCGCTAATATTCCGTGCCAGATCACCTTCGCTTCTTCCTCCCTCCTCTCTTTTCATCCAAGTCGCTGCGTCATCTCTTCACTATTTCTCCTGACTTTCGCTGTTTGAGTAGCGTCTGGTCTGTCATTGCAGCTACATCTACTCAGATTTCAGGCTTCCACTGCCACGAGTTGAAGCTTCTGGCAGCTCTTCATCCTGGTCTTCATCCCAGAACCTGTTTCATTATCGGTCTTCCCTCCTGGCTATCTCGAAGCCGAGACTTCTCCAACCCCCCAACTCAAAAACGGGCATTTGTTATCTCGTATCTCAAATTCCATTCTGGTATCATCATTCCAAGACTCGTTACCATCACTATCCTGATTTCTCCCCTCGATTCCATAGCTTCACTTGGACCGTCTAGCACACTAACTCCGCTGCGCCAACATGTCTACCTTCTTGTGGAAGGCTGTCAAGGTTGCGGCCTTGCTGACACTTGGTCAGGTTCTATTCAACGTATTCTGGGATGAAAAACCCAAAGAATCCGGCTTGCCGGAAGAACAGTATACCCCTCCGGTTTATCAGCCAGAGGATTATCAACCGGTATTTCAGCCACCTCCTCATCGACCGCCTCCATCACAAAGGTATCGGCCATCACCGCATCGACCACCGCCTCCACCGGAACCGCCAAAATACAAGGTATCACAGCTTCTTTCACAATACTCCCCACTCGCTGAAAAGTTTAAAATAGGAAGACGACCAGACTGACCAGCCGGCGGATGAATACTACAATGGCCTTCGTGCACACGCCAGTAAGGAAGGGGATGAAATGTCGAGATGCTTCAGTGAAAGCCACGAGGCCTATGATCGCGGGGATCACGCTGCAGCTAAGGAGCTCTCAAACCAAGGGAAAAATCACAAGCAGAAAATGGAACAGCTGCACAAGGCAGCGAGCACCTGGATTTATCTTGGTCAGTGCTATCCTTAATCCCTTTTGTAGATGCTCATTTTCTCGGTAGAAAACAACCGTGTAAGCTGGTCACGCACTACGTTCGCCTGGGATACTAAGTAAATGTATTATCTAGGGCAGAGAACCCGGGGAGATTGACCTGCACGGTCTGTATGTCAAAGAAGCTATTGCATACACCGAAACTGCCCTCGAAGAGGCGAAGCTCCGAGGAGACTCTGAACTTAGGCTCATTGTTGGTACGTGCAGGCTACGCGAAGTGTTTTATTGAGGCTGAATCCCTGTATTGTAGGTAGAGGGTCGCACTCTGAGGATGGCGTTGCGAAAGTAAGACCGGCTATTGAGGAGTTGATGCGCCAGTACGTCAGCGTACATTCTGCAAGTAATCCCTAGCTTGACTGATCTGATTCGTACAGGCACCGGTTAGTCACAGAGCTTGATCCCTCGAATTCTGGTGTTCTTGTCGTCGAGCTTAATTGACGTTGAATGGACGTATCCCCTGGCTGCCTCAGCGGCCGAGCAAAGCGTAGGAGAGTATGGACATCATCCATGCCGAATTCCATCGCAAAGACATGTACTAGTATTATTTCTCTCCCTAAAATGTAATCCGTAGCCACACTCCCACCGAAGAGAAACCCGAAAATAGACTGAAGTTATGGAATGAAAAAGCGCAACATACCAGACCCCGTACAAGTACGGTACAACAACGCACTCTTACGGCCATCCTTTCAATCTTACTACCATCCCCACCACCTATGTGCCTTGCGGCTGCTTATCATGACCTTCCTGCTTTCGCACTGTTATTTGTGTGGTGCGATGCCCTATACCTGCCGCCTGATCGTGATAAGCATTGAAATGAATATATTGTTACATCTAGCGTCGAGGAAACACTTTCTGTCTTCTCTTATCTTATACACTTCCGCCATTACTTCCAACACCTAGCGATATAGTCAGATAATATTCAAAGCACCACATAGAAATGTTGGTACGCACAAGATAAGTTCGTGGTCAGTAGCAAGGTGCACACTATCATCATGAGCGTACACACATCCGCCTCTGGGGAAGAAATCAGCTACAGCGTACAAAAGTGCACAATACATACAAGCGAGGGCTCGTTTCTCCTGGTATTTTAAATGGTGCTTTCGGTGAGGGAACTCACGATAACATATGGTCGAGCTGGCAAGACGTCCGGATTCCTAGTATGCCAACGACAAGGATATATCCTTGCATCCGTTATGGAACTTAGGGTTGGTGAGCATTTCGTCTGTCAAAGTTGGCTGGGCAGGAATCGATCAGCTCTGAGCGTCGCTCAGGTGAAGGCCAAGGTGCCGAGTCGAGGCTTGGAGGCAGTGTACTCGATGGAGAGCGCGGTCCGAACTCCGATCACAGCTTCCCTGCCGTCTCTCACCGTCATCGAGGACTATTCATCTGTTCACCTAGCCAAAAGCCTCCTCTTGGTCGTTATGTAGCAGACGATGTCCCAGATGCTTCAGCCTGACTCTGGCTTCCGTTTTTCATCGGATGAATCCTCTCCCTTCCCACGACAGGATCTTCCTGGACCATGGTCCACCACATGCCGTGATGCGGGTAGCACGTCTGGAGGATGCGTCCCAGACAGCAGGAGGCTTATCAAGGGCCGCCACGAGGAGGATGAGATGCCGCTATACCACTGAACGGCCGAATACAAAGGGCACAGAGCGCCAGAAAAAACGAGCTCTCATTTGTATGTCTCGCTATCTGTCTGCTGCTGTTTCCCCGAAATTTAGAATTTATACAGGGCAGCGGGACAGATCACGGCCCCGATTCGATCTCCAACTTATAGCCAACAGTAAACATGCATAAGGGGTCCCTTAACTTACGGGAGGATGCACGCGGACTTGTGCTCGGAAAAGTACACGTGCGCCTGTCCGATCTATTACATGTTATTACGCCCTAAGCCACGCACCACGCTGGTCACCACGCGGAATTTCTAGTGCCCTTTGCTACCTACTCCTTCTCCTGACACACCCACCCATGTCCTCACTCCTCTTCAGGTAGCGCTTGATCTGTCATTGCAGCCACGCCTTTAAGCTGCTCAAATTCCAGTGTTCCCGAACAACTCAGTTCTCGGCTTCCACTGCTACGAGTTTGAGCTTTCAGCATCTCTTCATCCTGGTATTCAGCCCGGAACCTGTCTCATTGCCCGTCTCCCCTCTGCTCTACTCTCAGTTATCTCAAGCCGGAGAGTCCCCCCAACTTGTATCGCATTTCGAATTTCATCCATTGGTTCTATTTGAGTACTTGTTACCACCGTCATTCTTGTATCGATTCATAGCTTCGCTGCGCCAGCATGTCTATCTCAGACTTGTTCACCTGGAGGGTTCTCGGGGCTGCGGTCCTGCTGACGATTGCCTACAAGGTTTTTTGGGCCGAATCCAGCAGGTCTCAGCAGTATATTCTTCCGGTTCACCAACCACAGCAACATCAACCGGTATATCAGCCACCACCTCCATCACAAAGTTACCGACCAACGCCATATACCCCTCTGCTTCAGCCGGAACAACATCGACCGGTATCTCAGCCACCACCACCACCACCTGCACCTCCGTCTCCGCCAGGAAGCCATCGATCATCACCATATACTCCTCCGGTTCATCAGCCAGAGCAACGTCGACCGGTATGTCAGCCGCCTCCTCCATCACAAAGCTATAGACCACCATCACCACATGGATCGCCAAAACACGAGGTATCACAGCCACCTCCACCTCCTCCGTCTCCGTGGGGCCTGTCTCCGTTAGGAAGTCATCGATCATCACCATATACCCCTCCGGTTCATCAGCCAGAGCAGCGTCAACCGGTATGTCACCCACCTCCTCATCGACCGGCGCCTCCATCACAAAGCTATGGACCACCATCACCACATGGACCGCCAACACACGAGGTATCACAGCTTCTTTCACAGTACTTCCCACTCGCTGAAAGGTTCGAAATAGGATAACAACCAGCAAGACCAGCCGAATGAACACCACCTCGTCCTTCGCGTACGTGCCAATAAGGAAGGGGACGAAATGGGAAGATGCTTCAGAGAAGGCCGCGAGGCGTATGATCGCGGGGATCGCGCTGCGGCCAAGTTCCTCTCAAACCAAGGGAAAGATCATAAACGGAAAATGGAACAGCTGAACAAGGAAGCGAGCAACTTCATTTATCTTGGTCAGTGCTCTCCTTAATCCGCTTTGTAGATGCTGATTTCCTCCTCAGAAAACAACCGTGTAAGCTTGTCGCGCCCCACATTTGCCTGGGGCACTAAATCTTCCATCCAGCACAGAGAACCCGGGGAGATCGACTTGCATGGCCTTTATGTCAAAGAAGCTGTCACATATACAGATACTGCCATTCAAGAAGCGAAGCTTCGAGGTGCCTCTGAAATTAGGCTCATCGTTGGTACGCGCAGACCATACAGAGTGCTTGAATGAAGTTGAATCCTGTATTGTAGGTAAAGGGACACACTCTGAAGGCGGGGAAGCAATATTAAGACCGAAGATCAAAGCCCTGATGCACAAGTACGTCGGTGTATGTTCTGCGAGTAATCAAAGTCCGACTAACCTGATTCGTATAGATACCAGTTAGTCGCAGAGTTTGACCGCTCGAATTCCGGGGTTCTTGTTGTTGAGCTTAATGGATGCCCCCCGACCCGCCACGGCGATCGTCGCCGTAAGCGACGAGCAGGCAACGTCGAAGTATAGGAGAGCATGAAAACAACAATCCATCCCTAACTGTACTGCAAAGATATGTACCGGTAATATCTCTTCCATGAAATGTAACCCATACCCACTGCACACTTACCAAAGAGAAACCGAAATTGGATCAGAGCAACGAAATGAGTTTCTACTTGAAAGCGCAATATAGACTTCGTACGACGCTCACTGTGATTCCGATACATCCCCAGAAGGTTACAGGATTACAGTCTTGGAGTAGCGTATGTCGTTGGCTCTGCAGCGAAGCTTTCAAGACGAGATATGTGTGTAACACGTGGCAGAAATGAACCTGGGAGAATTACCGAACTCTCTTCTCGTCTCCCTATCATTGAGGACTCTGCATCGACTCGGGTACGTGTATATCAACAACTAATAATATTCCTATCTGTTCACCAAACAAATGCTTTCCACACTCGAAGACGCGTGCTTATAGAAGATTCTTCCATTATTCCGAACCAAGGGTAACGGTTCCCCAGCTGAAATGGGGCTCGGATGACACATTGACGAGATAGTCTTGGAAGGAGATGTGATGAGATGGAAGGAAGGGATGTACAAGCCAGCGGATAACTGACCTTGGTTGGGCAGGTGGGTAGGTGGGAAGACAGTGGGGAAAGGGAGAGACGTTTGGTCACTGCACAGTCTGCAGGTTACGGGCGACTCCAAGGTATGTCTGCCGTCGTCATCTCGAATGTTGAACTCACCCATTGAGAAGAGAAGGAATCTCCCAGCGACGAATGACCCCAACGTTAACCTCAGAGACTAAGTTTGGTAGAACAGAACATTATCTCATGCAATGGTCGCAGATGTCAAAGGCACGTCGATATTGTTTTAAAAGGTGTGTACCTTGCAGATTACAGCCGAGAAAGTGACGAGGTGACTGACTCCTTTAGATTACATCGCCCTTCAACAAGATAAACTGAAAGAGTGTGTTGGCGACACTAGAAAATAGTTCCTTGGGTCGCTAGATACTAGAGTCCTTCAACAGGAGCTGAAATCATTCGAGTGTCTACGTTATCCTTGATGCCCTGGATGAATTTCCAGAAAAAGATGGAGGCCAAGAGAAGCTGGTGAATGCGCTGCAGATGCCGTCTCTTTGTGATGCCGAGAGACATCCCCGCGATAGCGTCAATGTTCGAGACAGACACCAGGATGGGTATCCGAGCTGCCGATGAGGATATCAAGACGTATATCATGAGCTCAAACTCTACTCTGGTCGTCTTGCTCGAGTCGTGGTCGAACTCGTGTAATGCTGGATGCGTATCAGCTGGGCCTTCCACAGACATTGATTTCTCTGTATGAATAATGTCGGTCTCATTTCCTCTTGTAACTCGTTACACGTAGAGCTCGAACTATCGCGTTTACGTTATCTACTATCCTAGTGCTTGGGTAGTAAATTTAATATACTAATATATTGTCTTGATTATTAGCGGTGGATATGAGAACTTAGAAGATTATAGTTAGTGTTCAGCGCGTAACCTTATTTGAAAGACTCGGAGAGCCATCAAATGGAAGGGAAGGGACCAACGAAGAAACACATCGGAAGCGGGATCAAAACTTCCTTTTGTCTCGCACCACCATCCGGGATTATCGATATACAAAGCCTCTCCGGTTCAAAGCTCTTCACTCGTCTTTTATTTGATTTCTTCCCTCCAACGGTGGCCGCTCCTCAAACTGACGATTTTCAGACTTGGTCAGCGCGTCAATGTGACAAGTTCGAGCAGGGGAGGGCCTGGGAGAAAGCGAGAACCGTGCCCGTACCTGTGAGACGAGGATGGTTATAGAGAAGAAAAGGCAGCGACGAGACCTGAGCGGGTTATCGGGACCTCTCGAGTACGTCCGCCATTCTTATCTCACTGCACTCTGATTGACATTACTTGCAAGGTCATCAAGTTCGAGTCCTTCATGGATGGCTCCATCACATTCCAAGGCCTCCAGGGAGGAGCTGTTGGGTGGGTTGTCATTTGTTAGGTGGGCAGGAGATAGATTTACGCGACGCCTGTCGTGTTCTACACCGCCGAAACTCTTCAGGACAAGCATCTCGCTATCAACAACTGCTGCGTTCACACCCTTGGGATTATATCGGACTCGAAGTGGACATGGACACAATAACGACTCCAACTATCAGAAGCTGCTGGCTAATAGCTGTCGCCTTTGACGCATCATCGTTCATTGGTCAATGGCGTGGACGAGACCCGTCACCTGCACTACGAGACATGACCTTATGCCAATAGGTACCATGTCGTTGAGCTTCGCGATTCAACAGCGATGATATGGACAGCGAGAAAGGGCGATGTCTCATGACGTCTCTACCAGTTACTGGCTGCTTCTCTGGGTACAACGAGCACTTCCACCATGCCGGTTCCAATATCTCCTCTATTTCAAGACAACTCCCGCCTCCATCCTAGCACAAAACACAAGCTTCCAACCCAGCTGACTATAATTGGCGAAGTGCATCGGCCCAAGGTTGGAGCCACGTCGGGCACAGGGATATCGCTGTCGATCCTGTTTGCGTATAAACTCATCGACAACGGATGTAATCGTCTTGGAAGTGGTCGAGGTCATCCATGATATCGTCGTGAGTTCCGTCTTCAAGAATAGCATTCATAATTTGCTGATCCGTTCGCAGATATTCTACACGCAAATTTCCCCTCCGCATGTCTCGTACACGATGTCTCAATAGAAGACATTTATGATGGAAACCTTTTAACCTCCTGCTTTGTCGAGGAGATACATATTGGTGCAAGTTCTCACATGCTAAGTGTATCAAAATCCGGAGCTCAGATGATAGCGGCATGAACGGAGACACTAAGCGGAGGGTGAGATAAAGAGGAGGAGATGCTTGGTGCTTTTCCCTCGCCATCCTATTCTCAGCTGTGTTCACCTCGGTACAATTCAGTCCACGACCCAGGCTTCAAACAAACCAGCACTGACGACGAAACACCACCGATCGGGAGCATAATCAACAGTCGAGGGTGCATGGGTAGCGATCTCGTTAGTAATTGCGGACTACGCACGAGACATCTCGAGACGTAGCCCGCCATCAGTGACGCTAGCTGATTCTCCACTATCCTTCTATAATCCTGTAACTACCATTCCTTTGTCCGCATGCAAGCCGCCGACAGACGCGATGTGACTGGGAGACGGCGGGCTGGATGTTCGGTACCCGTGTCATGGATTTAGGCCGTAGAAAAGGCAACAGAAGAGTGTGAGTCGTGATTTGCGCCATGGTGAATACATTTCTACCTTCTTTTTGTTGCCAGACAGCTCATTTTCTCCTTCAACAGGTATATCATCTATCCCGCATACCGAGGGTGTTTAACCCGGAATTGTTGAGAGCATCATTCTCTGACAATGGCATAGCATCGGCTCCAACGCGAATCCCATCCTATTTCACTCGACATTGTTCCCCTGAATTCACAGCTCTGACGATAGCACCGAGGACGACCGGTTTCATATGAAGAAGAAACTGCGAGCTGCAGCTGACCCTTGTTTCCTTTTTCTTCCGAAAGATTTTAAAGTGGCAACCCATCTGCGTATGGCCGGAATTTGATGCTTTTCCAAGTTCCTTGGTGACAGCCTGACTGTAGAAGATACGGCATCGCCCATTTTCCTTGGGCTCATTCTTCACTTCTCATTGCGACTCGCCAGTAGTACCGGGACCTTGCCAGTGTGCCTTGACACATACATGTATCCTAGTGCACATGTACGTGTACTCCTACCGTCAGGCACGATAGCTCCTCCATCTTATTCGCTGTAGCAAACGAGTTCTTGGATAACCATTCATCACAACGTTCTTATTGCGTCGGAGAAAATAGCAATGGGGTTGCCTGGAGTGTCGATACTGTCAATACTGCATCCACGTCGTTCCCTTACAAAAACCCATGCTTGTTTTCAATGGTGACTTCATCGAGATCTCGGAAGAGCCAAAAGAAGCCAGCCAGCCAGCCAGCCAGCCCGCATATGTTCATCCGGGATATGAACTTGATAACACTAAATATAGTGTCTATGTATGTTCCACGACGTTGCGCATGTACTCCTGGAACCCATGAGTCCTGTCTGATGTGGCTTTCGTGGAACTGAAGTAATTCAGTTCTAGCTATGTTATCAAAGCATGGTTTTTGTATTGTTGTGCCTGACTCTGCCTCCGGGGCTCCTTTATTGCGACTCTAACACATACATTTCCGTTTGGGCGTCTACTAGTAGTACTCCCATAACCGCGGATAGTGATATTCATCCGGTATAACCGCGCTACGCAGCCGATGTCCGAAAATCTGGCCTGTATGTCTTGTTACGACTAAACAAAAGTCATGATTTTCCATTATCCACGTCGTTCGACATGATCTCATGATTCTGTTTTGACCCAAACGCGTTGACTGACCATGCCGCAATATCTCAAAATAACACCGTTTGTGGGAACGAGGTATAAGTACCTAGCCTAACCAGTTGACAGGCTCGGAGCTCGTGCAGTCCCTACCGCCTCAGACTAGTATTCAAAGAAAGAAACAACACTTTGGGAAGTAGCTTTCACTTAAGAAGTGTCGAAAAACAGCAGGTGGTACCATTGCATTTTACCATGGAAGCCCAAGTGGTGAGTCCATTCCGAGCTACATTCCTCTCATGCAGTTATGTATTGCTTGTAGCCTTTGTCAACGGACATTCTCATGATTGGTGGAGGACCTGCAGGGTCTTATGCTGCCGCTGTTCTCGCGAGAGGTGAGCAGTTTTCCCGTTTATCGTAGCATACTCACAGAACCACTGCAGAGGGCTTCAAAGTCTTCCTCCTCGAGAAAGATGTATTCCCTCGCTATCACATAGGAGAAAGCATGCTTCCATCCTGCCGTCCGTTCCTCAGATTCATCGACTTTGAGGAGAAGATGAAGAATTACGGGTTCTTTCCAAAGGTGCCTTTCCTCCTCCTCTTTTAAGTCATCGACAAGTATCTAAATATTGATAAGCCCGGCGCCGCGCTCAAGCTCAACCAGGACAAGCGCGAAGGATGCGCGTATCTTATACTCATAGTGTGAAGATTTGCTCACTTATCTCTTTAGATACCGATTTCACCGCTAACGGCCCAGATAACGCGGCCTGGAACGTGGCAAGCTTTATTTTCTCTCTCTACAATGAGCAACCTAATAAACCAATTACAGGTGCGATCGGAATTTGACGATCTCCTTCTTCGACATGCAGCAGAATTGGGCGTCCACGTATACGAGGGTGTCCGGGTCGAGAAGATCCACTTCTCCCCCGACGAGCCTACTCGTCCCGTATCACTAACTTGGAGCCAAGGCGACGGAACGCAGGGAGACGTGTCCTTTAATTGGCTTGTTGACGCCTCTGGGAGGAACGGGATAATGTCCACGAGGTACCTGAAGAATAGGACTTTCAACAAGTCCCTTAAGAACGTTGCGGTGTGGGGATACTGGACCGGTGCTGGACGGTACGCGCCTGGGACGAAACGGGAGAACGCACCGTGGTTTGAGGCTTTGACCGGTGAGTATAAAATCTGCTCCAAGTTTGTGATTTAAATTTTGATTTCTATTCGACTAGATGAAACGGGTTGGGCTTGGTTTATTCCTCTTCACAACGGAGCTACCAGCGTCGGTGTTGTTCTTGCCGAGGATGAGAGCAAGCGTAAGAAGGCTCAGCACCGTGCAGAGTCCAACGGGAAATCACTTTCGGAGGTACAGCATGACTGCTACATGGCGGATCTCCAGCGAGCTCCGGGTCTGATCCAGCTACTGGGCTCAGAAGCGAAATTTGAAGGGAAGCTCATGTCTGCGGGTGACTACAGTTATCATGCGTCAGAATATGCTGGTTCTCATTTTCGTATTGCTGGGGACGCGGGAGGTAGGTCGATTCTTCAAACATTATTATGCAGTTCGATCTAACGCTTAGTTCTTTAGCTTTTATCGACCCGTTCTTCTCGTCCGGTATCCACTTGGCACTTACCGGAGGATTGTCTGCAGCCAGTACCATCGCCGCTTCTATTCGAGGGAATTGTACTGAAGAGGAGGCCTGCGGCTTCCACAGCTCGAAAGTAGAAACCGCTTATACACGGTAAGAATCTCTCAAAATCGTGTCTGTTCTCTGAGTCTTCATTTCGAATCGCTTTAGTTTCCTCTTTGTTGTCCTCGGAATCTACAAGCAGATACGAGCACAGGAAACGGCTGTTCTTTACAAGGCTGAAGAAGACAATTTTGATAGAGCCATCGATTCTCTTAGACCTGGTAATTCGACCATCTCTACCATCTGAATCTTTAGGCTCATTCTGGTGTTAGTCATTCAAGGATGTGCGGATGCCGATGAAAATCTCACGGAAGCGGAGCTTCAGAGCACGCTGGATTTCTGTAGAAGCGTCCTCGCACCTAATGAACAACAGAATAATCTGAGAACCCCAGTGGACACAGGTGCTGCGGACGTGAGGGCAAAGCATGCGCCGTCTGAAACTGATGGGCAGAATCCACTACAGTCGATGGATGACTGCAAGAGAAATTTTGGAACGGAGGTAATCAATGGGTTCTATGTGAAAATGGAACAAGGGATGCTGGGTCTCGTACGTGCTTAGGAACTATCCATTTTTTTCTGTGTAATGTTCAGCCTGTGATAATGAAGAGATCAAGATACTTGTATTATATGTTTATAAAGGTGACGATGTTCAGCACAACATACAATGGCCGCAACGGCCATGTTGGGGCACAACGAATACCGTAGATAAGGACGAAAACAGCCTCTTTTCTCTATCACACGTGAAATCAAGAAGGAATTCCTTCCTTCCTTCCTGGGAAGGTCGAGAGACCATGCCATCTCCACCACCTTCGAATGAATCGTAACGTCCTCGTGTCTATGGACTCGGCGGAGTATGAGCGGAACGAGGAATGATACAGCAACTCTAGCACCGGACCTCCCGATATGCACAAAGAAGACGGGGGGAAGTAACAGTACGGCCTGCTTGTATGGGCCATACGAAGCAGATGAAGGGAATAACGATGTACTGAATCCTTTGAGTTGTCCGTATTCTTGGTCTACATAGTCAAGCCGTGTGTTCCAGCCATCGCCACCTAGAAGGAAGTACGTGTTCTCGGGTAGCGAGAATTTCGTGCATTGGGGTCCCAGAGAGTGCAGGTGAAGGGAAACTGGGAGGGGAAGCAATGTGTTGCCTCACGCCACCATAGTCACCCTCGGATCATGTAGAAACCCATCGCTGATGTTGTGCGCACAAGCCGCAATGACAGTCACATGAGCATCATGGAATACCCTCCGCATCTGTGTGATCTTCCCCACCTTGTCCTCTCGGGAACGTTGGAGGATGCACAGGACATATCGAACTGGTTACTGTAATCCTAGTTTTTGAGTCACGGTGATAGCGCCAAACTCGCTGCATAGATATTCAGCGCCTAGTACTTATGCCTTCTGCAAGCATTACATTCACTGGATGTATGTACCTCAAATTTTGCACTTTCGTCAAGCTCGTTCAAATGTTCAGGGTCCGTCTATTGTACTGGTGACGATTTTACATGCTTGTCCGTCTCACCAAGACGTAAAATCTGTCGACTTCTAGACTCATAAAGCGCTGAATTAGCGAAGACTGCGGACTTCTTCGAATCCCTATCTACATACATGCGTGGAAACTATGCGTCATTGTGATAGCCCCACTTACTTCTAGACGCTCCCCACCAGCATGATCATCGTATGCTCCGGAATCCCTAAGATGCTATGCACCATGCGCAGAATTCAAGGATTTCGTTCTCATGACCTACTATATCGAAACCTTGTCACCTCGACAACCTGGACTTGGACGTAAACCCCTCCCGCGTTCTTGTCATCTGAAGGCTGGGAAAACATCAGCGTGAAGTTCCACAGGTTCTCTTGCCAGAGGATGGACAGACCAGGACGCTGATAACAGAAGTCTGTTAAATAACACCACCGTTGCCATCGTTCATCACGAATATTCGTAGGAAGATGATGGATGATGGGGCCAGATTTGGAGCCGCATTACCCGTGACTGAACACTGCGCTTATTCTTTGCAACAGGACGATTGGAAAGACTACGATATGATCCCATATTTAATATACACGATGGCCTCCTAAATCCGACCTCGCTGGTCATTGATGTCCGCCTAGGGATGATCAGTCACAAGAAGTTCGAACTTCCAGCCTGACAGCAAACGGTCCAGTTATAAGCAGGTCCCCACACTCGTTCTCTTTCCCCACCATCTCGTCTTTCTGCTTCTCGTTTCAATATCGACATGTCTTGGATATAGCCGTCTGCCACAGTTGCTGCTTATCATTGTTCGTGATCGTAGGTCTATTTGCCCAGCCTGTTAGGATACCCATTCATCTTCTTACGGTCTCCCAGGTTTCCTCAGCGTTCATACGTTGAACTACTTGCATCAATTTTGAGCCGCGCTTGTGTTGGTCACGGTGAGTCACCATCGCCTATGTTAATGTTTTATTTCCGAGCAGCGTTTGAGCCTGCGTATTTTCCGGTGCACCATAGAGACACCCTTTGGGTCATCTACGTATTTGCTTTGCCATTTGACCAGAGAAGCGCAATGGTGATGATAACATCATCTAGCACTGATCTGAGATCTCGAGATCGTAGTAGACCTGTTGCGCTTCAGCGAAATTCATTTTCTGATGCGTCTCTATCATAGAGGATACGCTAGCTGATATGCTTGTTATTCGCAGATCTTGTGTACCATTTTGCTGTGCAGTTGCAGTTTTGAGAGCACCGCGTTCATTTGTCCCCATAAATATCAGGAAAGCGGTACGTTGTCAAATATTCTATTGATATTCCCGCATTCTGACCTGTGTTCTTAGCGTAATCATGTCCATCAAGCAGGTACTCGCAAGCATCGGTTACATCATCGACACTATAATATTTGTCGCTACTGTGCGCGACCTCTTCGCCGACGATGCCGGGAAGAACATCGTCCTCCTGTCTGATTTCCAGCACGTTATCAGAGCCGAGAATGCCAAATTCTTCACGACGATAAAAGTATCGGAGCTCGAGGGTATTCGGAATAACTTCTACGATACGATATTACCGACCGTCACCAGTTACAACAATATCACCAGTGCAGAGGTTCAACCCAACGGTGCTCTCGGCCAACTCTTCACCCTCCTCGAGAGACACATCGATATCGTCAAGCGTAGTTTGGATTCCTTGGTCGGGGTGTTCAAGGCTTACGGAGAAGACCTTCATATCGACGACTTGGTCTACAGCCAATTCCTTCTCATCCGCCTCTATGGGCTCTTACTGCATATGCACTCTACCTACGCCACTCTCCATCGCATTCAAATCAACGCAGGGTCTCTCGATGACTTCCGTCTAATCTACGACACCAGAACTGTCATCCACTACATCAAATCCATCCAGAGCGCGCTGCCATGGCTGAACGAGTGTACATGGCAGCGACGTCGTGATACCGTTGGTGCATTGACAATGCGCTACCAACCCGGGGGTCTTCTAACACCGCCAACTCGGGAATGGACATTCACAGACACATACTCGAGTCTATCTTCGACGGACCCGGCCTATAGCCTCCTCGTTCTACCTAAAACATACTGGGATAAGAGTGAGGCCGCCGGCGAGGCCACGAGGAACAGCCACATCAGCAAAGTCAAAGCCTTGTATGACACGGTAGCGAGTGTTGACGTGCAGCAACTCATGAAGGATCTGGAATCCTTACTTGCCGCCATGGAGACCAGATTGCAGAAGCAACTGGATAACCAGATCGCCGTGTGCCCACCCGCCGGTGAGGGTCCCAGTCCTGTAGTTATCAGTGATGAGTGGAGCCGCAGGGGTGAAGGGTCCGGCCGTGGAGGGTCAGGGAGAGGCCGCGGAGGAATGAGGATCTTGGAGGGCCCCGGTGACGTGAGCGAACTCAAGTATCTTCCATTGTCGACAGCTGCGTAGAGCCCGGACGATAACAAAAATACGTATATTTCTTTCCTTTGTTGAATTTGCTTCTTGATACGAACTTTTATCTATAACCCTCCTTTGGTACATGTCGCCTCTGGTTTCTTCTCTTCTCCATTTTTCATGTTAAAATTGTATCGACGTATCCCATCTCTGGTAGTGAAATCGGCTTCGGACTATGTAACGGTAACAGCGTCTGAGTGTAGACTCGGGAGGAATGACGAGCGGAACATAAGATGATGGGCCTTCCGATATGCGTACAGAAATAGACGAGAAGAATGACGATACGCCTGGCCTAGTAGATTTGAACTGCGTAGCGAAGTAGTGAACCCCGCGAGCTGTCGATATTCCTGAGTCAAGCCGTATGTTCCAGCCACCACCCTTGGCAGCTAATTTGGAACGATGTACGTGCATTGGGGTGTAGGTGAAGGTGAACCGAAGACCAGGGAGGGAAGCGGAGAAGGAAGATGGAGAGACAGGTACCGAATGATTATTACGAAACTGCAGATGTCAGTCGCGTCAATTCGAGTTCAGCGTTCACGACGACAACGGCAGACATGCCCTAGAGTGGTTCATGCATATGACTCAAGCTTCTTGGCACCAATACTTAGTACGAGTTCAGCGGGATAAGAATGGTAGACTTACAGCCAAGAGAATTGTTTGCAGCCTCGAGTCCATGGATTCGATGGACAAGATCATGGACACGTCCTTCTCTTTCTACCCGCGGCCACTTTTCCATCTACACGAATTAGAGCTCGATGTATTGATTTGGCACTAAATTATACAGAATGTAGCGTTCACTTGACTTGGCATGTGTGAAATGTCGCTGTATAGAACTACCCCAAACGCATCTACGGTTGCTTCTCGCTACTCCCACGAACGTGTACACACTTGCCGACTCTCAGCCGATCCTGCGTGTCTGAGACGGTTTCTTGCAATCGGAAGTACAAGAAATAGTCACAGCAATGATACTAAGCACTCTTCGACTAGCTGAACTACGAAGAGGCCAACAGAGGCGAATCTGGGGAAGACGAACATCAGATAAAGAAAGATGAAGGCTAGAATTTGGACGACTCACGTAGCGGTGAAGGGTAATAGCATGCCCTGTCTTCCACTCTGTTATCGACGACATCGCATAACTGCCAGCGTGGGAAAGTCTAGTGTACGGGAAGAATATACCGGTCCAAGGTGTGGCGGAGAAAACGCCAAACGCGGGATCTTTTTCGAAGATGGGATCGTCGTCTTTGAGCTGCCCGTAACGATGGCTGCCCGCGGCGCGGAGATGCTGTCTCAAGGGTATCTCTACATCCTCCTCTACTCAAATGACGCGTCATCTGAGTGAAGCCGTGGATGCAAATAGAGGAATTACCGCACTGATAAATCGAACACAACTGGGACAAAGGGTGGAGCTTCTGCGCGTGTACGTGCCTCCAGTCGAGGAATTTAAGCCAATGGGAGGATCAGCGCATCGAGTGATGGCGGTAAGGGCAAAGATGGACGGTGAACGTCTCTGTTGTTGTGGAAGGAGGCGCATCGTACGTGGACCGGAGGGTCGCTAGAAGGAGAGGGATCCAAGTGTTCGATATTATCTGGTGCTAGAGACGTTCTGCAGAAACGCGTCATCGATCCAGTGTTGATTATACTGAGCGTGTCACTGTGAGATGTCACGAATATCGATATCTCCCATCCAGCAATAGGCGGGCGCAGACGTTATCGAGCACAGTCGCTGGCATCGTGAAGGAAATGGTAGTAGGAGCTGGACCGGCTGCAACTCTTGGATTGGTGCATGGGGAGCACTGGGAAACTTGAATTTCAGACACGAATCTGATGGACAGTTTAGTCTGTGATGAAGGAAAGACGTAGCGTACGCACCTTGAAAAAATGTCGAACCTGGTAGTCTCTCCTCTGGAGAATTATGTCAGATCTGTAGAGAAGATCTCAGGTGAAAGAAGGAAAGAAGTAAAGCAGCAGGCTCACTATCGGTGCGATGACTTCGGGCGGAGGTTAATGGAAAAACCTAGCCTCTTATTAGCATCACGCGTAGATGTCCCGGAACACCTTGACGTCTTTGCAGAGCAGCGTGCACCACTGGCACGTCGCCTGTTGCATCCGCCCCGGCGTGGTATATGAAAAGTCAGGCGCTTTGGAGAAGATCGGCTCGGATTGAGATACCCACGCGTATGGAAAGAGTCGGTAGAAAAGAGTGTATGCGAGCTGGTTTCGTAACTAGGGTGGTAGGGGAGGAAGAGTCGAAGTTGGGGTGTCAGACGAGCCGAAGTCGGACTCGTGGCTCATCTCAGCCTTGGGTGAAGGGAAGAAAAAAATTCAATGTGTTCATGGGCGCTTGATCGACGGCCGGAAGCACACTGTCGCTAACAAAAATCAGATTTCCGTTCATACAAATAAATCCTAGACACATACTGGCTGTAGATTAAGCTGAATTAAAGGTAATTGTCGCTCCGTTGCGTCGAATGGTGGTATGCGGAATATCAGTGGAAGGCGGGTGAAGGAACCGAGGAACGAGGGAAAGACCGTAAAGCTATTTCTTATTTCTTGTTGTGCTGACGACGACGCGACTGCCAGCTCCTTGGGGTTGTTGGAATGCGATAGCGTCTCGACGCACCACTATGGACTGTACAGCTAGAGGTGAAGAAGATTTCGGCGGGATGAGAATAGTGAACGTACCTGCAAGGATGTCTCCTAGCTGAACCATGCGCGGTTCTCTGACTCTACGGCCATTATCACGCCTCTTTCCGCTTGCAATATGCTAAGCTCTCTACCTCGTTCCATGCGTCGCCCCAGTCCAAGCGTCGTTCAGGTTGAGGTGCAGCCACCGTCGGGAGTATATATTGATGAGCAATCGCCGCGTCAAGCTTCAAGAGCAAATAGCCTCCATTTGCCTATGCATCCCCAGCCGAGTAAATATCGGAACACCGGTAGTAGATCGAGGCTTTGTATACGTGGGCCCGAGTCGATGGCTATCCTTGATGGTGGTGGGAGACGGAAAGAAGAGTTTTGATTACACTCCCGATCAGTTAGTATCTCGGCTCTCTTTCGACGCTACTTTACGGATAACTTCGATTGCTCATATCCACGCAGGCTAGCAGTCAACATAATTCGTACACCATAAAGTACTAAGATGATACCACAAAAGCATTAGTTCAAGCTCTCGCTAGGAGAACTTTGCCGCTGGATAATGCACACAGGCAAGATAATGTGCAAAATGCCTGCTTGAGTATCACATTATAGCTATTTCCATGAAATCACCGACGTATATGAGGCTTCTCGTATCCTTCAAAGTCGCGCACTGCGAGAACATCGATACAGTACTAGAAATCCTATTAAAATGACGGCCTTGGGTCGTGATTAATAATAGCCTACCTTTGCATCCTCTTCCTATACGAAGGAATCACTCCTACCAGTCCTTTCGGACGTGTATGAATCGGAACCCGCGTTGCGAGTAAGGACTAAACCAAACACCAAAGGAGCATGAGGTCGAGAGATCTATCAGACGAAATATCAGTAAATAATCGGAACGTAATGGGAAAAACTAACGTGGAGCCACGTCATAAGCCAGCACTCCTCGTCCTGCTCACTCTGCACTACTTGATGCTCTCGTCGCAGGCTTTCACGTAGAAACGGCTTTGCATTGATGAAAAGCTCTTGGCAGCAGTCGGCGGTGGATATTACAAGAAAAGAGGGAAGAGAGGATCGATAACCGACGGCCTTGTACTGGTGACGAGGGGCTCACCACCCACGACACGTGAAAGGAGGATAGCAACACACATATGAGGGATGCGTTCTTCTTGGTGTTATCCTCAGTACAAGATCAACACAACAAGAATTGTTAACATACCAGAGTCGTAGCATGATGTCCCCCTAGTTCTTCCTTCCCACGTTGCCTTGGCCGCTCGTCCTCTGCGCGAACCAGACTCCAAAAATTGTCCAAGTCGGAGTGTCGCCACTGTCAGGATGCACAAATCCAGGACCGTCTGGTATCAGTTCGAAGGATCCGAGTTCTGGCTGATAGCAGCGGAACGGGCCCTGTGATTATGGACCTTTTGTTTAGTCCAGAGTAGGCTCGTTGGCGTTGCAATGCAATGGAAACTGCCGGACAGGAATCAGCGAGTATGATTGAACGAAACCAGGAGGATGATAGCTTTCGGTCGGGAGAGTGGGTTGGCGGATGGGGAATGGAATAGCCCTGCATGCATCCATGATATCAGTAGGCGTAGTGGACTCTGCTGGGGGTGCCAACCACACCATGTCGGGGCACAGCGGATGCCGTGGATAAGAGCGGAAGCGTCTACTTCTCTCTACTAGACGCGAACTCCAGAAGAAACAAGTTCCTCCATTCCTGAGACAAGATGGACCATCCTACCACCGGCATTGAAATCGACTTCGGATTGGGGACCTCAATATCAATCGCAACGGCGTCTTCGTGCAGAGTCTGAGAAATGACGCGGCGAGCGGTACGAGGAATGATGCTTGCGACTCGAGCCCTGGACTCTCCGATATGCATATAGAAGAACGTAAACAGGCAGAAGTGATCGTACACCTCGCTTATGAAATGGATAGCAGAGTAGTGAGTTGTCGATATCCATGCTCCAGAACATCAAGCCGTAGCCGTTTAGAAGGAAGTACACATTCTCGGGTAGTCGGGATTTTGTGCATCGGGGCTATAGGTGAACCGAAACCGGGGAGGGAAGCGGGGAAGGAAGATACGGGGACGGGCACGACGGAATGGCACCGAGTGCTTCGATGATATTGCCAACGAGCAGGCTCCCCTTGGAGTTATCCATCGCGGAAGGATTGCTCTTCTCTTAACGAACAAACTGCGGATGAGAGTTGCATCGATACGAGTTCAAACGTTCAGCGTTCGAGATGACGACGAAAAACATACCCTGGAGCCGTCCGTAACACACTGGATGCAGGCGACGCAACCCTGGCATTCACCGAGTCTCACTCGCTTCCCTTCACTGACTTCTGATGATTGCCCTGTCGGTCATGGTCCGTTGAAAAAACAAATCCTCTATGCATTCTGCCGTGTCTTTGGCTTTCGGAATGACTAAGTTGATTTGGGCGTAAAGGGAGGATACCTGAAAAGAGGATGGCGAACACTGGTGAAAGACAACCATGGCCAGTCCTACGCCTCCCTTCCTCCCATTGCGTCGATGACGATTCGGAGTCACTCGGGAAGAGGCCCGGTGTATGTTTTCAGAGGAAACTGTTGCTAGGTGGACAGGCGAGGTGCTGTTGGTGAAGTCCTCCATGATGGTGCGAGACAGAAAGGAAACTGTGATCGCCTGCAAATTTTCCCTTATCTGACGTTTTTCTTCATCAGATTCCCTCTCAGGTTCTATCTACCTCCTCATATTTCAGCTAGTTGAAGAACGCGTAACGTTACCGAAGCTGTTTCTTGTGCGTCCGCTTGTCCCAGGCGCGCAGAATCGACTATTGAGAGTCGGCAGATGTCGAGAATGGTGTACACGCCGTAGACACGCTTTTTGGGGTCTTACCAGTTCTATACCACACGTACCGAGTCGAGATCAAGATTATATTCTGTGTAATTAGTGCCAACCCAATACACCGGCACCTGATTCGCACACGTAGAAATAAGTGTAAATGACGGAAATAAGAATAAGTAAGGACGGAGAATAGATGACGAGTAAACCAACAGTGCAGTCCGGTTGACGACGATATGTATGAAGAAAGAAACGATTTACGTATATTGACAGCCTACATGGATTGTCGACAGGTACTCCAATAGCGCGAAGGAAGAGAAAAGACAGACGGCTGAGAAACGAGCTGGACTGGGCATCCCGAACTCGCCCTCTCAGCTACGAATATTCCTCGTCGGTTTATTCAGAATGCTTCCTTCGTCCGACGCCTTGCCAACTGTTGACGGAGATTCCGACATGCAAAGGTAGCGGCGCCTCAGTTTTGTCGATGCTTGGACAAGATAGTTTTGGGAAGAGGAACGGCATGGAAGGAAGGGAGACACACTGCAGGATTGGCCAGGGAGAAGACGACTAGCTTCGCTCATGTGGGCCTGAGATTTCCATAGAGTTGACGTGTTCGAACTTGTGACTCGACAAAGTCGGGGGTTAAACGTTAACTGGCTGACGGGTACGCGGGACGTCTGCCAATGAGATGTCGTGGAAGAGGAGAAGATAACGTCTGCAAGGTGAATTAACAGATGCCGAATGTCATTTTTGGTGAGGGAACTCACGAGTTGAGCTAGGCAGCTTTGCGAGACTTCTGGCTGCCTATGCTAATCTGCTCGAAGAACCAGTTTCAACTAGGATATCCCGTCGTTTGTTATAGAACTCGCGACCTTGGGGTTGGTGAGCACTTCACCTGTCTATGTCAGGTCTTCAGAGTAGGCTGGGCGGGAGGTGAATAACGTTCATTAGCTTTGGTGACTTTGTGCTGGTAGGAGTTTGCTCTTGTGAGACACGCAGAGGAGATATAGAGTAACTGGAATGGCGGAAGTCGAAGCTTGAGGCACTTGGTGCACGGAGAGAGAATGGAGTGTTGTTGGTCATCGAGTTTGCTTGTGAAGCTGAGTCTCGTATCCGGGAACGTTGGACCATCGCGAGGTAGCAGGAAGAACGGCGAACGCAGCAGTGTCTGATGGTGAGATGGTGATCTTGGAAAGATCCAGCGGTAGAACACGGCAGCTGTCGGTGAACTCTAATAGATCAATAAAAGAGTTGAGCGACATGAGAATGGCTGACATACTCAAGAGCACTGACAGCCCTCCCGTCCCTCTCTACCCCTGTACAATGCTGATGGCTTCCTCTGAGGCCCTCTCCTGCATGTAATCTGAGCGTCGTTCAGGTTGAGGAGCAGCTACCGTTGGGGGTGCGGCTTCAAAGGAGAGGCTTGAAGGAAGTGCTTTTGTTTGCGTACGCGTCCATACGAGGAACTCTTCGGGGCTTTGTAGGCGGGCGCATGCTCGCAGTCGGATAGAAATCCTAACTCCGATCATAGCTTCCCTTCTGTCTCCCACCGTCATCGAGGACAACAACCCCTACTGCAAGTCTCGTCTGAAGACACGCACAAAATCCTTGGCACGGGGATTCACCTTTTCACGCGTCCTCTGTCCTTTGTGCCCAAGTCAACCTGCTATATATGTGTCAAGGCACACTGACAAGGTCCCGGTACTACTGGCGAGTCACAGCGAGAAGTGAAGAGTGAGCCCAAGGAAAATGGGCGATGGCATATCTTCTACAGTCAGGCTGTCACCAAGGAAGTTGGAAAAGCATCAAATTCCGGCCATACGCAGATGGGCTGCCACTTTAAAATCTTTCGGAAGGAAAAGGAAACAAGGGTCAGCTGCAGCTCGCAGTTTCCTCTTCATATGATACGGGTCGTCTTCGGTGCTATCGTCAGAGTTTTGAATTCGGGGGAACAATGACGAGTGAAATAGGATGAGATCGATGCTATCCCATTGACAGTGAGCGGCGCCCTCAACAATTCCGGGTTAAACACCCTCGGCATGCGGGATAGATGATATACCTGTGGAAGGAGAAAATCAGCTGTCTGGCACCAAAAAGAAGGTAGAAATGTATTCACCGTGGCGGAAATCATGACTTACTCTCCTCTGTCGCCTTTTTTACTGCCTAAATCCATGACACGGGTACCGAATATCCAGCCCGCCGTCTCCCAGTCACATCGCGTCTGTCGAGGATTTGCATGCGGACAATGGAATGGTAGTCACAGCATTATGGAAGGATAGTGGGGAATCAGCCAGCGTCACTGATGGCGGGCTACTTCTCGAGATGTCGTGCGTAGTCTGCAATTACTAACGAGATCGATACCCGTGCATCCTCGAGTGTTGATTATGCTCCCGATCGGTGGTAATTCGTCGTCGATGCTCGTTTGTTTGAAGGCTGGGTCGTCGGCTGAACTGTACCGAGGTGAGCACAACTGATAATAGGATAGCAAGGGGAAAGCACCAAGCATATCCTCTTTATCTCACCCTCCGCTTAGTGTCTCCGTTCATCTGGCTGTCATCTGAGCTCCAAATTTTGATACAGCTGGCGTGTGAGAACTTGCACCAAGATATATTTCCTCGACAAAGCAGGGTGACAGGTTTCCATCATAAAATGTCTGCATTGAGACGTCGTGTACGGGACATGCGTAAGAGAAAATTGCGTATAGAATATCTACGAACGAATCAGCAAATTATGAATGCCATCCTTAGAGACAGAACTCACGACGATATTATGGATGACCTCGACCGCTTTGCAAGACGACTACATCCGTCATCGTTCAGTTTATATACACAGAGAATCGATAGCGATATCCCCGTGCCCGACGTCGCTCCAACATTGGGCCCAGTGCACTTTTCCGGTTAAAATCAGCTGGGTTGGAAGCTTGAAATGGTGGTTGTTTTGTGCTAGGATGGAGGCGTGGCTTGTCTTGAAATAGAGGGCATATAGGGACCAGCATGGTGGAAGCGCTCGTGGTATCCCGAGGGAGCAGAGAAACTGGGCCAGTAGCTGGAAGATATGTCGTTGAAGATCGCCCGTTCTCGAAGTCATGATATTATCGTCCGACTCACCACGGTTCGCTCGCAAAGCTAAAAGACGCAGTAGCTATCGGCGTAAGGCTATCCCTGTAGAGCTTGTGCCCGTGCCAACAAACTATGACGCGTCAAACAGCTTCTCCTTGGAGTCATTGGAATATAGTGAAGACATCCGTGAAGCATTCGAGTTTGACGACCATTTCCTCGATAGATATGATGAGTAGGGCACTGAATGATCGTCCTGAGCTGTGCTAGGTGCACTGGTCATATCAATAAAAGTTCAGCAAGATGAGAATGACGGACGTACCTGATAGCACTGTCAGCCCTCTTTACTGGTCTCCCTTCTCTATGGTCATGCTCGTCTCACAGACACAAGCCCGGTTCCTTTCCTTCTCCCAGGTCGTTCCCTGCTCAAATTTGTCGTGTTGACGCACCGTCTTTGCAATCCAATGAGCGAAGAGCTTTGAAGCGGAGAGGCCGTGTGCATGCCGGAGTTGATATACTGGATGGTGGTGGGAGACAAAAAGGGTGTTTTTGATCCCGCTCCGATCTGTCGTACTTCCCTGCCAGCTGATTACCCCTTCCATTCGACGACCCTCTCTTACGCTGTAATTATCACTTGTATTTCTCGCATTCCCAGGCAGACAATCGAGATAATACACGTCCTAAATGTACTATCAACCACCCAAAATAGCTAGCTCTACGTCTAACTGTAATAATTGGATACTACAGAGAAGTTGATGAGGAAGGCCCAGCTGATACGCATCCAGCATCGGATGGGTTCAATTATGGATGGCTAAGGTTCACCATCTCCATGAAATCGTTCCGATGTATGAGCGGACTTCCCTCAAAGTCGTGCTCGATTCTTCACTTGGGACGAACTGTAAGCGAAAGTGGCGTCAATAAGGGGCTCAGCGGATCGGGGATCGTAAGCATACCCAGGACCCGTAACATCAGATCCTTCCTCTGACCATGTCCGTTTTTCCAAAGACCTTATCTTAAACCCAGGACATGCAGCCCGCATGGTCCCGAGTCAGAAAGATCTCCAGGTTGGAGTTTGAAGAGTCGTTGCCGCTGAAGAGTGCAAGTTCAAGACCGTGGAATGGTGGGATGCTAGGTTTGAGGCCCAGTTCTGCGACTATGTACCTTTCGTTCAGCCAGGCTAGGCTCAGAGGTTGAGATGTTTGCATTGTATTGCATTGCGGAGATGCCGGGTTAGAACGGCCACATATGGAGGAGGATGTAGGATGAAATTCTGACTCCTCATAAACAAGAGCGCCAAAGGAAGAGGGACGGCGGCGCAGGAATGGCCAGCCATCTCTGCATGCTATGAGACCTGAAAGCATTCACCGTATGCACCCATACTGAGGACGTCATTCATGACTTGAACGACCAAATCGTGTTGGGGCACAGTGAACGGTGCCATTAGCCCCCAAGAAACGGTGCCGTCCCACTCTTTTCATTAATCGAGGTAGCCATCTGGGAAGGGAGACAGCTGTACCACTGTCCGCTTGCAAGGCCTCAACAGTTGGAGATTGAAAGCTTCATCATTATCGGGATCTCGGCGGCGTTTCTGGCATAGACTCGGAGGAGAAATCTGAGTTACGAGCGGGAAAAGGGATGATCATGACGCTGCATTGGCGAATTCTCCATACGAACGGTAGTCCGTTTATCGCTTATGTCCAGGTCGTATGTACCATACGATGCAGACTCGAAGAAGTGAGACTGCAGGTATTGGAGCAGATATTCCTGTTCTAGTGTGATCACGGCAACCTTCAAGCCCTTCAAGTCACAGCCTCTTGAATGATTGACGCGTAGATATACAAAAGAAGGCGAGGTGACGGCAGACTTGGTGCGGGGGACCTTAAATGCTGCTGAGGGCTTCCCCGGTGTCGTCAACGAACAACTTCGTCTTGGAGTCACTGCTCACGTCGCTGAAGGGCTCTACTTCTTGACAACCTTGGTCTACCATTGAAAACTGCAAAAAAAATTGTATCAATGTGGATTCAACGGGATCTAGTATGTGGACATACCAAAGATCCAGCGTATAGGCAGGAGAACTGCTCGTCGCACGCTGGATGACAGCATCTCTCAGCGAGAGCGACTAGCCTCCTCCTTCCACGGTAACCCTCACCATTTTAGGTAGAATCTCACCCGTCCTCCTTCCCGCCTGCGCGATACCACATCCCTCCCAAATTGCCTCTTTGTTTCGTTGAAGGGACTAGAACCGGAGAATTGGATTGAAAGGCTACTGTGCAGTCGGATGCAGAGGGTTGGATCCGAACTAGCGGATGAAAGAGAGTCGTGTCCGTTTGGTCGAGGAAGCCTCAGACTATCGCGTCTACTCTGTACGAACTGAAGTTGCCGACGTCGTGGTTCCTTACTACGTCATATCTCCCATATTGCTGAAAAAGTTCTTAGCAATTTCGTGGCATGAGTATTTGGAAACCTACTAGCCCAGCCCAGCATTTAACAAAGAAGCAGTTCTCGGGGGACTTCCAAGTCTTCCATGATAAACCTGGGTGAAGACGATTCAGCCTTTTCCGAGCCCGTCCACGATACAGCAGCGTACGCGGTCAGGGGGTCGTATTCTACCGGCTGATGGCCGCAGGATGGCGAATAGTAGATGTGTTGGTTGCATATACACCACGGAAAGTCCATAAACGACATCGAGGAGTCATAATTGTGAGTTTGAAAGGGAGGTGGTTATGTCTCAGTGACCGTTTGCCAGGCGCGATATCAGCGACAGCACTAGGGGTGCGTCGGGTCATATAGATTTCGCCCCTGCGGTCGTGAGGCGGAGAATGAAGACGGCGATACGTAAAGATATTCTATAAGGGAGCGACCTCGGTGTACGGATCCAAATTTGTGGCCTTTGTACCGCCGGGTTGGATCTCGCCCCACACATAACTGAGTGCGATAGCTGTCCTCAGCGCCTTCGCTAACGAAAAGGCGGGGCTGGTCTTCATCCCCACAATCTGTAACTCGAGTTGGTAAACGGACCACCTGATGCTGGGGTGGAAGACAGCGGTCATGGCATGGACACTCGATCGTCGGTACGTTTCTTGATCAAGTTCAAGTATTTGGGAGGATCGACGTCCCAGAATACGGCACGGTCGCGAATGAACCTCGCTGCCGGATGATCCTCTGTGGTATGTATCTGGAAAAAAGACTTCCAGGTATCGTCTATAGCGAGGAGAAAGGTCACCGGGTCCTCCTCCTGCGCGGACCGCACCCCCCGTGGAACTTCCTCTTCTTGGACGGCGGCCGTGCCGTGTTTTTGCAGATATCCAGACCACTCTGCAGAGGAGCGTGCATCACTGGCACGGGCTCGTATGGGAGGAAGAGTCGACGCTGGGGTGCCAGACGAGTCGGAGTCGGAGTCGTGGCTGATCTCAGCCTTGGGTGAGGGAAGAAAAAAGGCCCAGTGTGTTCATGGGCGCTTGACTGACCGACAGGAGCACACCGTCGCTCGATGGGCTGCCGGTAAAGGAACAGAAGTCAGCTTTCAGTCCATACAAATGGATTATAGACACATACTGGCTATAAATTGAGCAGATCTAAACGTGGTCCCTGCTCCATTGCGTTGAGTGGTGGTATACTCAATATCGGTGACGTGTAGGGCGGGTGAAGGAAGCGAGGAACGACGAAAAGACCGTAGAGCTATTGCTTGTGCTGACGACGACGCGAGTGCCAGCTCTTGAGTTGTTGGAATACGATAGCGTCTCAATGGCTTCCAGGAACCTATGGATACAGCTAGATCTCAATACGGTTTCAGCGAGACGAGGACAGTGGACGTACCTGCAAGAAGGATGTCTCCCAGTTGAACCGTGCACGGCTCTCTGACTCTACGGCAATTATCACGCCTCTCTCCGCTTGCGATATGCTAAACTTTATGCCTCGTTCCATGCGTTGCTCAAGTCCAAGTGTCGTTCAGGTTTCGATGCAGCCACATCGGGGGTGTATAATGATGAGGGATAGCTTCAAGAGCAAAGAGCTTCTATTTGTGTATGCATCCTCAGTCGAGCTAAGGGAATGCTGGCGGTTGATCGAAACTTTGTATGCGCGAGCCGTGACTAAGTCGATGCCTATCTTCGATGGTAGACTTGTAACCGCCTCTCTCAACACTTGACGTCGCGAATGAGAAAATGAGATGAGAGACTTGATTTATTCCTTGCAACGACTAGCAAGGTTAGACAGATGGTCACCAGTCTACTTCGATGGTGGTGGGAGACGGAAAGAAGAGTTTTGATCCTGCTCCCGATCAGTGGGTATTTCGCCTTCAAAGTTCCTTCCATCCAAAGGTTCTCTGTCAGATAAGGTGTTGTGACTGAACACTACTTTACGAACTTATCTCTTCGTTTTGTTTCAACGCAGGCCAACAGTTAAGATAATTTGGACACCATAAAGTACGAAGACGATATCTATCTAGTTCAAGCTCTCGGTGTAACAACTTGGGAGAACGTCGCCGCTAGATGAGACCATGGTAACGCACACTGAGAATATATTCTTCGCGAAGCACCTGATTGATACTCACATTATGCCGATGTAAATTTACTTTCATCAAATTATCAATGTATGAAGCTTTGCGTGTTTTCTTTGTGCCCTTCAAAGTCGCGTGATGCGAGAAGATCGATACAGTGTTAGAAAATCCTATTAAAGCGATGGCCTTGGGTCGTGATTGATAAGAGCCTGCCATCGCGTCGTCTTCCCATTTGCAGGAATTTGTACCCCAATCACTCCTACCAGTCCCATCAAACGTGCATGAGCAGGAGGATACACGCTGTGCCATCGATGCCAGCGAGGACTAATCGGCGTATCGAAAACACCAAGGGAGTATGAGGTCGACAGATCTATCTGGCAAAAGATCAGTAAACCATTGAGAGCCAATGGACCAAACTAACGTGGAACAGCATCATAGGCCATGGTTGCACTTCACGTCTCGGTCATTCCGCACTACTTGATGTTCTCGACGGTGCAATCATCACTGATTTTCGCGTATAGAGCATCGGCAAAAGGCTCTTGGCAGCACTCGGTTGTAGATATTGGAGGAGGCGAAGGATGAAGGGCCCGTGAGCTGACTTCGACGTCTTTATAGCGCTGGTGAGTGTTCACCATCTGCCGTACGCAAAAAGAGGATAGCGATACATATGGGAAGGACTCGCGCGCTTGATATAATCTGTTATGAACTGCAGGTAAAATTGATATCAGGACAAAGTCAACAGAACGAAGTTCGTGAACATACTAGAGCCGTAGCACGATGCTCTTCCCAAGGTCTCGCCCAGTACCGTCCTTCACCAAAATTGTCTTGCACGAACCAGGTACCGAGAGTCGTCCAAGTTGAAGCGTCACTGCTGATGACAAGCAGGACCATCGGGTGCTACTTCGAGGGGTCCAAATTCCAGGTAATAGTGGACTCTGTGAATGTAGACCTTCTGTTCTGGTCAGGTTTGAACATTCGTCTTGGATTACGGTAGGAGCTGCCGGGGAGTACGATTAGACGAAACACAAAGGAGGATGATATGATCATGGGTACGTTAGAGGAATGTCCCTGCATACATCCATAATAACATTAGACGAGACTCTGCCAGCGGTGCCAAACCAAAACGACCACGCCATATCGGGGCGGAACGAATACTGTAGATGGGGGCGGAAACGTCCGCGTCTCTCCGCACTAGACGTGGTATCCAGAAGGAACGAGGGCATTGATTCTTGGGAAGGCCCAGGACAGATCATCCCGTCTCCGGTATGGAAATCCACTTTAGAATAATCGTAACGGGGTCTTCGTGTACGTACACTCAGTGGAAGGGTGCTGCAACTCTAGCACCGGACCTCCGATATGGATGGTACAGCCTACTTGTATGCGCTCGAAGTGGATAGAGGAGGAGTGAAGTTTCTGAGGTGTCGATAGGCCTGCTCTGGAGAGTCAAGCCGTATGTTCTAGCCATCGCCACTTGTATGCGTAGCCAGAATGTTGTGCATCGGGATTGTAGATAAATTCGATTCGAAGACGAGGAAGAAAAGAGGAGAAGAGAACGGCAGGACGGAACGGCGTCGAGGGCCCCAGCAAGAGTCGTTCGCGACCGAAGGATTTTTCCTCCTAGCTGAACAAACTGGAGATGAGATTCCCGTCGATACGGCGATGGTAGACATACCCTGCAGTCGTCCGTAACATGCTAGACGACGGCGGTGCGCTATCCCTTACGAAACGTCACTTGCTTCCTTCGCTGACTTCTGGTGATATCTTGTTCACCGTTGCGGTCCGTCGGGGAGCAAAGCAACATCCTTTCTGCGATTTTCATATGCTTTGGATTCTTGTCGCATGTGGGCTAACTACGTCGGCAGCATAAAACGCCGGAAGCCATGAATGCATGAAGGCTGAACGTAAATCGGAGGAGGCGTTTGTACGAAGACGACCGACGGTTTGGTACTGTTAGTAGGAGGGCAGTCGTGCATGGCGCATGGGTTAAGAGAGGGATGGTGGATTTGGGCGTTAAAGACAAGACATTTGCAAAGAAGATGGCAAAAGTTCGGTGAACGACGATCGTGGACGAGATACTCGGGAAGAAACCTTGTGGATGTCTTCAGACGAGGCTTTCGATGACGGCGGGAGAAAGAAAAGTGTGATCGGAGTTCGGATCGCCCTCCATCCGACTGTGAGCATGCTCGCACTTACAAAGCTTCAAACCGGACACGTTGCAAACAACAGGTCTTCCTCCAAGCCTCGTTTGATTTCTTGGAGCGGCAGAAGGACAGGAAGGATCATCAGCATCCTTGTGTACGTCGGCCATTCTCATTTGGCTAAACTCTGATCTAGCTGTGTTCTACACCGCCGAAACTTTCACTTTCCAAAACGGACGTCTCGCCATCAGCCACCACTCTTGCATCGTGGAGAAGATGGGACCGCGATTGGCCAAAAGGGGCGGGAGCTGGACGCACGGCCACTCGGTCGATTGGTGAACGAGACAGGATTAGCACTGGAGAGCTGAGATTCGGCATCGCATAGGACCTGCCAATCGAGGGTCTTCCGTATGATTGTCACTGGATTCCGTGCCCGTCTCGAATTCGAATTCGAGTTCGGTTAATGATGCATTTTCCGAAGACAGCGACGAGCGAGGGTGGGTGCACTACAGCCACCACCCATCCAATCAATGCTTTTCATCATGACCATCATCTTCATCTTGGACTATTCCTTTCTCTTCGTGCTTAGCTTCAATCTTCAAACTCAGAGCTAGCCCTCAAGACCCCCGTGGCGGCCAACGAGGTGGCGACTCCCTACACCCAAAGGCTTGTCCACCATCCCTACTACCCACCACGCCTCGCATCGTCGCCCTCTTCGATGCCACCGTTGCTCTCTGTTATTTAGATAACGTCGCACCTTACAAGCCCTCCCATATACTGTTGGAGTTAGGCTGGTCAGTATCTGTACACGTCTGCCGTGACTTTGCTAAATGTACGCGACAATTCAGATACGACATCAAGACCATCACTCCATGCAAAACGGACGTGGTAGGAAGTGTTGCCTACTACGATTCATCGCCATGTTAGTTCGATCTTTTATCCCTTAATCACTTTCTAATGTTCCTTCCTATAGTCGTATCCTCTTATCCTTCTCGTTGGTTGATCCCGGAACGGATTTTCCGGACGACCTGCAGTACTGATAGCAAATATATCCTCGGAACATCTCTGATTCCAAGTCGACCACCTCTCGGATCGTCAGTATTCTCCTGCGACAGTGTCTCTCCCACCATTCTCGTCCTTGCGCATTCTCTGGATCAAGTAGCATAATTGGAGGTCCTCCCGGGTATACGTTAGGATGGGTTCACGATCTAGACTGCTAGGTTCGTGTTCCTCAAAAGTATCTTTTCAAATTTTGGCTTACACGCCTGCCGTTCTAGTTGACCCCATCTATAGACAACCTCGAAATTTATGCTCGGATCCCAGGACGGCAATACAGATAATCAACCATAAGTAGCACAGCGCAGCAATCACCTCCGTGAGGAAGTCGGATTTAATGTCAAGATCCGTGGTACATGGTGGCATGAATGGCAATGGGAAATGCTGTTAACGTATCCAGATGCGGGGAACATCAAGGTTGGTTCAACCCTTGACCTTGTAGCTGTCTACTCACCTATCGCTAGATCGACTTCATGATAGCAATCGCGTCTCTCTCGGGTTCGCCCAATGAATGGTGAATAGGTGAACCAAGCCATCTATAAAATTTACATCGGAGTTTCGCACAGCATAGAGTTTGATGCTAAGCGCCTGTCATCAGCGGTAGAATTATAGAAGCCCAAGTTGTGTGATGGGGATTGCTTCCGTGCATGCATGCACCTCTGCAAGGGTAAGACTAATGCGCACGGTGTTTAAGTTTCCTCTCCGCGCACGGCATATCGACTACGATCCTCTTTGTCCCCCTGAATATGGTTGAAGAGGACGCGGGCCAGTGAGGATTTGGGGGTTCGTGAACATCAAGAACGTAACACAAGTGACCTGTTTCCTATCATCACGGAGGAATACACCACAACAGCATCCGCTGTTGGCTGTGGGGCTGATTGTGATTTTGGTTATAAGGCAACATGCTGTGCGGCTTGCCTGCATACAATCTTGCTCTTCACCACCAACCATGGCAACAGTTCTAGGAGTCGCGTCGTCCATTACCACCTTCATCGGAAACATAGTCACTCTCACCAAATATGTCAACGACATAAAAAATGCGCCTGAAGAAATTACTCAGTTCTCAAAGGAGCTAACACTCCTGGAGATCCATCTGGGTGCCTTACAGAGAGTTATTCAGCTTCCAACTGACGAGGACCCCTGGCTGCAGACATTGAAGCAGTTGCTCACTCCTGCAGTTGATGCTTCGGGCACTGCTCCAGATGGTCTTTTCAAAGAGCTTGAAGAGCTGCTCAATGGACTCAAGGAAAAGGTGAACAATGATCCACCTCAATGGAAGATGGTGAAAAAGAGACTGCTGTGGACATATACCAAAACAAGTGTGGAGGATGATCTGAAGAAGATTGAATGTTTCAAGACCTTAGTCCTGAGTGCTGTGCAACTTGATAATATGTAAGTGATTCCTGCTTTCATCTCTCAGATGCTGAATTCAGTATACAGCAAATTATCTCATGCAATTAAAGACATGCTAGGTGATGTCAAGCATACTGGTGAGGAAACTCTGCATATAATCAAGAAGAAACAGATGGGTATGTCTATATCTAAAATCAACTGTTAGATGGTATTTTGATGCAAGGACATGTTTCAGATGAAGAAACTGCAGAGGTAGTAAAGTGGCTTACCTCTGGCACTGTGGACTACAATGATGTTCAGCTCAAGACACTGAAAGAATGTGTCAACAATACTGGACAGTGGATTCTCAAGTTGCCAGAGTTTCTGACCTGGGTAGATGGTTCAGAGAAGTCTCATACTTTGCGATGCCAGGGTGGTCATGAGTCATTTTGCTTGATCTCTCTATTAATTTCTGGAGGCTAATACACCTCTTCAGCTGGTGTTGGAAAGACTTTCCTCACCTCAATCATTGTCAACTATCTGCATTCACTGCCAGTGGTTAAAGAGGGAAAGGCACTCATCCTGAGTATCTTTTGTGATTACAAGTCTACAGTTGAACAAACTGTAGAGAATGTTCTTCGCAGCCTCCTGAAACAGCTGGTTCAAGACTATGGCCTGTTCCCTTTGACCAAGACACTCTATGTGAACTGAAAAAGAAAACACTCTTCCTCTGATGACTTTACCAAATGTCTGTCAGAAGTACTGCAATGTGTTCCTTCCTATGTCTACATTGTTCTTGATGCACTGGATGAATTTCCTAATGACCATCAAGTATTGGAATCATGAGGCTCAGGACCATGAAGCGAGCAAGAGAAAAGAGTATGATATATCCGTTGCAAACGAGATGGTGTATGCTATGTAGGTATGGTCCTTTTATACAACAGTTCTGGCTAAAGCCACAGGTATAAGCAACGAATATGTACCAAGAATAATAAGATATGGGCAAGTGGCGACTGCTAAGATGAGCACCTCAACAGTTAATGATCAGCACCATCGCTTGGTGACAATGTGAGCTTGAACATCAAACATCAAGTGCATCTCATCAATATCATTCAAGGGTCATTGGGAAATAATGTTCATCTTCTTGTAATGTCAAGACCTGATATTGCACTAGATTCACTTTTTGAGGCAGATACCACTTTGAATATTGAAGCCTCTGTTGATGATATTGAGTTATACATTGCAGACAGGATCTCTAAAAGTCGGCGTCTTGCCAGCCATCTCATAGGGGAAGATGGTATGATTTTGCAAGAGGTGATTCTTAGTAAAGTAAGAGAAAAATCTTACTGCATGTGCGTTATTCATGCAGACATTCTTGTTGCACCTATTAATCAGCTATGTATAGGTTCCTTCTAGCAAGATTGCATATGAACTCACTTGCTGAGACTAAAAATCAAAGAACACTTAAAGAGGCACTAGCTAAACTGCCAGAAAATTTAATGGGTGCATATGCTGAAATATTGGAGAGTCGAATCAATAGTCAAAATGATGATGATAGAGTCCTTGCATTTCACATATTTGGCTGGATAGCCTTTGCAAAGCATCCTTTGACAGTGTTGGAACTGCAGCATGCATTGGCTGTGGATCTTGATTCAGATGAGACAGACTTTGAGCCTGATAATATTTTTAGTGAAGAGCTTTTGGGAAGTGTCTGTGGTGGACTGGTCTTTATTAGTGATATTGGTAAAGATGAATGGTTTAGGGATCATACAGTGAAGTTTGCACGTAAGTAAAATAACCTGATTCTTTCTTATAGAAGCTGAAGATAAATTTATAGATTATACAACACAAGAATATTTTATGTCTCAGAAGGAAATTTTGTTTCCTCAACTCCAAGAGACAATCACAGATACCTGTCTAAAATATATGTTATTCAATAATATTCAGCATCACTACTATTTGGAAGAAAGCATTGATCTCAGGCCAGATAGCATTTTTGATAATGTTTCTTTTCATTGCAGAGATAAAGATTATCCATTTCTTCACTACTCACTTAATTACTGGATTGACCATGCCAGACAATTGCAATACTCAATGGAAAACAAAATCATTACATTCATTGACTCATTATATCACTGTAATATCACAAAGGCCAACTATATTACAGGATCTTTCAATATGTCCACTCAACTTATATTCCCTGTGTGGCATAATCTGTTACACATTACAGAAATACTTTTGAAAAGGGACATTGATGCTTGTTAATACAGGACACTATTATTGATCATAGCAATCAAAAAAAGGAATCTTGATATGGTGAAATTGCTTTGGGATCAGAATAGAATTAATCAAGAAAACAAAAACAGAAAATATGAATATTCTCTAGGGTCTTATGCTGCTGCAAGAGGGTCCAGTGAGATTGTACAGATGTTATTGAAGCTGGATAAGATGAATGTGAATTGTGAGGACTTCAGAGAAAGGACTCCTTTGTCTTATGCTGCTGAAAGTGGGTCTAGTGAAGTTGTAGAAATGTTATTAAAGCTGGATCAAGTGGATGTGGATTGCAAGGACTCCACAGGATGGACCCCTTTGTCTTATGCTGCTGAAAGCAGTTCTAGTGAGACTGTAGAGATGTTATTAAAGCTGGATCAAGTGGATGTGGATTGTAAGAACTCTACAGGATGGACCCCTTTGTCTTATGCTGCTCAAAGAAAGTCTAGTGAAGTTGTAGAAATGTTATTGAAGCTGGGTCAAGTGGATGTGGATTGCAAAGACTCCACAGGATGGACTCCTTTGTCTTATGCTGCTAAAAGCTGGTCTAATAAGACTGTAGAGATGTTATTGAAGCTGGATCAAGTGGATGTAGATTGCAAAGACTTTATAGGATGAACCCCTTTGTCTTATGCTGCTCAAAAGGGGTCTAGTGAGACTGTAGAGATGTTAGTGAAGCTGGATCAAGTGGATGTGGATTGCAAGGACTCCACAGGACAGACCCCTTTGTCTTATGCTGCTGAAAGGGGGTCTAGTAAGACTGTAAAGATGTTATTAGAGCTGGATCAAGTGGATGTGAATTGCAAGGACTCCATAGGACAGACCCCTTTGTCTTATGCTGTTAAAAGCAGATCTAGTCAGACTGTAGAGATATTACTGAAGCAGGATCAAGTGGATATGGATTGCAAAGACTCCACAGGATAGACTCCTTTTGTCTTATGCTGCTAAAAGCAGGTCTAGTGAAGTTATAGAGATGCTATTGAAGCTGGATCAAATAGATGTCAATTGCATGGACTTCACAGGATGGACCTCTTTTTCTTATACTGTTAAAAGAGGGGTTTAGTAAGATTGTAAAGATGTTATTATAACTGGATCAAGTGGATGTCAATTGCAAAGACCTCACAGTGTATACATCTTTGTCTTATACTGCTAAAAGTAGATCTAGTGAGACTGTAAAGATGTTATTAAGGCTGGATCAGATAGATATAGATTGTAAAGACTCCACAGGATGTATATCTTTATCTTATGCTGCCTCAAGAGGGTTTGTCAAGGTTATAAAGAGGTTTTTGAAGCTGAAACAAGTGCATATAGATAACAAGAACTTAACTTGATATATGCCCTTGTCTGTCTTATGAATGTTATCCTATAATGCTAATGTTGCTCTTTTGAAATTTCCAAGTCATTAGTAATTATTATTATTTATTCTTGTTGTTTTTTTAGTAATAATTTTATTTATTTTTAATATGCTTTAACCAGCTTATAAGCAATAGAAATCTTCACTCTTAATGACTTAGACTGTTTTTACAACTGTTTTTAAATTGATTTCTTTTGGTAAAGTGTTGTATACAGTACTCTGTAATTAACTAAGATAATCTGGAGAGCTCATTTGGATGGGGGATATGGTCCAAAGTGATGTCAAGAGTGAAAATAGAGAATGATAAGGCTAAAAACTAAAAGGATCTATATGAGAAAATACCATTATATACAACAATACTTGTTAGTGTAAGGCTCTATGCCTTTCTTGGGGCCTCCTTCAGCCTGGCACTATACCTACTAAAATCCTGCTCTGTTCTGTTCTGTCCTCCAGTAATATATTTTCATTTCTCAATATGCCTCTCTATATCAGAGGACTATTTTATTTAGCACTTTAGGCCTATATTTGCTTTTGTTGACTAGTAGTTGGTATGTTGTCAGGTGCTTGTTTATTGTATTAATCCACCTGTTTTGGATTTTGTCATCTATATGTCATTTTCTCAGTATGTTGTTGTCTTGTTGAATACATCTCTGACAATGGATTTTCCATATCATGTGCATAGTTTCTATTGCCAAGATGCAGTACAGTTGTGTTGCTGCAAGATCAACTTCTTCCTTAAGTTTCTTAATTTATATCAGCATCACTTCCAGCACAACCCTATATGTTGGTGTAATTCAGCAGCAGTCTGTCTGCTTCTATAGCTGTTTTGCTATTCCCTACAGAGAGGCTTGCCTTGGAATTGTGTATTTGAGTAGAATGTGTTCCATAGTCTCAGTGACTCTACAGCTAGGGCATTCCTCTTGCTGATGAACTTAGAGACTCCTGCAGGCAGAAAACACAAGATCTATAATGGCAAGTGCTATCAAGCAGAATATCTGAAGGTAGATTCTAGCAAGTCTAGTCTTGCACTTCTGTATGGTGATTATAGCTTCCTGTAAGTGTAGAAAACTTTTACCCTAGCTGTTATGACTTTCTGGAAGGTTCAGAGATTCAAGATATGTGTGTAAAGTTTCTTGGAAGGAAAGTGAGGCATAAACATGAGTGTATGCTGAGTGGGGGTAACCTATATCTAGTGCAAACTTTTGTTGTCAGAAGCCTAGTTGCAGTTCCAGTATTGTCTAAGTAAAAGGAATTAGTATTATTCCTTATTGCAGGAGCAGTTGTCTGTTGTTGTTAGAGGCTCAAAAGGATATTTTCTAGCTATGGTTTACCCTTTTGTGACCTTCTGGTATGCATGTATTTTGAGGTGAGGATAACAAGAAAGGTAGTATTTTATAACAAAATCCCTTTCTTGCTTTATAGATGAGAGTAAGCGAGTTTATAATTGTGCTAACACTTATTGATGACTTAGTGATGTATAAATTCACTTAAGTGTTAGGACTTCTGAAGTGTACAGAGGTGGCAATGTTAACTCTAGTGTATTGGGGATGTATGTGTGTGGGATACAATTTTCAGATATTTCTTACTTTCTATCTAAGATTCATCTATCTTTTATACCACAGCTGTTCTCATATCAGTAATTTAAATTATTAAGACTCAGTCATTGCAGTCCAATATTATAGAGCATAGCAATTACTGTAATACTTTATAAGTTTTTACTATGGCATAGCACTTAGTTCATGTAGTCTCTGCAACTATGGTTTATAAATCTATCTACTACAGCTTGCTAATCTTGACTTCAGTTATCAGAATAAAATATATCCAGGCAATAGCATAACTGTAGTCTTAGAGAGCTGCAGCATGCATAACAGGCTAACAGCACTAACTCATTTATCACTTCATCAGATTCTGTTTCTTGGATTCTATTTCATATATCTCATTTCTATTTCATCTATTAATTTTATATATTCATTTATCACACCTAAAATCCATCATGGTAGTGAATAGGTGTTATATCAGAGTCCACAGAATTCCTCAACTCCTCTAGATATAGAACCTTCTAGAATTATTCCTTTTAGTCACATCCATAACATTCTAGCTTCCAATTCCTTAGACTCCACTCTACTATATAAACTATAGAATTACTTATACATATCTCATTCTGAATATCAACTTAGTTTAGCCCAATACTCTTGCACTCACTCTCTGGCCTTTAAGCCAAAATCCTTCTCTTATTATAAATCCATGGATTCTGACTCCATTGACATCATCTTGATCCTACTTATCTTCATCTCACAGACTCCATCTGTATCCATCTTAGGGCTTTGACCCAAGGGTGACATTACTAATAGCCTTGCCAAGCCCATGCAGACTCTGTTGGTGTATATTCATCTTATCTTCTATTGGTATGATCCTAACAGTATGTTTGAACTCAAACCCTTCAGTCAAAACTTTTAAGCATGTCTAACACAATTCTCAAACCACCCCACACTAAACAGTCCACCTTAAACCTGATTCCAATGAATGACATTCTGGCTTCCATGTCAAAAGAAGATCCTAACTTCTTTGGCACAGACTCCACCCCTTCTCAACAGTCCTATAGAGAAACCTATAATCATAGCAGTTTCACTACTCATCAATCAGATGCCATGACTCCAAACCCATTGATGGGCTCAGTAATGGTGAGTGGCAAACAGACTAGTGGCTAGCAATAAACACCAACAACATTAAATCTATCACTAACTCTACATTAATCACCAATGTATTGAATTTGGGCATTTTGAGTATGATAGAAGCACTTTGCAGACTTCAATAATCAAGAAAAGTTGTTTAAAGATGTTTTATTCTTTACTAGTGAGTGATATGAAAGTACTACTTGTACTAGTGGGGTGGATAAGACACAATTGAGTAAAGGTGACTTTATTTGAGCTACTGTACTCATTGAAACTGGGATTGCTCCAAAACTAGTGGCACTCTTGGCCCTATACTGCTCCTTACAAGTGGTAGACACTTGACTAGTCACATTCTTACTAAGCTAGTGGCACTCTTGTCATTCCTGAAGCTCTCGATTAACACCTGACATTCCTGTGCCTAAGCTTACTGTTTCTCTTGATGTTGACACTTTCTATCTCATTTCTTTATGAAAAAATACAGAAAAGAGGGAGAAAATCACAATATAATATTAGTATGCTTAGATCAAGTTTACTACAAACATTTCAACTTAGAAAAGTGAATATATTTAATGGACAGAGGCAGAGTCACTCAGAAGTCTTGTTTCATTTGTTTGGGCCATGCTTCTTGCCCTTGTTAGAATGGGCCTTCCTCTTCTCTGTCTGTATGTTACCACTTTCAGCATATCACTGATGCTTATTGATATGCTCCTGAACATCCAGCTGACTTAAATGAATCTATTGGCACAAACCCTCTATGAAAGCATTATGCAAAAGCTTCAAGTTCACAAGAATGCAAATATCTGATGGTGATTTGAGGAGAAGCCAGTAAGCTCAACATCATACTTCTTCATGATAAATCCTACTCTAATGTGAGTAAGAGTATAGAATAAAAGTATCATATAAACTAATGTAGACCTACAAGGATTCTACTAGTAATGTCCTTGTATAAATTTGATGTCATTTCATGTTCTTTAAGGGCTGAAGGAATAGTCAATTCAAAGTCTAAACAAGAGAGTATGCAATGAACTCAGTGTACAATTACAGACCCACTGCTCAAATTTCTGTACAAGGTCCAAAGGGTTCATATATAGAATTTCCTGAATAAAGCCCTCTGCCCCAGAGGAGGCAAAGATGTTGGGAGTGAATGTATCATCAACATGTGCTTGTGTGAACAGGGCAATAGCCATGGCACCAGTCCTTGGTGTGAGATTGGATAGCTATATGATTTAATATCAGAAAAAAGAAGCTTGATGTCATTGAAAACCTTCAACTTACCTCTTGCTCAACATGGATGACTGTCTTCCTATAATCCATCACTGCAGCATGGTTGGATACTCATGCACCTTGAGCCTTGATTGCTCAAACCTCCTGAACCCTCTGAATCATCTTCTCTTGCATCTCCTTGGACCAATTCTCCATCTCAATGTTGTCCTTCATAAGGGCCTGAATTTCAGCAAGAGTTTTGGGCCTCTTCCCTGGCAAAAGTTCTGAAGAAATGAGCTATCAGTGCATGTAAACCAATGGAGAGAGAATGGTAACTCACTATCTTTCTCCTGCTTTATTTTCCAGCTGATCTTGGCATCATGCAGTGAGGTGGCATGTTGGTAATGATGCCTTGTTTGACTAAAGGCCAGCTGTTTAATGACATTGATTTTCTTCCCATGTTTGTTAGCTATGCATTAAAGAATGGCATCAATCTCATATTTTGTGTCTTCTGTGGCTGTGATGAGGGTTCTATGCCTTGCATGAGCCTGTGCTGCCTTCAATTTGTGGGTCTCATTGCTTGCATATTCCCTCTGCATCTGTGAAGGAATAACTGAGTGGTCTAAGTTCTACTGCACCCATATTGTTCCCTCCCTGTCCTTGTCTATAGCACAATCCCAGTGAAGCATATTCATGACAACACTGGTTGCATTGTGACCATCACCCTTAGGCTTGTCATCATCATCTGCACCAATGAGATCCTCACTGAGGCCCATCATGTTGGTCTGCTGCCCATCATGGTCTGATGAGGCTTCAACTGATGAGTAGACATTGAAGGCCTAGCTGAAGTCACCTTGAGTGCTGTGCATGTTGTTAAGAGCAGGGAAATCTTTGTCGAGGCTGGAAAAGTCATTGGAAGAAGGTAGGATCATACAAGGAAAGTCTTCATTAAGGTTGGAAGATTCACTGGAAAAGGATATGAATGTATGAGGATCCATTGGATCCATAGGACCATTCACAATGTTGAAATGCATGGCATTCAGGAAGTCAAATAAATGTAACAATGCACTGTCCACAGACTGGAAGGTGTTTGTTTGATCTTGTAAAGGCATGAATTCTTAGGGAAGGGTGGATACATCTGTTGAAGTCTCAATTTCATCTCACAGCACCAGGTCTTGGTTGGAAATCCTGGTATTTTGCAGTAGTCCCTTTGAAATCAGGAGCCATCATTAAACTTAATAAGTGTTATCCAATGACACTGCATGAAAAATCCTATATTTTAGCTTATAATATTTAATTCTATAATCATTTATTTTTTCCAACTTCTATGCTAAAATATAAAAAGATTATTTTCAATATTATTCCAATATTGTTGATTATTGAAACAATATTGGAAATCTCCCAAATACCCCAAATATATTTCAAACATTAGTTCCATATTTTAGAGTATTATATTGAGAAAATAAATAATTATAAAATCTAATATTTTAAGCTAAAATATTGGATTCTTCATGCAGTGTGACAGCCACCTTAAGCCGATACTAAGTGATGGCAGTTTTGGAGCACCAACTGTGGACATTAGGGGTCAGCTTTATGGCTCAACTATAGCTTCAAGGTCACTTGATCAGAAGAAGGAATACACAGGTCACAGAGCAAGACATTCACTGTTTCTGAGAGACCAAGACAAGATGCCTGTATGGCCAGCAACAGCACAATATTAGAGCAAACATGTCTGACATGTCATCTGATCAAGACTGGACTTCTCTACAAGGCTCCATTTTTTAGTCTGCAATTTCACCTCAGACAATAATGAATTTGCTTGTGGCAAACGTGATCCCATTCACTTGTATTTGCAACTGTTATGGTGAGCTACGAATGACTATTGGCAGAGCAAGGCCTGTACAACCCCAGCTGTGAGTGATACAGTGAGTTGAATGGTGCCACATGCTATTGAGTACTCACCTTCACTCTAGCCATGCATCCATGATCATCTGAGCTATCTACAGAGTCCAGCCTCACAATGACCAAAGAAACCATGACAGTAATGGCTGTTAATGTTGAAGACAAGCACCTCTGAAGCTCTAAACAACCATCTGAATACTTGAAGGCAGAAGAGAGTGATACCCACCATCTATATTGATCTCACCACTCCTCCGGCATCTCTGAAGGCAGGACCAGTCTCTCAGCTTCCACCAGCACCAACAGTTGTTATGCCAGCCCTAGCAACTTGTTCAGAGAGCTCTGCTATCAGGGATACTGTCTCAAGTCTGTCAGACTTATCTGACATTGTTGATGGGCCCAACAGCTCCCTTTATGAGGGTGCATTGATGGACAGTGCTCTTTCAAAGTACTGTGAACAGCCACTCTCTCCATTCAAGCCCAAGTACTCCCCTGCTCCATTCCCCACCCCCCCATGTCTGATACTGCCTCTATCCGCTCAGACTCTATCCATACCAGAGGGGCCTAAGGGCTTTCACTTTTGTAGAGTTTTCCCTGATGATGACGATGACAACTATGGTTCATTTTGCAACAGCAAAAATACCAAAAAAGCTGATGACAATGAGCTGGATCTCAAGAAGCTCACAAAGAGCTTCAGTGTCACAAAGCCAAGTGCTGGGGGAAAGTGTCCAAATGCTTTTTGGGTTGTATATCATGGCTGGGTGATGGGTATCTATAATGATTAGTAAGTTAGTCACTGGACTCATTGATCTTATTTTTATATGATCTTATCATAGTGAAGAGGTGCAGAAGATCAATGAGAGCTTTCATACAGTGAAAACCCAAGGATATCCCACCTATAAGATTGTTTGAGGAGCTTGGGATCATGCTTGGCACAACAAGAAGATCACATTTGGTGCATCTGGTCTCTCTTCAGCCAATGAAGTTGATGCCAATGCAAGGATTCAACTCTATTGGGTTGTTATTGATGGAGTTACACCCAGTATTCATATGAATCAGTATGTTCCTTTTGATGAACTTGCTGCCATGTTAATGCCATTCTTAAAGTGTTGATGCAATGGCTGCTGTTGGTGAAGATAATTTGTACCTTCTTCACATAACTTGGACCTTGAAAGATGTATACAAAACTCAGTCCTGGAGTATTAGCTGTGGCCTTGTAAAGTATCATTGGTGATCATTGGACATTATATAGTAGATAAAGTACTCAAAGAACTTATGTGTAACCTCTCTGCCCAATACATTTTCTTTATTTTGGTACTACACCTCCTAAGCACTTGAAAGGTTTTTAAGCCAGCCTCTATTCTCATTCAAATTGGTGGGATGTGTAAGCATCTGGCACTGGATACATGAGCAGCTGGGCTGAACTGGATATTGACTGCAATGATGATACCATGCTTTGTGTCACTCAAACTGCTAAAATTTATAGAGTTGGGATGTGTTTAAGTATGTATATAACCTGTCCAAACCACAAGAGGTAATCTGTTGAAACAGATTAAATTTCTGATTAATGTCTGATGTTTTCAGAGGCCCATACCTTATCCATGTGGATTGATTAATTCTTGACTCCTACCACCAACACTCATTTTACTTCTCCCAACATCTTTTGATATATGCTTCAATATGGATGAGACAAGGTCTCAACATCATGGTAGACTATAAAAATATGAGACTGAAGAAGAACAGAGAGTGTGTTCATCTATTACATGGAATCAAGCTATGTCATAGCCAACTTATGGCATTGACTGGAAATAATCCTATAAAATACATCGGTCATCTCTGTTTAGATTACCTGGGCACCCAAGAGGAGAACATAACCACTCTTGAGGAGGCTCTTTCCAAAGTTGAGAAGATCTATGACGATGCAAATCAGGATTTACAAAGGATATACATTGAGTCAGGTGTATCACCAATATTTCATGAAGTGGAGAATCTAGTCAACAAGCTTGCCAATATGAAGCAGCAGATGGAGGATGTAGTTATGAATGCAATGGTAAGATGTATAGAATTTAGAAAACTGCATACTCAAAAATTACTTTTGTATCAGACTTCATAGCTACCTCCACAATATACTCAAGTTCTGTCTCAGCAATCAGCCCAAATCATGTTCTTGCTTCATTGACTGACCACTGCCAGCACAACTTTGAAACATGCATGCTCTTTCACTCTATAAACCAACCTCAAGCTTATTTCTTGGAATGTTGTCATGGGCAAAAAAACAGGCTTGTCAAAAAAAATCTATGCAAATTTTGAGAATCACACTGGGTCCAGTGTGTTGATGACATTCTGCAGCCAGGCACATATTTCCCAATGAAAAAAGGAGGTTGCTGTGTTATGGGTAACAGTGAGAGAGCATATGTTGTGTTTCCATATTGTTTCTGTATCTACCAGTCTCAATGTTAGCCAATTCTTACCCTACAGCAGTTACAGCAGATGGAAGAAATTTGACTCATTATGACCCAAGGAGACTCGACTATCACTACAGATAGTCACAATTATCCAGATACAGATATGGCTGACACAGATGATGAATGATATGCTAGCAGGGTGCATACGACTGGATATCAGTTATGGTGGAGGAGAGTACATTGAAGTTATGGGCCAGTTACACTCTGCTATAAAGGCAAAATGATGCATCCTTCTTTTGGCTGCTGTAGAGACTTCTTACCTGTCCATAGGCATAAATGCAACAGTTGAATGAGGAAGGACTGAACATATCTTTGCTATCAAGGCTTTGACCTCCCAGATGCCAGCTCTGGCTGATGTGTATATGGAATGGGTTCAGAATCATAGTCAAGGGATACAGTCAGATGTTGGTGATGATATAATAGATGGCTTGGTCTCTGTGAAAGTGATTGATCTGTACCATGCATATCTTTGTTCTAATTTAAGGTGATGTGACTCATCCATTGAATAGGGGAATACAATACTACTATACCAACACGGTCTACAGATAAAATATATAGCAGCAGCTCTCATTCATCAAGGACTTCTTCTGTGTGCCCTATTTCACCCCTCCACCATCATCACCATCCCAGCAATGGAAGTCTACCATGCTGCTCACTTGTGGTGTCCTCAATTTAACATCCAGCCCTTTATAAAGATGCTATGTGATCTCCACTCTGTGACATTTCAACCATATCTTTTCCAACAGTTTTCAATCTGCTATGACTTATATCTCAACCTTTTCAATACTGTTCATGGCTGTGTTCTTAAGGCTCTGGGCTGTGACATCCTCAATTGGCAAGCATTAAATGCTTGTCCCTGCTGTTACGATTTTCTCACATATCTAATCTTATCAGCCAGCACCTATCACTATCTTATCCTATCTCAGGTGCCTATCATTGTAACCATGACCATAATGGACCACATCAGCACTTGTACCATAGACTACTATGGCTTGCGACCAACACTCACCCTTCTCATAGTTTGCCTTGTTTCACGCACAACAACTATAGACAAAGACTCTATTCTTAGCACAAGACTTTTTGTATATAAGTAGCATAGCTCTTGCTGTATATTCCCCAGCTTCGAGTTCAAGTTTAATCACACTGAACTTAGCTAGTTGACTCAGCCTCAGACTAAGACCTTAGTCCAATGCTCTTAGTAGCCATTTAGTCCAGAGACTCCTTGGGTGACTGTTCAAACACAAAACAGCCCTTGGCTTACTCTTGTTTGGTTTACCCAGAGTTCGGGTCTAACAATTAGCTTGAAGCTTCCTATTCCCTTTCTCCAAGCGACTATCAATGCTTGTTGAAACCGAATGACCGACATATTTCACAACACCGCCTTTATCGCCACATTTTTCTTAACGCTCTTTTGGAGGCATCCCTGTCCTTACCTTCCTCCTGTATCAGTCCTGGTGGCCGCTTACTTTCTGGCTCCACTACCAACGAAACAGACTCCAAAGCTGGACCGACCGCATCTTTTGTACACTCCGCCTCCCAGCCTAACCATTCTATCCATCCCCATACAGTCTTCAGCACTATGGCACCACCCAGCCCAACAGATTGCACTCATCCTACCCCTCATCACTCGAGTCCATACCCCATCCCAAAGTTCACCAAGGACCTGGTGAGCTCAATGAGGTCCCAGCAGTCGAAGTTGAAATCGACATTGGTGAGCAAGGACACAGCGTCCTTGTTCACAACTCCCCCCTCAATAGCTCCATCTCTGCCATTGTTCCTGCTACCTCTATCAGCGACTCTGCCACTAGTGAGGTATCCACTCCCAGAGGAGTTCCTCGAGCCCGAGACTCCCTTGAGCTCTACAAGATCCCAAACCCTCTTGGCTACACACACCTCCCCATCATCATTGACAGTGAGGACGACAAGCTCTACACTCCCCAGAGTCTCACCCAGTCTGAGTTTGAGGCCTACCAATCCCAGGCTCACCAGGTCTTACCCGATTCCCCTACCCTTGGAAGACCCATCACCCTCACCAGCCCCATCTTTGACTTTGCAACCAGGGAAAGGGAAAGAGCCGGCGAGCTTGAACTTGCCCACCTCTAGGGTCTCCAAGTTGACATCAAGGCCTGTCCCATCAACTGTCCTGAATCCCTTCAACCCGTCTTTCTGGAACAGCGAATGGAAATTATCCAGCGCCTCCATCACCTTGGAATCCACAATCAGCAGTAGTACAATGAGTGGCAGTACCAGCAGCAACAACAGTACAATGCCCACCATGCAACTAGCTCATGACTATCAGGAGAGGATGACGAGGACTTCACCCACTGCTAGCATTGGAACTGCTTCCGCAATATCAGTACAGAGGAGGAGTGGTGGTATGAGGAGGATGAGTTCAGGAGATACAACAAGAGCTGGTGGAGGGACCAGTGGATTAACACCTGGCTTAACACCAACTATGCTCCACTGCCCCTCACTCTGGATGAATGTCTTATCTACAGCTTTGATTCGCAATTTGAGTCCTGACAAAGAGAGCATATTTGACATGGTGCCTGGGATATCACCCATGAGCAGCATCGCACTGAGTCCCAGCGAGCTATCGCTGTTGGTCCAGGGGATCTCTGATCTATGGGAACAAGAATTCATGCAGATCTTTATAGGTCACTCATTGGTCTTTATGTCAGACCCAACCTTCCTGTCCTTGAAGATGGGGTAGATTATGGAAGAGCCTAGAGCTGGAGGATCAGGAGCAGGAGAATATTATTGAGTACTGTGTGACAGAGTGGGCTGTATACAAGTTTAATGAAAAATACCCCCTTCACCCATATGCCGAGCCCAAAGACTACCACCCTCTATACTCCCAAATGCCTCTCCCTCTGTCCCTGCCCCCACATGCCAGCATGCCGAGAAGCCGACATACCAGCAAAAGCTGAATGTTCACTGGAGCCAGCCCCAATGAAGCTGGGCCCTCCAACTCTGATAATGTGCCACCCATAGTTCCCACATGGATGAAACATGATGGACCAATCTGAGGCTCACCTCTGCCGGACCACCATGCAGATCCTCGGGCCCAAAACCCCGACTTCTGGTCCCTCCCATGCACCCCAAATGAGTCATATGACCCTGACTATGATCTGCCCAATCCCAGCGGACCAATGGCTGAAAATGCCCCCTGGATCCACTGCAAGCTGGATCTTATGTGCAAGCCCTCCACCTTCAAGGGCGACTCTGACGATATCGATAGGTTTATCGTCCAATGTGAACTATACTTTCAAGTACACTCTCCCTATATGTTCATGAACCCCCACAAGGTCACCTTCACCTCCTCCCACTTCTTGGGAAAGGCAGAAGATTGGTGGATCATGGAGCTAGCTGAACTCGCTAGCACCACCTGCCACAAGTTCTGACTTCCTGCCTGGAACACCTTTTGCGACATGATCAAGGAGAAATTCCACAACCATGCCATCAAAGAAGTACATCAAAAGAAGATGTATGAACTATGCATGGGCAGTGGTCTGGCAAAAGACTACTTCACCCACCTTGAGCACAAAGCCAAGATGGCCTCCCTATGACATGACACTAGTCCCCGAGGACACATGGTTGCTGCCCTCAAATGAGGGGTACCTCAGTCCTATGTCACAATGATTGCCAATATCGGCATTCTGCAACCTGAGACCTATAATGAGTGGAAGACCCGTATCATCACTATGAACATGGCCCACCAAGTCAAGGCTGTCCAGGACGACCTTTTTTACCCTGTCAATCCCCACACTGGGAGTAACTCAAGCGCCAGAACCAGCAAGACTGGCTCTGGCATGACAAGTTCCTCGACCAAAAAGAAGACGGGCACGGGAACCACATATGGTGGCCATGGACAGCCAATGAACATTGATGTGCTCAGATCAGAAGGGAAATATTTCTGATGCAAGCAGAAGGGACATATTAGCAAGAATTGCCCATTGCAGTTGGAACAAAAAGAAGAAAGAGGTTAGGGCCTTGACCATGGAACCCACCACAGAGTCCAAAGTCAAGGAAGTAAAAGATAGTGCCAAGAAGTAGGCAGTTCTACTTGCTCAGCAAAGGACTTATCTGGTATGAAGAACAATCATGCTGGTCAGACTCATAGTATTTCTGTAGTTGATCAAAAAAATATGTATTCAAATATACCTGCTTTAACTGTTCCAAGTCCAGAAAGAAAAGAACTGCAAAAGAAAACGATATCCGAGCCCACTATAGAGGAGGAGACATGCCAGGTGGCACTGGAGCCCTCAACATGAGTATTAGGACTCAGGTCAGAGTTGAGTAAGTGGGACGCCCTTGGGCTTCTGAAGCCAAAAGACTCAGCGCCTTCCTTGAAGGCCAAGACACTCTCTGCAAGGACCAATGTGGCAGAACTCAAGTGCCCACCAAGGGCCAAGACCACAGAGTCTGATCCTCTGGGGCATGGAGCAGAGAGCCCCCACAAGGTAACCATGGTTGAAGTTCCAGATGAAGAGGACGACACTGCCTTCCAACCCCACCAAGCAAAGTCAGCAAAAGCCCGATCGCCCCTGACACTAAAGGAGACCTAGCCAAAAGCTGAGAAGATCCCACCAGGATGGATGAAGCCATTCAAGACCGAATGGATGTGGAGGGCTATCTGAGAGGCAAAAGACAAATCTGCCACCAGGTCAGTGCTCCTTAACTGGATACATAGGACCATGGCCGAAGAAGTAGTCAACGACCTCTTGAAAGGGCTCTGCCATGCCCAACAAGCAAATGTGCTTGAATGGCTGGATGAACTAAGGAAGCCCAGGCACTACCTAATCCATTTCCAAACTACCTCAAAATGAGACCTTAAGATCCCATTGCAGATCAAAACTGCCAATTATCAAACCATTGACACCACCGCCCTACTCAACAGCGGGTGTATGGGCAGTTCCATCCATAGCGAGTTTGTCAAAACCCATAAAATCCCTGTCTACAAAACTGCTAGCTCCATTCTCATCTACAATGCAGATGGTTCCCATAACAAGGCTGGAGAGATTACTGAGTTTGCAGAACTGAGGCTTACAATAGGTGACCACAGCGAGAAGATCAATCTTGCAGTCATCAACCTCGGCTCTAAGGAAATCTTCCTCAGACATGACTGGCTCATTTGCTACAACCCACTCATCAACTGGAGCACTGGCAAGATCACCTTTGCCAGGTGCCAATGTGCAAAGAACCCCTTCCCCCTACCAGACTCAGATCCTGACAACCGGTGGGATGAGGAGCTCAAAGAGGGTGACTGCATCCTGGCCATCAACTTCAAGGAAGCCATTGAAATCCATGCTGTTCATAAAGCCAACAAACTAGCTGCCAAAGCCAACAAGGGAAAGGAGAAGAAAACCTTTGAAGAGATGGTCCCCACTGCATACTGCAACTTTGCGGACCTCTTCAAAAAAGAGAACTTCAATAAACTCCCCATGTGTAAACCCTGGGACCATGCAATAGAACTTGTCCCCAATGCCAAAAACACCCTTGACTGCAAGGTCTACCCCTTGAATCACATGGAGCAGGAGGAGCTCGACAAGTTTCTTGACAAGAACCTCACCACCAGACATATCTGACCCTCCAAGTCCCTCATGGCATCCCCCTTCTTCTTCATTAAAAAGAAGAATGGAAAACTACGCCCCATCCAAGATTACTGCAAGCTTAACAAAATGACCATCAAGAATCATTATCCCTTGCCCCTCATCACCAAGCTTATGGACAAACTGGGAAGTGCTAAATACTTCACCAAGCTCGATGTACAATGGGGATACAATAACATCCAAATCAAGGAGGATGATGAGTGAAAGGCTGTGTTCAGAACAAACCATGGCCTGTTCGAACCCACCGTCATGTTCTTCAGGCTCACAAATTCTCCTGCCACATTCCAATGGATGATGAATGACATTTTCAAAGACCTTATCACCTTCGGCAAGGTTACCATATACCTTGATGACATCCTGATCTTCTCGAAAACTCTAGAAGAGCATCAACAGATCACTCGCAAAGTTCTGGCACTCCTCAGGAAACACAAGTTATTCCTGAAAGCTGAGAAATGCGAGTTTGAGGTACTGGAAACAGAGTACCTCAGGGTAATAATTAGCAAAGGCTCCATCTGTATAGACCAAGTCAAAATTGCAGAAATCACAGAATGGCCTGTCCCCTCCAAAAAGAAAGAACTCCAATCTTTCTTGGGATTTACCAACTTCTATCAGCACTTCATTAAGGGCTATAGTGAAATAGTACACCTAATGACATGCCTTACAGGAAATGAAGCCTGGACTTGGGGAACTTCACAACAAGAGGCCTTTGACAAACTCAAAAGCTGCCTTGCCCAAGACATTGTGTTAGTAATCCTGACCAAGACAGGGAAGTTCAGAGTAGAAGCAGATGCAAGTGAAGGAGCTATCGGTGCCATCCTATCCCAGGAGCAGGAGGGAAAGTGGAGACCAGTCACATTTCTGTCCAAAGCCTTAACAGCCACAGAACACAATTACAAGATATATGACAAGGAGCTACTTGCCATAATGCTTGCCCTCAAGGAATGGAGACACTACCTCATAGGTGCCACTATCGACATTGAAATCTGGACAGATCACCAAAACCTCCAGTACTTTAGAAAGCCTCAGAAACTCAATCGCCGACAAGCATGATGGGTGACTGAGCTCATGGAATACCGCTTCACTCTCCACCACAAGCCAGGGACTGCAAACAAGAAAGCGGACCTCCTCTCCTGATGGGCAGACCATGACCAAGGACAGGACAACAACAACAAAGTTGTAGTCCTTAAAGCTGAGCATTTCAGGGCCCTAATCATGCCTACCACTGACGAATCCCACGAGTGCATCAAGAGCACAACCTGCAATCACCAGAAATGGGATCAAGGAATTGCCAAGTCGCTCAATCATGAGAAAGGCATTCAGGAGAAGGAGGGACTTCTCTACTATGACCAAAGGATATATGTTCCCTGCAACCAAGCCATACGAGGGGAAATCATCTCATGTTGTCACAACCATATCACAGCAGGCCATCCCAGAGTGAAAAAAACCAGGGAACTCATCCTTAGAAACTACTGGTGGCCCAAGATCAGGAAGGATATCCAAACCTATGTCCAAGCTTGTGAAACCTGTGCCCACACCAAGTCAAGCACGCAGACCAAATGAGCCCCACTCCATCCCAATGAGATCCCTTCCGAACCCTGGACCCATATCTCAGTAGACATGATCACTGGTCTACCAGAGTCAAATGGGCATGATGCCATTCTTGTCATTGTTGACCATTTCTCCAAAGAAATTGTCCCCATAGCCTGCAACATTGAGCTCTCATCAGAAGGATGGGCAAGAATACTCAGAGACGAGGTCTACACCAAACACAGCATGCCCATCACAATTATCTCTGACTGAGGTCCCTAGTTCATATCCAAATTCCTAGAAGACCTATATGGCATGCTCCAAATCAAAGGAAACACCTCCACCCCCTTCCACCCCCAGACAGATGGACAAACAGAACATGTCAATCAGGAGATTGAAAAATATCTCCACATTGTCATCAATCACCACTAAACTGACTGGGCCAATTGGCTACCAATATGTGCCTTCCAGCACAACAATTGCATGCACTCCGCCACAGGCAAGAGCCCATTCCAAGTCCTATACAGACAAAATCCCTGAGTCGCACCTGACTCTAAAACTCACACTCCCCTCCACACCCCAGCATCGGAAACCTTTCATGATCAGATGAAAACCATTCACACTGAAACCCAAGCTGCCCTAATCAAGGCCACTGAGCAAATGAAGACACAATATGACAAGAAAAAGAGAGCCACCATTAAATACCAGACCAGAGACAAAGTCTGGCTTAATACAATGAATCTCCACCTCCCCAGACCCAAGAAGAAGCTTGACAACAAACATGTTGGACCCTTCCCAATCTTGGAGAAACATGATGCTTCAGCCTACAAACTGAAGCTTCCTCCTGCTTAGAGGATATATCAGGTCTTCAATGAGACCCTTCTCATGCAGTACACCCCCCCAGCCTTCCTAAATCAACAACAACCACCACCACCTCTGCCCAACATCATTATGGGTGAAGAAGAGTACAAAGTTGAAGAAATCCTCAATGACAAGCTCCACAAAGTACGTGGATGAAAAGGAGAAAAGTTGAGGACTGTGACTGACTACCTGATCAAATGGAAAGGCTACAGCCCTGAAGACAACAAGTGGACCACAGAGAAGTATCTCAACAATGCAAAAGAAGCGATTGTGGAATATTGGCAGAAAAAGGGAGGAATGTTGGTCAATGCTATTGTAATCAACTCCAAGAATGATATGATCATTATCAACACCCACTACCAACAAAAGGATGACAATGACAAAGTGGGACCAGTGGACAACATCTGGTATTACCTTATCAAGGTTGCTAGCATCCAGGCAGAAAAAGAGGGCAAAGAATATGAATGGCTAGATGAAGAATGGAAGCCAGAACCTGAACTTGGGTATCTGGAGGAGCTTATTAAAGACTATTGGTGGGCTAACAAGCAGGACAGCAAAGTAGACCCCCCCAAAGGAGACGAGTTTTAGAGCAGTCGAGATGCCTGCCTTAATGAGGGGGTAATGTTACGATTTTCTCACATATCTAATCTTATCAGCCAGCACCTATCACTATCTTATCCTATCTCAGGTGCCTATCATTGTAACCATGACCATAATGGACCACATCAGCACTTGTACCATAGACTACTATGGCTTGTGACCAACACTCACCCTTCTCATAGTTTGCCTTGTTTCACGTACAACAACTATAGACAAAGACTCTATTCTTAGCACAAGACTTTTTGTATATAAGTAGCATAGCTCTTGCTGTATATTCCCCAGCTTCGAGTTCAAGTTTAATCACACTGAACTTAGCTAGTTGACTCAGCCTCAGACTAAGACCTTAGTCCAACGCTCCTAGTAGCCATTCAGTCCAGAGACTCCTTGGGTGACTGTTCAAACACAAAACAGCCCTTGGCTTACTCTTGTTTGGTTTACCCAGAGTTCGGGTCTAACACCTGCTGTATATACAAGCTGAAGGGTGAGAACCCTCTGAAATTTACATGCTTGGGACCATGGATGGCAATGACTCAATGAAGCAGATTGAAAAGTGGGAGAGTGAAATTATTGACAATATAGGAGTGCCTTACCTGGTAAATCTGTTGAGAGACCAGATCTATAAAATGGTGATATGCCTGGTATCAGGCTATCCATAGATTTTGCGATTTTCTATCAAATTTTGCATTCTACAAGTGGTACTAAGGGCTATAGTTAAGGCTTTACACTGATAGCCAAATACTGCATAGAGAACAAGAAAGATGGATACAATACAAAGAAAGGATTTAGAGATGACATCTAGATGAGTCAACTCTATCTGCCTTATAGTATTTATGACTATTCCCTACCAAACCAAAGACTACTATAGTCAGAACTCAGGGACTTGTCTCTATAAAGTCAAAACCATAAAAAGCAATAAAGAATAACTAGATGAACTCATCAACTCAATGAATTGAATAAACCTGGAAAGAAAACACTAAGTCCAAGTGGATCCAAATTTTGAGATGAACTTAGTGTAGAAAATGAATGAACAGGAATAACTGAATAGCCAGAACTTGGCACTGAGATAACTGAATAGATCATGCAAGCAATCAAAACAATACAAACTCGGTGATGAGCCTCCAGGCTCTGTGCGCTCAGAAATTGTGGGCACTACCTTCAATTTATCAATTATGTCCCACCCACAGACTTTCAGTAAACCTAACATTGCAAGCAAGGGCCAACTTGTTTCATTCTGAACTTTGCAAAGTACGTGAAGTTACACTGCAGAACTGATGCGCCATATTCCCATGAGTCCCTTTTTGATTACCAATCATCCATAAACGGAATAAGCATCCAACTGGCCTAGAACTTAGGCACACACAGCACTGGCTGAGTCATGGGTTTCACCACATATAGGCTGTTTACAACTACAGATTGCTAACAAAAGTATGGGACTGTATGGTTGTGTACTTAAACAAGTAGTATTAGTGAGCCGTAGCCAAGGATATGTAAGAAAATCTTACCAAAATGACCACCGCACCCACGCACTTTGGCGGCACTGTAAGTAAAGTACTTAAAAAGTTCTTTAGTATTATAAATGCCTTAGACATGCTCAGCAATACATACTGTGGTTTTATAGCCTTAGAAACTTCGCTTACTGATAAAAGTTCACAAACTTTGTATAAAAAGAGGACAAAACATAGCTAGAAAATAATAGACTGGCGGATACCCCACCAATTCCCCATATTCACACAACCAACAAGATTTAATGTTGTGTCTCCATGTTCTAAGAGACCAGACAACTAAGTCTTGTTACTACTTGGTTCTGTAAAACAGGAAGGAATATTAAGCATAAGAAAGCTACCCTTCTTGTCATTCTCACCTTGAAACATCATGTTCAAAAGACTAGTAAAGGTAAAGAAAGTTACTAACAAAGTTCATTAGAAACACAGTTACAATACTGGAACCATAGCTAGGTTTCCGACACCAACAGAAAGTTCGCGCCATATATAGGTCGCCCCCACTCAGCATACACCCACATTTACGCATCGCTTCCCTTCCAGGAAACTTCATGTACATAACTTGAGCCTCTCTAGACCATTAGGGACTCATAACAACCATAGCAAAAGTTCACTACAATCCTAGGAAGCTATAGTCACTGCATGGAGGTGCAAGACTAGACTCGCTAGAACCTGCCTTTAGATTAGCTGCTTGATAGCACTTGCTGTTATAGGTCTTGTGTTTTCTGCCTGTAGGAGTCTCTAGGTTCATCATCGGTCCAATGATTGATCATGATTGGTGGTAACATCCTTGAGATACAGTGTGAAAATGCTGTATTGAATGGAATACCACATGGCGAGCCATGAAGAAGGAGTGAGGGGTTCCTATGGACCATGAAGGGACTCCTCGTCAATAGAATAACCCATAGCTGTTCTGTCTAACTGAATAGAAATTGTGGAATCATGCAATCCTTGTAAATTTAATTACTCATTGTTTGTATTGATACCCAAAGCTCATACCATATTTATTTTAGATACAAGCTCCTATACCTAGACTATGAATCATATAAATTAGCAGCAACTAGACGCATAATGGCAGGAAAGCATTCCCCCACATTTGTGCTAGTGACCTTATAGCTACCTAATCAATCACTGGTTTTAAAGTGCATATCCTCAACTGAAGTGAATTTAAGTTTACCAAGTCAACCCAAAAGGGCAGCTACAGTAATCTAGAAGAACTAAGTAGGAATAAGAGTCATCCCAGCATTTGTGCTTTGCTAGTTTCTAGAACTGCTCTGCATACAAAGACCTTGTGCTCCCAAACCCACTAAAGTGATTTAGATGTGCTCAGTCAACCACAGACAGAAGATGTTGTCTGGTTGAAGTGAAATAAGCCTTAGAACACTTTAAGTTCAAACAGTTAAAGAGTCAGAGAACTCTAGAGTCAAGGACTCTTTATAGAACTTCAGTTCTTTGCTGCAAGTCTGTGTGCTTGTATTGTCATTGAGTCAAGGGCTCTTTGAAGACCATCTAGGTCTTTGATTGTTTGCTGATTGAAATATTTGCTAGTCAAGCCTTAAAAAGCTCTTTTAGACAAAGTCAATTCAAGTCTGAACAACTCATTACTATACCTACCACCCTACATTCATATACCTCGCTACTGCAATCAGTGTATCCTATGTAAACACCTCTAGAATTGAATTGAAGCTACATTTAAACAAACCCAATTGATTATTGCTATCTAAGTACACCATGAGTGCTTCTATCATACTCACTCTCAAACTTAAATATTGGTGATTGTGTGTATATGTGTGTGTGTGTGTGTGTGATTTAGTATCTAGATTGATGATCTAGACACTTTGTTTCATTTGCATGCTGCCTGTTACTGAGCACATCACAGTTCCATCCCTGGTTGGATGTTCATGGAAAACTGACACTGACAAGTGAGCTTATGCACCCAACAGTGCAGTTTCAGAATGCCACACTCCATCTTGATGCCACGAAGACCTTGCAAATGTCCAGGCAACTGGTTAACTCTTTCCCAGAACCCTGGAAACCATTTACAAGCTATATTATATGAGAAGAACACCTTGTCAACTATCACAGGATTCAAAGCAGATGCTGTAACATAATCTGCATTGCAGCATCTGGGACACAATTAAATAGATATCAATATGCCAATCCCAAAAAAACATACCTCCCCCCCTTCTGGAGATCTCCCACTAAGAGCCTTCCAACTGTCTCATGTTAAATGCATAAACATATGATTACCCCTGTTGCTCATAGTCCAGTAGAATTCTTGGTTTCAGCATATGCAAGAGTCTTGAACCTACTACAGGTACTAATCTGGTGAGGATATCAGTTACTTGCATGCACATGATATCAATGTTTCGATGTACATATTTCTGGGTAGTGTACATCACCACATGTTCTTTATACTTTACAGGTTCCATAAAATAGGCCAAACCACTGTGTAGGCCTGGGTCTGTGATGCTGTCCAAACTTAGGAGATTGTGCAAGTGAAAGTTTGCATCTATCACTACTAGCTTCCAATATAGATATCTAATAATATACTGAGTCATTTCACAATACACTGAAACAGTCAGATAATATGCATTTTAATGAGTTGGAGGCTTCACACCAATCCTCAGAGAGATTCACACCAGAGTGCAGACATGCTAGACATTCTATAGCCAGCTCTCCAGGGTCAATGTTACTCATGCTCTCCTGCTCATTACCCTTTCCTCCATGCATGAGGAGGAGAAGGTGTTAATACTCCCAAACCATGTGCAGGAAAGGTTTGTATTGATTCTATTGTAATATTAAACCAAAAAGCACCAGCTAAGTTTGCAGCAGCATACCTTCAGGATTTTCAAATCAAGTGGATCAGTTAGGTATGTGGGTGACTTGTAGAAGTTGAAAGTGGTCATCTTCCCTGTCAACATGCATGCCATAAAAAGATCAATGCACACCAATGTCACTACAGTATGAGGTTGAAGCACCATTGCCAGAAACCACCCAAACTGTAGAAGCTGGTGGCAGTGCTCAACATACAACCAGCAATGACAAAAGTCCATGGAGACCTCATGAATGCCATTGACATGCAACACCATAAAACTACAGTGACCATGCTCAGCTACCATGCAATGTGTACCATCCTTGTGCACGACCTGGACTCATAGCCCCATCTCTTTCAGACTGGTCCTGCAGAAATAGCTCCCAGTCCATTTTTATATGTCCAGTCAGATATACATAGAGAGAAGATGGTGATGAGCCTCCAGGCTCTGTACGCTCAGAATTTCGCGAAATTACCCTTAATTCCTACACCAAGTCCACCTGATGGACTTCCACCAAACCAGTCATTGCTGACATGGCAATACCACTTTTGTATCATGGCAATATGTCTTCGCATGTGGGTTATCCATCCCCTCTTGAAATCCGACACTTCACGGCATTACGGACATGTTAACACCGATTTTGATGGGCCCCCGATCATATATGGTAATGCCGCATCCGCATCAAAGCGCGTCGCTATACATCATTGATCGCTAGACCCTATTAACGTCACTTATCACTGCACTCATCCATCAAAGATATCAACCTATCACGGATACTCCAGAACTATGGTGACTCAAGCTGTTACTTCGCCAAGTTGGCACGTCATTAGAAATGCAGTGGGCAACCTCAGCGACACTAGCATGTCTTTACAATCCGCAGCACATGCAGTCAAAACAGCAAGAACCGGCCCAATAGCCGGACTCCACTATAGAACATTTTCTAACCAAGCACGGCAATTCGAACAACGCTGTATACTTCAGCTGATGGATATAGGTCACATTTATTCAGGATTTTACTCAGCTAAGGCCTTACAGCCTTAGTAAAAAGTCGCTTGAGATTCTATTAATATATGTAGGACTTTAGTATAAAAACATAGATTACAGTAGTGTTCAGTACTTTTTGACCCCAGTGGGTACACTCTCGTTCGCCAGACTATGCTTGTATTGATTCTCGTACACGTCAATCCATCGTACACCGTATTCGCCACATGCACCGACAATAAATCGACTAGTCAGACCAGCAAATCTCTATGAATCCGTCCATCGTTTCTATAGGATCACCATACATTTATTCGTTGTTTCACGGCAATATTCGTCTTGCATTGCATATAGTTGATTGCACGTCAACTCGCAGTATTGCTTGAGTTATTCCACGGTTCTTTAACTGTGAAGAAGACGTTTCCGTCCCTCTTTACTCTTAACACTATTGGTACACGTCAATATCGTGCCAATACGTGATCGACCACACCATACCTCGCCCCCTGTTTACTTTATAGGCAGCACCAGTTTCAACTTCACCAGATAGGACTGTTTTACCAGTTTTCACCTTCACCATCGTCATCGTCGCCCACTTGGGTAGTCTCAGAGCAGACTTAGGATCAGTATCAGTATAGGACCAGTTCAGCAATCATTTCAGTATAGGAAATCCCAGTGCAGATTATAGGATAAGTTTTTGACATCAGACAGGATCGTTTTCAGCCCAGTACCGTTCGCCCCCAGTTTCCGTATCAGCCCATCCAGTTTAGGATCAGTTTCAGCCAGTTTCAGCACCTTGTTCACGTTTATTCGATCAACCAGCACGTTTATTCCTAGCATCGCCAGTCCCTCGATCTATTGCCGTATCGCTCAGGCATTTCCCTCTCGTTTCCCCACTCGTATTAACGTCTTGAGCACGTTTTCTTGAGTCTCATTCTCCGTTTCCATTTCAGAATACGGTTTCTTGATATTCACGTCATATCAGGCGCTGTTCCCTCTTGTTCTACGAGACCTCATGACTTACAGTCATTCTTTCGATTCCTCAACACTCACATCATATTATCTGCTTGACTGCATAGTCCAAGCATATCTTCGCACCCTTAAAGCTTTGATTTACTGCACGGAGGTGCCCCGAACCCACTTGCACACATGATCGTCCTAGTATTGCCATGTTCACATGTTTATTCTCCATACTCCACCTGAGTTTGGTTTTGCCATTGCCACGGAAGTCTAGGCTCATCATTTCTGGAGCCCACCACGAGGGGGTCTAGTTCACATCCGAATCAATTCTTTATAGCGTTATACGCATTTACCACCTTTCAATTCGCCCTTCGTAGCGAGCATCTACTTGCTACGAACCTGGATTTACCACTATTTCACGAAAATTTGAAAGAACCACCCCTTATATTCCCGTTTCGGACAGAGGTCTTAGAAACACCACTGCACGTCGTCAATTACAAGAATCTACAGCGCATTTAGCACTGTCTACAGTGACATTGCCAACTGTTGCTACAGAAACCCCGTTACCACCGTCCCCTCGTAGTCCCATTCCAGGGAGTTTCATAGACTCTCCACCATCCCCATATCCCACAGAACTCGACGTTTCCACTTGCGAAGACTTCGAGTTTTCAGAACCAGAAGACGAAGAAGATGAGACCGAAGTTACCACCGAATTATTTGGTTCTAACTACAGCACTGCGCCTGCTTCACCTTACACAGGCAACATTTTTGGAGGCTACCACGTAGAATCCACCTCCTTCACAGATTATCGACAAGAAGAATCCATCAGATCTAGCAATGAATTACTCCCAGATACAGCTACCACCCTTACCTTTGGTCTCAAAGACGAATCCTTTGAACAAAGTATCACCTTCAAACCACCTACTGAAGCATCAACCTCATATTTTCCCATTCTTCCCGTTTTACCACCAGTTCGTCAGAACCCACAACCAGTTACACCACCAGTTATTCCCCCAGTACCACCAGTCACCATGCCTATGCCATTCAGAAAAGAGAAGAGCACTCCCAACATCATTGACAAAATTAGTCCAGGACACGAATTGGCGTGTTACGTCAATGATATCGAGGGCCTCTTTACCCTTCATTCTATCACAGACGACACCGAGAAGAAGAAATGGTTCATTTATTATCCTGGCTTAACAGTTTCCGAATTTTGGGAGAGCTTGCCCGAATATAGCGAAGCAGGAAAAACCTATGAGGACTTCAAGAAAGCCGTTGTCACACAGTACCCCAATGCTAGCACCACACGGAAATACGAGAGACATGATCTCAAGCGCGTCATTGGAAAATTCGCGTGCGAAGTCGATAATCTTGCAGATCTAGGAGCATTTTATCGGGAGTTCTATCCCAAAGTCAAGCATTTGATTGCCAATAATTGAATGTCCGACCATGAGTCCAGCAATATGTTCAGCAAAGGCTTTCCCAGTCACGTTTGGGATTCCATTTCGTGCCGACTCCAGATCAAGCTACCAGATCACCATCCCGCAGATCCATACAAACTCGAGGATATTTATGCCGCCACCCAATTCGTCTTACAAGGCACGGATAAGGGCGAGAGTCATATTAGCAGCATGCCCGCTCACAGTTTCCATGAAGCGGCGCCAGCTAGACCATCCAAGATGCCGTACCCTGCTCCAGTTTCACATTCCCAGCCAGTCGTTCGCATCAAAGAGGAACCAGTCGAGCTGCAAGTTAAGATGGAGCATATCAATCAGCTCATCAAACTTGGCGAGATGTTATTACAATTGAACTCGAACGATCGATTCCAGAAGGCCCAGCAGACACATTTTTCGTCTGGACCGCCAGCTCAAAGTAATTTTGCGAACGCTGCCACAGGTCAAAATTGCAGTTTTTGTGGAGAAATAGGGCATTTTATTCGAGAATGTCCTAAAGTTGAGGAAATGATTCGCGATGGAAAGTGCAGGCGCAATATAGATGGGAAGATCGTCCTGTCTACCAGCACCTGGGTTCCACGGAATATCCAAGGCACTTGGCTTAAAGATCGCATCGAAGAATGGCATCGTCAGAACCCTGGTCAGACGGGTATCACTCATATGATGAACACCATTGTCGAGCCCAGTTCCAGTCAACCACGTCTTTCTTCGATGCCAGTTCATGTCAATTCACAATTGCTCAATATGCCCGCACCCAGCATTGATGCGCACCAGCATCTCGAAGCGCTTATTGCCAAATCAGAAGCTATCGGCAAAGAGATTCAGGGCATCAAACAGTTTATGAATGCTGCCGTTGATCCGGAAAGCGCTGATAGCACAGATACCATGTTACGTCAGGTCATCGTCGAGGTTCCAAAGTTAAAACGTGGACCACTCAAGAAGGCTAGCCCCGCAGTAGCTGTGGAGCCTGCTGTTACTCAGATTCCAGCTAAAGTTGGTCGCCAGACGCGTACCAGTTGTAAAGCTGTAGAGGAAGCCGAGGATAATGACGTGACCGGAGTTGATGTATCCAAAAGTGTTGATCTGTTCGATCAAGATCTTACCCCAGATTATGACAGCATGCCCACCCTCATCAAGGACTCATATGATGAAGATATTTCCATTCCCCAGCAGACCCAGCATGATGATGAGGCTGCAGCAGCCATCATCGAGTCTTATTCTCCATGTCAATTCGAGAAAGCCAAGACTGTTGTTCACAATAGCAGGAATTCCGTCTTGAAGTTTCCGTCTTATGAGCCGCCAGACCAGTCGAATATAGTCACGGATATTCCTGAGCATGCAGTCAAGGAGCATGTAGCTCAGCTTATCCCCAAAGACATTCATCCTTTCGCTGCAGCAAAGCCAGCCACTTATGCACCACCAGCAGTTCGTAACGCGGGTGCTAAACCATACATCCGCAAGCGTCCCAAGGACAATGAACCTGCGTATAGGACTAGAGCTCCGATAGAAGGCTCGCATGTTGCGCAAGAAGTCTATGAGCGCGCGCTCGACTCCACCATCATGTTATCGCATCAAGAGCTATATTCCTTATCACCAGCCATCAGGGAAATGATTAAGGAAGATAACACCAAGCGCAAAGTTCCTAGCATGGTGGAGCAGTTTCAAAAGGAGTTAGCATTGCTGTTCACCGGACCCAAAACCGTAGAAATCACGGTTAAGTCGTCAGACAAAGAGGAATGCGGCAAAACTTCTACTCTTTTATACAGCATGTCATCCACTTTCGTCAACGTGCTCAAGTCTACAGACAGTAATAAATGTGCGGATCCACCAGAGGGATCCTCAGTCGTCCCTGATCCATATGAAGCTCGGATCAAACGAGGAGAGAAGATTGGCCCTTTGAAATGTGCAGCCGATTCCATTTCGTTGCGATCTATCGTACCCGTGGTTGATCACCAGCTCAAAGTCGAGTGTATCATTGATCCCGGATCACAAGTTATCTCCATGTCCAAAGCCGTTTGTTTGCGGTTGGGGTTAATTTACGATCTGACAGTTGTCCTTGAGATGCAATCAGCCAATGGAACCACAAATTATTCTTTGGGTCTAGCACGAAATGTCGCATTTTTGTTTGGCGACATCACATTATATCTCCAAGTTCACGTCATTAGGCAGTCTGCCTATGATATTTTGCTTGGCAGGCCCTTCGACATGTTAACTCAGAGCATCATATGGAATTACTCTGACGAGAATCAGACCATCACGATTCATGATCCGAATACCGGAAAAACAGCCACCATCCCGACGATCCCGCGTGGTCATCCCCGCATCCTTAATCATGTTCCCTTTTCGTGGGACAATTGACTAGAAGAACCCATCGAAGATGATGTCGAGGAGATTGCCCTCGTCATCGAATTAGACGCGAATCAAGAACCTCAAATTATTGCCTATGCCACCTTGAAATCAGAATTTGACTCAGACAAAGCTTCGACTCAATATTTATCAGCCTGCGACCCTAATAAATTCCCTATCCATCCCACTACGTTTACACAATCACTATGGTCGACAGAAACCGTGTACAGTTCCAGCCCTTATGCCGAATTTTCTCTACCCAGCGATCGCGAGCGAGAGCTACCTTTATATTCCATTCCGCCCCAATATACTTCAGATAATTCCAATTCCATTTCCGTTACCAAACCCCGAGATTATATGTACCGTCTTTACGGATCTAATATTATTGGAGATCAATCCTACGAGCCATGGTTCGATAAGAAAGTCTCGATATTTGCAGGCAAAAAGTACAAGCCAGTTGCATTGAAAACCAAACCAGTACTTGCAACTTTGCCTGACAAATTTCGTATCATTTGCAATATCCATGGAGATCCATTGGCCGAAATACCAACATTATCTCCTACCCCCCCACCATTCATTCCTACCGAATGTTATACCCAAGAACGCAAGGAATATATCGATTCCATCCATAATGACGGTTTTCTTTGGCCAGAAGAAATGAAGCTTATGCATCATTTCATGACGGTCCAAGAGAAGGCGTTTGCATGGGAAGACAATGAACGAGGCAGTTTTCGTCGAGATTTCTTTCCTCCAGTCGATATTCCAGTTGTCGAACACACCCCTTGGGTACTACGAAATATACCCATCCCCCCTGGTATTTATGCAGAAGTTTGCCATATGATCAAGATGAAAATTGAAGCAGGTGTATACGAGCCTTCCAATTCTTCATACCGATCGAGATGGTTCACGGTTTTAAAGAAAGATGGCAAGAGTCTTCGAATAGTCCACAGCTTAGAACCGTTGAACGAAGTTACCATTGCACATTCCGGATTACCACCAGCCACTGACCCATTAGCAGAACATTTTGCAGGCCGTGCTTGTGGCACTACCTTAGACCTATTCGTTGGTTATGACAAACGTTTATTGGCAGAGTCCTCGCGCGACTTCACCACCTTTCAGACCCCATATGGAGCGTTACGTTTAGTCACCTTACCCATGGGTTGGACCAATTCCGTTCCAATATTCCATGACGACGTTACCTTCATTCTACAACCCAAAATTCCAGAGTTCACCATTCCTTACATCGATGACGTCCCAGTTCGAGGACCAGAGACTTGCTATGAAATTGAAGGAGGCTACGAGACCATTCCTCTCAATCACGGCATTAGAAGATTCGTTTGGGAGCATTTCCAGAACCTAAATCGAATTGTTCAATGCATGAAATATTGTGGAGGCACATTTTCAGGCAAGAAGGCCTACCTTTGCTGTGCAGAAATCACTGTGCTAGGTCACAGATGCACATATTCAGGCAGATTACCATTGGAGAGCATAGTCGCATCAATTACGCATTGGGGACCTTGTATTGACATCTCTGATGCACGCGCATTCATTGGTACTGTTGGAGTTCTATGGATATTCATCAACGATTTTGCAAACCGAGCTCTACCCATCACCAAGCTATTCAGAAAAGACGTTCCTTTCAAGTTCGAAGTGGTTGAGATTGCCGCACAAGAAGATCTCAAAGAAGCAGTTAGACACAGTCCAGCGTTACAACCTCTCAGTTACACGTCAACTGGAGCTGTCATACTTGCGGTGGATACAGGACCTGCCACAGTTGGTTATTATTTAGCGCAGTGCGACCCTGTCGATCCCAAAATCCGATATTTTGCTAGATTTGGATCAATCACTCTAAACGAACAAGAGTGCGGATATTCTCAAGCCAAGAAAGAGATATTTGGACTTTATCGAGCGCTAGGAGATTGCAAGATTTATCTCATTGGCCTTCCAACGTTTATTGTGGAAGTGGACGCGAGTGCTATCAAGGGAATGCTCAAGAACCCGGACATAGCACCGTCAGCCGCAGTCAACTGTTGGATTATCGGAATCCTTTCATTTCATTTCGTGTTAGTCCACGTACCTGTTACGATTTTCTCCTTTATCTTATCTTATTGGCTGGCGCTTATCTATATCTTATCTTATCTCAAGCGCCTATCATCGTAACCACGACTATAACAGACCACATCAGCAATTGTACTACGGACAACTATGGCTTGCGACCAACGCTCGCCCTTCTCATGTTTTCCCTTGTATTCCGCATGACAACCACGGACAAAGACTCTATTCATAGCACAGGACTTTTAGTATATAAGTAGTGTAGCTCTTGCTGTATATTCCCCAGCTTCGAGCTAAAGTTTAATCACACCGAACTTAGCTAGTCGACTCAGCCTCAGACTAAGACATTAGTCCAACGCTCTTAGTAGCCATTCAGCACAGAGACTCCTTGGGTGACTGTTTGAACGTGAAACAGCTCTTGGTTTACTCTTGTTTGGTTTACCCGGAGTTCGGGTCTAACAATTAGCTCGAAGCTTTCTATTCCCTTTCTCTAAGCAGCCACCATTGCTTTCTGAAACCGAATGCCCGCATCGTTCACCAGTACCGGAATCATCTCCGCCTTCTTCCTGACACTCTTTGTCGGGATCCCCGCCCTCTCGTACCTTCTCTATCGGTCCAGGTGGCCGATCGTTTTCTGGTACAACACCCAATGCAACCGTCTTCAGCGTTGGACGGACCGCACCTTCTGTGCCCCCTGTCTCCCAGCTGTCCCCTTCTACCCATCCCCCTACGGTCTTCAACGTTATGGCACCACCCAGCCCGACAGATCCGTCACGTCCTTCCCCTCATCGCTCGCATCCGTACAGCATCCCGAAAGTCAGGAAACTCCTGCGGTCACTCCGGTCCAAGAAATTGAAATCGACATTGGCGAGCAAGGACACAGCATCCTTGTTCACAACCCCCCCGTCACTGGCACCCTCAACATCCCCGTCCCTACTATACTTGCTGCCACCTCTACCACCTCTACCACCTCTACCGCACCACTCCCTACCGGAGGAATGGCTCGAACCCGAGACTCCCTCGATTTATACGAGGTCGCAGCCTCCAGCAGCACCGAACTCCCCCATGACCCCTCCTCGGACAGCGAAAGCGAGCCCTACGTCCCTCAGAGTCCCACTCAGTCCGAGTTCGAGACCTACATCCGCAACCGCCAGACGAGGCCTGATTCCCCTACCATCCCTGTCGCCATCCTTGATCAAGCACGACCAATTATCCTCCACCCCGACACCAGCATCTGGGCAGAGGCAAGTAGAGAGAGAGAAAGGCTTGCCGAAAACGAGCTTCTCCGACTCCGGGGCGTCCAGGTCGACGTCCAAAACGGCCCCATTCCCCGTCCATGGCACCTCGAACCTCTTTGGCCACATGAGCGAGCCATTACCATCCAGCGCCTCCATAACCTCGGTATCCACAATCAGCAGCAGTACAACCAGTGGCAGTACCAGCAGCGAGTCAAGCACGACACCCGCCAAGCTACTAGCGCGTGCCTACCGGGAGAAGATGACGAGGATCACAGAAGGCGCCTCCACTGGAACCGCCTCAGAAATATCAGCCAGGAGGACGAGGACTGGTATGCGGAGGACGAGTGGAGGAGATGGAGAGAGCGCTGGCAGAGGGGCCAGTGGGTCGACACACGACTTGGCGCAAACTACGTGCCTCCCCCCCTCAGTCAGAACGAGCGGCTTATCTACGGTAACCGCTTCAGTTCACAATTTGAGTCCCGACGACAGGAGCACATCCGAGAAGGCGCCCGGGATATCACCCACGAGCAGCATAGCGCCATCAGTCAGCACGCTATCTCTCGAGGTCCAGCAGATCCACGATCCGTGGGAACGCGAATACACGCGGATCTTCATAGGTCACTTATCGGTCCTTACGGAGGACCCAACCTTCCTTTCCTCAAAGATGGGGAGGTTGATGAACAGCCTGAAGCCAGCGGATCTGGAGCGGGAGGATATTATTGAGTATTGTGCTACCGAGCGGGCCGTCTATGATTTTAATAAAAAGCATCCCAATTGTCCCTACACAGAGCCAGAAGATTACCGCCCCCGAAACCCTCCAAAACCGCTTCCCCTATCCCTGCCGCCACGATCCCACGTGCCGAGAAGCCGTAAAGGCAAAGGCCGAATGCTCGCAGGAGCCAGACCAGAGGACGCAGAAACCTCGAATGCCGGCGGCAATCAGCTGCCCATTGTCCCAACCTGGACCGGCTATGATGGAGCCATCAAAGGCTCCCCGCCTCCAGGACGGCACACTAGTCCCCTGGCCCGAGACCCTGACAGCTGGTCGCTCCCTCGAGGACCAGGAAAGTACCATGACCCGGACGACCCGCTCCCCAATCCTGTCGGCCAAATGGCTGAAGATGCGCCCTGGATGGGATGCAAGCCGGATCTGATGCGAAAGCCCGCCGTCTTCAAAGGCGAGGCCGACGACATTGACCGCTTCCTCACCCACTGCGAAATGTACTTCCAAATGCACGACCCCTACATGTATGCCAGCCCCTTCCGAGTCGGCTTTGCCGCCTCCTACTTCACCGGAAAGGCAGAAGAATGGTGGATCATGATCCTCACGGAACGATGAAGTCACTCCCGCAACAAGTTCCGCCTTCCCAGCTGGGACGACTTCTGCCAAATGATCCGCGACAAGTTCCGCGATCATGCAGTAGAGGAAATTCACCAGCAGAAGATGTACGACCTCCGCCTCAGCAAAGGCCTCGCTGATGACTACTTCCAGGCCGTCGAAAAGGAGGCCAAGAAGGCAGGTCTCCAAGGGGACACCGGTGCCCATGGACACATGGTCGCCGCCGTCAAGAAAGGCATCCCCGACTCCTACACCAAAATCATCTATGATATCGGAGTCGGCATGCCCGAAACCTATGACGAGTGGAAAGCCCGAGTCACCGTCATGAACGAGGCCTGCCAACGAAAGGCCATTGAAGATGGTCTCGGTCGTCCTGGTCCCTTCGTCCCCAAGAACAACAACCCGGCCACGAACACTAACAAAGCAAGTAGTGGCACAACAAGTTCCTCGGCAGACAAGAAGACTGGAACCGGCACCACCTACGGCGGCCGAGGACAGGCAATGGATATTGACGCACTCAGGTCGGAAGGGAAGTGTTTCAGATGCAAGCAAAAGGGTCACATTAGCAAAAATTGCCCACTGCAGAGTTGGAACAAAGACAAGAAGGAGGAGAATCGGGCCGTAACAACGGAGCCCGCTACCGAATCTAAAGTAGAGGAGGTAAAAGATGGCGCCAAGAAGTAAAAGGTTCTACTTGCTCGGCGAAGGACTTATCTGGTACGAGGAACAATATTGCTGGTCGGACTCATAGCTCTTCTGTAGTTACGCAATATGTTGATACGATAAATACGCATTCGAATATACCTGCCTTAACCGTTCCAAGTCCAGATAACCAAGAACCTAAAGAAAAAACGACATCCGAGCCCGCTGTGGGGGAAGGGACATGCCAGGTAGCGCTGGAGCCTTCCATACGAGTATTAGGACTTGGGTCGGAGTTGAGTAGGTGGAACGCCTTCGGGCCTCTGAAGCTGAAAGACTCAGCGTCTTCTCTGAAGACCAAGACATTCCCTGCAAGGACCAATGCGGAGGATCTCAAGTGCCCGCCAAGGGCCAAGTCCACAGAGTCCGACTCTCTGGGGCACGGGGCAGAGAGCCCCAACAAAGTAACTATGGTCGAGGTCCCGGACGAAGAAGACGATACCACCTTCAGAATTCACCAAGCAAAGCAAGCCAAGACCCGTCTATCCCCGACACCAGAGGAGACCCAGCCTCCAGCTGAGAAGGTCCCACCGGGATGGATGAAACCTTTCGAAACTGAGTGGACATGGAGGGCCATCCGAGAGGCCAAAGACGAATCTGCCGCCAGGTCAGTGCTCCTTAATTGGATACACAGGACCAGGGCCGAAGAAGTAGTCGATAATCTCTTGGAAGGGCTCCACCACGCACAACGAGCGAACGCACTAGAATGGCTTGACGAATTAAGGAAGCCCCAACACTACCTAATCCATTCTCAGACCACCTCCAAGCGAGACCTCAAAATCCCGCTTAAAGTTGAAACCACCAATAACCAAACCATCGACGCCACCGCCCTCCTAGACAGTGGATGTACAGGCAGCTCAATTCACAGCGAGTTTGTCAAAACCCACAACATCCCTGTCTACAAAACCGCTAGCCCCATTCCAATCTATAATGCAGACGGTTCCCGTAACAAGGCCGGAGAAATCACTGAGTTCGCAGAACTAAGGCTCACCATTGGTGACCATAACGAGAGGATCAACCTCGCTGTCGTCAACCTTGGTTCTAAAGAGATTTTCCTCAGTCATGACTGGCTCGTTTGCCACAACCCACTTATCAACTGGAGCACCGGCAAGATCACCTTTGCCAGATGCCAATGCGCCAAGAACCCCTTCCCCCTACCAGACTCAGATCCTGATGACCAGTGGGATGAAGAGCTCGAAGAAAGTGACCGCATTCTCGCCGTCGACTTCGAGGAAGCCATTGAAATCCGTGCAGTCCATAAGGCAAACGAACTCGCCGCCAAAGCCAACAAGGGAAAGGAGAAGAAAACCTTTGAAGAGATGGTCCCAGCCGCATATCGCGACTTTGCAGACCTCTTCGAAAAAGAGAACTTCAATAAACTCCCCATGTGTAAACCCTGGGACCATGCAATAGAACTTGTCCCCAATGCCAAGAACACTCTTGACTGTAAGGTGTATCCCCTAAACCGCACCAAGCAAGAGGAGCTTGACAAGTTCCTTGACGAAAACCTCGCCACCGGTCGAATCTGACCTTCCAAGTCCCCCATGGCTTCCCCCTTCTTTTTCGTCAAGAAAAAAGATGGAAAGCTACGTCCCGTTCAGGACTACCGCAAGCTTAATGAAATGACCATCAAGAATCGTTACCCTCTGCCCCTCATCGCCGAGCTTATGGACAAGCTAGGAAGTGCCAAATACTTCACCAAGCTCGACGTACGATGGGGGTACAACAACATTCGCATCAAGGAAGACGACAAGTGGAAGGCTGCGTTCAGGACAAACCGAGGCCTGTTCGAACCCACCGTCATGTTCTTCGGTCTTACCAACTCTCCTGCCACGTTCCAATGGATGATGAACGACATCTTCAAGGACCTTATCGCCTCTGGCAAGGTTACCGTATACCTTGACAACATCCTGATCTTTTTGAAGACTCTAGAAGAGCATCGACAGATCACTCGCAAAGTTCTTGCACTCCTTAGGAAACACAAGCTATTCCTGAAGGCTGAGAAATGCGAGTTCGAGGTACTGGAAACAGAGTATCTCGGGGTAATAATTAGCGAAGGATCCATCCGCATGGACCAAGTCAAGATCGCTGGAATCACCGAGTGGCCTGTCCCCAACAAAAAGAAAGAACTTCAGTCTTTCTTAGGGTTCACCAACTTCTACCGACGTTTCATCAAGGGCTACAGCGAAATAGTATGCCCAATGACGTGTCTCACCGGGAATGAAGCCTGGGCCTGGGGAACCGCGCAGCAGGAGGCCTTTGACAAGCTTAAGGCCCGTCTTGCCCAGGACGTTGTGTTAGCAATCCCAACCGAGACCGGGAAGTTCAGAGTGGAAGCAGATGCTAGCGAAGGCACCATCGGCGCCATCCTATCCCAGGAGCAGGAAGGAAAGTGGAGACCAGTCACGTTCTTGTCAAAAGCCTTAACGGCCACAGAGCGCAACTACGAGATTTATGACAAGGAACTACTTGCCATAATGCTCGCCCTCGAGGAATGGAGACACTACCTCATGGGCGCAGCAGTCGACATCAAAATCTGGACGGACCACCAGAACCTCCAGTATTTCCGAAAACCTCAGAAACTCAATCGCAGACAAGCGCGATGGGTAACTGAACTTGCCAAGTATCATTTCACCCTCCATCACAAGCCAGGGACGGCAAACAAGAAAGCAGATCTCTTGTCACGACGCGCAGACCATGACCAAGGACACAACGATAACAACGAAGTCGTCGTCCTCAAAGCCGAGCATTTCCGGGCACTAATCATGCCCACTATCGACGAATCCCACGAGCGCATCAAGAGCGTGACCCGTGACCACCAGAAATGGGATCAAGGGATCGCCAAGTCGCTCAACCATGAAAAAGGCATACAGGAAAAGGATGGACTTCTATACTACGACGAAAGGATATACGTGCCCTGCGACCATGCAGTGCGAGGAGAAATCATCTCGTGCTGCCACGATCATATTACTGCAGGACACCCCGGAGTAGAAAAGACTAAAGAACTCGTCCTTAGGGACTACTGGTGGCCAAAGATCAGGAAGGACATCCAAACTTACATCCAAGCCTGTGAAACTTGTGCCCGCACCAAGTCCAGCACTCAAGCCAAGCGAGCGCCACTGCATCCAAATGAAGTTCCATCCGAACCCTGGACTCATATATCCGTCGACATGATCACTGGTCTCCCAGAATCCAACGGCCACGATGCGATCCTCGTCATTGTCAACTGATTTTCCAAAGACATCATCCCAGTCGCCTGTAACATCGAACTTTCATCAGAAGGATGGGCAAAAATCCTCTGTGACGAAGTATATGCCAAACATGGCATGCCCGTCACCATCATCTCTGACTGAGGACCTCAATTCGTTTCAAAATTCCTCAAGGACCTCTACGGCATGCTTAACATCAAAAGCAATGCCTCCACTGCTTTCCACCCCCAGACTGATGGCCAAACCGAGCGTGTCAATCAAGAAATTGAAAAATACCTCTGCCTCGTCATTAATCATCATCAAAATGACTGGGCCGAATGGCTATCAATTTGTGCTTTCCAGCACAACAATCGCATACACTCCGCCATGGGCAAGAGCCCATTCCAAGTCCTATATGGACGGCATCCCCGAGTCGCCCCTGACTCCAGATCCCATGCCACCCTCCGCACTCCCACGTCGGAAACCTTCCACGACCAAATGAAGAACATCCACGCCGAAACCGAGGCCGCTCTTATTAAAGCAGCTGAACAAATGAAGACACAATACGACAAAAAGAAGAGAGCCGCCGTCGAATATCAGACCGGAAACAAGGTCTGGCTTGATACAACAAATCTTCACCTCCCCAGACCAAAGAAAAAGCTAGACGACAAACGAGTCGGCCCTTTCCAAATCCTGGAAAAACACAGCACTTCAGCCTACAAACTGAAGCTTCCCCCCGCATGGAGAATATATCCCGTCTTCAACGAGACCCTCCTCACGCCGTATACACCCCCGGCGTTCCCGAACCAACAACAACTGCCACCTCCTCCGCCCAATATCATCATGGGTGAAGAAGAATACGAAGTCGAGGAAATCCTCGACGACAAAACCTGCAAAGTACGAGGAAAAAAGGGGGAAAAGTCCAAAATAGTGACTGACTACCTCGTTAAATGGAAAGGCTACGGTCCTGAAGACAACAAGTGGACCGCAGAAAGGTACCTCGGCAACACAAAAGAAGCGATTGCTGAATACTGGGAGAAAAGAGGAGGAATGGCGGTAGATGCTATTGTAATCAACCCCGGCAATGACACGATCATTATCGATGCCCGCTACCAGCAGGAGGACGACAACGACAAAATAGGACCAGAGAACAACACATGGTACTACCTTATCAAGGTCGCTAGCACCCAGGCGGAAAAAGGGGGCCAAGAACATGAATGGCTAGACGAAGAATGGAGGCCAGAACCTGAACTCGGTCATCTGGAGGAGCTCATTAAAGATTATTGGTGGGCTAACAAACAGGACAGTGAAGTGGACCCCCCCGATGGAGACGAGTCTTAGGGCAGTCGAGATGCCTGCCTTAACGAGGGGGTAATGTTACGATTTTCTCCTTTATCTTATCTTATTGGCTGGCGCTTATCTATATCTTATCTTATCTCAAGCGCCTATCATCGTAACCATGACTATAACAGACCACATCAGCAATTGTACTACGGACAACTATGGCTTGCGACCAACGCTCGCCCTTCTCATGTTTTCCCTTGTATTCCGCATGACAACCACGGACAAAGACTCTATTCATAGCACAGGACTTTTAGTATATAAGTAGTGTAGCTCTTGCTGTATATTCCCCAGCTTCGAGCTAAAGTTTAATCACACCGAACTTAGCTAGTCGACTCAGCCTCAGACTAAGACATTAGTCCGACGCTCTTAGTAGCCATTCAGCACAGAGACTCCTTGGGTGACTGTTCGAACGCGAAACAGCTCTTGGTTTACTCTTGTTTGGTTTACCCGGAGTTCGGGTCTAACAGTACCAGGCTCTAAGCATGGTCCAGATGGTCTATCACGATGCCCACCCCAACTAGGAGACCCTCCACTGCCTGCAGATGGCATGGAAGACTTCTTACACACTCATTACGGGCTTATGCATTTTATAAATTCTACTTCACTGACAATTCATTCGCTGATCACATTAATTCAGACCTTACAGCAAGAAGTCAACGTTGATGACACGGAAATAGATTCCTACAAAATTGTTCCTCGTACAGCCAAGCAGCAGCGTCTAGATGAACGATTGACTCATCTATTGCCGTGGCATTTGTACCTCAAACAGCCACCACAGATGGATGATAACGCGTACCGCAAGTTCATGAAATATGCAGTTCATTTCTTCGAGAGACAAGGAAAGCTTTGGTGTAAAAACGTGGATGGACGACATGAACTCGTATTATTTCCAGACCATCGCATTCAAGTAATGACGTCTTGTCACGATGATGTTGCTCACAAGGGTTTCTACGCAACGCATGCGCTGATAAAGGAACGTTATTGGTGGCCTGACATGAAGTATGATATTGCCTGGTTCGTCAGGTCATGTCATCTTTGTCAAATCCATCAGACACGTCAAATATACATTCCACCTACCATCACACTCCCTGCTCCTTTGTTTTCAAAAATGTACATGGACACGATGATCATGCCAGTCTCAGGACAATACCGTTACATTGTTCAAGGCAGATGTTCGCTCAGCCAGTATCCAGAATTCCATTGCTTGAGAAAAGAAACAGCACGAACTCTAGGAGAATGGATTTTCGAGGATATCTTATGCTGTTGGGGATCATTAGTCGAGATCGTCACCGACAATGGGTCCGCCTTCGTTGCAGCTATAGGATATTTGAGCAAGAAGTATCACATCAACCATATCCGTATCTCAGGCTATAATTCAAGAGCCAATGGGATAGCAGAAAGGCCGCACTTCGACGTCCGTCAAGGTTTATTCAAAGCATCTGATGGAGACCAAAAGAAGTGGAGTCAGAACACTTATTCCGTGTTTTGGGCCGATCGAGTAACCGTGAGGAAACGCATGGGTTGCTCACCGTACTTCGCCGCAACAGGAGCAGAACCTCTTCTTCCTATGGATATCACGGAATCGACATGGTTATTGCCACCTCCAGACAATATTCTCAGTACCATGTCTTTAATTGCACGTCGAGCCATCAGTCTTCAGAAGCGAGCTGCAGACCTGGAATGCTTAAGATCGAAAGTCTATGAAGCATGGCGTAATGCCACGGCAAAATTCGAGAGAGACCACAAATTCTCGATCAGAGACTTTGATTTCCAGCAAGGAGATCTAGTTTTGATGCATAACACGTGAATAGAGAAAGCTCTAAACCGTAAAATGCGTGCCAGATATTTAGGCCCCTTAGTGATCTTGGGAAGGAATAAAGGCGGAGCATATCTCCTTTGTGAGTTAGATGGATCAACGTTTTCTCGACCGGTTGCAGCATTCAGATTAGTGCCGTACTTCGCATGAAAGAAGATTGACCTACCGGATATCAATGCGATCATTGATGTACCTCCAGAGCGGATCAATGACCTCTTCGCTTCGACAGACGATGGAATGCTTGAAGGACTTACGGATACAGAGGAAGGTCATGAAGAAGCGGAACTTGTTTGAGTTTTCAGACGTATCAAGTCACAGAAACACAAAAATTTATTTATTGGGTCCCATTTTGGGTACCCCTACACATTTGTTGCAAAATTTATCTATGGCCGGTATATCCATACCGGCCCACTGACACTCCTTTCAAACATATACCCCGTGCAAATTATCGTACAAACTGCCAGCTATCTACTAAAGAACACAGCATCTAGAAGCGTTTACCTTTCTTGGAGCCAGAAGCCTTGGAACCGGATGCCTTGGAGCCAGAAGCCTTGGCACGAATAAATTCGTTACCAATGCGGACTCCATCCTGGTAGCGAACGTTATCAGTATGAATGTCCTCTCCCCAATTACCATAGTTCTTGTTGGGACAACCCTTGAAGTTGCAACCCCAGCCCCAAGTGTTGCATCCCTCGACACACTTAGTCAAGACCGGCTTCGGCACCTCTTTCGCCTTATGGTTATGCTTCTTCCCCTTGCCCTTCTTCTGAGCACGGTCCCGCTTGTTCGAACGGCGGCCACGCTTATTGTTGAAGAGCCAGTAAGGGAATTGCTTCGAAACCGAGTTAGGAGGAGAGTTGCAAGCGGACTGAGCCGCAGTATCGGCGTGAGTGGCCTCTTGGTCATGGGCGAAGTTGAGCTTTGCCATAACAAGACAGTAATGCTGGACGAGGATGTGGCAAACTTTCAAGAGAAGGTAGAGGTCGCGCGTGTTGGACTCAAGACGATGGTAGAACGCGTCTTTGGTATGGACCAAGGAAGGGATGGACTCATAACCACGAAAGGGGAACTGAGTGAAGTTGGTACCGACGTAAGCCTTAGCGTTGTCGATGATGGCCTCGGTATTAGGATCACTAGGGATGCCATGAGGAGGCTCTGTCATGACAATTCAAATCAGTACACGGATCAGCTGAAGAAGAAAATGTGCTTACTAGCGCCATAAGGGTCGAGATCAATCAGCTCGTCAATGACGCCGAGCAGATGGTCATCATCCTCCGGATGAGGATCTTTGAACAGCATCAGGAGAATCTGACGATCAGGAACGCCGCCCAGGCATTCCTGAAGGAGAGACTTGCCACAAGCTCAGCACTGATCCGACAGCCCATCGTAGTGGCATTCGGTGCCTTCCTGAATGCAGGGATGGCAAGGACGAACAGCCTATGAGAATTGCCGTTAGATGTAAAGCCGTGAAATAAAGAAGAAACATACCTTTGCGGATTGAGCTGGACAAGAATGCGCTGGATGACTAGGTGTACCAGAACAGACACCGCAAAATTTCTCACCATAGCGGAGGTCCGCTTTGTTGAAAGAGCGACGATAGAGACCGGTTATCTTTTCACCGATATCCACCGCATCCTGAAGAGTGCCCTCCTTATCGGCAAATTGCTCAATGAACGTAGCAGGCGGCACGACAGGGGAGCTGATCTAAAAATAGAGCTCACATCAATTGACGTGCCATCAAAGCCATTGTTCGAAGCACGTACCGACCAGTCTGCAGACGAAACTGAAGAAAGAGACTCCGGGTAGCCCAGAGATGGACTAGGAGCCGAGGAACGTTGTGGAAAATCCGGCTCCCCCTCAGCAGTGACCGTGATCGTAGCTGTGGTAGGCTGATCACCAGCAACCTCGGTAGCGGTCTGGGACCCATCGTAGGGCACGAGAACTGGAGTAAAGGGAGCGGACGACATCTGAATGTCATCGTTGACATGGTAGCGCCTCAGAGGAAGAACCGTAAGACCGTCGAGGATATCGTCACCACGCAAAGAGTAGCGACCTCCGACAGTCACTTGCAAATAAGAGGACTCGACATCGATGAGGGTCTGCCAATAATTTAAGTACCCCTTGTTGGCCACGGCTTCATCAACAGACGACACGAATTCCCAGAAGAAAGTATCTTCGACGACGAGGGGGTAGTACTGCTTGATAGCAGTCTAATCACGGATATTCAGTCACGTCAATACGATCAGGGACACGTTTACTCACTTGCACACTGGCAGCCTCATCAAAGTATGAGGTGATGCATGGGAGCATAGTGTTGGCCTCGAGAGGTTTCTTGAGGAGCGCGTCAGCACGCTGAACGAGAGAGTTAAGAGATGGAACGGTTTCAGTATTGAAAGACATGAGAGAGAGTTAGAAAGACGAGGTTTCTGAGGACCAAACAACGAAAACTTGAGCTCTTTATACGAAAATTCAAGGACGTCTCACCTCATCGACTTTACACGAAAATTCCCATTTAGCTCACAATGATGCAACCAGAACATACCATGGAGACTAGAGCTCATGTTTTTAAACTCCAAAACTCAGCGGCTGTTGTTTTGAAATTCATGTCTTCCAACCTCGCTTTAAATCTTTTGATGTCTTTGTCACCAAAGATTTAAAAAGTTTAGGGGGGAGAGACATGGATTCCATGTGTTTTCGACATAGCAATATGCACAAGACTCACCACAATATTTGCACGAAATATCTAATGAAATCATGAAAGAAACGACCTCACAATTCATGAAATACTGCTCGAAAAATCACGGATATTCCATTATCAGTGATATTTTTATCATGCTCCACAGCAATTTGACTATGAATAATGGAGATATCACGAAAATTTTGAGCAGACACGACAACTCATGACCTACAGCACGGCATTAACGAATCACAAAGCCCAATGGCACCAGAGCCTTGGCCATCCACATTCCTTATCACTCCAAAGATCATGGCAATACGGAATTCCAGGGACTTAAACCGAAATGGTGACACAAAACAGCACCCAAGTCGGGAAGTCATGGGAATTTATACATGTGACCTCAAACGCAGATATTTCTCTAAGTCCGAATTCCTCAAAATTGCTGGAAAATTCGCTCAAATAAATTCTCACAAATCACACAAAAATATGAGAAAATACAAATTATTTTGGGGCCCTCTTTGGAGCAACTACAAGCGTTCTATATAAAACATTTTTCCTGAAAGCGTGACACAAGTCATATATACATATTAAAAGTCCAAAAATCCCAGAAGACTTCGCCAGCAGACGACCAAAGCACCCCACGTCCACCCAAGTTTTCAGTGGCTAACCGTGGCTACCAAGTAGCTTAGCCAGACTTGGACTTTTGTTGGGATGGCCCAGCTTGACCCTCTTCGACCTCGTCATCATCACTGTTCTTGCCATTATCCGAACCCCCGTCATTGTCACTGCCTTGAGTTGATGGAAGACACTCTTGAAGACGCGCCAATTGAACTCGGATGTTTTCGTTATGAGCCATAATGTTGAGGCCCGCAAGGTATTGTTGAGTCAACGAGATGATAGCCTCGTTGCTTTGGTTGAGAGACGTTAAAGCACTGGTGAAAGCATTGACTTCTTCTGTAACAAAAAGTCAAAAACATCAGAAGGGAAAGCAAATCGACTTACGAGAACCTTGAGGATGGTACTGGTCCACTGGATTCAAGGCGGGTACGCCATCCACAGTACAAGGCTGCTTGGTGTAGTGGCAGCACATGCAAATCACCGTATGACCCAAGAGTTTTCGGCATTGAGTCTTTCGGCTCTTGCATTGGTCACACGGCCTCATGTACTACAAACTATGTCAGCAATGAATGAGAATAGGGAAGGAAACTTACGCATTCGCCCACAAAAGGGGCCACCCATTTATTCCAAAGACGTCCATCTACCTGAACAAAATCACCAAAATCCTCCTCAACGACGAGGACACCAATGCTTTCCAGACCAGTGTCAAGGGACTGAAGATCCTTTGGAATGCACTTGCCAAAACCGCCCCCACTAACACCCAACGATACCGGTGGTAATCTCGAAAGACCAGATCCCCGTTTATGAACGGCAGGCATAGCAGTCACGGCTTCCTTGCCGCCAGTGGAGGTCTTTGATTTCTTAACTGCTCGACTATCCACCACAGTGACCTCATCATCCTCAATCCTAGCACGTTTAAGAGGGCCTAAGGCTTTACCTTTACCCTTGTCGGCCTGTTGATCATGCGAAGTGGATCCAAGTTTTTGTGACTAGTTGTCTTTGGAGGGTCCAGAGGCAGAATGAAATTGGGAGGAGCGACATGGGGCCTAGTGGAACGACGTGGTTCTTGACTTTGAGACTGAAGAGGCGGTCTGCTGAGAAAAATGGTTGAATAAGTCTCCAAGAGGTCACCAGTATCGTCATCAAACACGAACTTGATTACAGGATCCCGACGACAGCGTCGAATGCCAGTCGCAGGTGGGGGACTATCCTCAGGATCATCTTGAAGGGAGGCGCCTTCTTTGTTATCAACATCCTCGTCATCTGTGCCCGGGAAAAATAAAGGCATCTTCTTAACAGGAGAGGTAGAGGCGGTACCTTCGTCGCCTCGATTTGGGTCAGGACCAGGAAATACTCTTGGTTGACTAGCAGCTGTAAAAATCCCAAGTCAGAAACGAGAAAAACTGATAGCCACAATAAAGCACTACTGTTAACCCTTAATAAGGGTGAAGTCGTAGCAGCAGAAGATTGTACCACAATTTGGGGATGAGATGGTGACGACAATAAGACCGGAACCCCAAACAAGGACTCATTCGCCTCGGAAGTGCCAGTAAATTTATTAGAGGAGACCAATGAAGAAGTGGTCGCGGGGGCTTGAGCAATGCCCCTTGAGATCTGATGAGGTTGGACTTTCAGCGGATAAGCAGGCGGAGGCCCCGATTGTTGAAGCTTCAATGCTGAAGATGGCAATCCCGGCTGTTGAGATTTTGAAGCAGAAGCGGCTGGGATTCAGATGGTGCTGCTGGACTTGGCATCAGTAAACGTCGCAGCCGGAGCAGACGGCTTTGAAGACAATTGAACAGGAGTAGCAGCGGCCGCCACTTTGGCCAAAGTAGGAAAGGTAGCCTCCACCGATTTGGAAGGCGATGGTTTTGGAGTACGCTCTGGCGATGGTGAAGCAAAGTCCTCCAGGGGGATGGGACGGATTTGAAGACCATATTCACGCTATAAGGTGGATGAGTTCAAGAAGAAAAGGGCCAACAAAGTATACGCACCGCACGGATCACCAGTTGATTGAACGCCCTCCTCGATTCAACCACGAAATCTTGGTTGATATCGATTAATACCTCCAATACGGTAAACTCCAAGTCATTCCAGGACTTTTTGGTGACTCCAGCATCCTCCCAGAATTCACGACATACACCCCACTGCTGAAACACCTCGGCTAACCAATGGTCGATTTGGTTGGTAGCACGACACTGAGGAGGAAACTGGACCTTATGTTTCAGAAGGTCAGCAGCAATGTTGTAAGTGTCGAGAGCACGACGTGTAAGGGCGATGTCATCTTGAGGTTCACGGTGTCGAGACATTTTGAGAAGACAAGAGAGGCGGTCGGCAGAGAGCTTGACCAGCTTGGCAGCGGAGAAGAAAAGAGGATGAAGAAGATAAAGGAGGAAGAGCATCACCAGCGTTGGAACACTGATGAGGGGCAGAAAAGTAAGGCAAAGTGGGAAAAAGGAGAAAGCTCCTGTGAATCCTGGTATTGCCAATCTTTTGGGGCAGAGGAAGAATGGTAATGATGACCCAAAATCTAATGCATCACACCAAGGTGTTTTAGACTAAAACATAAAAGTACATCAGCGGTCCTAGCCCATGAAAACAAATAAATACATACCAGAATTGATGTCAGTGCAGCTTGGTCTGGTGCACCTGAGATGCTGGCAATCTGTCGTAGCATTGTCCTCCTGACACTGTCTTGATTAATTATAATTGCTTTCTTGAGTTTTGCTTGCAGATCCGCCATTTTGGTTGGAGTTGATACATCAAACTTTTGAAGATTGAGAAAAGTGGCCTCTGCACTGAGTCAGTCAACAAAGAACTGCATGACCTGTGCACTCTTGTATGTCACCTCAGAGCCCAAACCTAGCCATTATGACATCAGTTCTCAGCAGACGTCAATAATAGCCTGGCTAGTTGGATCAACTCGAGGAATCCATGGCCGGAAATTGGCCATACAATCTGTGGGCCAGTTGTAAAGATACTCTGTCGCACAGATGCTTTGGCCTTGATTGACCATTATTAATGAAGAGACATAACGAAAAAGATTGCATAGAGGGTTGTAGAAGTCATCATGAGATTCCCAAGCTTCCTTCAACAGCCAATCTATGCAGCCCCATAGAGCCATCTTAGCCAGCTGCTCCTGCTGTCAGTAAACAATTTTTGTTCGAGTAGCAAACATGTGTTGATGGCTACTGCTCGTCCGATGAGATAAAAGCTTCTGAATAGGCTTGAAGCATGATCCTTCTTGCTCTGCAACGTGGAGCAAATCTTTGATGAAGGTAACATTGGAATCTTTGTTGAGGCAATAATTGATCAGGGTGCTAGCAGGAGCTTCTACCTTTGCAAGTATTGCTTCCAAATTTTGCTGATAAAAAATGTGTATTGCTGACATACTATGAGCCGGGCCCAGAGGCTTGAGATACAAGCTTACAATCTTTAGCCACTACAATTTGTTTCTCCACTGCCTTTTGTCATTTACAGGATGGAAGATCATGGCACTGATCATCTGGTTTGCACTCTAACAAAAATTAGTATATTACTTAACCATTTTTAGAATCTGCTCACTTTGTTTCATTGCCAATGGATCCTTGTCTGCATTATTGTTCCAAGTCTGCAGAACATAGTCTGTTGGTAAGAGTCAATATGATGTTCAAGGAAGATGCATTCAAACCTACTTTGTTTACTCTGAGGGTCTGCAATATGAGGTCTTCCTTCTAAAGGTCATTCCATCTTACAGAGAGCACCAACATTAAGAGGAATTGTTTGACCCATCTCCTCAGCCAGTGTATAGAACACTTCCTCGACTTTTGCTATGTTGGCATTGTCATAAGGTGCCGAATTGGCACAGTCATTAGTATTCCATCATTGAGCAATTTGCTGGGGTGTCATTGATTTGATGGAGACATCAGACTTTGATCCAATCTGAACGTCATCCCCAGTCCATCCTGGACCTAGATCCCAAGGCTCTACAGCCAAACATACACCTTCTAGCTCCATGGAAAATGTGCTGAGGAGGAGGTCTTTGTCATAGCATACAAAATAATGAGGGGGAAATTGCTGAATTATGCCATGTATCCATTGAAGAAGAGAGTGAACACTGTGGTTGAAGTGATCTTTTGGTGCAAGAAAGCTGCCACCATTGTTGACATATGTTGCTTGTTCAGTGTAATATCTTCCGAGAGATAATTGGTGTATACTGATGAAAGAATTAGTGCTGTATATTAGATATCATATCAAATAGATGACATACTTGCATCGGTGCCACTCCATCAGCAACTTTAAAAGGGCTGTCTTCAAAGGATTGTGCTTCTGTGGCACTTTGGCAGAGTTCTCTGAAAGATCCTTGTCTTCATCTTTGTCTCCATCCTTGTCATCATCAGGGGTATTCTCCATGTCTTTGGGCACCCAACACTCCTTTCTAGCCTGCTTTTGACAGGCCTGACAGGGATCTGGAGGGTAGGGAAAGGCAGCAAAAGTGAGTGCAGATTCTCCGTTCAAAATGACCTGAGGAGGATACAGGATTATGGTCACACGAGTGTAGATAGAATCATTGGTGTGGAGAGGGCCATATTGAGCCAACCCTCTGCCATGCATATGCAAGCCTGAAAAATACAGAGTACAAAACTCTTCAAGTACCCAAATGATACCAAATTCCATCAGGCAGAAACACTCCTCTGGAACATCAGGATGAGGTTGCATGAGGGTCATCATTGCTGTAAGAATGACAGTGTGATCACTGCCATCACTGTGATTTCCACCATATTTTCCTATGTCTTTTTTAAGGTCTCCCCAAGTGTCTTCAGATGAGTTTTCATCTGAAAAACAATCAGATAACTGCTAGCTTCATTGAAAAATGTAACTGTACCTTCACTGGTGGGAGATGACCTTTCAGCAGTCCCTTCTGCATGAATTTCAGCTAGACAAACATTGAACAAGGTAGAACTCATGATAGTTGTTGGACTAACCTCTGTGGGCAGAAGCTAAATTCATCTGTGATGCTGGCCAGCAATTATTAACAAAACTGCTGAAACCCACATAGCAATCATAATCTCTGGTCTTAGGAAAATTGGCGAGATCTGCCCACTTTGCCATGATTCCAGGTACATCTAGAGCTCCTTTGCACAATCCCTCCTTCACTATATGAATGACAAGCTGAAATTACTGATGAGAAAGATCATGAGAGAAACCAGGACAAAGTGTACCTCATTGACCCACCAATGCAGCACATTCTCATTATCCTTCTCCTTTGTGTTATCTGCTTTGTTTGACTGGTGAGGCAGCTCCAATCCTCATGCCTCCTGAAAGCTTGTGGTGAGATGGTATGCATGTTGGGTGTTTCTGACATGGAATTGAGAACGAAATGTTTGCTCAATAGCGATGCCTCTGCAAAACTTCCCATTTATTGCAACAGCTTTCGAATCTGACATTAGTTCTTCTTTGCCATAGATATCATCTTGCAATTTCTGGAGATCTTCTAAAACTGGTGTTGGAAATTCTTTCCTGAAAACAAACTTGGTCATAAACTCAGTGACAACTATGGTTAGATGTACTTTGCATGACTCCAGGATTTTACTGCATCTTTGCTATCCCCATCTTCTTCTCTTCCATACTTGTCATGAAAGATAAGGAAGTCATTGAGGCTAGGCCACAATGCAGGCATGCCTGTTCACAAACTTAATTATATAAGGTAGTTAGAGGAATTGCAGCAAACGAACCTTTCACAGCTGCCTCCTCTAGACTACAGAAGGAGGAGAGACTGGCCCCATGAGCAAAGGTTTCATGAAGGTCCTCTGGATCAGTACTAACAACAATGACATAGATGTTCCCATGACTGGGGGGTACTCAGGAGTGGGATGGTGCAATATAGATGTCAGGGAATTGGTAGCTATGATTTGCTGGCTCTTGCTTCAACCATTGGCTAGGAATCAACCTAGGTGGATGATGGGCTTGAATAGGAGGTGCAGTTGGCTCTGAGTTAGTTCCCAAAGCAGCCCTCTTCCAAGGTAAATGAGGAGTGATACAAAGGGTGGAGTGAGGCATGAAACTGCTATCTCTGTTACAGAAGCTCGAGGTTGTAGTCATCTTGGATGGGTAAAGGAGAGAAGATGAAGGAGAGAGAAAGCCAGCTGGATTTTTATTCAATTGCTGGAATCTTTGTATGATGCCATCCCTGGTATTTTGAACTCACAGATACCAACTGCGATGTCATAAAATCCTCTGCCAGAAACCCAAAGAGTTTCAAGGCACTTGAGTCACTCCCCGAGTGATTTGAGATTTGCTCCAAGACCTAAGGCCTAGACATTCACAGTCTCACTGTGTCTGAGTCACTCTCTGAGTCTCATTGCAACCTGAGAATGTGGTACAATCAGAATATCTTTCAAAATTAACTGCCTGGTCCTCCAGCTGCCCCTCACACAAAGAAACCCCTAGCTGTTGCTGGAATATCTGTATAGTGAGCGACCACTGTTATATGCATCCATAGGTGGATGTGCAAACAAATGTTATGGTGTCTTACAAAGACAAATTAATGATCAGAATCCACACTCAGGCTTAAGCACATACCAGGATACAAAGTAAAGCAAATCATGATAAAGGCATATCAATGCATGATTATTAGGGAACTTGAGGCCCCTCCACTTCCTCAAAAGAGTTGAGACTGGTGAAAATATGTGCCCAAATCTTGGATGAGTCCGAGTTTGCTCGGAGGCAGGGGCAGAGGCTTTGGCTTGAGGACAGAATTGAATGAAGTACTGGGGCTATCTGACATCACATCAGACAACCTGAGTCTATTTGCTTCATGCAAAATAGTCCTCCTGCATCAACGTCTTGTTGATGTGGACACACCAAGTGTTGGGGATTATAAATTGAGATGAGAGGATAGCAGTAGTAGGAGTAGTGGAGAAAGCCGAGGTGAGACATGTGACTGTCAGGCCCAATCACAAAGTTGAAGTTTCACTGTCAGCTTTTTGTTCAATCCCCTATCCAACCTGCTGGCTCTGACATTAGCTTCTGCCAGCTACCCAGCTTGTCATGTAAGTTCATTTCTGTCATGCTTTTTTCTTACTAACTTCACCAAATGTTTTCAGCCCCGATTACAATATTTGCTAGTCTCTAATCATCAAGTGCAAAATACGAGAGTATTTTGTACAGTACAGCCAATATACAAGATGTATATTGGCAGGTGCGGAGGAAATTTATATATGACATATAAATTTCAGACCTCAAGAACATTTCATATTCAACCTTATTGGCTACCAAAGAGCGAAGGACCTGAAGTTTGTGTACTACTCAAAGGTTTGTGTTCTTGCTGGTAGATTTGAACTGAACCTGATGTAGTTATGTGGCACAGGGACCCTAATGCAAGACAATACAAAATTTACACTTGGCGATCTCACAAAGTTCTCTCACAGATACAAAGGTAACTACATTCATTCGCTTTTGGTGTAAGGCTGATGCAAGTCATATCAGGATGGTTAGGCATAAATGATGGTCATGTTGGGACCTATATCAAGGAGGATCAGATTTTCATCATGACTCCCAATAGCAAATTCATCCTGCACCCTCCAAACTCATGAGAAATCCATTTGTATGAGGACAGGTGATTTGGAGACCATGACCCCACTCATGTTCCTCAGTTCTTTAAGGAAGAATTCTGTCATTTTCCTGCTATTCCTTGCCAACCTTTTGTTTCTGATTTTAACCACCCTTACTATCAATGGCTCAATACAATTTGGTACAATGTTGCTGACAGTGACATTGTATTCTCCTCAGGATACCTGTTGCACATAGGTTTACTTTACCCTTTTATCCATAAGTGTTTCCAGCATGCATGGAATTACATCAAAGGGCAATGTTCTCAGATACAGAATACCAAAATGTTTTCTGATGAATTCCAAGAATTCCTCAGTATTAGGTGCACTCATCTGGAAGCCTTAGTTAACCAAACTGAGTCAGTAATGGCAGATGCTATGAGCATCCGTGCACAGGTGACAGCAATGCAGCAATACTGGCTGGAGCTTGTTGCTGGGCTAGACTATATGCAGATTTATCAGCTGGTGATGAATGGAAAAGTTCGACACAATGAAACTTTTGACTTCAATCGTCTCATTGGTGTTTTTACCCTCAGTCTGGATGTTGCTGAACAGCACATGAAAGCTGGCATACCGGTCTACCTCATCAGACCAATCGAGCAGTTCACAAATCAAATCATACTGAAAGCAGAGCAACCAACTGTTTTCAATGTAAACAAAACCCTTCCCCAGCCCTCATTTCCTGTAGTATTCAGTGGAGACCCATCTCATCCCAAAAAATTCAATACCATGCATCATTTCATGTGAATATTTCATACGTATCGCAATCCTTTCAATTTTTCTACTGTGTCTTCTACTCCTTCTGCCATTCCCTTGATGTCTGCATGTCCTTCCCCTTCCATATCTCCTTCAACCTCAGGTGCTCCAGTGCATAACCAGAGATCCAAGACCCGAGCATCTGGACCTCTGGGCAAGGGATCACCACAAAGAAGCAAGACTCATAAGGAAATTTTTCTATATTGTACATTCAAGGGCTCACATATCTGTCTTTGGTCAGAAAATTTGCAAAGTACAAGAGATAAATTTGCAGATTTGTCTGGGAGATATGCTCCACCAACTGTACCTGCATGGGCTGGTGCCAATGCCAAAATTGATAAGGACTCAGAACATTCTCAGGAGCATGAAGCTCAAGCTCGATGCATCCAGAGCCAGCATGATGCTAATGGTGAGAAGAAGGACTACAATGTCAATATGGGATATGCCTTCCCCGATCCTGGACTATTTGTCTACGCTTCTGCCACTTGGCAAAGCACCTACTTCTGACAGTGGGAGCATTATCAAGACACTTTTATCTGTTGTGTTGCTTCATCAACTTCAAATGCTATGCCCATCCATCCACAAGTGTGGAGAGAGCTACTTGCTATGCCCTTCAAAAAAGAGCATACTAAAACCATTAAAGCTCATGACACCATGTTAGATATGATGGGAACTGCTCTTCAGATGTCTAAACCAGATGTATGAAGCCCAACAACACATACAGACAAACCGTTTGATGTCAACCGGGGTCGTTACCTTGTTTGGGAGCTTTGCGAACTCAACTTCCAGCTGGAGCTTCTAGCAATTGATGCACATCTTGCACACTCCCTAGTTTCTGATGATACTGACTTCCAGCTCAAATGTCAGAGCATGATACTTAAATTGTTTCCGGGAGAATCACTCGTCCTGTTGCCATCACGTTCTGTCACTTCTTCAGTCAGCCTTCACTCAATGAATTGGAAAGAACAATGCATTGCCCTTGAAGCTTTCAGAAAAATTATGTCAGAATGGGAGGTACCGCTAGTGTTTGAGGCTAAGGGTCTTTTAGATCCATCAGTGATGAGCCTCCAGGCTCTGTACACTCAGGATTCATGGATTTATCCATTGACTACCCAATAATAACAGATTCGACTCCCATCTTCCTTATCCTACATTGCCGCACTTGATTTAATGCCCCAACCTTCAATTATATGCTACACCCTTCGATATCCTTCAATAACCATAATATACCTTGGTTATAACTCAGCAAACCATGTTAATACCCTTCCATTCATGTTTATTCTCCATATTTCCGTGAATGATCACGGCAATACACCTTTCATTGTCGATCGTACCCAAAATGGAGTTGCTGCATCAGTCCTAGGCACCCAAATTGACGTGCCCCTTGATTCCTCGATCACAGTGACATCATTTAGACCCTGAACTCCTCCATCAAAGATATTGACCCATTATGGATACTCCAGACTGCGGTTACTTAGGCTGTTACTTTGCCAAGTCTTCACAGCAGCTTATATCCATTCATCAACCTCAGAACATGTACCATACCCTCACAGTCCGCAGTTAAACAGCACCTAGCTGTTTACTCATCATTCTCCACTTCCACATGGTTTCCCATCCAGACATGGCAATACAGACAAGCTGTTATGCCTCAGCTGATGAAAACTTCTTCTATTTACTACAGATTTACTAATCCAAGGACTTACAGCCTTACCAATGCTTAGATATCTTTTCTATTTATAAAACCAAACTTTTAGTATAAAAAAACTTGTATTCTACAGAGGAGAAAGGAAGTTCTTTCACTCCAGGTTATCCTCCATTGCTTGCTATAGTCTAAACATTATTGGATGTGTTAATTACTGCCAATACACAAATTCTTGCTCCAATAACTTGCTTTTGTCTTTTAATGCCACAACATTGTTTCACTTTCACCAGATAGGATCGTTTTATCGTCTTCACCTTCTACATCATCATTGTATCCATTGCCCACATCAGTATAGGGTATTATTACCTCCATGAAGGCCCAGCTCCACATCATTCACCCACGTCATTGTCATTGTCCCCAGTTTCCATGCAGTATTGCTGTGACACTCAGTTATCATATTTCTGTCCAGTACCTCTCCATTTCAAGCCCCCACTCATCTATTCGATTCCTCACATGTTTATTTGACTCTCCAAACGTTTATTAGGCCAGTCTCACATTTACCAGACCAGTTTTACGTTTTCTAGATCAGTTCTGAGCATCTAGCATGGTTTCTTGGTATTCATATCATACCAGATTCCATTTCATCTTGTTTATCGAGATCCCCTCGGCTTACAGCCTGAGCCTCTTAGTACTTGACTGCTAAAGGGTACTACTTCCAGACTGTATAGTCAAAGTGCATACCTGTATCTAGAGGAATTGACCACACAGAGGTGCACCGAACCACTCACACAAATGCACAGCCTTGACTACTGTGGTTGCATGCATATTTCCTTAGCTCTCTCGGAGTTTTGGGTGTTGCCATTGCCACGGAAGTCTAGGCTCAACATTGGGTGATGAAGCATCTTTAAAGGTTGAGAAAACCTTGGTGAAGCATTATGTTCAGACATTCTTTGACTACTTTGGTCGGCCTCCAGTACTGCCTTGTATGCCTCCTCAGCATGCACCAATTAATCAGCCAGAGGAGTTGGAAAGAGAAATAAACTGTTGATGTTCTTGAGGTATGCACCTTTTTTTTTTGTGCTGAGCAACTGTTTCTGACTTCCATCACTGAAGCTTGTATTTTGTCAGTCAATAAAATTTTATAAAGCTTTTATGATGTCAGGTCTGGTTTTGAGTAGATTTTCCTCTTGAGATGATGTCATAGCAACCCCAAGATACCCACAGAATATTTCTAGAGTAAACTTGTGGCGGCAGCAAAGCAGCTATTTCCTTATTTTCCTTTCTCACTGCTACTAAGGGACAGCTGTACTCTTCTTTCTTTTACATGTTTCTCTTCTCTCAAGGTAAGAATTTCCATCTGTATCCCACCTCTGAATCTACTGTCGATGACTTTTCCTGACAGTCTTCTAGAGTGATACCAACTCGCTAGCTCTTCAAAAATACAGAATAAAGAGAAAACCTGCCCTCATTGTGGAAAGACTTTCAACATTTGAGGCTTTAAAACCCATGAGACAGCTTGTTCTAGGAAGGCTGAGGACTGCAGGCACAAAATTGCATATGAGAGACAACCCTGAAGTCAAATGCCAGGTCAGCAGTCCAATACAGTCAGAAGGTCTTGGATACTGACACTTCCTAGGGCGACAGTCTCATAATCCCCTCTCCAAACCAATCTCCTCCCTTGAGTCAGACAAAGCAGCAATATCTTTTTTGGTAGACTCATTTGAATGATTTTGTGAACATAGAAATGTCAGAAGAGGTAAGTTATTTATTCCTCTGCCACAGTATGTCTGGTTAGTTAATGCTGTTTAATTCCAGACAATCAACCCATTCTAGAGGATGATAGGACTAGGACTCTGACTCCATCTATTCTGGCCATCTCTGACCAATCAAGACCTGATGCCACTTATATCCACACTGAGTATCACCCATCCAGCGGGCAAGACTCAAAAGAAGATTTACTGGAAGAGTATCTGGCTTGCAGAGAGAAGTCCAAAGTTGACATTGATGATTCACCCTGGCACCCGTTTAAATCAAAACTTGACTTTGAGCTGGTGGAGTTTATTCTACAGGCTGGTTTAAATGAAGGTGGAATTGACAGCCTTCTGAAAAATATAGTATGAGGAGGAGGAGAACTACCTTCATTCTGAAACCACTGAGAGTTAATTGCCTTGTGGGAGAAAGCAGCCAATTTTCACACTTGAGTTCATATTTTCTCTTATCTGATCTGGGCTTGAAACTAATCTTCCATGTAGTTTACAAAGACAACCTTCAGTGTGCTGTTGGGAAAGCAAACTTATAAGTTTGATGTACATCACCAAGATCTCTGGTCCTGGACTTTGGACATTATTCAAGATCCTGTCCTTGCTCTGCATCTTATCTGGGATGCTCAACGACTTTTTAAATGCAAAGGCAACGGCACATCTGAACGAGTCTATACTGAGCCTTGGACCAGTAACATCTTTTGGGAGGTGCAGGTTCATATTTTATCTTGTCTATATTTAAGTCACAAGACATTGATTAAAGGAATAGTTGGCTCTTCCAGTCAGTGGAAAACCTATATGCTACATCATTTATGCAGACAAGACCTGGCTTTCTTCATTTGGCACAGTTCAGGGTTATCCTGTTATCATTAGGCTAGGAAACCTGCCAGCTCATATTTATAATGGACAAGGTGTTGGAGGCGGACATGTTATCGGATGGTTACCTATTGTATGTTTCAATATCAAGACTGACTACCTTACTCAAATCATTTTTGCTAGGTCCCCAAAGAGTCTCAGCATCATGATAAGATGTACTATGCTGATTTCAAGAGGGCTGTATGGCATAAAGCATTTGAGATCATTCTATCATCCATCCAGGTTAGCTCAAAAATTGGAGCTTGGGTGCAATCCCCTAACCCAGATATTGCACCCTGGTATCTCTTTCCTACCATTATGATTTTATCTGCAGATTATGAAGAGCAGTAAGCTGTTCCCCTACACATCTTTCAAGCATTAATGTTTCTAACAGATGTATGATGGCTCTGACTCAGGGGTCCAGATGCAAATTTCCCTGTAATATATGTCTCATTCCTAAAGGACATCTTCTCAAGATGGAGGAGATATATCCGCTTCAAACTACGTCTTGGGCCTAAGACATATTCAAACAGGCTAAAGAAATATCTGGCACTACAGATCGAAACGAGTTCCTCAAGGGGTTCGGTCTCCGCTTTATAGAAGTAGGTTTTTCATTCCATTTCAATGCCCATGTATTAATTCAGCACTCAGAACGTCTTTTGGAGCATTGAACATTGTGATGTCTATCAGGCTCTCTCATTTGATCGATTGCATGCTTTCAATAACAGTCTTTTTGCAGACCACTTACTGGAAGAAATTATTAGAAGAATTGAGAAGTTGAAGCATTCATGATCTTTTGCCCAACAAGCAGATGAACAGTATGTCTACCTAATTGCCATGACAATTTTACTTTAGTACTAATCCTTACACCAAGATTGAGCACTTTCCCTCCTTGGAAGGATTTATATCATTTTAAACAAGGATTCACACGTCTTACATTTATGGATGGATGGAAATATGAGATGCTTTCAAAGGTATCTACAGAATCAAAATTTTGTCTCTATTAGCTAATCCTCATCCATAGCAACTAATTTTCATTGCTCATAATATCCTCACTAAAGAAAGAGACCCTATTGGATATATTCTTATCCATGCTTTACGAGTGTACATGGAGTTGGATATGTATGCCAGCTTTTCTCTTCATACATCTAGCTCCCTCAAAGCAGGACAAGCAAGGCTGCCAATACTGGCTGCCCTAATTCAGGTGTGTCTATAGCACCACTTTCCAAATTTGAGCTCATTGTATGCCAGGAATATGAGAAAGCTTCTTGAGAAGAGTATGAGAAGATCAAGCAAGCTGCACTGGATGCTGGAAAACAACCACCCAAGAAGTTGATATTCAAGACCTGGGATTTTCCCAAAGTCCACTTGCACAAACACCTCTTTGATGATATTGAAGCCAAAGGTGTCATGCTTAACTACAATACAAAGCTGAATGAAAGCATGCATGGAGCATTCAAAGAATCTTATCAATGGCATACCAATTTTGAGGACTTTGAAAAACAGGTCAATGTTACAACCTCTCTTACAGTTTATTAAATTGGCTGATGTCGCATTTCCTCAGATTCTTCAGATCGATCAATGGTACAATGCTATGTCATTCATTCACCAACAGATTGATGCACAGGAAGAATGGCTGGCCAACTCTGCAGAGGAAAAGGACTCAGATGAAATCAATGACTCCAATCAGCCAGAGAGAGAGATGGAAACTGCCAATAGTCAACCAGACTATGTTTCAGCTGCTTCAGTGCATGGCAATCAAGGAAAAGGAGGAGGCAGACCAACAATTACAGAGGTAGAAGTGAAAGCTGTGGATAATCCTGATTTTTCTAGATTTCGGAAACTCCTGTCAAAATACATGGCTCAACACTTCAAGAGTCATCCAGAGGAGCTTCCTTTGATTAATGGAGCTGCAGTAGCATTTGAGAGCTTTGCACCTAATGATCAGGTACCTTGTCTTTCTTCTTAAATTGTGCGACATGTCTCACACCCATTATCACAGATATCATTATATGGAATGCTAAAGTCATACTACCCTAGTCTTGCTAACTGGCAGCTCACCACAGATTTCCTGTGATGTTCGCCCAGCTTCAACCATCATCCTCGTTATGACTTTGTTCTCATTGACACCATTGATGGCCCTCTGTTTGCACAGCTAGTTATGGTATTCAAATGCACTGTATGTGAGAAGATATTTCCTCTCATATTGATTTGGCCATTCGATCAACCTATGGAAGGACTTAGCACACAAAAGGATCAAGATTTAGGATTCTATCATGTCGGAATGGACATGAAAAAGAGCAAACCCTGTTTAGTTTCCATATATACAGTCCTATGGGGTGCCCTACTGATTGAAGATCCTGATATTGATCCCAAAGATGAAGATGTGAAGGAATACCTTGTAGTTGATGTGGTTGATGCAGATATGTTTCTGAGGATGCAGTCTCTCTCTTATGTAGGGAAATCAACCATTCAATAATGCTATTGGCTGGAAAGTAGGTCCAGAGTTTCTTCGCCGCTAACTTATCTGACTTCCTTACTTAGATAAGCCAGTAGTCTACTGTCTTGGTTTGACAGTCAACTTGAGGTGGCAATGGCCCAAGATCAGTCACCCCATCAATTCCCACACATACCTACTTAAAACCTATATAGAGTTTATACCCCAGCTGGTGTCGAAGAACAGGCCAAGGCTGCATCAGAGGGTGCATTGGGGAACAAGTATGTTCTTCTTTGATTATAGCAAGTCCTGTTCTTACTGTTCATTCACTAGTTTGCATACCTTCAATTGGGGCCATCTTAGCCACATCAATTCGTGAGCTCGAGTTCCATATACTCCTTCCCTCATGCCATGCATCCCAATGACTCCCTTCAAGCCCTTGCCCTGATCCAGACTCTCGTTGATACACTCTTCTGGTCATTATCTCACCTGCAGTCCTTGTTCCTTGTCTGCTAAAGTGTTTAGGGTGAGTGGCAGTCCAACCTTGATGTCTTTCCATGAATTTATAACAATGCAGAGAGAAGATGGTTCATTGGGCTTCGACAGTGACTCTTCTGATTGTTCCTGTCCAGCTGCAGTCTTATCTCTTGCTATCCAAGGAAAAGATTTGTCAGGTCAAATGCGGTGCCAATCATGTCCTAGTGCTCACCACTGACAGACATGTCTTGATATGGGGATTTGGCACATGTGGAGAGCTTGGACATAAAGAACAACACCACACATCAAGTCTGAAGCCAGAGCGGCCCTCTTTGAGCAATATTGTCACTATTGGAGCCAGGAGCCATCAGTCTTTTGCAGTGGACTCAAGCGGCTTGGTATATGGTTGGGGGTTGAATCATATGTATCAGCTGGGGTTGGGCACCAAATGAATTGGACCAGACACAAGCATCTTTGTCCCAACACTGATTGATTTGTTGCATCCCAGCCTACATGGTGGAGCTCAGGTAATTGCAATCGATGGCAGGTCAGTCTGTTAACTTAATGTGGCATTCATTATCCCTCTTACTGCCTCTCAATAAGTGAATTCCATATGATATTCCTGTTCAATAATGGCAATGTTTATGGATGTGGATGATGCAATGAATACACCATTGGGCTGGCGAAGGACCATTCAGCAATGATAGCCCCATCCCTAGCTTGAAGGGAAGTGGAGAGGGCAGGGACCACAAGGCCAAGAGGGAGGAGAGTAGCAAGTGTGAAATGCATTGTGATGAAATAGACTGGTAGTAGGAAGCAGAGGAGTATCCTCTGTATATGCTCATTGTTCCTCTGAGGCCCCAACTGTACACTGATGGTCATTCATGGGCACAAAAGGATGGCACCTTTGTAATGGCTGTGCCTGTGGGATAGACTATCCACATATTTTCCAGTGATCACTGCTGCTCTCCACGATCTGTCATCCAAATCCACCACAGTGATCTCGGCCTTGTTGAGTTCTGCCAGGTGCTATCAATGTCCTTCACCATCTCACTTCCCTGCACTGCCAGAACGAATTATGACTTGAATTTTTATCCCCATCCCTCTGTCCACTGACTTATTTTAACTTCACTTTTGGATCTGAGCCCTTGAGGAACGTTGCACCAGTCCATCGACCGCAAAGTGTTTCATGGAGACATTTGTGAGAAGATGCTCACTCTCAGTTGCCTGGACAGAGAAGGCTGCACTGGGCAACCTGAGGGGGGACAAGGAAGGGAGAGTGGCCAAATGGACATTGACAATGAAAGTAGAGGGACTCATAAAGTGTTGGATGCATCCATAAGGCACAGATTATTTGGTGTAGGAATATACATGTATTGCATTAAATGGGGACAAGGACAAGATCTTTGAATGCACAAATGCAGTGGTTCATCTGATGGTCTCAAATTGGAGAGGCCAAAAGAAAGCATATCAGGGAGGGAAATGCTGATTGCTGGGAGCTCATATCCACCCTATACTTCAACAGCTTCCTCAAGAATCCCTCTCTTGTCGGTAACTCGGGACAGCTCCAGAGATTCCCTCAACTTGGGATAGGCTGCATCTGGTGAAAGGAACACTCATAACTGGCTGCATGGAGAGACTTCTCACAGTATATCATTCATACAGCCACAATCAGTGACTGCATTAATGGCAGTTTAGCCCAAAGTTGAGGTTGGGAAGTGTAGGCAATCCATACTGCAAAAATATGAAGTGGAGCCTCCTTCACTCTGAGAAGGGCTATCAAAGAAGTATGGGTGTCCTATTGATGATCCCCAGCTGAAATGCCTAGTTGTTGACTTGCACATTTGTGAACCTGCTTGGATTTCCCTTGCTTCGCCTCTGTATGAACAAAATAATCAAAATTGGACCAGTGACATAACTACTTTCACCAAAAGTCGACAAAGCGATATATCCAGGAGTGTTTGGAATTGGCGATGTCATTCTTAGGGCTATACCATTACCTACAGCTCTTGAAGCAGTGCTGTTGTTTGCACTTGTGATGGCCAGGTGCCATTGACTTTGAACTTTTTTACCTTTCTTCTTTCATCCACTCTACCATTGTCACCACCTCTTAGCATCTACTCTCTACTCTACTTTACATCCTTCTATCAGTTTCAACAAGCTTCCTACAACCATTCAACTGTAAGTACTCTTGAGCAAAATCTTGTTCTTGATTTTTACTGACCTGCATATCTTTATAGATGAAGATCAATATTTTCACCACAGATGTGATGGACATGGCCTTTTACTTGTATCGAGAGGATGAAACGGCAGCTCTTCATGCGACATTGGAGTGTACTGTCAGCAGTATTCGTAGGGAGTATCACAAGGATATTGGTACTGTTAGGGCATATCCAATGGACTGTATTGTCCTGCAAGTTTTATTTCAACTTTCAATGGTGAAAAACTTACTAACCAGCTTGCAGTGACTTAATTGTTGAGGGTGTTGCTTCCAACGTCAGCGCAATCTTCGCCCATCATTGATTCTTGGGCATTTTTCTTTACTCCCACAAGACCAATGATGCAGAATTTGTGTGCCGATGCTCAGCTGGCCATGTAGTTCATTGTGCATGGCAAACCATCATCATCGATGATATGCCCACTGTCGGAATTCAGTATGTCAGCAACTGGTATGTCTATTCTCTCGTCCATGAGTGCAAAATAATTAAAATTTGCAGGAACAAGTCTTAAAGTTTGATTTTACACAATGTTTGAAGATACAACTTTCATAAACATACCCTATATATGTTGTACATACCCACAAAGCTTTATTCCTTAACCTACAATCCATGAATCTATATGGATCTTAATTTTGCCCATGAGAAAAAAACCCTACTCAATCTCTTATCTTATCATTTTTATCAGATTATGGGTCTATCAAGGACATTTAAATCTTATCTCATCTTATTGACAGCCCTTTAAAATCGATCTGTATTTTAAGGGTCATGCCAAATCTCCGACATCAGGTAGACATTGTCAGGTTACAGCAGTGGCTCCTCAGCCTCAAGTGCCACCTGCTCGTTAAAGCACTTGTACAACCTGTTGAACTCAAGTGCAAGAGAAAGATGATATGATTATTAAGGAGGATGATGTATATGGGTCTTGATTTTACTGTGTGGCATGTATCTGCAGCTTCTATGTTCAATGTGATCCATTCTTTGTGCTCAAATCAGAACTAATAAGGAGGATATGCAATCAAAGGAGCTATTAAAAAAAGATACTGGGTGAATGAATCTCATGTGATATTAACCGAGATGTGCTAATATATAAAAGCACTTTAGTGTAACTATAATATTGCTCTAACTTAATAATTATGTAATTGTATGTTCTTAATGTTGCTGGTTTGACTCTTACTGTTGTACATTTTCCATTATTTCTCTTCATTGCTTACATCATCAATTTGAATCCTTATTAATGTTCCTTAGCTACTGATTAGATACAATTTCCTTACTAGATTAGATTGTCTAATTGATAACAAAATAAATATCTCCAAATTTTCTTTTACGACCTGAATATTTGTTATCTTATTTGGTCCCTTACCAGGCACCTTATTTGGACCTTATCAGGACTGGGCTGTCAAATAAGACTGACAACAGCCTGACAAGCCAGTGCCTTATAAGTGCCAAATAAGCAACTGGCTCCCTTATATGGTACCTTATAAGCAAAAGCTTGTTACTAGTTTGGTCGAATAATCTACCAATCCTGCTTATTGCCCTTTATTACCTTATTTGACCATATAATCTATTTCAGTGATTTCCGACATGAAGGTAGGCTCTTATCAATCACAACCTAAGGCCATCATTCTAATATGACAAGCCTCCATCCCATGTCTTCATCACGATTGCCAGACCCTTGTACCTCAGGTCCTGGCAACCTGACTGCGACATGGGACTTCGGCTTGTTGGGGTCCACCCCAAACCTGGCTTATTACTTATATTTTGAGGTATAAGCTTAAAAGGAAATATATATTATGAGTGTAATAGTACTAATAAAGTGGCAACTCATCCTCCATCATCTTGTCAGTGCTCCAATAGACTGTCTCCTGGCCTGGACATTTGTCCAAAACCTGCTTATTAACTTCATCAACATTGTCATTACATCCAGAGAGAATTGTTCTCTCTAAAAAGACACAATCTTGAAAATTGCCAGCTTAATATTTGGATAAATATATCTAATAAGTCCAGAAAGTGTAGAGTCAGTAAGGCAGATGGAAGCAGGAAGGGAGATAGTTTGCTCTTCTGTAAGACCTTCGCCTGTACCAACTGTCAATAGTCAACATGCAAATTCAATGTTTTCTGGAGTCTGGTCCAGATACATGTTCATTTTCAAATGGATGACTTGAATCTGAGCCCACAAAGGTGACTGACAAAATGAAGCTGCAATAATCTGCTCTCAGGATCCTCATGAGACAACAGGCAATGTCTGACAAAAGTCTCTGAAGATAAATGATCAGATGAAATTATCATAGAGACTTGAAATAAAAACACACATACTACTAAATAAGATTCTACCAAAAGGAGCATCTGAGTATTATTGCAGATATCACAGAGAGTGCAATCAACTGTCTCAATATCCTGCTGGTTTTACATAGACCTCACCCAAAATGATAAAAGAAGTTTGACAAAGAAGCTCAGCTAAGTGAATCCCTCTGCAAATGCTACATGTTGTATCATCACATGAGGGAATTGGGATTTTAAAGGTGGAGTGGCTTGTATGTCCTCCTACTAAGAGAATTGCTGATACACTGAAAGAAGTACAGGATAATTAAGCAGCCCAGTTCATAGTTAGGGATGTGCATCATTGCACCTGGCTCCCATGGCTGTGGAAGAGTTGTTGGGTGATGACAATAATTAATATAGTGTTGCATTCATAGTATAAGAGGTATTTTATATCATATTGGTACTTGTAATATGACTGTTATGACCATATTTTAGCCTGGCAGTGTACATACCATAATGACTGTGAGTATTGGCCCTCCCATATGGCTATGGACAGACCATATCCATAGGTGTCCATTGCCCTTACAGCCATATCCACAATGGTATGGTGCACATCCCTATTCATAGTAGAAGCTGGCATCTGGCACCACTCAGAAAGATAGGGACCATGAGATTGAAGAAGCTTATCAATAAGATGGAGACCAAAATCATAAAGCTGAGCATCTGGTGGATTTGGAATATCATGTTTGCAGAGCTTATATGCCAGATCATCACAAATATGCTTAGAGATGTACACTGTACCGTTACAGATATGACCATATGAAAAAATTGCCCACAGTATGGTACAGTTTAGCCCAAATCTGTACCATGTCCATACTGTTGTCTGTATATGGATGGTTTCACAATGACAGCAAAAATCTAACATAAAAAAGTAAGTGTAATTTGCTTCATTGAGAATTAAAATCAATTTGAGATTGTCTTTACTGACCTCAATGACATTAAATGGTCCCTTACCATTCCCTTGACAACTGTACTTCAATCATGATACAGCCATATTTTGGGTTGTCAAAGGTGCTCACAGTACAGACCTATATCTGTATCCACCATACATAGTCACCATGATATGGATATGGTGTACATCTCTACATATTCTCCTTAAACATCTCCCATAGCTCATCTGGCTTAGCTGGCTGGCAGGAGAGAAGAAGGGTTATAAATTCACCCATAGCAATGCATGCTTCCTTATGTGGGGGGAGTGGAACAGAGCAAAGGGTAGGGAGGAAAGGGCACAGGCTTGAAGCTGCATGGCAAAATTGAAACTCAGCCGGAATGGGCCGTGGGATGGCAATGGCTGAAAAATTCAAAGTCAGCTTATTATGTCATCATCGACCTCCCTTATTATATAGATTTTCCAGTACTGTATTGATGTTCTAGCAGTGCATGACTTTTTGAAGGACATGAGAAGCTTCATACATGTCAGTAATTTCATGAAAGTAGCCATACTGTGATACCAACCAGAGATTTTGCACATTTTCTTACCTGTGTGCATTATCCAGTGGCGAAGTTCTCCTAGCAAGAGCTTGTACTAATGCTTTCATGGTATCATCTTAGTACTTTATGATGTATGAATTATCTTGACTGCTACTAATACTAGTAGGCTGCATGGATATGAGAAATCGAAGTTAGCTGAAAGTAGTGTCACCTTATCTGAAAGAGAACCTTCGGATGGAAAATATTTGTAGATGAGAATTAACTGATCGGGAGTGTAATTGAAACTCTTCTTTCCATTTCCCACCACCATTGAGGATACCCATCAACTCGGGCCCACATATAAGCCTTGATCTACTACTGGTATTCCAGTCTTTACTCAGCTGGGGATGTATGCAAATGGAGGCTCTTTGCTCTTGAAGCTTGATGTGACTATTCCTCATCAATATGTACCCCCAATGGTGGCTGCACCTCAACCTGAATGACGCTTGGACTGGGGCAACACATGGAATGAGGCATAGAGCTTAGCACATTGCAAGCAGAGGGAGGTGTGGTAACAGCCATAGAGTCAGAGAGCCATGCATGGTTCAACTACTAGGAGACATCCTTGCAGGTATGTTCACTATTCTCATCTCACCGAAATCTTCTTCACCTCTAGCTGCACAGGTGTTGTAGGTAGAGTAGTAGTAAGTTCCTGTACTAATAATAGACATGATGGTACTGTACATTACATCAGCCTGGATCTCCTCAGCAGGTTCAGCAGGACTTGTCTTTGCTGACACCTGCTGAGAGACCATCTGCATGACCACTTGTGACCACATCAGGTACATGGTGCATTTGTTCCATATTGGGAGGATGGCATGACAGTCTAGGATTGTCAAAACAAGGGTAATACATACATTTTTGGTCATATCATGGTTTGATGTTGCTTCATATCATTAAAATGCAATATTTGTGTCTTACAGTATATGTATCATGGTGTAGTTGTTCCTCATCATTGTTTGCAGTCTATCTCCATGGAAATAACATTTCCACCATGTTCCAAACTTGCCCCCCTCGAAAATCAGGCTTGCATACACTTCTTCTACTGAGTCATGGTCCTGATTGAGTAAGTGATCCACTTTCGAACCTAAAAGCTTGTTTTATAGGTCTCCCACAATGTGATTAAGCTCAATGTTGAAAGCCTGTTTTATGGGTCTCCTGTGAGTGGATTAGGCTTAACGTTACCACTTCTTTCAGAAGGCAACCATTAGCCATTGTAATCACCAAAAAAAGTCAATCAATTCTGACACCTGAGATCTGCTTTACATTCATGAATATCATAGCATAGCATAGTTACATGTGTGAAGTAATATTTGTTAGAACACTCAATAATATCACTTTGGATCCTGGTGATTGCTTGCTCCCTTGAACCATGCCTCCTCTCACCATTGCTGACCTCCTCAATCTGGTTCAAGCAACTGTATTGATGACACCCAGTGGGTCTGACACTCCCGAGCTGTTATTGGCCAGTACCAGGCTGTTCAAGATAGAAAACGATCTCTAAATCAACCAGAGAACCCATATATCCATTTTATATCACCACAAGGGTGATGAAGTTATTGAATACCCCAAGACGACATTAAATACCAATACTGCTGTGGGATATTTGCTCCACATGGCTTGCACTGACAAACCATTCAACTCTGTTTGCAATATTGCATACTCTGCAGGCAAACCCTCAGGACAATCCAAGGGACACAAGTACAGCATCATGTTAGGTCGAGATGGAAAACCTGTGTCATGTTTGGTCGATTATACTACTTGTAAGTGACACTGGTGGTATATAAATGACGGTGATCAGATGATAACTTTGTATATTGCAGGCCAGGGCATTTGAATATGTCCATTCGTGAGCAATGATATAAAGATCACCTCACATACCAAAGGTTTGAGAGCAGCTCTTCAACTTCAGCTGGATCAGAGAAATGCAGGCAGAGCATCCTTCACAGCCAAAGAAGAGATACTGAACAGGACCATTGCATGGTTCAGATATATTATGGACAATGGTTGTGGGTACAATCTTCCAGAGGCCACAGAGTATAGTGAACAGGAGTGAGCCATCAAAGATCACATACAGCTAACACCTACCAAAGCCAAGCAGGGTCAGAAGATGAAGAAAACATGCCAAGGAAGAATCAGTATTAGGGAACAGTCCTATATCTGGTAAATCTTTATGATAACATGGTCATTTAAACCAGTAATAATGATTTTGCGTCAGCTGCAAACACTACAGGAGCTGCTCACACAAACACTTTGTCTTGTACCCTGCTCGTGGAGGAGGATATGACTTTGAATATTTGTGTGCGCTGATTGTCAATGACAAGCTCATCATTAGTAAAATTGAGCTGCGGGCTCACCAGCAAGGGTATGGCCTGTTGATGAGTTGCACCACTGTTTGCAATATCAACTCTGTCAAGGTTAACTGTGGTCAGTAGAATGGCAATTTTTTATAGATTCAATCTTACCACTTTCAACAGAGAATGGACATCGGATGTCAAGTAAGGGTGACATGCTAATGACTGAAATGGTGCAGCTGTCTTGCTCCAGTCATTTCATAGTGGTTCAACCAGAGGATAGATATTGGGAAGAGTGTCTGAAAATACTCCTGATATACCATAGTCCTCACACTCATCCAATCCCTCTTCTGACTACCACTCCTGTTCAAATAAAGGCTGAGATTAAAGCCTTGATATGTAGTCTCAAACATGAACTGGCAGACATGATCCCTCAACATTTCTGTCGACATCCTGCAGTGATCAACTGGGTGAAAGAACTCTGCCCTGCAGTTGAAGAACCTATGGTTGCACATCTTCACCCATTGTTGGCCAATCTCAACCATATAGCCTCATACATCCATACTGAAGTCAAGGCGGTGTTGCCCCATGGGACTGGCTGGGATGGTACATAACTGGAATGACTGTATAAACAGGTGACTGAGATATTCATAGGTGTGGCACACATGAAAAGAATTCAGGATGAAGAAGGAGGTATCCCCTACATCCGAGTTATCAAACAAATGTCCTGGCATTCACTCAAACATGAGTGAGATGAGGCCGATGAAAGCGATGAGGAGGAGGGTCCTCTGAGCAGATCCGATGATGATTGCTTCCGGCTCATCGTATGTATGCTGCTGGAGCATAGTCAAGATTTCCTCCAGGCTAAGTGGGTCCAGTGCGACATATCTTTCAAGTGTGTCCCAGGCTGGAATGAATTTGAGTTGGTCAGCATAGACCATGAGATGAACCAAGGTGAGTTTTCTTCCAATAGTTGGTTCTCTTTATTATGCTTACTGCCCCAAGTACTTGTTCTATGTCAAGTGTTCTTAAATTCAGAATGTGCATATGCTCATCAAATTTTATTCCACACTATTAGGTCCATAGTGCGACAGGACATGGGTAAGGATATCCAGTACTGGCATCTGCATTCTCCTTCTCTTGAAGAGCATCGAGGGATACTGCACTGGGCAGCTGACCAACATTGTGGACAGGCTAAAGGTAAAAGCTATTGTTTGTGGTTCTAGATGAATTATTATCATTGTGCCTAGGGTTAGGTCTTCATTTGCAGGATATCGCCAGACAGACGGGAGAGGAGCAGAGGGATTTGCATGAGCCAGGTTGCTCCCTCTACAGCTTAGGAGTATATGAGCACCTCCATTGAATCTTGTGCATATGCAAGGCACACATTACTCAGGGAATAGCAAGCTGTGCAGTTCCAGATTATATGGTAAAAGAGAAGATGCACAGTCTCCTTTGTGTGCAGCATCCAGACTGGGATGGAGCCATAGCCTATATTGAACAAGAGGGAGGAGCGGCAGGATGAGGTGAGTCCTTGGTATTTCTGTCCTTTGATATGGGACTCATTCTGCTGTTTAGCTTGGCTCAATAACAAAAGGGACTCTAAATTTTCTTTACAAGGGATGTGCTGGGAAAAAAGTTTCATTCCACTGAGCATTTGGCAAGCCAGAGATACTACAACAAATGCAGTAGAGATGTCACATATTGACATATACAGAGAAGGGATGCCATGTTCTTTAGTAGGAGGTATCTCTCGCACCTGCCACTATGATAAGATGCGTCTCCATATTCATTGCATGAGTTGGATTGGTACTTCTGTTTAACCTTAACTGGAGCCTTGTCTAGATTGCCCAGAAAATGAGAGTCAAGGCCAGCTACAGGCCTACCACCATTGTGGTCTCAGTCACTAGAAAATACAAGCATACAGGTCAGTGTAGTCACCAGATCGGGGTGAATATGTACTCATGGGCTCGCTGTAGTTATACATTGTACCTGGAAGTTCAATTTTATGGACAAATGCATCAGGGATCAGAACGAATGCCTTTGTAAGTCCTGGGAACAGTATCAAAGTGCTCTACATGGGCTGTCAGTCAAACCTACTGATCTCAATGCTATCGAGTTGGCAGAGAAACACAAGAAGGCCTATGAGAAACACAAACAGAAGAGTTTGGACCTGAAAAAGCGATTGCATGGGCAGTCATCAGGATGAGTCAGAATAGTGATTGTGGAGTAGCCATAGTAGTCTTAGTTCCCAATTGATTACTGTGTATAAACTTATACAATGTCAGCCAAGATAGTTGGTCAAGATTGAATGGTCACCAGGGTATTGTTCAAGTCTCTTGTCACCAGTATCATCTCTGTCTCCAGTATCGTTTATGTCTCTTTCATCTTCGGTATCAGTCAAGTTGCTCATTACCAGTATCGTCTCTGTCTCCCATATCATTTAAGTCTCTTTCCTCTTTGGTATTGGTCAAGTCTCATCACTGTCTCCCATATCATTTATGTCTCTTTGGTCTTTGGTATCAGTCAAGTCACTCGTTACCAGTATCATCTCTGTCTCTTTCATCTTCTGTATCGGTCAAGTCGCTCATCACCAGTATTGTTTCTGTCCTCCATACCATTTATATCTGTTTGGTCTTTTGTATCATTTTTTTAAGTCTCTTTTTCTGTATTATGTCCCATCCTCATTTGCCTGTCACCCAATCCCCCAAGCTTTGGGTCACTCAGTTTTGGCAGGCACACACCATAAACAAGGTAAAACAATGAACAAGATTTATTATTGTAACTACAAGGAACGTTAACTACTTGCATAAAATCATGTTTTTTTTTTTTTTGATTTCTGGTGTTGTGTTTGACCGGAAGCATCTCATTGGTTTCCTTTCAATCCTGTGCCTCCCTGGCTTCCCGCTGCTCCACCAAAATTTCCCTCAAGACAGGGGCAATGGAGATTTTCTCCCCTGGATCAGAGAGCCCAGCACCTGTCTGCAAAAAAAGCTGAAGTTCTTTTTTAGTAGACCAACCCATTGCTTTGGACACCTGCTTGGCGTATTTGACCACTTGATCAGCCCAGGGAGTCTTCTTGACTCGCCCCAATGCCTGAACTTGCTCTTCATTGAGCCACTTCTGTTGCTCTGGGGTAGCCTTATCTCTCAGAATCATAAGCCCATAAGCCCGTGGATGACTCAGCATATATGCAGCAGGCTCTAAAATCATGTGCAGAAATGCACTGAGGCTGCGTTTATATTGGACTGGAAATTTCATCAGGTGGATCCAAGGCAGTATGTAGGTGAGGCTTACACTTCTTGGGATTTGTAGGGAGGGCCAGCATCATCCGAACTAATCCCTCATACACTCGTTCCGGAGGATGGTCTAGGTTTGTCAACCACATCCCTGAAGCCCTGTCATACTGTCTTGAGAGTCCCATTTGATGCATCATGTCCAGAGACCAAAAAGACACTCCTCACATGAAGCTGGGTTCCGGGGTATATACAGCATGTATGGCCCCAGGTGGTTGAAAGCTATGGATGTTGCATCAGCACAAATATGGGAATAGCAAGACAAATGAGTGAAACTTACTAAAGATCTCCTGGCAGCAGAACCAGGGTGAAACTGACACAGAGGCCTTCATCTTCTTCTGAGGGAATACAGAATTGAAGGGCCTGGTCAAAATATTTGGTGATATCACAGTATTCAAGATGTTCTTTTGGGAATGTCACCACCCATAGCTTACTTGTTCCCTGATTATGAGAGTCATCTTGCCATCTGCATCATGGTGCTCATCCATGTATGTGGCTGCATGATGGAGAAGGCCCCAGTTCATATCACTCCACTGCTCTCATGACAGTCCATGAGGCCACTCATATTGTGATGAGGTGTTGTTCCATGCATCATACCCATCATCCATCACACTGGACCCATGTTTAAGTGCAAACTCAAGTATTAAAGTTTCAAACTCACCCGAAAGGTGGAGGTGCTCCTTGATGTGTCATGGGGATATCAAGAATCTTTTTGTTTCATGTGGGGTCAGCCAGACTGTCTATGAATTCCAAGTGGAACATCTTCTTATAAGGAAGGAGTGGATGTTCCTTCTGGTGGACAATGTCTGAATCTTGAATCAGTGACTGTAAAAGATGCTCCCAAGATGAGGGAATCACATACCATGCACTTCAACTACTCTACCAGGTTGTATGTTCCACTGCATAGCCATATATTCAGATGTTAATCGCTCAACTACCTCTGGCATATGAAATCCTTCCAACTTGATGCCCCGATGGTGAACCAAATGGTCCATAATGATGTCGTTGAGCTTGGCATCTGGTGAGAAAGGTGCACACATGAAGATGACATGCTCATTGGTGTCTTCAAGCATGAGCAATTCCTCTGCATACCTGCAGACTGCATCGGCTTGCTACTCATGGTCATGAGCTCCTGTGGATGAGAAAAGATAATGGAAACTCACATCCTGAAATATATTGCGCTCATCATGAATAACCAGAGGAAGAGCAACTCGTGCTGGGGTTGGTGAAGACTCAGATTTGGAAATGTGATCCCAAGTAATGATGGGTGCTTGAGGGTGGATGCCCAGTGCACCAACCCTGAAATCAGTTATACAACATGACTGGGACTGAATACTGACATCATTGTCAGTTTGAGTACCAGATTCACTGAGGATACATGAATTGTCAGTTTGAGTCCCAGATTCACTGAGGAGGCACGAAGGAGGTGCAGGATGAGGCTGGGGAGCCAACAATACTGGGTCAATAGGGGGAAGAGGGGGGGGTGGTGTCACACCAACTAGGATAGGTGCACTCCCAGTGTGTGGTTTTGGTGCAGTGGAAGGTCGGGATTGAGAACGTTGCTTTTTAGATGGGCCAGGAGCTGGCATCTGTGATCTATGGAAAATGTGAGATTAGAGAGAGATACACGAGAAAAAACACATACTTTGCAGCAGCTTTTTGTTGTCACTTTTGCTCAGCCTTCTGCAGGTGCTTTTCATAGTCTTCTGTGGTTTCACCCTCATGTCTTTCAGCAGCCTCTATCTGTCTCCTGCTCTTCTTCCTGGGTGCAGCAATTGGAGGATACCTTGCCACAATTTCTTGTGGGGTCGTACTAGGCTTGATATCAGCAAAGCAGATAATAAACGGTGATGAGCCTCCAGGCTCTGTATGCTCAGAATTTCGCGAAATTACCCTTAATTCCTACACCAAGTCCACCTGATGGACTTTCACCAAACCAGTCATTGCCGACATGGCAATACCACTTTTGTATCACGGCAATATGTCTTCGCATGTTGGTTATCCATCCCATCTTGAAATCTGACACTTCACGGCATTATGGACACGTTAACACCGATTTTGATGGGCCCCCGATCATATATGGTAATGCCGCATCTGCATCAAAGTGCATCGCTATGCATCATTGATCGCTAGACCCTATTAATGTCACTTATCACCGCACTCATCCATCAAAGATATCAACCTATCATGGATACTCCAGAACTACAGTGACTCAAGCTGTTACTTCACCAAGTTGGCACGTCATTAGAAATGCATTGGGCGACTTCAGCGACACTAGCACGTCTTTACAATCCGCAGCACACGCAGTTGAAACAGCAAGAACCGGCCCAATAGCCGGACTCCACTATAGAACGTTTTCTAACCAAGCACAGCAATTTGAACAACGCTGTATACTTCAGCTGATGGATATAGGTCACATTTATTCAGGATTTTACTCAGCTAAGGCCTTACAGCCTTAGTAAAAAGTCGCTTGGAATTCTATTAATATATGTAGGACTTTAGTATAAAGACATAGATTACCATAGCGTTCAGTACTTTTCGACCCCAGTGGGTACACTCTCGTTCGCCAGACTATGCTTGTATTGATTCTCGTACACGTCAATCCATCGTACACCGTATTCGCCACATGCACCGACAATAAATCGACTAGTCAGACCAGCAAATCTCTATGAATCCGTCCATCGTTTCTATAGGATCACCATACATTTATTCGTTGTTTCACGGCAATATTCGTCTTGCATTGCATATAGTTGATTGCACGTCAACTCGCAGTATTGCTTGAGTTATTCCACGGTTCTTTAACTGTGAAGAAGATGTTTCCGTCCCTCTTTACTCTTAACACTATTGGTACACGTCAATATCGTGCCAATATGTGATCGACCACACCATACCTCGCCCCCTGTTTACTTTATAGGCAGCACCAGTTTCAACTTCACCAGATAGGACTGTTTTACCAGTTTTCACCTTCACCATCGTCATCGTCGCCCACTTGGGTAGTCTCAGAGCAGACTTAGGATCAGTATCAGTATAGGACCAGTTCAGCAATCATTTCAGTATAGGAAATCCCAGTGCAGATTATAGGATAAGTTTTTGACATCAGACAGGATCGTTTTCAGCCCAGTACCGTTCGCCCCTAGTTTCCGTATCAGCCCATCCAGTTTAGGATCAGTTTCAGCCAGTTTCAGCACCTCGTTCACGTTTATTCGATCAACCAGCACATTTATTCCTAGCATCGCCAGTCCCTCGATCTATTGCCATATCGCTCAGGCATTTCCCTCTCATTTCCCCACTCGTATTAATGTCTCAAGCACGTTTTCTCGAGTCTCATTCTCCGTTTCCGTTTCAGAATATGGTTTCTTGATATTCACGTCATATCAGGTGCCGTTCCCTCTCGTTCTACGAGACCTCACGACTTACAGTCATTCTTTCGATTCCTCAACACTCACGTCGTATTATCTGCTTGACTGCATAGTCCAAGCATATCTTCGCACCCTTAAAGCTTTGATTTACTGCACGGAGGTGCCCCGAACCCACTCGCACACACGATCGTCCTAGTATTGCCGTGTTCACATGTTTATTCTCCATACTCTGCCCGAGTTTGGTTTTGCCGTTGCCACGGAAGTCTAGGTTCATCAACGGATGGGTATAACACATACTCTGGATGTCTGTGCTTGTATGAATTTACTGCACATTGGTGACATGTGGCTAGTCAATGTTGTGCTTTGCCATTGGATTCCATGTCATCGGGAGGTGGGGTCAGGGCTAATCGCTGTCCTTCACTGTCAGATTCCATCTGGTGGGTGGACACAGGTGGGTTTGATGACATTGTAGTTGAGAAGTACTGTGGATGCACATTGAGGACTTTAATTTACAATTGAACATGTCAATCTTACTAGTGATTGTTGTTCTGATTCTCATTGCAGCAATGTTAAAAAAAAAACTTTATTAGACATGTAATATGAGTACACTACTCTAAGTACACTAATTTAGCTCGTATGAGTTTGAAGTCAAGAGAGAAAAGATTATGTAATTCCCAATCACATGGCAATCTGGCCTGAGAGAAAAGTCTGCCAGGCACAACTGGCCATTCAGTTGTGCCCGGCAGACTTTGCTCTCTGAGAATATCAAACATGGGCCAACATTATGTAAGCTCTTCCTTTCTCTTTTGCATACCACAACATCATGGCTAAGTGTGCAAGCAAAAGAGAAGGTAAGTTTCACTCTGCTTTGAATACTGTTGTAGTTGGTTGTATCATGAAATATAATGGCTTGTCCTTTGAATGAAATTTAAAAGCAAAAATAAGAACTAACTGAAATTACAGTTTCAAATGCGTCAAGAGCCAATGGTATGTTTTCCATGATGCCCCTATCTAACCCCACACAAACTCAATTCTGCTCCAGTCAGCATTCATAGATCTAGAGGCCAGTGTCAACCATGAAGATGTGCTCAAGTTCAGCAAAGAAGAACTCACCGATTTTATTGAAGAAACACAGGAAGAGGGTGATATAAGCAATGTAGATGATGCTCCCACCGGCCCTTCTATGGTGGCTCTTGTACTTGGCATTTCCGAGCCAGAAGAACTGTGGCAAAGTCTATTGGAGAGGGCGACATTTTGTGCCACTAGAGGTTGAATGGTCCAGGAGACACAGGACCATAACTCAATTCATGATGTCCCCCCCGAATTCTGGATTCTGTCTGTCTTTGTGAGTACTCATTATTTTGCCTTCTATTCTTTTGCTCATTGGGTGCTGAAGCTGGGCTGGGAAGACATTGTCATTTTTCATATTGGTCGTTGTACATGACCTGAACATGGGATCAAGGCTGCCTTCTTCATTCCACACCTTGAGAAGCAAGTATGGCTGAAGGTGGATATGTTGAACATGTTGAAAGAATGGCTGAAAGAAATACCTGGAGTCCGTCTCTGCAATCAGCAACTTCTACTTCATGCACTTTCTCCTCTTGAAGGGTTTGGGGCACCACTCACATCAAGGTCCTACAAACTGCTGGACATTGGGTCCTGGGTCCAAATTTGACAAGGAAAGTCCAAAGGTGTCTTGGACACAGGAATGGTCAGCAAGGTGTATCCTTGGGGGTGCAAGGTTCTGTTGGTGCTCAGGCTAGAACCAAGTGCCTGAGATGGGAAACATAGCAAACGATGAAGACTGGATGACAAGCTCACCCCAAAACTGTTCAATTGTGGAGCCATAGAGCTAGATGGGGCACAGAAGCTCAAAGTCCTCAAGAAAGCAGAGGAACAGTATCTCTGGCATGGTTTGGTATACGAATATGATCTCCTGGTTCGCCACATCAACTTTTCCCAAGTTGAAATGGCTTGCAAAATTCCATACAGTCTGGTGGGTCTTTTTGCCCAGTCATGCCATTCTCTAGTTCGACGATAACGCCAAAGGCTTCCCAGAATATCTGAGTGGTGTCTGGTCGTAGGTGACCCTGTTATGGATACCAGCAGTGGGCGATGATGAGCCTAGACTTCCATGGCAACGGCAAAACCAAACTCTTGATGAGTATGGAAATAAATGTGGAAACATGGTTATCAAGGCAAAAGGGTGTGAGTTAGGGTTCGATGCACCTCCGTGCAATTATCAATTCCTCTAAATGCAAGAATATACTGTGACTTTTCAGTCAAGCAAGTAGTACCACTTGGTATTCGAGTACTAGTAAGCCTGGCCGTAAACCGGTAAGGATCTCGATAACGAGAAGGATCGGAAGCAGATATGACATGAATACCACAAATCCGTGAAGGAGAGACCAGAAAACGTGTAAATACGTTAATACTGGAATGGGGACAGAAATGAGTTGACTAAACAGTTGTTAATTAGTCGAGGATGAACGGAAATATCGAGAAAACGTGTTGTTATGGCCGGCGACGGTGAAAGATGGTGTGAAAGGTGGTGCCAAAGGCTATAGAGTCGAAGGAAAACGTGAATAAATGGAAACTTGTGTTGCTATACTGGTACGGCAATACTGAGACGATGTCGAACTGGCGCTGGTGCTAAACGATCCTATCTGATGTCAAACTAACCTATAAGTCCACACTGGGACTTTCCTATACTGATCCTACACGAAACTTGCTAAACTGGTCCTATATGGGCGAAACTGATCCTAAGTCTGCTCAGAGACTACCCAAGTGGGCGACAATGATGATGGCAAAAGAGAAAACATGTAAAAACTCCAATGATGTGAAAATGAAACTGGCTGGCTGGTAAAAAGAAAACGTTGTACAAGGTATAGTGCGGCGATCACGTATTGGCACAATAGAGTCGTGTACCAATAGTGTTAAGAGCGAAGAGACTAGCGTAGGTCGCCGCTTCACAGTTAAAACTGTGGAATAACTCTGGTAAGTTTGAGGTTTGACGTGCAATCGAGAGTAGGCTGAGCAAAACGGTGTATTGCCGGAGAACGGTGAATAAACGTTGTTTTACTGGTGATAGACTGGTGCATAACAATTGACGTAGATCGTGGTCAATCGAAGGCGATAGACTCGATGTATAACCATAAACTGGTGGTAAACTGTTCTTTTTCTACGTTTTCTAGCTAGTTTTATACTACAAGTACGGATTTATAAATAGTATCTTTATACAAGACTTAGTAAGGCTGTAATGCCATAGCTTAGTCAATCCTCGAATAAACATATGGTTTTACTTCTTCTAAAGTAACAGCAACTCCTCTGCATTGCCATGTCTGGATGGAAATCATATGGACTGAGTGGCCGATGAATGGATCGGTAGGTGCTGTTTAGCTGTGGACTGGTAGGGTATGGCATCGTTACTGAGGTGTGCGGATGGAATTATGACTTCGGGAGGTCTTGGCAGGGTAACAGCCTTAGTAAACATGGTTACTTGGGGCCGTAGTTGCTTGATATCTTTGATGGATGAGTGGATACGTCATTCACATCATCTTTAATTGAACGATGGGGAAGCGCATCATTAGGGTGCTTCTTTTGATGTGCTAATTCTGTTTTGGGTTGCTGTCCATCAAACGTGCCTTGCCATGATGGAATACGGAAATTATGATGCGTAGCTAGATGGGACGGATATAAAGACGTGCGAGGAACCGTTGCTGTAGGTCGAAATTGGTATTGCCGTGTGTGCAATGACTGGTTTACTGAGAGGCCATTGGGTGGATGGTAATGTTAATTAGAAGGGAAAATCCGCGAATTCTGAGCGTACAGAGCCTGGAGGCTCATCAGCGAGTAGGAGTTGTCAGTAGTGTTGGGGACAATGGGTTAGAAATAGAACGTAATGAAGGGGTGTTTCTGGTACCATGGGCCTACTGCAGAAAAACCTTCAAAGTGGGACAATATGTGGAGACAATGGAGGACTTGGTCAACCGATGGGCAGGGTGGATAGACACCATTGAGGATGGTGTAGTTCATGTGGTATCTCATAACACCCAAATAAAGGACAAAGTAGAGGTATGTCTCCTGCATGATCAATTTTAATGTACATCTGATTTACACTAACAGATGTGTGAGGTCCATCCAAACCTAGTGATGGCCAGCACACCTCCCTCATCTCTACCTCTTCCTCCGAAAAAGGACCAAGATCCTATCTGTTGCACCAAGGAATGTCCCTGGAAGGGAACTCTTGTCTGCATTGTTCAACCTCATCATCCCTGGCACAGCAAGACCAGTTATGTAAAGGATGCCAATGTGCTGAATACATCTGATGGTAAACCAGCCCTGTATGTGTTTGTCAGGTTGGCTTCTTATGATCCCAATGCACCTTACCTGACCCACTAGCTCGAATGCCTCAATGTTGTCAACAAAGAGTCGTATTTGCCTCTCAATGAGGTGTTACCATTGGCTGACAACGATGACAACCTGTATCACAAACATGTCCCTATCACTCACATTCTGGAGGAGAAAGGTAGACATGTGTATCCAGAGCCAGAGCCGCAAGCTGAAGCCAATCCTGGCAACTGCACCCCTCTTCCCGACCCTGCCAAAAGATGCTTATCGCCTGCCTGGGATCCATCTGCCCCAGAACCAGGATCTTCTTTGGCTGTCTCATCACCGACATACTGGTGCACTGATCAGCAACTTCATGGATTTCAGTTTCGTGCAAAATATCAAGGGCTCAACATCATTGCAGCAGTTCGTGCAAGGCTTAATGGTGGTATGAAATGCATTAGGGAGGATATGTCCTCACATGAAGAATTGGATCCTGCAGCGGTCCTCCCTATTCATCCTACTGCCAGACACTATGACATGTTCCTAGTAATTTCAGGGGAGCATTGTGGCAAATGGGTGAGAAGCATCCAGTTCAAGAAAAGATTGTCTAAAGATTGCTTGGACCTTGAATGGACTGTCGCAGTTGTCATACCTAGAGCACCATACATGCATAACAATCTTATGGATGAAAGACTAGTGCTACATAGCTCCTGTATGACTCTTGCCGACAAAACAGTGATTTCATGGAATTTAAATGAGGATTTGAGAAAACAGCTATGGAAACCAGCTTGAGAGCATTAATTTGGACTTTAAATCGTATCAAACATCTTATGGTGTAAAAGGTTGTATGTAGCTTATTAGAAATCTCTGTAGTAAAAATTACACCTCTGTATGTACAGTTTGCTAAGTTTATAGATTCACTGTATATCAATAATACCCATTTCTTAGATACCTTAGACAGTCCCCAAATTATAGATAGTGGTAATATCATACACATTTTTTGACGTGAATTATTATCTCATGAGACAAATGAGGACTGATAGAAATGAGACACAACTGATTCAGGAGACACAAATGATACTAGTGATGAGGGACTGGACCAATACCGAAGACAAAAGAGACATAAATGATATGGGAGACAGAGATGATACTGGTGGAGAGACGTCACCAATACAGTGATGAGATTTGACTGATACTGAAGATGAAAGAGACTTAAATGATATGGGAGACAGGAACGATACTGGTAATGAGAGACTTGACCGATATAGAAGATGAAAGAGACATAAATGATACTGGTGACAGAAATGATACTGGCACCACATAAATGATACCGTGACCTATACAAGACTGGGGGTAGACTACTTTGAATGAGATTGGCTGTAAAGTATCATATGCGATAATGGTTCACTTATCACATTAAAAAGACAGGCCACCAACTATTATATGCAATAATGAAGCAGTCCATCTCAATAATACTTAGTACACCCACCACATCTTACTAACAACCCTGCTAATTCCTCTGAGGTCACTCCCTCAGCTTTCTGGGTGAGATGGATCCAGAGTTCCCTCCATTGCGGGATGAGAATGGTTTTACGGATGAGATCGGTCTCACAGGTGAAGTCCTCTCTTCCAGTCTGGGCACTGTTATCTCCAGCTTTTTGTGCCTGTGGGCTCCACCTCTTCTCCTTCAACTGAAGCACCTTCATATATTTGTGGGTCAGTACAGTGTTTTCCACATTCCTTCTCTTCATAGGAGACCTGCATGCTGTCTTGGTTAGATCGAGTCCTTGATAGATGTTTAGCCATTATTACAACAACAAGATGGAACCAAGACTCATTGGGTACTGGCAGGCTCTTCGGTCTCACCTCGTCAGACTCTGGAACAACACTACCTGGTGCTTTGGCTGACATTGTCTCTGCCTCGACACCTTCTTCAATGTCAGAAAGAGCTGTCTCGAGTGAATGCCAGCATTTTCCATGTTTTTCCTCCCATCATTTCTCATAGGCTGGTAATATAATGAGTCATCTAATTCACCTGAGTGCATGCAGAATGTACTGCGGTAGTCAAGGTCTTCAATGGGTGGTGCATCTTCATTGCAGCCTGTCAAACACATTTCAATCGGATAGCTTAGCTTGGTAACTCACTTGCATAATTATGCAGAGCACTTTGAGGGAGGCCTGGGCTGAAAACTCTGCTGAGATTGACTATGGCTGCATCAGTATCATGCCAGTTCAAGGAGATAAAGCAAATGTACCATGGTAGCTGCAGTGTTTGCTGGTGCAGATAAAGGACCATTGCCTGTCAATGTCGTCTTCATGGAGGATGGTCTGCACCAGTGACAAAGAAGGGTCTATCAGAGGGCAGAAACAGTTGGGCCCTTCAAGTTCCCATTCCAGCATGTACAGCTGAAGGTTCTCCACACTAATGGGTACGAGTTCTCCATTGTTTTGTTTCCACACTGGACTATAATAAAGGAATGTATTCATGCCCTCTACTCTGACTTCAAGATTATATAACAGAGCAATGTACTATGACCAGGTATTCATCATCACGCCCTGGATGATCACCAAGTGGCGGATGGCCCTGTTCTTGATGAATCCAAGCAACACCTCCACATCGTTGATGCATCTGATCAAGTCAGCAGCTGCATCCAGTGCTGGAGGAGGTGTGAACACATCCCTGGTGTTCTCCAATGAGTTTGAAGGGGACATTTGAGACTCTGATGGGGGATTGTCAGGCTGTGGACGTGCTATAAGTTGAGGAGGAGGGGGGGATTCAAGAGATAGGATCTTTCTAGTCTGAAGGTCGTAGACCATGTTACCTACAAAGGACAAGGCAGTATGGATATATATTTCTAGCAATCAATCACTATTTTCCCCTGAGGATACCATTCCAAAAGTCCACGTACTTCCTGCTAGGATTCAAGGCACACTTGTCCCGCCCCAGTGAAGGTCAAGGTCCAATATTAATGTTAATATTAAACTTAGAGTTGCAACTACAAACTACCAACCAAAGAGTTTCTTGTCATGGTCTGACAATTGACTGACAGCTAGGCAAACCGAGAGTAATAACCAACCCAAATAACCAGAAAGTTAAAATTTTGGGTTTACGCTCAAGATTGAAATAAACTTAGGCATTGATGTTGTGCTCCCAAAATAAAGTGAAGAGTTAAGATCATGTTATTCAGGAAGTCAAGTGAGAAGGGGAGGATTGGTATTATCAAGCACATTTCTACTGGTCTATTTGTTAGAATGCTCTATCATATCTGGCATCTCCACTACAAACACCTGTCAGAGCTCCCAAAGGGTCACTACCATATTCTCCAAGTAATCCAACTTAGCAACAACAAATTCCTCCATCCATCTGTCAGGATGCAAGCCATGTTCCACCCACTGATGTGTCAGCCCCATTATGTAGAGAGTCATGATTTCCTGGCAACGGTGATGTCAGCGGACATGGTGAATCGAAATGACAGAGAGACTTATGACTTTAAGCTGCCCCACAGCAGCATCAGACCAGTCATCTGTGATGGGCCATTGGTCAAACCACTCTTCGAACAACTGCCTGAAGAAAGTGAGGACATGGTTGTCCTGTATGGCTATTTCAAATGGAGCCTCTTGGTGGGCCATCCACTCCCGCTGCTCAGCAGTATAGTCGTGCTGGATAGTGTAATCATGCATACCCATTATTGACAGCATGCCGAGCAAGGTGCTGTAAAAGATGACATAAGTACAGCTGACAGTTGAAATGAGGCAAGTACACACAGGTATTCAGTCGATGGGGAGGACATGATGAGAGCAAATAAAGACTGGTACTCTCACCTGGTGGGCACCTTAAATACATACAGATGGATGGTGGCATTGGGGGCTGGCAGATAACCTCCCTTTTTGGTAGTGAAAGAGTTCTAAAAATACCACGGGCATGCAATGATACACTTATTTTACATGTAAAGGTTGACATAACCCATTACAACTGAATATTTACATGTAAAATAAGGCTTGCATAAAATGTTATACATGCTAGCCCTACCCCCCTTTCCTAATGACCAGTATGCATTGCATTGGAATGTTCAGGACCAGTTACAACATGCCAGGATGCCAAGGGACTGGATTTGTTCAAGGCACATCAATTGAATTGGGATGCATCATGGGAATTGCATAGGAATGAGAATGTTGAGGATTCAACCATAGCCCATCTTTCTTTCTTTCTGCTTATCTTTTGTTGAGCTTACTTATCTATAATTAGACCAACAACCCCATCACATTCACTGCTTATATTTACTGTTATACCCCTCTATGCACCTCAGCCGTTCACTATCATTACGAGTGACTGACTGAGGTGTGTATCTATTCTTATTATTCTTATATACATATTTCTTACATTACATTATTAGCTGTTCAATCCTTAACAGAGAATAGCAACATCTTTTATTAGTACAGATCATGCATACTACTCTACCCACTACACATCACTGGGTGCTCATTAGTTGTCTCAGTACTATGTTCAAGTTGTATCTAGTATGTTTATACGTGTAATACTATTTGAACTTGGCACATTTTCCAAGATAATAAGGAAATGACAGAGTTGGAAAACTCACCTAGGAATCAAAAATCTTGCATCCCAAGAATATTAAGTCTGGAAAGATGGCTAATATTGTGGCAGCAGCTATAATCTACAGCCTGGTTGGCATGATTGAATGTAAGACTAAGTTGTCAAACCCACCTTGGAAGAAAAGACAGCCAAGAGCCCAAGAACACATGCATGAGCAGGATTGTCTTCGTGTCTGAACCAAAGCATCATCAACAAAAATTGTGGCACTTTGGAAATAAAGCTTACGATCCCCCAACCACCTCCCTAATAAAGAATTGACAAAATTCAACCCTCTGCCCTCTAGAAGTATCATACATGAGCCAATAGATTAAGTTATGACTAAATCACCTGTATCAAATATCAGTTATATGAACATAAGAATGAAAACATTTACTAACCTCAACATGATCTCCCAGCTGGAAGAAATGCTTCACACGAAGTCTGTCCGAACGTACCATCCACCAATTCCAATCTTGAGGATTATATGTAAATATCATCCCTTGATTTGCCACCTCCATCTCTATGGTCACTGCCATCCATCTTGACTTATTATACCCTCATAGAGTATAATGGTAATGAGGGTTCAGCATGGATGTATGCCATCCCAAGCTGCTGAATTGAATAGCAGAATGAAAAGGCAGTATTCAACTCACAATATTGACAGTTTATCTACATTTTCCCTTGCAAGATAATTCCCATACCTTTTCTCCGCCTCTAACAGTACCTTTGCTGGGAATTTGTCCTTCAAGTTCGAAGAGCAAGGATAAATTGGTTTTGGATCGCCAAAAAATGTGTCTCTAGCTTGCAGGCCAACATGGATATAGTAGTATTTCATCGACATGTCAAAATTTGATAAGAGTAAAGAAGTAGAGAGCGATTGTGCAAGTAAAGCTAGCAAATTGAGGTCAAAAGCACTTAGTTGTGACTTTGATCGACTTGACTCTGAGATTGTACCAGCGGCCCAGTGGTTGCCGGCTCTACTGTCATATGTTTGTGTCTCCCATGAATACATTGATGAGCCTAGACATCCATGGCAACAGCAAAACCAAACTCAGGCAGAGTATGGAGAATAAACATGTGAACACGGCAATACTAGGACAATCATGTGTGCGAGTGGGTTCAGGGCACCTCCATGCAGTAAATCAAAGCTTTAATGGTGTGAAGATATGCTTGGACTATGCAGTCAAGCAGATAATACAACGTGAGAGTCGAAGAATCGAAAGAATGACTGTAAGTCATTAGGGTCTCATAGAACAAGAGGGAACAGTGCCTGATATGACATGAATATCAAGAAACCATATTCTGAAATGGAAACGGAGAATGAGACTTGGGAAAACATGCTTGAGATGTTAATATGAGTGGGGAAACGAGAGGGAAATGCCTGAATGATATGGCAATAGATCGAGGGACTGGCGATGCTAGGAATAAACGTGCTGGTCGATTGAATAAACGTGAACGAGATGCTGAAACTGGCTGAAACTGATCCTAAACTGGACAGGCTGATATGGAAACTGGGGGCGAACAGTACTAGGCTGAAAACAATCCTATCTGATGTCAAAAACTTATCCTATAATCCACACTGGGATTTCCTATACTGAAATGATTGCTGAACTGGTCCTATACTGATACTGATCCTAAGTCTGCTCTGAGACTACCCAAGTGGGCGATGATGACAATGGCGAAGGTGAAAACTGGTAAAATGGTCCTATCTGGTGAAGTTGAAACTGGTGCTGCCTATAAAGTAAATGGGGGGCGAGGTATGGCACAGTAGATCACGTATTGGCACGATATTGACATGTACCAATAGTGTTAAGAGTAAAGAGGGACGGAAACATCTTCTTCACAGTTAAAGAACCATGGAATAACTCAAGCAATACTGCGAGTTGATGTGCAATCCACTATATGTGATGCAAGATGAATATTGCCGTGAAACGACAAATAAATGTATGGTGATCCTATAGAAATGATGGATGGATTTGTAGAGAGTTGCTGATCTGACTAGTCAATTTATTGTTGGTGCATGTGATGAATACAATGTACGATGGATTGACATGTATGAGAATGAATACAAGCATAGTCTGGCGAACGAGAGTGTACCCACTGGGGTCAAAAAGTACTGAATGCTACTGTAATCTACGTTTTCATACTAAAGTCCTACATATATTAATAGAATTCCAAGCGACTTTTTACTAAGGCTGTAAGGCCTTAGCTGAGTAAAATCCTGAATAAATGTGACCTATATCCATCAGCTGAAGTATACAGCATTGTTTGAATTGCTGTGCTTGGTTAGAAAATGTTCTATAGTGGAGTCCAGCTATTGGGCCGGTTCTTGCTGTTTCGACTGCATGTGCTGCAGATTGTAAAGACATGCTAGTGTCACTGAGGTCGCCCAATGCATCTCCAATGACATGCCAGCTTGGTGAAGTAACAGCTTGAGTCACTGTAGTTCTGGAGTATCCATGATAGGTTGATATCTTTGATGGATGAGTGCAGTGATAGGTGACGTCAATAGGGTCTAGCGATCAATGATGCATAGTGACACACTTTGATGTGGATGCGGCATTACCATATATGATTGAGGGCCCATCAAAATTGGTGTTAATGTGTCCATAATGCCATGAAGTGTCAGATTTCAAGATGGGATGGATAACAAATGTGTGAAGATACATTGCCATGATACAAAAGTGGTATTGCCATGTCAGCAATAGCTGGTTTAGTGAAAGTCTGCTAGGTGGACTGGGTGTAGGAATTAACAGTAAATCCACAAAATTCTGAGCATACAGAGCCTGGAGGCTCATCACCAGCATTGGTTTGGGTTTCAGACAAAAGGCCAAGCACCAAAAAAGAAGAAAAACAGCAGATGAGGAAGAAGATCCATGGTGAAGTTGTTTGAAAGAGCAACCACTATAAAAGAAGAAAAATAGCAGAAGAGGGGGAGGCATCAGAATCAGTTGCAAGGGGCCAGTATGGTAGTTTGAAAGTTTGTTTGGCGTATCATGTAACAACCCACCAGGTGGAGGGCACTCGACATGACCCGCCTGATGTTGCTAGTATTTACTTGCAGCCTGGTCATGCTGAAACATGGCATCTCAGGCAGACGTATGGTACTGTACAGTGACATCATGGGTAAAAATAGGTACATTATGTTACGTTACATAACAGGAACTGACTAGTACTCTACTGTGTACTGCAAGGGGGTGCCGGAATGTCAGCCCGGAACACCAGGTAGGGAGGGAGGGTCAAATGCTGGTCATGAAAAAATTTATATAACCCCTCTAAATTTCAATGTTTTCCTGTAAAAGTTGACATAAAATGGCCTGTACATGTTTACTTTATTCAATCCTTCATTGTCTCAAGCAACTTAGCCTCAGAACAGTGATAACCAACCAATATTACACTTAGCTAGATTGGAACTAGCCTGGAGCTGATTTTTAGGCATGTATTGTGATTGATTCTCAGATTACTTTAGACAGAATAATATCCGATCACTATAGAGGCCTTCATCAATGTACAAGCCCATATGAGTGCGAAACTGGCATTGAAGTCTGATATTGCCAAATTCTCAGCTACATCCGATTCTGGCAGCTCCGGCATACTTGATATGGTATATATGATGTCATAATGATCATGTGACATGGAGGGAGGGTCCAGCAAAAGTCCGAAATAATTTAATCGACCCTATGTCTTTTTTTATTTTTTGGAACCCCTTGGTGTACCGGCCGCACAGTCTGTAGTGGTGCTTCGAGATGCTATTGCATTCCAATAACTCCAAAGAGCTGGCAGACCCATCATCGTCAGCACAGCAAGAAATAAATAGCTTCATGGTCTTTCCCTTGTTCCTTGGTTCCTTCACCCGCCTTCCACCAATATTCCGTATACCACCATTCGACGCAACGGAGCGACATTTACCTTTAATTCAGCTCAATCTACAGCCAATATGTGTCTAGGATTTATTTGTATGAACGGAAATCTGATTTTTGTTAGCAACAGTGTGCTTCCGGCCGGTCGATCATGTGCCCATGAACACATTGAATTTTTTTCTTCCCTTCACCCACTGACACCCAAGGCTGAGATCAGCCACGAGTCGGACTCTGGCTCGTCTGACACCCCAACGTCGACTCTTCCTCCCCTACCGGCCTAGTTGTGAAACCTGCTCGCATACACTCTTTTCTGCCGACTCTTTCCATACAGCATGGGTATCTCAATCCGAGCCGATCTTCTCTAAATCGCCTGACTTTTCATATACCACGCTGGGGCGGATGCAACAGGCGATGTGCCAGTGGTGCACACTGCTCTGCAAAGACGTCAAGGTGTTCCGGGACATCTACACGTGATACTAATAAGAGGCCAGGTTTTTCATTAACCCCTGCCCAAAGTCATTGCACCAATAGTGAGCCTGCTGCTTGAGGCTGTACTGTCCATTTAATGGAATTTATTCCAGTAACTACTGGGGAACGTCAAATACAATTTCTCCAGTAACTATCAAAGGTGTCAGAATACATGTGTTATGGAGACTTGAATTGTATTTACATATTTGACAGGTTTCCAATAAATTCTATACTTCCGGCCACTGTATGTCCCACGCTTCAGATATCAATTCCGTCTGCCATCTCACTCATCGTCGCCTGACTCCGGCTGCTGTATCCCCATTGTATGTGTCATATTAATCCCATCGGTCCACTTTCAGCTACATCACACTGAAAGAAAAACATCTCGAGCTGGTTTCCGGAATTTGCCAGACAGCCCCTAAATCACTTGCAGTGGCCAATGGATCATGACTGTTCAGTCAATGAAGCTCTTCCAGACCTTAAATCTTTGACAGATAGTGTATATTAGTACTCATATATTATATGCAGCTTTTTATTCCCATTCTGTATCTAGTTCAAAGATAAATATCAATAATGTCAATTGTAACACATCCTTCACCCCACAATACACATTCAAACAAGGATACAAAGTCTATCAAAGTGTACATCACATATTCTTGGTGGTATATATATGAAAAGATACCTGCACTGCATGAAGAATCCAATATTTTAGCTTAAAATATTGGATTTTATAATTATTTATTTTTTCAATATAATACTCTAAAATATGGAACTAATATTTGAAATATATTTGGGGTATTTGGGAGATTTCCAATATTGTTTCAATAATCAACAATATTGGAATAATATTGAAAATAATCTTTTTATATTTTAGCATAGAAGTTGGAAAAAATAAATGATTATAGAATTAAATATTATAAGCTAAAATATAGGATTTTCCATGCAGTGCTGCCCTGAGCTTCCGGCACATTATTTTCTTTTGGTGAGATGATCAGACAAAAGTGCACCAAAGGAGAACATGAACATACATTTTCCAAGCAGTAAAGTGAATAACAAGACTTGTACAAGTGGATTTGTGTAGATTGGATGGATGTTTGGACAAAATAAAGCATAAGCACTTCATCTGGACCTTTGTGATGGTATGCGGAACTGCATAAAACAGATATACTGTGTAAGAAATGGCCCAAAATGCGGTTTATCATCCCTGAAACACATATTAATCAAGGCTGGAATGTATTTCATGCACAAAAAACTATATATGTATGCTCTACACTGCAATAATACTATATTCCACCAATTTTTGGGACCATAGAAAGGATAAATCAAGCAAAGGAAGGATCCTGAGCATGTATTCCACTCGCTCAATTGCTCCAGCCCGTGAAACCGCGGAGTGATCGAGTGGCTGTGCCGCTTCTTTTGTGCTTCTTTCCCTCACCATATGGCGTCATCACCATTGTGTGTCCACATTCGGCTGCATGTCTCACCCTTTTCGGCAGTGCATCAACGTCCTCACAATCCCCATTGTCAACCATACCTGATAGCGATGACCATCATCGACACCTACAGGCTGCTGTGCCCGCCCACATGCACATATTTTTATTGTTGATTATATCTATTCAAATACTAAATGTATCTACTTTTTTAATGGTACAAGATTATCGTAATATGTGACCAGGGAAGTAAAGGGGATAGATTGCACGGAAAAATGTAATCAGAGATGACACATGGTCCTATCACCGGTTGCGACGTGAAACGCTGACTGACAGCCCTACTATAGTTATTGGGAAAATTGTACTTACGCTTCCCCGATAACTACTGGGAAAATTAAATTTACCAGTCAGGATAGGTTGGCTGCTTTACTTCTTTCCTTCTTTCACCTGAGATCTTCTCTACAGATCTGACATAAGTCTCCAGGGGAGACTACCAGGTTCGACATTTTTTCAAGGTGCGTACGCTACGTCTTTCCTTCATCACAGACTAAACTGTCCATCAGATTCGTGTCTGAATTTCAAGTCTCCCAGCGCTCCCCATGCACCAATCGAAGAGTTGCAGCCGGTCCAGCTCCTACTACCATTTCCTTCACGATGCCAGCGACTGTGCTCGATAACGTCTGCGCCCGCCTATTACTGGATGGGAGATATCGATATTCGTGACATCTCACAGTGACACGCCCAGTATAATCAACACTGGATCGATGACGCGTTTCTGCAGAACATCTCTAGCACCAGATAATATCGAACACTTGGATCCCTCTCCTTCCAGCAACCCTCCGGTCCACGTACAATGCGCCTCCTTCCACAACAACAGAGACGTTCACCATCCATCTTTGCCCTTACCGCCATCACTCGATGCGCTGATCCTCCCATTGGCTTAAATTCCTCGACTGGAGGCACGTACACGCGCAGAAGCTCCACCCTTTGTCCCAGTTGTGTTCGATTTATCAGTGCGGTAATTCCTCTATTTGCATCCACGGCTTCACTCAGATGACGCGTCATTTGAGTAGAGGAGGATGTAGAGATACCCTTGAGACAGCATCTCCGCGCCGCGGGCAGCCATCGTTACGGGCAGCTCAAAGACGATGATCCCATCTTCGAAAAAGATCCCGCGTTTGGCGTTTTCTCCGCCACACCTTGGACCGGTATATTCTTCCCGTACACTAGACTTTCCCAAGCTGGCAGTTATGCAATGTCGTCGATAACAGAGTGGAAGACAGGGCATGCTATTACCCTTCACCGCTACGTGAGTCGTCCAAATTCTAGCCTTCATCTTTCTTTATCTGATGTTCGTCTTCCCCAGATCCGCCTCTGTTGGCCTCTTCGTAGTTCAGCTGGTCGAGGAGTGCTTAGTATCATTGCTGTGACTATTTCTTGTACTTCCGATTGCAAGAAAGCGTCTCAGACACGCAGGATCGACTGAGAGTCAGCACGTGTGTACACGTTCGTGGGAGTAGCGAGAAGCAACCGTAGATGCGTTTGGGGCGGTTCTACACAGCGACATTTCACAGATCCCAAGTCAAGTCAACGCTGCATTCTGTGTAATTTAGTGCCAACTCAATACATCGAGCTCTGATTCGTGTACATAAAAATAAGTGTAAATGAAGAGAATATGGAACACAAAAAAGAGACGTGCAGAATGAAGGGCGCAGGTAAAGATAATGAGGAAACGAGCTGTACAGTCGGTACAACCCGGTCGACTACGATACGTATGGGGATCTCGCAGGACACGCTGGATTCGCTTTGTGTATAGCGACGGCCTGCATGTATCGACGACATGTACTCTAGTAATGCGAAGGCAAAAGGAGCCGGACCGTGCATCCCGGACTCGCCATCGCAACCACGAATATTCTTCACCCAGCGAAAACCTTGTTCATTCGAAGACACCCACGTTCACAGAAGCTCCCTTCCCCCTTCGACGCTTCGCAGAGATCCCTTGGTCCTCACTTCAACCGCTGATGCATCAATTCCGGAAGTCGCTATTCTTAGAGGTACACTGGCGGGACGAGGAATTTCTGCGCCCAGAAATTGGACAGACAGAGCGTTGCCGAAAGAAGAAGCTCCTGTGCACGTTCTGCGTGTCTCCAGGCGAGGAAAGGTTTCCCCAGGTCAGGAATAGTAGCGTGCACGTCCGAGTCGATGCAGAGCCCTCGGAGATGACTTGGCAGTGGCAAGTGCTGGCGAAAACTCCCTGCCATGGCCAATGAAACTTCGCCGCGAAGTTGTTGCTCGCATCCATGAAGGAGACGAACGCTCGCCCTAAATGACTGTCAATACGAGGTCAATAAGCTGAATACATATGGAAGACATACCCGAGAGTCAGAGTCAAGAACGCTTTCTGCTCCAGTCGCGTGCATGAAAATTCGAGATTTGAAGTAGTCGTTGTGGGGAATCCATCAATTTCCCTCCATAACTATCCCACACCCCACAGAGTCGCGTAACTGCCCCTTTATCTTCCCGCCTGTGGCTATTCCTTGCCTATCCCATGCACCTCTGTTCTCCCCACGACAGTGATCCTGTCGTCCTCGCATCGATCACAATGAAAGCTGCAGAATCATTCAGGACCTTCTATGAGCGAGGCGAACAGGTGAGGGAATAATTGAGATGGGTTGAAAGCTTGAAAAGGTCGGAGACTTGAGTGTTTTATGATGGGAAGGGCTCGGAGTCGTCGTGTGGAAAGATGCAGAGGGGACATAGAGAATCGCATAGTGCTTAGTATGGAGAGAGGATGGTGGTCATGTCGTTGGGGATCGCTGTTAGCTTACGAAGCCAGGCTAGCCAAGTCTTGTATTTTAACGGCACGGCCGTCTTGGAAAGTAGAAAGCGACGATAGATCAAAGGAGACTGCCAGCTGACGGCTTCTCCTTGAAGCTATTGGAATGCCATTCCTCGATGAAGAGGCCGGACGACCATTGTGAACTACACAGCTAAGTACGCATCAATAAAAGTGCAGCCAGATGAGAATGGAGGACACACCAAGAGTCTGCAGCTGACCACGACCCTCAGGACACCAACTACGATCCTGCGACTATTCTCGCCTGTAGACAGGCCTCACTCGACCCACTCTCCTGCGAAATTCCGTTGATCGTTTCTACCTAGGCCATCCTCTGCTCAAAATCATCACGCTGACATGCCGTCTCTCCGAACCAAGTCGGAGAGTCGCTCAAATCAATGAGCCGCAGACGCTGGAGGTGTAGATTGAGGAATCTCCGCACCAAGAAACCAAACCGAAGAAAGAGCTACCGATTGCGCACGTATCTTCAGTCGAGCTCTATCGAGGCTTTGTATGTGCGGGCCCGAGTCGATAGCTATCCTTGATGGAGGTGGGAGACGGAAAGAAGGAGGATTTGCCAGTGAGAAGACGACTAGCTTCGCTCATGTCGCTGTCATCTGGGCTTGAGAATTCCATACAACTGACGTGCGACTCGGCAAAGTCGGGGGTTGAGCGTTAACTGGCTGACGGGTACGTCGGACGTTTGCTGGTGAGACGTCGTGGAAGACAGAGAAGATAACTCCCGCAGGGTAAATTAGCAAATGCCGAATGCCATTTTTGGTGAGGGAACTCACGAGTTGAGCGCTTGAGCTAGGCAGCTTTGCGAGACGTCAGAGGCCCGTGATAATCTGCTCGAACACCCAGTATACTAGTCGGTCGTTATAGAACTCGCGACTTCGAGGTTGGTGAGCACTTTGCCTCTTCGGAGTCGGGTGGAAGAACGGACGTTAGCTTCGGTAGCATTGTGCTGGTAAGAGCTCGCTCTTGTGCGACAAGCAGAGGGGATATAGCGTAACTGAAATGGCGGAAGTCGAAGCTTGAGGCACTTGGTGCACGGAGAGAGAATGGAGTGTTGTTAGTCATCAAGTTTGTTTGGGAAGTTGGGTCTCATATCTGGGGACGTTGGACCATCGCGGCGTAGCGGGGAGAGCGGCAAAAGCATTAGTGTCTGATGGTGAGATGGTCATCTTGGAAAGATTCGGTGGTATAGAACACTGCAGCTGTCGGTGGACTGCGGTAAATCAATAAAAGAGTCGAGCGAGATGAGAATTGCCGACATACTCAACGACACTGACAGCCCTCCCGTCTCTCTGTAAGCCTGCAAAATCCTGATGGCTTCCTCTGAGGCCGTCTCCTGTATACTGACACGTCGACTATGCAAACCAAATCTGAGCGTCGTTCAGGTTGAGGAGCGGCTACTGTTGGGAGTGCGAGTTTTAGTCGAGGAGTCGCCGCGTCAAGCAATCAAAGGAAGCGCGAAGGAAGTGCGTTTGTTTGGGTACGCGCGCATGCTCGTGGTCGGATGAAGAGGCCGGTCCGAACTCCGATCGCGTATTCCCACCGTCATCAACACCCTGGCCTCCGATTCTTTGTCGTTCAAATGTTCACTGTTCGCGATCCTCCTCTCACGCATCCTTTGTCCTTTGTGCCTAGGTCAACCTGCCATTCCACGCGCCATGTACGACTGGCCTCCCACTAACTCTACCAGCCATCGGTCGTCTTCATACCACTTCACCTTCCTCCGATTGACGCTTATGGCTTTTGGCGGCTCTGATGCCTACGGTTCTATGGCGCTGCGACCTGCCAAGCAATCATTAATCAAGCTTCGAGTCTCGCTGCAAGCCGATGCATCGAATTCCGCGTGACAGGGGAGAACAAGAATGCGATCACTGTGACTCAAGACAGATCTCTTTCCGCGCGCGTGTGCACGTTCGTCCTCGGTCTTGTTGTACGTCCTTCCCTTTCTTCCCGTCCAAGGCTGGTTATTCACCGTCACGACGCTAACTGCATATCCCTGCCTTGCATCCTTTCTCCATGAAAAACTCTCTCATGTACATGTCATCCAAGTCCCCTTCCAATTGGTTGTATCAACCAAAGAATTTTCCCAAAAAGTTGAATGGAAGGGGTTTCTGTAAACGCACGCATCTTTGAGGGTGGAAAGCTTTTGCTGAGTGGATAAGACAAGGATATTATCGGTCGTTGATGTGACCGAGTCAGCGCAAAGTCCCCGAAGGCTGCCAGGCCCGTTCTTGTGGGGAGACGGAAAGACAGTTCGATCTCACCCGGGTTCGGCCTGGCTCGTTTCCTACGCCCGTTCCTTTGTTTTCGCTCTTAGTCTCTTTGGCCTTGAAGCTACCGGTGACCTCTTACTACCACTCAACCACCACAAGATATACGCGCGCAGGACTAGACATGACAACGGGCGCACAATTGCGAGACCCTGGTACCACATTGAATCCTGATTTCACTTTCCTCAAGCCGACCGCTAACGATTTGTTTTGAAGGAAGGACTCTTTTCCAGACGAAGGCTACTTCTCATTATGGAACAAGGGAATCTACATTGCGCTACCTGATCCATAGGTGCGAAATGTGTCATTTTCAGAACGATTACACCAGGACATCATGGCTCCGCTACTCAACGGATCGTACCAACTCTTGAAAGCTCTATTCGCGAGTCTTTTCTATCTGTCCCATGGTCTAAAATCAGTTTTACAGGGGCATCGTCAACAGTGTTCCGTTGTAGTCATAGGCTACGGTTCTGCAACAAACACGCGATTTCGTGAGGAAATCGTGTCTCTGTTCCCTCACGATTCCCTGACGCCTGCATTCCCTAGCAGTCATAGGCTCTCGTATTGCGCCAGGCATGTCGCATTGGCTAAATCGTCTGCCTGAAAGTTTGCAATATCATGATATCTGCGTTCCTTTGCAGTCATAGGCTCTGACACTGTAACAGACATGCCATTTCAGTACAAAATGCATGCATGCTTCCTCGTAGTCTCCATGACCTGTATTTTGTTGCAATCATAGGTCCGTGCACCCTGACAGGCACGCTGTTTCTTTACCCACACAGTGACCGCGGCTACGGAGTGCTCGGTATCTGCGTTCCTTATCAATATTGTTCGTGTTCTGTGCCATGGTTTGGTGATTGTGGGTTCCCTGCTTTGACCTCGTCTTCCTTCGCACTATTTGTATGCCTACAACAACATACGGCGTCGGCGTGCACCCAAAACGTTCTATGAGACTGGCTACGGAGTTCCTATGGCACTTTTTCTCTCCCTCGTGGTATCGTGGTCGGCCTGTTTATTCATTCTGTGCGCCTAAGTACGTACGAACATTACACATCTCTTCGTGTGTTACTCTCTTCGTTTACATCAGATTCCGCATATCTGCTCTCGATAAGCTTTGTTGTAGAGTCAATGACATACGCCACATGACTGCAATCCTGATGTCTACGTCACGGTTTGACTCTAGTTACTATGTATACAGAATGCGATACACCTCATCAAGTATCTAGTTGCATTGATTTTCGGTTATACATGCGGTATATTGGGTGTCACACCCACCGGTTATTTCAGGGGGAGAGGTATTACTGGTACATGTCCTTAGGGGATGGAGTATATCCATGCTCTCCTATGCCCCAATATTGCTTGCTCGTCGCCTATGGCGGCGGGAGCGACGATGGGAATTATTGAGATGTTGACGGTGGCGGATCGATGAGCATCCATTAAGCTCAACGACAAGCACACCAGAATTTGAGGGGTCAAATTTTGAAACTAACCGGTATCTGTACGAATCAAGTCAGTTGAACTTTGATTACTCGCAGATGGTATGCTAACGTACTTGTCCATCAGGCGCTTGATAGAAGGTTTTAATTTTGCTTCCCCGCAAGAGTGCAGCCCTTTACCTACAATACCGGATTCAGATTCAATGGAACACTTTGCGTAACCTATACATACCAACAATGATCCTAATTTCGGAGTCTCCTCGTCGCTTCGCCTCTTCGAGGGCAGTGACTGTACGTGCAATAGCTTCTTTGACACGAAGGCGGTGAAGGTCAATCTCCCCAGGTCTGCTATCCTGGATAACAGAATTAGTATCCCAGTTGAACGTGGCACGTAACCAGCTTACCCGGTTGTTCTCTATTGAGAAAATGAGCATTCGAATCGAGTAAAAGTGGATAGCACTGACCATGATAAATACAGTCGCTCGCTTCTTTGTTCAGTTGTTCCATTTTCTGTTTATGATTTTTCCCTTGTTTTGAGAGATCTTTGGCTGCAGCGCCATCCCCGCGATGAAAGGCCTCGTGGCTTTCACTGAAGCATCTTGCCATTTCATTCTCTTCTTCGTAGGCACGTTCACGAAGGACGAGGTAGTGTTCATTCGGCTGGTCTTCATGGTCATCATCCTATTTAAAACTTTTCAGTGAGTGGGAAGTACTGCGAAAGGAGCTGTAATACCTCGTGTTTTGGTGGTGACGGTGGCCGATGCGGTGATGGTCGATAACTCTGTGATAGAGGTGGTTGAGGAGGAGGTGGCTGATATACCGGTTGATGTTGCTCTGGCTGATGAAGCAGAGGAGTATATGGTAATGATTGATAACTTTGTGATGGACTCGGGGGTGGTGGACGAGGTGCCCGACATACCGGTTGATGTTCCTCTGGCCGATGAACCAGAAGTGTATATTGTAATGATTGATAACTTTGTGATGGGCTCGGGGGCGGTGGACAAGGTGGCTGGTATACCGGTTGATGTTCCTCTGGCTGATGAACCGGAGGGGTATATTGTAATGATTGATAACTTTGTGATGGGCTCGGGGGTGGTGGACGAGGTGGCCGACATACCGGTTGATATTCCTCTGGCTGATGAACCGGAGGGGTATATGGTGATGATCGATGACTTTGTGACGGGCTTGGGGGCGGTGGACGAGGTACCCGACATACCGGCTGATGTTGCTCTGGCTGATGAACCGGAGGGGTATATTGTAATGATTGATAACTTTGTGATGGATGCGGTGGATGAGGAATCAGAGGTGGCTGATATACCGGTTGATGCTGATGAAGCAGAGGAGTATGCGGTGATGGTTGATAACTTTGCGAGGGAGGCACTGGACGAGGTGGCGGATATACCGGTGGATGTTGTTGTGGCCGGTGAACCGGAAGGATATCCTGTTCAGCCGTGCAGCAGTCTTGGAATAAATCCCACAAGACCCAGGCAATCCCCAGCAAGATTGCAAGATTGAGAACCTCCATCGACATAAACATGCTGGCGCAGCGGAGTTAGACAGTCTAAGCAATACTATGAATCGAGACGAGAATGGCAATGGTAACAAGTATTCATAGGGAACTGATGAATGAAATTTGAGATGCCATACAACAAATGCTTGCTCTTGTGTTGGGGGGGAACTCTCAGATTTGAGATGACTAAGAGTTGAGCAGAGGGGAGACCAGCAATGAGACAGGTTCCGGGATGAATAATAGGTTGAAGAGATGCCGGAACCTCAAGCTCGTAGCCGTGGAAGTCGAGAACTCGGCTATTCAGGAAACCTGAAATCTAAGCAGCTTGAAGACGTGGCTGCAATGACAGATCAGGTGCTCCCTGAACAGAGAAGGGAGTACTCAGGTGGGTGGCCAGGAGAAGTAGTAAGGTGACGCAGTGACTCAGATGAAGAGAGGGAAGGGAGGGCGAAGCAAAGATAATCTTGCACGGAGTACTAGCGCAAGATGATGGCAATGTTTGCCATCCTCCAGCATCGAGCCAAACATCTACGGGAACGTGATACTGACTCACACCCTTCTTGGGGCTGGGCTCCCATCAGTCCACAATCATTACCGCCTCTTTGGTTCTATTCATATCAGCCGGCAACTCTTCGGCATGCTGTCAAGGCATGTGTAGCATTCAAACTTCGGATTTTAAAAAAAATTGCAACATTGACATCTTCCTGTACAATTCGTCGTGGCAGTTATCAGTAACTTCGTGAGGAAACCAAGAAGTCGGCGACGCAATACCTCGCCTATGACCTGAAGCCGGTCGTGCATAGTGCATGGATTAACAGGGAGGGTTAACTTGGGCACATAGGACAGAGGACACGTAAAACAGAACTCTCGGCTTTCACTAGCTGTCCTCGATGACAGTAGGAGATGGAAGTGAAGGTGTGATCGGAGTTTCGGACCGTCCTCTCTGTCCGACTGTGAGCAGAGCCTTCACTCCACCAGTGGCCGCTCCAGGCTCCTCAAACTGAAACGACCTTCGAAGTTGGTTCACAAAGACGGTGCGTCAATGCAACGAGTTTGTGCAGGGAACGGCCTGGGAGAAAGCAGGGAACCATGTCTGTGTCCGTGAGACGAGGATGGTCATAGAGAAGGGGGAGTGGCGAAGAGAACAGTTGCTGTCAGAGTCTCTTGAGTACGTCTCCAAGCTGAGACCACCGAGCGCTTGTTGACATTACTTGCATCTAGCACAGTTTAAAATGGTCGTGTGGTGTTCTGGTCCCCGAGGAAAGGTCGTCACATGTTCAAGCGTACATAACATCGACCAATGTTCCATACTCCATATTCGATGTTCAATGTTCAAACTCAGAACAAGTGGTATCCAACGATACGGCAACTTCCTACACTGTACCCATCCCTACCCACACCTCGCCTCGCCACCCGTTTCGATGCCACCGTTGCTCCCTGACATTTAAAATGTCGCGCCTTGAAGACATTCGCAGACTTATGCGACCAAGTCTTCTTCTACATGTTAATTGTTACTAACGCTCACGATTATGGTCTGATATCGACAACAATCGTATGTGTATTTTCTCTGTTTTGAGTCCTATAATTAATCCATCTACCCCTTAACAGTGTCACAGGCTGCCATGAGCCATCCCTCCGACTGCTGCTAGAACTCTGTATGTGATCGGGTCGCGCTGATCAATCTCCATACACGTCTACCATGATTTTCCTAAAATGCAAGATATCCAGAATTGTACGTGATACACCGGATACGACGTCAAGAGCCTCGCCCCAAACAAAACGGAAGCGATAGAAAGCGCCTCCTAGGATTCATCCCCATGTCCGTTCGATCTTTTACCCCCTGATCACTTACTGACGCTTCTCCATATAGTTGTCTCCCCTTGTCCTTTTCGTCGGTTAATCACGGAACGAGCTTGTCGGACGACTTGCAACCTTGTCTGTTGGGACGTGAAAACTGTTTCGTCTGCACGATGTCCCAATCATTCTCTCCTCAAAGGACACCCACGGCACACCTCGTAGCCCGAGACTGCATCATTCCCGTTTCATCGTAGCGATGTTTCAGCACTCTCGGAATGATCCATCCAGCTTGATAGCCAAACCACGACAAGCCTTCTCAGAACAGTTCTGATCTCGACCGGATAACGATAATGTCCTGTTCTTCGGATACTCAGAGTTCTCCTGCGATGGCATTTACCGCCACCAGTCCTATCCTTGACTATTCCGTAGGAATAGGATGACTGGATATGAAGATTTCACCGGGCGCATGGTTCACGGTCTTGACTGCTACGTTCAGATGGGTTCGTGTTCCTCAGAAATTTCTTGTCCGATCTTGACTTACGTGCCTACGGTTTTAGTGTATCCTATCGATAGAGAGCTTCGAAGCTTATTCTTCTGTATCGGCCTGCCAATACAGATATCAAATTAAAAGTAGTGCAGACAACGTGCCTGCAGATCTTTAGGCATTTCCGCAAGGTTAGACCTTCAGCGACCAGCGGTTCAATTTTTTTCTTGCTGTCTGGGTACAATACATCAACATTGTGCAATTCCCATATATCCCTACTTTGACTATAGGTTAGGAGGACGAGCACCAATCGGCGATTATCAGGAACGTAGGATAGGTGATCTGTTTCCCATCAGTATGGGGGAATAGCCAATCCAGGGGGGATGGCCTGGCCTCAATCCAGATGTCAATGTCATGATTTGACCCTAGTTACTATGTATACAGAATGCAATACACTTCGTCAATCGCTATCGCCAAGCATCTAGTCGTACACTAGCATCATGGATGTACGCACAGTATATTAGGTGCGAGAGTACATGTTAGATTTCAGGGGGAGAGGAGTTACTGGTACATGTCCTTAGGGGATGAATCATATCCATGATCTCCTATGCTCCAATATTGCTCGCTCGTCGCCCACGGCGATGGGAGCGACGGTGGGAATTATCAGGATGTTGTCGGTGGCGGATCGGTGGGCATTCATTAAGCTTAACGATGAGCACACCCGAATTTGAGGGGTCAAACTCTGCGACCAACTGGTATCTGTAACAAATCAAGTGAGTCGAACTTTTGTTACGCACAGAATGTACGCTGACGTACTTGTGCGTCAGGCCCTTGATAGCCGGTCGTAATATTGCTTCCCCGCCCTCAGAGTGTGATCCTTTGCCTGCAATACAGGATTCAACTTCACTGGAGCGCTTTGTGTGGCTGGCACGTACCGACGATGAGCCTAATTTCAGGGTCACCTCGAAGCTTCGCCTCTTTAAGGGCAGTATCGGTATACGCAATAGCTTCTTTGACATAAAGGCCGTGCAAGTCAATCTCCCCAGGTGTCCTGTCCTGGATAGAAGATTCAGTACCCCAGGCAAATGTGTGGCGCGACAAGCTTACACGATTGTTTTCTACCGAGAAATGACTATTCAGAATCACATCGAGTACAAAGGGGATACAATCATAGCACTGACCCAGATAAATCCAGTTGCTCGCTTCCTTGTTCAGCTGTTCCATTTTCTGTTTATGACTTTTCCCTTGGTTTGACAGGACCTTGGCTGCAGCGCGATCCCCGCGACTATAGACCTCGCGGCTTTCCTTGAAGCATCTTCCCATTTCATCCCCTTCCTTCTTGGCACGTGCACGAAGGCCGTCGTAGTGATCATTCGGCCGGTCTTGCTGGTTCTATTTCAAACTTTTTAGCAAGTGGGAAGTACTGTGAAAGAAGGTGTGATACCTCGTGTTTTGGCGGTCCATGTGGTGATGGTGGTCTATCCGGTGATGGCTGAGAGCTTTGTGATAGAGGCGGTTGGTGAGGAGATGGCTGAGATACTGGTTGATGTTGCTCTGGCTGATAAACCGTAGGGGCATATGGTGATGACTGGTAACTCTGTGACGGAGGTGGGGGACGAGGACTCGAAGGTGACTGATATACTGGCTGATGTTGCTCTGGCTGATGAACTGGAAAGGTATAAAATGATGGTTGGTAACTTGGAGGCGGTGGACGAGGACTCAGAGGCGGCTGAGATACCGGTTGATGTTGCTCTAGTTGATGAACCGGAGGAGTATACGATTGGTAACTTTGCGGTGGAGGCGGTGGATGAGGACTCGGAGGTGGCTGATGAACCAGAGGGATATATGATGATAATCGATAACTTTGTGATAGAGGCGCTGGAGGAGGGAGTGGCTGAGATACCGGTCGATCTTGCTGTGCCCGGTGAACCGGAAGGGTATACTGTTCAGAGCTGCTGGAGTTTTTGTAACATTTAGCCCGAAAAACCTTGTAGGCGATCGTCAGCACGACCGCAGTCACGAGAATCCCTATAAAGGTAGACACGAAAGACATGCTGGCGCAGCGGAGTTAGCGTGCTAGACGGGTTAGGAATTGAGACAAGAATGGCGATGGTAACAAGTATTCCACTGGAACCAATGGATATATTTGAGATGCGACACAGCAAATGCTCGTTCTCAGGTTGGGAGGAGAGAGCTCTCGGATTTGAGAAACTACGAGTTGAGCAGAGGGGAGACTGGTAATCTGGTAATAAGACAGGTCTTTGGATAAATACCAGAATGAGGAGATCCCAGAGGCTCAAACTCGTAGCAGTGGAAGCTAAGAACTCAGTTGTTCAGGAAACCTGAAATCCGAACAGCTGAATGATGTGGCTGCAGTGACAGATCAGGCGCTACCTAAGCAGTGAAGGGAGTGCTCGGGTAGGTAAATCAGGCAAAGCAGCCAGGCGACACAGTGATTTAAATGAAGAGAGCGAAGGAAGAACGAAGGGAGGGTAATTTTTGCACGGAATATTGGCGTCCTCCGTCGAGCCAAGCATTCCGAGTCCTACGTATTTTGGATGTCGGTTTTTATGCGAGTGCACCTTGCCGTGGGAAATTCTATGAGATATCAAACTCTAATGCTGGTTTGCCTACCTGGAGCCCGATTTTCACCGACCCATCTTTTCCGTTCCCCTCGGTTCCTCGACAATTTACATACTCGTGCCCTACTCTCTGTCTGCATTCGACGTCACGCGCTGCTCTTACTCCCCAGTATCTGAAACTTTATATTGCTAGTATCGGAGTTTGAACACTGAGAAAGAAGGAAGTAATTTCTATTAGTCGTAAAACATCGGTTTGCATCTTCGGTACTCTTAGTGGCACTTCGCTTCTTTTTGATCGACCGGCGCTTGGTAGGAACCGTGTAGCTGCCACTTAATAAGTACTTGATAAGCCTGATGTTTATGAAGAACGGACCGATGCAATGTGCATAGTGGTGTGGCGGAGAGAACGGCAAACGCAGAGTATTTTTCAACAAAGAGATGGCTATGTTGGAGCCGAACGTAGCCATGGCTTCAATCATTAGAACGCCGACTGCCCTCGGCGTGGTCGACCCTCTGAGTCTTCACCGACGCGATCTCCTGTACGGCAGCTCTCGTCTCATGCAGGGTGGGACGCGTCCCTATCTCTCTGTCCGGAAAATGCTGTCTCGCTTCCTCCCGAGCCATCTCTTTCTACCCAAAACCACCATGTTGACGCGTCGTCTGAGCGCCCTTCAAGACTCAAGTGGAAGAGCCACAGGTGCAAACTAGGAATCTCCGCACCAAGGAATTGAACAGAACTGTAGCAAGGGGACGGGCTTCAGAGCAAATGAGAAGGAGTGATAGTGGTAGTGAGGGCTGTGGTGGGTGAAAAGAGGGATGGTGGGCATCTCTGTTTTCGTGTAGGGAGGAGGGTCAAACGTTGAACGTTAACTGAAGAGTCACCGCAAGGAGCCGGGTCTGTCCTAGCGTTTGATGTCCATCGAGCACTAGAGACATTCTGAAGAGTCCCATCGTTGATACAGTGATATGTATATTGGGCGTCCCGATGTTGGAGGCTGTGGATATCGGTACCACCGATACAACAGTAAGTAGCGCAAGCGTTAACAAGCACAGTCGATTTAATCGTGAAGTAAATATGATCGCCATTGGCCAAAGGGTGGAGGGAGCTGGAGACGCGGCAACTTTGTGGATTGGTGCACGGGCAAGCACTGGCAGAGCTGGGATTCGGACGCGAATCTGATAGACAATTTAGTTTGTGACAAACAAAGGATGTAGAGTACGCACCTTGATAAACACTGAACGTTAACTTGAACCTGGGTCTATCCCTTTAAGAATTACATTAGACCTGTAGAAGAGTCTTGAGGAGAAAGACGAAAAGTAAAGCAGCAGACGCACTATCGGGATCCGGTGTGATGGTTTCGGCAGGAGGTTGATGGAAATTTGTATTTCTGTGAAGTCCGCGTGTAGGAACCGCCAGAGCTTCCTAGACAATCGTTCGCCGATTTCTGTGAAATCAAGCTTGGTTAACGATATAGCTCCAGGGTGTAGCGTCTTGTACTTTCTTCGACGCTTATGCGTTCTTCAGTCATAGTATAAATCCAGAGTGAACCGCTAGTCAGGAAAGCGGGCAGCGATATGGCAAGTTACCTGCTGATGGCGACAAGCAATGAGTCGGTTCAACACAGCCACCACATACGTCAGTCCAAAAGAGGCAGTCAACGCCTGCCCTGCCCTGCCGCCCATCAGGAAAAACCGTCGAAGATGCTAAGCGATTACAATCATTTTGAAATCACCGAAATCACTTAGAATATGTAGAATCACATTCAATTGAATAAGTGCAACCGGTATATATTGGAATCTTCTCACAATCGGAATGGAATCCATGACATGATGGTATGATTGGCCACTCTGACATATATTTCAAGTGCTTGTGGCCTAAATGCAGCTAGGTGGCAAGTAACATGGAAAGAGCATACCAATCGCATGCATGTCAAAGACAATGTGAATTAATAGTCATTATGTCACTGCTTAAATCTTCTTACACAGGGCTATAAATGTATCAAAATGTAATGTTGTATTTAGATATAAGGATAAAACATAGATCTAATATTGCTCTGAGCTTCTTAGTGGTTTCCGATGTCCTCAAGCAGCATACGCCCATTTGCTGTGGCCTTTCGAGCCTCTGCCAGAGCCTTCATCTGTCAGAGAAATGATGGCCCATAATCACCATCATCCTCCATTTCGCTAGCATCCTCCTCCCCAACACCTGAGAAAACCTTTCTACAAGGAAATGAGTAAACAAACAACCTGTTATGATTTTTTCACTTATCTTATCTTATCAGCCAGTGCTTATCTATATCTTATCTTATCTCAAGCATCTATCATCATAACCACAACCATAACAGACCGCATCAGCAATTGTACTATGGACAACTATGGCTTGTGACCAACACTCGCCCTTCTCATGTTTCCCCTTGTATTCTACATGACAACCATGGACAAAGACTCTATTACTAGTACAGGACTTTTCGTATATAAGTAGCATAGCTCTCACTGTATATTCCCCAGCTTCGAGCTAAAGTTTAATCATACTGAACTTAGCTAGTTGACTCAGCCTCAGACTAAGACATTAGTCCAATGCTCCTAGTGGCCATTCAGTATAGAGACCCCTGGGGTGACTGTTTGAATGTGAAACAGCCCTTGGTTTACTCTTGTTTGGTTTACCCAGAGTTCAGATCTAACAATTAGCTCAAAGCTTCCTATTCCCTTTCTCCAAGCAGCCACCATTGCTTGTCAAAACTGAATGCCTGCATTGTTCACCAGCACCGGAATCATCTCCGCCTTCTTCCTGACACTCTTTGTTGGGATCCCTGCCCTTTTGTACCTCATCTATCGGTCCAGGTGGCCGATTGTTTTCTGGTACCACACCCAATGAAACCGTCTTCAGTGTTGAATGGACCACACTTTCTGTGCCCCCCATCTTCCAGCTGTCCCTTTCTACCCATCCCCCTACAGTCTTCAGCGCTATGGCACCACCCAGCCTGACAGATCCATCACGTCCTTCCCCTCATCGCTCGTGTCCGTATGAGATCCTGGAAATCGGCAAACTCCTGCAGTCACTCCGATCCAAGAAATCGAAGTCAACATTGGCAAGCAAGGACACAGCATCCTTGTTCACAGCTCCACCCTTGATATCCCCATCCCTGCTGTACTCCCTGCTGCCTCTACCATCGACACCACCACTTCCGCATTATCAGCTCCCCAAGGAGTTCCTCAAGTCTGAGACTCCCTCAACTTATATGAGGTCACAGCCTCGAGCAGCACAGAACTCTCCCACAACACCTCTGACAGCGACAATGATGAGCCCTACACACCCTCGAGCCCAACCCAGTCTGAGTTCAAGGCCTACATCTGTAACCGCCAGACATGCCCCAATTCCCCTACCATCCCTCTTGCCATCCTTGACCAAGCAAGGCTGGTCACCCTTACCAGCCCTGCCAGTGACATCTGGGCTGCTGTGAGTAGGGAAAGAGAGAGAGCAGGAGAGCTCAAACTCCTCTGACTTTGGGGCATCCAAGTCGACATCAAGACTGGCCTCACCCCATGTCCCTTTCACCTTGAACCTCTCTGGCTGCATGAACGAGCCATTACCATCCAGTGCCTCCATCAGCTTGGCATCCACAATCAGCAGCAGTACAACGAGTGACAGTACCAGCAGTGAGTCGAGCACGATGCCCACCAGACAACTAGCACGCGCCTACCGGGAGAAGATGATGAGGACCACTGAAGGTGCCTCCACTGGAACCGCCTATGCAACATCAGTCGAGAGGATGAGGAGTGGTACGAGGAAGACGAGTGAAGGAGGTGGAGGAAACGCTGGCAGAGGGGCCAGTGGGTCGACACACGGCTCAGCATGAACTATGCCCCTCACCCCCTTGATCTTGATGAGCAGCTTATCTATGGTAACCACTTCAGTACACAATTTGAGTCCTGACGACAGAAGCACATCCAACAAGGTGCCTGGGATATCACCCACGAACAGCATAGTGCCATCAGTCAGCATGCTATCTCTCGAGGTCCAACAAATCCGTGATCCATGGGAATGCAAATACATGAGGATCTTTATAGGTCACTTATTGGTCCTTATAGAGTACCCGACCTTCCTTTCCTCAAAGATGGGGAGATTGATAAACAGCCTAAAGCCAGCGGATCCGGAGCGGGAGGATATTATTGAATATTATGCTACAGAGCAGGCAGTCTATGATTTTAATATGAAATACCCTCATCATCCTTATGCAGAACCCAAAGACTATCACCCTTGAAACCCACCAAAGCCCCTCCCCTGCTCCCCACCTCCGCAACCCTACAAGCTGAGAAGCTGAAAAGGCAAAAGCCAAATGCTTGCTGGAGCCAGTCCAGAAGATGCAGAAACCTTGAATGCCAGCAGCAATCAGCTGCCCATTGTCCCAACCTGGACCAAATATGGCAGAGCCATCAAAGGTTCTCTGCCCCTGGGCCCACATATGAGCCCATTGGCCTGAGACCCAGATAGTTGGTCAATCCCCCAGGGCCCAGGAAAGTACCATGATCCCGACAATATGCCCCCTAATCCTAGCAGCCAAATGGCTGAAGATGCTCCCTGGATGGGATGCAAGCCAGACTTGATGCGAAAACCTGCTGTCTTCAAAGGCGAGGCCAACAACATCGACCGCTTCCTCACCCATTGCGAGATGTACTTCCAGATGCATGACCCATATATGTATGCCAGCCCCTTCCGAGTCAGCTTTGCTGCCTCCTACTTCACCGGAAAAGCAGAAGAATGGTGGATAATGGTCCTTGCAGACCAACGAAGCCACTCCCACAACAAGTTTTGTCTTCCCAGCTGGAAAGACTTTTGCCAAATGATCCGCGACAAGTTCCGCGATCATGCAGTAGAAGAAATCCACCAGCAGAAGATGTGTGACCTCTGCCTTGGCAAAGGCCTTGCCAATGACTACTTCCAGGCTATCAAGAAAGAAGCCAAGAAAGCAGGCCTCAGAAGCGACACTGGTGCTTGGGGACACATGGTCGCCGCAGTCAAGAAAGGGATTCCTAACTCCTATAACAAAATCATCTATGATATTGGGGTTGGCATCCCTGAAACCTACAACCAGTGGAAGGAACAAGTCACCACCATGAATGAGGCCCACCAACACAAGGCCATAGAAGATGGTCTTGGCCACCCTGGTCCATTCGTCCCCAAGAACAATAACCCTGTCACGAATGCTAACAAAGCTAGTAGTGACACGACAAGTTCCTCCGGCAACAAGAAGACTGACACTGGCACCACCTACGGTGGTCGAGGGCAGGCAATGGATATTGATGTGCCCAGGTCGGAAGGGAAGTGTTTCCATTGCAAACAGAAGGGGCATATTAGCAAAAATTGCCTGCTGCAGAGTTGGAACAAGGACAAGAAGAAGGAAGAGAATCGGGCCATAACAATAGAACCCGCTATGGAGTCCAAACTGGAGGAGGTAAAAGATGGCGCCAAGAAGTAAAAGGTTCTACTTGCTTGGCAAAGGACTTATCTGGTATGAGGAACAATATCACTGGTCGGACTTATGATACTTCTGTAGTTACCCATGTTGATACGATTACTGTGCATTTGAATATACCCGCCTTAACTGTTTCAAGTCCAGATAACCAAGAACCTAAAGAAAAAACAACATCCAAGTCCGCTGTAGGGAAAGGGATATGCTAGATGGTGCTGGAGCCTTCCACACAAGTATTAGAACTCAGGTCAGGGTCAAGTAGGTGGGATGCCCTCAGGCCTCTGAAGCTGAAAGACTCCGCGCCTTTCACGAAGGCCAAGACACTCCCTGCAAGGACCAATGTGGAGGATCTCAAGTGCCCGCCAAGGGCCAAGTCCACAGAGTCCAATCCTCTGGGGCACGGGGCAGAGAGCCCCAACAAGGTAACCATAATCGAAGTCCCGGACAAAAAAGACAATACCACCTTCAGGATCTATCAAGCAAAAGAAGCTAAAGCTCATTCATCCCCGTCATTAGAGGAGACCCAGCCCCTAGCTGAGAAGGTCCCACTGGGATGGATGAAACCATTTAAAACCGAGTGGACATGGAGGGCCATCCGAGAGGCCAAAGACAAATCTGCTGCCAGGTCAGTACTCCTTAATTGGATACACAGGACCAGGGCTGAAGAGGTAGTCAATAATCTCTTGAAAGGGCTCCGCCGCACTCAATGAGCAAACACATTAGAATGGCTTGACGAATTAAGGAAACCCAAACGTTACCTGATCCGTTCCCAGACCACCTCCAAGCAAGACCTTAAAATCCCGCTTACTGTCAAAACCACTGATAATCAAACTATCGATGCCACCACCCTCCTAGACAGTGGATGCATGGGCAGCTCAATCCACAGCGAGTTTTTCAAAACCCATAACATCCCTGTCTACAAAACTGCTAGCCCCATCCCAATCTATAATGCAGATGGTTCCCGCAACAAGGCCAGAGAAATCACTGAGTTCATGGAACTAAGACTCATCATTGGTGATCATAGTGAGAGGATCGATCTCACTGTCGTCAATCTTGGTTCCAAAGAGATCTTCCTGGGTCATGACTGGCTTGTCCATCACAACCTGCTTATTACTGGAGCACCGGCAAGATCACCTTTGCCAGATGCCAATGCATGAAGAACCCCTTCCCCCTACCAGATTCAGATCCAGACGACTGGTGGGATGAAGAACTCGAAGAAGGTGACCGTATCCTGGCCATTGACTTTGAAGAAGCTCTTGAAATTCGCACTGTTCATAAAGCCAACGAACTCACTGCTAAGGCAAACGAGGAAAAAGAAACGAATACCTTTGAAGAAATGGTCCCAGCCACATACCACGACTTTGCGGACCTCTTTGAAAAAGAAAACTTTGATGAACTCCCTATGCACAAACCCTGAGATCATGTGATAGAACTTGTCCCTAATTCCAAGAACACACTTGACTGTAAGGTATACCCGTTAAACCATACTGAACAGGAGGAGCTCGACAAGTTTCTTGACGAGAACCTCGCCACTGGCCAGATCCAACCATTCAAATCCCCATGGCTTTTCCCTTCTTCTTTGTCAAAAAGAAGGATGGGAAGCTATGCCCTGTTCAGGACTATTGCAAGCTTAACAAAATGACAATCAAGAATCGTTACCCCTTGCCCCTCATCGCCAAGCTTATGGACAAGCTAGGAAGTGCCAAATACTTCACTAAACTTGATGTATGATGGGGATACAACAACATTCGCATCAAGAAAGACGATGAGTGGAAGGCTGCATTCTGAACGAACTGCAGCCTGTTCAAACCCACCGTCATGTTTTTTGGCCTCACCAATTCCCCTGCTATGTTCCAATGGATGATGAACAATATCTTCAAGGACCTCATCACCTCCGGCAAGGTTACTGTATACCTTGACGACATCCTGATCTTTTCAAAGACTCTAGAAGAGCATTGACAGATCACTCGCAAAGTTCTCGTGCTCCTTAGGAAACATAAACTGTTCCTGAAGGCTGAGAAGTGTGAGTTTGAGGTACTAGAAACAGAGTACCTCGGGGTAATAATTAGTGAAGGTTCTATCCACATGGACCAAGTCAAAATTGCAGGAATCACCGAGTGGCCCATCCCCAACAAAAAGAAAGAGCTCCAATCTTTCTTAGGGTTCATGAACTTCTACCGATGCTTTATCAAAGGCTACAGTGAAATTGTATGCCCAATGACATGTCTCACCAGGAATGAAACGTGGACCTGGGGAACCGCACAGCAAGAGGCTTTTGACAAGCTCAAAGCCTGCCTTGCTCAAGATGTTGTATTGGCAATCCCAACTGAGACCAGGAAATTCAGAGTGGAAGCAGATGCTAGTGAAGGAGCCATTGGTGCCATCTTGTCCCAAGAGCAAGAAGGAAGGTGGAGGCCAGTTGTGTTTCTGTCCAAAGCCTTAACAGCCACAGAGCACAACTACAAGATTTATGACAAGGAACTACTTACCATAATGCTCACCCTTGAGGAATGGAGACACTACCTCATAGACACAGCAGTCAACATTGAAATCTGGACAGATCACCAAAATCTCCAGTATTTCCAAAAACCTCAGAAGCTCAATTGCAGACAAGCGTGATGGGTGACTGAGCTCGCCAAATATCATTTCACTCTCCATCATAAACTGGGGACCACCAACAAAAAGGCAGACGTCCTCTCGCATTGTGCAGACCATGACCAAGGACACGACAACAACAACGAGGTTATTGTCCTCAAAGCTGAGCATTTCCGGGCCCTAATCATGCCCACTACCAATGAATCCCACGAGCACATCAAGAGCACAACCTGCGACCACCATAAATGGGATCAAGGGATCGCCAAGTTGCTCAACCATGAAAAAGGAATCCAGGAGAAGGATGGTCTTCTCTACTACGACAAAAGAATATATGTACCCTGCGACCATGTGGTACGAGGAGAAATCATTTCATGCTGCCATGACCATATCACCACAGGTCATTCTGGAGTAGAGAAAACCAAGGAACTTGTCCTTAGAGACTATTGGTGGCCAAAGATCAGGAAGGATGTCCAAACATATGTTCAAGCCTGTGAAACTTGCGCCTGCACCAAGTCCAGCACTTAAGCCAGGCAGGCACCGCTCCATCCAAATGAAGTCCCTTCTGAGCCATGGACTCATATATCTGTCAACATGATCACTGGACTCCCCGAATCCAATGGTCATGATGCAATCCTGGTCATTGTCGACCGCTTCTCCAAGGACATCATCCCAGTGGTCTGCAACATAGAACTTTCGTCAGAAGGATGGGCAAAAATTCTCTGCAACGAAGTCTATGCCAAACATGGCATGCCCATCACCATCATCTCTGACCGAGGACCCCAATTCATCTCAAAATTCCTAGAAGACCTCTATGGCATGCTTAACATCAAAAGCAATGCCTCCACAGCCTTCCACCCGCAGACCGATGGCCAAACCGAGTGCGTCAATCAAGAAATTGAAAAATACCTTCGCCTTGTCATTAATCATCATCAAAATGACTGGGCTGAATGGCTATCAATTTGCACCTTTCAACATAACAACCACATACACTCTGCAACCGGCAAAAGCCCATTCCAAGTCCTATATGGATGACACCCCAGAGTCACTTCTGACTCCAGAACCCATGCCCCCCTCTGCACTCCTACATCGGAAGCCTTCCACGACCAAATGAAGACCATCTACACTGAAACCAAGGCCACCCTAATCAAAGTGGCTGAGCAAATGATGACTCAATATGACAAGAAGAAGAAAGCCGCCATCGAGTATCAGGCCGAAAACAAAGTCTGACTTGACATGACAAACCTTCACCTCCCCAGACCAAAGAAAAAGCTGGACAACAAATGAGTCGGTCCCTTCCAAATTCTGGAAAAACATGGAGCTTCAGCCTACAAACTGAAGCTTCCCCCCACGTGGAGAATATACCCCGTCTTCAATGAGACTCTCCTCATGCCATACATGCCCCCAGCATTCCCAAACCAACAACAACCACCACCTCTTCCACCCGATATCATCATGGGTGAAGAAGAATACAAAGTCGAAGAAATCCTCGATGACAAAACACGCAAAGTACAAGGAAAGAAGGGGGAAAAGTCCAAAACAGTGACTGACTACCTCATCAAATGGAAAGGCTATAGTCCTGAAGACAACAAGTGGACCACAGAAAAGTATCTCGGTAATGCAAAAGAAGCAATTGCCAAATACTGGGAAAGGAGAGGAGGAATGGCAGTGGACGCTATAGTAATCAACCCCAGCAATGATACAATCATTATCGATGCCCGCTATCAACAGGAGAACGACAACGACAAAGTAGGACCAAAGGACAACACATGGTATTACCTTATCAAGGTTGCTAGCACCCAGGTGGAAAAAGGGGGCCAAGAATATGAATGGCTAGACAAAGAATGGAGGCCAGAACCCGAACTCGGGCATCTGGAGGAGCTTATTAAAGATTATTGGTGGGCAAACAAATAGGACAGCGAGCTAGACCCCCCTGATGGAGACAAGTCTTAGGGCAGTCGAGATGCCTGCCTTAATGAGGGGGTAATGTTACAATTTTCTCACTTATCTTATCTTATCAGCTAGCGCTTATCTATATCTTATCTTATCTCAAGCATCTATCATCATAACCACGACCATAACAGACTGCATCAGCAATTGTACTACAGACAACTATGGCTTGCGACCAACACTCGCCCTTCTCATGTTTCCCCTTGTATTCCACATGACAACCATGGACAAAGACTCTATTATTAGTACAGGACTTTTCATATATAAGTAGTGTAGCTCTTGCTGTATATTCCCCAGCTTCGAGCTAAAGTTTAATCACACCAAACTTAGCTAGTTGACTCAGCCTCAGACTAAGACATTAGTCCAACACTCCTAGTGGCCATTCAGTATAGAGACCCCTGGGGTGACTGTTCAAATGTGAAACAGCCCTTGGTTTACTCTTGTTTGGTTTACCCAGAGTTCAGGTCTAACACAGCCAGCTTCAGACAGATAAATGACATACTCATTCCACCATGCTAGCAATTCCAGGCAGTTGCCATTGATCATCCATACGTTGACAGCCATAACAATATTGCAGTAGAATTTAAGGTAATTGAATTCACCCTTGCTGCCACCTTCAGTGAATGTCAGTTGCGATGTGATGATGAAGCAAACCTAAGCCTTTTTAGTACTGGAGGAAACAGGGACACAAATAGAACATACCTGACATTCAATGTAGGCAATCAATGCAATGGAAACCTTTGTAATTTTATGTTTTGCAGCATTACCTGGTCTTGTATTATGTGGGCCATCTTCATGGAGTGCAGAGCTGGGACTAGTGAACACACAATAGGCCTATGTAAAACATGATCAAGAACATCTATCATTGACAGAAAATTGAGCAAACACACCGTGAGAAGGAGGTTGGACTTTAGCAGGCCAGCAAAAGGCCATTTCCTGTCAATGGTGTAGTTGGCATAAAGAAGATGGGGCAGATCAGTTTCGTCAATACAAATTTTCCCTGTCTGAATGGCATTATGAATCCTAGCAGTATAAAATAAGTCAATAGTGGCACATTTTGTATGAACATCGATAAACGTACTCTGGATTATCCCAGTCCAGTTGTGGGGGACATAAAAGGCAGCCACACTCCTCGTGAATGAAGCCTGCTTGACTGCATGGACGGCCTCTATGGGAATCATGGCGTTGAGGACCGGAGTTACGTGTGGTGTGTGAACGGCTTCGCGATCCCATCAGAAGGTGCGTACAGGATGGTGTTAGTATGGTCAGTCGTGATGGGTAGGTTTGAAAGAGGATGAATCAACAAACCATCTGCTTTAAACGGTATTGTTTGGACAACAAATAAATGTGATCATCGAATCATGTGACAAACACGTCCTGCTATTCAAAATCTAATGCCACCTTCTCTAAGCCATCGGAATGACTTTTGTGCTAGATGTTCCTATTCCTAGTTCACTTGCCGCATTGAAATCTGTGCTCCTGAGACCTGATGTTGCCTTTGAGGTCTTGGATAGGCAAACAGGACAGGTGCAGTAACGCCGAGCATAGTGGATGAAAGGCTCTTTCGCAGCCAGCGACACAGATGAATTCGGAATTACTAGAGGGCATGGCTGACTTCTAAAGCCGCAGTAATGATAGAAATAATGATAAAAAGAAATGTCTAGCTGGTTATTATAAGGGAATGAGATACTGCATGTTAGCGACTTAGAATAAGTAGAAGTCGTTGCAATTAGATGGCAGTGCAAAGCAATCTGCCCGAGGCGATGCAATCGGATGGCAAGTTTGACATCGTTCCCAATTGGATAACATTCGGCTGCAGCCGCGTGCCAGAATCGGCAAGACCGCCTTTGATCAGAATCGATTACCATTGCCGAGAGTTTTTCCTGATGCCCCGTCAACGCGACGGTCATCTTCATCACCAAGTATACTTCTCTCTCCGCACCTCAAGCTCAACATTCAATTCAGAATTAGCCCATATGCATACACCTCTCTTCGCTCGTCTTTCAGTGTTCAATTTCTAGACTCCAACGGTGGCCGCTCCGACGCCCAGACTTGGTTGGACGCGTCAACGTGCAGGGGATGGTCTAAGAGGAAGCGAGGAGCGTAATGTGGCATTTCTCAGGCAGATAGAAGGTCGGCGTCCTTGAGTACGTCAGCCATTCCCGTCTCGCTGAACTCTTTTATTGACGTTACCTGCAACTAGTTTACCGACAGTTGCCGTGTTCTGCACCACCGAAACTATCTCTACCGGTTTCTCTGTTCTCCCCGCTAGGCCCGATGTTCCCAGATATGAGACGACACTCGGTTTTCTCCGCATACAACCAACGCTGACAGCGGCATAAACGAAGCTAGATGTCTTCCCACTGCCGATCCCCCGCCTGCACTTTGCCTCCAATCTTCCCAGGTCCTGGGCAAACGGTCTTGAAAGGCTTCGCTGTTGAGTTGACGACACGAATGTAATCCCGAAATCTACGTTTTATTCTAATTATACAGAATACAGCACTCTTCGTAAGCATCTAGTTGATAGCACTAGCAATATTGGTCGTCGGTTGTACCCGTGGTATATAGCACTGGTAAGACTCAAAAAAACACACAACTAATGGAGAAAATATACAAAGTGCCTCCTATGCTCCAACATTATTTACTCTTCGCCTACGACCACTGGATCGACGGTGGGAAGTATTGAGAAGGTCGCGGTGGCGGATAGGGGGGCATCCATTAAGCTTGACGACAAGAACGCCGGAATTTGAGCGGTCAAACTCTGCGACTAACTGGTATCTGTACGAATCAGGTTAGTCGAACTTTGATTACTCGCAGAAGGTATGCCGACGTACTTGCGCATCAAGCCCTTGATAGCTGGTCCCACCCTTACTTCTCCTCCCTCAGAGTGCAACCCTTTACCTGCAATACAGGATTTAGATTGAATGAAACGCTTTGCGTAACCTGCGCATACCAACAATGAGCCTGATTTCCGAGTCGCCTCGGAGCCTCGCCTCTTCAAGGACAATATCCGTACGTGCAATGGCTTCTTTGACACGAAGGCGGTGCAGGTCAACCTCACCAGGCCTGCAATCCTGGATAGCAGAATTAGTATCCTCGGTAAACGTGGCGTGTGACTAGCTTACACGGTTGTTCTCTATCAAGAAAATGAGCATTCCCATCTAGTAAAAAGTGGATAGCACTGACCATAAAAAATCCAGTCGCTCGCGTCCTTGTTCAGCTGTTCCATTTTCTGTTTATGAAATTTCCCTTGGTTTGAGAGGTCCTTGGCTGCAGTGCGATTCCCGCGGCTATAGGCCTCACGACTTTCGTTGAAGCATTTTTCCATTTCATCCCCTTCTTTGTTGGCGCGCGCACGAAGGACGAGGTAGTATTCATTCGGCTGATCGTTCTGGTCGTCGTCCTATTTCAGATATCTCAGCAACTGGGGAGTACAATGAAAGAAGTCGTGATACCTCGTTTCTCGGCGGTGCATGCAGTGATGATCGATAACTTTGTAATGGGGGCGGTGAATGAGGACTCGGTGGCTGATATATTGGTTGATCTTGATGAACCAAACGGGTGTATGGTGGTGAACGATGCCTTTGTGGTGAAGGAGGTGGAGGAGTTGGTGGCTGATATACCGGTCGATGCTGCTGGGGCGGAGGGGTATCAGGCCACAAAACCTCGTAGGCAACCGTCAGCAAAAGCGCAGCCCCGAGAACCCCCCAAAAGATAGGCATGCTGGCGTAGTAGGAGTAGTTTGCAAGATGGTCTGTGAACTGGGGCGAGAATGGTGATGGTAGCAAGTATTTAGATGGAAACAACAGATGTGATTCGAGAGCGATACAACAAATGCTTGGTTTGGGAGAGGGCGCTTAAATTTAAGATACCTCAGAGTTGAGCAGAGGGGGGTCCTGGGCAAGAAGACAGATTCCGGGATGTGTATCAGGATGAAGAAATGCCGGAAGCTCAAACTTGTAGCGGTGGAAGTCGAGAACTCAGTTATTCAGGAAACCTGAAATCTGAGCTGCTGGAAAGGTCACTGCAATGTTAGCTCAGGTGCTACTCCAACGAAGAAGAGACTCGTACGTAGGTAGGTGTGTGCCGGGAGATTTAGTAGGTAGTGAAGATATGATTTGGATGAAGAGAGTGAAGGGAGAACGAGGCGACGATAATCTTGCCCCGAATGTCACCGCAGGACGATAGCGTTGTTTGGCATCCTCCGTCGAGCCAAGCATCAAGAAACGTGACACTTCTTTCCACAACCCGCCAGCTCACAGCAGCCATTCATCGGCCTAGCCTAATTAGGATGAGCTTCTATAAGCGAGCAAGTCTTACGTGTAACATTCCAACTTCGTAGATTGAGACTCGCAGCTTGAAAGTCGCCTTCTAAACATGTTTACCGTTCTCATCTTCTACTGGCATCTTGTGTAGAGTTCGTAATGGTTGTCGGTATTTCATCGAGGGGAAAGCCGCCGAAAAGTTAGATGTCGCATACCAGCGACTCCGAGGGAGAAGCGCATTCACAGTGGCCCTTTCCTTTGAATTCAGAAGCCCCGTAAAGCAGAGTATTAAGGCACTGCAAACAGTAGTACGAGAACCTTGTGGTCAGGTCTTTGCCAGGAAGAGAATATACTTTGTCCGGCGAGCTTCTCTGTAGTTTCAGCTCCTCGAACGCCAGTCAAACTCCACTACTAATTCAGCAGATCACCCGCGTAGGACTCAGAGTTGCCCAAGGATACAAGAAAGAGAAAAAGACGACCCAAGATAGGTAGGTAGGTGGGTAGTATTACGCGGCAGTGTCCACGCGGTCCCAGACAGTACGAGGATGGGAACTCTTGAGGATCGTCGTCATCGTTGTCATACAGGAAGTCCGAAGAATTTCAAAATTCATAGAGGTCAACTGAGATAGTTACCTATCGGGTGAAACCTCCTCGGATCCGAAACCCCGATTCACCATTAACTTGCATGCATGCCACAGAAACCCTTTCCAGGGGCCCTTTCCCTCGTTAATATACGGGCAATTTCGAATTCTGGATACGGTGTCCTGCAAGGGTAATGGCTCCTCATGAACAGTAGAGGTCTCTAACTCTCACCCATCTCTCAGCTGGATGTCACAAATCTATGTATTGCATGACTATTAATACAAGTCTGTTGTTGCCACCTCTGACGCGGGATCTAAGTACTACACGACGCTACCCTACGAAACATTCCTACGGTGTCCTGATCCGTTCGAGCATGTCCAAATCATGCTTTTTATCAATCTTCCGATATGATCCAACACCATCCGCCCATTTGACCTCCTTGGACTCATTGAGATGGATTGGATATCTCGCTTCGTTTTCCTTCCCAGCCCAGTCAAAGTCAATCAGCCGTACAGTGTTATCTTCCGGCATAATTATGATATTGGGTCTCCGAAGATCGCCAAAAACAAGGCCCTCCCCATGGAGGATGTTGAGAGCACGCTCAAGCTCAACGACAACATTTGGCGAAAGTGCGGCACCATTGAACACCTTGGAGGCAGTCATCCCCTCAACGTAACCCATCACAACCATCTTCAAGGCACCATAACCAGCGCCATCTTCTTTGAGATGTTTAAAGTGCAAGAGAGGAGGAGCCAAGTTGTGTTGAGCAAGCAATTCATGGGCTTCGACGCCGTAAGTCTGGGCAAACTTGACAACAACCTTACTTTTGTCCAAGATAGTCTCAGCGAGGAAGGTGATGCAGTCGGGGTCGAGGGGCTTCAGAGGCTCAAGGTACTTGAAATGTACTTGCGACTGGTCGACATTGTAGAAAGTGGGGAAGGGGAAGAAACGGGGGTGGTGGGCATTAGACAAGAGGGGTAAGTGCTCGAGATCTCTGTAATAGTTATCTAGGGTACGTATACCAGCTTTGAGGGCTCGTAGAATACTGGAAACGCGGATACACTGCGCATCATTGATGATGGGGCTGGTTCCGAGCCATACGAAGTCTGTAAGGCGCTGGACTATTGGCTGGGTGGTGAACACTGCTCCCATTACGGCCATCCAAGGACCTGTGAGACAGATAATGAAAGATGGGCAACAACTACATTCTCTGAGTTCCTGGTGCTACGCGAAATATCAAGAAACCAAGAAGGAAGGACGGGAGCGGATACTCACATCTCTGGACAGCCAGAAAGCTGTATATGAACACCCGCCTTGTGTCGTCACGTCCCCCCCAGACCCCAATTCTGACGTTTCTTCGACAATCGCCAGTAGGGCAGTTTGAACAGGAGGAGACGTCCGGAAATGAAGTATTGTATGGTCAGCCGACATTTTCAGATTGACAGATTGAACGAGAGGGAACCCTAATATGTTCGATAAATGGGTACGGCTCGGAAGAGAGCGACTGCTCTCTAGAACTGCAATTCCAGATGCGCTCCGCATCAGGCCGCCAGTCTCCACCACAAGGTCTTCTGGAAGGTCACTCGTGTCACCCATGGCGCCAAGCAAATCTGCGAAGACGGGATGATAGAGTTGAACTGGCGGGGCCGCTGTGGGAGTTGAATCTCCGGGATCGTAGCGACCATCGAGGATGGCAGTATCACTAGCCTGGTTCCTAATATAATTGCTGAGACGAGAGTTGCTGGATGGACTGTCTCAATTGGCTGTGATCGTCCTTTTGTACCCTTGATTGATTTGAGTGAGAGGTAACACACGAGAAACGTCTGGCGTACTCGATAATAGGTAATTGTCACTATCTTTTTCTTCATCCTCTCGCCTACGTTTTTGGTGCCGGATGTCCAGAATGAAATGTAATCGTCCCATGTTCAGTCGTTCTTGCCCGTCCTTAGTGAATGGCAGCAGATCCCTGACACAGCACATAGGATCTTTAAGCCTACTAGCAATAGCCTCCAGACTACCAGACGTTTCACTCAGGCGGCTTGACAGAAGATCGGGAGCGCCGACTATGGAGACTGGTTCATTGGGCTACAAGACTATCGGTTAAAGAATCCAGGACTTGCTGCAATTTGACACGTACTATCCACAAAAACAGTCTTGAGAGATCAATACTGAGATCCTTCGCTATCACATTCCGCAAATCAGAGACACACGCATCAGAGGACACCCGGTGTATAGAAGCAAAGCCGCCCGTTTCAATGTCTGCGGTTGATATTACCGACACTTTGAACGTATCGGCCATGATTTGAGGGGTCGGGACTGAATGTTGTAAGTAGTAGTAGTCGAAAAAGAGACAACAGAGTGAAGTCTCAGCACAGCCACACCCGCTCTTACCTTTTTCACCAAAGGCCCACCCAGGACCCAGGGGCCAGAATTTGATAATGGAGCGCGACTTGGCTCGACGACGGAGAATGTCACGTTGTGTCATGGAAAAGCTACAAGACGAGCACAAAAAAAATAGACTTTTGGTACGCTATATAGTCGGAGAAAGAGATTATCTGAACATAGTAATGGGATCAGGACAGCGAAGTTGAGTGAATTTCCATCGTAAACAAATACAGGTCTGCTATTGAATCATAAGCAATCAAAGTTCATGGAAAGAAACCAAACATACCCGCGCAGCAAACGTTGCCATTTGTTTAACGAGCATTGCCAACAGAGGCTCCGTTCACCCAGGAGGCACCATCGTTCACCATCTCCAAGACAGAATCATCGGCAGTTTGATAGTAAAGCCTCAGATTCTTCCCATTACTCCACTGAGCCGCAGCGAACTGAATGCCAGGTTTGAGACCGCCGACCACCTTGTTGACGGGTCCCCAGGAGCCTGTGTTCTTCGTTCCAACAATCTGGTTTTCCAAGTTGCGCCAGTACACATGCAGTTCAGCGCCCCCGTCACTCGTCCCGTAGCCAAGGGCGCTGATAGGAACACACCCCGGAGCTTTCCCAAAGTCTGATTTACCTGGAAGCTGGTTAAGCGAGCAAACCAAAAAGTTATAATGCCGACCACAGTACTGACCTGGGAACCATCCACTGTTGTCGTTTAAGCAGTGTTCTTTGATGGAAAGGTCGTCGGTCTGATAGTAGACACGAAGCTGGAGACCGTTCCACGAATAGACCACCGCTGCGATGCTTGAGCCTCTGAGAGCGTCCGGAAGGGTCGCTCCCCTGAACCAATAGCCGTCATTACATAATCCAGTAGCGGCGGACGCCGGGTCCCCGATTCTTTCCTTTTCTTGGATTCATTTTCAAAAAATAACTAAATAAGTCGTTTTGAAGTCGCTACCTTGCATGATATAGGATTTTCTCACTTAACGGAGTTCAGACATGCTTGAAAAAATCAAAACTGTATATTGTAGACATGCATGAATCTGATCCACTGGTTGGTTGCGGGGAAAAAGTTCGCTCGGTGGCAGCACAGCTGCCACCAGCTCACATTTTCCCCTGCAACCTCAGGCAGCTACGAGGTAAGTAATAGTGGGACTCAGGGACTCAGGGGAAGCACAATTTATCGATAAAAGATTGTCGGGCCAAATTATTATAAGCTACAGCATCGTCAACGGGTGGAGGTTGTTTCCCTTGTGAGCACCAAGCGGTAATAATGGATTTGAAAGTTGAATCCTCATACCAGAAAGTCTGGCACTCAGAGTGAGAAGGGTTTTGTGAGGAGTCGTCGGTCCCGGTCAGTCCTGGTACAAAAAAGACGTCGAGCTCGGTTTTGATGAGGTAGCAATGAGAATGATACAGACCAATAGGGAGAAGTCGGAAAGACAGCCACAATGGCAATCAGCCGGCATAGCAGCCGAAGCATGCCGGAGGCTCGCCAATCACTACAGATTTGTAAGCTAACCCGGAGTATAGCCCCTGTCCAGACAGTTTGGCACTACTCACGACCAGTTACGTTTTTCTATAACCCTCTGTCGTTTCCTCATCCTTCGGAAAGAATCGGGGATTCCTTGATGGCACCAGAATCCAGTTCTGGTATTGATACATTAGATCGCAACAAGCCGATCTGAAGCAACCTTCCTTACCTTGGCAGTACACACGAATATGGACATCTCCCTGGTCGTCACCGTACTGGATAGCCGCGATCGACGTATTGGTGGCTGCTTGGATCTTCATGCCTCCCAACTCGCCGGGGAGCCATCTTCCTTTATCAGCCGAGTAACAGTATTCCTGGAGGACGTACTGCTCGTCGAGGTAGTAGACGCGAACCTACCGATGACACTATCAGCGGATTTGCACAATTTATGGAGTAGATTTGGTACACTAACCTCTTTTCCGCTGTTAAAGTTGATAGCAGCCAACGGTGTAAACAACACAGCGCTGAAGATGGGATCCTTGCTGGGCCCGCCACCCCACAATCCGTCCAGATGCTCGCTCTGAAGTATACCGCCGCCGGGCTGCTGGTAGAACACGTGGATGTTCTCCACCCTCGGGGTAGTGACGGAGACAGCACTCCAGGGAATGGCATTCTGCAAACCGTTGATCGTAATTGGGTATTTCCACCAGCCGCTAGTCTTGCATTCGAGCGCAGTGGACCAGAACCACCAGTCGGTCTTGAAATTCCACAGCTTCCTATTCTTGATGACCTGGCGCCTCTCGCTCTTGAACGTAAAGAGCCTTGCCAGTATCTGGTGGGCATTCGCAGACTCCAGCGTGGGAGCAAACGTCCACGCCTGGTAGTTGGCCGGTGATGGTGCCTGCTTGGTCTGGTACGCTCTGTAGATCTCGTCTGCAGAGGCTTGCACGGAATCTACGCAGTGTTTCTTGCTGTCCTCATTGACAGAATCGAGTGCACGTTTGTCGCCGTATAGCGTCCACGACTGGCCTGCTGGATTTTTTGCACCTATCCCAATCGCATTGTCCTCGTCGTGCATATACTACAGTAACCATCAGAGTCGATTCGGGATTTGCAAAGACCGTGAACGAACCTTAGCACAGGCATCTGCTGTAATATCCGTGCTTTTATGAAGGAGTCGACGCGGGGTACGGAGGTGACCAGCAGAGAACGAATCCTCCAGAAAATGATCAGCGAACGCGTTCATCGCGTACGCACCATCCAAATCCCCACTGATAGCCTTCTGGATCGCAGTCGCATGCCCAGCGTTGTACGCCGTGCGCGCATCCGCTCCAAAGTGGTCCCAGTTGATTTTGGCGAGGCCAAGGTATCCGGGTATGCCACTCCGGTCAAGAGTGATGTCTATCAACTTGGCACTCACGTCGTGTAGCTTAGCGTAGACGACAGAAGGGTCCTGATGGTTCGCGAGGGCGGCGTTGACAGCATCGACCTCCGCTTGCAACACAGCAAGGATGTCCATCGCTTCCTTCGGCAGACGGGGGCCGCCATCAGCAAGCGTGTTGTACGCTCGTACGAAGCGCGCAGATTGGTCCTGCTCGTTCTTGCCGTCGCTAATAGCGTCGTAGGTCCCATAAAAGTCCCCAGCGAGGCCGTTGATCTGGCCGTAGGTCAGACTGAGCTGATCTTTGAGCCCGAATCTGTAGTCAGAAGCAGCGACCTTCCCGCCATTCGCGAGGGTCAGCGTGATCGCGTCTCCGATGAAGCAATGCTCCGCGCATTCGTAGCCTTGGAAAGCGTGTTAGCGCCTAATTATTTTGCGAAAGAAAGCGCTCACCGAGTTTGCCTTTTTTGAGCGCTTTGTTACGGTTCGCCACTGGGACTACTGTACGACCGAAGACAAGGTCCTTCGAGTCGATGGTTTCAGCGACAGCGCGGGCATCGGGTACAGAGGGTTCTGAAGACATGGTGATCGATTCTGAGATATGAAGTGCTTGTTAGGTAGCAGATGCAAGTCTTGCAAGCGTGGAGGACCAGGTTGGTCAGGACGCGGACGCGCTTTTAAGCAGATGTGGTTGAGCCGAAGGCAAGTGCCGAAATTGATAACTGGGTGAATCCTCTATTTTTGTCTCGCAACCAGCGTCAGAAGTTGGTGACTGGTAGCAAGGTGCACCCCCTCGTGATTAAAGTCAAAGTCGCAGCTAATCGGATGCATGCCCGTGTGATAGCGTGAATCGTTCATGTTATGCTCCTCAGAATCAGAGCTATGTCCGGGCGGCGAAAGTGAGAAAGTGCAACATTGATGTATTGCATCCAGAAATTGTCCAGAAAGCAAAGACTAAGCCATCGATCGATCTGAAAGACAAGACCTCCAGATAATATCACATTTCGTTTGAACCTCTAATGATAAAATGAGCTAGTGAAAGTAAGTTGAGAGATGAAAAGATTTTCGTACTCTTTAGGTGAAGGTCAAGAACCTGAAAAGGCCTCCTCCGGGGTCAGAACGACTTCATGAAACAACCTGTCAACCTGACGAAAGAAGCCACTTTCGGTACGCAAAAGCTAGATGGGGCGAATTTTTCATTGAGTTTTCCGTGTCCTGTTTTCGGTCGCACAAAGAAACCATACCTTCTTCCACCCAGAATAGAGACCGGCCTAAGCAGGGATGGACAGAATAAGCTTTGCACAAAGGCTGTCATAGCGTAGTTTATTACCGATCTCAGACGCTGGGAGTGCGGCAGTTTATCCTTATATACGATTCTTCTAACATGGGTTCCAATTAGCCTGTGAACATGAACCATGGCCAGTCATCGATACGTATCGAAGTAAGGAAGACCGGAGAGAAGGGTTGGAATGAGGAGGGTGGCCAGTGCGCTAAACATTTACGTAGATGTCGACGTAGACAAGAAGCAGAGGCGATAGGCTGACTGGAGTGTAAAGAGATTTAATGAAGCGTCTTTAGGAATTCTATATCAAGAAGGGGGAACGCGTAAGGGCACGACGTCGTCGATAATCTTTGGCCTTGGCACTATGAACTGCAGGTGAAGGTAATTTCAATACGATTTCAGCGAGATGAAGATTATGGACGTACGAAAGAGTCTTAAGGCTAACAGAACCATTTGCAACACGTCGACGATCCCGAATGCAATACATCCCTCAGGACGAGGATTGCAGCCTTCCTCTCTCCAGAGTCCACGGCGACCCGAAGGCACGGAAACATCTCTCGCTTCTCATGTCTGCACGCTGCTGAAGCCAGCGACTCCTTTTGTCCCCCCAACTCTGCGAATCCCTTTGAAACTACACGTTGACACGTAAACTGAGTCCCCCTGAAGTCGGAGTGCGGTCCCTTGAAGGAATTTCTGCCCAGAAATTGGGTATAACATTGACGAAGCAAAGGTTAATATGTTGTATCTTCAGGCGAGGTACGCGCGACAGGAATACCAGCAATTGACTCTGCTGAGTCTACTATACAGAGTCCTTGACGTTGAATTGAGCGTCGATAGTGCTGGCGAGGGATCCTTCGTCGGTACGTAAATTCTAGTTGCCTATGCCAATGAAACTCTTGCTGTTGCTTCGTGAGGGCACCTGCCACCGCTAGAAGGCCAATTCGACCTGCAGATGAAAGCCACGTTGTTGCTGATTCAGCAGGCTGAGTGGTACATATGACCTACCCAAGTTTCTTCGGGGATTTGAAGTATGCGTAGTAACATTCTCCCAGCCGATTCACCACGCTCGCCTTTACACTGCCTTAATCCCATAGAGTAGCGTAAATACCTCAGCCCAGCCACAAGTTTTTAATCATGGGCGTATTTGTCCTATTGTTTGAAAGACACAATGTCGTAGTATCATCGCCGTTAGAGAGCGGCACTGGCAATATGGAAGTTGGCGGAATCGCTATTGCTCGTCGCGGTCATCTTTCAAGATGAAGAGATAGTGACATTTGACCGGCCACTACCGGCCCGACCTTACCGTTGCTAATGCTTATTTTGACGGCTCTTTCCGTATCTCACCATTGCATAGGCTGGCGCATACACGAATCTCCTCTTAATGGCCTATATGCATTCCTTAGCTGTTATTCCCATGAATGCTTTACTCCACTGAAGACACCGCAAACAAAAGCTCTTCTTTCACCAGTCCTGGAGACCCCGACCGCGCCGCTTTGACAATGCTCGGAATTCTGGTTTCCACAGGCGACAGGTCAATGGATGACCTGGGAGGCGCAGAATTCGAGACGGAGAGAAGGACGTATTAGATGAGAAGGGCCGTTGCGAGGGAGGAAGTCGGTGAAGATCTACTTCAGTATTTCGTATGCCCGGCGTTGGAGGCACTTTCGGTGTCCATCTTCGAGGTGAGGAGACTGTGGAATTTCACCTGTTGAATGCCTTCCGTCGGTTTTCTACTCATTCATGCAACATCTAGCATCTTACACTTTCCGTGTCTTTCATCGGAGGAAAATCTTACTCTTTTATGAACGAGCTTTCTATCATTCTATGACCGCGACTGCACTCATTTACTCTGTTCGTGGTATCCCATAGAGATTTCCAAACACCTCCACCGCCGCTCCTCGTCTCGGTTTTAGCCTTCATCGACGCTTGATGGCATCCTGGTACTTTGTTGCATCGCCTAGCGATAAAACAGGCTTTGAAAATGTTGATAGCGAGTTTCTCAATCGTCTGAGGACGTTTAAAAAGGAATGATTGGATATCTCTTACAGAGGAAAAGGGTACGGCCCAGGCACACATACTAGAATGTCTTGGTCAGGAAACTTCGTAGGGAGTAGACGTTCAGCTGTAACACTATTTCTATCGCTGTCGAAGATCTGCTCTGAGATGTGAATCTGATGCTCATCTCTGCCGTTTCCGCGCGTTCCGGGCGTGTCTCTTTAGCAGTCGAAGGAGGGATACGGCGGCCGAGTTGACAGTACCTGTGGACGTGGCGGCTATAGAAAGGTTTCAAAAACGGAACGCGAGGAACCTGGTTCGCGTTGAGGGGGAAATACCCTCGGGTCTTCTATGGAAGTCGTGATGCCAGTTTAGCATTTAAATATTTAAGTTCGATGGAAATTACGCGTTTATATGGATTATAGTCGTATAAAGTCCGTAAGAGTACTAATGATACTCGTCGACGTAACGGAATACCGTGCCATTCATGTCGGCTGTACAAAATTTGCATAGGATTACTAAGTGCTTGACTTAGGGCGAAAGCCTCTGACCTTGGCGCCCGGCACGTCTGTCGTCGAGCCAGTGTTTATAAAACTATTGTCAAGCGCAATAGCCTTCTCCTGATCGTCGTTTCTTTATGAGACCCTCGGCCGCACAGAGGAATCTACGTTTGTGTTGGTCTCTGTATCATGAAACTCAACATTCAATCCGCCAATTGACAGATCAAAAGAGTCGAACGAGTGAAGAGTCGCCATGTATTCCCTCCCTCCGCGAATTCGCCCTGTCATACGGCTATTGCAAACAGCAAGGACAGTATTTGAATACAACTTTACCAAGCAGTGAGCAGGGACAGTGTAGTAGTTGTTATTGTGAGAGGCGAGGTAGAGAGCCATGTCGATGATAGCAATCGCAGCTGGGCAGGTGTTACATGAGCTAGTGCGATCCATTTCCAAGTATTTGTCCAACCTGTTGCTGTCCCTGTTTCGATGGTCAGCCGTATTAGCCGAGAAAGAAGTATCCGAGTAGATTTGAGACCAGTTTGAGCTCGACATAACTATAAGCGACAATGATTCAGTCATGCCCTAAGAACTATGCCCTTACTTTACTTACAAGGCAGGTCATACACAACGCAATCGCAGTGTCGCACAAAACAGTTCCACCCAACCATATCTGAAAATCGTAAATGATCGAATGGGGGAACGACGACGAGCTGCTCACTATTGCAGTCACCTTGACCGCAGAATTGTGCTGTAGATTTGAGTAGTGACCACTGTTCCGCACCAGGATGCCGCACCAAATCGCAGCCGAAAACTGAGTAAAAGCGATCTTTGATGAAAATGCTGATTTTTAGGGAGAAAGATACTGTGTTTAAAACAATGTCTTACCACCGAAAGGGTAATACATAACCACCAGGCCTTCTTGCTGAAGTGATACATCCGCCAGGCATAAAATAATTGGGCGACGCAGCCAACTACCCGCTATTTCAGTAACTAAAGCGTAAACGTAGGCGAGAAAGTCCGCACCAAATCCAGACATGACAGGAATGAAGAACCATGCCGTATCGACCTCATCCAACTCCCCAAGGTCCCCAAACTCGTAACAGAAAGTGACAAAAGTGTAATGGATGTTAATAGCAGTTTGAGCAGTCTCGGTCAACCAGAGAAGATATACAACCATCTTTGACGTCGGATTATCGTTTGGAAATGAGACGTAGTATATGTCTTTGAATGAGGTGAGTAAAGGACAGTCAAGAAAGTGCGGATAATGATGATAGGTTCACTGACACACTTGATCGCACAGAATGCCATATAAGACGAGACTCAGGAAACAGCCAATCAACTAAAAGGAAAACTGAGCGATTGCCGCTTTCTGATGCATAAGATTGGAGCTGTACCAGAGGGCCTGTTCTGAGGTTCGGAAATCAGTACAGAGATTATGGGAACGAGGATGTTACTGACAATTTATACATCTCTGAGGGTGCTACACCAGCCTCATTGACCAGGATACTGTTAAACGACGGCATCGAGGAGTGTGTAGAGTAGCCACGAAATTTCCCGCCGCTATACTACGTTTAAGTAACTCCAGGTCTACGCTCAAAGTGCGGCCGACCGTCATGTTGCGTAGGGGCATGCGGTCATGCCACAAACGAGCAGTGCGCACCTAGAAAAACTACCGTGAAGTCCAGTTCAATTGTCTACATCGACCCTTGATCAATTCAGTTAAAATTCAGTGGTACGTGCATCATTGCGTCCGAAAATCTATAGATAACCCTTATCTGGGTACTGGGAGGTAAGTGCCAAGCTTCATAAATCACAGAATTAAATAAACGGGTTTCTTATTGGTTTCTTACCTCTCGGAGGGCAATTGGTGACGGAGGTGGTCAAAGCACGAGACAGCGGACACGCTGAGTCCAGAAAAGGCAACATTGGACGCGTCGTGGCAGTCGGTGTATCCGCCGAGGAAGCCACGGGCGCTTTTACTAGTTTTACTAGTCTCCATGTCACGGTTCTTCTTGTACACCAGTGCAAGGTGCATCAAGCCAAAAGTGCCTTCTGGTTTCAATTCTTTAGTCTTGACAATGCGTAATTCCGCTCAGGAGCATTTTTTCTCCCTTCCCCTCGATATTAGCCAAGATAGGTAGAGGATGGGTGCAATTGTAGACAGCGGTGATTAGTGTCTGCTGAAAGACTCCCAAGGGAAATTGAGTGAGGCACACTGTTCAAAGTTTATATTTCTCTGGGGCAGCTTTCTGATTGATCAATTACTGCCATAGTTAAACCCGCTTGATTTACCGTGTCCACCGAGGTCCACCGTTATGGGAGAACTGCACTGGCGACGGTTGTCCCTGGCAATATATCTGTTGACGGCGATCTTCAGAACTGAATTATGCGAATGTATTCTTAACCTGGGATTATTGACGAAACAGTTTTGTCAGAGAGGTTCTCGTAAAATTTAATCGTTACAGGCGGTACATTGAATCGGCTATCATTCGAACGCAGTTCATTTCCACCGTGGGCTGTATTCTTCTGTCAGGGTCGGGGCATTATTCCTGGCGCATTCTTCACGTCGTTTCCAGATCCAAGACCGTCAGATGCGATATCAGACAATTCAATGTCACCCATGCACAGCTCATCTGTAGAATAACGTCGATATGCTTGTCTTTGCTTGAGAATGATGATGCGGTTGCTCAGGATGGAATGAAGGTTGATTTGAAAAGAACCGAGGAGTGCTATGCCAGAAGCCAACATGGAGAGAAGGATATTTGCGAGAAGATCCATTTCTGAAGGAAGACAGTTCTGTGATTTATTTCGGACTATCGAATGGAGAATAAACCCTAGAGCTGACCGCAACGAATTCTCAACGTGGTTTTCCTGTTATAGGCGCTGGTGGCTGTGCTACCAAATTGAACATGGGAAGGGGGACAGCTTCTTACGCATACCTCTCGCGAGTGGGATTCTAGAGGACCGACATCCAACTTCTCTCTGGCAATCGAGACTCGAATGGGTCGAGTAGGCGGGTCGGAAATCCGTAGTGATGGAGCAACGACAAGCCGCTCAGAGGACGACGATCGATTCTTTGAGCTTAGTCAGCACCATATGAGGGATCTGCGTCTAGTCCGGGAATTCCGGCCCGTACAATTCATCCTGCAGTCCACAGCACATGGCTGTGGACCCGGCCGTTCCTTATTGGGACCTTGTGCCGGTACCAATACCAATACCAATACCAACCGTCCACCTGCAGGCGACGCCAGTGACATGCCTATGTCTGTCCCCCTAATTCTATCCATAATCATTCTGATAATTCCTAGTGAATTTCAGGTATCTACTCGGCACTGCAGCCTGAGACCAGTCGCCAGGTTGTATGGACGTCTCCTCCACAGCAACGAACCCCCTTCACCATCGGATTACGCTGACATATCAGAAATAATTCATACTCATCCGGTCGCGAAGAACTCGAAGCGTCTGTGGAACCCAGTAAAAGCTCATCTTGAATGGCTCACTGAAGCCTACCGACCAATTCTCTCTCATCTTCGAAATTTCCCTCTGGAGCTCTTGATGGAGATTTTCAAACATACAACGAAAGATTTCTTCCCCTTTTCCACTTGTCACAGAACCCATAGCTTCTAGGTCGCACCTATCGAGGTTGGCGAGCTGTTTCACGCTCTAGTGCAGAATTTTGGACGTCGTTGTCATTGGATGGTTGCCCACAGCTTGGAACACCAGAAGATCAAAATTAAAAGCTCTTCTTTCTATCTTTGAAGATGCTCTGACTCTGTCGAAGGGGAGCGATCTGTCTATCAGATATTCCCTGACACGTGTCCCTCTAGACACGGACTCATTGCTTATCCGCATGCTGATTTCTCAGTCATATCGTTGGAAAGATGTACATTTAACCATTCTTCCTGGCCATCTCCTATACAGACTCGTCCGTCTCCTGCACCATGCGGCCCGGGTGCCTTGCCCGAAGAAGTGCTGGAACCGTTCCTCCTTGCTCCAAATATCCGCGATGTTACCCTTCATCTTGTTGTACATTCCTATCCCTCGTCTTGCACCTACCTACATGGGGATGTCTTACTCATTTTCGAGACGATCATCCCGCCAGCATCGACGACCATCTCACTTTCTGGTCTCAACTGAACGGGGTTGAAAGCTACGCAATACCTTGGTGTGTTGAAACGCGCACACCAATGACCCCAATTACTCATGAAACTCTGCGCTCGCTGCAAACCCAAGATGTTGATCTACTTCAGTATCTCATATGCCCGGCGTTGGAGGCACTTTCGGTGACCATCTTCGAGGTGAAGAGACCGGAACTTGACCAGCTGAAAGTCTTTCGTCAGTTCTCTTCTCAGTCATGCAACATCCAGCATCTTACATTTCCCGTCTCTTTCATCGGAGGAAACTTTTACTCCCTTATGAAAGTGCTTTCTGCCATTCTATTTCCGCCACTGCACTCCTTACTCTGTTCATGACACGATATAGAGATTTCAAAATACCTCTACGGTCGTTCCTCTTCTCTGTTCTAGCTTTCATTGAGGCCCGATGGCATCCTGGTACTTTGTTGCGCCGCGTATAGCGATAACAACGGGCTTCGAGGATCGCTGAAAGTGAGCTTCTCGATCATCTGAGAACGTACAAAGGGCAAGGGTTGGATATTGCCTTCAAAGGAAAAGGTACGGTCAGAGGCACATACTCAAGTGTTTTGATCCTGACATGTGCCTCTACTCGTAGGGATCCAAATATATATTACTCATGACCTTATGATTCCAATAGAAAATCGGATGACTGCCCTCAATACTTTACTACTTTGAATATTCGCCCATACCAATCCATACAGTCAACAAGTAGATTATTTCTGTTCTGATGTTACGCTTTTATGCCGTCGCTCTCATGCACCGCTTCTGGATCCCCCACTCCGAATGCGCATCAGAACAAGCTCGAGAACCCGGTCGTGTTTTTCTGGCGGCAAGATTGTGCCTCCTCGGTGCGCAAGTCTGAAGCAACGTTCAACTGCTGGTGCCTCTGGCTCGAGATTCCTCTTGCTCATTCGACGCCCCGTTGGCATGCTGGTGTTTCTCATCGTTCGCTTTGGACCATGCTCGGATACGGAGTGGAGTATTCATTTACAGAGAAACACTCTCCGAAGACTTCATTCTCTCGACACCGGGGACCTGGGTTTCTCCCCCCTCTCCACCTGCACGGTGCCGAGCTCTCTCCTAGTGTGGCTCCGCATCTTCCTCCTCCCACAACTATCGCATTGAGGTATCATCCGTCAAATTGGGCAAGCCACTATCGTTGTGGATCCACGTTGAAGGAAAGGAACTATTATGTATTCAGTTGAGGTATCAGTCAGTGAGTGACAAGGGCTTGCCCAGAGTCGCAATCCGCGAAGGGTACGGCGTGCTCGGCATATGATACGATACAGCTAGATATAAACAAATGACTTGAACACAAAATAATGTACAATTGAGCATATGCATGATACTCCATCATAAATCAAGAGTGGGGAATATATGAGAGTCATCGTGCTCATGTTGCAAGGAAAGATTGCGCGAAACTATCACCCATTCGTCAACGGGTGTGTCTCGGGACTTCTATGTCCATGCATCGACGTGTAGACCATTCCAGACTCCCGAAGATTCTCCACAGTTGGCTCGTCGACGTCCGAAACGATTCTCTGCAAGTCCGGACGTGTGCGCATCAACCATACTATCTGCAAGACACCAATGGTATCGATGCCGGAGTCTCCTTCGATGGGCTTTCCGACAAGCCAAAATACGAGGAGGAGGAGGCCGATTGAAGCGAGGAGACCCAGGATGAGTGGAGTGAGGTTTATCTGGTGGAGGGGCGTCAAGAACGTAGAAATAAGGGTAAGAGTAACTCACGTTCAAACGTGTCGCAGTGAAGGGATATGTTATCGTTGCATTTCCAGTCATGGACTCCGCCCGATAGTTGTTGACGTTCTCTACGTTGTAGGGATCACCATCTTTCAGTCCACCAGCTTTGGCATATAAGGCTAAGTAGAAATTATATCAGTGGAAAAGATATGATAAGGGCAAAAGGAGAACTGACCTGCCCAATACGAAGCCGCCGTTGCACTGGCGAGAGAGTTTTCTAGATCGTGCAATGTGATTTTAGGCGCTGGACGGACGGGACTGTCCAGAAGGATAGAGTGAAGTCCGAGGTCTTCCATGACGAATCTTTGCAGAATTAAAATTCGACGGGGAAGTAATGAAACAGAACACGTACTGCTCAACGACCGTTAGTGGATTACAAGCTTCGGAATTTGACCACGGGAACCCGGGACAGTCATCTGTTGAAGGGAAACGGCTAACGGCCGCCTGGCTGAACAGCTCCCACCACTGCGATGGGTGTTAATTCGAAAGTCATAGAAGACATAGGATTTACGTACGACATCGAGGAAGACGTCGGACATACCATAGTATGTAACACTTCCGAACTGTCCGCTACTAGTAGCTTGAGCAGCACTCGATGTTGTCGAGGTGCTGGTATGTTGAGTGGCACTGCCTGATGCTACATTAGATACGGACAGATTTGAAGTACTGAATGATGTCGGAATAGATGACGGTGATTGTCCGTTACTATTGCTAGACGATGTGTTTCCGTTGTTCGATGTTGCTTTAGGGCTGGTGCTGGAAGATGTAGGTTGACCGCCACCTTGCTGACCACCGTTCTGTTGACTGGTACTACTGTTCTGCTGACTGGTACCACCGTTCTGCTGGCCACTGTCTTGTTGCCCGCTATTCGAGTTGCCGGTGCTAGAAGCGGGCGTATTATTAGATCCCTGTTGGGATGTACTCCCTCCAGGCTGGGAACTCGAAGACGTATTGCCAGAGGGAGGTGCGGGTTCGGGGTCCTGCTTTTGTGGATTGGGAGGGGGTGTGGGAGGAGGTGTAAGATCCGATTGGGGAGGTGCGAGATCTGGATCCGGGCCCTGAGGCGCTGGTGGAGGACGTGGCGGCTCCGGGTCTGGATTCTGTGGCTGTGGACCTCCCGTTGAGCCTGGGTTGGGTTCGGTAGTGTTTGTGCTTTGTCGCTTTATGCGGTAAGGTGTTGGTTCGGACCGGGCATATATAGTCGTGGTACCCTGCGGTGAGGAAGATACAGTCGCGTTGGCAGGGATGGTTTCAGGATTCCATTGCGACCAGGTGGACGACGTCTTCCGGCCAAGAGGATAGACGCGCTGAAGAAGATGGGACTGTGCATCGACGACGGCGGTTTGATTGATCAGAGTGACAGTACAGCCAATGACTTGCATTGTATAAACGGTTGCCTCATCGAAGTAGCTGACGTTGCCTTTCATCGACTTAGAAATATCTAACGAGCATTTAAGAAAACTCACGTCGCGATGCATCCATACGTGCACCAGGACGCATTGGTGGACTTAGGTTTACAAGTTTGCCAGTAGAGCCATGGGAGTCGGTGATATTGGCGGATGTGTAGAAGAGGGAATGACGCCACTGAATACAAATCGTTAGAAGTATCGACAAAACGCCACAGCGGGCACTCACAGGATCTTGAAAGTTGTAGCTGTAGTACCTCAACCATTTGAATGTGTTCGGGGCTATCGAACAAATAAGCAAGCCTGGCATACGGCTATGATCAAATACACCCACCAAGAACAGGGATGGGTTGAACATGATCGTCATAAGCTGTGTCGACGGTCCAGTTTCCAGTGGTGCCTACTGGAGTTATTGACGCGCCATCGACGAATCCACAGGTGACGTTAAACGTTATCGCGTTGACGAAAACATCCCCCTCCCCTACGTTGGCCGGGAGCACGTCGTATAGTGTTCCATTCTCCAGACCGATTTTAGAAATTCGATCACTGTGGGAAAGATATGGAATAACGGGGGTTGAGTCAAGCCAGAAGCTCGAAGGGTTTGATGACCCGCTAATGAACAAAACATGAAGCCGCCTTTATACACTCAAGGCGGAATACGTACGGATTATTGATTGAGATATTGGGCGGACCCATAGTGGTTGATATTACGGCGTATTGCGTTGTGTTGAATGGCTGGATGCTGAATATAGCAGGGGCGGTGATGTGTAAAATTGTGACACAAATGAAGTAACCAGCGATGAGGACTGATCCTGCTACGCTGGCTGCGATGGCTGTCTGACGCCAAACGGATATTAAAGCGGCTCCTAAGCCAGACCATGCAGACATGTTGTCATGCGTAGCGGTTAACGTTTGCCTGGCGTGAATGTTACGACGTGTGGCTAGCTGTTGGCTGACAAGAATAAGGCAAGCGATATATACCTGCAGTGCATGATGTAAGTTCTCTATTTCTATTTCCTGAGTTAGAGGGGGAGCCTACGGTGGAGATAATTTGAGAGACTTGAACGAGAGCCGTAGACAGCATATTGCTTCGTTTTCCTATGGAAAACACGACCTTGTGCTCAATGCGTGTGATCCATACAAGTAAGATGAGGACGTGGGCGCAGACAAGGACTGAATGGAGCACAAAACACAGGCCGTGGTAGAACCACGATTTTTTCGGACGCTCCTGGCCATTCTTGTCATGGAACAGGTTATTCTAGAAATCAGGGATTAGCAAAGAGCACGGGAAAAAGACAGTCAACGAACTTCGAAGGGAGCAGATGACTGTGGGTTGTACGGATCGTAGTACTCTACGGCCATTCTTGTCCCGTCATTTTTCGCTCTTCATGATTTCGCATTTATATGCGGCCAAGGGGCAACATAACATAGCCAAAGTTTCAGAGGACGACATGCTGGCATGATGCGGATCAGGTCCAGGGAAGCTGAAAAAAGGAGGTGCCAAGTCTAAGAGGAGGAAAGCGTGAGCAGTCATGAGAAGACCTGGAAAGCACGAAATGAGTACGGACATTGCCATTGTATAATGATATTCTGATATACATGTTTATCTTCAGCTTCTTGCTCTATTGTGAATTGTTAGGCCACCTACGTCCGTCCATGTACTCGAGTAATTGCTCTTGGCTCCGCATTCAGTGGGACGTATGATCTCGATCGGGATTCGTTAGGGGAGATCGACGGAGTCGGGGTGAAATCGATGATACAGATTCTTGTCACCGAACACCATTGAATAAGGCTATGTTGGACTTGCGCAAAGTATCAGTACCACGTTCACGGGGTTGACGGATGTCCTGCTGCTCCTCGACATTTTTTGTTGATAATAATCCGACAAAAACCTGATTGATTGATGGAAGGAAAATGAGTCCTTTGTCGTTTTCTCCGCAAGAGACTGCTCTGACAGATGGTTTAATGCAGCACTGACGCACCGAACTAGGCCTATTGTATACTCACCGGCTGTCATAAGCGACGGCCCTTCGCGTCCATATACATATCGGCATTAATTTCGCGTCTAGATGGTGCGACCGATGGTTATAAGGTGAAGGTGTCCAAACGCATTGGAACATTCGCTGTCTTGATGTGTGAGTCCGCCTAGGGGAGACTAGGATCGTAGTAGGGAAGAAGGCTTCGCTAGACTTTTGAACTTCATCCGCATACATGTACCAAATGCACTGGAGACTGATGGTGATAGACTGATCCCGACGTCGGCGTGCAGAGAAAAAGCGGGTGAGAATGATCACTAGTTGCAAAGAGAAGATCAGCGCGCAGTACTTTCGACCCTGGAAAAAGCTTAGACCGTTTTTCTGTGAGTTTTCTAGAAAATCCAAGAGCTACCTGATTCCAAGCTGTGCGTATCATTCGAAAAGAGGTAAAAGATGAGTGGCGGCAGCTGCCGGTAGACTGCAGCTCGTCGGCCCGCCATTCCCGATAGCTCCTCTATAAGTATTCACTCATTCTATTGCTCACGCACGCACGAATCAACTGGGAGCCGAGTTCAACGAACAGTATAGACCGAGCGGAGCTGCATTCATCAGCTTCACGAACTCATATCTTATCGTAAACTTCAATGTTGTATAAACGGTCGGAAGTTTAGATCGAATTATAGTTATATTTGTGTCTCGAATACGTCAGTACACCCGATATCCCGGAAAAAAGGAAAGAAAAGACTGATAGTACCCAAATACTACTCAGGTGCAAACGCCCTCGACTCCTCGCCATGCGAATGCATCGACGTATTGACCATACCAGTCCTCCGCAAATTGTCGACAGACGGTTCATCTACCTCCGATACAAGGCGCTGCAGGTCAGGCCGCGTGCGCATCAACCATAAAATCTGCAAGACACCAATTGTATCCACGCCTGAATCTCCGGCAATGGGTTTTACCAACTAGTTGGTATGCTAGAACCAAAAGTCCTATAGAGGCTCCAAGACCGACAGCCACTGGTATAAGATTGATCTAGAGAGGTATAAGAAGAGTGCCCATCCAGCAGGGGATTGAACTAACATTGAGCCTCATTGCCGTGTACGGATAGGTGATGGTTGCATTTCCCGCCATTGCTTCCACTTTGAAGTTGTTGACATTGTCGACGTTGTATGGATCGTCGTTCTTCAATCCGCCAGCTTTCGCGTACAGAGCTGTTAATAGACATCAGAATGAAACATGCTACTGAGACGCATGTTGACTGACCGGCCCAGTATGAAGCAGCTGTCGCACTTGCGATCGAATTCTCAAGATCATGCAGCGCGATGACGGGTGCAGGTCGTACGGGACTATCAAGCAGTATTGAATGAAGGCCTAAGTCTTCCATGACAAATCTATGAGAGGTGATTTATTTAGAGTCAAGAATTGAGGAATGGGCAAAATACATACTGTTCTACCACAGTCAGAGGATTGCAAATGTCCGGATTTGACCACGGAAACCCTGGACAATCATCAGTTGATGGGAAACGGCATCGTAGCAGCCTGGTCGAAGAGATTCCACCACTGGATCATGTATAAGTTTGTAGCATACAGCACAAAGAGAGACTTCACGTACAACGTCGAGGAAGACATTCGACATACTATACCAAGTAAGCGACCCAAATTTCGCGCCGGTGCTAGTTTTAGTAGTATCCTCGCTTCCGGTCGTTGGGGGGTTATTGCCAGCAGTGGGTGGGGCAGCAGCAGCAGGCTGGTTGGCTGTCCCTGTGGGGATGTTGGAGTTAGGTCCTGACGCTGCCGCTGGTTCGCCTGCTTGCTGACCTCCGACGAAGTTATCGGTTCCTGGCTGCTGAGACGAGGGGTTCGGAGCGGGTTCGGCATTGGCATTGCCAGCGGGTTGCGTAATTGGTTGAGGTTGCGGAGCAGGCTGAGCTTGAGGTTGCGGATTAGCTTGAGGTTGAGGGGCGGGCTGCGCCTGAGGCTGAGGGACAGGTTGTGCGTTTTGCGGGGCAGGCCCGGCACTTGCTGGTGAGTTGGGTTGCGGTGCATTTGCCGGGGGTGCAGGCACAGGGGACGGATTTTGTGGAGGTGCAAAATTAGGGTGGTCAGATCCTGGTGAGGAAGCAGGCTGGGTGTTTGGGTTTTGCGGTGCGGGATGTGGCTGCGCAGGAGTAGCGGGTTGTGTATCAGGATTCTGAGGACTGGGTCCACCGGCGTTGGGGTTAGAAGGAGGGGTCGCAGGCTGGGGGTTTGGATTTTGCGGCGGGGGAGGCGGGGCAGGAGTAGCAGGCTCCGGATTTGGGCTTTGAGGCTGAGGCGCTTGTGTCGGCCGTGCTGCCGCAGGCGGGTCCTGTCTTTTGCGATGTACTGCTACAGGAGTGGGTGTAGCGGTCGGGGCGTCACGACCGAAGATAGTGGTGGCACCGTCTGGTGAAGAAGACACAGTAGCGTTGGCAGGGATGGTTTCAGGATTCCATTGGGACCAAGTAGATGATGTCTTTCGCCCGGAGGGGTAGACGCGTTTCAGGAGATGAGATTGCGCGTCGACGACAGCCGTTTGGTTGATTAGGGTGATGGTACAACCGATGACTTGCATTGTGTATACAGTCGCTTCGTCAAAGTAGTTCACATTTTCTACGTGAGAGTTAGGCCCAGAAAAACAGTGCATTAAAGAAAACTCACTCCGTGATGGACTCATAGTACGTTCCAGGTTGCATAGGCGGCTTCAAGCTGACGAGGTTACCTTTGGAGCCATCTGAGTCGGTGATGTTGGCCGAAGTGTAGAAAAGTGCATGGCGCCACTACGTACGGGCAATCAGTCATTGGTACCGATGCTAGGAAAGAGATTGACTAACAGGGTCTCGGAAATTATAATTATAGTACGGCAGCCACTTGAAAGTGTTGGGAGCTATAGTAACAGGCAATGAAAAACAGTCCGTTCATTATTTTAGAAAACTCACCAAGAACAGGGATCGGCTGGACGTGATCATCGTAAACGGTGTCAACTGACCAGTTTCCGGTATTAGGTCATTGGTGTTATCGACACGCCGTCGACAAATCCACAAGTGACGTTGAAAGTCAGGGCATTGACAAAAACATCACCCTCCCCGTTATTACTAGAGAGCACATCGTATAGCGTTCCATTCTCCAAACCAATCTTCGATATACGATCACTATGGGACAGATATGGAATGACTGGTGTGGAGTCCAGCCAGAAGCTCGAGGGATTGGAAGAGCCACTAACGTACGAAGATATGCATCATGATCAGCTATCATGACAACGAAAGATGCACAAACTACGTACAGGTTGTTTATGGAGATGTTTGGCGGTCCGAGAGTGGTGGATATCACAGAATGGCGTGATGTGTTGAACGGCTGAAGACTGAAAAGGGCCGGAGCAGTGACGGACAGTATTCCCACGCACACGAAGTATGCAAAGACAAGGAACACCCCGACGACGGTCGCCAGCAATTGCCGTTTGGCGCCAAAGAGCCATTAATGCTGCTCCGAGACCACTCCATGCAGACATATTGTCATGCGTCGCAGGTCAGTGTTTGTCTCGCATGAAGATTGTGACGCGTCGCTAGTTGCTGGCTTAAGAAGATGAGCACAGATAGGTATATCTGTAAAACAAAAGCTAAGATAGGGACCCAGCAAGGGAATGGAGAAGTCGTACAGTTGCGAATAACTGAGAAACCTGGACTATAGCGGTAGATAATATGTTGCTTTTTTGGCCGATTGGAACGACGACCTTATGTTCGAAGTGGGTGAACCATACGAACAACAGAAGAATATGGAGGCCGATAAGGACTGCGTGTAGGGAGAAACAAAGGATATGGAGTAACCAGGACTTCTTTGGTCGTTCGACGTGACTATCAGTATACAACAATGGATCGATAACCTAGAGTTGAACGTCAATACGATATGGTGCTAGTTAGACAGCTAGACAGACCTCAGTCTTGTATTCTGGGGTGGTTGGAGGATGTTGTGGGTCTTCAAAGGGGTTGTAGAACGCCAGTCGCCATCGTCTTTGCATGCCTTCCATACGCCCATGACTTTATACGCATACAAACGGATACGAGCACAGCCCGATTCGAACAGAGACATTGTCTTGCAGTTCAGGAATCGAGCAAAAGTCTAAGACGCGTGAAAGCCGTCCAATTAAAAGATAGGAATGCCAAGGATGAGCGATATGGACCTGACGTGGCGGAACTTGAGAATTCGATCGAGTAACACCTTGCCAAGTACTCATTCACCCACATAGCCAATGTTGTTGGATTCGAAGCCAGGGGTCGGCACTGACCACTGCCTTCTGTCTGAAGGATCGTATTTTCTTGTACGCTCTTTATCATATGCTGATTCTGTCATTTTGAAGGGGATAATTCGAGGCAAACGTATCCAGAAAAGAGTGGAAATCCCCTAATCTTCAAGTGTTCGAACTGAAATTTTTTGGTGAGTAAATATGGGTCGGAGCGAACAAAATGGACAAACAGCAAGTTCCGCCGATGCCCTCAGAATCGTACTTGGCATTGTCAGTGACAATCTTACATCCACTCTGGAACGGGTGAGAGCAAGGGGAGGCAAGATTCGCACATGATGCACATGCGGTAACGTATATATTACTTAGTAGGGCGGCGGAGTTCGTTACCCAGATACATCCCGGCATGTGCCGATGTTCTGCCGAAATTTGCCGATTGGCTATCCTACCTCACTTTAGCGAGAAACATGTCTAAGATGGGTATTTCAGCGTGAAAGAATCTGTAGGTCGAAAGAAACTTTGGACAGCCACTAGATACAAATAGATGCAAACTTGGTGCCACAGGCGCGTCGCGTGCCAGCTTGCTTCATTTCTTTCGAAACTCTTGTCCCTTGCTCCGCCCTTGCTTTTCAGTATTTTATACGTTCATTCATACTCTCTGCCATTGGAACGCGTCTGCCGAGAAGCCCAGATCGAATCGTTGCTCATCAATGATCTTGCGAAGCCTGACCTGGAAGGGAATATTCAAAACATTCACCACCTCTGCGATCCAGGGATCTCTTCTGCCATGGTACTCCACCTTTCATTCTTCGCAACTGCGGTCGCTAACCACCTCTTTTATCACACAGGCCTTGAAACGATCACATTCGATGCCATTCGAAGAGGACGTATCAAGCAAACTGACTGACCGTTTGCAATCTCATTTGTCACTATTCATCAGATCGAATGCTTCTCTCGGTGTACGGATGCTCTGTGTAAATCACGCGTATGTTTTTCTTCCAATATCAGTGCAGGCTTCTAAAAATTTGAGCGATTTTGAATTATCTCCGTAGGCAATACAGCAGACTGGTATCGGAGTATGCTCCATCGCTTTTCCCATTTCTCAACTTGCGTAGCCTCATTTCAATGAGCGACGTGCGACAGGCTCGCCCACTGGCACACGCCCGATAGACGCTTTACTTCCGATTCTCTGGTCTGGACCCCTAGTTTTCTCTCGGGCCGGGATCAAAAACTGCCCTGATTAGATATCAGTTTTACCGATTACAGCGAGATCTGTCATTGGCTCCAAGGAGAACAATAAGACAATAGGGACGTGGATTGGCCCTACAGGCTATAACTATACGGACAATAGAGGTATTGGTATCTCTCTTTTTACCCCCCACCATCCCCTCAAAGGCTCTCTCTCGACTGTAGCGTCACCGATTGCTCGACCCTCGGACTGGAAGATCAATGAATCCGACATCGCTTCAAACGCTACTTATGGATAGTAGCTTATCTTCTCCGTGACAACCTTACTCCTTTGAAAAGTCCTTGTTTTCACTCGCAATCTAGTACGTCTCTTTTTTTCAAAATGCTTATCCAAGTACCTTAACGACTTGTACCTTAGCATTGTATTACGCCCAAGTACCCAGCCTAGGTGGGACTGACTGCGTAGATTATCTTGGGAACAAGAGTCTACTTTGCATCGGACATCATCGGCGAGGATGCATGGTCCCTGTTATCACCCCGGGACCTACCTGATATCGCCATTATTTTCCATCGAAGCCGTATGACGATGACTATGCCATAATCGGTTCCATCAACAAAGTAAGTTCCAAATCGGTAACCATCCTCATGACAGAACTCACCGTTTGAAAAAGTATCATGAAGGGGAATTCCATATCGGGATTGAAGGAAATGTCCGGATTTGGCATGGTCCTTGAGCGTCTCCAGACTCTGATGCCACAAGGGAGACACCAAATCGCGTACAAAGAGAGGGACCGGGTTTTCGTTCATAAAACCGGGCTGGTGAGTGTTTTCTTTTTTTTCATCTCCCCATTACCGACTTTTATCGTCGCGCAGGAGCTCCTCCCGACTGCCCCTTAGCCATGGCTTACCCAAACTATGTCTTCTCCATCTTCGCATTCGTCGGCTTCATCATCAGTATGATTCCGCTCCCCTGGCATTTGGAAGGTACGCCAAAAAAAAACTTGGCCGTTTTTCAAAAATTGACCAGTAGGACATCATTAGCATGGAATATTGGGACGTGCTCGTATATGCTCTGGGTTGGAGTTGGGTGCTTGATGTACTTTGTCAATTCCATCGTCTGGAACGGGAATGCTATAAATTGGGCACCTGTTTGGTGTGATATCTGTGAGTCCCGGCCACTACCTGGAGTTTCCCAGCAGCTGACATCTTACAGCGTCTCGGTATATCATTGCCTTGACTGTCGCCATTCCCATCTGTTCGCTGTGCATCAACCGCCGGCTGTACTATATTGCAACATCGGATACCGTCATGCACTCGAAGAAAGAGGTAAGCCGATCATATATCTTGATGTCGATCGAGCGCTAAAGGCATAACTGTAGAAACACCGTGCGATCATCATTGATCTAGCGATGTGTATTGGTGTGCCCGTGTTGGAGATGATCCTTGGTATGTTACCACTCCCGGTTTTCCCATGGTATGTTTATCTGACCGCGATACTACCAGCCTACATCCCACAAGGCAACCGTTTCAACATCTACGGTGATTTCGGCTGTGTGCCCGCCATCTACCAGACCTGGGTCGCCGTAGTCCTGTATCTGTTGCCCCCCATTCTCATCGGTTGCGTCTCGGCCGTGTATTGTGGTATGTCACCTTCATTTCGCGTGATCTTGATGTACCTCATCATACGACTATTCTAGTGCTGACCATCATCGCATTCAACCGACGTCGTTTGCAATTCAAGGAAGTCCTGTCCGCGCACTCGAACCTTGAGCGCCAGTCGTTACTACCGCCTTATGTTCATGGCATCGGTAGACCTTATTTTGACGGTTCCACTCGCGACTTACGTTCTCGTTGCGAAACACTCACGGTCTGCAACCCTGGATTAGCTGGGAGAACGTGCACTACGATTTCTCTCGTGTTGATCAAATACCCGCACTGCTCTGGAGGTCGGTGCCAGGGGGAACGCTGATCGACCTGCAGCGGTGGTTCGTTGTCATGGGCGCATTTGTGTTCTTCTTACTCTTCGGCTTCGCGGATGAAGCTAAGAAGCACTACCGCGCCGCTTTCAGCTCCGTGGTGAAACGCGTCACCAGTACTTCTCTAGGCTCTACGACCCTTGGGTATGTACCGTACTTTTTGATCACAGGATAGCTGCTAACTTTGCTTTCTGTAGTTCAAAATGGTCATCTAGTGCCAATGGCAGTCTACCTGTCTTCATTGAGAAGAGGGTGGTCAAGAAGCACGATTCATTGGAGTCTTTCACCGACATGTCGTTGTCACCTTCCAATGACTCCAAGGAGAAGTCGTTCTCTGGCGATGTCTCCTTTGGTGCAGTACTCTTTTGCTGATGTGGGCGGTGCCCTCAGCAGCTCTCCAACAAAAGATCCCTTCGCACCGAAGTCTGTTGTCGCCTCTTCCTCATCCTCCGTGTTATCAGATTCATCATCCACGACACCGCCGAAATACGCCTCCCAGGATGACCTTACCATTGAGATCTCCTCAGTTCGTCGTTTCTCTATCGTCGAGCCCGCCGTTCCACCACGCACCTTGGATCTTTCCAACATTCCAAGGCACTCGGTCGACCTACCGAAGCCAGTCGGAGCGCACACTGCCCGATGTCGTATGATGACGACCAAAACGGCGATACCCTCTTTCTCCCACCCACATGCGCAACCGCCACTCTCCAACTGTATTTTTAGGGCCAGGTTTCCTTACGTTCTCTCATTCTTTACGGCTCTATAGAGAGCCTAGTAGCCTACAGTCCTTGCAATATCTCTATTCCTATGTATTTGGTAGATTTGCCTTCATTGTGTTTACTATATCACTCTCACCTCCGCTTTCGTGTTGTTGGATAGGATTCCAGTAGAATGCGAATACAGAAAAGATTGAATATCTATTTCGTCTCTTGTTCTCGAATTGGATGCAAGTTTCCAAGCAGTGGTGGCGGCCGACATTGCTTCAACGGAAACCATCATGACCGAGTCGCTTCCGCAGGCCGAGCAGGAATATCTTGCGAAATTAATTACGACACTCGACTGATGCTCTTACCAACGGCCTTGTCGCCGTCTACCTCTTCGGATCTGCGTCGTACGGCGTATACAAACCGGGAATAAGCGACTTTGATGTCCAAGCCGTTATTTCCTCGCCTCTGCCCCAGTCTACGTATCGTAAACTCGCCACCCGGCTAGCACACAATGCCATCCAATGTCCCGCCCGTAAACTGGAATTCGTGCTATACACCAAAGAAGACGCCGAACTTAGCGGCGGCGTCTTCTTTGGTGTATAGCACGAATCCCCAGTTCGAACTGAATTTCAATACCGGCGAAGAGATGACGGATTATGTCTGTCTTGACCCTTTTCAGGAAGCGACGCACTGGTTTCTTCTTGATATCGCGTCTGGTCGAGAGAAGGGGGTGGCACTCCTGGGACCGCCTCCGAAAACAGTGTTCGCTAAGCCCCAACATGACCAAGTCGTTGCTGCTATTGTTGATTGTGTTGAGTGGCACTGCCAGCATGAATCTGGAAGCGCCAACGTTATAATGAATGCATGTAGGGCTTGGCGGTTTACGGAGACCAAGGAGTGGGGATCCAAAGCTGAGGGTGTCGAATGGGCGACGAAGAATCTCGAGCCAGACGTACCAGAAGTTTTACATCGCGTCATTCTTGCGCGCCGAGGCCGCACATCATTGCAGCAAGGAGTATGCAACCAGTTTCTCGAGCTTGTTCTGTCACGCATTCTGGCTGTGGGATCTTGAAGCGATACACTAGAGCGACCGGTGTAGAAACATAACATGAAAAGATGTTAATCTATTTGTTGACTCTGTGGTGCAACTCCCATATGCGTAATATTCAAAGTAGTAAAGTATTGAGCGAGTAATTATCCGATCTTCTATTGGAATGACAAGGTCGTGAGTAGTCTATATCTGGATACCTGCGAGCAGAGAGATGTCAGGATCAAAACATTCAAGTATGTACGTCTGGCCGTACCTTTTCCTTGGTAAGAGATACCTAACCCTTCCTCTTTGTACGTTCTCAGACGATCGAGAAGCTCGCTTTCAACTTGATCAAAGCCCGCTTTTATCGCCACGCGGCGCAACAAAGTACCAGGATGCCATCGGGCCTCAATGAAAGCTAGAACAGAGAGAAGGAACGGCCGTGAAGCCATTAGGCAATCTCGATATCGTATCACGAATAGAGTAAAGGAGTGCAGTCGCGGAAATAAGATGGTAGAAAGCTCTTTCATAAGGGAGTAAAAGTTTTCTCCAATGAAAGACAAGGAAAATGTAAGATGCTGGATTTTGCATGACTGAGAAGAGAACTGACGAAAGACTTTCAGCTGGTCAAAATCCGTTCTCTTCACGTCGTAGATGGTCACCGAAAGTGCCTCCAACGCCGGGCATATGAGATACTGAAGTAGATCAACCTTTTGTGTTTCCAGCGAGCGCAGAGTTTCATGAGTGATGGGGGTCATTGATGTGGGCGTTTGAATACACCAAGATATTGCGTAGCTTTCAACCCCGTTCAGTTGAGATAAGAAAGTGAGATGGTCGTCTATGCTGGCAGGATGATCGTCTCGAAAATGAGTAAGACATCGCCATGTAGGTGAGTTTAGGAACAAGGAATAGGAATGTGCAACAAGATGAAGGGTAACATCGCGGATATTTGGAGCAAGGAGGAAAGGTTCCAGCACTTCTTCGGGCAAGATACCCAAACCGCATGGTGTGAGGTGGAGACGCACGAGTCTGTGTAAGAGAAGGCCGTCGATTTTTCTTATATCAGGAACGAGGCCAGGAAGAATAGGTTAAATGTACATCTTTCCAACGATATGACTGAGAAATCAGCATGCGGATAAGCAATGAGGAGTCCGTGTCTAGAGGGACACGTGTCAGAGAATATCTGATAGACAGATCGCTCCCCTTCGACAGAGTCAGAGCATCTTCAAGGATAGCAAGAAGAGCGTTCTCTTGGTTTTCTGCAGTTCCAGGCCGTGGGCGAACCGTCCAATGACAAGGATGTCCAAAATTCTGCACTAGAGCGTGAAACAGCTCGCCAGCCTCGACAGACGCGACCCAGAAGCCATGGGCTCTGTGACATGTCGAAGACGGGGAGGTAATCGTCCGTTGTGTGTTTGAAAATCTCCATAAAGAGTTCTACAGGGAATTTTCGAAGAGGAGAGAGAATTGGTCGGTAGGCTTCAATAAGCCACTCAAGATGAGCTTTTTCGACTTGATCACTGGACTCCACAGACGCGTCTAGCTGTTTGATACGATTGGATGCATCATGTAGTATCTCTGATATGTCAGCGTAATCCGATGGTGAAGGGGGGTCATTGGTGTGGAGGAGACGTCCATATGACCTGGCGCGATCAACAAGGGCTGGTCTAAGGTCACGGTTGCAGCACTGAGTAGATACTGGAAATTCACTAAGACTTGTCAGAAAAATCATGGGTGAAATTGGAACCACATACCTAGGCATTGTAGTGTCACACAGTTGTAGCCTGCAGGTGGACAGCACGATGAGTGGTAGTGGCCGAACTTCCGGCGTGTTTGTTTTGGCGGCACAGCCACCAGCACCTCTAACACGTTGAGAATGGACGGTCAGCGCTTCAGCTCTAAGAATTCTTTCTTCATTCGATGGTCTGAAATAAGTTTAGAGAACTCCGAACCGCGCTTTGGACTTTGTTATCCATCGAATCCCTTCGTTTAAATAGTGTAACATATAACAAAGAATAGCTTCTCCTATCGGAGCGCCCTGATGGAGCGTGCACGTTGCCTTCAGAGAAACGTAGTATCCGTTTTACTTGGGATCAAAGATCTGCATTGTATAAATATTTTCTTACACTACGATTAACGTACATGCAAGCTTCTTCGACTACATACCGTCCATTCAATGTTCATGTGATGGCGATTTGTCTAATCTTTGCAATCAATACCACCTACTTAGCAACAGACACAGCTTCCAGGTTCCAATAGCTCTCAGCATACTCGAGAATTGCCCTATCAGAGCTAAATTTCCCCATCTATGATACAAGATATTTAGTACGGAAAACAGGATGAGTGAAATGCATAGATCTGACCTTGGCCACAGTCCTGATCGATTTCTTGATCCATTCCGTCTTGTCGAGATAGGCCTCGTCAACCATTGCCAACGCAGCAATGTCTAAATTATCGTATCTCAGCAAGAAAAAAAAACATGAAACAGAAATGAGGCTCACAGGAATCAAAGTCTTCGGTAATCAGGTAATGGTCGACTTGCCTGATGGTGTTGAGGAGACTGACGAATTTGCCGGTCAGAAGACAATCCCTCCAAAATCGAGACGGAAACTTTACGGTTCATAGACACCTCCATCTCCAAACATGCCTTCAGAGATCTTGTTGAGAACATTGGCTAGCGCTGGGCATTTCTCTTCAATCGGGATGGGGTGGTACAGATGCTGGTATCGTAGATCCTCAACGTCCCTTTAAGACAATGAGTAGACAGGTCACCGAACAAACAGAAGATACCTACGGCGTCAAGTGACCAAAGAAGACTGCAGGGAGCTGAATTAAACTTTGGGTTTTGTTCGAAGTAAGTTCACTCACAGACGTTGCTCTCGCCAACCTATATTATCCAAGATCAGAACACAGAGAATGATCTGTGCGGATAGGACGTACGGATTCAGCGATTTCAATGTTCGCACCATCTGCATGCGAGATGTGTTCAATTGAGTTCCTCCATACCGGTCGAGTTGCACTTACCAACGGTACCAACAAGTAAACCTCCGTTCAGGCAGAATTTCATGTTCGAAGTACCCGACGCCTCGGTTCCCGCAGTTGAGATGTGTTGACTGATGTCCGAAGCGGGAATCAACACCTCTGCGACCGACACAGAGTAATCCGGGAGGAAATAAACGGTGAGGTATTCTTTGGTATCCGGGTCAGCATTGAGGATGCGAGCGACGTTGACGATCAGTCGGATAGTCTGTCCAGGATGTCGTCGTTAGCCTGATTTATACATACGGGACGGCAGACATACGAGTTTAGCAATGTAATCTGGCGATCTTTGTTTCAGCGCGTGAATAGGCCTAAGAGAGACCGCTTACAGGCAGGGGCCGCCTTGCCGGCGAAGAATACAACGCGATGGTTTACTTTCTTACGTGCTTCTGGGGACATGGCCTTCAAGGTCAGATATCGCTGGAATGAAACACGTCAACATCGAATAAGCATAGTATACGGATCACTTGCATGGATAACACCAAGTATGTTCAACGTTTGACGCTATAAACTTGTTTCATCTCGGGAGTCTATAATTGAACTCTGACGCGTACCTTGTACTCATGCAAACGCTAGAAACCGTAAATCAGATTTCATAGTATCCATAAATGTGTGCGCTCTTACCTTGATCTGGACGTCAAACATGGCATGCGTGTTGATAGTGAGTCCAAGAGTCGTCTGGACATAATGCGCCAATCGTTCTTTGTTGCGCTGCTTGATTGCAGCCCATTCCTTCCGGAACCGAGAGTCCTCGGCGAAGGGAAGAAGTTCCTCGAGTTTGTCGAGATTCTTCAACCATACGCTCTTCTCGACCTTCAATGTCTTGCTGATGAGGTCGCTGAGCTCGGGGTTGCACTATCGCATAGAATAAGTGAACATTTAATCGCTGGAACAGAACAGAGGCGCTTACCTGGTCAAGCCATCGTCGTGGAGTAACTACAAGATCAAAATCAGGGATGAACAGAGGTCGACAGAGTGCAACGACAAGTACATACTTCCGTTCGTTACGTTGCTGAACTTGCTGATGCCCTCAAATTCAACAAAGTCCTTCAAGATAGTGGTTTTGACGAGGTCGCTATGTAACTGTAGGACCGGAAGGATAAGCCGAGCGACAAACCTGAGATTTAAAGCGACGACCGACCTCAGCAACACCATTGACTTTTTTGCTTCCTGTTCACTTTAAGTACATTCCAGAGTTTCAACGTGATCATAGATATTACCGATGCAGGCCAAATGCGCCATTCGGACTTGTTTAGGGAAACCCTCTGGTGTGATACAAATTTTCAGTAATAGCATAATTTAGAGCTTGGACGTCTATTCACCTTCAATGAGAGACATTCTTCCCAGTCTGTCTCGATCGCCGGGGAATTTCTTCTCAACGGCCTGTAAGAAAAACCTGAGAGAAGCGTGTTAGGTCCTGCCAACGAATGGAAAAGTCCTCCTACAGATTCTAACAAAGCTGGTCAGATAGGGCACTTTACATTAGTATCATCTATCGACTTACAATATCATAAATGATTTGCATGTGCCTGCCGGTGATCTCGAATGTCAGTTATCGAAACCTACCATAACCAATTGATATCTATACCTTGGTAACACGTGTTCCATCAATGGAACCGGCCATTTCTCTAGTGCTTCCTAACGCTTGATCAGTAAACACACTAAGAGACCAGGGGTAGGGCATACGGGCAATACGGTGTGATTTGTATAGAAAACTGTGTTGTTCACAATGTTCCAGGCCTTGTCCCAATCCAGGTCCTCTTCGTCAATCAGAATACGCATGAGTTCAGGAATGGCGAGAGTCGGGTGCGTCTACCAGTGGAAAATTAGCTTCCATCTATCAGGCAAGAAGAAATGTATACATCATTGAGTTGGATTGCGATGTCTGCAAAACGGATCAGCATCACTCCGTTCATAAATTGGTAGAGCATACAGTCAGGAATCTCAGTGATCGGTTTGCCAAGGTTCTTGAACCGTCGCAGTATATCAGCCAGACTAGCAGCAGTCCAAAAGCTACAATATCGATGAGATACATCTATTGCAGATGCAGCTCGTCACTCACTATTGCTGCTTCAAGCGCAGCTCCTTTCCGACTAGATGTTGCCGTCAGGAATCATTTGCATAAGGTAGCAGCGCACTTACAGGTTCTGTCAGTCGAGAAGAATTAATTAGAACGATAATAGGTCGAAGAAGACGTAGCTCACGTATGGTCATTGGGGTACAAGACAGAGGTAATCGCCGCTGCACTGTTAGACGATTCGACAGCACCTTCATAGTTACCCGCTGTATTTGAAGTCGAGATCAGTATATATCGAAAAGGATATTTGGTCCAGCTAACCATTGAAGGAGTTGAGATCGAATCCTCGCTTGGGTTTACTTTCCCAAAGTCTCAGGTTGTTCGTAGTCTTGGTGTAACATCCAGGAATCATAACGTCGTATGCAACAGCGAGGACTTCTTGACCTCCTGTCCATGAGGCCCGAGGAGTGCCATCGTTCAAACGCTCCGCTTGCCCATAAAAACGTACATCATAAGCTACATCTAAACGAGGAAGCTATACACAATGCATCAGAACAACTCAATCATGATATGAAGACGTAGCTCACCTCCCAGGGATTTTGATTATCTAGCCATGGGTCCGGGGCCTAAAAGGGTGTCATTCAAAGGCGAATGGGATTCTAACAAGCAACTAACCTCCAACTGGTTTCCCTCCGGAGAGATAAGCTATAAAGTTGAATGAATCAGGCGTTAAACGGCTTTAGAATCGCAGAAGCAAACCTGCTGAAAGATTCCGTACTTGTACCTTAGCCCGTAGCCCCAAACTGGGAGTTCCTATGTGAAAAAGAACATGATTGGACGTCCGTTCGTAACGCCTGGTAACGCACCTGAGAAGCAGATGAATCAAGGTAGCAAGCAGCAAGACGACCTAGTCCGCCATTCCCAAGAGCAGCATCGCGCTCCTTATCCAAAAGATCCTCAATGGAGAAGCCCAGCTTCTGTACTCCGTCTCTGTACTGGTCTTTTAAACCAAGATTCAGAAGCTGTGATAAGTATAATCATGAATATCGTATATTCCCACGTCGAGAAGCCCATACCGCGTTATCCAGAGTACGACCCATCAGGAATTCAAGAGAGAGGTAATACGCCCTCTTGGGGGCTTTCCGCGTATAAGTGAGCTGGGTCTCGTTCCAGTTCAGCTGTCCAAACCGAGGTAAATTTCACGGCGAATAGTAAAAGGAAGAGAAACGTACAATCAAGTTGTCCCGGACTGAAAGCGCCGCGGCCTGGTAGGCACCAAGGTCATCTAAAGAGAATGCAAATGATGTTAAGGTTCTCGAACACGCGATAATAAATAAGATGTACCCAAATTGCTTGCCTGGCGTGCTAGGGAGGTCTGAACATGATTTACGAAGGACTTGGTGATAGAAGCGACATCTGATCGGGGGTCAATGAACGTCGGCTGAGCAATAGGTTCACATTGCAGCGTACCGGTGTCGACACCTCGCATACCCTCCTTCCATATCTTCTCATCGCCTTTTGGCCATTTCTCTTTTCCAGTGTCGTCAATCTCCGGCAAGTAGCCTGAGTGTATAGTCAGCATCAAATTGGATTACCGCGCCGCGACTGGAGCATACCAGTCAAAGACCTGACATGCCTTCGAGGGCGTGAAGGTCTGCCGATGGACTTTGGATCGATGGTGGAAGTCATCAGTGGTGGTGGTGGTAGGGAAGCAACCCAGGCTGCTACTCAGAGTACTTATACAAAAATCGAAGGTCAGCACTCGACGTCATGGTAAGTCTGGACTTCCTAATTGAGCCTATTTCACGCCACGTAAATTCTGAATCGGATGTGCTGGGCCGAATTCCGACCACCCATTCCCGCAGAGGTCACCCCGTGTTGGATAAAGTTCAACGAAGAACTCTTTACTCGGGAAACGTCTGCTCTGTCAACCTCTGTGGGCACCCAACTATTCAGTATTGTACTTCATGCTTTACTTCCACAGTTCTGGGCCCCGGGGTTAAATGGTCTAGCCGTCGAAACCTGTCCAACGAATCAGGAGTGCTCACGATAGTTGTATGACGACCAGCTGTGGAGTACATATCATGTTGAAAGTCTATTTAACACACGTTCCAGGCTGGGTGCCTTAGGTACCGGTCCATCACGGCGAACCAAACAAGAGCAACCCTCCCAGTGCCGATGCACATTCATGCACGATTTCCATATTACACCAACAACATGGATGACCGCTGCAGAGCCTGCAGAGCATCCCGGTGCAACTCCCGAATCACTTCCTAGTATCGCGAGAACATCAGGAAAATCGACAGACGAATTTCTAATACATACCTCTGCACTCTGTATCTTGTCCGTGAGTCCCACACCAACACCAGCCCAAATAACGAGCCGCTCCGCCTCTCCCCTTGCACTGCTCTCATCAAACCTCCTGAGCCTCTCATCAAGGCCTAATCCCTCATCATGATCTCTCCAGATACCGTTAGCAATTGCCCGCCCATCGATACCATCAGGCCAGCCCATAGTGCGGCCAACTTCATCAAACATCAAACCTCTTGCTGTTGCGTTCAATCCGGCCTTGACGAGGACGTCCTTTCTTGCAGACGAGTAGGCCGACTCGCGAGCGAAAAGAAAGCGCGTGCCAAGGACGACACCAGACGCTCCGAGGGTCAAAAGCGACGCGATCTGAGCACCGGTTGCAATACCTCCGGCGGCGAGAATGAGTGGGCCGTCTTCGGGAACAGCTGCCAGTACAGCAGACAACAACTGAAGAAGCGGTGGCGCTTTAGCTCCTCCGTGCCCGCCAGCTTCAATTCCTACGAGATAGTCAGCATCAGACTGTTCGAAGATTGACAACTTGCCTTGAACGACTAGAGCATCAACCTTCCACTCATTTGTTGCTCTCAGAGCCTCTTCTACAGAGTTCACGATGACATAGATGAGTGTCTTGAAGTTCCTCTTCCCGTCGTACGCTCTGACCTGAGCGATGTAGTTACCTAGATCATCCCCAAAAGCGAACCAGATCGCTTTTGGAAGTTCGTCTAAGACGCGAACGAGACGTGGGTCGTCTGAACCCTCCGTCAACTTCAAAATCCAGCTAATGAAACCAACACCGACTGGCAGAGGTACGTCTGGGGGAACATCGAGTTCACGCCTGATGATGCGCAGGGTATTCACGAGTTGCTCCGAAGTGTCGAAACCTGGTGCAAATTGAGCTCACGAAACAAAACTACAAGCTGGACACATACCTGCACCGAAGAACCCAAAAGCGCTCACCAATGTGACGGCTGAGATTAGATTGGCCGTGGACGCAAACGCCATCGGAGCTACCACGATCGGAGAAGTTATATCTATGTTCAAAAATGAGCGTTCGCCCTGTAATTACGATCACAGAACCCACTCAAGCATTTCGTCAATTTGGTGGAGATGTTCTGCATCGCGAGGTAGAAGATGAGCGATGAGCGTGAGCATGTAAAGTGTTTTAAAGTTTATGAACAGAATTGCATAAATGCGGGCGCTGCTTCAGTTGCGTTCTCCTCTCCGATAATACCAGGCTGAGGACCCGTGACGCAAACTAGACAGCGGAGACTCGTAATAGAGTGGTGTAAAAATCAGGCCCCGTGGACAATGTCCGCGCCACCTTTCAAATTTCGTCAACGTGAACGTACATCCATTTAGTTGTGTCATTAATGTACAAGCAGTTGCGATGCTTTCTGTAATGCGCGGACCGTCTCTTCTTGTAGTTCACGGACAACTTCCTATTGAAATATGGTTAACAGTGGATACAGAAACCTTGCTTCAGGCTTACCTCAACACTCTGGATTTTATTCGTTAAACCAACACCCGCGCCAGCCCACACGGGGAGACGAGAGTTAAATCCTTTATCCTTCTCCTCATCAGCTCGCTTCAACCGTTCTTCCAAACTCAACCCTTCATTCACATCGCTGATAATCTCATTCGCGATACCTCTCCCATCGATACCCGTGGGCCACCCGACCGTCCTGTTGATTTCATCAAACGCCGTGCTCCTTGCCGTCGAGCCCAGCCCAGCTTTGACAAGCGCCTCTTTCTTTGCAGGTGGGTAGTTAGACTCGTGTGTAAACAAAAACCGAGTCCCTATAACGACGCCATCTGCGCCCAAGGTGAGCATAGAGGCAATCTGAGCGCCGGTCGCGATGCCGCCAGCTGCCAATATGACAGGGCCATCTTTGAGTACAGATGCGACGACGGCAGTCAAGAGTAGCGCTACAGGGGGAGCCGTAGCACTTCCGTGGCCACCGGCTTCGTTGCCTACTCCAGCATTAGTATTAGATCACAAAAGCTCCAAAGCGCTACGCACCCTTGCACTACTAAAACATCAGCCCCCCATTCATTGGTTGCCTGTAAAGCCGCCTCCAGAGAATTTACGAGGACGAACACCTTTGTCTTGTGGTCACGCTTCGAATCGTGCTCTCTGACCTGTCGAACATAACTTCCGATGTCCTTTCCAAAAGCAAACCAGACTGCCTGAACACGCTCTTCCAGCACGCTCGTCAAACGTGGATCTTTAGATACGTTGCTCTTCTCGAGGATCCAGGTGATGAATCCCACACCGACAGGAAGCGGTACATTCGGCTGCAATCCCAAATTCGCCCGGATCGTCTGCAGAGTCTCGGAAAGCTGTTCGGGGGTGCTATTGCCTAGCAAAGAGTTAATTTTCAGTAGGACTGCTAGGGGAGGGGGGGGCTGTCCTCCTCGCCTGCACCAAGAAATCCGAAAGAACCTGTGGAAGTTATCGCAGAGACGAATCCTGGCGGGGAAACATACGCCATAGGCGCCCCGACGATTGGGGTCTTGATGTCTGTCGTGCTATCAGGATATCTGGGCAACTACTTCAATGAAAGCATACCAAAAAGGCTGGTCAATCTCGTCGAAATCATGTTTGTTGCAAGAGTGAAGATGAGTCAGAAACGACGTATTTCAGACAAATGGTCATCTGGTCCATGTATCGCGTCTTCTTGGTTCCGAAGGAGTCAAAAAGGTATCGGCCGAAGGAACATGAAGCCCAAGGTGCTAGAATTTATGCATCCGAAGTTGGCAAGTGCAGTACATAGGAAAGTAAAGATAACATCTTCTCAGTGGAATTAGCGTTTAAGTACTTAGTACTATTCGATGTTATTTACTTAAATAATATTAACAATATTAAATAAATAATTCAAATCGCAGACGACCTGACCACCGACATCGGCAAAGTGAAGGTACGCATCCCTTTGATTACTGTGCCGCATGCAAATTAGTATCATCAGTTGGATTATAGCTCTTTGGCCTCCTTTCGCTGGTCGTGGGGCGTCTGAAAAAGAGCCTAATGGATCTTTCAAACTGATAACAGTTGTAGATGCTAATTTAATGTGTTACCATCATATACACTGCACTCTTCAAGTTGTCACCACAATTGAAGATCCGCTCGGATTCTCTAGCATTCTTGCCTTGTGGATGTCATTGAACGTGACGGGAGTGCTGGTTGCTTGCAGGGACGCCGAGATCTCCTGGAGAATCCCGCTACTCAGCTACAGCGACGGCCTCCTGTTCTTTTCAAGTGACGACAGAATGGCTGACACACTCCCAATTTGCCCCATTCCAAGCAATTCGGACATTGCAGGGATTGGCGTTCGCATTTCCACATACCTACAGGCATGCCTTGCCTTGCTCATAGTGATTTCTGGTTGCGGTCCACTAATACATTGAGAGGAGTGATGATGCTACATATTTATTATAATTGCGCAGGCAAACTTCGTGATACATGTACATATCGCTCTCTACCGTGATTTTTTTGAAAAATACTTTGAACGCAAAACACGGGGTTGGTCAAAACTTTTTGATGAATTTGCTAACACTCCCCCGTAGCAGGTAAAGCACTCAATCATACCTCCACTGTAGGTAAATTTGCGGCTTGCAGTTAGTGTTCAAAACGTCCGAAGCTACTTTGAAAAACCAGGTAAATAAAGCCGAAACATAACCAAAAATTTAAAAAATCGCGAGGCACACTTTACTTAAATAAGAACAGTACTAGATAATTAATCAAATCACAGACGGGCCGGTTTCCTGACCACCGACCACCACATCTGCTCAGTACGTTCTCGAGTAAATTCTGGTAGAGTGAAGGTACGCATCCCCTTGATTATCGTGCTGTATCTAAAATTATAACTCAAGTCGTATCTCAGCTCTTTGGTCTCTGATCGTGGAAAAAAGCCAGCATGTCATCCTCTTCGTATAGCTCCCTCGGAGAGATGCTAGTCGGGCCGACAAGTACTAGGCAACGACACAGTCTCTCTGATGTTCGTGCTATTGTCGCCAAAGAAATTGCAGTACGCGTAATGCGGAGATTCGAAATCCTCGACGGTAAATACCTCCTACAACTATGATAGACGGCCACCTAAACTGACCAGATGCTAGAATTTCTGTATTATCGACATCTAGTAAATCAGATGACGTAGAGTTCCTTACGGAGATTGGCCAAAATATCCAGCTTAATCTCGCCGTACACAACCACATATGTGCTGTAGCAACTACCGGTCCTTATCGAGGAACAGAAGCGATCGGTTTCCTCCTCGTCTGCGCGTCTTCGATGGACTTTAGTAGCCGGGCGTCAATTCTCGCTCGAGCCAAATTCATGAACCGCGTCGCGTCTTTCAAGGACATAGACGGAACTATGTGGATAGCAGGCATCCGAGAACTTGGCATGTTCGCCTACGACACCGCCGCCATCTGGGACACTCTACGTAAATCCGCCCGTACGCCCATCGACCCGTTACACTCTCCGCCCGGCTCTCAGGGAATAGAAGAGAGGCTTATCAATGCTCGGGCAAAGCTGCAGCGACTCACGCCGCAGAATGCATACGAAGAGCTCCGCGTTCTTGAGGACCATGTACCTACCATCCTGGTAGACATCAGGCCAGCTGCGCAGAGAGAGGCTGAAGGTTTTATCGAGGGCTCCATCATCGTCGAGCGCAACGTGCTGGAATGGCGCTTTGACCCGCGATGCGAATATAGATTGCCCATCGTTGATCGCTACGATCTGAGGACGATTGTCATATGCCAAGAGGGGTACACGAGTAGTCTCGCAGCGGTGTCATTACAGGAGTTGGGATTGTTGAACGCCACAGATATTATTGGGGGTTTTCGGGCATGGAAAGAGGCCGGATTGCCACTCACCATTCCTGAACCGGTCTTCACTTCTCGTGATGATATCTCTGAGAGCATTGTTATACAGGCATGATGTACAGACACGTAAGTACAGAGTGAGATGAGTGCGAGGTTTCGAATTATGTACTTGTACAGTATGCTGAAAGCTTTACTTCCCTTTCCCCTTGTTTACCATATCTTGAACCAGCTCTTACCGGATGACTCGCCCTTCTCCTCTGGGCGTACTTCGTCGCGCTCCCTCCTGAGATCCTCTAGGATCTTCTTGACTCCCTCAATATCGCCTACACTAGCTTTTCCACCAAACCAATCAACTACTATGGGCCATTTTAGTGCATTTGGATTACGTGAAGCGGCCTGGAAGACGCCGCCAAGCGTGGAGGGCTGATCCCTATCATAGGGAGCGGAAGGATGAGCTGAAAGAAATATAGAGGAAGCAGGCTGTTGCCCAGACGTCTTGACGTATGACGAGATGGTTTCAAGCTGGTCCCTAGTTGGGGGGCCTTCCACAACGTCCAAATTGAAGTAAAGAGGAGGATTCGAGGTCATGTCGGGGGGATAAGGGCCAGATACAGCTTTCTGAAGGAGTTCCAACGCCTTTAGAGAAGGAGGGGAAGCAGGATTGTGACTGAGAGACTTTGTGAGATCCTCGTTAATGAGACCAACGAAATAAGCTCACAATATGGATACGGAACGCTAATGGGCACAATTAGCTACATATAGATGGAAATTATATCTCGACTTACGGCGACACGGTTCAATGAAGCAAACATGTCGAAATATTTGAAGGAGGTATTGAATGAAGCCAGATTTACAGAGAAAAAGAAGAAAGGGCCGCCCTTGTCTTATGGAGTGAGTACAAGTGGATCTTGTGAAAGCAGCAAGTAAACACAGTGAATGTTCGGGAGCAACCTGGAGAGACCTGGAGTCAATTTCGGAAGTCCGCTGGTGACTGGAGATGACGTACTATATCCAGTAGCGGCAGCTTCATGCCGGCCCGCGATTCTTCCCTTATTATCCAGTCTCTTGTTGGCGGAACCTCATTTGGCGGTAAAAATTTAACTGAATTTGAATAGCTATGCTACATTGGACAAGTCACTCAGATCTACATAACCTTAAATGGACCCCAAGGTAGGAGGTCATTTATGTTCAGATTAGTACTACTACTTCAAAAAACAGCGGCGAGGAAACGGCTCACATGCAGCTTCACATGTTGCAATCGCAATATCCACCCACTGCTCCACGAGCTTCGCGAAATGCAAGAGCGACTGATATACCATTGTCAGGGCGGACCACATCACAGAAAAACAAGGCGGCACCATGAAACCATTTCTCTGTGATGCATGACCATGACAGTTTTCATGACTCAGTACAGTCGAGGCAGATACGAAGTGCACCTCTTGACAACCCCATCGTAGGTGTCGGATAGGTACCGGTGAAGGCCCTCGAACCATCAACGGACTGATAGTTTACATCCTAAAAATCAAATCTGGCGTGCAGCAAGTTCGGCAAGGTGATAGTCCAGCAATGTCGATTACCATGTATCTCCCCACATCACGAAGATAAGCAAACGCAACTGTAGAAGTGCTTGAAGTTGACATGAACTTTGAAGGACAATATCTGATCCGTGCAAGAGAGACCTAAGGCCTAGATCCAGAAACTACGAGGCCGGGAATAACGAAACCAAATCTAAAGGGAAGAAATCAGAGACGAAGGTCTGCGTCGTATACACCGAGGCCATGGATGTGGCGAACACGCTGGCGGCCCCAAAGCTAGCAAAAGGAAAACATAATGGCACTCCGGCGAGGGATCCGTACGGTCCTTCAACGCCGTAATAATTTCCTCCGCTCTGTCATTCCAGAGTACTGCTTAGGATGAATTTTCGATACCAGTACTACTTCGTTTTATAATATTTGACGGTAATGTACTGAAGAGTAAATTTACTTTCGTTATGCTGAAGAGCCATCGGGCTTGCCTGAGTCGGGAATACCAGTTAGGGAGTTCATGCGGAGTTTGAATTATTTTAACCCAGTTTTTTCTCAACGTGTTTTCCTGTTTTACATGTCCCGTCTCATTGTAAAGAACCTACCACCGTACATCACGCCCGAGCGCCTTCGGAAGCATTTTGAACAGAAAGGCTGCCCTCAGGGTACCCTTACTGACCTCAAAGTCGCTCACAAGCAAGATGGGACTTCGCGTAGATTTGGTTTTGTTGGATACAAAACGGACCAAGAAGCCTCAGCGGCGAAGGAATGGTTCGACAAAACCTTTATCGATTCTGCACGAATATTTGTCAATGTTATCGAGGTGAGTCTACAAGTTTTCATCTCATCTTATCCCAGAAAAATGACATTTGACTGGAGTTTCTAGGGTGCAAAGGACGCACCAGCTCCTCGACCGAATAAACGGCCACGACTAGACGCTCCCACCGATACGTCGTCTGACCAGCCGGCGAAGTCAAAGATGAAGACGGCTGCGAAAGAGGACAACAAGGCTAAGACAACGAAAGAGTCCCGTTTAGGCGAGTTCATGGAAGTCATGCAGCCACGGACGAAGGGACCCTCCTGGGCCAATGAAGCACAGCCAGAGGCATCGACAAGTTCGCGTACTTTGGACGTGGATATGCAGGATCCTGAAGTGCAAGCGCCAGATGTGAAGGAGTTGAATTCAGAAGGCCTGTCAGATTTGGATTGGATGAAACAGGCACCTGTCGAAGAAAGTGGACGAAGATGAGAGGGTCTTCGAGCAATCTGATGACGAGGAACTGGCTCTAGAGGGCGAGGTAATTGTTCAGTTCCGTGTATTATGCGTATTGTGTACTGACCGTTGAATAGGCCCCCACCATGCCTGCCGTACCTGAGGCCCCGAAGGATCCCACAGAAGAGACTATACTACAAACGTCGCGTCTTTTTGTCCGGAATCTTGCTTTCTCATGCACAGATACCGAGCTCCAGGAACTGTTTAGTGGATACGGAGAGATATCTCAGGTGAGGATCTGCTCTCTATTATCGCAATGTCTCGCAGTTGCGTAGTCCGAGATGACAAAATAAATAGGGACATCAGACTCTCACGAGCATGTTGATCCTTATGGGAAACCGATAGTAGAAAAATTTCTGATTATATTCTCTCTTATTGTCTCTGCCAAAACTCATGCTAACTTTATTTTCGTCGCAGGTACGGTCAATTCTTTTTCATACCAGGATGAAAACCATTATAGGGACATCAGACTCGTGAGAATGCTGATTCCTTTGGGATACCGATAGTAGAAATATTTTTCTGAATTTCTCTTTGATATGATCTGTACTGTGTGCTCATATGCTTTATTTGAACAGGTTCACATACCTCTTGATGCGCAGACAAAGCAGTCGAAAGGGTTAGCATATGTTACATTTGCACGGGCTACGGATGCCGTCTCTGCATACAAGACTCTAGACCGCAAATCCTTCCAAGGTCGTCTGCTGCATATCCTTGCTGCTGTCGATCGTAAGGGTGCCTATCAGGTGGAGGAGGCAGAAGGAAAGAAACGAACTCTGAAGGACGAGAAAAATGCGAATCGCAAGGCTACCGCCAGCAAAGATTTTAATTGGAGTATGCTTTACATGAATGTATGCGTCTCCATTAGTTCTTCCTTATCTTAGGCTAATATCTATGGTTTAGAGCGATGCAGTGGCTTCATCTGTCGCTGACCGCATGAACAGTCGCCAAATCCGATATATTGAACCCAGAATCGTCGGATAATGCCGCCGTGAAACTTGCCCTCGCAGAGACGCACATCATTCAGGAAACAAAATCGTATTTTGAATCTCAGGGCGTCGTACTATCATCTTTTTCATCGAGGGCTCGTTCAGAAACAACTATCCTCGTCAAGAACATTCCTTATGGAACAAGCGAGGATCAGATACGACAATTATTTGAGCCTCATGGGACACTTACACGCGTTCTTGTACCACCTGCGGGTACGATGTCAGTGGTTGATTTTGACAGACCCGATGAGGCGAGTCAGGCATTCCGTGCTGTTGCATATCGTAGGCTTGGTAACTCCATCGTTTACCTGGAAAAAGGCCCCTTGGGCATATTTTCAGATGCTCCTCCTCCTGTCACTGCATCAAAAACTCACGTTTCCTCCTCCTATGCCATCACTATCCCCGAACAGGCTGAAGACGACGGAGAGCCCTCACTCTCTGAAGGTTCGACGCTATTTGTCAAGAATCTGGCGTTTTCTACGTCAACAGAACGCCTCAACCAGATGTTTAGTAATCTACCATCCTTTTCTTTTGCCCGTGTGCAGACCAAGCCGGATCCTAAGCGGCCTGATGGGCGGCTGAGCATGGGATATGGGTTTGTGGGGTTCAAAGATGTCGAAGGTGCTCGGAAGGCGATGAAAAGCATGCAAGGTTTTGTTTTGGATGGACATGCATTGCACATCAAGTTCGCCGGCCGGGGCGCAGAGGATGAGGGGCGCGGTAAAGATAGTACCATTTCGAAGAGTCGGACGACTAAGATGATCGTGAAAAATGTGCCGTTCGAGGCCACCCGGAAGGACATCCGGGAGCTTTTCGGGTTAGTACCTCTCTCGTTTATCAAGAATTATATAACTTATTGTCTTTTTTTTTTTTGCGCAGTTCACATGGACAGCTGAAATCTGTCCGCCTTCCAAAGAAGTTTGACTCACGCACGCGTGGTTTTGCCTTCCTTGATTTTGTTTCAAGGGCAGAAGCCGAAAACGCCTATGCAGCGTTGCGACACACTCATCTTTTGGGTCGGCATCTTGTACTTGAATGGGCTGAGGAAGCCGAACAGGATCTTGAGGTGCTGCGAAAGAAGGCGGGCGTAGGCTTTGGTGACGGCAAAGCAATACCTGGACGTAAAAGGAAGCTCGACATGGGCAACACCGTCGAAGGGGAGGTTGATGACGAGTGAGATATTGACAGTCCCTCAATTCCCCACGGACGATTGTCGGGCTAGCATTGCTGTCTTTATTGTCTTTGAATATCAGGAATGATGATCTGCCGTTCGTGTAACAATGCGCATCCGCGGGGACGGAACGACTTGCCTTCTTAAGCAAGGTTACCGACTAGGCACCGATTCCCATCTTTTTGTCAAAGCGGCAATTATCAGGTGGCATGTAGCGGTCAAACCACGCTTGTTATTGTTAACGCCTGGTTTCTAGATTTAACCCGGGACGCGTTGGGGTCAAATGTGTGCAGATTGGGACGACACAATAAGCTTTGGTCGTCTGGTCTGAGACTGAGTACAATAACGTAGCTGTCAATGCCTGTATAAAAGTCGGTCGAGTTCACTGCCGTCACTTCAGCTTCACTCCACTACCTGCTTTTGCAACCTGTGCTTTCTGCATAACTCATCCTCATTATCATGGATTGCTTCGAAGAGTGCTCAGCTATCATCATCATCAACCAGGCAGTAGTCGGTGACGTCGACAGAGACATGCTGCCACGCAACGAGGCCGCATCTACCTCCTCAACAAGCGGCTGCGTCATCTCATGATCGCACTTCGCTCCCCTCCCATCTTTCCTCTTTCGAAGTGAGTTTTCTTACTGATCCTGACGACGCCTTACTGACTCTTCCGCCTACAGAATTACTATTCGGCTTCTTAATACGTGAATAACTCACGTCTATATTCATACAACACTTTGGGATTGGAATGTCGACTTAGTCGACGATGGTGGAGGGAAGGGGGGGTTCTGACGCGCGGTTTTTTTTTTGACTCCTTGGCGATACCCGCAAACCATTCGACTTTCGCGACGACTAACGTCCTCTTTTTATCATTATTGCGTTCAAGCAGGGGATGGGGAATTGTAAATATTACACTTACACCTGCACTGTATTGTTATCATTTTCGGGGATTTCTGCTTAATGGCACGGGATTAATTACTCAAGCGGTTCGAATTGAAAGTGATGACCTCCGCGGTATCCTTTTTTTGCAGTAACTGTCGGCCCCAGTCCGCCTGGTAACAATGTTATTCTACGGAGAACCAGTTAACAGTTGCCTTACTTGCACAAGAACTAGCAGGACAGGGAGTTTCACCCCGCGAAAAGGTGCTCATGCCAACCACCGACAGGAAATCCATTTACGGATACCAAGGGTTTGTCAGTTCCGATTCTTATCGTCATCACCGATGGAACCCAGAGTTATGAGGGACTCAGCTGAAAATGCAATACCCAATCTAAAACCCCCGGGCGATTTCCGTGCTTGAACCCACGACCTCCATCCTTCTGGATGTGGAGACGACTTGGACATTGCCAAGCCAGGCATGGTGGCTAATCCACCCGAGCAACGCCCCGCCGTGGTATTGTCTTTCTGCTGAACGGGGAGAGCTGCCATGTACCGCCTTCCTTCGTCATCGCGAAGGATTACGGCAGAGCAACGAGATGGTTGAGCGTCCCAACATGTACTCTCGAGGGCCCATTCAATACCGGGTTTGTGCCACACACTAGATATTACTTACAGTCGTTCCAAGGAGTAAAGGGACGCGAACTAGGACACCACAACGTTTACACTTTGTATAACAGTAGGTAATGACATCTTATCTGTTCTGCGCTCCGTCCGACTTTGAAGCTATCCCTACACTTCCTGCTTGCCTATAGAAAATGAATGTTAATAGAATCATCATCCATGTACGAAGATGAAGCACAAACCATTCCTTCTCAAAGTAACATTGAAACCAGCTTCTTTGAACTGCTGAAGGATGTCAAACTGACATTCATCATATTCAGTCTCGGTATCCCAGTATCGCCGGGTATCGCTGTCGATGACGATTGACAGGGATTGTAATCCATCGCAACTGCCTGGGTTCCAACGTGCACGTATAATATTCGCGAGCCTTCCGAGTATACTGGGGATGCCCCCCTCATCTTCCTCAATGATCAACTTGAATACCGCCAAACCGGGGAACAGGTCATGACTCCATCCGTACTTTTTGGACGCCAACGAATCCAGAAAAGGTAAGAGATTTCCCGCATCCTCAAGAACTTTCACAGAGAGCTGGCGCAGGGGACAGCCAGAACGGTCGCCAAACTCATAAAGTACTTGCGAAAAATCATCCAGAGTATAGCTCTCCAAAGAAAGTTTTTCGAGGGCAGGACACGTCAAGTATTGCAGAAGTGTCGGGGATGAGTCTCGGAAAGACAGTTCCAGACGGCGTAAAGACCTGTGTGTACAGTGTAGACTGTGGCTCTCCCAAGGGGAAACGTCGTGAACGCCTGCCATGTAAGTTTCGAGCAGCGGGGCTTCGGTAAGAAGACGTAGGTGCTCTTCAACAGAAGCCTCGACATCATGGCGCAGGCGGCGCATCTGTGACCAGGAAAAAGATAGCAACATTTTGGGCGCGCTGGTGACCGTCAACACCTTAAGCGTTGGTGCGACACTCAACGCGTCCAGTAATTGGCAATGGAAAGGGCCATCTACCTCTAACCCTTGGCAAACCGAGAGGTCAAATCTGACCAACGACGGGAGTCTCCCCTTGGCCTTCTCTAGTCTACGACCTAATTTGGCTGGAATGTCGAAAGCCGCACTCTTCCACCGCATGGAATGATTGACCAACAAGTCGAGAAGTTGTTGCAGGATATCCCAAAAATCGGAGTTCCGATTGACCCAGAGGACGTCTGGACGAAAGGCATTGCGATCACTTGTTACTAACGACTGCAAGGAATATCTGACGTCCAGCTGCCGGTTGCGACTCAAGGATAGCACTTCTTTGAGGATGTCAGGGAGGTGTGAGCGGCGACTTTCGGGCTGCAGATGCAGAGATTCGATGGACAACGAAGTCCAAAGAGCGGGACATGAACGTGATATATCCTTCCAGCCGCGACAGACGTGACCGAAAACCCATGGGCCTCGTTTCGTGTCAAACACATCGTAGCACCCATCGAGCGTCTGAATGAATATCTCTGCAAGGATTTCGGAGGGAAATGCTCGGATGGGAGACAAGATGCCTTGGTGAGCAGTGACGTATTGCTGGAGGTGTCGACGCTTATTCATGAGTCGATTTAAGAGCAGCAGAAACGTGGGAGATTTCTTCGTTCTGTTTTGAAAGCTCCCTGAGGATGATCGTGCAGGAACTCTTCTACACTCTTCGCCTCTATATCGGATGGTGAATCATTGGTGAAAACCAGAGACTTGAAGGGTGAAGTATGGAGGTCAGGATCAGGGAGATTCATTTCGGAAGGAAGACGATTTCGGATTCTGTAAACTTATTTCAGACTATCAAATGGAGAATTAATTCTTTGAGCTGACCTTTGGACGAATTTCCAAGCTAAGGTGTGGCAGGGACTAGAGCGGATCGAGCCGATGAAGCGACCGGGATGGAGCTAGTAGAAATATTACACGGTTGGGCAGCGAAACAATGGAGCAAAGAGGAATGATGAAGTCATTACCTTGCTGGAAGTACGGAGGCAAGGATCAGTCCTTATTCCACTCGGCAAAACAAATCCTAGTGACAGAAATTTGAACTCAGCACGAGCGAACAGATCAAAGCCGACTTCAGCGACATGCCGAGATAAATCGGATCGCGGCACGCTATGGGACTCATTCCGCTCTTTGGTCAGCGCCAGCCCTTACTGCCCTTCAATTATGTTAACAGCTTATTCAACCTCGCCGCTCATCCAGAAACTGCCCCATCAACGGACAACAAAATCTGGCAGCAATGTCCATTCGACTCGGCAGGCGGCGAGCACTTGTACTTTATGTCAGCAGACACTTCAAACTCTTTTCCAACATCCTTCACGATCACGACAGGTCCATCACGACACGGCGGCCAGGTACATTCTTTCGTGACCAGACTCTACAACATAACGATTCCTGAGTACCAGCACCGGTTCCGCCGCAATTGAGATTGTTATATCATCAACCCTCTCTCCTTCGCTGAAGTCTTAGTGAGTGCGCTATTGGGCTGGATGTGAACTTGATCCAGGATCACAGAATTTAGTCTCGCAAGTATTGGTTCGCGATCGTCAGATTATGACCTGTCGTCTTCTCCGTCGATCCCTTCTTCACCGCTTTACACCGCCATCTCCACGTTCTATTCAATATCGCAGCTTTGCAGTTCGAGCTGAACGACGAGTTCGAATTTCCGGCCATCCGGACGCTGAATCCCAACAGCCTGACCGAGAAAGACTTCCGTGACCTCTCCGGGAAGATGTCAGTCAGTCCCCTCAAAACCTAGGCTGAAGGGTTCAGGTATGCTCCACTCAATAACGGGTGCATATCTTTCCCCGATCAAACAACCGGATTTTATTATTATTGGACCCATCCGGATCTACCCTCGACGGCAGGTCAGCTTCGGTTCCGTCTCACTTCTTCGAATGACCCATCATTATTCGAATCGGGACCTCCTTAAACCTAACGATACGCCTTGGGCTATATCAGTGGCTCGGCTATTCGGTCTACAGGATGCCAACTATGCCCGTATACTATTGGAAGATGGACTGGTCACCAAGGACCTGATTAGTTCTGAATTCTTTCGCCTATATCAGAAACATCGCCTTCAACTACATTCTGTGCTGATCGAAGTCCTTCGAAGATGCGTTCTCGTTGTATCTACCTTGTTGGTCTCAAGCATTGCATATGGTGACACCTCATGGAGTTGAGTGGACAAGACTTCGTCTCGGAGATCACTCGTGGGTGGAAGACTTCAAAATTGACTTCAACCTGGGAAGCAAGGTCAGTCCTTTGGGTCAAAGTAACCACTTTCAATGTTAACTGCCCTCCCTTCTAGTTTATACCCATGCCCGTCTCCAGGTTTATGACCACAAAGGACACCTCGCACCCGCACTACGAGTCGTGCGGATGTTCTCTCCCAGCGGAGAGGAACTTGTTTCGGACTTCCCGTTGATCAAGTTAGGTTCGTCCAAGGCATTACAGTCCTGGTATCTCCAAGCCGTAAAAGAAATGGTAGTGGAAGGATAACATTCGCACACTTACGGCCACCAATAGGAGCTAGATTTCGTTTGGGTAACGCCTACAGATTCGGCTGTATTCCTGTACGTCACCACCAAGCTCCTTTATTGGTGACTAGTCTTATCCACCCGTGGTAGATCTTGTCCCTCATACACATCAAAACCTGCTTACCACCATGAGGCTTGGTCGGGTGTCCTTCGTTCAGTTGCTTTTTAGTGTACATAACATTAGCGCCGAAGACAGCGCGGAAATCATGTTTCCTGAAATAATAATTCAATGTAACTCGAGCCACAGATAGAATGTATTCATCTCCTTAAGTTCTATATCTGCAGTCAGCATCTCATTGAGTTCGAAGGGTTTGAGGAGGATTTTCAACAGCACTACCCAGATTATCCATTGATGCTTTGCGAACCTCCTCCTGTGTCCGATAATGTTATGCTGAGGGAGACGGAACAGTATGTCTTCGAGGTCACTGTTGAAGAGTAAACTTGCTGTGAGCAAGGTATATGCGGTAATGCAACAGTGTTGGGAGCTGGAATGATAGTCAAAGATTGGTGCACGTCAATCGATTCGGTTTGAAACACAGGACCAGTAGTGTAACGGATTGCAAGGGGAGAAGCCGATAGCCTAGACCAGTGAAGTCAGTCTCCCCTGGCTGTCTGTAGTGTAGAGCCTAACTTGAATGACATGACTAGCCAGGCATCTTCCACCGTGTAGAGCGATCGACCAAAGTGTCCCAGGAATTTGCTCCTTGATTACTCCGTATCATCTTTGGGAGAGAGGAATCGGTAGGAAGCGGTCACATATGATAACAGCCTTCAATGGATATCTGATGCTTAACTTCTGGTTGCTGGCCAAGGCTAACACATCCTCAACGGATGGCAGGAAGGTCGGCACGGCGGCTCGTGTGTAGATGGAGAGTGGGCAACGAAGCCCAGAGAGCAGGAGATTATCGTGAGACACCTCTCCAACGGCGACAGAAACCCCAAGGGCCCCCTTCGTGCCAAATACATCGTAGTGATCCTCCAGAGATTCCGAGTCTCTGCAAGGTTTTCGGTAGGAAATCTTCGGATAGAGAACACTATGACTTGGTGCGCAGCGATGTATTGCTGCAGGTGGGGCTGCTCATTTGGGAGTCGATGTAAGAACGTAGAGACACGGGAGATTTCTTCGTCCTGTTTGCAAAGCTCCCTGAGATGGTCGTCGAGGAACTCTTGCCCTCCAGTTTGGAAGGAATATAACTGATGGAAACAAGAACCTTGGAGGCAGAAGTATAGAGGTCATGGTTAAGGAAGCCCAGTAACGGAAGATTTCCAGCAGTATCGATGGTGTTGGAAGAGGTAGAAGAGAAAGGTAAGGAACGAAGAACATAGAATGCGATGTCACCGACGGAGGTCCGGTCCAATATAGCATCTTGTATACACCAAGAACGCTCCCCTGCCTGGTACAAATCCATTTGAGCAATCGTCCAGTCACCAAGAGATTCGATATGCCGAAGGTATGATGGCGGGATTATACACTGGCCTCCCTAAGCGCCAACGAAGAGCTACTCGGGAGAAAGATTAAACAAGTAAAGTATTCCTATCCATTGTATTGTGAGATCCATTGAAGGAGAAAAAAGCTATGTATGCTACGAGACGGCCGTGATAATGATGAGATGATAACTATGCACAAAAACGAATAATAAAATGCCCAAATAAAAGTTCGCGGAAAAGATGAAATGTAACCTATGAATGTGCCCCATCCCAACTCGATCGTTTGCGCTTGTTGGTTTCGCTCTTCAGCACCAAATCCTGTGGGCATACCACCGCGCTCTGTCCACGATGGTGCGCGAAGCTCTTGTTCTTTCGGAGTCCTTCAACAACCGGGGGAACACCCACATCATTACTCAACACCTTCTTCGCCGTCAATGGGGGAGTGGAGTGCTGGATCTGATTCAGGTTCTTCGCCGCTGACGAAGCTACGGACTGTGCCAAATCCAATGCTTGATTCTGGTTCTGCGACTCCATGTTGTCATATGCATCCAATCCCTGTGTACTGTAATGGTAATGCAAGTCGAGGAATGGAAGGTCGTAGATGTCATTCGCCGTTCGTGAGATGTCTTGAGTCACAGAGGATGAGCTGGAAGAGAGGAACAGGGACGAAAACGATTGGGACGCAGGAGGCACAGGTGGTGCGGGAGCAGTGAACGGATGGTCCGTGGCGAACAGAGAGAACGGACGCAATTCGGGCTGCGAGTTGGTGTGCACTTGGGTGGGACGCGTCGGGGCATGGCTGTGGATCGCCATGCGCTCAGAGGGCGGTACGGATATCGATCGCCCATGGACCCCGAACTGGTTGACGGTCGACCGCTGCCGTGAGCGAGTCTGAGGCGTTCCAGGCGGGGTCGTGTGCAGTTCACGAGAGAGATCGACGAGATCATCCAGGCTGAAACGATGTTCCAAGAGGAAAGAAGAGGGATCTTCATCCTTTGCTTCGGGAGACATAGCGACGTCAGATGGGAGGAGCGACTCTTCCATGGGAAGACTGTCGGGTTGGTCAGTAAGTGATATACCTGTGAGCTCAATCTCATCAATCCCCGGTAGCGCTGGCGTATGAAGTTGCATAGGATGTATACCAGTCGACTGTGTTATCCCCGAGAGCCCGAGCCCGAAGGCGAATGAAGAGGAATCGTACGAGGACTGGGACTGCGTTCGCGTACTGAAAATGAGATCTCCAGCATAGTCTGAATGATACTCTCTTCGAGGTGGGTACATCTCATCAGAAAATGATGACGATCCGACCTCGGAATTGAAATCCTGGGAAAAGGAAGTGGGTACAAGATCATATCGATCCACCACCCCGTAATTGAGATGATTGAAAGAAAATGGTGATGAGGGCGAGAAGCTGTTCTCCAAATAAGATGAGGATGATGTTCCACTCGCGCTCGAGTCCATGCGCGGATTCGCTGAGAACCAATCTTGCGTCCCCCAAGCGCTCTTGCCTATCATGCCTATACCACCCACTACCGCCTCATTCCTCCGGTGTTGGAAGGGGGAAGAATGAGAGGAACTCAGTAAATAATCAGACATCTGGGACGACGTCGGAGACCCTGTCCAGGCATGATGTGAAGAGTGAACGGGAGTATCAAGTCCTGAAGACCAGGCCTGAGACTGGGAGTCAATCTCCGACTGCGACGAGTTCGCAAGAGCGGTGAGTGAATCAGGAAGAGGGTCAAGAGGAATCAACTCCATGTCATCGTCGTCGGGAAGGACATTTGTTAAAGGCATGGTTGGAGGAGCAGCTTTCTTGATAGGGCTACCGATGAGCTTGAATGGCTTTACAATGGGGTCGTCTTCTTCCCCGCAGGAACTAGCCTCGTCCTCAGAAGGAGCCGTGCTCTGTGGAACACTCTTCGTCCCTCCACGTAGTAACCCTTGACTGGTGTTCCTCCTCTTTCGCCGGTGTGTACTAGGACCCGACGTCGACATGGAAAGCTGGTCATCCGTCGCAGCTCTGACAAGGACCTTCGAACCATCGGCGCCCTTCTTCTTTGCTGCATTGCGCGGCTTGTATCCAGCTGCCATGTACAGTTCTGGGAACGCATTTCGAAAGCGGTCCCTCAGGTCTGTTGACCGTCGACCTTGTTCCTGAAAGATAGGATCCTTCACAATGGTCGCCCAGACTGTGCCATGCTTTTGGTAACCAGCTTTGAGAGCACGGTCCTCCTCTTCGGTGAAAGGCCGCCGCTTTTTACTGCGCGTTTTCTCAAAGAGAGAGGAACCGTCGGGAAGAGTAGAGCGAACTTTGCTGGAGAGATGTGTGCGCGCGTTGGGATAGTGTTGTTTGTAAGCATCAGGGAAGTAGGTACGAAATCTAGACGTGACATGAGCTGTACAGCGATGAAAGATGCTCCTCGGGGGAAAGGTGACTTTCATGGACGAACGACGAGACCTTTCTTCCCAGCAGTAAACACGGTTGTGAAAACGCAATGACAACGCGTCCTATGATAACGTCGCTCATGTTGGTTTCGAAACACCCGAGTATCGTGGCAGGAACGAGAGGCCCGACCGTCTGTCGTCCACAAAAGACACCCAAGCCCCGGCAGTCATAGTAACAGATACTCACCGGTCCTTAAGGTCAACTGGGGAGCGGTTATCAAATTTGAGGTCGGGATCACTTAAAATTGCCTTCCAGTTCCCAACACCGTACTAGAAGTTGCATGAGCGCTCACCATCAATGAGTCACAGCCGTAACACTCACCTTGTTGCACCCGTCAACAAGCATCTGCGTTTCTTCGGCTGACCATTTTTTCCTCAGTTTCTTCTCCGTCGCCTGCGGCCAGTCGTCATTCTCAGTATCCGCTGATATCCTCCTGAGCTTGCCACGTTTCTCTGGAACGAGACAGGTCTCAGCGACATGAGATTCGAGGCCGGTATCATCGCGGAAGCTAAATGCTGGCACGAGTTTCGGAGATGAAGGAAGCGCCAATGAGGTCCTGCGATGCTTCAGCGGTGAAGCGTGAAAGGTTGAAGTAGATGAAGCTGGGAATGGCGCCTTGAAGGAAAATTCTGCTGTCGAGGGTAGTGAAGAAGCGGTGGCAGCATTCGTTACTGTCGCTGTCGTTGTAGTCGTATCCATCACAGATGCAGCAACTATGACAGTCGCTGTGAGCTAGGCAGAGTAATCACGTCGCCCTCCAGGCCTCGACAAAGGATGAAACGAAAAAAACTGATGAAGACTGTCGTCCTTCAATGTAATATAAGATAATCTTGCTTATTGAGGTTGTGATTCCTGCTGCAGGCCGCAATCTGACCTGATACACGCTGCTGCTGCTGCGCCTCTGCGCGGCAGATATTGATGAGATAGAGTACAGGTGAAGATGATGGTGAGAGGGGAAGTTGCCGCACGAGCTGCCCAAAATGGTGCCACCGAATTAGGAAATCACGTCCCAAAGGGCCAAAACTGCATTTTCTCTGCAAAATTGTGCAAAAGTACAGCCTTTTCCATGCTTTTTTCGCGTTGACCGCAAGAATATCTGACAACTGAATATTGAATCCTCAAAGATCCTCTAAGATTTCTAAATTTCCACGTGGTTAACTTGCCTGTCGATGTCGTGAACTGTCATGAAGCGCAGCACGGCCCAGGGCGTTCATCAGGTAAACTTAAGATTCTCTAAAGAACGAGTACAGTACATTGAACCATTATATGAATTCATGAGGCGATCATCACCTCCGGAGCGATACGTTGTTCGACGGCACTCAACTTGTTGACCCATTCCTCTAACCGTTTCGCAACACCACCAATCTGTTCCCTGGAAAGAACACGAGGTTGCACCCAGGTGATACGCGCTTTTTGATCCACTTGGTCTAGGGACCCACGGATGAGCTTCAGGCTAGACGCAGCATGTCAACGGGAGAGGGATCACCGAGGGCCAAGGTAGGCTCACCTTAACGCCTTCATCACCAGATGCTCAACTTCATCTAGGGGCAATCGTGTCTCTTCCGAGATAGTCTGGAAGCTCATCGTTCGATTATCAGCATGCCTCTTGAACACAGATTCGATCAGTGCCATGAGGCAAATCTTTTGACGGAGGAAGGGGAAATTCTCTTGCAAGATGGGCTAGAAAAGATATCGATACGTGATAATCGGAAATCTAAAGCTGAAAAACTCGTACCTCTTGCGGGAAGAGGGGAGCTAGCGCCTCAAATTTACCTATACTTCCCTCGTTGAACGTGAAGAGTAATTTCTTGATCCATTCATGAAGGCGTGCCATTTAGCGCGTCAAGAATAGGATGCATCAACTGTTTCAATTATACGTTAATAAGAGAATACAAGAAGAAACGACGAAATAGCATCAAACTCACGAGTTCGCCGAAATTGTAGATGCTGTCACCTAGGAACGCAGAGATGCCCAAATCATGAGCCCTCACCAGCCTTTCTTCTGGTGTCATGTCCGTTGCAGGATCGACACATGCAAGGTACAGCAATGAATTCCGGTAGTACGGCGCATATTCTGCCTTGGCCTATACACAAAATGTCGGCACCCGTAAGACTAGACAGTAGCGTCTTAAACTCACTTTGTAATAGTCAGCGGCCAACAGGTAATACGCCGCGTTGACACCGTTGTCTACGCCTTCAAGGTTGTCAAGAACTTTCCATGCCGAATCCATGTCAGTCCTTGTCCCCTCGAGGTCACCGTACAGCAATTTCGCATGCGCGATTGTTGTAAGAAGTAATACGTGAGCCTCTTTCGCCTTCTCCGTGTCAATTCGAGAGAGCAGTGAGGTCAGGAACGTCAAGTGGTTCTGGGGATCTGACAGCAAAGAGTAAGACCCCCCAAGGCACGGAAATGAGCTGTGGAGATGAGAACATACTATCAATCTCCTTCGATACCTTCACACCCATCTCAACGAGCCTCAATTGGTTGATTTTATTCTCAAAGTCCCGTACGAACTGTTCGAACACATGGACCCGGAACGGTTTCGATGCTGGGTGGTCGAAGAATTGAAAAAGCTTCAGTGTTAGTTGGTGCCATAGCCTGTATAAGTAGCCATAAGGTTAACTGATACGGTTCCAAGGGAGTAGAACGCACTTTCGTGTGTGCAGCGTTCGAAACGATTCGAAGAATGGATGTAGCTCAGTGGGGGTGCCAGAGCGCGCGGCAGCAATAAAATCGTCCAGGAGGAGCTTGGGGGGCTTGGGGGCATCAACGGCCATTTCAGCCATGGTGGTCGTAGTTACTGTCGTCGCTCAATGCTGTCGTCGGACGTGACGCGTCGAGGTTGTCCTTGTTTGGCACAGGCGCCCGCCAAATTGGGCACTCAACGCCGCCACGTGGACGTCACCTTCAATCTCAACCTTATATTAATTAATCCATTCAAGTCTTATTAGTGTGTCCTTCAACCTATCGTCTGTCGTTTATGGCATTCGACAGTAGGTAACCGCAACTAAGCATTTGCTCAAGCTGGATGAGCAGATCGCCTCTACTGTAATGTTTTAGCCCCGTATGCAACTCTATTTTCTACTCATATGATATATAGCATAAATGTGAAGATCCTTCACTTCCGCCACAATCTAACTCCAGCGGTCCTAATAAGACCTTAAAATCGGACGCAAAAGCCTACTTTTCACTCCGGGGTCTGACAGCCAAGCTTCCTGGTATTTGGTTACCACACCATTCTGTCAAACAGATTTTTTGTACCCTCTTTCGCAATTTGTATACAGAACATCCGCATAAGCCTTTGCACGATTCAAAAAGTACCGTTACGTCAATAATTGTCACCGTCGAATGATAGGAGTCATAAGACGGCTTTATTTAAATATACAACGTTAACGCACACCGCACCTTAAGGGGAAAGGGCAGAACCTTAGAGAATACTGTAACGTGCCCTATCATCTGGCACCTATTATATGTGCGTTGGTAACCGTACAAGGTAGTTTCGGTCTGTCACCGGTATTTTCCTGGTGTTTTCCCGGAGAAGATTGGCCACTGGCAACAGCTAATAGTAATAGAATACCAGGAGCAGACAACAAGTTGTAGTACCCAAGATATAAGCCGCTGTTTTACTTGACACTACTACGGAATAGAAAAGGCCTTCTCGCGCCCAAGAAACGCAACCCGCAACTCATTCTTGTCGATCAACCTGTTTGCCTCGACGGTTCTCTTCTCTCCCGGCATCAAATCAATAGCATTATCACTCCATGTAACGTTTGATTTCGTGCTCAGAAACACGCACTTCGCAGGCTTTTCAACCTGCAACTCGACTTTGTTTTCCGTCACTGTTACCTTCAGTCTTGGATCTGGAAGAGCCAGGTATTTATACGGCTGGGGCCAATCAACGTGGCGCGCTAGGACCTTCCCAGACCTGTCATCCAGGAGCCGTGCACTAACGACAACGGTCGCATGGGCTCCAGGGCAAGTAACAGAGATGAGCTCACTAGATTGATTAGGGAGGAGAACGACTTTATGCTCCTCGGTTGCCGCCCAGTTACTTTTGAGGTCCACAAACTGTAATTTCAACGTAGCGAGACGTCGTTTCAGCGTCGAGTTTGACGCCCAGATATCCAGCTTTGCGCCGACGGCTCTGGATGTTCCAAAGTCATAGAATTGACGTGGTCGGTCGGTCGGCCGGTTCTTCGTTACAGTGCGCAGGAGGCCAATCGCGAATGTATCCAGGTGTCGCTTGATAGTGTAATAAACCGGCTTGGGTCGCATCTGCATAGTTGTCAACTCGGAAATGAAAGAAAGGGACGAGATAACATACAAAATAATCAACGATCGCCCACGAAGTGACGGGCCAACAGTCGTTCAATTGCCAGACGAGGACACCGGATGTATATTGCTTTCCGCGACCACCCCATCCTCTCCTCCATGACTGATACGCAAGTCCGACGCTTTCAGATTGCATAACCTGCGTTCTAAACGCATACGTCTCCAAATCCTCAGTCACTCTGAAGTTCTCGTTCATCGCAATAGCGAAACGTCTCTCGAAGCTTCCTGCGCGACAATGCTGCGCCATCAACGCACTTTGTGCATGCCATTCTTGGGCTGGTGCGCCGTCCATCCAATACTCGATCGTGCGCATTGACGGCAAAGATGGCATGCCGAATTCACTGACGAATCGCCCACCCATCCGGTCATACTCTTGGTATGGCAATTCCTTGCCCCCCCAAATGTTCCACTGATGAACGTCCCCGACGGTCGGATCTGCTGTATCCCAGCCTTGCCCACCATACGGAGATCCGCGGTGGTATGGGATAGGTGGATCACATAAAGCCTCGACTATAGATGGTAGCACATCTTCGTAAATTTTGATTGCGGGAAACAACTTCACATCTACGAGATATACGTGGGGTTAGCGATGTAAGGGAGAGACGCAGTAGACTAACCACCCCATTGAAGTATCATCTGGTAGTCCTCGTTGTTTCCACAAAATAGCGCAATTGATGGGTGATGCCTGAGTCGCTTTACGTTGTCTGTGGCCTCTTTGCGAACAGACGCGACGAACGCCTCGTATGCTGGGTACACACCGCATGCGAATTGAAAGTCTTGCCAGACGAGTATTCCCAATTCTGACACATTGATGAGCAAGAGCAAAGGCAACAGGAAAAACACAACAGGCCATCGCAGATATCGTAGAAACAGTCCGGTTCATAGATCCCTCCGCCCCATAGGCGAATCATGTTCTGGTTGCCGTCGCGCATCAGCGTAAGCCAGGCCCGGTAACGTTCCGGTGTCAGCGTGGTTAAAAAGTTATCCGCCGGAATCCAATTCGAGCCTGGGAAGGACATGAGAATGTTACCCAAGGCTGTGAACTGAATAGACAGACCCCCCATAAACATCCTAATCCCATTAATCTCAAACAAAAAGGTGGTCCCGGTACCATATTGATCAGGTTCCTCGAGCTCCTCTTGTATAAGCTTGACGCTGCGAAATCCAACCCGAATTGTCTTTGAATCGATGACATCTCTGTTCTAACCAATCGATAAGGTCGCAAAAAATAGAAAGTGCAACTGAATTTACCGGGCCCAACAATTCTATGACCACACGGTAGAGAACCTGGTCCCCATAGCCGACCGGCCACCACAATTGCACTTGCCCGGGCGCGAAACGCCAGTCCACAGACCTGGACTTTGAGGAGAGCTCATCCAATTCGACCTTAGTACCTTTAGCATCTCGTAATGCCACTTTGATAAATGTTGGTAACGCCGCGACCCCAAGAATGTCCACATCTACTTTCAATCTCGTAGCTGCGCTATTCGTGTCGGTGACTGATGCGTGAGTCCACACGTTCCCAATTCTGGCTGTATACCTTCTCAGAATGATAGGCCGGAATGGTCCACATGTCATCAATTCGGGTCCCCAGTCCCAGCTACAATATATCAGATGCGGAGGGATGCGATGAAATCCGGGGGAGCTTACCGCCAATCATACTGGGCCTTACGCACGTAGACCCTGCTTGGATCTCCGAGGTTTGTCGACCCTGCGCGTACCTTGCCGTGTTGTTCTTCGAGGGATTTAGCAAGCCTCTTGGCTGATTTGAAGTGGAGAAGAAGCGTGTTTATAGAGGCCGTCGGTAAGATGGGGACAACATGAGTCTGGAACATGTTGCTCGATTCTAGAATGATTTCATTGTTCTGTTGTAGGTACGTGAGTCGTGATGTGAGCACGTAATTGGTGATTCAGCACTTACCAGATAGACGTCGCACACCGTATCCAAGCCCAGAAATTCCAGTTCAGCCTGAGTGTGTCGTCCTTCTCCTGACTTGAAATCGAATGTGCATTTGTACAGCCACTCAACTTCTCCTACCCACTGGACCTCGTGTTCGGCAAATCCGCGGTACGGATCCGGAATCAAGCCGTTTTTCAACAACTCGACGTGTATCTCGGACGGGTACGCTTGTGTGGAGCGCCAGCCTGTCGTCGTGACTTCCCCGATGATGGGAACCTTCGGGTCCCGCTGCTTCCAGGACCAGTTGGATTTGAGTTCGGTATGGATAGCGTTTAGCATGGAACCTGGATGGGTAATCCGAGGCGACTGCAGACCTATATACAAAGCATAAAGAAGAACATCTGTTCGGACCGCTGATAGCATCTTGCCGGACCGAACTGGTCTAACTTGTCATGCTTATCGGATATTGTTCATTATATTGTTGCCCAGATGTTACTTTGAGATTTACCCCTGATAACGCGGGAAGATGTTATTAAAAAGAAAGGCGAATAACGACATAGGGTACGTACCCTATATCTTGAATCTGGATGTGCCCTGAGGGCAGAACTCATCGTTTTCCAGTTCGAAGATTTACTATGTCGAGGTCGGCACTTTTGCTAGCATTCCGGATAAACATTCCTGCGATGACGTAGAAATCTTCCAGCCGGTAAGTTAATACTAAATGTTATTGAAGCCCGAAGTCGTCCAATTCGAAATAGTTTAGTCAGTGCATGACGTCGTTCAACCCCGTTTCCCTCTCACGTCCTGTTTGTCTAAAGCTGCCGCTCATTCTAGACATTTTTTATAAGTCGTGGACGGAACTTACCATTCCTTACGAATTCGTGACATCAAGCTCTCTTTCTTCAAGTTGAAAATTCCAAATATGTTGATCTTTGTTGTCCTCTTTTTGAGCGTTCCCTTTCACTTGGTGCTGCAGAAACGCGACATGTTCCACGAAAATGGCAGGCGATGCATCGTTAGGAGGAGACATAGGATAGAAACAGGAAAACATGAATGACATTGGACGCAAGTTTACATAACTTGTAAGACCACCGTGAGAGTTTGGTGAGTGACAATGAGCACAATAAAAGGATGTCAGTTTTTAATGCGATTTTGTTTTTGAAAAACTTAACTTTATTTGATCTGGTAGAAACCTCTATAAGCATGGTTTATGGTGAGCGTTTTGGCTGGTTTCGTGAAGTTGGGTAGGACAAGCAGGTGGCTGTGCCTCTGTTTCGAGAAGAAGCAACAGGTAAATACACCTTGTCTTTCTACCACCGTCACCCAACCATCACCTCTGTCCCGTATCAGGTGGTATTCGAGCCTCGTTGCCATATACAACAGTGGTAGTGCTCCTACTGCTCTCTTATTTCCTCAAATTTTTAAGATTTTCGTGGCTTGCAAGCATCTAGGGACACACAGTTTGGCAAAATGGCCTCTCAGGCTGACCTCTCTGCTTTGTTGACGGCATCTAAAGGGCTCACGTCTCATTTGTCGAGACCGGAACTTCCCTCAGTCAATCTTTCGCTTGACCAGATTGAAGTCCAATCTCGTAGACTCGTTTCGCGACAACCGGGGAGCTCGAATGATGTTGATCGCGCGTTGGTAAATTCTTTGTCTCGGTAGCAATGACTTACAAATTTTCGGCAGAAATTATCTCCTTGCCCAAGCTCGTGTAGATGCGTCGGCGTTGTCAAGCTCCATAGCGCATCTCAACACCTCGACCACTTTTTCGCCTTTACAGCCACTTCAGGACACAGATGTGGCGGGATATCTTCGCCACGCGCATGAACAGACGTTGATTTCCACCATTGAAGAGGGGCGACGGGAAACACAAGAAGGTTTCTACCGTATGCTTGAGGAACGGACAAGGAGGGACTGGGAAGCCAAAAAGAAACGCGTCTTCGAGGAGCTGGGAGGACGCGTCAATGTCGAAAACAAAGCCGTCTCTGAACTTAAAAAGAGTTTCCATGGGAAGAGCAGCTTAATTGTATGTGTTTATTTCTCTAGATTTCCTGGTGCCTGATGTATTACTTAGTCAAGTTCTACACCAAGCCTCACGCTGCAAATGCAAAACAGGATGATGGCCTACGACCGTGTGGTGACCGAGCTCAACACTGCACGTTTGCGTGGTGTTTCATTCCCAATCGTTCACTCCTTCACGGACGTGGCAAATTCTCTAAATGACGTACGCCTTATTCTAATCTCCATTCTTGAATCTTCATAACAATCACAGCCCCGTTCCGCACAAATGGCCCAAACTTTCCAAACTTTGGCAAAAATAACTGCTGAGCCGCCTGCATTACCACCGGTCGAACATGCAAGTGCACATATCCTTAATTCTCCCTTGTTTGAACGGAAACACGCAAGAGCGTATCTTGGTGACCCAGAATCTCGGGATGCCATTGCTCTTCGACGACAAATTACGAAAGGAGCCCGAGAATCTCTGGAATTGCAGTACTGGGATGTCATGGATAGGACAGTTCAGTCGCGGCCAACAGAAGCACTCTTAGGTGGCGACCCAAGTATATCAAACAAAGTCCGCGCATTCTTATTTGTACGGTACTACAAAAATGGAGAATGGGAAGAACGGATTGAGGTGTGTTAACTTGATATACCTATATCTATGACCTTTGTTGATGTTCACTTTAGCTTGTGGCTGGGCAACCGCTATGGGCACGACTATTTTACCTTGTTCGGACAGGCCACTTGGACGAAGCTTTGGACGAGGCTGTACAGTTTCAGCAAGCCATTGAAAGACGTGAAGTGAGTTTCGTCAGCCATTTCAGGACATGGGTTGAGTCACCAGATCGGAGGTAATATATTCTACTGTTGTGGCGATTTTGTACTTAACAGTTCATTACAGACTTCCTAAAGCTCATCGAGATCATTTGCAATCTGTCTTCAATGCCCACATGTTGCACTCAGCTGCAGCAGATCCGTTCAAACTCGCGCTGTACAAGCTTATGGGTAAACTAGAACCCACAAGACGGAGTGTTCCGCATGTTACCACAACGACGGAGGACTGGTTGTGGTTCCAGCTTGCCATGGTGCGTTCGCCTCGGTGCGGTTACACTCACTTAATCTCATATATTCTGATTAGATTGACGAGGAGGAAGATGGCGGTTTGCGTGGATTTGCTGAAGTGATACTTGGATATGGCGAGAGGCAATTTGATAGCGGTTCGAGAAAGGGTGTCTGGGCGAGTGTCCTCCTCATGTGTGGACAGTTTGAGCGGGTCTGTCGCTTCGCTCTTGACCTCATATGTTACTGATGGTATCCTTACCAAGGCCGTTGCAGCTCTTTGGGAGGATCAGGAAACAGAAATCGAAGCAGTTCACCTTGCTATTGCCTTGGCCTATCACGGGCTCCTTCGGGTACCCCCTCGGGCGGAAACCTCTGAAATGACTCCATGTCAGTTCATGCCTTTTATCACTAAATCGTCAAGAGCTAAAAGTCCTGACATTCAGTGTCATTACCTCCTTCATCGCCACCTGCTTTGAGCATCTCCACAATGATATGGCGCTATATGAGACAGTTTGTCAAGATGGATGCCAAGGAGGCATTGCAGTATGTTTATTGTGTCTGCTTAACCGCAGACCAAGGCGACATTGGAAAGGAACAGGTGGAGAATGCCTGGGAACTTGTGCGGCGTATAATCGTCCTTAGCAACAGTGGACCTGGTTGGGAGGAGCTCGTTGGAGGCTTCAGGCCCGACGGTTCAAGATTCGTACGTGTTTATTGTCCGAACACCTTTTGCTATTTACTTACCTAGTGGGAAGAATGGTGTCATTGAACAAGGAGCGAACCTACTCAAATTAGATGATCTTCGGCAGTACAACGAACAGATCTTGATTCGTGCCGCTAAAAACTCGGAAGAAAACGATCGGATATCCGAAGCCATAAAGCTGTATAATCTGGCAGGGGATTACTCTACAGTTATGTCGTGCCTCGCTCAGGCTTTGGGTAGCACGATTGCGCGTCCAAGTCCCGATGAAAAGGCGCGCATAATTGAAAAGACGGCAGCTGACATCGTACGGCATTATGAGCGTACGAATAGGGCTGCTGGGAAGGATAAGGATGCAGTCATACGACTGCTAAAGATCCGGGAGGCTGTCGATGCAAAGCATGCTGGTCGACCTGAGACCGCGCTTCAGGTGGGTTCCTATCGGTTTCCGCTGGACCATGCTGATGACATCTTCCTCCTTTCAAGTGCATGGAGACCACAGACCTCATTCCGTTAGATGGTGACGTGGCTAAAATTACTCGTAGGGCCGAAGAATTCAAGGAGTTGCATGATTCGCTACAACGAAATCTACCCACGTACATTACGCTCACAATGGATGCTCTCGCTGGTATCCATCAGAAAGTCAAGGGATCTCTTGTCCCCGATGCTACCAGGCAGATGGTACGTTTTTTGTTGTTAAAATGATATATATGCGCTGACTTATGTTCTAAGACTCTGACTGCTGTGAGAAAGAAATCCAGGTCGTTGATGGTCTTCGCCGGCATGCTCAAATATCGGATGTCCCCGGACGTGTACTCTTATTTGGCGAGACTGGACGTCGAGATTGCACTGTGATCTATTGCTGTAACGCATATATACCTTTTTAAGTTCCTTCCACTGATATGACAATGCGCGAAAATAAACTACGGAGAATGTATAACCGTCACGCTACCTCCAAACCGGTCCCTACCTACCTCTCAACTTAAGATGAAGAATGCATGGTAATTATAACTGAAAAGCGAAGTGATTGTAGCATGTGCATAACGTTTGATTGGGAATATGAATAGCGAAGATATAGACCAAGCAGCAGACAAAAGTGATATTCTTCCGCTTGAAAAGTTGCCATGAAGATGAGAATAAATGAATGAGATGGGGGTATCATCGTCCAATGAACATACAGTGACAAGTGCAGCAATTACGATTCCAGTAAATGACCATTCTCTTGAGCTAGTATCAGCGCGTTAGATGGTGTAAGAGCAGTAGGCCTTTCACACTTACGATGTTCACTGCTATCATTGCTCTCCTTTTCGGGAGTAAGAGTGGTGTACAAACCAGGAGGAGTCACCGGATCAGAAGGCGCGACCTTGTCACTGCCAATGTGTGCTTGCTCGTGGATTACGTTTGTAATGCCTAGATTGTGGATCAGGAAAGTTGATAAAGAATAATGGGTGACAAACCATTAGAAAGAGTACCATTCGATAAAACGTCGTGTTCCGTTGAAGAGGCCTGGATTATTGTCTGCGTGCTCAAAAGGGATGGGCTCGGAGCCTCACCCGAAAGGATGATGTTAGCTGGAGCAGGAGGGAGTTCTGCTTTCACATCAGGTGAGAGAGGTTCACTGAGAGATTCGGCTTGAGTATTGTGGATCTCCTCGATAACGGGAAAGGCTGGCGAAGGCGGCTCTGTGTCGACAACAGGAACAGGCGACAGCGATACCGCGTCCTTTTCTTGGGGTTCGGGCGTCGATTCACGAAGGGATTCAGTATGAACAATGTTATGCTCCGTAGCAGCAGGCTCATCGGCAACAGGAACTATATCAACTACCGGCTTCTTGGCGAGCAAAGGAGTATCGACAGGCTCTTCCTCCAGAGCAGGCGCGGGCACATCCTGGGGGCCATCTTCAGATTCTACTGCCAACGACATGTCACTCGATAGAGGCTTGTCTTCGGGATCCGAGGTTGGAGCTGCGGTTGGTTCACCAACAGAGAAAACTTCGGGTTGTTGTTGCGTGGCGGTCGCCACATCAAGCTCGATTATCGTCCCTGTATCCGGAGAGGTGGATCCCAACACTGATTCACTAAGAGTTGCTTCAGGGTTATGCGTGGCAACATTGTCCTCAATTATTGGAGCTGTAATGCCCCCCACAACTTCGGGATCCGTCGAAGAAGTTTCTGCTATCTCTTCTGCCGGCGCAGTAGCTCCGATGTCGTCAGAGTTGTCTTCAACAGCGGTGACATCCCCTCCAGCTGTAGGTAGAGCATCTTTTTCATTCGGTAAAGCGACGAGCTCTTCCGCCTGAGTAGGAGCGACGTCCTGTTCCTCGGGAGCAGGCGCTAACAGTTCTTCAGCAGAAGCCACTACTACGTCCGTTGTGACGGGTGTGGGGGCCGAAAGTGGCGCTTGTTCTTCTACTGGGACTGTGACATTTTCCGGTTGGACAAGTGAAGGTTCTTCGGTTAGATCTGCAACGTGTTCAACGGGAGCAGCATTTTTCACCGACTCTACTTCAACAGGTGAGGATACTGTGAGCTCTGCCACAGGCAATGCGCTGGGTACGGCAGACTGGCCAACGGGTGCTGGTACTGATCCTTCGACCGGAACGGCAGCAGCTGACTTTGTAGGCGCGGCATCTTCTGCAGGAGCAATGTCTTTTACCGGCTCCTCTTCAACAGGTGGCTGCTCTGTCTGCGCTATGACCGACTCCACAAAAGGTATAACTGGCTCTTCCACGGGTACGGAAGCCAGTTCTTCCTCAGGAATGGCAACAGATTCCTCAGTGGGTGCGGTGGCTGGCTCTTGAACGGTGAGAGGAGCAGATTCCGATTCGCTCGTAGGTGCAACCGCCTCCAGAACCGGAGCGACATCGGAGGGCGAAATAACCTCAGGAACAGGTTCCGACGCAAGAGGCTCTTCAACGTCAAGTGTCTCTCCCTCCGAAACTAGAGGAGGTACCTCAGCTAGTGCAGCGGCTGCAGGGGGGGATCCTGTTACAGAAGCCTCCTCGACTTTCACTTCCGAGGCAATGACTGTTTCGTCCACAGGTGCTGGCGCAGGAATAGGGTCAACGGCAGGTGGGGATGCGGGAGGTTCAACTGTAGATTCTGAGATGGGCGTCTCGTTCGGTGCAGACTTAGGTATGGCAACCGCCTCTGCTACTTTCGATTCACCAGGTGCGACCTCGGCAGCGGCTTGGACTAGCGCAGTAGCCCCCACGGCAGTAACAACTGCGGCAGTTGTAGCAACCTTCACTCCGGAAATACCACTCTCGGGCTCTCGTTCCTCAGGGATATCTTTTGGTACATCCACTGACTTCCTCGTAGCCTTTGTCTTGCCCTTGTCGCCGTCCTCTTCCTTCAAAATTTCGCCCATCTCGCCAATCTTGGGGGACTTGGGAGACTTCGGGATGTTTGCATTCTTCCGCTTGGTGGGCGATTTATTATCACCAGCTGTCCAGAAGCTAAACCGCTTTTTCGTCGAAGAGAATGTGCCAGATATGTCCGATTTGAAGGAAGGTTTAGGAGAGGATGCTCGAGGTCGTTTACCGGGTGATTCAACAGAAGGTGAAGCGTAACTATCGGACGCTGGTGGTAGAGGCGGTGGCGGTTTGCTGAATGACTGCTCGAGAACTATCCATTCAACTCGTTTCCCCTCGATTTCAATGTCGGAGAGTGATCCCTTCAGCTTGCAGATAACAAAGGACGGCCAATCTGAGGATATCGGGTCCACCAGCGCGTCGTTCCAAAAGTCTATAAATGCTTCATCAAGCTGCACAGATGACACGCTGGTCACCTTGGAAGTAGAGTGGGTTTCCTCCATCGGGGTTGCTTTATTTATATCAATATTCAGCTCGGGCACGTTGCGTCGGGTCGGCGACTTAGACTTCTTGGGTTCCGGCGGAACAGTCACCTCGAGGTCCGAATCCATCAGGGTGGAAGCAAGCGCGGTGCCGAGTGGCAGTGATTCTAGGAAACCGGAGGTCGAGAACTGGGCCCAGTCCATACCAATATGACTTGCAGGGGAAGGTGTTGACGTCGAGGCAGGAACTGATGGCGTGTCAAATGACAACTTCCCATTACTGACACCGTTTGTGGCAACTGCAGCTTTAGCTCCGTTCAAGGAGAATGATCGTTTTCTTGTAGGTCGAATAAGATTGAGTGTTGGTGTCGCAGAAGTGGCCTTCTCCATGGGTATCATGGAGAGAAATCGTATGGTTTCATCTGCAAATACACGACTTGTAGCGGAGTAGCCGCCAGGCGAGGAGCCATCACCATCATTTGCGACTTGCTTAATCCTATTCCACAGTTCTACATGGTCTGTTGAGCCGGGTTGTGCTTTGAAAGCATCGGATACCAATCGGAGGGGATGATGTGAGTTTGGTGGACCGGACATGGGTAATTCTGTATCTATATGGACATGAAGGGCGTCATATTGTCGTGTCGAAAACCATGGCCGCGGCAGGAGGTCCTCTTCAGACGGAGATTTGCTATAAGGATACTGTTTCACCAATTCTGTGAGACGCTTGGGCATCCTATTCTTTGCCATATCTCGCCTGTTGTGACTTTGGTAAGAATCAAAGACATGCCGAAGGGGTATTCAATCTACCTGATATTGGATAAGAAAATGTGCTCCAACATCCGTCCAGCGCGCTCCCATCTTGCATAGAACGATGTCCAGGTATCACTAGGTTCTGTGCGCGCGACATCCAGTAGCCACTAGACCGAGCAGCTTGGATACCTTGCTACCGGAAGTGCTATTAGCTTCTGCGTGCGCGGCAAGCGACGAGAAGAGGTCCAAAGTAGCAGTTAATAGCTCAAGATGAGCCGGTGGCAACTGCGGAACGAGGCCATCCTCAAAAGCCGTCAGAGGATATTGGGAAGAACTCTCGGCGATGAAGAAGTTCTTATACCAAGCTTGATCCTTGCCGAAAGAGTTCCCCTCTAGCTGCAAGTGCCTAAGGCCCCATCTCAGAACCGCCGCTACATCGTGAGGCGAGCGCGTAGAGGTAATCTCAGATTCAAAAGCTGATGTAGGCGAGGAAAGAGTGGGAGAGAGCGTAGTTATAGGGCTTTTGGGAGCCAAAGAGTGTATAAAAAGCGAAATGAGTCCTGGTGTAATGTAAGGTTAACTAGTGATTATATGATGACTTGTGATGTTACACACGTTTCTGAACTTGTGGGTCGGCCGAATACCAATGAGGATGCATAAGACCTGGCGTTTCCAGGCCTGAGAAATAACTATGAGCATTTAAACAAATGAAGGTAAAAGAATAACTCGCCTCGGGCGACAATGGCCTGAGAACAGGTGCGAACCAATATTAGGGTCTCCAATGGATTTAATCGACGTCCTCCAATTTCGGACTGTGACAAGAGAATTTGGGAGTCGGGATCTGCCTCGAAAACGACACCCAAAGAACGGGTATTTGCGCCATTCTTTGGTCCGGGCAAGTTTAATGAAAGATGGGGGACCTCAGAGGGGGCATATGTTGAAAGTACCGGGATAGCAGACTTGGTTCGTAGTAGCCCAAAGCCAATTTCCTTCCCCTTTTCCTTGTCCTTCGCCTCGGGTAGCTTGTCCGCTGGAAGTGATACAGTTGGCGATACGGCCTCAAATTTTCCTTCGAGAAGAGAGGCAGTCGAAGTGCGACGGCCCGCGGATGGCTCCTTGTCGTCCTTCTTACGTCCAAATACCTTGGACAAGAACGAGGGCATAGCTGGTCGGCGGGTTGTAAATGGGGATCCCCTGCCGGTTAATTAATAAAAGGAATTTGTACAGTTGTCGCCGTCAAATCTGAAAACGTAAAGAGAAAACGAAGACCTTCAACAGTGTCAATGTCGTCGGTCGTCGGTCGAGGAAGAAATAGGAAATTGATATTTAATTATGTCCGAAAACCTCATGGCAAGCACGTGATAGGATTAAGATATTTAAATTATAAATAAATAAGTAATAGTTACAGCGCTCAGTAACACTGACAGTACTAAGGATTCCGACTTTCCTCGAAGACTCATCGGAATTGGTCCGTTCTTGTATAGAGCACTTCTGTTATTAGGAGTACGTACTATATATATATTGAAGCATTGACTACGTTATGGCCGTCGCATCAACGCTTGACTTCTTGTGAATCCGCACTTAGTCCCTACTACCTAGTGCAGCGAAGGCGGCGAAATACTCATGACGACTTATCTATTCCTTGAGATGGCAAAGAACCATTTTTGTCGGATAAGCTCCGTGCTACAAGAAGAACCATCCAAACTGTCTTCGCATTTGACATGGGATACCGATAGATGCAGGTACAAGGCGCCCGTCAAAACCGCGGACCTTTGGTGCAAATAACTCAGCTCTCAGCCTTGCTGAACGGATCTCTCCAGAGCTTTTAGACAAGATCTGTATGGCAGTTGTTAACCTTAACTTGTCTACCACTTCTACACTGTCGCAGTTCCTAAATACTACATTCAAGTCCGATGCCTTTGTAGAACTCTTCGCCTCTGTTCGCGATCAACAACAGAGACAGCAATTATGCCTCGGTTGTTTGTCAATTTCTTCGGGCGCTGGCCATTTCCTCTGTTGAGCTCTACCTAAGAGACTTATAAATTGATAACATTGACACGTACATTGTGCAAAAAACATGAATGATTGGACAAAAGACGGAATCAGCGGCATAAACAGTCATCACACGCCGTTCCTGCGACAACACAGGGAACGAACAAATTTGATCCCGCCCCTCGGCTCTTCTCGCGTACGCGCCGCCACCGGTATTGGAACACTGTATGGCCCTTAGAAGACTCTCATGGTAGCTATGTTTGCTTAGCATGTGCTTGAAATATCTGTGCGGCACTGGTGTCGCTTGCGTCCGGCATCCCCAAGTGCTACTGTGCCGCCTATTCTTCCCAGTTGTAGTCAAATCTTCGACATCTCCAGATCTTTCGCAATAATCGTCCATGTCATTTCCACATCTGATACCGACTTCATGTTAGCTTGGAAGGACCTGCAACAGCATTTGCCTGCCCAACACCATCCTCCATGTGCACGTCCTCATCAGGAGGTAGTAAAAACTCGACATCTTCAAACATATGTGGGAAAAGAATCGCCAACATATCGTCAATCCTAAAAGTATTCTTGTAAGCACAACAAATTATTTCAAGATGGGGCAGTACTTCGATATAAAATCTCCTTTCAGGGCGTGCTTCTTCTTTGAAGGAGAGTCGATGTCCTTATCGCTGGCAGCGACGTCAAAAGAAGAGGCGTTCAGGGTTCCAGCTGAATTCTCTTTGGTATAAAGCGAAAGCCCTCGACGAGCGGCCAAGTCAAGGATGTTTCTCTCGACAGTATCTGAAGAATGACAGCAGTTAGAATACAAAACAAGGAGTGAAGCAAACGCTATAGAAGTCTACCTTCAGCGTAGTAACAATAGACTGCCAGAATCATGAACGCGTTTCCATGTCTGATTGCGGTGATAAACATACCTTCCGTCGGTCGGGTCTGTCCTAAACGATCAATTCGAGCGATTGCTATAGAAATATTGCCAATCAGTAGTCTGATTCGACCTGTCACTGAACTTGCCTTGAACTTCGAAGCCGTGGTGCACAACACTCTCCAACAAGAAGACTCTTGATGCGCAAGTAATATTCAACCCTGCATTTTCTCGCTCACTAAAGATCGTTGTCAATCAGGTGGTGATGCCATAGAAATGAAAACTTACCCATGCAAGAGCAAGACACGAATATCGGGATCAGACTTGAACCTCTTTGAGGCGTTCTTACCCTTCATTCGCCCCTGGTCAATTCGCAAACATTGAATAGCTAACGAGAAAAGCGTAAGTTCCTGTAGAGACGAATATAGCTGTAGTACTAACCGTTGTCCGTAAGAGCACGTTGTAATACTGAAAAGAGATAAGATTGTCAGCATTGAATAAGAACAACCAAACTAACTGTGTAATGAATCTTCCCACGCAGAAAAGACGATAGACTTGGAACCAGGATCATTCTCTTGCAAGTACAAGAGATGACGGACAAGAGTCTGGATCTTCCTGCCATAGTCGCCAAAGCACTCCATGTGTTCGATGGAGTCGAACAACTCTGGGTCTACGCTCTGCTGTATGAGAAGGATGTGAAACTGCAGGTCAAGCACACACCAATCATGTTGTATTCGATTTTCCGATGCGAGCGTGGAACCATCTCACCATTGATGATTCGACTTGGTGCAGGATTTTCGGGTCCATTTACCGTAAATCTCTGCAAGTTCTTCGGGTCGACGGGTACTCTGCATACTGGACATGCCTTGCCTTGCCTACGTTGTAACCAGGCTTTCATGCAGCCTTCGCAGAATACATGTGCACTAGACAGAAGCAGATGTTAGCGAGGACCCGTGGATAAATGATGTGTTGAGTTACCAAGCAGTGATGAAGCCACGCTCAAAGCCACATCCACAAAGAACACATTCGTCATCTACGTCTTTAGCTTCGTCTCTGTCCTTGGCGAGATTGTCGAGATACCGCTGACGTGCCCGATTTGTCTTCAGTCTGTCTTCTAACCTCGTCTTTTCTTCCTCACACTCTTCAACAGCTTCATCAAAAGTCTTCTCCCATGAAACCTGGGTAACGGAATCAGAGATTTCCTGTAGCTGACGGAAATACAGAATTCTCTGATTGAAAGCTTTTCGGAATAAAGCGAGATCAGCATCAAGCTTGTCAAGGTTGGCGCCTTTAAAGAGGGTTGAGAACGTGTACGAAGTGACAAAATATCAAATACCTTGGTCTGTAATGAGTTGGCGAACCTCAGCTATTGCTTCTTTCAGAAGCGCCTTCTCCGGATCTGAATCACGATTGATTCTAGACATAGCGGCAGTGAGGTCTACCAAGATCTGTTCGTCGAAGCTACTATGAGCCCTGTGGAGACTAATGCTAATGCAGACTCACCGATTTTACCGACCGAGAGTCAAGTTCCCGCAGTAACTTTTTACGCTGCTCAGTCAGTTCCTGGTGCAATACTTCGTGCTCAGGCTGCAACTCGATATCACTTGGCAGTCCTGAAGCATTATCAGCTTCGGCAATGGTGGCTTTGACAGCCGTTCTTGTCTGCCGATACTTTTTCTCTCTATGGAATAAATTTAAAATAACCAAGAAAGATCAGTGGGTATCGACGCTGACCTTGCATCATGCACTGCTAACAGAGTTCGTTCGTTTACAAGAGCCTCCCGGTGATCTGCCAGGAGCGCAGTGTATGCTTGGAGATAGGTCTCTGCCTCTCCTTGATCGTCGAGGCTACGCTGGTATTCTTCACCGTCAGCTTCATTTTCAGAAGCCGACAACTTCTGTGTAAGTAGCTTGTGAAGGTGGGCCCTCCATTCCCATAGTAAGGTCGATTGAACGTTAAGGACATCTTCGATGATTTCATGGAGTTGGTCGACCTGTGACGACGCTTCAGTCGTCGAAGCTGAGAAAGGACGGGAGAATGGACGTACAATGTCTCTGGAACGTATTCCCCCTTCTTCTAGGTATGGAAGAGGAATTGTCAGGGTATCTTCGTCGATTCCATGCTTAGTAGCATCCACATCCAGCTGGGCCATCCCGCGATTGGCCTCATCTTCGGTACCTAGGTGAGGAGATTAATGACTTGCTTCCTTTGGATGGTAATATCCGAAAGAGGTGCATACTCTTCAAAAGGTTGCGTCGCATCTCCTCACACTCTCCATACGCAGCTGACTCTTCGGCAGAAAAAGAATCCCCCAGAACATGGTAGGTGTCACCTTGCAAGAATTTGACGCGATGTAGAACCATCCGTGACTCGCGAAGGCGCTGTTGAAGCGCACGGCGCTTTATTCCGTGTTCTTCTCCAGCAGGGGTACGAGGAAGACCGTCGTCATCTGTATCCTCAGATGGAGTCCATGATAGCTCCCGTTCTTTCCCCTTTCGACTTGGTGATTCTGGTTGAGACGCTCTGCGAGCAGCAGCTTCTTTCTTCAAGACGTCGCCCTTTGCATCGTGGTCTGTGATGGCCAATCCTAGCTCATCAATCAATTTGTTTGCTTCCTTTTCGGCGGCTAGAAGGAGCTCCAAGGAACGATGATAACGGTTGTGATCATTGTTGTCGTGTTGTTTCAGCTGAGCGAGCCTGACAATAGCTTGGACCTACATTCCATGCTTAGTACCAGAAAAATTCCGACGAAAGATGGAGAGACCTTCGACTTGAAGTCATCCATAACGTTTCTCCAATTTTGATCTTGCATAGTCTACCAAGATTTGCGTTAGAAAAAAACAACACTTGAAGGTGGACACCTAACATGTAAAACCTGCTCGATGGTCTTCAAAGCGCCTGGTTTGAATAGCTTGTCGTTCTGGCGCTGAAGCTGTCCGACCTGGGTCCGGTATTAACTCTTGACTCTCACCGCTGATTTCATGAACGTACCTGGGGATGAGTACATATTCCTCGAAGTCGGCGAAGTGAGGATCGTAAAACTGTTCCATCTGTTTCCCACCCAGCTGATGCGGCAACACCGCGGACATCAAGACCAAGTTCCTGCAGTACAGCCTCGAGAGTTTGATCATAAACCTATCACAATGTGAGGCTGAAGCCTGAGACTTAGACAAAATTTTGAGCGGACTCACATGACGCTCAATGCGACCCATCTCGATGCTAACAAGATAGCGGGTTTGTTGTGGTATGGTCAACTCCGCTTCCAATGTTGATTTCATGGTTCTAGAGATAATGACGAGGAAAAGGACCTGATGGCAAAACATGCATACCTGATCGTATAGTGACGGAAAAAGTCAGCTAGCTCTGCGGCATAGGAGGGCTGTATAAGACGATTCCACAGACGGGCAGATCCAACGGCATTATCCACGCGAAGAAATCTGAAAGCAAGTTAGCTGTCATTTATACAGTAAGTATCAGCGTACTTAAGAACGTGAATCAAATCTTGAACCTGAGTACGAGCGGGAGTACCTGATACAGCAAAAGAAGATAGCCGGGGAATATATGAAACCATGTCTCTGTGGAACAGCGATGATTGGGTAATCAAAATCCATAGACAAGAAACGTACTCGGTCTTCCCTCCTCCAACCATCTGTACTTCATCCATGACAACTCGTTGCCATTCGCACATCACCAAGGGACTACGTGGGCGCTCAACGTTGGAGTAAACCACGTCCGTACGCCTAGGTCGAACAGGTGCCGCACGTGCAACATTGAAATCAGTCTTCAAAACGTTGTACGTAGTGACTACAACATCGAAATTGTTCACCCATGTACACCAATCTACGATGTCATCCAAGGGTTCTGGCACTTGTCCCTTTTTGCTACGTTTTTGGTTAGTTTTGGCTCGCCGAGCACGTTCCTCTCCAAGCTGGGTAGCGTTGATAGGGACAGGGACCTTCGACCATCCACCGTACTCAAGTACCTTTAGGGTAGGTGCGTGCGTGGCAAGCTCATCGATCCATTGGGATGCAAGTGCTGGAGGGGTAACTATAAGGGTTGTCTGCATTTGGTGTTAAAATGAATATGAACGGAGGTAAAAGCATGCCTCGCCTTGATGGCCTTCACTTCGAGCCTTGCTACAGGGTCCCATCTTATTTGTTGAGCCGCGTTTCGTTCTGGCGGAGCGGGATTCAGAAGAATCAAGGAGATAATTTCTAATGTTTTTCCAAGACCTAAAAGGTGTACATGCACTGTAAGGCGGTGAGATATGGAGACATGTTTTGAATGCATACCTGGTTCCTCTGCTAGAATGCCACCGAATACAGGCTCGGAGTCTTCTGAGATTTCGGAAGCGGGTATGACTTGCCCTGTGAGGCGGTTGAACTGGAAAGATTCATTGCCTTCCTCAATGGTTTCCCAAAATGAGTATTCGGATGCCTTGGTCTTTGGAATGATATCACCAGAAGAAGTGATCATCTTGCCCTCTCGCTCTAACAGCCAGGCAACGCTCCGTCTCTGGAAGGGCAGTAGGGTTGGAAGCAGGTCTTCAGGCTGTGCAGCCTCTATTGCGCACTCAGACGGAAGAGTAGGGGCGGGTCCAAGGATTGAATAAAAAAAGGGAATAGAGACTAGACCCTGGAATGTCGACGGTGTAGGCTTGGCATACGCAAAGTGTAAGAGTTGTCTCTGAGTAGACTCGAGGGAGTTACTTGTTTTCTTGGTCACGCTCTTGTAACCCCCAAATGGATCAGATATACGTGGGATAAGTATGGAAACGGATACGTCCACGTGTAGCCGAAAGGGAAGTTCCTTCGAGTCGCAAGCACCGGAAGGAATGACAGTAAGTCTAAGAGAGGCAGCTATAGACACCCGTCCATGTGTCTTCAAAGATTCCGCCAACTCGAGGATGTCAGTCTTGAACGAATGCGGATCAGCCTCCTTGACAGCGGGCAACATGAATAGCCATTCCCCTTTATCTTCTTCAGAGACGCCTATAAACTTGCGGTGATATTTCTCGATGAGAACATGACCCAGATCCAACACCCGAGGCTGTTGAATGTGCTCTCCGAGGCCTTGAAGGACATCACGCAGCTCGTCTTCTTCACGGGTCCATTCGGTATCATCTTCAAAATGGCCTTCCAAAGAGTGGGCAGGATAATCGGTCGTGTATTGTATTTCAAAGGTATGGCGAAGGATAGGAACCTGTGTGTTTCCTTCTAAGGGTGGAGCGTAGCGGTGAACAAGAGGGTAAGCGAAGGCTTGCGAGTCGTTCTCCTTGTCAGAGGGCATCATCCTTCGACGTTTAGACTTGGGAGATCTGGGAAGGCAATCCTGGGCGATCCGTTTCTTCCCCTTATCAGGAACTTGGTCCAACAGCTCAGTAAGGAGCCTCAGGAGGTGAGTGATATTCAAGGCAGGCCTGAAAGAACCATTGTCAAGATAGTGTCGACCGGTGGCCCGCAGGAAGAGGGAATGGCAGGAAGTCCCAGTATCCTGCATTATTGGAACTAAGTGGTGAAAGGATAAGACTCATTTCGGAAACGCGACGCGTCCATCAATCACGTGATTATGTTCTCACGCCACAAAATTGGAATTTTTTGGAAATAGTATTTGATACTGCAGATGTACATACACCCCAAGACACTCTTACCAGCTTCTAGATGGACGCTTTACCCCTTGGCTCATAAGGGAGAAGCATCGCCAAGACTCCCGCAAAAATGATGAGTGCACCTGCAATGTACACGGGGACGGCAGTGGCAATGTCCGCATATAAAGCAATGATTGGAGCCTGACGACAATATTATGAATACACCAGAAAAAACAATGAAAGGGAACGCACGATGACGCCAAAGACGCGAGTGGCCGTAGACACCATCCCATTGCCCGTACCGCGGTGCTTCGCAGGGAAAATCTCGGCCGAAACTGCGTACAGAACCCCATACATGATCTAATTCTGGCTTCAGCTCCTAGTCGCATGCTGGCATACGACTGTAGCTCACGTTACTGTTGAACACATATCCACAGTTCCATCCGAGCAGAGCATTCGAGCTCCGTGCGGTGGTACTCGCGAAAAGAAAGGCGCCTGTGAGCCCTGTCTTTCGCGAGGGGTCGTTGAATAATGTAAGAAGCACATCAGGAAGCAAACCACTCGCCCGATGATATCGCCAAAGTGCCTCGACGGCCAATGTATGGCAGCTCTACTGCCCACCCGGCGAGGAATGCTCCGGGGATGCCAATGACGCTGAGTATGAATTGCTGCAAGATGATCACTATTGGTGATAGCAAGACGAAACGGGAGACATTCTACGTTTCTATAGGTGATGGAGAGCGACCCATCTCCGTAAGCTGCTCCGCGGCTTGTCAACCTGTAAGCGATTGTGTTAATGAAGAATCTCGTTGAAGGGAGGGTATCGCACAGGTATGGAAGGAAACTGTTGTAGAGGGTCGACGCGAGTCCAATAATTCCTGGCAATCGTGAGTTGTCGTCTAGAACCTGATATGAACATTACATACCCCAGAGCATGATCAGAAGCGTCGTCGATATTGACATCTTCCTCGTGCTAAACAAAGCTTTCACATGCTCAAGCCCGTAGACAGAAGCACGGCTTAGCACGGGCCTCTTGGTGTTCCCTGGCTTCTGTGCTGCTGCCTGGTTTAGATGTTCTACGCTCAACCAGGTTGAAGTGGAGTTGTATTCCGCAACTTTATGAATAACGGAAACCGCTTCAGCATCTTTTCCAATGCCTACGAGGAAGCGTGGACTTTCGACGAGAGTGAACAAAAAGAAGCGAAGGCACCACAGTAACAACGTAATTCCTCCCAGTGTGAACAGAAGGTAGCGCCACCCCATATTTTGGGAACGTTCACAGACAGAAGCATCCACAGGGCACGAATAATTGGCGATAAGCGGCCATGCAAGCTGTCGACACAGAGTCAGGTGAAGTCCGGTAAGAATAGCTCCGAGAAAAAGGCACAAAACGCACAAGACTGCAAAGTAACTGACCCAAGGACCACCAGACAGACATGACAGTTAGCAGGTATTGATGAGTGCCCGGAACGAGATCTACCGCGAGGAAGAATAGGGCCCGTCTCTCAGTTAAAAATCCTGCACGGCTTACCTAAAAACACAGCCGAATCTACAGGCATGTTACCTGAAAAAGGAGCAGTTGAGAATTCTATAACCCGTTGATAGGAGCTTTCACTCACCCCCAACGCCTACACCGACAAGTGCCAGTAGAAATGCAAGAGTCACGAAATTGGGGGATCCTCCAGCCGAAAGTCCGAAAACTCCAGCTATCAGCAAAGTCAGATTGAATGACCACCTAACGCTCCAGGTTGGCATATTGACGGACGACATGGAATCATTGAATGCCGTACCTTCTTCCCCATATATCACAACCTACGCTCCAAACAATCGCGCCCACTAGTAGACCGACATTTGCAGCCAAAGTAAGGAAAGGACCATCAAAGCTGAACTCTGCTGTAACCTGCGTCAAAATGAGACCAGTGATAAGCTATGATATTCGTTGCGTCAGTCGATTTTGGAGGTTGAGTGATAGTATCGTAATTCTGACCGGCCAGACACTATCTCTGCACGGGGAAGTCAGTATCTGTAACCATATGGCAATCGGCAACTGACGCAAACCAGCCAAAACCGGCGCAAATGAAGAGATGAATCTGATACTTGCCCATACCTGTTACAACCAGTCAGACTGCCATAGATACTAGAATTTCGCCGTATGTATTTACCGATTTCTTGTATCGCATTGTTTAAGACACTCGCTTTCGCCTGGTATACAGGATCTACAGTTCCATCTTCGTACATGTCTTCCAGAGCAATCTTCGTCACACTCAGAGATGGAGACTCTGAGACATCAACGATTTCTGACTGGGCGTCCATTCTCGAGTGCATGAGAGAGTAGCTTCTGGAGGATGTCTAGGACGGAACTTTGATGTCCTTCTCTTTATACCTATCGCCGAACCGGAGTTCGGGTGAAGTTCGGACCAAGTTGAAATTGTTCGATGAGTAAAGATGTGAGAAAATTACGTTCAAATCAGAAGGGCGGAAATAAAGCACGATCATGACGTCGACCGACCGGGTAAGTCTCTATGTGATATCCCCCTACTAATCACGCTTTTAGGTCTTGTAGATACCAAGGGCAAAATGCAGCAGTATCCCGTGTCCATTTAGACGACTTGATCAAGGGCAAGTTCGAATCAAGCTGCACCCCGTTGGGCGAGAAAATCCGCACGACTTCGAATCCAGGTCGTTTTACGCCTTTAAAAACATGGAGACAGACATGAGCATAGACTGAAAAGCAATATAGTTAGCATTGAAAACGGGCGGACTTAATGCACTGACTTTTTTCCCGGGCTCAGTCAATTGTTCTACCCATGAATGGTCACCTAGCTGAACTTCTAGACGCGCCACTGCATTGGTAGAGGACATCATGTTGATTGTAACCCATGAGTGAGGGAGAGACAAGTGGAACACATCGTAATACGACTCGAGTAGCGCAGAACTACGAAGTTGGAGTTTTTGATATGTGCGGAGATATCTGGAAGAGATCAGGTCCTTGCTGACCAGACCATCGTTCAACAACTTGTGCAGATAGGAGGTATTGGACAGGTTGAGGAGTTCCCACTGACGCATTCCAAAGAATTCCGTTAGGTTTGAGGAGGTCTGATCCCGATTCGAATAACGATGGGTCATTTGTAGGAGCGACGCGGAACCGAAGCTGACCTGCAGTCACGGGTAGATCTGGATGGATTCAATAATGATAAAATCCTGCTGTTTTATTGGGATAGGCTAAGTAATTTCGACCATCAGCACCAGAGGGCTGAGCATATTGGAAATAATGTCCCAAGGACAAGTCCGACTGCTTTCTGGAGAGGTCAGGGTAGTCAGACCGAAGCAAGACCTTGGGGTTCAACGTCTGGATCAGTGGAAGTCGCAGGCCGCGGGATTGAATAAATAGTGGAGACGGTGGTGTACTACGACGATGGCCAATGGATCGGTGAAGAAGACGAAAGTACATTGGTCGCTAAGCATGAGCCTAGGGAGACTGAATTATATGGTCCTGGGGATTGTTCTCAGCCGCTTCGATTGAATGATAGCCACACTTACTCAGCAGTTGGCGAAGGGATAAACGCTAGATGCGTTGCGTTTAGAGAGTAGTAGCAACAGTACTTGTACAAGGAGAAAATGCACCGATGATCGTGTTCAAATTTTTTAATTCATTTGAAAGTAAACAGTCTCCCAGGCTGGCCTTGCGCTCAGTAGACAGGGTTCTGTGGTCCTGGAGACTGTATGTATTCCCATTCAAACATGAAGGCTCATTCACTAAGAGTTTATCGAAGGGAAGATGGTTGACCATATAACAATGTAAATTGCAGCGCAACAATTCTTCAGTTACTACAGGAGTTTTTGGAGCCGGGTCATCGAAGAGTTGAAAAGGAATTCAGAGATGAAATGGTGGGATGGGAAAAAGTTACATAAAGACATGACATAATGCGGTGCTGAAAGATTGCCCAACATTTCAGGGCCTGGCCTGGCCTACATTTCATCCTCGTTCTCCCTCATTATCGACTTGCAACTGGAAAGTAGTATCCCTCGGTTTACATTCACCGAAATCTGCTGTCCGTTACCTTCATGGCCTCAGGGAAGTTGCAAGCTGTTGTGTCAGAGGAAAGGAACCCCCGGGGAATACCCAAGGCACCGTTCATTGTTCGTGCCGAATTTGTTTGCCCTGTGGACACTATCTCAATTACTTTCAGGCAGATGTCGAGGAATATGTTGGAGGATCAGATGGGGATATCGAAGGCCCTCTGAAAGCCTTCCAGGATGCCATGGCGTACGCTCGCTATAATTTCTCTTGAGCAGTGAGCATTGATGAGACGCGTTACAGGAAGTACCGGTACATGGACGATAACTTGGCACAGCGCCGGAAAGGCCTAGAGGAGAAGATACCTGATTACAAAAAGACATTGGATATGGTGGAATATCTTCAAGAGAGACGTGTACGAGATCCTATTCACCTTTACTTTTCTTGGGCTTATTGGACGCAGGAGGGAAAGAGCAAGGCCTCGGAAGGCGACGATTTAGATGACGATCTGGACGATGGGGCTGATGATGGGTCTTCGAAACCTATACGAACTACCTTTGAACTCAACGAGACGCTGTATGCCGAAGCAGAACTGGAGGAGACCGATACAGTCTATCTATGGCTCGGGGTGCGTTGCATTATCATCTGATAGAAATTTATTTTCTGAGCTGTCTTCTAGGCTAATGTTATGTTGTCGTACAAGATACCAGCAGCCATTGCGCTATTAAAATCCAAACTCGAAGCCGCCCAGACGAGTCTTCAAAATACCATCGAAGACCTGGAATTTATCCGAGAGCAGCTGACGATAATGGAAGTGAACACGGCCCGCGTATATAACTGGGATGTGAAACGACGACGGGAGCGAAGAGAAAAGGAAGCGCTAGAAGGATCGAGCGGTGCAACTCAAGGCGACAGTGGCTAGATGAATTCTGAATTCCATTTCTTTGTTGCTCATTCCCCTTGATTCTTGTCAACAAGCGTCCCCAACTGTCCATTGAACCTGGGAAAAGAAAAACCTCGCCAATTGGAACAGGATGACAGAAGTGTGTAGGTCGAACCTCTCAGCTTCCAGTAGAAATGTAAAAGCAATGCAATCGGTTGTAACAACGCGCGAACTTTGTTTCCAGACGTGTGCACACGGGCGGTCTGCTCTGCGTAGCTCTGTCAATAACCCTATCAAATCTCAAGTGCACCACTAGGTATATAACATGCTGGTGGCGTATCCGTTTAAGCCCTCAAGTAGTCGCCTTGGTATGTCGAGTCTGCTGGTTTCAAAAAAAACGACAGTCTCCCTCAAGATTTTTATCAAATCCATCCGCATACGTTCCAATACCTGGAGACTGACACTATAGGACGAGAGAACATGCCCATGACGATATTGGGGATCGATGCTTCCCTTCCACTTCCTGGCCTGGAAATTCCATAGCCGATTGCAGCACCAGCACATCTTGCGGCTTAACCCGATGTAATTATCTAGCTGCGAAAGCAAAGACACGAAACACTGTTTAGGATGATTATGAAAGATGGGCACTATAAAGCGCACCTGAGCAACATCGTCGCCAAAATTATGCTGAGCTTTTAACCGCTCCACCTGTCCCTGAGTTGCGGTTGCGAGTAGATGAGCGCAGCCTCGGGGTGGACGGACCCGGCGACTTTCCGGACCCTCAACCGCCCTCCCCGGCGTGGTGCCACCGCTCTGTGGTATCCACAGCAATGACTCGCGATCTTAGTACTTTGTCAATAGAGATGTCCCGCATCTCCAACGTCGAGTCGTCCGTCGTGTACCTCCAGCTTGCGTTCCGGAAGTGTGTGGGTGTACAACCCGTGGCTCACATAGAGCACGGAGGCAAGTCCTCGGCGACTGTAGACATTTTTCAGGTAGTTGATGACGAGGGTAAACATATGGGAATGGGGTATGTCTGGTGTGCTACGGCATCATTAACGTTTATAGTGGAAGTGTGGAACTCACAGGGAAATGATAACAAAGAGTTTAATAGCCCAACAATAGATTGTGTCTAGGTGTAACAGGACGCCAAGACGGGTGCCAGCGACGACGCGACATAAACAGACGTAATTCGTCCGCCGAAAAAGACTTCCCTGAAGATAGATGTAATATCCGTCCCCTTGCTGGTTTACACCTCGCATGATTAGTTGCCGTCTTTGAGTGTCTTCACAGTCTCGCACAACAGTGAACCTATCTCATCGATCCACGTGACCAAGTTTACCTTCGACACTATCACTCGACCAGTGTTGCCCACACGGACCCCAGGAATCCCTTTAGCTATGATCTCAGCTGGGCGTCACCGATAACTTTGGTTATACCTCCCTCTGAAAGCAGATTTTTATCCATCAGTTTGTCCGCCTTCCATCTTGGAAATTCCATGAAAGCCTTTATGCCCAGGGAATATCGCATCAGAGTCAACAATTATTGGAGGAATTTAGCCGGGTGGAGCTCGAGAGTGCGTTCGAGGAAGGGGAAGGCGGACTTATGCATCGATTCGAGGATAATAAACGGTCGAAAGAGTGGCTCCAAATGGGATGCTTTCCTGAAAAGGAGAGGCGAAGAAAGGAAGAGGGTCTAGACGACACACGGCCGAGGCGCCCCATCCTCTTTGTCCACGTGCATCGCGGCGCCAATGAGAACGCTTTGTATGGACGCGTCAGTTGAGCAACGGCTGCTATCTGGGAAGATACTCATCACTGACACTGGACGTATGTTATTGCGTGGCTGGGAACGTATCGATGACTATCCATGTCATATGAGCCTCATAGTAGAAACACGCTGAGTCGATGCACAAGCACCTGGTTTCGAGCTTGACACCACCAACCGAACCTTCTAGTTCGCAGTGAGGGAGCAGCTGACAGATGGACACAGTACTAGAAACATCTGCCAGAGCAGTGCAGAACATTCTAGGTTAGTCCACTCGGGTCATCAGTGTGGGTCTTGGTCTGTAGCCGAGTTGGAGATCAGTGAACTTTCGATGCTCGAGAGCCGTGAGAAGTGAGGATAGACAAGCAACGTCGCGCCTAGCGAAGAAGTAACCGTCGGCATCATTCTTGGGCATAGTGAGATGGATAAAGAGTACGCCGGAGGACAAAGTGGTAGCTGCACAGGGATGTTGAAGTTTGGCCACCAACCGACGGTCATGTGCCGAGCTGGGTCATCGATTTTCTGTTTGTCGTTTGTGGGCTATGCAAACAAAAGAAGGGAGGAATATACCTACCTCAACCAGAAAGCCACATGAGCTGTTCCGAAAGAGAACGCACTAATGAACAAGAGGGTCTGCTGATGGGATGTGAGAAGGGAGGAAAATACCCTGGAAAATAAAACCTGAACAAGGTGTAAGTCCGCTGAAGATCAGACCGATCTGGATACCGAGAACCTGGTGCCGCTATGTCGGGCGCGAGAAAACCTGAGTGAACCGTATTGAATTCTGACGCTTATTCCATAGCAAAATACGTCGCGATACCTTCTAATGGTAAAGCCCACGAGTTTGGCTGTGGTAAAAAATGCGTCAAATTCTACTCTCTTCCTGTGCATTTTAACTGTCGCGAATTTGTCATCTACCAGTAGCGCAATCGTATACACTCGAAGCAGTAGTTTACATACCACACTTTAGATCAGCCTAATAGGGAGGGAGTGCAGACCGCGGTTAGACGAATGTAGCAATGTCCGAACTAATCGCGTTTTGTAAGAACAAGGGACACGCCTGACAATCTGTGTATGGAAACTATAGATTCCAGAGGTAAATATCCAAGGGTAGAACATATAGTGCTGGATAGCCATCAACGCAAAGAAGAAAGAGGTTGAAGGTCACTCACCAATAAAATACATACGAACAAGGCTTATGATCCTCCTCCACCACCTTGCACTGAACCACCGCTACTTGATTGTTCGGGAGTAGGTCTGCGTCGTCGTCGCTGTCGCTGTCGCTGTCGTCGGGCGAGTTTCTGAAGACGTGGCGGACATGCCCTGCTCAATTCCCTGCCCATTCCCACTAGACGAAGCTCCAGACTGAGCACCTGCTCCTTCCACAGAAGTGTTGCTGCTGCTGCCATTGCTCTTCCCTACAGTCCCCCCTACTGCTCCCCCCACCACCGCTCCAATGACTACGATGACAGCAATGACGATGATGATAATCCCCTTCCGCGTGCGCCAGAATGGTATCCGGCGCAAAGGGGAGCTTGATTCGGCGCTAAGCGGTAAGTGCTCTTTTGAGGTCGGTGGCCCGCTCTGGCTTTCAGGATCTGGATCAGTGTCGTTGCGCACGGGGGGCGTACGATTAGGTCGTAAAATGTCTGGATTGTAGCCTTCCTGAAAGCAAGACGTTAGGAACGTGTCGCCGACCAAGGAATGGTATGCATACCTGCAGCTGGGCCCTTGTCGCTGCTGGCGCCTCAGCGAGGAGAGCCTCGTCGTACCCGCTCATTCGTGATTAATTCAGACAGACGGTTCAACTGATTTTGTCGTTGTCGACGGCGAGGAAACAAGTTTAGGACAAACAAATTTCATAGCCATAGTCGTCCTAAGCGCCAAATGATTTCAGGGGCCATTCAGTCCGTTCGTCATTTAATTTGATCCGAACTGGTTCATCTGCATCAGGCTTTCCTATTCTCCTTCTTCAAACGATTTACACGTTTCCTTTTCAAGATTCAACGCTCATAGACTCTTTGCGTATCGTGCTCGACCTTCAAGCTAATCAGTCAAGATATATTTCTTTGCTCAGTACGTCCTGCGTTTCATCGTACGCTGGTGATAATTAATTGTGTCTCCGGGTCTAGTTCATTTTCACTGCTTTTGTACACAATGCGGTGACATCGTACTAGGGGCCCGGAGAACTATCACCGAGCCTCTTGGAGGCAAAAAGTGATAAACTTTACACGTCGCATATCTTCCATTCAAATCGCGAGGTTTCTAATGTTGCGATCCTCAATTCTCGGTAATACCTCTATCACTAGAGCGTTTATGCCTTCCCAGCTTGGACACAACTCGTCTGCACACCCAAATCTTATTTTCGAGCTTCAAGCTTGGTTATTACTGATAGCGATCGACAGATTTGTCCAGTCTAGTGTCAGCTCGAAACGCTTGCTGGACTCGGTTACGTTGCGATCCTTAATGGTGTCCTTGATGCTAATCAGACCAGGCGCACCCAGAGATTCTAGCTGCATTATGACCAAAGTACAGTAGCAAGAAATGCTTCGGATCGGGGTACAGGCAGACAGCTCTCTATCGGAGACAACTCCTGACGTATACAAAACGCATGGGAAGAATTAGTGGCACAGCCTAAACATATCTAGGCACGGCCCTCATGAGATTACTTACAGCATGGCTTCCGTCAAACAGATCTGATTTACTTTATATACGGCAATAGGGATAGTGGCGATCTTTCACTCCTCCCACATCCGAGTCTAACATGTCGCACGAGTTGGCTGTGTTTCTATCTCTTCTGGCCTTGCAGAGCTTGAGGGGTGCAAGGGCGCAGAGCGAGGCGACCTGTACAGACTCCGTGTACTCATGGGTAAGCAGCCATCATCCTTGATGGTACCACGAGGACAGACGGCTGATCTTCGATGTAGTCGTTCAACTCACTAAATCAAAGCCCTTGCGACATAGGGAGAGCATTGGGAGGTGTATGTACCTCCGGTACGTTCTGCTCTTCAGGATATCGTCGAATGCATTTTTTCTGAAATTTTTTATTTGACAGATTTCTCGATCCAGGCCCTTCCGTCGGGATACCACTATTCGGGTGTAGGCCAAATATACACGTCTGACTGTGTATGCAACACCGTGTATTATTCCCTCCTGAACGTATGTGCTGCTTGCCAGGGTGGTTCCGTCTCAGTGTGAGTTCCCTTCGTGAGTCCTTCCGGATCAAGGATTAACGGTGGCGCACATAGCTGGAGTGATTGGGACTTTAATTGCACAACAACGTACCAGACGTACGTTTACCTATCCTAATCCGAGAACATGGAATAACCTCTCTATTCGCTTGCAGGTATCCGGTAAATATACCTGACGGCACTGCGGTACCGCACTACGCCTATCAATCCCTTTTACCCAATGGCACCTTTAACTTTGCTAGTGCTGTAGTCGATACGGGTGCTGAGGCGACCCACATCGCATCTACCAGTGCCTCATCGACCAGCGGTTCTACTTCGCGTTCTATATCTACCTTCCCCAGCTCCACCCCTACGCCGGTCTCTAGTTCAAGCTCTAGTGGCTCAAGCAGCAACACCGGCGCGATCGTCGGTGGCGTTGTTGGGGGTATTGTGGGCCTCGCGATAATCGCTGCTTTGATCTTCTTCCTGGTGCGCCGTCATCGCCGTCGCCCTGCTGCTGTCGCGATTACTGGTCCGATTGGGGGTGATATACCACCTCCCACGTCTTCCTTCGTGGGACAGAACCTTACCGGGTCTGCGTATACGGCTACTGTGTACGATAAAGTTTATGTGAGTCAATTGTTGTTGAAGTTTATCTCTGAGCTTAAGTTGTATAGGACCCTAACGACCCGTCCACTTTCCCTTCCGCCGACGGCATCCCTTATGGCCAGCAGCAAGCTCCCGGAGGGTACCCTCAGTCTTACGCCCCACTTCCTCCATCGTCCCCGGACTCGAATATGATTCCTAACAGGTTTTCGCCGGCACAGCCTACTAGTCCACCACCCTCATCGGCGTATCGTGGTGCACCAGAAGTTTGATAGCAAATAGGCGAGATCTTGGATGGCTCTCTTTATACTCAACTAACTATTGTACTTGAGCGTATTTTCATTCTTTCTTTCCAAGTTTAGCGAGTTTGGGTGTTTTGCATTCCATAAGTCTTGATATTCCACCTCATTCTGAGTTTAACAAGGATAACCTTTGAGGCGGAATTTACCTGGATCGGTTCTATGTTGCTGAACTGCTTCGGTGCACTGTTCTGAGAAGAATCGAAATATTACCTGGAAGACATTTTAAAGTGCGCACGTTCACGTCATCGTGGCGCCGGGTGCGGCGACGATGTTGACGTTTGTTGACGCGTTTTGCCCCTTCAATCAATTGACGCTCTGCCAAAGTTCGGCGACTTTTTTCTGTGTTTTAACGAACGATAATTCACGCCTCTCAATATACGTGCATGTATTCAAGACACTTAAAGCTTCAATGAAGTTGTTATCGCGGAATCCTGCTTCTTGGGGAGAAGACCAGCCACTGCCTAGTAGTACTTGTGAGGCGAGTCAGAGCCTTGTTGTTCATGTGTAGAACTGGATCTATTGCGCAACTCGAATCAACAAGAATACCACTTTGTGGCGCGCTAACGATACACTAAAGTCGCATACGAATACCAACGGCTATCAGGTCGGCATGATGCCCATCCTTCTGACCTATCGTCACTTGATATAAACCTTCCCTCAGGCCTTCTTTATGGAATTTCCCCAAGAAGCTGGGCTCTTTCACCTTATGGACCGAGCGTAATGGTGATAGCCTTCAAGAGAGTGTTTGGTCCATACGTCGACTCTTAGAAAATGATCCGTGCGACTCGATTGTCTGGTGGGTACTCTTTACATCTGAAATGACTATCAGCCTTCATTTGGTTGTACAGACACCGTTGCAGGATGGATGTATGCCTCCCGTGCGGTAAACGTTGCCAATCTAGCCTTTCCACGACTTTATTTGAAACGGGTTGACATAGATCTCTTTGTGCTGAGTTAAGCACATTGTTAGTGGAGCACGCCAACTTTCGGATGCCTGCACACTCAACTGAATGGATTCCATAATGGCCGAGTATTTCTGGAGTAAGTTGTGTTGTGTTCACGTCATTCGAACACTAAATTCACATTAAGCCCGATAGCTATAAGAAGAAGCCAGGAAGCCTCACATGGATAACCAGCCCCCAATCAGAGGATGGATACCAAGTCGATTATTGCCGATGTATCGATTCTCCTGTCTACTCATGACACCACCATTGTTCTAGATGACATGTACAACGGCGAGTCTCTGGATGCGGTGTACCAGGCGAAGTCCCGTGTGCTGAACAAGGCAATTCAAGAGATCGGTTCGTCAATTTACCATGACACCTTGGCATCCGAATCTGACAATCGTTACAGGTATGGGAAAGTACCAGAAGCAGCTATTTATCTGCGCAGGTTTCGGCTGGTTTGCGTACGTCCCTAGTGCGTGATCATTGTGCATATCCTGACTTGAATTTGCAGCGACAGCGTCTGGCCCGTCAGTTGCTGTAATCGCTCGGATGTTCTAAAACTAACTGATAGGAGCTATAGCTTGCGACCGCTCTCATTCTGACACAGACTGCTGCAGAATTCAACTTCAATGGCCCTTATCTTACTTTAGCTGCCAATGTTGGACTCTTGGTGGGTCCTGCTATATGGAGTGTCGGGTGTGATACGTGGGGAAGAAAGTGTGGTGCTCGAATGTCTCACGTTTATCATTATACTGACATAGCAATAGATGGCCATTCAACCTCACTCTTCTCATAGCCGGATTATTCGGGACTGCTGCTGGTGGCTCGCCTAATTTTGTAGCCCTTGCATGTTTATTAGCTATGGTTGGTGTAGGAGTCGGCGGTAAGCGCTTTATGTTACGCAGAAGAATGGGTTTCATTAAAAGGATCCCTAGGTAACCTTCCCGTAGACTCCGCGGTATTCCTAGGTGAGTACGTCTACCTGATCACCTTCATACTTGCCATCATAATTGTCAGACCTCGTCCCCGGCACTCATCAATACCTTCTCACCCTCATAAATGTCTGGTGGTCCGTAGGTTCCTTGCTTGGCAGCCTTGTGCGTTATCTGTCTTTCACCCGCCAGCACCATCAACTGATCACATTTTCAGCTCGCATGGCCTCTCATTGCGAACTATTCCTGTCCGGAGGATGCTATCACCTGTGATCGTGCGGATAATATGGGGTGGCGCTACTTTTTATTTGCCTTAGGAGGACTGACTTTGCTGTTTTGGATTCTGCGTTTCTTTTGCTTCGACCTTCTCGAAAGTCCTCGCTTTCTTATAAGCATCGGAAAGGACACTGAAGCAGTTGATATCATTCATAAGATTGCCAAATACAACGGAACATCGACCACTTTGACTGTCGAGCATCTCACTGAAGCAGCAGAGAAGGTGGTGAATCTAGGCGCCCCGGTAGTTCCTCGGAGTGCTACCTTTGGACTGCGGCACGTAAAGGGTCTCTTCAGTACCAAAAAAATGGCCATTTCTACGACCCTTTTGGTTGCGCTCTGGGGTAAGTGGTCTGTTGTACTTGTAGACGAAGACTCACTATTTATAGCAATCATTGGACTCGCGTACAACCTTTATAATTGCTTCTTGCCATATCTGTATATCCTTTCCCTACTCGGTATAGGCTTCTGTTTCTAACTGGCTTCAGTCTAACGACCCGTGGAGTTGACTTCGGCGACGGATCGCTTTACATCACATATAGAAATGTGAATGCCCTTTTCACTACGCGTCTTCCGGTACTAATGATAACCATGATTCAAGCAATTTATCCTCAGCGTTATCGGTATCGGTGGAGCCCTGGTAGCTGGATGGACTGTCGAGGTATCCCACATCGGGCGTAAAGGCACTTTAGCCATTTCAATGGGCGAGTAGACGTCTTGATACTATTGCTTTTTCTTGTTCACTCATCGTGAAAGATAGGGCTCACTGGTATCTTCTTATTGGCGAGTACTACTTCACGTAGTTCTAATGCATTGCTGGGATGGAATTGCGGGTATAATTTCAGTATCAATGTGAGGTTCTTTTGTCGTCGTACGGGCATTAGTGACTGAGAACTGACTTAGATGATGTGGGGAGTTATGTACGCCATTTCTGCCGAGATATTTCCTGCTCAACACCGTGGCACCGGCAATGGTCTAGTCAATGTGGCTACTGCTACCTTTGGTGTTCTTGTGCGGTGTTCCTGTCCCTGTTTTATCTTCGGACTGATCTTAATTTTATTATAGGCACCCGTCATTGCTTTATACGCGAACCTTTCCACGTCTGTTCCTGTGTACATATCAGGCACACTCTTTATCTTCTCGGGATTTTTGGCGTTGTTTATTCCATATGAACCCAAGGGGAGAGCATCGATATAGAGGAATTACGTTGGAAAACCATGTGCAATTAAGGCATATCCAATATATTTCCCCTTGAACAAAGTGTAATCCAGAAACCTGTACCCGTAGCCCGTGGGAACTGCAGCGCTGCACTATGCCTATTACCTCTCGCTTTGAATAAACGATACGTTCGACTCTAGTGGTGTTATAACCAACATAGATGCGTCCTCCAGAGCTTGAACCATATTTTCGAACCCGTTTTGGCTATTGTTTGGCTATTTTGCCTCTGCACCTAGACTGGTAGCTGCCTGTCTACTGCGCAGCCATTGCAAGCAGCAAAATGGGTCTCTCATCTCACTTCCTCTATAATACATGGGTACTTATTCCGCCCTTCTGACACGATCCGGGAGCACGTGATGAGTTTGGACCTACTTGTCAATGTTACATTATGTTACTGTCGTTGTACGCGATGTTCAAGTTGAGTACTTGATGTGAGATGTGCGAGCTTCTCATGGCAGACAGTTAGTCGCCGTTGGTTCTCGTATTGATCTACTACTTACGTGTTGACTGATTTCCGAGGGGATTTTGTAATATATAAGCTAGGATATTTCATAGTCAGTCCCCATGTCGCGTTTGCCCCAGATGTAATCCAAATTTGCCACTCACTTCGTTTGAGAACGGCCCCGCGATTCTAACACTTGAGTCCTGACATCTGTTGACGTACCTTTTCATATAAACGTAAACATATGCCTTTCAACATCATTGACTTCAGCTTATTAGAGCATCAATATAGCGGTCGGTTCAAGCTGATAGGGACCATATGTACATTTCGCCCTGCTATAAAGGAAAATACCATCATAGATTGTTTTTGAATGATCCAGATACCTGCTTCTGACTGCATGGCTTGGCTGATAGCTGGTCTTAACCTGGTCGTCTTATGCTCAGTTACCGGTAATCGGTAACTAAACTTCGGCTATGGATGCCGATTATATCCTCTTTGCATCTGACCACAACGTCCATCCCAATCGTTGGATATTTGCCGGAAAGAAATTTACTAGATTGAAATGGTCTATCCATGTACGACAGGAATCAAGCTTCATCCATGTGTCTAATATCTGGATACAGCCCGTAAACACGTCTTGAAGACTTTCGAACATCTCGTCAAGGTGTTACCAGCAACAGAGCGAGCAAAGGTAGGTCAAACTCATTCACAGCTTGTTGGATCTGCGATGTAACTATAAGAATACAGCCACAGATATTATTGTTAGCTGGAGAAGTTACACCCTATCGCAATGATACAGATCGCGAAATGGTCTTTCGTCAGGTAAGCTCATTTGAATCATGTAATACAGCGCTTATAACACCTTTCAGGAATCTAATTTTTTCTATCTTTCTGGCTGTACAGTACCCTCATCCTACCTCCTCATATCATACCAAGCTGGGACATCTATGGCTCAGACTCCGTCGATCGATTTGTTCATTCCCAAGATAGAGCTCGCAGACCTTATGTGGTCGATACCTCCACCGACTCTGGATGTCGCAAAAGAGACTCATGATGTCACCAAAGTGGACCATCCAGACTCTTTACCTGCCGCCATCGAAACATTGACCAAAGCCTTCCCTGACGCCCTTTTCCACACCCTTCCCCGGTCCTCTTTGTTCCCAACCGTTCCCGATCAATATACGCAGACGGTCCTGACTACTGAAGGTGGAGCCGTGACAGATGCATTCTTGTTATCTGCCATTCACCAAGCAAGATTGATCAAAGACGAGGACGAGATTGCCATGATCCGGCACGCGAACCATATAAGTTCAAGGGCGCATGAGGCTGTCATGCGGGTTCTTGGCTCTGCTGTGAAGGGAGGCATTTTGCGTGGGGCTGGAGCTGGCACCGAAAGACCGCTTCTCCCGGGGGAATGGTTAATTGAGAAGGAAGCCGAAGCCGAAGCGATATTTGTGGCGTCATGCAGAAGGGAAGGGTAAGTACACCCTAACTTGTCGAGTCATCTGCGTTGAATTAAGCGTCGTGCGTAGGGCTGTTCACCAAGCATATCTCCCTATCGTGGCCGCAGCGACGCGTGCGTCCACGCTTCACTACTGCTGCAACGACCGCGAATTCGCCTGGGGGCCAGTTCAGCGGCATGATCATCGTAATCATTCAGAGTTTGCACATGCTGGTAAGGAATTCGTTCCTCAGGTCCTGCTTATTGATGCCGGGTGTGAGTGGAGCTGCTACGCTTCGGACATCACTCGAACGATGCCTGTGGGGAACGGCGGGAAGTTTAGTCCTGAGGCGCGAGATATTTATGAGCTTGTCCTCGAGATGCAAAAGGTAGACCATATGGGTTAATGATATTGAAAAGATGCTCATACAATATACAGTCTGCGATGGACATCATCAAGCCTGGTGTGCATTGGGATGCTGTTCAACTCCTTTGTCACCGTGTCCTCGTTAGGGGTTTCCAAAAGCTGGGGATCTTCAAGAGTCCCGATTCTCCTGCATCTGGTTCGTGGAATGCGGAAGAGGCCATATTGGCTTCTGGCGTAAGCAGCGCGTTCTTCCCGCATGGCCTTGGCCATAGCTTGGGAATGGAGTACGTATATTTTTTCGTCACCATCTATTTTTTCAGCCTCTCACCGCATTACAGCGTGCATGACGTTCCCAGCGTTAGCAAGCCTGCCGTCAATGATACCATCAGGAAGGGGATCGAACTAGGACACTCGAGCTTCTACGACTACTTGAGGTTGCGATTGCCATTGGAAGCTGGGATGGTCGTGGTAAGTTTTCATGCACAAGTCATGAGTGATATTCACAGAACCAATGTACCTCATACAGACTGTTGAGCCTGGTTGCTATTTCTCACCGCATCTTCTCGCTCCCGTCCGAGAATCGAAGCACATCAATCACGATGTCCTCAAGAGGTACGAACCTGTCGGAGGGGTACGAATTGAGGACGTTGTGTTGATCATCGATGGCGGGTTTGAGAATCTTACAACTGTTAAAAGCGATACAAAGTGGGTAGAAGCAGTATGTTCGGGTGAAATTTAATGTCTGAGGTGAACGTTTACTTGACGAGGAACGCAATACTATGTAACTTTTCTCGCACTTTATATAAAATTTTCGAACTTGGTTCCAGCCTAAATTAAGGGCAAATCATTGTCCTAGTATTCCCGAGGAGGCTAGACCTGTGGCGGTATACGATTTCACAAAGTTTCACACGCCCATCCAAGTTAGGCACTTACCAATGTGATGCTTTGCTTCTTGGACCCCATCGAGCGGTTCCTTCTCGGACGCAATACTACTTACCCACCAATCTTCATATGTTTCCAGGGATCACGACATCCGTGCACTTCCATCCCTTCTACCGTCAGCGAAACGCGTGGGACCCTGTCGACCAGGCAAATTTAATATTGCTCGTGTTCACTCAGCGTGCCGACCACACCCTCAGCAAGGGCAGAGAAACGTGTATTTCATGTAAACCCTTGCGACTGTAAATCGATATCCATCTGCTCGCCACCATGTCCATCGCTCATCCCGAATCCACTGGCAATGTCCTCCGCACATCAGTATACGATACTGTCCTTCAGCTCGGACTGCTGGAGAGAAATAGCATGATATCGGACTGGATGTTTGAGGAATGCTGCTAGTCTATCCACCCGAAATGCCGAGCCCAGGGAGGAAGAACTCTCGACGGATACAGAGTCGGTATACTCCAGCCCTAGTATGAGAGAGGATATTCCCACCAGTGTCAGTGAGCCAGTATCTCCTTCTAAACCCCCCTCTTCGAAGTTCTTCAAGGCGATGAGATCGAAGTTCTCACCCAGCAAAAAAACGACGTCCTCGCAGGATACGCTTCACGGTAGTCATGTATCCATACTCTCCGCGATACCACCAATCAAATGTCGACCGAAGCTCAATACCCTGTCCCTACAACAGCTGCCTAGCTCGATCGGCTCGCCTGATAAGAGTATACGGCATGGCGGAAACGCTCCCGGGTACGAGGAAAATGTGGCGGCACCCAGCTGGAGCCCTGCGAAAGGGAAGCTGGCTATAGGCATCAACAAGAACCGCAGCGCCACGCAGAGATAGAGATGGCAGCTCGTCACTAACGGAGGATTTGGGTTTGGAGTGGGAAATCGTTCCAGAGGTAGTGGCAGCGGCGCCAGCGGAGTTGAGCCCAAATGGTGATGGAGCCCCATATGTTGGGCATAGCCTCCATCATATAGAGAGCAAACCTGTGGAGCTGGAGGCCCACCCGATCAATGAAAATCGTGGCGGGAAGGGATTTTACCGCTCATTTTCATTCGTGGGTCCTCGTCGAAAAGCCGGCAGCCCCAAGAAACCCAAACCGCTGCGTATACCAAAGTCGCTTCGTTCTGATCCCAAACTGCCGGAGTCGAATCCATTTAGATCTCCTCGGTTCTCTCCTACCATTGAGGTTCCTGATGGTGATAATAGTGACGGGGACACGTCTTGTCTTCCGTTATCCGCCTCAAGCGCCGAGGACCCTCCTACACCAGATGCACTGCTTCGTGAATACGCAGCAGGAAGACGTCCGCTGTCATTTTCCACACAGATCCAAAGAGGAAGTCATCATTCAGATGAAGATCCTTTCTCAGCCGCCCCCTCTACCTCGTCAACGGTGCCAGTAACGCGGCCAGTTTCTTTTAATGGTTCATACTTGACGGTGCCCGGGGCAGGCGCGAGGGCCACCGTGCAAAGATCGGTTTCAGCCATCCACCAGAGAGGGCGCCAGGTTCCCTTTCCGACACAACCGATTTCTCCGATTCCCCTCTCCCTAACAAGTACAGGCGGCGACCAGAAACTTGGGAGGTTGAGAGATCTCTACAGGCAAGATTTAGATGTCCCTATAGGTGAGGGCGTCGTTCTAGGCGAAGAGAACATTGGTCGTCGGAAATACGGGAGACGCCAGCAGGACACGAAGTGTTAGACAGGTAGTTCGATGAATTATTTATCGACTTCTATGCATATGAATTCTATATCATGTTGAGATGGTGCTAAATGAAAAGGGAACCTCTACTCACGTATCATAATGTAGCCATTAACGGTGTCTATTCGCGCGGCAATGATTACCGATGCACCACTTGCAGACATCAAGGTGTTACACTGTTAAGTTATTATAAGTTCCTGTCTTTTTGACAGCGCTGCATCAACTATACAACGAACCTGACGTGGAAAGGTTCATTAGTGATGTTGTCAGGGGAACAACGGTCGGCGGTCGCACAGCAAAATATAAGACCAATACACGTATTGCCATATGTCTTGAGGAATCATTGCCCATTGCGAGATCGTTAAATGGCCAGTCCAACATCTTCGTCGACCGTGACCTCTAAAGGAATTGCCAGACCCAATACCGATCACCTCATGCTGGAACTGAAGGGATACGATGAATGGGATTTCATCGATGGATATGCTCGAGGTTTTGAGGTACGCCGAGCGTCATTGGCAGGGACTATGGTCTGTTGATAATCTCGCCTAGGTGTCGGAAAGCGAGTCGTCAGAATGGACTTTCGACACAGGCGACTGATCAAGGTCAATATCCATTCTCGGGGTCATCAAGCACCGACTCTGTCGGTAACGGACTTGACGGCACTGAACATACAGTCAGTCGCCGACGCTTCGGCAGGGTCGCTCAGGCTCAGGTCAGCTCTGAGGAAGAGGCACATGACTCTGCACCGACACTGTTGTTGAAGCCACGGCGGAAGGTTCTGGAGAGCAGGTCCGCGAGTCCTTCTTCAGGGGAGGACGAGCACGGGCAAAAGGATAATCGTCGTTGGTCAAAACTCTGGCTGCGACTGTCTCGGCTGCCTCCACAACGTACCAGCCAGGCAGGGAAATCAGGAGGAGATATAACGGAGAGTGCCTCGATGGGGAAGAAGGTTCCAACCGTAGGGTTCAATACGAGCAGGTGGAAATCGATACTGCGGACCGGGCATCGACACACCCCCAGCCTTCCAGAATTTGGGTCGCTACACAAACTTGAACATTTTTCGACACAGAGAGTGGGACACACGAGGTCCTATTCAGAACGACCACCCATCCCCAAACGGCCAGCCGACGAAAAGACTTGGGATTTCCTAGACACCATGCCACCATCACCATCGTTTCGTCGACGGCCAATATATAGCGTCCCCAGATTGTCATCCGTCCCAAGTCTACCGTTGCCAAGTTCTACATCCTCATATCCAGACTCGTCTGTTCCCCATCTGCCACTTTCATCGCAACTGAGCTCAAAGCTGCCGCATGGACGGCAGACAACTCTGGAGGTCGTACCCGTTCGACTTGGCGTGACGATGAAGGGCCCAAGTAGGGAATCGTCCGCGCATTACCTTCCACAAGAACGTGCATTGAGTCTTCGGAGCCGCGGTCGAAATTCAGCACGCTCACCCGGCTCACTGCGACCGAGCGCTTCTATCAAGAGAGGTAGAGATCCCCCATTTCCTATATCGCGCTCCTCTTCCCTAGGAAGAAAATCAGGAGTGGGCTCATATTTTTGAAACGGCGGGATTACGAAGGCCTTGATATGGACGTTTGAAGTAATATGCCCACGTGACCGTTTATTTTAGACGCGTAGTGGTAGCGCGTACTATAATTCTTCGACACATAGATAGACTAATTTAGTAGTCAAGTGGAGGCATTACGTACAAGTAACTCAGAAGTCCTTGATCTCTATCTACTGGCGCGCTCAAGTCGATGATGCACATACCGACTTACTGCCAATGAATCTATGACGGGTGCGGATTATCATACCCAGATCCCCCGAGGGCCCTCGACGAGTATAAAAGGGGGCATTCTTCAATTCGCTCCCTCACCACTTCTTTCTTTCCCTCTCCCACCATCCCCGGTCACTTTCATTGAATCTACTTCCATCGTCTGACTTGTCGGGCAACTTGCACGTCTACACTGCGCTGCAGTGTTGAGATGACCTCACCGATATCGGTATCACTTTGGCGCTTTTCCTTTCTCTTTACTTATTCCCTCGCCCTGACTATTTCGTGGCTCGGCCCTCCAAGTCGAGAGTGTATACTTGATTCCAGCAGATTGAGTATCCGGGCAAGACGAGTTTAACCCCTGATACTCATGCTCAAGTCTACACAGAACACTCTGGCAATTACGGAACAAAAAGGTTTTAGCATATGTCTTTCTTCGGGCCTAGAAATTATGGCTGGTTGCATACAGCTTAACAGCAGCATGTGTTTGCGCGAGAGAAGAGTGATTTGGGCTTCGTCATAAACCATGGTCTAGACGGTGGATGATGCATTTGTGTGCGGTTTATAACTATTTCGAGGCCATTTCGTGGCACTTGGCAGTCTCGAAACCGCGGTTTATGATGAAGTTCGAACCTCCTTTGGTCATCAACGAAACTGCCGTTGACTGTCAAGCTGTAAGCATCTAGACAATAACCTTTTCTCCGGTCAACCCCCAGTATCACTATACGTACGGCCTAAAAAATCCCAAAGGTGAAATAGATTTCTGGACTACGAACATATATGATTTTCAAATTATAGTCATTGGTTGCGAGGAGTAACCAGGAACTTGTAAGGGCAAAGTAGTGCTATAACATGTTTCAGTTAAAAACTGTTGGGTAGGACCAAGGTTCGAGTCATGCATCATAATCCCATCAGTTCATCAAGTATAGCTTTGCCAATATATCTCTTCATTGCTTTGCTACAGACACATATACCTATGTGCAGATAATAATAATATATACGACGAGTGGAGAAATCAATGGAATAAATCCAATGGAATCCACTAGACAAGGAAGAACGTAAATAATAGATAAAGCGTAATAAATATCCTGAAGCAAGAATAAGCAATACACAATCAGCACGTAGGTATTACGATGATATAAAGATATAAGTGTCTCATTAGTAGATCTAAGTTAGCATTAAAGCAAATTAAACAAGCACCAAACACACGATAAGCTACCTGTAGGTGAAACATCAGCTATCTCAACGACAGAGAAATACATAAAACGAACTCACTGCTCTACATCGTGCTCACATGTTGTGGGTGCGCATATTGATATCCCTCCTGCGTCGTGTACTGCTGCTGCTGCTGCTGCTGCTGCTGGTCCATCATAAACATCCCATGCTTGTCGAACTGCGCCGGGACCGTCGCAGCATGTGTGGGCTGGTACGTCGTCTGTGGCAGATCCGTCACATACGCGGCAGGACTGTCAGTTATACCCCCGCCAAATTGCGCTGGCGACTCCGTCCGATAGATATCGCCTCCATACGACGACCCGTGATGCAGAGACAATGACGAGCCAGGCCGCGATGAAGACCCAGTCGAATCCGAACGCATCATCTGCCGCATCTGCTCTTCGACGCCGTACCCTGATGAGGCCCGACTCGAACTGCGTCGGGTGATCCCGCTCCCCGGCAAGCCCACAGGATATACAGACGGGCTCGATTGTGCCGACGAGTACCCGGTATGCGCGTATGGGTGGTATCCTCGAGGAGCAGGGGACTCGCCGGAAGCCGTTCCGGGCCTTCGAACAGGACCTGTACTGTCCCCGCTCCCGTTTCTCATTATCGATGGCGTCATGCTACGATGCCTCCGTACGGCACCCGCACCGCTATCCATAACACCAGGGGGATACAACGCTGACTGGTCGAAGGCCTGCTTGTGCGATGGTGCACTCATGCTGACATACGGCCCGTCATCCCCGTAGACGCTGCCGCTCCCAGATGAGTTGGACGAGATAGATTGCGGTCCACGATAGACATCGATAGGCGCACTCGTAGCCGCCCATGGTTCTCCAGTTGGGGGTCCGCCTGCGCCTGTTGGAGTGTATCCCGACGCGTAATAACCTCCAGCGGCTCCTTGCACCTGTTGCTGTGGGTACGGTCCAGGTCCTTGGTAGGAGTCGTAAACGGTATCCGGCCCAACGACTAGTCCCTCTTCGTCACCCTGAACTTCCCTCACGTCACCCGAGACCTCCATCTCGCACATTTCCACGTTCAACCCATAGTTGGATATATCGCCGCTCGGTGCAGTTGCCAGCCGCTGCTGCCCATTCGCCGTCTGCCCCACTAGTGGCCATACCCATGCCCATGCCGAGAGGACCGTACATCCCCAAGCCAACGCCAATTCCTCCTTGACGCGAGGCGAACTCCTCTTCCGGCCCGTTTTCTTCCCCATCGCTGTGAATCCATTCAACCCATTCCCCACCTTGATTTGGCCAATCACCGCCGCTACCCGACGGACCGGAAGCAGAATTCCACTGGCCATCACTTTGGGATCCAGACCCGTCTGCACGACCGTGTACTCTTAGGTGTTGCCCGAGGTTATCGCTCCGACTAAACCTCTTCCCGCACTTGTCGCAGACAAATGGCCGCTCCATTGTATGCGTCCGTAAATGTCGCTTCAGATGTTCCATTCGTTTGAACATCCTTCCACAGCTCAATAGTGGACAGACAAACACCTTGGTCTTGGGGCCGGAAGTGCTTGTGGTAGAGTCGGTCATCTCGACATTCGGCGAGGCTTGGAAGGTACCAAAGGCATCGTAGGACGATGCCGGGTACGACGAAGATCCCGAAGTAGTCGGCATAGGCGGTGTTGTAATGTTCATCCCAGATCCAACACCTCCACCGCTGACTAACCGACCCTCCACGTAGACGCCGACATCCCGTATGTCGACCTTTGGCAGGGAAGATACCGAAGGCACTGCAGCTGTTCCCAATTCCCCCCGAGCTTGCTTCATGAACATATCAGCAGCGCTGACAGATTCCCGCTTGATGTGAACACCACCAGACATCGGATCATCGTGGTTTAAGTCGCTTGGATACCCTGTACGGCCCCTCTCCGTCTCCATCCCTAGAGCAGAGGGCCCATGGTTACCCTTCTTCCGTCGTTGTTTGTAAGTGGGACTACCCTCGAACAGGGAGAACATCGAGAAGAAGGGGGATTGCGGGGCGCGACTCGACGATGAAGGACCGTCTTCGCCGTCAAAGTCGCTCTCTTCGGATCCACTGACGGCAGCTGCACCAGAACCAAGCACGCCCTCTTCCTCCAGTCGTCTGACGTTCCATTCAAGCTCGCCTTCGCCATCTCGCATTGATACGCCTCCCATTCCTCGTGTAAGAGAGCCGCTTACACTTCGGCTAGATCTACTGGTCGTGGAAGCATTCCGGCCACCTGACCCTGCGTTTTTAGAACCAGTAAATTGCTCATAAAGGCTGCGCTTCTTGTCGTATACGAAGCTCATAGCAGGTTCTCCCGAGATAACAGTGGTAGGTTCCATGCCCATTTTTTCTCGTTTTAGGTCGCGCTCGAGGGCATCAAGAAATAATCGGTCGTGGGGGACAGAGAACCTGATTATTTATTAATTAGAAGGAAAATATTCCGCAAAAATAGAACGCACCAGTAGAAGACTTTTTGCTTCTTTTGCGTGCGAATGCATTGATACTTGAAGAGGAGATCCAGGAAAGGCGACTTTGGTGCATAAGCAATTGTGTTGAGAGAGGGGAGTTACAATGGAAAAAGCAAGCGATTGCAAGAAAAAGTAATTATAAGGGAAATTGCGTATACGCAAATGAGCAGGGAGAGGAGAGTTGCGACGACAAAATCAAGCAATTGCGAAAGCGATTCGAAGGAACATTGGCGCATAAGCAAATGAGAGAGGGAAGTTGCAATGGCAAAAGTAGACAATTGCAAAAGAACGCAATTTGGTGGGAAATCGACGCATGAGCAAGTTGCAAAGGCAAAAATAAGTGATTACAAGGGAAATATGGGGATTTCGTTGAGTGAAATAGACAGTATATTACGATTTGGGACACACCTTTGGCTCCTCCAAACAAGCGTCCACACCAGGTTTGAGATTCCGGAGATCACTGAAGACGCCCTCCTCGAATTTCTTCATATTCCTCACTGGGCGACCAAAGGCCTCGAATCTAGCATATAGTCAGCTCAGTCTGACGTGTATAGTCGATAGTTACGATACCTGAACACCAGCGCTCTGACGATGTCTGTACCGGTTATGTGGTAGAGCCCATTCCACAGTACACAGGTCACGAACTCCTGGCTTGGAAGCAGAAATCGGTTCAGTGCTGGGTTTGCTGGGTCGGGCAAGTACGACGATGCTGAAGATCCAGCTGCATTGCTGCTCTTCTCCCAGCCGCTCGGGGCGGTGGCAAGGAAGAACTTGAGTCTGTCGAGATGAGCAAGGCGATCTTGCTCCTGCTGGTTGAGTGACCTCGAGAGGCCTCTGCTCAACCCTGGCGTCGAAGTCGTGTAGTCGTTGGTCGTCGTTTGCTCGTTATCGTCGTTGCTCTCGCCGTGATTGTCAAGCAACCACATAGCATGTCGCTGAGCGTTCCCTGGCCGTGCCGTGTGCTCTGAAGGATCATGTTCGTGAGGGACAGTAGGCTGAAGGGACAGTTTGTAGCCGCTGCTGTGGTTGGCGTCCATTAGGGGACGGAGAACGGGGAAGAGGGAGAAATTAAAGTAACCCAAGCTACCGTGCGAAAGTAACGGATCAGCCACGAGTTGCCGGACCGGTTCGGTTCATTTGTACCGCTTTCAGGTCGGCTATTTTCAAATTCATTCATGGTTTTCCCCCAAATCACAGTAAATATTTCATTTCAACCATTCAATTGACGTATGCACTGTAGGCGGCATGAATGTCCGTCCAATCCCAGTTTTCTGACCGTAGATTCATCTTTCCAAGGGTTCTTTCTATTATTGAATGTACACGATCGTGACGCACTTTTACCTTTCATTCATATACTGAAAAGAAGCCTCGAGGATTGACTGAACGCGTCAAGTGGCGCATCACAATAAATAGGTTCTAATTTGCGAGAGAGGCCGTCGGCGAAACCAGGAAGGGGCTGCTCAGGAACAGCTATCTCAATATATGCTGTCAGCCCCCATGTGTACCCTGATAATTACCGACAAAAACCATCCTCTATCGTTGCTTTGGTCGTAGTCATTCCAAGGCAGTAAGATAAATAGACATGGCTGACGAATGGTCTGAATGCACCGTTCACCCAACGGACCAAAGATATTAGAAAATCGACGAAGGACACAGAGAAGACTTACGCCACAAGAAATTCCGAGAATGATGCTTGTACCTCGTGTAGACAACCGGCTCCATCGCCGCATACGGGACCGAAAGCGGCATCTAACTCCTCACAAGCCTTCATACAAGACAGTAATATTTGCGATGGCGGGATACGAGTATGCATCCACCTTTTGAAATTCGCTGAGTTAATGAACGGCATGCATTTGACTCGGGTACCATGCATTCCGCGTCAAACTCGTTCATGACGCGCAGCTAAGCGGAAGAGTGCAGGCGACTGTATCTTAAGGGCTCCTGATCATTGTACTAGTCATTGTTGAGATATAGACCGAGTCAGCCTACGCCTCATCAGCTCCACAAAGCAAGAATGGAGGCAACGGCATCCCGGAACGAAGCGGTACCATGCCCATTGTGGGTAAATAGGCCGTACACGAAATATTCGAAGACCTCGGGAATGAGCGCTAAGCTCGCATCAGTCGGACGATCTTCTTGCGCTCTGGACGGTGCTATTCTCCTCAACGAGAGGGCATGCCTTCGTGGGGGCCGAAAAACCCGTGGCTGTGTGATCAATCAGGCTTTCAGGACCGACCAGCTCGATTCGTCTGGAATTGTCGTCAATAATACGGATCACAAATTCGTGCGTGGACCGGACCATGTTGCATCAGCCTTAGCCTAGAAAGAAAAAGATCCCACCATCAAGCCACAACCTAACCAGTCATCGAGGAAAACGGAATAAAAAACAGTGTTCCGCCATGAACGGAGGAAATACCCAATCCCCAGCTGAGAAAAAACAGTTGCAGACTTAGGCAACGACATTACTCTGTTCTCAGGGTCCGGACGCTGTGCGCGAATCCACGAGTCAAAGAGGCGATGCTGGGATCTCGTCAACGGCCGCCACGGTGGTGGTTCACCAGTGCCGGGTCAATGATGGGGTTTTCGATTGTGTTTGAGAGGGGATACACAAGCACCCTCCCCGTCTGCCACGAGGAAAAAATGATTTAGCATGTCAACGACAACCTATGGAGAACTCCGACATCAATGACAGAAGATTTTTGAAAGTGTAATGAGCAAAAATAGCCCGCCATCCTCAAAGCTGAGCTGGGTCGCATCTGCGAAGATAGACGCTAAGGTTGTCCAGGCAACATGGATGTGATGGAACAGATGGTCGTTGAACATTGATGATAGTCAATCTCTGTCCCGGATCCGCTTTCGTTGAAGAAGCATTGAAAGGCAAATCTCGGTTGCAGGCAGTGTAAAGATCAGGTCGGTAGCAGAAAGAGGGATACACAACTTAGACGCATCTCAATCCATTACTATTGAGAATGTGGCGCTAGTACAATGATGGAGCGCACTGTTCGTCTCATTAGCGCCTCCGGAGTAGGGTAACAAGCACAGCACACACCAAATACTAATCACATCGCAATTTCCGCCAGTCCAGTTCGCACCGATGGACTAGGGACAACAATAAATAACCCAAACGAGACGAAATACCAAGTGCAAGGAATACATACGGCTCGGTACCCATCTATCACAACTTGTGCACTGTCAATCTCAATAGACATGATCGTGAAAAGTTGTGCTAACCACAATCTAACAAGCATTCAGCCTGTCACCCTCCTTTCTTCTTCTTGGGCTTTTTCTTTTTCACCCCACCACCACTAGCTGATGGCGTCGGAGTAGTACTCGAGAGTGCTACCGCAGGCGGCGCAGCGGTTTCAACTTGCGAAACATTTTCTACGGCTTGCAACGATGATTGCGTAGGCATGGGTTCCACAACTGCTTGTCTATTCTGCATCTTTTCCATCAACGATAGATTCAAGGCTTCGAATCTATTGAGGAATATGGAGGAATACGTTTTGAATTTGATACACTGGTAATGAACGTGGCACATCAGATAAGCATTCACGGGCTTGAAAGTTCGGCATACGCACGCTCGTATTGTCCGTTATTTTCAGTACGAGCTTTCCTTCGGATGCCTTCCATTTCACGCAGTACCTCGTCTGAGAAAATGAGGTCATCAGTACAAGATCCGAAATCCAAGGAAAAAGTACGACGCACATTCCGAGGCGATTTTGTATACAAAGCCTCAGCTGCATCTTGGTATTCCTGCCATGACTGAATGTACACCATAGCAGCATTCAGGCCGCGTCACCGGGCTCAACGACGAAGGTAGAAGAAGAGCACTGAATGGGTGTCACGCGTCACGATGACAAAGAGATGATGCCAAATTAGGCTGTATGGTCACAGCAGATTGAATCGATTCACGCGGTACGCCGGTACCGTCTTCCGTCTTTATTTCTACTTTCCTTTCTCCCATCAGTGACCACGCTCAGGACCTCTTGTAGGCACCCGTATCTTACTGGCCTGTTAATATGTCAACAGAGCAGAAGAAGGGTAAGTATTTGCTTTTGCCATCTTTCCACAGGCAGACTAACTAACGGTCACCAATAGCTTTACCTTTCGCGGCGAATTTCGCTGCAGGTGCTATCGCTGGCGTTTCGGAGATTTTGACCTTCTATCCTCTCGGTATGCTACCTGCTTTCAAACCGTATTCTCTCAAGCTCAATTGTTCTGTCTACAACTAGATGTCGTGAGTCATGATCCTATCTCTTCGTGTGGGGTAAATAATTTCTTGATCGACGTTGACAGGTTAAAACACGGAATGCAGCTGGAAACTGGGAAGTCCCAGCATGGCTTGTTAGGAACTTTCAAGGGCATCATCAAGGAAGAGGGGTGAGTCATTGTGACATTTGGCACACGACCACTAACTGAGTTTTCCTTAGTGCAGGAAGGTTGTACAGAGGTCAATACCCCCTAAGTCTATGCCTTTTACATTAACCCCATGTTCCTCAAGGTTTGGTACCACCTCTACTTCTCGAGGCTCCCAAGCGTGCCGTGAAATTGTGCGTTATATTCTATGGAAACTCTCTAGTTCTAGAGCGTCCGCGGCGACAGACGCGAAGTATAGAGAAACGACCCAAGGAGCTTTCACTTCTCCTCGAGCCTGTCTCCGTGACCACTGAGAGGCTTTCCGGACTGTTACTTCCACTCTAATACCTTATTTATAGCGCGGCCAATGATTTCTGGGGTAAAACCTACCTAGGGCTCACCGGGGAGACAAAAATGACACAAACCCTGTCGGTGTTAACCGGATGCAGCGCGGGTGCAACCGTAAGTCTTTTCGACGCGTCATTTCGCACCATTATTCTCGTAATTAACTGCCTATGTAGGAAAGTTTTGTCGTCGTACCCTTTGAGCTCGTGAAGATCAAGTACGAGACGCGTTCAAGGGTCCCGATCAAATGCTAAAATTGGAACAGACTTCAAGATAAGACTAGCACATTCAAGGGACCTATGGACGTCGTCTCTCAAGTTATCAAGAAGGAGGGTGTTTTAGGACTGTATGCTGGCATGGAGGCTACTTTCTGGAGGCAAGTTTTTCGTATATACTATCAGAGGACGTGGGAGTGGAGCGGAGTGTGGAATTCCACGTAAGGCGGTCCGGTCTTCTACCCGGGTGGTCTTTACGCTATTTCCGGGCCCACATGACCTTCTTTCCTTCCGATAGCGACCGACGCGAACACTTACTCGTCCTCTAGGCATCTCTATTGGAATGGTGGTTATTTCGGTTGCATCTTCCAGGTTCGGGCATTATTGCCCAAGGCAGAGGTTTGTCATTTGCCTATGCTTTCACTTGCACCTGTTCAATGTAAGGCGCAGAACCAACAATCTGAGCTCCTGAACAATTTCATCTCTGGCTCCGTTGGAGGATTTGCTGGAACTGCATTAAACACCCCGTACGTTTTCCTTCACCCAACACGCTCACCGCTCACGGCTCCCACAGATTCGACGTATGACATGTCCCCTGATCAGCTTCGGTTCGGCTTCTTAAGATTCCATTCATAGGTTGTAAAATCGCGTATTCAAGGTTCCGCTAAGGTTCCTGGTGTCGCCCCAAAGTACAACTGGACATACCCCGCCCTGGTCACCATCTTCCGGGAAGAAGGACCAGCGGCTCTGTACAAAGGTTTCGTTCCCAAGGTGCTCCGTTTGGCTCCCGGAGGGGGGGGTACTGCTGCTCGTCGTGGAATTCACGCTCGGCGTCTTTAGACAAGGTAGTATTTTTTACTTTGATTTGAGTTCTAGACGTTTACAATTGTCCTTTCCTAGCACTTGGGCCTCCATATATATAGGTACTAGAGGAGAGTAGAATCAGAATGGTATCCACAGTTCAGATTTATTTGATACACCGCACAGCAATGTTCATTGTTCTGGGAATTTAACTGAGGCAGCTTGGAAATGGCTGGTAGGTAGTAAGCGTGAATACCTCGTATGGAGATGATCATTGCGGAAGCCGTCCCTGTGGTTTGTATGTGGAGGAGGTGGTGGTACTGCCGCAAAGTCTCAATAATGAACGACTGGGTAACCTTGCGCTGCGGCTACGAAGTGTAATTCTATTGTTGAGTGCGTTTCACGGAGTAGAGACTCTTTACAGAGCACATAGAATTGATGTCCTTGATTGTGTCGCTAAGCACATTTTTGACAATTTGCGTGTTTAAATAAATTCCGCACTTTGGTATCCATCCGTAGATACATTTTCAACCATCCCTGTCCCTTCCCCTTTGGTTGTCTAGAAGGAGGTATGGAGTTCAAGATCCTCGGGCCTTAGGCGTACCCCTTTGTGTGGTCTCCCAGTGTTGCATACCACATCAAAATGCACTGCCTGTGATTGATCTAGAGGGTCTCGTCCACAAGGAGCCGCAGTAAATAACATGAAACTTCGGGCTTCTCTGTGGGTGATCTCCATATGAGCTGTACGGATCAAAGACTACTGCAATGATTCTAATGAATACGACGATCCGCCATTCCTTCTCCTGCTCCGTGTTCCTGGTGACCAGCCGTCAAAGTGAAACATTTGACGAGCTTCAGTGGACATTGAGTTGCCGCAAATAATATTAAGAGGCCGGCTCGAAGAGCGCATGAGGCGGAGGCTGTTTTCATAAGGAAGGATGTGATGCGCCAGCTAGTAGGATCGGAGATTTTGTCATGATCAATGGGAACTAGACAAGAATTCGATGCGGTTTTTTTCTTCTTTTTCCCAGCGCGGCCAGTGAATAAACATTAAGTAATTAATAGTACGGGAATGGGAGGAACTGCCGAGAAAATGCGTAACATCATGACCGCTCGCCGTCCCGCCGTAAGCGTCGCTTGTCCCATAATGGGAAGCTGACATCTGTTCGCTTGACCGAGGTGCACAGCATCGTTCGTATTCATAGCCAGACTAGATGAACTTTTGGACAAACAAATGTCTGTCAAAGTCGCTCAGGCTTCCCCACTGACTGTATGTACCTGTAGAATATACGCGTCAATTCCTCGGATTTAGTATCCTTTGGGTATTCAGTGATGATGAGACTGCTACTAGCAACATTGGAGTAGTGAAAATCAATGCACTGGAGGAAATCTCTCAACGCACGATGAACAAAAGAGCGTGCGGGTGGTATTGGTATACAATGACAGTTGAGATGCTACCTATCAAAAACAAGATGGATGCGCTGCGAAACGAATGTATGTGAGTGAGTGCAGAGCAGGTACCGGCTTGTCTGCGATGAGATGCATGGATATGATGGAGAGCAAGCAGGGGGAAAAATACATGTTACAGTATATGACGAAACCTCAAAAAACCATAGTATCCCAACAAAAAAACTGTTTGCCCTGGTCAGCACATACGTACGTAGGCTGGTGAAAGAGACTTACGATAATAATTCAGTATCGCAACGGCATGCGTCTACGCGACAGCCCTTCCGGCAGCCTCGGGACAGGGGGAATCTCAGAACCAGGCAACTCCCTCCCGTTTTGATCAAACATCGCCTCAATCCTCTTAACGAATCTCTGTCTCGCTACTTCGCTCTTCTCGAGATCCATGATGCTAGCTCGACTATCCCCACTCCATGTACTAAGTCTCCCCGTTGACGCCGCTCCCCGGTCCAATCGGTACATCGGTGATCGTCCCCCACTCTTATCCTCCTCCGGATACCGCGAGTAATCGTCGGAATCATAGTCCTCGGTCTGATTATTCCTGTGCATGGCCTCCGGGGACTGATTACGGTCGAGAGCGACGCGTATGTCTTCCCCGGAACTCGAATGGTCAGACGTCCGCTTGAAACGAGCAATTACATCACGCATAGGATCTGTATCATTGTCGGCGGGCTGTTCCTCGTCCCATCCATTAGGTAGCGTGTACAGATCTCTATACCGCCGCACCTTCACACGTGCTTCAAGGCCTGGTTGGCTGGCCGAAGTTATTGGACGCGAAGGGAACGGTGCCTCTTTCCCTCTCTTTGGGACGGACGAATGTGCGAAGGCAAAAGAGCTGTTCTGACGCTGCTGTACGGCGAAATAACTTGGGTCCTGCTCCCGAGGAACTCTGGGCAAGGGCACCGTTGGGGGAGGACTGGGGGGAGGAAGTTCGTGATGGGATAATAGATGCGTCGGCGGGGGCTGTAATGGTAAGGGGAGGGGGGACCGCGATCGAGGAGATGGAACGATGTAATCCATGGATGGTATTACATCCCCGGAACCCCCAGAGCGACTACTCGGTGGCCTGGATTCTTCATTGACAGTCAGGTGGCCTGAATCTGAAACTGAGTATTTGGGGATTGGCGTTGGTCCAGCACCCGGTACAGGAGAATTTACGCGTCGTGACAGGAAATAGGGACGCGGTTTGCTTGGGGAAGGAGCAGGTAAAGGCTCAGCAACGGGGACAGGCGTCGGGATGGTAACATAGGGTGACCAAGCCCCCGGAGATACTGGAGGAGCATCTTGTGCCTTGGATGGGCCCCGTCCAACATTTTCAAGATAAAGAGGCTCAGGAACACGCTTTCCACTAGATTGATGTCTTTGAATGAGCGTAGGTGATGGCGGGGATGGAGAACGGGTAAGTGGGTACGAAATGGGTGGATATTTATTCTGGGATGTAGAAGAGGCGGAGGAAGTAGCAGTGAGCTTGGAAAAGATTGAGTGGTTGGTACTCGAGCTTCCGTGGTGATCACTGCTATCGCTGCTCCCGAAATTAACGCCGACCCGTCTGGTGGATTTGTGAGAAGCCGTGCTATGGGAAACGCTTGGGATTACCCCGTGGTCAAAAGTAGACTCCGGAGTATCGATAGAGTCCCTATCAAAATCTCTGAACCCGTTGAACATAGCGATGGAAGGTGATGGCGTCGAAGAGATTGTAGAAGTATCATTGGAGGCAAATGGTAGTACCGGTGGAGGCAATGGTGGGTCCGTGTTTGCCCCAGCATTAAGATCCCCTAGCGTCGTGGCAAAGCGAGCAGCAATAGGAAGACGGAAAACAGGTAACGGCTCAGGAAGAGGTGGTGGAGACGGTTCGTGGAGATTAGTCTTAGACCTCGTGCCCAACCGAAAAATCCTGGACTTGGATTTTTTTGGCGTCGCGGGTGAAGCAGACACATACCCATCGTCAGTTTCGTATCCCGTGCCAAATGATTTCTTCTTCTTCAGTAACTTTGTGCGAGACCGTCGCCCGTTGGTAGGGGGGATGGAGTCGGTCTCGTAATGACTGGTGTAGCCCTCCCCGTCGACATTATCGACGGCTGCCTTCTTTCGTCTCCGCTCATCGTCCCTCGACATGGAAAAGAAAGACTGGAAAAGAGTGTAGTGGTAACGGTGAAAAATGCCAAAGCCAGCCCGGGCAGTGAAGAAACGAAATTTAACCTTGTAAAGTGAGATGCCTTCCAAATTGACCAAACTGACGTCACAATCGTGACAGGTTCCAAATCGGGAAGCCATCCAAGGGTCGTCGCACCATGGCAACGTACAACATCTGTCTCCGCCTGTTCCTTGCCGGTGAAAAATATGTAAAAGGTGTAGACAGCAAACTCCTCTCTCTTATGTCTTCAGCTGCTCCTTGAAAAGAAATCCTGCAGTACGGGACTATACTCGGTGAATATCCGAAGGTATCAATTTCGGACATTCTGCTGGAAGAATGCATGCTGCCAGTCGAGAGGGTTCTCTTCTTCAACTCTTCTTTCCTTCATCTTTTCGTAAATCTCAGATGGCTTCAAGGGTCTGTAGGTTGTTCGTTTAACTCTGTTGCTTCATGCTTTCTTGGACAGGCCTTCTCAATGTAAGTACTCGTCTTCGGCACTATTTACTTTCGAATATGGCTAATAACTGTACCTGGATTACGGCAGAACTGTCGTGGAATGAAATCACTTCATTGATATCTCCCACTACGAAGCTGCTTCGCGTGGTAAGATTTGGCCTATATTATAGGCCCACTTCTTCAATTCAATACGGAATGAATGTCTAGTTCTTCTGGATCATGAGGTAAGCTCCCGCCGGTCCCGACGAACTCGACACTGGCAGACATCCGGTCATATATATGTACGGCGGCGGTCGGATTCGCCCTCCTTTATACTCCAGTACGTAGGCTCCAGTTCGAACGCACAGTCATTTGGCAATTTCAAGCTGGGCCAGGCTCGGCTACACCAAAGAAGCCCTCGGGTGCAAAATATTTGTAAATGGTACCACTAAGCGGTGGGTTGTGCTTTGTCGGCGGGGCGTTGTCGGCAAGAGATATGTCACAACTGAGGTCTCTCCTAATCTCTCTTGAAGGTGGGGGATTCGAAGCTGGCACTGTGACAAGCACCGTAGACCGATTCACACGTTGCATCTAAAATCCCTTCCCGGCTCGTTCAATGCCGCCAACATCAAAGGAACACTGATGGCGGTGTGTGCCTAGCCACCCATGAAGGACTCTGCTCAAGTCCTCCTACACGCATCATCGAATTCGTTACAGGGCCCCATTGATACCGCCACCGCAGTTCCACATATATATATATATACCTTAACGCCAAATCCTCGTGGCTACGAACGACTCCCTGGATTTACTTGTCATGATCAAACTGTTCCCCGAACTACTAACCAATTCTGTCCTTAGACCAAAAACATACAATCCTCCGAATTTGATTGTAAGGAGGGCTTACAGCTGATCCGATATTGTGTTAGGAATGCCCCTATCTAGTCAACATCTGCGGTAACAGTCTATTCATTGCATTTGTTCACCCACTGACGGTTCTATGTATAGCAGCATTCTGATATTGTGACATCGATTGGAGGCTGTAATAGTTGTGTCTTCGCACATACTAACCTTATCTGTCGTTCCCAGCATTAACTCCTGTGCCCTCACCTCAGGTACTGTTTCCTCGGTTCAAGATGACTTTCTCGCCATGCTACTCGGACTACTGCGTGCTATGTTTCCCTCAGTCCAAAACCCATCGGTCTCTTCTCCAGGTTATGAAGTGCATTGTATCTATAGAAGTGCTATCATTTCGATCTATTGCTCCATCTGGTCGGGGAAAGGCACAGTGATAGTGCTGATGGTCACTTTGCGCTGATTTCCTCCCGCAACCCTTCGGTTAGCCAGCCGCGCAATTCTAAAATCTTCATGAAACCTCTGCGACTTGTTTCGACCACCTATTTGATGATTCGTATCCGTCTCGTCGTCGGGGCTTCCAAGTCCGCATCATTCAAGGTTCAGTGTGGGACTTTTTGGCCTCCATCATGCAAGGAAAATCTGCAGGTAATGTGGGTACCGGCGCATGTATTCAGTTGTATGCTAATAGTTTGCGATCAAGGACCAAGACTGCCGTGGTTCTCGCTAACTTCTCAGGCTCGGATGCCTCCTGGAACCAAGCGAGACTCAAAACCTGGCTACCTAGGCACACCCTGGGTCCACTTCAAAACGATTACTTCGAGATGGAGCAGAACACAAGTCTGTACTTTAACAGGACGCTCCTAGCACTCACGAGTCACGGCCGCAAGAGGGACTTGGCATTCAGATTTACACTTTTAGGGATTTCCTGATGACTTGTAGTGAAGATCGTTAAACCAACGTTCGGAGGTCTGACTCGGGGCCTATTTTTTCAGAGACGCAATTGCAATCCGCACGATGGGTACAGATTTTACCTCAATCTATTTTTGTCGCAATATAGCGGCCTACTGTTATAATGCCGCGATAGACACTGCTACGGTTCTCGCGCGTCTCGTTGCAGGCGGTTTTCCTCAGATCCGAGCTTTGCGGTCCGATAAATCCTCCCGCTTCATTGGGTTCGTGGCGGTTCCCTTGTAGATTTCTACGGCAGTGATCACTCCGATGTCAATCGAGTGGATGCCTTACAGACACCGGCCAGTCCGATTGCCATGCAGCTCATGTCAAAAGCATTTTGGGCCAAATACACGACCGTTTGAAAGACTAGTCTGGTTCGGGTGATTCAGAGAAGCACAAACTCCTGCAAACCCCTGGTCCTCTACCCTCTCCTCGTGCGGCGTCCGTTATTTTCCGGCCGTCTTACTGACTCTACACACTTGACGACGACCATTTCGATGTTCTACGGGTTCTGATAGTGCGTAAGCCTGCCGTAGCTGGTGAGCGGTGCCCTTGGCTTACCCAGAACTGTGGTACAATTTCGTTCTCCCATGAACGAGTCCTCTACCCTCGCATCACCGGTCCGACCTATCTGCTTGACACGGTGTTAACCCGGTCAGCGCAGCGTCGGCTTTCCACTATCTATACCCCGGAAAAAGCTGACACGGCAACATGATTCTTCATCGACACCTACTGCGGGAATGTCATCTCTGAGAGTGCCCAGCTATACATCCGTTCCAACCTGTATTCATCTTTATTCGAGTCAGGGACCGTTTACACCAATTAGAATGTATTGATCTCATTCTGGATGTCGACAAGGCAGAGGCCGGGAATGCTGCGTTTTTTGATGCATTCACAAGGGCGAACCACTTCTGAGATGGTATCATCTGTGGGACACATGCTCAGGGCACGACCAGAGTTATGCTGCCTCGGTTCCAATTGAAACGTTTTTGCACGAGGGCATTGTCCATTTCACCCAACTCATAGCGAATGTTCCTAACCTTGACGCCTTTGGAGATCTGCATCGAGTGGCACTACTCGTGATAGGCAGGAGTCTGATTCGCTTCGTTCGTTGTACCTGTGAGATCCAAGGTTGCTTGATTGGCTCTCCTAGCTTCAGAGTATTTGGATCTGGATAACAGAGATTTATGCGCTTCCGCTTTGGAAAGATTCATTCAGTGTTTGGGGTGCAGGATGCCCTCCAACAATTCACAATTGTTTAAGCCCAAAGAACACTTAAAAGCTTTCCTATTCGCGAATACTATCACGGTCTCTATTATGGAGGAATTATTCCATGGACGAGAGTTTAATCAAACTGTCTAGAGTGATTACCTGTATCACCAAAGATAACCCGCTGCCGCTGCGCTTGGATTGGATGTATTTCATAGTTCCTTGTTACATGGTCGTTGTTAGGTGGAGATTCTAGAATCACAGCGTGTAACTGGGAGAGTTGGATCACGATTGCCGTTGTGGGCCCAGTGACACCCCGGGACTTCGACCGTTCGACGTGAAGATCAAAGTTTAGTGTCGTGGTGTTGGACCGGTTAAAAATGATGAAAAAGGAAGGGTTGGACGTATCCTAGACAGTAAGCAAGAATTGTTGACAAGGCACGGACTCCAATTGTCCGTGGCATTAAGGTGACTGCTTTCACGGTGCAAAGACTAAGCACATTGAACCTACAAGATAAGTAGTGACGCGACAAAGCAGCATAGAAGCGGGATACACTGGAATATGGGGTGTTTGAACTCAGTTACATATTCATAAGTACGAAATATAGCGTAAGGAGACTGACCTAGTACGTTTACGCAAGTCACATAGCATGATAGCAACCGGAAAGGATGCATCGCGGTGAAGAGCCGCCTAGATGATTGACAGAGGCCTGATAAGAAGTACATTGTTAAACTTGACACCTCGGCCACCTCCAATCGCGTTGTCGTGATATGTACTTACGCCGGGCCTTTTTTTCTTTCTTTTTCTCGCCATTGCCGGGTAGGAATGGTAAAGATGTCCTCTGCACAGATGTCTCTGTGCCGCTGCTTGAAATTAGTTGACTCTTTTCGATTAGTAGGCTACAGTAGGGAATATTAGTTACGCTTACTACTTGTGAATGGTACATCAAGTTGACGGGCTTCGAGCCTTTGACAGTGTGGCGTAAATAAGCCCCCATTTGCACATAAAGAGCATAACGTTAGCACGCTTCGGATCGTGTAATATTTGACCCGGTAGATGGAACGACAAAAAACGGATATAGTTACTGGTGTTGGCGGTATCGGCGTCTGAAATATTCGGCGCTGCAGGATGAGATGACATTCGAAGTGCAACTTGAAGATGCAGAAAGGGGCCTGATTGTTCACCTCGATGTCGTACAAAACTTGAGCGTTCTCAGACCAGCCGGACAACTTTCGCAGCAGAGCTCCCAAATAGTCACCAGCTCTCACTGGCATCCTCGCTTTATCTGTTACGGTTCAATCTTCGTCTTTCTATCGTTGGCGCCTCAAGTGGTATGTAACCCAGAAGTCGCGACCCAACTGGCTTTGTAGGAAGGAGTGTTCAAGTACCTTCAGTAGCATAGATCGTTCGGTGTCATGCAGCGAAGCCAGAAGAAAGATTTACAAGTGGTTATGCCGATCCAGGCCGGAGAATATATTGAACGTGATTGCGCGACGTTGTGGACGTTGTCAGAGTCAGTAAAGGTTGGATTACCTCCCCTGGACAAGAATTTGGATTTCGGTGGATCCCTCTTTATCCCAAAGTATGGCAGACGTATCGGACGGATGTCATAGGTAGCTGTTTGTGAAGCCTGAATCCGAAAGGAGAAACGCAGTGGGGACGTTGAGTGACTGGAGCCGGCATTTTCCGGTCCCGCTGCAGTTCCAACTTCCAGGCCTATCGTGGCACTAGCGTTTACGCACGTTGCAGACTAGTATGCTCAGACTACTTATCCGGCATTATGAGAGTCCAATGCATTGTACGGTACTATAATGTCTCAAAAGTAATTGTTTTTTCTGCACCACTGCCCATGTTCTCCCGTGATTCATTGTTGACTTACTTTTTTGTAGCTTGAATTGAGTCTGGTTACAAAGCTGCTTATGGTCATAGTATCACTCTTTGTTATATGTTCTGTTTGTCTCACGTTAGTCCTCTCTTTTAGATATAAAACGCCGGTCCTTGGAGGACCTGTAGACTTATACACTGTTGTCTGCCTTCATCATGTCTTCTTCCCCTTTCCCGTCTGCTCTTCTACCCAGTCCACGCCCCTTAACATCTCAGGACTTGACTGGTAGAATTACTTCCGATGATAATTCAGTTCCCGAAGTTTGTTCTTCGTCTATCTATCACGATTGGACTTTGAATATTAATGCCTGTTCTTTCAGTCTTACCTTTCTGACGACTTCCCGTCTCTCACCTTCGATATCGCACAGCCTAGAATTCGACGTCATCTTCGGTTTATTCCCTGTGAAATGCAGGTCGCGGATGCCATTGTTGTCATTGCACCCCATGCGTCCCCATTACCGCCTGACGTCCGGACAACATCCTTTCTCCTCATAAAGGACGCGATGCAATGGGTGCTCAAGTTCGGCAAGGTTTCAAAGGGCACACGGATACTTCCTTACCGTAGAGTTCAAATGGGGTCGTGAAAGATACTTGAATGGCAAATTTGTGTCTTTTTGTGTGTACCATCAATAACTTCTTGCTTGCACCGAGGGATTAGCGATAATCTCTCGTTGCACTACGAGCATGCCAATGAATTTAACATAACCAGCAGATGTAATGTCCTCCTAACAATACTACATAGAATGTCGACGAAGATCTCTAAACCGACCCCATTCAAGCTGCGTGGGAGCCTGAGATTAGAGAGAGCGCTTTCGCTGACCTTGGCTTTAAACTATACTTGTACGCCTTAGGATGGCTGACATGGACTCAGCACGTATGCCTCGTTTATCAGAACGGAATACTTACCTTATGGTCCCGCTGGTATTCTCATGTACAGGAACTAGGGGGACCCCGTCCTCCATCACGCAGGTGATATCAAACAGAGCTAGAGACATCACTATGCAGATGTACAATGAGGCATCCGCGAGATGCATTCCGGGGCAGACACGACGCCCAAAACCGAAAGCAGCATGCCGAGGGTCCCTCTGTGTCTCCTTGCCGATGTAGCGATCTGGATCAAAAGTGAATGGGTCTGGGTAAACTTCCGGGTCGTGCAACATGTTCCTTAAATACATGGATCTTAGGAACGATTGATACGATAGAAGATAGATGGGATACGCACCATAGATTTGCAATGATGATAGCACCCTTGGGCACTAAGTATCCATCAACGAGGCCATCCTCTGTAGCGTGATGGGGAACGCCGAGGGGCGCTACGTTGTGCCATCGAAGCGACTCTGTGACTACAGCGTTAACGTACGGAAGCTTCTCGCGATCAGCATAGCCTGGTAGTCTGTCGGTTCCCACAACCGTGTCAATCTCGGCTTGGGCGCGCTTTTGTACTTCTGTGGGGAGATAAAAGTGAGGGATAATGAAATCTGAGATTGGATTACGCACCAGGATGCAGGACCATTGCTAAAAAAAATCCGTGTTGGGCGGATACCGTGGTATCTGCACCAGCTAAGATGAAATGAAGTGATCATGAAAAGCTAGAATGGCAAGATGGAGTGTAGGACGTAATTAAGAACTCACCACCGTAAAGAGATCCCGCAGTATGCTTGATTTCATATATGTATTCCGGAGTAATCTTCTCTTCGTTCTCTAGCGCGACTGACACAAAAGAGCGGGGTGCTGTTCCCGTTAGCTATGGAGGAATGTATTTTTTAAAAGTTCGCCGCGTAAGGTATAACTTACTATCTGCTGCCAAGCAAAGTTATAGGGAACGTTGACCATGTCGTCGAATGCTTTGGCCCATTCCCGGGCTAAGGTCTTGAACCCGCCGCCAGGGAGCCACTCTGGCACGAAACGAAGAGCGGGGAAGACGTCCACCAAAAATTTACCTGTTACCGAGGCTCATGAGTAACGGATGAAAAATAGAATACCTGACACCTACCAGGAGTAGACGCGACATTGAAGTTGGTGTTAGCATCTTCAATGAGTGTGATGAAGGGATCGTTGTTTTCCAGGATTTCAATACCGTAGGTCATTTTCATGATAAGTGAACCAGACAACCTAAGCCGTAGTACAGATCGGAACATGGATAGAGTACCAAACGACGTACTTTCGGAGCTGTGCACTTAAGTCATTCGGAAAGGCGCTAAGCCGACGTAAGAACTTGCGCGTTTCCTCTTCTTCGACCTCAAAATATTTCCCTACGGCATTAGCAGAGCCTATAAGCCGGGCGATATGTTTGCGATAGTTCCTGAGCGCCGCTCCATATGGCATCAATACCACCGTCTTGGAGTAACCCACAAGCTCTCCACCCATCTCGAGTCTAGGGCGGTCCGAGTATATGGTGCCCCTTCTATCTAGGTCTTCCATTACTCGAGAAGAGTTGATAATAACCAGTGGTTGTCCCAGGAGTGTGACGGAGCATATATCCCCTTCGAAGATGAGGGGGAAAAGGTTTGAGCGAAAATATTGTTAGAGATGGTAGACTTGGGTACTCACCATATTGACGGCCCCATTCAGCGTACGTGAGCCACTGTTTGCTGCTCGGCATGTCAAGTACATTCTAGGAAAATAATGCAAGTAGATATCAGTCACGGAGCTATTGACGGTGGACAGATAAAACTGTACTCCGATGATGGGTAATCCTCTTGGACCAGGCGGGAGGTTCGGGATGATGAACCTTCGACGATAGATGGTACGGGAGACCACTAAGAGAGCAACAGATAAGCCCACAGCTGCGGGGCCCAGGACAGAGAGGATCAACTTGAGAGACATAGGGTTCTTCAGAAGTTGCTATCGATAGACGCCCAAGCGAGTTATGTGTGATTCCACCGCCACAGGGTCGGGAGACCATAGACATTTCTCGTAAGTATATAAATTATTCTAGTCCATCAGATCTCCGGGAGAGTGGCAACACTTTAGATGCCGATGGAATCGACAAAAGCAGCCTTAAGTAGTAAGTAGGCCAGGAACGAAATTCAACGAATTGATAGGTGCCGAGGAGCCAAACACTGTCCTGTGGTTCAGAATGAATAACAGATACATAGAGATGACCTCGACTCTCCAATGAGCCCTACAATATTCAAGTGGAAGTTCATTGATTGGTTGAGTGCGGCGTATCACCTTGTTGGTCCAAGCGTCCGGATGACAGTTCAACCACGTGGACTTCCTTCAGGGCCGGCTCAGGTTCAGAATCATACTTTTCATTTTGATACGAATAATTCCCTTCACTCACATGGACCCTTGGTACTCACTAGAACCGGCCAATGTTTCTAGTACTTCATACTATTCTTCATCTTCGGAAAAAATTTCGTGAATGTATCACCATCGCGGTCTAGGCGGGTGTAATATATTTGCGACTTTCATCAGCACGCTCAGATTCAATCTATGACTTACCCCCTTGGTTTAAGCACGCCATCACCTTCTGGGGCATTCCGAGTTTTATGCCAATGAGCTCCCAGGTCCGGGAAGTGATTTATGAAGTCGTTCTCGTTATTTGCGGCGGTCTCCGACAATAAAAGAGAAGGGATGCTTCCAATTCCTGTTAACGCTTCCTCTGGCCTAGAAAAATTCCCTTTCCATTCTTTACAATGCCTGCTACTCTTCAGACCCCCGGAGAACACGTCCCATTGGATGACACGTACGTCTTCGACAAACAGACTGGGTTGTTGTAACTCATAGCCATCAATGTATCGGATAGCATGGGCTCGATGCTAATAGGCGTCATCGTCAGCGCGATTCTCTTTGGAATATCGGTTGTTCAGACCTTATACTACTATAGCCGTGAGTAACGTGGTTTCCTGGGCGTCATGCAGTTTGTTGATGATCGATTCATAGAGTACCCCAAGGACGTATGGTATCTCAAGTCATTGGTTAGCAAGTCATTGTTTGTAAACGGATATGTTCACTAACGTCGACCCAGGTGGCGGCAACAATTTTTTTCGATTCAGTACACATGTTATTCATCACCCACACAAGTATGTTTAACCGCCTCGTCGATGCTGTTCGTAACCGATGACCGTTCCTCCCGCAGTATACCACTATTTGATAACGGGTTATTAGTATGTTTTTTCTCTTATGTCAATGATTCTTTTACCACTCATCGATATATACAGCGACCAGACTGTCCTTACTCGCATAGTGTGGTCAGTAACTTAGACTCCTGTTCCTTGGCCTTTTATTCACAGTTTCGGTGATAGGAGTGTCATTGCAAGTGCTCCCTGTATGGCCGACTGTTATTTGTATTCAAAAAGTTTTCAGGTGGAAGCCATTCCGACTGGCGTCACAGGATCTCTAGTTCAATGGTGAGGTTCGTTTTCCTGAACTTGGCGCAATAGACTGACTTGTACCCACCAGTTTCTATACTGTTCGTGTGTGGCGTCGTGAGTGATGCTTTCGTTCTTCAAGCCTACGTACTAAGGTTGCTCTTAGTCAGCCGGAAAAGTGTTCTGCTGACGGGCACAATCTTGTTCTTGATAATAGCTGACTCGAGTGAGCATATCGAATTTCAATCCATCTGGCTGTTTGAATTAATACGCTACGTCTAGTATGCGGCACTGGTTCGTGGTGACATTCTGAATTACAAATTCTATGGCTGACAATGATTACTTGGCCATCCTCAGTGTGGGTGGTGTTAGCGTGAGTTGGATTCAATCTGTTAAGTCTCTCCCTTCATAAACGCAACAATTAGGCTACTGCGACATACCTATACCGATCTCCTGCATATTTCGGTTCGTCCATGCATGCTATTTTATGTACATCCGCTCAAGAACCCATCAGCCCCTCACTATATCAATCAATGGCATTTCCGCCGCCGCCGATGTTCTTATTTCGGCAAGTCTCTGTATAATTCTTCAAAGGTCAAAGACGGGATTTCGAACGTGAGTACTTCAACTTTCAGCTTGGGGGCATTGTCCTTATGTTCGGCTGCTCTTAGATCTGATACCATGATAACCAAGCTAGTGAGTTTTCAGTTTGATATTAAACAAGGAAGCACTCATACAACGCTACGAAAGATCTTTTTTTTTGTGAACACCGGACTGTATGTGATTTTGACTTAACTTATGATGTCATTTCTGATGATCTCAATATGTAGTTTGACGAGGTAAAATCGTGGCGCTTCTCTGATACCATAAAATTTACTGATGACAAGGCCAGCCTTTGTGCTGTAGGCGCATTGCTATCGGTACGACTGCTGTTTCCCGACTGATCGATCCGTCTCATTCAATTTACATCCATTATCAGCTCGCGATATCTTCGCACACGCTTATCTATGCGTCGTGGTATTTTTGTATCGGCCGTCGTGAGTTTTTCTGCTCGGAACAAATGTATCAATCTGATCGTGACACATCTAGTTTACGCCAACTCTCTCCTAGCGTCCTTGAATGGACGAAACACAATTCGTGGACAAACAGAAGACATTGATCATATGCTCCTGTCTATACCAAATGCTGTTCTCTCTCCAAGTAGCAATTCGGGGTCGAATGGGCAACGGCCAGATATCTCCATTAGGATTGAAACGTCCACCCACAAGGATGCTGAAGCGGATTCCAAACAGGACGATGAATCATTTGTAAGTCCCTTGAGCAGGTTCACGCGCATGTCCGAAGAAATCCTAATTTCAGGTCAACACACTGGCTAATCCGTCGAAGTTGTCCTTGTGATAACAGTATGAAGATTGTGGTACCACTGGGCAATAACAATCAGTTCCAATGGACAGTCGTCGCCCTACCATGTCGGAATCAGATTCACCTAGTACCACTATATCGCAGGCAATGCGTCCTTGCAGTGAATAGACATCAGAAGTATAGGCATTTAGATCTCAGTGATGAATCTGACCGTTCTCGGTGCCGAAGGCGTAGCTGGTGAATCCTTGATGAAAAATAATGACCGTAAAAATCGGATGACGCTAGGGCGCCAGAAAGAAATCGAAAGGGAAGAGATTTATTATTGACACTTAAATGTCGTCCCCAACTTCTAACCGCCTTGGCGATGTGAAGCATTCTCTTGACATCGAGAATACTGCAATAAGGGACGTTTCAACTTGAGATCCTGCACATGGGGACGTTTGAACATTGACACCGCGTCCCGGAGGAGACATTACACTACTGAGCTCATTGGTCAGAGAACCACAGATATGTAACACTCAGGAGTGAGGGTACTTACTGTCGGTGCTGTTGCTCGGTTCGGCTAAGGGGCAATGTGATAGAGACAATCGGCTCTGCATCTGACGAAACCACACTGATGTACCTGCAGGGACCCCACTGATTCTTCAGGGCAGTCCCTCCTCCCACTCCACTCCACATGATTATTTGGATCATGCAAAGCGCCTGTCAACTTCACTTGATATCAACAGTCTGCTTTACCATTTACGGTTTAGCCTCATGGGTATTGACTCCAGGTTGTCCAAAACCGGGAACTTGTACATATCCGAGATATCGTTTGATGAATGAGGACCACAGAATGGACATTATGGAGCTCCATTGCAATGAATTGGCCAAGGGGATCGTAAAAAAACGAAATGCGCGCGTCGTGAGAGAAAACAATAACGGCGAGTCAGAATTCTCCAACGATTTCATAGGATAGAAGACGAGCCGAGATTTACTTCTGACTTTATCACACGAGCAGCGATGGAACCTAGTCTGCAAAGCGCACGACGCCGATGAACTTGTAGTAAATTGATCGATACAGTAGCACCGGTCTTTCGGTCCGTATATCCGTGTTAGCTTTGTAGTTTCTCACTGTGCGGGTTACTCTACTGTAGTCACCAAGCAGGTGACCTTATCACGCCTAGCGAAGATGCGTTCATATCTTAGAGATGAACCATACTATGTCTTCTCTCAGAGTCAAAGGCACAAAGCTTGTCAATCTCAACAACTGATGAAGTTGTCCTTCGAGGAGCTGGCTTAGGCGGATGGATGTGGTTTGCCTTTTCATTTTTCCTTCAGCTAGTGGATCTTGATGAGAAAAACCGTAGCATGGAGAATTTTATCTCAGGTACATTATACCTTTGATTGGCGCGGTCTAATTCACTGAACATTCGACCAAGGTTATCCTGGATGCGAGTTCCAAATACGAGATGCTTTGAACGATGTTCTCGGTGAGAAGAAGGCGAACTTTTTCTTTGACAAAGTGCGCAATCACCCAGTTGCTTAAAACGTACACCTTAATGGGACATCATCTAGTATTTGGAGTACTTTTTCATGGATTCAGATGCAATGTTCTTCCGCTCACTAGGCTTGAACTGCATTCGAATCGCCGTCAATTATAGACACTTTGAAGGTAAACGCCACTTTCTCTCAGATTTGTTGCGGTGCCATGTCAACCTTTGCAGATGATTCTAATCCTCGGATCCTGAAACGAGAGGGGTTTCATCACCTCGATCGTGTTATATCCTTATGCGCGAAGCACTCTATCTATACGATCATTGACATGCATACCGCTCCTGGTGCACAGAGTGGTGGATGGCATGCAGACGGGGGGACACATATCGCTAATTTCTGGAAGCACAAAGACTTCCAGGATCGATTCGTCTGGTTATGGATGGAAATCGCATCCCACTACAAAGACAACGAATGGGTCGCAGGGTATAATCTTATGAACGAGCCTGCTGATCCTCACCCGACAATTGCCCGTTTGGTGGAAGTCTACGACCGGTTGTGCACCGAAATCCAATCCGTTGACCCGAATCACATCATCTTCTTGGACGGAAACACGTTCGCCTCGGACTTTACCAAGTTCCCGGAAAATGTAAAGGAGCGATGGGGAGAGAATGTGGCATACGCGATCCATGATTATTCACTATACGGGTTTCCAAAGAGCAAAGAACGTTATATGGGGAGCGACGAACATAAGGGCGAAGTTACAAGCAGTGTACAAAAGGAAACGGCGCTGGATGGATGATCGCGGGCTGTGTGTATGGAACGGCGAATGGGGCCCCGTTTATGCTAGGAGGGAGTACGATGGCGATGCAACAGACGAAATAAACAGAGCGAGGTACATGGTTCTACGAGACCAGCTCGAGTTGTACAATAAGGTTCGGACATCTGTTTGTTGCTTCCGGGTTCTATCAACTGTTCGCCGCTTCTCCACAGGACATGCTGAGCTGGTCGATATGGCTATACAAAGACATAGGATTCCAAGGCATGGTGTATGTGAACCCGGAGACGCCGTATATGGAGCGACTGCGACCATTTTTACTCAAGAAGCACCGCCTAGCGGCTGATGCTTGGGGCGCAGACGACTCCGAGGTCAAGCATCTTTATGATCCCATCTTTAATCACATTGTGGACGCCGTTCCGGATGAGATGAAGAGGAAGCTATACCCCCCTCTGTGGACGCTAGAGGACAGGGTTACACGTATAGCGCGCACTATGTTGGTTGCCGAGTTCCTCGTAGGAGAATGGGCAGAGATATTCCGTGGCTTGGATGAAGAAGAATTGGATGTGCTCGCCAAGAGCTTCAGATTCGAGAACTGTTTGAAGAGGGAGGGATTGAATGACGTGCTGAAGGAGAACGCCAAAACTGTGGGATGACAATTCAGCTCAATTTCGTGGCGTGAATTGACGTATCTCAAAGCGATGTATCTACACGTTTTTGACTTTGATTCGTAATGATTTTATCAATCAAAAGCTATGCTTATCCCCAATGTAAAGGGGAGATCTGAAGGGGTGTTGAGATGAACGGTGAATGTGGTCACAATGCACAGACCTGCGCCGGTTGCCTGCATCCATTTAGCTTAGCACTGTGCATTGACTGTTCGATGGTCCTGCCTGATCATCAGGCTGTCGCGATAAATTCCTACTAGGATTCACATTCTTGATTCGAAGAACCATCGGATCAGCTGCTTGCTAGCAGTGTGCGTTTCAGGACGCTACGGTGATACATTCTCCATGACAGCCGCATCACCCGCCCCTGTGCAACACCCAGAAGGACGCCTATACGCCATCACAACACGGGTTTACAACTACCGGTCTGTTTTATACTGATGGATTTGCGCTGGAGCAGTTCCTCACATTCAAAAGCTGCAGGCAGCTTTTCGGTAGGACTTTTAACTCGCTTTTTTGCCGATGTTCAAGGGAAGACGTCGCTCCTCAAACACTGTCCATTCTCATTCATCTTCGCGTGCTTCTTCCGAGAGGAGACGTAGTAGAGGTAGGGGAGATGTAGAGAAGCATGGAAAGGGAGGTAAACAGGAGTGGGAGAGTGAGTGGTTTCTGAATGACATTGAGGACGGCGATATCTCTCCTGGGTGGCGCCCATCGGAGCCTGATGGTAGCGGGTTCGAGTTCACGGTTAGGCCGTTTACAAGCAGGCAAAGACTAATGCCCAAATCAACTTCGCCTGCGGGAACAGAGTGGAAGAGCGTAGCAGACGAGGAAGAAGGGGATTTGGACGAACAGCGGTTCTCGCTTGTGTCGATAATGGAGCCTTCGAAACGCGACTTGCCCATTGACCTCAAGCGAATGTCCATGCTCTGGACACACGGAAACATATTTCGTGCTCTGCCTTCGCCAACAACGAATTCACCACCGTTGACCCCGGACGCCGAAGACCCTCCTGCACAGAGCACTACGCTGACGCCAGCAAGAGCCCCGCGATTGGACATAGCCGCCACAATCACTGTACATTCCCCGTCTCCCTCACCCATCTCAGCCGCTGTTTCGGCCTCAGCTACATGGAGTATCTTGGAAATGTACGGCGTCAGCCTTGGATCACCCATGGCCGAGCGGTCCTACCAGTCAACAACATTTGTCGAAGCCAGCATCGTCGCCGTTTTTGCAGGTACCTAGTACTTCAAACGAGCCAAGGGTTCAACCATCATCGGATATACCGCCCGTCCCACCGATCCCTCCACATCTTCGTTCGGGGTCCAAACGATCTATTCGTCCACTTCCCGTAGTTCCCTCTGCTAGTCCCTCATCCGCCTCTAAACATGTTCCGCCGCGTGGGACACTTGTCCCTCACGGGCCACGCCCGCGGTCGAACACGCTACCGATGAATCGCCGGCCAGTGATGGAGGCCGTCCAGATGCCGTCGCCTAGCATCTCTGATCCCGGTGGACAATGCGTTGTATCCAATCCGGAATCAGCAACGAGAAGACCGCGCCTGTCGATCAGGACGAGGGATCAGCGCCGCTAATGTGACTATCCCAGGGTTGAGCTAACAAAGACTCTGTTCTTCGACCCTTCAGACTAGGCAGGGCAGGCACTGTTTCGCTCGTATTGTACCACGTAAACATGATGTTGAATATATCACTCCTGCTTTCCAGTAGATTTACTGTAGCGAATCGAGTACCGCGGTATAGGCTCGAGGAGTTTTCCGGTTAGTAACCGGCGTAGCAACCGGAGAGGATTATAGTGAGACCCCAGGCGAGCGGACAAGCGAACTGAGATAGGTGAGATACAACTGCCTCCGTAAAGTAGAAAGAAAATGCTTACTATACTGGAAGAATATTGAAGAGAAAAGGACTGGTTGGCTTTTGATGACTAGATCACTCTCATCTCTTTCAAGGATAAGATATATTCCACCTAAACGGATGTCGGTAACCACGAAAGAAGACCAGACCGACAGCATACCTGGAAGGCGCCACGGATCTTTGACTCGGAGCATCAGCGCAAACAAAGGAAAATGGTTCATGAATGCCAATTGAGTTTCCAGGCAAGCCTGTACTAGAATGATGGCCAATCGCAACTACGACTGGTATCAACACATGACAGTTGCAAGGATGATAAAATCGCACCAAAGCAAATAAGGAGTAGTACACCAGCGCCGTTGGGAACAAAAATGCCAAGAGTGTGAACAGAATTGTGCCAAAGAGAAGTTGATCAATATCATACTCCCAGGTGTCGATACGATTGCGTAGGGCGTTGTATCGTTTACCTATGGACGCAGCCTTAACGAAATGTCACAAACTATGATGGGAAGGAAGTACCTCGGAAAATATTCCACAATGATCCAGCAGTAGTCAACAGTCTCTCATAGACAGCGTTGGATACGAAATAACAGACGTATATGTGGGCAGTTAAAATGGTTAGCAGATCGGAGAATAGTGAGATAGACAAGGTCGCGCCCCCCCAGCTGGCAACACCAAAGAAGTATATAATCGCCGGTAGATGGGGAGCTATCCATTGGAAGGCACCTACGGAGAAGGAAAGCCCCAGAAAGAAAAGGAATGCCCAAATTCACGTACGACCCCACATGGCTATCAAATCGATAAAAGTTTGTGAATAAAAGCGACTAAGTTCCGTATTGAGCTTGAGACCGGCAGGCCACGAGTCTAGCCAGTGTAAGACCCATTGAATCCATTGAATAAGAACGTTCTAAGCATAGTGTTAGCTAGAGGTGAGAAATCATAGAATTTAATTTACATCAATCATTGAATTGAGCATGGAAGCAAGGACGACATGATTGTCGCATAGAAAGGATCCTATAGCTGATCCGATCGTGATATCATTAAGCAGGAGCCATACGGTATTGAAAAAGCTAGAACCTATCAGAACGCAGACGTGACAGAGGGGAAAGAGGCACACTTGATGTATCGGGCTGAATAGAGAGACGTGGGTGTCATGCCACGGTTGCGCAACTGAGATACTTCTGCCGCAAAAAAGTCGGCTTGTTCTGCACGAACATCTATTTGCTGAACTATATCCTATATGCGTTATTATTTTCTGGGGCCGGAGATAGGTGATTACGCACCAATGGCCGAGATGTCCTTTAATACGAATGATAAGACGATAGGCGTATTGCAAAATGCGCTTAGAAAGTTGGAGAAGGGCGCTAGTAAGGGTGAAAATTTCTTCCAGAACACGTCAAAAATAGTCCACAAGGTGTCTGTCTTGAGCAATGTCTCTGAAGGGCTTAAATAGTTCTGGAGAACTCCTTCAAGAGTGTGGCCGGCATTGAACTAGGATGTTTGTAAGAAAAAGGAGATGAATAGTAATTCTCGCCTACCTGATCCACGACTATATCATTGATGCCTGGAGAGAAGGCAGAAACACGGAAAGCCGCGTAATCCATGGCAGAAGGCTTGGTGGAAATAGAAGTGCTTTGCTGTTCCTGGGCATGATAGTCAAGCCTCAAAGCTTCCAGAGAATAGAAGCGGAGAGTCGTCGGAAGGTGGCGATAATAATAAACGACAATATAATCCCTGTGCCATGTGAAGAATCAAGCGCATACATTCCAAGAAGAGCTCACTTAGGGACGGGAAAATGGAAAATTGGGACCGTAATCTTTTGCTTTCGTTCACAGGTGAATTTGCCGAATATGACTGGGTCCTCCCCACAGGCGTTACGCAAGGAACGGTACTCAGGCGACGCTGAAACGATCTCGACCGCGGCCTTTGCCTCCGATATCTAGAAGACTTTCAGAAGGAGGCTAGAATCCCCAGGCGACGGTGCTCACTGTTTCCACAGTCAGACGCCCTGCGACACACAAGGCGGGTCTCCTCCAACCAAAACAAAATCCTGGCTCGACAAGATCTGTAGGCCAGAAGATGGTGGTCGGTGACATGCCAGTATTGCCGTCCTATCGTCGCTTACGATGCTTCTGACCATATATTCGTATCGAAATCGAAATCACCGACGTCGGATGAGATGGTGATCAAGAAGGAAAACGGCCACGTGATATCGATGTTGATTGTTCGACCCACTTTGGGGCCGCCTGTCAGTCGACGACCACCATCCCGCCTCAGCTCGCCTTCCCTCGCCTTCCCCATTCTATTTCCAGTGCTATACTGCCGGCCCCTACCATGGATACCTCTTATCAATCATCACCGCCCTCTTTCCCTCCCCGAAGGCCTGATCTCAAGCGAAAGCTTGTAGTTGTGGGCGACGGTGCGCGCCAACATTGCTTCTGGATCATCAACAAGCTCACTTGCCATCAAAGGTGGATGTGGCAAAACATGTCTTCTAATTGTATATGCAGAAAATCGATTTCCAGAGGTGCACTTATTCGGTTTATCTTTCTATCAATGGGGCTGATTCTTGCAGGCGTACATACCAACAGTGTTTGAGAACTACGTGACGCAAGTGCATTTTGAAGGCAAGGAAATTGAATTGGCGTTATGGGATACAGCGGGTCAGGAGGAGTATGATCGGTTGCGGCCACTCAGCTACCCAGAGAGCAATGTCATACTCATTGTTTTCTCTATCGATTTTCCGACAAGCCTAGGAAACGTCCTCGATAAGGTGTGTGGGTAATGTCTTTAGGTTTCGTTGATCTCTCACTCCGCCAACCGCTAGTGGTATCCAGAGGTGGCACATTTCTGTGAGGGGACACCCTTGATCCTAGTGGGAACAAAGACCGATCTTCGCAAGGATGAACAGACAAAACGGATGTTGGGAGCCCAAGGCCTGACACCTGTCAGCTGGGAGCAGGGATCCAGCGTGGCGAAAGAGATCGGTGCAAAATATATAGAATGCTCTGCAAAAACGGGAACCGGTGTCCACGATGTATTCAACCTAGCTTTGAAAGAAAGCATGAAGGGGAGATGGGGGAAGATTGTACGAGAACGGCGATGCGTTGTGATATAACAGACTCTCGGACAATGGGCAGGAACTACTCTACTGATAACGATTTTCATCTCGTTCTTGAGCTGTTATACTAATTATTTATTGTTTTTGCATCAGATATGTATCAATTTACACGCTCATGTTTACGAAGAAGCTGACCTGCCTGAAATGCCAGACCCGTACTCCGCTTGTGTATTAGCTTCAGCCTGTGCGTCGGCTTAGAATGCGCTGCTGGACTTACATAAATATCAAGAGTGTTGGATCGAAGTAACTATCTTCGTCGATCCACGATCTGCAACATCATTATAATTGGACTTAAGATTGTCAACGGCTCCAAAATACAATATCTTTCCCCTCTCAAGGCTGGGTCGCCGCTAGTAGATTCACCATCGATTGATATAACGAGTGATTTATGATACAATACAATAAGAGTAAGATGTAATGATAATTCATAGCTTAGGAATATAAATAAATCGGCATGAGTGTACAAGGGAAATAAGTCAGCTGCATGGAGCCCATGCGTCTTCGCGTAGTCCAAGGTATTATAAAGCCCAGCGGGCACTCATATCCTACAACAGACATATCAGGAAACCAGCAGTTACAGATGAAGGCGAGAAGATATACCAGGGGTTGGTGACTGGAGAGCTATGGAAGCAAACGAATGAGATTGTCGAATGAAGAGGCACTCTAGAACACTAACCTGTGGGTCTTGGAAGTTGTCCATCTCCAGGACCACGTCGTCCGACACAGATACGGCTGCTTTTGGACCTACGGCTCTGCGCCACGCTTTCATGTTTTTCTTGTACGTCTTAACGTCCCTGTGCCAGTTTAAAGCAGCCTTATGTACTTCGTGGCTAAGACGACATGGTCTTAATACGGCGAACAAATGAAGCAAAGTATACACGCCGCATACCTGACATTCGTCATGAGGTCTTTCAACGATGGGTGAGGATCTTTTTCTGTGAAAACACAATCAGATCACCCCTTGATATCGTAGTATGGCAACGTACTGAGGATTTCAATAAGAGCCTGGAATGAAGTTCAGCGTAAACTTTAAGAGCTCAACCGATATCACCTACTCGAGTCATAGAGGCACCTTCGCTGTCCTCCCATGATACTTGGTCATCCTTGCAAGCCCCAAGAGATATCTGCAAAGACCCATAAGATATGCTTTATTGGTGCAAGCGGCGGGAGACGATTCTCACAACATGCGGAAGTTCCATGTCGGAAGGCGTGCAAGTCCCATCGCAGGGCCATAACGCAATGGGAGAATCACACCTGGGAATAGGCGACAACTCCGTATCATCTAACCATCTATCGTCTTTCTCGAAAGTCGATTTGATTGACAGACGTCGGGTGGCTTTTATATGAACATCCACATTTGAGTCCGCAATTCGCCCGATAGAAGTTTTCTTGGACTTGACAACCTTCTTACTGACGCGTTTCGTCTGATACACCGACCTGAGGCTGCTCAGGGCCATCGCTTGGCGTCGCACTGTGCGGCCGATAATTAGAGCGCGCCTCTAGATTGATATCGAGATTCGTACCATTACGGTTCCAAATAGAGTCGGACCTGCGGCGGCCTTTAGATATCCATGGGACATAAACTCTATTACAACGGAAATGGTCGAGATCTGCATTAGCAGGGATTAAGATACTATAGGCGCGCTCAGTATGGTGTTGGTAAACGTACCCAAGAGCGACGCGGAATGGCAAGAATCAAAAACAGCCTACAGTCTATGTCAGGACACCAACCCTGACGAGATGGAACTCAACGTACAACTAGGCTGCTTCCGATGGGTAATGCATCCACAAGATGCCGCCGTAACTCCTGATACAGTTGACTCTGTGAAATCGACGTGACAGTTGAGCGGTTGGGAGACGTACATTATCCATAATCTTTCTCGAATCATGCTCACCGGTATGATCACAAGGAATCAAGCCTGCCCAAGTATGAGGCACAGAAGGAGAATTTCGATAAGGAAAAATGGCACGCACATTCATCCATCCCGTCCTCTTCGCTATTGTTCTTATTCTCCACTTGTCCGACATGACCGGAGTCTGGATTCTAGAGTCAACGAGACTTCAGAAATGCAATGTAGATAACTTCCTACATTGGAAGAAAAAACGATCGCCAGGTTTCGCGTCTTGGACGAGTTTTTTGATTTCGCGAATCTGAAACGAGTTCGCTGATCACTACGACAGACAGCCAGGTATCGCGGAAGTTACAAACGATATTTGACTGCGTGGGTTGTCTCTCGGCAGATTTCCCGTCATCCAATAGAGTGGTGATGTTCGCGTTGTCATAGGCATAATGGTCTGTGGGGCGGGCGAACGTGAACGTCAGTATTTTCTGATAGCACTATGGAAACATACTGATGAGAAGGTTTCTCATGTCATGAACATCGCGATGGGGTGTGTGCAGCTCATATTGCTCGTTCCCAGAAACCTTGCCCGTCTTGTAATTGATACCGATCAGCAATGCTTTTTTGCATGGGAGCTCGTTCTTCTCGGCAATCGGTGACTGGTATGGGCGCCTTGGTCCTCGATGTTTGATTATCTTCATGCCCACAACGATGAGGAACAGAGCGAGGAAGGGGGGGTGGAAGTTCAAACTTCACATTTGCCTGGTTCCTGGACCGGCGCTGATATAATGATTTCTGACACCGGTTTGGCCAAGATCACTAGATCAGCGCCTCCTCCCGGATGGCTGTAACATTAACGAACATCAGAAAAAGATGGGCGCTGCAGTGCAAGGATTGCAGATCAGTTCAGCATTCGTGAAATGGCGTTGAAAAAATACAGAGCGCGCAATGTCCCGCAAAGTTAGAAGGAAGGGCCAAGATGGAAAATTATACGTAAGGTTTGTAATATGTATAAGCCGTCCAGCGTGCACACGGCGGCGCTGATGGCCCTTGGTGTGTCTACCAAGTACTGATTCAACAGGTCTTCGTATAAACTCGTCCAGGATCCTTGCTTGATGGATTGTGTTTCATTATCTTGAGGGGAACTGATGCACTGCCCAGGGAGGCACTGAGGCCTACGGCATCATTTCTAAACTCGCGTATTAAAATTCAAAGTAGAGCAAAGTGATTGGGCGACTGAGGTTTTAACATTTGCTAATATTAGCGGTACATAAAACGCTACAACGATGGCTTGCGTGCAATTGATGTATAGACATCCAACAGAAATCAGGAAAGTAGATAGAAGTCAAATCAGAACGAGACCTGAATCGGTTGTCACGCTTGAACAAGTGCTGCACTTTGAACTAGAAAACTGCATAAACATAGTATGAGAGAGGCAAAGGCCCTCGTTCATGAGATTGTTAACGACATCTTTTTATTGTTGTTCTCCCGAGCCTGAGGCAAAGGTGTTTGAGTTAGTGGACGAATGATCATGATAGTGGGTGAAGCAGTTCTTCGGATTCGGAAGCGATGTGGATCCAGCTTGCCGCGGCAATACACCGCGGCATGCCTGGTCATTGTTGTAGCAGCGTTGTTTCCTTCCTCAATCAGTCCTCGATTTCAACTCAAAGCTCATTATAATTTCCCAACTCAACAACCAGTTGCAAAATAATGCGCATGCATGTTGCATCTCAAGCTCTGACTTTGTAAAATGATCGTAACCCTTTCCGACTCTCCTGGATATCAGTGGATATCATATTCGATTTCAATCGTAACCAAATGTCAATGGGGCCTCCCCCTTGGCAGCGCCCCTAATACTTCGGACTTGATATTGCAACGCCCGATCTTTCTTTAGAGCTTGGCCTTTGCTGGAATCGTCCTCAAGCTTGCCTAAGAAGCTTGAAGCTTGAACACTCTGATCTACTCGGGGCTCTTTTTCCGCTGCAGCCCCCACGGAACTTGGAATGAAATGAATGAATAAGTATATCGGATACCCAACCTCATGTTTCTCCGAGTACACACACTGTACCCGGGCCTGCCTCGCTCCTTGTCTATGTATATCCTTTCTTTCTTGGGCACTTATCATCGTAGACTAAGTATCATCTGCCTTGCTTGTGCCTGGCCCTGTCGAATGGGCATGGCGTCATCTCTGCATTCGCTTTGTGCCGTCAAGTTGCTCAGCTGTTACTTGCCAGCTAGAACCCTAAATTCGGATGCGGATGCCTACATACTAACGTTACCACAAGGCTTACAGCCTACAGCCGCGCTGAACTCCGAATAAGACACGTTCCGATGTCCTGGTAGCCGAAAATTTACTACGCAGCGGAGCCTAGTACGTGAATCAACTGATGGTGTTCTGTACATCGGCAGTTGGCAACTGCCTGCCTCCGTTCCTTATACCGTCTCTGGTTCTGATGTGCCTTCTGATGATCTCCGGTGCGGGATTTGGATGTTTGCAACTTTGCCCTGAGATTGACAATAGACTTCACTTCAAGGTACGTCCATGCGTGTCCAGTGATGGTAATCCCTCATGTTCATGAATGGCAGGTGCTTCATTTTGACCAATGGTATTCCTTTTAGGATTTCGGAAGCATTAGGCACAGTTTGACCGTGCCTCGGACAAAGGAGATAGCCACAAGCCATGACCTCACTCAGAAGGGATACGAAATTGGACACTAGTATAAAAACAACTACTTCATCTTGAATCCCCCCCCACTTTCAAATCATGCGTCTCACAATAGCCCTCCCAGTGCTTTTCGCCTTCGTTTCTGCCGCCTTCGTCACTGCTTCACCCATTGTAAGTCTTCCGCTTTGTTACGACCCTGTCATGTACTTATATATTGGTTTAAGGTTGAAGAGGTATGCATTCATATCGTCGGCTAGTGTCGGCACATGTTCATCGTCCATTATAGCGAGTCGCAGGTCCCGGCGCTCCCGGATGGAAGGTATTCAATATTTTTCTTCAGTAAGAGTTATTCGTCTCACCTTTCGCCTGTTTTATAGCGAGTCATCACTCCCCCTACACCTGCCCCAGGCTGGCGCCGCACTGAAGCAGAGGTAGGTCACATCGCTCGCCTTTCCGATCGTAATCAAACATGACTTTTCTTAGAGAGCTATCCCTCCGCCTAACCCGGCTCCAGGCTGGTAAAGGACGTGCCCCCTTCCACGTGAAATATCGTAGATTACATTTCTAATCGATATAATCTGCGTTGAGTCCCGGTATTCGATCATGGTCCATTTTATGGGCGTACTACTCCACACTTAATCGGTTGAAGGAAATTCTGCATGATGTAATTAAAGCTACCTATCTACTTATGAATTGATATTCGTCAATTAAAATCAGCGGTCCATGAAATCCTGCGTGCACATGTACTTAATGTATGCCGCCTGGCCAACGCACCTAGTTGCCTTGCAATGAGTACTTACTCCGAAATGCATTTTCCATGCGGCAGTCACACTGCGGCCTCCATATCGAAGAGGATCTCTTCGACCATTCTCCCAAATGGCTTTTGGAGTCTGCCCTGAATCAGATGTGAGTCCTTGTGACGGTCGTGAGACAGAGAAGAAATAGAGACACCGATGTTAGAATATGGAGTAGGCGAACAGCGTCATATCCACCGCGCGTATTTGTATAAAAACTTCCGGAATGCAACATATCGTAAACTAAGACTACGACCTACGCAGCCCGTAGCCACCCATTCCGTTAATACCCATTCCGTCCAAATTGCGTCGCAGATACCGAGTCTCTCGAAATAATTGATCGCATCATACTCTGCAAGAATCTAGAACAAGAACTTCCAGAATGCTTCCTAGAAAAGCAACAAAGTGACGGGCCAGTGACATTAAAAGATACCAGACGGTGATGCAAACATTCTAAACGGCGGCGGCGGCTACAGTGCACGGCGGCCTGGTGTAAATAAGAGGGCACAGCTTGACCTCCTCTACAAAGCCGACCTACACGGACTTGACACGGACAGCTCTGCAGATCTAGCGATGTTTAACTGCTTAACACATGGCGATGATCAGGGCTTCACTTCCAAGTTTGGTACGCATACTCACTTGCGGAGACACCAGTCGACGTCAAAATCGCAGCAGTGTCTTGATCTACAGGATCACGGTGAACGTTCATCTGGCGGCCAAATCCCTCCTTCTTGTCACAGCAAGTATCCACCGGACCCGCCGATGTGTACCCGATGTCACGGGCAGAAGAACATTTCAGACATTTCACCGCGCCATAGATGTTCCTCGGTTGCGGAAAACTTGCATTTCAAAGACGTGCTGTGGTACCTTTCAAAACTTGGAAACTCCAGAACCATGAACGGTCACGACTAGGCAAAAAGTCGGCTGGTTCTGACGTTCTGGGCACTAAATGTATGGTGATAACATTCCAGATGTCGAACATGAGGACAAGTAAGGCGGGACGTGTGCGGTGACAGAGACGGATGACTGAATCACGATTGGATGTAATGAAAATGGCTTGGTATACATCCACGGATAAATATTATAAGCGGTATCATGTTCACACTGTTGATATTAATGAGTCCTGAAATTCGCAACAGTTGGTACGATACGTACCACGTAAAAGACCTAGAGCGCAACTAACACATGAGCAACGTGTCTCGTCCACAAGGCGCTTCAATTCCGCAATCTCGTCGTCCCATCCGCTTACACACAAAGGTGCCTCAATCAATCTCAGCCGGCTCGGTCGAGACGTGGTTGCGAACGGTGGCTCTACCACCCCTCCACGGGCACCCGCTATCGCGATGAGATCCACAACCTGCACGTCCCCTTCGACAAAGAGCTGCATCAAAGACAGACAGAACCAGTCTTCCCCATCAACCGGAGGAGAAGACAGCTTCTCGATTAAACTAGCTTCCTTGCACCGGAAGAGGGCGTCATCGTCTACTATAAGTCGCACGACGTTCGGGAGAAGCGAGAGCCATTGAATGAAAGTTGGTACATCGGTCTCGCGCAGAGAAGACCGGATCTCGAGGGTATGAAGATTCGCGGGAACAAAGTTCGGTTGACTCCACTGCATGAAGACTAGATTCCAGTGCATATGGTCTCCGCTGTAAGGGTAGCTGTCAATGAGACAGAACGTCTGCAATGAGGGTGCACGAATTCGAGAAACTTGGAGGACGAAGCGCCGAAGCGATTCAATACGAAAATTGAGCAAACTTTCCATCGGCACCGACGCCGACTCGCTGGACGGCTGAAGACCATCGAACAAGTAAAGGGACTCCAGAGTTATCGAGATCACGTTTGGTATCAAGGTGAGCAGCTCGAAAACCTGCGAGTTTGTGCACCTATCCCGGCGGTCGATATCGCGGAACTCGAATTGAGTCACGCCACGGCTCAACACGTTCTTTACCCATGAAGGAGAGACTGAGTTGGCTCCCAGGACCCTCAACTTTGAGGGTGCGACGTCCCACAACTTCTCTTTGGGAGATTCCTTGTCGCCACACGACGTGACATGCAGTTCCTCCAAGCTGCACAAATCTTCTCCCCTGACGGATTCCAACGTACGTGTAGGAACCGAGGCATAAACCCAATTGTGAACCAATGATAAGAGATACCGTTCACATTCGTAGTATCTTCTTCGTTCGGTGGGAAGGGTGAGGTACAAAGGAGCCGACTTGGCTCTGGAGAGTTGAGCGAGACCGTGCCGCCTGGAAAGTGTAAAGTCGATGATTCCGTATAGACGTGGAGTGGATAGGACAATAGCATGCCAGTCACCGCACGTTAGGCACAATGAAGGCAGGAAACCGACTCCCCATTTGTGTACACCGACCTCGAATATATGCGCGTAGATTTCTGGTGGCAGCTGAAGAGACATTTCTGTCGGTAAGGCAGTTTGCTATGGGATTCTGCATTCTTGCCACAGGGTACCATGTCTTTATATACTCAGCCCGCCTACCAGTAATTTGTCAGTATGTTCACAGCCCAAGAGTCAGCGCGTACCTTACACAGCGGTACCGGACGGGAGGACTATCGGCTGCAGTCATTGACAATCAACCTAGTCAACGGCGCCGACGGTGCCAATTGTGAGAAAATCCTCCGGTAATTAAACGAGAACTTCGAAACAGCGTGGTCGACGACCTAGACGCTGATTGAGCGTGTGAGCACTGAGCGGTCGCGTTCACTATGATGGGAAACCGTTGGCTACAGCGATTTTCGTCGTGCTGTGATATTCTTGTATTATGGATTCCTCTATCCTAGGCTCGAAGGTCGTGGTCGTTGTTAAGGTGAGATTTGGTCCATCGTCGACTTTTCTGGACACATCATGCACCCTAACTCTTTGCCCGTGCCCATTATCATCCTGGACAGGCATACAGCGCGTTGGTCGACCGAACAGGACATTGGGCGGCGCCGAGCAGGCGATCGGCGGCCGTGATGGTAGTCGACTGCCAAGGGGCGACGTCGACCACCTCACAATTGCTGCGCTCATTGCTCAGTACGGGCCGCCGTCGCCGTGACTGGTTCATCATTGCCATTGTGCATACAACAACGGTGCCGAAAACATTGACTGTTCTCTTGATAGGGACGGCTTGCTAGTGCCACTGCCGGTGCTGGTGAGCAAGGGTACACCATCACATCTGACCAACATATTGACTACTTTGTTATCTGTCTTCTAGGCAGAATTACGGCCTTGTGCAGATAGATAACGGTGCACCTGACAAGAGCCAACATTCCCCATTTATTTCCGTCGTCGTCGTCAGTGCCACCTCGGGCGGATCTTGCAACTGAGGCTTGTAGATGATCACGGCCAACGATTATTACCTGCAACCATGAAGGCTTTTTCTCGTGTTCTCCGGACATTGACTGTTGGCATTCGACGAGAGGATCCCGGTAGGATATGGGAAAGACGCGCACCTCTCACGCCGGAGGCCGTGGAGGACTTGGTCGCGAAGCAAGGTGTTCAGGTGCACGTCGAATCTTGCGACAGACGCATATTCACCGACGATGAATACCTAGAGGTACGAGATATTACCTCTCCATTGACTGATCAAGTGCTGAGCAGCATATAGGCTGGTGCTAGCATTCGGAAGGACCTCTCGACTGCCCACATTCTACTTGGTATCAAAGAACCCGTCCTCAGTTCGCTGCAACTCTCACCGGTCCCTTCTCCAAATTCTTCAGCCAACGTTACCCGTACTTATATGATGTTCTCACACACTGCAAAGGGCCAGGCATACAACCTTCCGCTCCTGTCATGCTTCCTCGGTGACAGAGAATTGCCCCGACTCATTGACTTTGAACTACTCACTGATGCCGTCACCGGTAAACGGACTGTTGGATTTGGGTGGTATGCTGGGGTGGCTGGCGTATTCGAAGCGCTGTCCTCCATGGCTCATTCTCATCTTGAATTTGGGGTTGCTTCTCCATTTCTGGTACGCCTCATTGAATTTGTTTCAAACATAGACTCCATCTGCATTTCAGTTTACTCCAAGACCCCATACTCAACCGTCTTTGGACCATCTACGAGAAGCTCTGCATGCTGTTGGAGAACGAATTGCTGCAGAAGGCACTCCGAAAGCATTAGGTCCATTTATTGTAGGTCTCACTGGGTAAGTTCCGTATCAATATCAATCATTCACATTCTCACATGATCTTTTAGGATCGGAAATGTTGCAGAAGGCTGTCTGTCGGCTCTTTCGGAGCTGCCTATTGTTAAAGTCGCAGTGAAAGACCTCCCGGCCCTCGTCAAAGATCCAGAGACAAACTTACGAAAGGTAAGGCACAGCGGAGATTAGCCAGCCGATTTTTAATCGTTGTTTCTCAGATATATCTCGTCCATGCTTTACCAGCTGACTACTTTACCCGTCTTGACGGTGGTAAATATACGCGAGATCATTATTATGCTCACCCCAACCAGTACTCATCAAACTTTGCTCAAACCGTGCGTCTCAGATGTCCTCCTTCCTTCCTTCCTTCCTTCCTTCCTGTTTCTGCTAAACTAAGTTTTCAAACAGATTGCACCTTACCTCACTCTCTTCCTAAATGGCGCAGGATGGGCTCCCGGATTTCCACGAATCATGACAAATGAGCAACTGGCGACCTCGCTTACACTTGCACAAGAGGTTGGCGGCGCACGATTCACGAACATCGGCGATATAAGTTGTGATCCCGAGGTACAAATCACACCGTCGCCCAAATTATCCCATCCTGATGCTAGATTCACAGGGTGGTCTTGAATTTCTTACGCACGCTACTACGCTATCAGCACCCTTCTTTCAAGCCCGGCCCGTTTCCCTTCCTAAGCACTTGCCTTCTGTGACAATGATGGCGGTGGACATTTTGCCATCATCCATTCCTTTGGATGCTTCACGGGGCTTTTCTCGAGCATTAGTCCCATACCTGGAGTCCCTGATCGCGTCGTACAACGGCGACAGTAGCGGTGATCGTATTGAAGCTTTAAATCGAGCGACTATCGTCAATCAAGGGGAGTTAACCCAAAAACATCAGTGGCTGCAAGAACGCGTAGATGTATGGCGCGCATCGACGACGAAGCCGACAACTTCTTCACATGGTAACTTGAAAGCCAAGCGTGTTCTGATGTTTGGTAGCGGCATGGTGGCCGGTCCTGCCGTGGACAAGCTTGCAGAGAGATCTGATGTTCGACTCGTAATCGGTGGCCTCTTTATCTTCTCAGTTTTGTGTCACGCGTTTCTAAACTTTCGTTCGCAGCGAGCAACTCCCGCTTGGAGATGGAGAAGCTTCGTGGCAATCATTACAATGTACTGTACCGTGAAATTGATATGGGCAAACACGTCGATGTCTCGCGGCTTGTAGAAGAATCAGATGTCGTTATCAGGTATGCTTGATTTGCCAGTACTCTTCAACGATGTGTCGACTATTAAAGGCAGCCTTTTGCCGGCGCATTTTCACCCTGTAGTTGCTGAGCTCTGTATTCAACACAAGAAGCATATGATAACAGCCTCATATATCTCCGATGCGATGAAAGCCTTACACTTCCGGTATGGTTATCTTCTATTACTTTGGTCTCGGTGCTGAGATTGATGCAGCGCACTGGAATCTGATGTCCTTCTTCTTAACGAGATTGGCCTTGACCCTGGGATTGACCACTGTTCCGCGATTTCTCTCATCTCTAGGCTTCAGGCTCAGAATAAGAAAGTCGTCTCTTTCATCTCATTCTGCGGAGGCCTTCCCGCACCCGATGTAGAGAATATGGGTCCGCTGAAGTACAAGTTCAGTTGGAGTCCCAGAGGTGTTTTGACTGCTGCACTTAATTCTGCGAAGTTTAGGCTCTTTGGTGAAGTACGCTCGCATGTATTTGAAAGCGAGGACTTCCTGTCATGCTTATGTTCTTCAGGAAAAGAATATATCTGGCGCCAATCTGTTACGCTCGTATTTTCCTCAGGTTCCTGTGATGCCCTCGGCACCTCTTGAAGGCTACGCGAACAGGGATAGTCTTCCTTACGCTGCTACCTATCATTTAGGACCCATTCCGAAACTTCGTACCTTAGTTCGGGGGACCTTAAGGTGAGCCTTGATGATCCTCGATGGTATTTAACTAACTATGGCTATAGATACCCCGGCTATTCAGAGCGACTGCAAATTTTCAAAGACATTGGGTTACTCGAGCTGACCGGATCCATCGCCCTTAATGACTGGATAGACTTTATTCCTCTTTCGCAGAAGCTGAAGCGGGAACTTCATCCGGAAGACAAGCATATCAATTTACAGTATGCCGAGGATGATGCTGGACATCTTGAAGCTCTGCGTTGGCTCCTTGCGGGTCCTACACCACCTCTGCCGGCTAAACCAATGGCTCCGCTGGACATATTCGCAATTCTCTTGGCATACAAGCTCCAGTACGCGCCTCATGAACGCGACATGGTTGTCCTGTCCCACGAATTCATCACCAAGTCTGTCTCAGATCCGTTAGCACCGGAGGAGGTGCATACATCATCGTTGATCGCGTATGGTGACGACAAATATTCTGCTATGGCAAGGACCGTCGGGCTGCCTGTGGCGCTAGCGGCTCTCGGGGTGCTTGATGGGAAGGTGCCTGTGAGAGGAGTAGTGGGCCCTGGAGATGCGAGTATTCGGGAGCCCGTGCTTGCTGGAATGGAGAGTGTTGGCCTGGGGATGGAGGAGATCTCTGGTGCTTCCGAGACGGTGGAGAAAGCTTTACAACTGAGCATTTCGGATGCATGAAATGTATTTTGACACCCGTGAGTTGTCAGGTTCCCCATCCATTGTACATGTAACTGTGCTACAGCATGATTATTGCATACATTACGAAGACATTCATTTCGAGGCGTCATTTAAGGCCCTTGTGCGCAGGCACGCAAGATCGTGTCCACCGAGTTGTATCCTTAGCAGCATGAGCGCTGGAGAAACAACCACGATTACGAATTTCAACGAGGTCCAAGCGTTTTCCGCCTGCGTCTTGGGGTCCATTGATATTAATGATTTTTATATTCAGTCGTTATTCGAGTGTGGGTATTACTTACCGGAACATATCCCAGGCGAGACTGGGTCGTTCAATCCAGCTGTATGAAAGTCGTAGCCTGACTGCTGTATCTAATTCCAGTAGTTGTGCTCGCTTCTCTGCCGCTGTATTTCTTCGCCTCGTTTCATGCTTGAGAAATGACATACCAATTGAGTGTCTTGATATCAGCTCAGCTACAGACATTAGATGTGAGAGCGAACGAGCGGGCTCTCGTGGTAAGGTTCCGCGTAGAAATTTCCATTCTTGATATGCGTTGGGTCAGTCACATATTTGATCATAGTAAGCGTTAAAAGATTCAATAGAGGGAGTGGGGATAGTTATGGTGTGTTTAAGAAGAACACGCGAAACGAACAGTGTATGCGAAAAAGACATGTAGACCATGTGTAAGCACATATTTTACAGAAACGAGTCCCAAAGTGACCAATGTTCTTCACTGGGAGGGTTCCACTTCTCGACGCGCATCTCTAATTTATCACCAGTGAGAGCTCTGATATCGCTGTCATGTCAAACTCAGTGACCACAGATTGTGATCCCCGTGAGTCCTTGAATTGGACTTCAATCACTTTCAGCAGTCCCACGTCACGCCGGAAGCAAATCAGATTGAGTATGGCTTGCCAGTCAAAAAAATTCGGGCGACGACAAGTCGATGCAAAGGACAAGATGGCCCAGATTAGGTGGAAGTACGAGGACATCTGAGGAAGGGGTAGGCGATTGAACGATGAGTTCACCAACCGGCGAAAGGCCGCTTCTCCCCAAGCGTAGATTTTTGATTTTGAGATATGAAAGTGAAGAAAATGCGTCGTGAGGAAAATAGTTGTGGTATGAACGCTGCGCCGGTAGGACTCATCCACACTCAAGTTCTTGAGGTGACATCCGGATCGCTGGAGGAAATGCATAATCCATGCTGAGACAGTGATATGATAGTTCCTGTCCTAGAAGAACCATTCCCAATCATGCATGAACAGTACCAGAGTTTCGGGCCGTGGACAAGTCACCCAGTCAAGTATAGCTACATTCCCCTTTTCTCACATCTATGAAGAAGGGTGTACATTTATCTCTTCTAGACTTATAAAATTCTATTATCTACTTCTTCGTCAGTTCTTGCACACGACACAGAAAACATTTACACAGACCTTGGACAGAAAGAAACACGTTCAACCCCTCTCGCTGTAACTGCGTCCATTTCTCCAGCTGCGCATCACTGGGCCCCGGGGGCCTTTGGATACGAATGATGATAGCGCGAAGTCTGGATATAGGCGACCCTTCCTTCAGGTACCACCTCGACTCCACGGACCTGATGAGTGTCTGCACTACGTTTGCGACATTGATCACCGTATAGTTGATAGGGAACCACCAGGCTCTCTAGACACGGCAGCAAAGGATTCTCATCCTCCTCCGAGTATATCAAGCCTCGAAAAAGCGTCTCCGACTCGACATTGTTGGGTATCGCAATATCCAACTCGGTTAACCCCGGGGTGGCCCTACAAATATCGTGTACTGCCCTCAAAATAATTGCGGATTTCTAATTTGAGGGTCCGTAGCTGACATTGAGAGCGGACCAGGAGGTCGCATAAGGGCTTAGCGTAGGCGATGACGTTGGGGAAGAAGAAGTTTAGCGATTCGAGGGAAGGGAGGACGAGCTTGTCTAGTAGGTGAAGGTCGTTGGAACGAATACTGCGAAGGGAGGTGTGTATGATGCGTCCGTCTCCATCGTTGAGATTTCTTACGGTGGAGAGATAGGATAAGCTGTCCAAGTCGACGAGCTGGTCCGCCCTACGGAGGATGTCAAGGTAATCCCTCGTCTGGCCGGGAAATGTGGATAGTCTCGTCAGCTGGTCCCATTTCAGCTCGAGTGTCTGGGGATTCACGACAAGGGGAAGCTTCACGTCCGTTAACGACGGCGCGCGTTTCAGGATGTTATTAATTGTTTCCGGGTCATTTGGCCCGGGATGCTTTCCAGCGTACAGAACCAGTCGTTCCAGCGATCCAAACTGCCCTGGAATATCTGCAAAAGAGGCCCTGATATCTGCTTCTAGAGTGAGTTCTACACTCTTCCACCTATGACACTCTCTGACGAGAGCATTCATTATCGCACGCTCATTCGAGCCATTTGATTGTAGATTGACATGGAAGGACAGCTTCAAGGGACGTGATAGCCTAAGAGCTGCGTCTAAAATTGATACGGAACCGTGGTTGATGATTGCGGGGGGTAAAATCCTGATAGACGCCCACACAGAAGGGTGCGAGTGTATTACACCCCTCCATTGACCGCATACCCTCCCAATGAGCCAGGGTCCTTGGGTGATGTCAAGAACTTCACAGTAATCTGTACCCCAGCTGATCAGCGAGAATATATGCATAAGGACCTCGGGCGGAAAGCGATTGATTGCAGAAGGAGTAGCCTGTGATGGCACAACCTCGTCTTCGTCCGAGTCGGAGGTTGTCGTCCATGGGGTTAGATCGTCGTCAGAGTTTCTCGATGGCAGATTCCCGGTACAGTTAGGGTCGAGCAACCTGGTCCTCGAGGTCACGGTTATCATATCTATACCATGGAAATAAATCTATTGAAGCCAGGTGAATCATAGCAAATTGGCGCTCACCGAGTAGCGCTAAAGACATGCTCCTATGCGTCAAATGCGGTAGTATACAGTGTGTTTACCGCTGGGTATCCCTGGGGAAGGGGATAGCAGTCCAGAGTCGTTAGAAAGAAAGGGAAGGGAAGAATGCTGACATCAGTGCGCTGACTCAACGGCTATCATCCGGATAATCGGGCCGATGGAGAGCACCGCCTTGATCAAGGGAGTCATTATGCTTCAAGTTAAGGGGACTCGGACCACCACTACTTTTGTGCCCCGTGTCCCGTTCTGTTCTTCGGAAACTACAGTGGCGTAATACCTCTGGGCTCCAGCACTCAAACAACGGACCAATGACTCTCCGTTCTCCAAATACGCGGCGATTTCTTTGAAAGAAAACGCAGATACTTTACACAAACGTCACGTCAAAAACACTTTTCTCTCCCCCCTTTGACTCGAATTTTATGCCATGCTTGTTTCACTCCTTATGTCTTCTACTATGGAAAGTCACTCGATTGCGAATTCACACCACGGCTACTCCTCTCAATGACCTTTTCGAGTCGCTCTGCAGTACTGACCATACCTTGATGCTGCTATCAGAAACTGTATGCGCTGCGTAATGCGGGTATTTTCTTCGCCATATCCGCATGTATACAGCCCAGTAAGGCTTCTTCTGCGCTCTGCCAAGATATAAGTTGGCGCTTTCCACTATGAAGTGCCAACTAACATGCATTCCTGCCTCCCCTAGTCGCTGCCGACCAGATAGCTGCAGTCTCAAGTTCATGCGGTCACTCCATCTCTTGCGCTGCCTCCATCCCCCCACGTCGGCTTGATTCCCATGCGTCTATCTAGCTACGTGTTTGGACGGTTGCTCCAAGGTTGATAGTAGACTGATCTAGGTAGGCGCAGCGTTGTAGAACTAGCAACCGTCTCCTGCACCTCCAGAGAGATATCTCCTGTATATCTGATCGTAACCTGCGTGGGTTGTTTAGACACCACTAGCTGCAATCACGTTGCAGACTTTCTCTCTCCCATAGGAGCAGATTGTGCGACTATCTCGGATGCCATCAACGTTTGCCATGAATTTATCACGAAATTTGTCTGTGATATTGATTTTCCTTTTGATGCAGATTTTTTCCCACCAATGCGGCATATAACTTTACTGTAATAGCAGACCACACGTTGACGCTTTGACGTAGGAAAGCTGCAACTATTGTTTTTCGCCAACTATGAAGACGGAGACTTGAATACTGGTGGTCTGACTTTGTGAATTAAGTTCGCACCGGTCTGGGTGGCGATTTCTTCTATCCTCGATTCTCGGGCTTATTTGAGGTTCTCGGCTAGTGAGGCATATTTCCCTCCTGTGGAGCCTTTCTCCTCGGAGGGCATTTGTATGGACTTGGATGGAACCCCAACAGCCCACGGCTTCCGTTTCTTTTCTTTTCTTTTCTCTCTCAGACTGTTTACGGTTGGACGTAGGGCGAGAATGTCATTATATTAAATACAGTGAGGTCGTTCGCGCGCGCGCATGCAAGTAACGGTAAAGAAACAATTGCGATATAATACAGTAGGCGATGGGAGCGATAGGTAGATCTCTTCCCTAGAATTACACTAGATGTCTGGGACAATGAGGGTATATCGCAAACAAAGACTATGAATCATCTTTTTTGCTATTCGTGTCGGTGGATGTAAGAGAGGCATTGCTCGCGCCTATCGCCAAGGATCAGCGGCTGCTCAAGCAACATGTGAAGCGAAGTACGTACTCTCCGCGTCGGTATCCACCTCTACATTAATGCCATCATGCCATTTCCGATGTCGTTCCTCCAATGCTTTTATCTGCTTCCCTATATTTGATAACCAAAGCTCCACTTCTTCGAGAAATGCCAAAGTAGAGGAGGGGGAATCAGAAATGCTTCTCTGGCGCTGGAGCTCCGACATGTGGGTTTAGGTGAGGCGAGGTTAGGTCGAGGGTTAGGTGCTCTCCGTCGAATATCCTTTTCATTTAACGACATCAGCCGAGTTGTCATGGTTTCGTAGAGTAGAAACAAAAGTAACTAAGAAGATAAATAAAACGCCCACCTTGACTGCGACAAGTTGGCGACGGCCTAGTGACTATGTACTGGCCGAAGGAAAAAAAGAGAGCATGCTTGTGAGAAAGATGGATAGGGGATGACCGTCGAGCATCTGTCAACTCCCTTTTTGGTAATACTCGGACCGGATCTCCGCGAAACACCGTCACGGTCCCTCCTCCGCCAAGAGTGAACAATCAGAACATGCACCACAAGGATCACTCTGTACGAACTACGTTGAACTGAGAGAAACATTGGTCGTAACATATGTCTATCAGTCAGCCTTGAGATCCTTCCTCAAACTCTTGATTCTGATCTACTGCCTTTAGATTCCGGTGCCAAGGAAATAAATTAATCCAGTCAACAAAGAATAGTTTCAACATAGCGTTCCACAACCCGGAGCTTTCTTCTCTCTTTGACATCTGCTATACTGATCACAGACAATTTCTGAAACTTCCCATCCTGTCGTTTGTGCCCGACTATCCAGAATGGATCCGAGCGTCTGCAGCTGCCTATGAGTGTGTATGAGTTATCGGGAATTGGGTATGTGTGATCAGCGATGATCTTCAATATGTGAGTTTCCCCGGTGTTATCCGGGACAAGTAACTCTCCCCATCGCTGTCTCCCTTCGTTTGTACCATTTTCTAATCCCCGGACGTATCCTACGTCGATACGGGGCCCATAGTATGAGTCCGCATCATATGTATCCTTCAGCCCACGGGCTCCATGACCTGACCACTTAACCCCACCGTGCGACGGAAGTGTTTCCGTCGTTATCTGCTTCCATGAAGGCCTCCAACACTTGTTTCCGTCTCCAGGCTTAGGATAGAAGAAAAACAACTGTGCCTGAGACCAATCCTGCACGACATTCACAAGCGCTGTCCATGCATCTTCTTCTGATTGCTGGTCATCATATATCGGGATATAATTTGAATAGAGAAGGTACGCCAGTCCTGCAACTTTATCCACAGGTCTTGTTGACACCCGGTTTTGCATTTGCGATAGGATGTGAAATACTGAGGAATCGTCTCTCCGCATCTGTTGCAAGGATTCCAGTTGTTGCTGGAACCGGATTCGTGCGGCTTGTCCCATGATATCATCCTGTTCGGTCTCCCCACCAATGATCATGTCTTCGGGGATTTCCTGTAGCGTCCACGCCCGATTGAACCAGGAGCGACCGCTCTCGAAATCACTTGGTTCCAAACGTAATGGGAGTCCCAGCCCGCTGAAGTAGCAAACCACGGGTACATCCCGATACACCGCTCCGATGGTGGGAACGTCCACTTTCCATTCCTCCATGCGCATATTCTCCCGACGACCATCAGCCTGCCTCAAGCACAAAACGTCCAGCCATGCATACTCTGCTCCAAGGTTCAACATCTCGGTTCGGATTAGGTCGAGGTCAGCATCTTTTGGTATTGGAACAGGCCATTCGCAGTTGTTAATGGATGTCCAGACATCCACGCGGTCCTTTGGGTCTACCCACGCGTGTGATATCCCCCATGGATATTCGCGCGCAACCCAGAACGGCACCACCCGATTTGCGTATAGATCCCAAACGCGCCGAGGTGGAGTTTCACCTCCTTTGATCTTGTTATCAACGACCACTTTTTGTCGCCTCTCCTGGTCCTCCCGTTCATGGGCGTGTAAGTCATGTTTGAGAGTGACTGCATCATGCCAATAACGCCGTAAATGAGCATAGGCTGTTCCAAAGTCGGTGCCCTTCTTGATGAAGGTTTCCAGAATCGTTACTAACTTGTATTTCGTGCCGCATGGGTCACCACCTTCGTCATAGGGAGGGTCCAGATTGTATGATGTTCCGAGCATTGTGTTGAGCAGGTCCAACACTCCATTGACACCGAGGTATCTGCAGAGCGTGTTGGCGAGAATAGATGATATGACAGGTTTTTTGCCAGAGTAGGATCGCTGCTTCGGTACGGGAATGTACAAGTCCACTTCGCCGGTCTCGATAAAGGCCGACAGTATGAAATTGGGAATATTTTGCTTCAGATGCCTGACATGACGATCTGCAGAAGGATTATTCGCCAGATTGGTTGGTGTGACAGGCTTGACATCATACGACCGTTGCTTTAACATTGGAATGGATGAGCTCCGTGAAAGGATAGATCCGGTCAAAGTGGTGACCCGGGAGACCTTGAAAGCATGTCATTTGACTGCAAACAGATATCCCCTCATGCTCTGAGGTGCTTACTGGTCTGTCCGAAGCATCTTGACTTTTCTTTGAACGCTTGATGAGCTTATTAGCTCCTTATAGTAAAATGAGTGTGTGAAGCATCGCAGGGGTATAGCAGACGTACGACGGTCCATAGTCTATGCAGGGTCGGTACACAGGATCGCAGCCAAAGAGCTGTCTTAGTAAGATGCAACGCATTCGCACTTGGGCACTCGATTCGTACAGATGGGCCACCATCAGTCAGACTGCCAACAGACATAATCCCAACGTAAGTATATCACCGCATCAGGTTGAGTGCCAGCTGCCTCTGTCCAGAGGCACTCGAGCAGACTAGTCTGAGTTATAGGATGGAAATGATGACTCAAATTCTGAGGCAAATTGGATGCCCTCGTTCTCTTTGCCGCAGTCTTGTATTTTTAGTGACCATCTGTTGAAAACGCGGGCATCAGGTATCTAGCACTGAAACATTTAAGTTACGAGATTATCATTTTAGATCGTCGCTGTATTGACTAGCTCAGCATTTCATCAGAGCAGGAGAACTTCAAGGATTCAGGAACATCGGTTCTTGCGGTACAGCACATTCCGACTACTGCGATAAGTAAGACAAGTAGTGGATTAACGGTTGTGGCCAATTTCCCCGTGTCACTACTGCTGTAGGTTTATTTAGTTTCGACCGGTCATGTAGCATCGTAATCATGATCATTGCCGTCCCAATTTAAAACCCCTAGTGTCACGTACTCCTAGATAATTGACCAGTAGATTATCTTCAGTGTTTAGTACATAGCGAAGAGACGATTACCCTATTCTCCACCCCCAGCAAGTGGTCTTGTCTCGTCTCCTACGCCGTTCAACATCGTATTCATCATCCCCGCCCTCCTCGGATGATCTATCGATGGTCCATCAGCTATGGGAGTAGCAGGGTCCTGTTCTGCAGGAGGAGAGGTATCCTCAGCACGGGGAGCGATTTTTGTACTCTGTAATGGTGCAGAGACTGTAGTCGCATTTGCAGGAGCAACTTCGGGGTGCCAGGACGACCATTGAGATGTATTCTTCACACCTGAAGGTGAGACGTGCTGGAGAAGATGGGACTCCGCATCAACGGCTGCAGACTGATTGAGGAGGGAGATTGTGCATCCAATGATCTGGTCAGAGTAGACCGTTGTTTCGCTGAAACTGTTGACGTTCTCTGTTTTGGATCCATCAAATGGAGAAAATATCAAATGACGAGCAAGGACACGCTCCGTGATTGATCCATATGCGCACCGGGGTGCATTGGTGGATTCAACAACATATGAACACCATTAGAACCATTGGAATCTGTTATGTTCGCAGATGTGTAAAACACTGCATGTCACCACTAGAGAAAGCGTCGGTCCCGGCATAATAACAGCTAAAGCGACAGACTGACGGGATCTTTAAATGTATAAGGACATAGCGGTAACCATTTGCATGTATTGGGAGCTGCAGATGGTCGGGATATGAGCCGGAGATGGAAGAATATTAGTGAAACTCACCAAGAACAGATATAGCCGTCGTATTCTCTTGTTAAGACGCACCTATACTCCAGTTTCCTGAATCTCCACTGTCGGTGACAGAAGCACCATCGACACAACCACAAGAGACGTTGAATGTTGTTACATTCAGCGACACCGTCCCTTTCCCACCGTTTTTCGAAATAACATCATACAGTGTACCGTTTTCCAATCCTATCTTCGAGGCTCAGTCGCTATGAGCGAGGTATGGTACAACAGGTGTTGAATCAAGCCAAATGCTTGTAGGGTTAGACGAGGCGCTAAGTAAAAACAAGATGCCTCAACAGAGGCGCAAACAGAAGAGATCAAACATACAGGTTATTCACCGAGATGTTCGGCATTCCGAGCGTGGTAGCAATGACTGCGTGTCGAGTTTGGTTGAATGGTCGGAGACTGAATATAGCGGGAGTTGTGATGTTCAAGCCGCGATACAGACGAAATATCCTGCAACAAGAAGAGACGGAACAAGCGATGCCATAAGGAAGGGTCTTTTGGCGTTAGAGTGATGCTAACGCCGCTCCCAATCCGGACCATACTGCCATGTTATCATTCGTGGCCGTCAATGTTTGCCTCGTGCGAGCATTGCTACGAACACCAAATTATTGGCTGACGAAAATGATTCCCGCTCAGTAGAGCTATGCAAGGAGGGTGTAGGAATCAAACATGCGAAAGGTTATTCTGACGACTTACGGTCCCTATGATTTGTGATACTTGGACAATGGTGGCAGATATGATGTTGGTTCGTCTTCCAAGGGGAACAGTGGCATTGTGCTCCGTGCGGGTTATCCATACTAGCAAGATGAGGAAACGTACACAAACAAGGATTTTGTGAAGAGTGAAGCAGAGTGCATGCCGTAGCCAGGCATTTTCTGCTCGCTGTTCGGTGCTTTGAATCAATGGCCCTGACCATGCCTCATTCTGGAGGCGGTGAGTTATGAGTGACAACGGAACTGGAGAACACACTTTGTACTCTGTCGTCGAAGGACCTGCTTGGTTGTGGTTCATACGGGTTGTAGATTTCAACTTTGTGATGATATCTGTGCATCTAGTAACATTCGATAGTGGTCGGCAGAAGGATTATATATGTACAAGACGTACATGGTACCCTAAGGCTGAAGCTGAGATGCGGGAGCATATCATTTTTGGTATCCGCTTCTGCCTGCCAATCATCATCAATATAGAAGTGACATTGCACAGCTGGGCATGGCAAGTCGGTGAATATGGTACAGATTCGTCAATTGCAAATAGGCTGTGCATAGTAGGACACTCATGGCGATTAAAATAGTGACACAGAACTCACCTAAATGTATTATACCGCTATGAAACAAGCACCTAACAAATCCAAGAAAAATAAGTGAGTGCGCATCATGCCAAGAGCCAGGGTCTCATACCAACGATGACAGTAGAAAAATAATAATAGTTGCCGGAGTATGTAGGCGAGCAAACAATTCTATCTATAATAATACTTCAGAGCGGAATCCACAGTTTGAGTATGGTAATTCACCCATTTTGCAAGATCGATAGTTGCAGTGGTCCTACATCCTTGGCTTTCGCTACGACAAAGTTCTTTGCATTTCCTCGATACTGAGAGGGTCCTATCCACAGGACTCATCGATCAAGTCTTTATTTAAGTCATACCGGAAGAGACGGCGGTAGCTCATTATGCTCGTCGGACCGTAAAAACTCCGGGCTCCAGATCTGCACCGATATTGCCAAGAACATTGTCATCTTCCGTGAACGCTGGGCGTCGAGTTCAAGCCGTTACTTGACGTAGTCACCGCGTGGATCTTGGCAAAGAGGGTGAGGCGGATGCCGGAAAGCAGGAAACGATATGCAGATTGATGGGAAGACGAGGTTGTTTGGCTCAATAAATGGTGCGTGGTCCCCATCTTATGCATATCCCAGGAATTCGGATCTGATGATGATTACGAGGAAGAAGTAGCATTCTTCGACCTTGGACAAGTCAAGCCGTCTTACTTTGCCTGGTCTAATGATCATCGCCTAATGAAATACAAGTAAGCAAGGTGATAAAGACGCCAGAAAGGAACCTTGCCTACGCTCACGCCAAGTCACTTCCCAAGCATCTTGAAGGAGCGTCGAGGGGGGTTGGGGGCTTTATGAAGCGGTGAGAGATCTTATGGTTACCAGGCTTGAAATAGTATGTAGCGAGAAGGGGTACGAAAGCAAGTTCCGATATCCACCTGTTGTATAGTAGGTATACATCATTGCAATACAACAAAAACAATACGTCATGACCGAGAAACATTTTGATACTGTAAACTCGCAGGCTGATATTCAAGCAAAAACAATTCTTCCTTCTTGGCCGCTAAGTAGCTGAAGAGATCATGAGCAATGTGGGCAGAATTAATATCAGGAAGCGCACTTTAGTAGTTCGTTGACATAATCCCGTATGAGTCCCACCGATTCTGCATCCAACGGGGAAGCAGCGACCATTTGCGGCAGCGAAACTGAAGGGCTTTCAGTGTCATATGATAAACTATGCATCAAGCGCACATACCAAGCATCCTTAGCAAATGCTCCGCTCCGTAGATAGCGCTCATCTCAGGTATCTTGCTGACATCGACATCAGCGCCAGTGACGTACGTCTGCCTAACCACGGCATACTGCGGCCTTTCAAATCGATACAACAGCTGTGAGCCCAATGAACGGTCAAAGTAGACTTGAAGGCCCGAGATGATCGTATGTATCAGGACTTCCGGCTGCCTCAACCTGGCAAAGTGTGAGAAGATGTGCAACTGGAATGACACACGGGGAAGACTGACTCGGGTGGACGTTTTTCTAGAACGTGTTTCTCGAATAAGGCAAGTATCTGGACAACATTAGGTTTTCGCGGAAGGTCAACGAGCTTTTTGAGCAGGTAAGAAACATGCAGCAGACTAACACGCGCACTCACTTGGTTGTTTTTCGTAACGGCTTCCCAGTCGTCAACAAGTGTAGCCTTAAGAGGTTCTGGCACAGTTAGCTTCATTTCGGGTTTTCTCGTGCTTTCGTCCTGCGGAATTCAGAGTCAGGATGCATTAAACAGAAGAAGAGCGAAGGAAGACTACATACATCGTCTCGTCCTCGCTTTGTCCCACGCGTACCGTCTTTCCGAGCGGTCCTTGAAGGCCCAGGTGCGCCAGCACCATCCCGCGCTGAAGGAACGTCTGAGAAAAACGGGAGGTATATGGAGACGACAATGGAGCGTACTTTTTGCCTTGCTGGCAGCGGCTTGGTTGGCAGTAGTATTTGTCTTTTGTAGGGCTTTCTGCTTCGCGAGGTTTTCTTCCGTATATCTGAGCGCACGACCCAGAGGAACCCACTCGTCCCACCTGTGCCGCGATGAGCACAATAGCCAGTCAGGCGAAGGCGACGCACGTTTGTTTCCATCCCTTGTAATGTACGAAATAGTGTACTCCAGTGAATGTTGGGGACTCCATGTTCTGGACCTTCAGAACCTTGGCCTCGTAGATGAGTGGGCCGTGGTAGCAAAGAATCTGGTCGCCGACTATGAACAGAGCGGCCTGAGAAGACGATGGATCAGTGGCCATGCTACCTCTAGGAAGGCAAAGAATGTATAAGATCAACTCGAATGCTCGGTTTTAGAGCACCTGAGACGCGAGGTGGTGGTGGTCCGTGCTGAACTGTGTATTAGTGGCTGTGCGCGTTATTTGTGTCTGTCTGCACCGGTAGGCGCAAATTCAGTTTCGGGTTTGCCCCGAATTCTCACTCGATGTTATACTTTGAGGGGTATATTCGAACTATTAACTTGAACTCAGATACTATGGAAGAGTAGCCACTATTCGTATCCAACTTACGGCACGAGGAGGTACTTACTAAGTAAATAGTACAAAGGCCAATTCCCCCTCGAAAAACTGGAAAAAAAAACAACAACAAAATTGACATCACCGTTGAAGATATGGGATTTCGAGAAATCTGTCATACTGAATAGTATTCGATAAATATCGCCAATAATGCAGCTTACAGATCCAGTCACGGCATAGTTTTATGTTATCTCGTCGTAACGGCAGTAGGTCGTTGTCAGACGTATGTTGCTAACAGGGTCCAATATATTCCTGAGGTACATAGACAAGTTATATAAGAACGGCGATTGTGATAGATAAGTATATGGAACGGAAGATGACGAAAGCTGAAGTAATACCGTAGCTATAGAGCAATTAGACTAGTAGATCCTCCTCATGACAGTCCTGAAAGCAAGGGAAGAATATTCCAAAGGAGGGAATAATATCCTGGGCCGACTGAAGAATCTACAGCGAACTCAGTGGCTGGAACTTCGCTTTGCGCATGCCAAGGTACAGATTGCGCCAGAACATCTCCGACAAATCGGATTTCATCGAAAATGGGACTCGCATCTGAGTACAGAAGATGGCCGTCGACAGGTACATTGCCAGGGACGACTGTCGCCAGTAGTATAATTTTCGCATGGTGGTAGTCAAGCACGTTTGAGAAATCGAGCAATCAGAAAGCTAGCTCGACAATGCTATTCATTCGATTCGGCTTGAGTAGGTCTTTTTAGCAGAGCACTTCCAGCATAACAGACGTGGGTTAGATCCCCAGGAGGGAGGGAGGTTTATTGATCTTGTTGCATGACATTGTCAGAACTCGTGTAAGAATGAAAGCAGCAGGACGTCAACACTCTTGGCGTAGCACCGTATGATACCTGAACATGGAGAGGCGGAAGCTGGTAGACGCCTGTGACTTCGTTCCGCGGGAGGGACCTACGGGCCGTTCCGCAGTGTGCGCTGACACTAATGGTTTACGCGACACATCTTGGTTGCCTTTTCAAGAAACTGCCTTCAACCACCACCGTCATCGATCCTCCCCCCTCCAGGGAACGCCAGGCGGCACCAGTTGAATTCTGTACTTACCTCTTAAGCCCATAATCATTTCCCGGTGGATTTTCCAGAGTTTTTATACTTAGCGAATCGATCTAGGGTCGGTGTAGAGCTAGAATCCACGCTGTGCGCTCTGCTTACTTAGTACAGGGTCGCACACATGCTCCACGCTCCGCCGCACTTTAAGCGTCGATATCTTGAACCTACTTAAACATAGAACGGTGAGGGTTCCGATCCGCCTCCTCGATGCCTGCGTTACCTATTGTTCTAGCGGAAGACCAGTCCCCGGATATAAACAAAATGTTGGCTACGCCTTCATGTTCTCAAGCTGATCTACGTACTGATTTCATACCTCAGAACAGGGCCTCTGGTACGAGTTCTACGTACCGGAAACCGGCGGTTGCTCAGTTTCTTGTAGTTGGTTGGCTGTTTCCTCAACCTCACTTTGTACGGTGTCTTGTGCAATCAAGTCTGTGAGTAATTTCCTATCATTCCTACCTGTTTTTGCTCACTTCATTCAAAGATATCTACTACCTTTCCTTTCCAAAAGACCGTCTGGTGTCAAAGTGCATCGTATACGCTCTCTGGCTGACAGAGACTGTTCAGACTCTCATCAGCATTTCTGATATTTTCAACATCTTCTGTTACAATTTCGGGAACCTTACTGAACTTGATGACGTCCATCTCACATGGTTTACCGCTCCCGTTCTCTCTGGATGCGGTGAGAATTTACGTACTTTTAAACACTGCGAGATACTGAAACAGGACTAGTTGGCTGTGTCTGCCAATTATTTTACGCATGGCGTATGTATAAATTCAATAACAAGGCACGGTGGCTAAGTACCACCCTTTCGATGGTAAGCTTTTTGCCTGTGTGATGATGGCCGTTAAAAATATACTTGCCCTCAAAGATTGCTTTCACTCAATGTGGTGGTGCGATTGCATGTGGCATTCAAGGCCGGAAGTACGACCACTTTTCGGGGCTTCAGGTGAAAACGAAAGTGACTACAATGGTAAGTAGGCGGTCGTAGTGTCTTCCCTTCAATAAACTCCTCGTAGATATGGCTGGGTGGGAGCGCTTTGTGCGATGTCGCCATTGCTCTATGCATGACCTACCTTGTCAGTGATATATGGGAACGGACACTTGAACCTCGACTGATTGTTGCCGTTTATAGTTAACTCGAGCTCATACCGGTCTTAAATCCACTCGAGTACTTATTTCAAGACTAATACGTCTGACCATTGAAACCGGGACAGCAACAGGTTAGCGATATAGTGTGGAGATGTATCACGTTGGCTCATTCATTAGCTACGCTTGCTGTCGTCGATATCGCTCTCTTTCTGGCCTATCCCAACAACAACTACCACACCGTCCCGGCAATCTGCCTAGTGAAGGTTTATTCGAACACCGTGCTCGCTGTTTGTAACAGCCGTATGACAAGCCGGATTCGCGGGGGTAGGGAAGACGCGACTCTTCACTCATACGAGTCTTTCGCTGATGAATTGAATATTGGGCTGCGAAATGTTCAGACCGTCACAAATGCGGAATCGTCTCTGGGAATAGAAGGAGACGAAAGCAGGAAGAAGCCCGATATCATTCTTACTAGTGCTCCCGAAAATGGCCCCACGATGGTTACAAAGGTGATACTTTCCCTCACTAGTTTACAGGCAGATAATCTCATCATTTCTTTCACAGCCAACATGAATAGCCCGGCATTGAATATCGAGTCATTAGTACTCGGATGAGTTATTTTATTGTACAACTATAGGTTCCAACGACACGACATATACAACACAGCAGTCATTCTACCCACGAAACGTTGCCTTCGCGAAACCCCCAACCCAGGACCTTGATTTTTGCTCTCGCCTACCCTCAGTTAGTTGCCAGGGTACGTTTCAAGTCCAGTTCACTAGGACCTCGACGCTGTCATATAATTTGGTAACGATAGTGGTGCAGGTCAGAAGACGAAGCGGCGGCCAGACGTGAGCAGTGTGTTCTAATACTGCGCATAATTTTGGGATAGGGTTATCAACAGGGATGGTGTTGGTGACCAAGCGTATTGACAGCTTGATGATACGACGAAGCGGTTCTACTTTCATATCGTCATACGAAGCGAGATATCGCTTAAGTGTTCTTGATACAGTAGCTAGCCCTGGAACTTAAGATGTAAATTCGGTGCCGGTGTACATAAGTCCCCCTCTCATGGAATCCTTACGCGAGAAAGATGTCGTTATTCAAGACGGCGATGAACACAGCAATACGAAGCCGGCCCTTCTTCGGAATTGGGAGGGAAGTCTCCTTTATCTCGGAGAAGGGGAAGGGAAGTCCACCAGCGATGACCGAGTTTTATTACCCGATTATGCTCCTCAACAGAACCAGAGTAAGTCATGAATCGACCGAAGATTGTCGACCCACTGTCAGACGCTCCCCTTTAGATTTGATATCGGCGAGAGTCTAACGACGGAAGAAAGATCGCTTTACAGTATTAGAGCAATGTCGCGTATTTAAGCGCATTTAAGACGCGTCGGGGGAGGGAGGTTCCAGCGCTAGCCCGGGTGATGCTCTCCTTGAAAGATGCCAATGAGAAAATCGGCTGTATTCTGTACATTGCCGCTCAGCACCATGAAGCTGAAATTTCTAATGCTACGCACGTATGCAACCCAGGAGATGTCCTCGTCAGAGGATACATCCAACTTGAACCAACGTCGATTCTTCTCTCGACCACCATGATGTTACGATGCTTGCTCTTGCTCTACCTCCCCGTTCTTGCCTTTGCCAATACTGAGTATACCACTTTCTATGCGAGTTTAGTCGCCCAGCCGCCGATAGCTGTGGGAACGGAGTGATGAGCTGATACCACTGCAAATTTGACGCATGTACTTACTTTGTCGTACACAGGGAAGTCCGCAGTGCCAGCGAAGACAATATGGATATGCCACTACCAACACTGTTAGCAACACCTCGAACGCCGAGCTCACCCTGCCGACACTAGGCTCAAGGCCTCGGGGTCACCGTCGACCAGAACATAGGCTCACTTGCATGGCATGCATCAAAGAAGGCCTTGTTCACTGAAGGTTTAGGTTCCACTGGCACTGACGACGCGGTGACGGTGGTAATGATTCGCCTCGTATTCGGGGGAATGATATGTACCCGGGAACGGACAAGCTTACATAAACACGGTGAAAATTCCTCTTTTAAGACCATCTCCACTGTCTCCACCGTTGCCTTCTTCCGTCATCCCTTCCATGAATTTCTGTCAAATACAAGCACCATGAAGGCCACTCTTACTCGTTCTGTGCGTCTGGGACGCAAGGGCCATATATTCGGCCAAGTCCTAAATGATACCCCTTCCATTCCAGAAAGGGAGTTGGCAAAGCAAATGTCTCGACGTATAAAAAAGGCTGAGAAAGATGAACGTATGGACATAACAATGGCATTGACCCCCGTGAAAACGTGCGTAGATTTGCATTGCTCATTTCGTACTTGATATTTACCGAGTCAATTAGCTACATGGGCGGTTTCACGAGGCCCAAGGAATTCCGAATGGGCAACTGGCTCAGTGGCGGACGATACCTTTCCAACTCGAAGATGTACGAGACGCCGCACGAAGCAGCGTACGAGCCTCATACCATTTTCCTCCTCGAGTCACGCTACCCCATCAAGTACGGCGTCGGCCGTACGGAATGCGTTGACCATATTGTTGCCTTCTGCCGCGCCGCCGACTTTGAGGCCGTCCTTAGGCGCTACAATTCGCCCCGCGCACCATCAGAAGCGCTGGAGTCGATGGACAACGCCCGCTGGCCCTGGACGCCGCAGAAGAAGCTGAAGCGGGTTTTGTACAATTTGCGTGGCGAGCTCAAGGACAGTCTTGAGAATAGCGAGGATGATCTCTTGCAGGAGCCTGTGGTTTCACCTAATGTGGCCGCTGACCTCTCGACGTCACCCACACCGCCTCGTCGGGAGCGGCCCGAGCGTCCGGAGGACAAGCTGAAGCAGACACGCGCCGTTGTTCAGCGACATAAAGAGGCCGATCTTGGAACAGTCAATGCCGAGATAGTATCTAGGCAGGAAAAGGTCCCTTTCGAGGTCGAACACACTGACGGCACCTTCCACCATCCAAGCGGTTTCAAGCCGCCTACGTCTGCCAATGGCTTTGCCCAGTCCCCCCTCCCCCCTCCCGATGCAGTTGACATGCGCCCCGTCCGCCAAGGGTCCAATAACCCCGACGCCGCTGTGGATGCCGAACAGTGGAAGGTTATCCGAGATTTGGAGGAAAAGGGCGGTGCACTCATGGCAGACCTGACAGCTAGTGCAATGACCGGTGTTGTCGCACGCACAGAACCGCGGGACGAGAAAATACCGACAGAAGTCAGCGGCGTCGTCACACAAGGATCTTCCCAGCCTCCACAGCACGCGTCCGGCTTTATACCCCCGACTCCTGCTATGGCACGAGGAGAAACTGAAGCGCAAACCCATACTGTCATATCTGACACCTCGGACAAGGATGCTGTTGAACAACACCAAATCGCTGTAACCGCGCTCAGAAAACGGTACCAGGAGGTGATCAAGGAGGAGCCGTTCTGGCGTCCGCTGCTTGCGTTGACGGTCGCCACGCGGCCAATGGGGGCTTCAATTGTGCGTCTGGCAAAGTCATTATCACGTGGATTGCCCTTCCATGCTACGCTCGATAACCACGACCGCAAGTCGACGGCAACGCTAGGCAACCGATTCCGCTGTCTCCGCCTACAGAGGATGGAAGACCTGGCCGTTGAAATGTCGCAGCTTCTTGCCGGTGCAAGGGGTGGATTGGTCGGGATACGCTTTAGCCCGGAGGACAGAGGACGGGGGCTGAATGGCGAGGGTCTGGATGCTCCAATACCCTGGGAGAAGCGGGTCATCGGCGTCGGTATCGGATCCTGGTACGAGCGCGCCGAGGAGCTCAAAGAAACGTACCGAATCGAAGGAGAGGAGGAAGTAAAACAAAAGTACCTCCCCGGCGACAAAAACGAACCATTCCTCGTCTACGATATCGACGAGAAGGGCCGGACAGACAGCGCGGACCTCCCTTGGCAAGCACACGCCGACTCGGACACGCTCTCAGTCCCCGCCAAGCTCCGGGACGTACTCGACGAGATCACCGAACTCTCGAACGCGCTGGACGAGGAGCGCGACCTAATTGCAGACCCCATCCACGTGCTGGTACCCGCAAGGGAGGAGGTGCGTGATGCGGAGGGTTACATCATTGAGCCTCGGGATGTCGCCCCAGTAGTTCTGGTGAAGAGTGCGAATCGGGACCCGCCGCCGGGGTTCCATCTGCTGTACGGCGGCCAGGCGCGGAAGCATATGAAGGACAGGATTGATTATCTGAATAAACTTCATAAGGGGGAGCTGGCGAGGCATTTTGCGAGTAGGCTCAACCAGGTTGTGTACCCGTAGAGCAGATCTTGTACTAACCCCCACTTGTTGAATATTCTTTGTAATATAACGGTATCTTACAGGCTAGTTTTTGCAGCGCAAAGATCAATCGCTTGCTAGACCGAGTGTCCAGTCCAAGGGTCTCGCCGTCTTTTGACATACGCCTCCGCATATCTATCTCTTGATTGATACGCCGTCCGACTCATGGTCCTCGCTGAAAGCAAAAAAAGGATACTCATATATCAGCAGAGTCGCATCACAGGTGATGGCATGCAAAAACGGATTCAAGTATTGTACATCATATCTGCGCGTCGTAGACGAAAGCAGAACAAGCAGTTCTAACAGTGCTCGCTCATCCTTCCCAAGGGACAAACAAGTCGCGACTATACGGTCTACAGGATCCCGAAGTCGATGCCGTCACAGAGGTTATGAAGGGAAAGATATACGTTGGATGCGCCGCAGAGGTCAGGCCTTCCAAAATACCACTATCCAAGCTCATTGCTGTCCAGCTAAGCCCTGAGTTCACAAGCGCCGGTCTGTTACTCCTAGTACCTGAACCCACCGAACAGTTCACTGGTGTCGAGTCGTGGATGTCGATACCAGTGGCGCCTCAACTCGAAAGCCCCCGTGTAGATCGCCGGCCAGTCTGTCCTAGGAACCCTTGTCCAGTCCCAGGTTTCTGTCATTGGACCATCCTACCCCTCGTGACGTGTAGATTCTCTAGGGTACACCAGGAAGTCAGTGATATGCCATAGCTTTCTTCTCTAGGACTCCATCAGTACTGTGTAGCCCAAGGTGGAGATCCAGGCATGATCAAGCCTTTTGCCTCAGCAATGCCGCCACCAGAAATGCTTGCTGCACAGCCGTTCTGTGTCCGGCAGGCTACGATATATCGTCTTTCTCCATCGACGACATTGCCGACCCTCAAGAGTTCTTTGCAGAGCAAGGTGTTCTTTACAGGTTTGTGAGATAATTTTGCAAGAGCTGTGTCGCTTATGTCTGCTATAGGTTGGAACAAGAATCTCTGAATCGCCAGCAAGAAAAGAACCGTCTTGATGATAAACAAAGTTCTCTCACTTTATGGGCCCGTCGTTCGGGATGGAAGCGCAAGCTAGGAAAGGTCTTCAATCGTGTTTAGTATACGCGACCTCGATCTCGGTTTAGACCAGTACCTTTTAGACAGACGAGGATTGGGGCTACTGACAGGAGGGAGAGACGGCTTATATGTATTTTCCTGTGGTCGCCTTGGGTATTCGTGAATTAACTCGCTTTCCTTGAATCTAATGCTCAGCAAGAAAAGAGCACATGAATTGAAGCATACGAGACTGGAGGCGTCTGCAGGATGTCAGATTCGGGCCTGTGATATTTCGGACATACGCCAGAACATCTTGACGCCGGTCACCCCCAAAACTAGCCTCATGATGGGGATGAAGTTGCTCCCCAATTTTCTCCTACGCCGTCCACAAGGACGCGATAGACGTAGAGGAGCAACCATGAGAGTCACTGTGCAAAGCATGAGAAAGTATGCGATTGTATTAGACCAAATTTCACGTACACCCAATGTGGAAATAAATGCACTTATTAAACACGCTAGACCGCCGCTGTGTAACGCGTTCCGCCAGAGTTTCAGCGCGTTGCTTCTCACCGACTCCGGTCCTCAGCCATTTCCACCCGGCAGCTTCAAGAGGTTTATCTCCTTCCACAAGACATCCAAGGTAGTCGGAGGATTATGTCGAGACACGATTTGCTCTCTGTCACGAATTAACATGTAGGAGTGTGGTACATGCTGAGCCTGAAAATCCCAAGGCAAAGTTTGCCGGGATCGTCAAACCGCGCGTTGTTTGGTGCGCCAAACAAAAGGCCCTCTTCCTCGCATGTCCTTTCGGCCGACTCTAGCCGCCCTCTCTAAAAAATCATCCACACAATGGATAGCCCGCCAGCGCCATGACCACTACGTCAAGCAACGAGCATCCTCAGCGTACAAGTCCCGTTCTGCATTCAAACTCCTCGAACTCGACGAGCAGCTTGGTTTTCTCGACCACGACGATGTGAACGTCGTCGTCGATCTTGGCGCGGCGCCTGGTGGGTGGAGCCAAGTTGTATCGCAGCGCTTGGGGTACGGGCCCGCTGAGGACAGCGAGCCGTTACCGTCAACCCTCCCCCGGGTACGATCCAAACGCAGACCTGCCGAGTCGCGTCCTGGCAGCGACTATGACCCTCTCAATATTGACAATATGGAAGAAGAGCTTGCTCGCAGCGAAAGAAAAGGCCGTGGGATCGTCGTTGCTGTCGACCTCCTTCCCATGAACCCCATTGCTGGTGTCCGATCTCTCCAGAAGGACTTTCTCGACCCTAGAACGGATGGTGCGATCACGGACTTCTTGCATTCGTCCATACCTGGGCTGAGACAGCGCAAGAAGGGTAAAGCCCTGGTGGACGTCGTGCTCTCGGATATGGCCCCGAACATCTCTGGGAATGCTCTGCATGACTCGGAGGAATCGTACCGGCTTTGTCTGGCGGTGCAAGCGTTTGCGGCGCGCCATTTGCGGACGGAAGAGCAGGTTGGGAGGCGGTACGGAGGGGTGTTGGTGTACGTGTGCTCTTTTTCTCTGACTCGTCTTTGATTGACTTACGCGTACGCAGGTTGAAGCATTTTTCGTTCGATGCTATGAACGCGTTTCGGAAAGAGAAATTGGAACCTCATTTCTCTAATGTGCAGTACATTAAACCCCCAGCGAGCAGGTCAGAGTCATCAGAGAGCTACTTTGTCTGCCGCGGTTGGAACCCGGTCAGGGAAGTACCCATGTACGGGATACTTCCTGAAAGCCACTAGAGTTCACGATTCTGTCGATTCCACAAGAGATGCGCTACCTATCCAGACTTGGCTCCCCGAACTTACGTTCTCCACAAATACCACTGGTCCAATCTTACACCCGGTCGACGGACGTTACCTTCTTCCTCGGCAGAATTTTACGAGCCCTTTTCTAATGGCGTTATATTCGTGATGTACATTTTTTTTCGCGACCTCAAAACATGAAGCTTAGAGCAGTCAAAATCATCTTTCCGCCCGTCACGGTCACCTTGCTCGGGTCGTCCTCTACTGCAAGAGATGCAACGTGGTTGTTTTTGACAATCATAACATAGCGCTGGACATCTTCATGAGACCCAGAGGTAGATGCAGATAGACAAACATGCCTTGGATCGAGGTGGTGGTGCCGCATCGAATATAAGCCCCGTTGCACTGGTGAATGTACCTTGATCGTCAGCCAGGAAGTGTATAGCTGCGAACGACAATCAGCTTTGCACTCTGGCTATACTCGAACAATCGCATACGGGTACCGTTCGGTGCGAGCTTCTCTTTCCAGCCACTACGCGCCAAGAAATGGGTCAATTCCGACAAGTCCATCGAGGCAGACATGACCTACTTCATCGTGGCCTGGTCGTTGATCGCCACGACGTATATACCCTCTATTCCTTTAGCCTTGATCGCCTCATACTTGTCGATGTACTCCAGAATCTGAGCATCAGACGCTTCCGGTACGCCAATCTGTTTGCCTTAAGAGTCGAGGACTACGACAGGGGTTTCTGCGCTCACGATGATGTTCTTCCCTGCCAAAGACACGGGTTCAGGGGATGGCAAAGGAGGGAGGGGTTTCCCTGGGGCGATTTGGGAGGCGTTGAGGAGGGAAGCGGCAGACATGGTGGTAGACGGAAAAAACGGATGTGGGGATGCGGGGAAATACGTCCGGGACTCCTATTGTCAGTCAGGTGTTCAAATTTGATCATTCACTATCATTGTCAAGCTCGAGGTGAACATGAACGTCCATCTAGTGAAAATTCTGCTCAGAAATAAGGCCTAGGATTGGGAGTATAATGCTGACACTCCATGCGAATGATAGACTTCAAACTGGGCTAGGTAACCCGTGATTTAGTCATTGCATTCCTAACCTTATTTAGTGCGCTCAGATTTGTCGGTCTCCCGAGACTGAGAAAATGGCGTCCCACTTCCATATCCATCAGATGCCGCTGCACACTGTCATTAGTATCTTTGATGCTGTGTTTACCACCTGTACCTGCGTAAAACTTGCCAGTCAAAATCCATCAAAGTAAGTATTTAACCTTCGAAGTGGGTGTCCATTCACACCGAGTCACTCTGGGCTCTTTTCGCAGATGCTTTCAGATCTTTTCACCGTGCAACGCTATCCCTCGTCTACCTTGGCATTGCACATTTACTCCTCCGGCGTCTCTTCTAGCTAGATATCGTCCAAAGTTGCCAGAGGGATGACTTGCAATAGTAGTATTCTGGGGCTGTGTCTACTGGTTTCCTTCCTACGGTATCGTCCGCCCTTAATTCCGCCACTCCCTACTATTTAAATGGATCTCGTCTCAGGTGGTTGAACCGAGTGTAGGGCTTAGACACCCGAAGTTTACTTTGTTATATGGACCAGGATCGAGGGACTAGTCATCGCCGGTTAGCTGCCCTTTGCCTTCTCCAAGATGGAAGTAACCCCGCTCCCAATCCCGAGGATAAGCCCCATTTTGTACTTCTGTGTTCGTACCGTTTCGAATAACAACACCCTTTTCGCTTAGGAGTTCGATGAGGGGAAGACTTATGCGCTGTGCCCGCACTGGCGCCGAATTAACGTCTCGAGGGCTGGCTACTGCATCAAGAACGCTTAAACGAAGCATCGCTTCGTATGACGATATGAAAGTGGAACTGCTTCGTCGTATCATCAAACTGCCTGTCAACGCGCTTGGGTTCCTTTCTTCTATCAGGCCACTGCAGGTCATTTACCTTCGACAAGTGATTGTCCTTAATTCACTGTCGGTTGCGTTGCCTTAGAATCCTCGCCATCCTTTTCAGCAGCCATTACAAAACTCGGTATTCAATCTGCTTATCGGCGTCTAAGCCGTAATTTCATGTAAACCGGATCTGCAGGTCCCCCCAAGTCCGATGTCAAAAACACGTACACATTGCACTTCGAGTAGTGGTTCCCTCTTCCCCCCTGTTTTCGGGCTTTGTGTGTGCGCGCCTGCGAAGCAAAATCTAGTAAATTTGGATCTTAAAACCGCCGGAAGATTTTGGTTTTGAAATAAAATCTATGGGCCGCACAACAATAGTCCTCGTAAACGCCAGCGTCGGTGCCCGTGCGACTCAAGTGCGGACCGAACACGCCACGAGAGATAAACAGAGCCAAATAGAAGGGTCCTCAAACGACGCCAGCTTAATTTTTGCCTTCTGAACCACATTCACGCAATGGCCGCCCCCGTCCCCTTCCTCGATGGCATCGGTATCGCCAACCTACCCAACCAGGTATTGCTGTTGGATGGATTTTTGCTGGATATATCGTACTGACGACTGGCGGAAATAGAAACACAAGATCGTCGCCAAGCGCGGGGCGCATTTCACGATAATGGTTGTCGGTGCGTAGCGTCACTACTGACACTGTAGGCTTACTGCTGACCGTGCATTGCTGCAGGTGAATCTGGACTGGGCAAGACGACACTCATCAACACGCTCTTCTCGACTGAGCTCTCGCCGGCCAAAAACTACACCAAGCGGCACCATAAGCAGCTCGACAAGCTCACTGAGGTCGAGATCATCAAGGCCGAGCTTGAGGAGAAGCAGTTCAAAGTCAAGCTCACCGTCATTGACACCCCCGGCTTTGGCGACTATGTCAACAACCGCGACTCGTGGTCGCCGATTGTGGACTTTATCGACGACCAGCATGAGGCGTATATGCGACAGGAGCAGCAGCCCCAGCGCCACGAAAAGACGGATCTGAGGGTGCATGCCTGTCTGTACTTTATCCGACCCACTGGGCATACGTGCGTAGCTATTACGTGCACCGCAGTACTTCGCTCAAACTTTACTTTCAGTTTGAAGCCTCTGGATATCGAGATCATGAAGCGCCTCGGTACCCGCGTGAACCTTATCCCTGTTGTCGCAAAGGCAGATACATTGACGCAGAACGACTTGTTCTTGTTCAAGCAGCGCGTGTGTTTTCCGCTGCCTTGTCTGCTGTTGATGGGCGCTTACGTCGGTTTCAGATTCGTGAGGTCATTACCGCCCAGGGTATCCGTATCTATACTCCCCCTGTGGAGGCTGACGATGAGAGTGCGGACCACGCACGTATTCTCACGGATGCCATTCCCTTTTCTATCATCGGCTCCACTGAGGATGTGAAAACTCCTGATGGGCGTATTGTCAAGGGTCGCGAATACCTTTGGGGAGTTGCCGAAGGTGAAGCATCTAGATTCGTCTTCTGACTGCTTTACTGACGCGTTCGCAGTTGAGAACGAGAACCATTGTGACTTCAAGAAGCTCCGTTCTCTGCTTATCCGAACGCATATGCTGGATCTCATCTCTACGACGGAAGACTCTCACTATGAGAATTACCGTCAACAACAGATGGAGACGCGTAAATTCGGCGAACCAAAGGTGAAAAAGCTGGACAACCCCAAGTTTAAGGAGGAGGAAGAACAGCTGCGCAAGAGGTTCACCGAGCAGGTCAAGGCCGAGGAGTCCCGTTTCAGGCAATGGGAACAGCATGTACGTTCCTTCTTGTCAAATTAGCCTTATAACTAACGTGACGTTTCACAGCTTATTGCTGAGCGCGACCGCCTCAACAAGGATTTGGAGCTGGCTCATGGGGCTATCAAGCAGTTGGAAGCCGAGTTGGACAACCTTCAGGTTGGCTACGGACGGGGTACCACCCGGAGATAGTTTCCTGCGGCTTTTATTTTGTTACTATATGTTCTACTGTCTGCTTCTTACTTATACCCCCAAGAACGTTCATACGTACATTCCTTTGAGCAGGCTGTGTCGCCAAAATTGCCCATCCTTTGTCGGACATGGTTTTTCGTACCGGAATATATTCAGGATCTTTATGCTCTTCGAAGAATGGGCCGGTGGATCCGACGTCGAGCGGGGGATGGGCCTTATGCATATCTATTCGTGAGTGGAACTGCATAGTATTCCGACTACATGCTTCATCTGGGAACCAATGCGATACAAGAAGTGTTATATCACGCCAAAGACAGGGCCTGATCTGGCCTGACGAAACGCTAATTTCGTAGTTTCCAAAGTGTCAGGCACAGATGAGAAGCCTCGTTCGCGCCCAGTTTCATAGAACTGTCGCCGTCGGAAGTACGTCTCCGTGCATATTCTTCTCTACTTTGACTACAGCTCAATTCTCGGATAGTTAACGCTCTACTCATCTACGGGGTAGATCGTGCGCACCTTTGTGAACTGTATATTCGCGTAAATACGATTATACTGTAACTCTCATACCAATCTTTAGTGAGTCAATTACAATTCTGATTGAATGAGTTAGCAATGGTTCGATATAATAGCGTAGTTTGGAATGTACGTTCAGAGGGAACGCTATTCCTAATGTCGTCGACGATCTATGCTCATTTCCGCCAGATCCTGGTCGACCTTTACAAGGCTCGTTCCAAGACGAAAGGATGCGTTGACGGTTCACTAAGAGCTTTGTTGTTGGAAGCAATCTCTCATAAAGCACTCGCCAAAGAGAAGACCTTATTTCGTGGTTCTATGGAACATTAGATTCGAGGGGAATTCTGCCCTCACGACGACGTTCTTCCCAGTTAAAGATACAGACTTATTACAGAGGTTCGGTGCTTGCCGGGGACTTTCCTTAACAGCGCAAGGAGCAGCTGAGTGTCCAGGACGGTACCTGCATGGTGGTGGTCAACAGAAAGGCCTATTTTATGCGAAAAAGGCGGGGAAATTACGTCCAGGCCACCTGTGTAAGTTCCCAGTTCAAGGTCAATAGAATTGCTCATATATATATATAGTATACTTGTATAGTGCGAGTAGTAATGTTGATCACCAGTCCGGCTTTCGTGGGCTATATAGAAGTTGTATGAGATTATCTCCCTGAACAAAAGTGTCCGACCTTCGCGCCGAAAACGTCCGCCGTTGAGTCACCATTCAAAAAACTGTTTGATGTTCGAGCTCACATTGTCACCAAGCGACGGTGCTGATCATTAACTGTTGAGGTGCTTGTCTTAGCAGTCGCCGCTTGTCCACATCTTATTATTCTTTGTACGTATTCGTTGCTTATACCCGTGGCTTTAGCCAGAACTGTCGTATAAAAGGACCGTACTCACATAGTGTACACTATCTCGTTTGCAACGGATATATCATACCCTTTTCTCTCGCTCGCTTCGTGGTCCTGAGCCTCGCGATTCTAATAAAAACTCTTATCGAGTCTCCGGGTTTTCGCCTCCTTGGGAGCACTCGGGCGGCAGAGAAGAATCCGTGTTTGCGTTGGTCTCTGTATCTTGAAACTCGGTGTTCAATCCACCAATTGACATATCGAAAGATTCAAATGAATGGAAGGTTGTGGCTTCCCTCCCTCCGCGGATCCGCCTGGTCATACGGCTGTTGCAAACAGCGAGGACCATATTCGAATACATCTTTATCAAGCATTTCGCCGGGACAGTGTGGTAGTTGTTGGGATAGGCAAGAAAGAGTGCGATGTCGACGAGAGCAAGTGCAGCTGCGCAGGTGGAAATGAGCTAATGTGATCCGATTTCGTAGTATAAGTGCGACCAACCTGTTGCTGTCCCAGTTTCAATCGTCAGTCGGATTAGCCTGGAAAGAAGTGCCTGGGTAGATTTGAGACCGGTATGGGCTCGACTCAACTATATACGGTAACGATCAGTCGAGTCCTAAGTGCTATGCCGATACTTCACTTACTAGGTAGGTCATGCACGAAGCAATGGCAGCGTCGCACAAAGCGGCTCCACTCAACCATATCTGCGAATCGTAAATGATTGAATGCGGGACACGATGTCCTGCTCACTACTACAACCACCTTGACCCTCGAGCTTTTCTGAAGGTCTGAGTAGCGGTCATATTTCCGTACTTGAAGACCACAACAGATCGCGACCGCAAATTGAGCAAAAGCGAGCTTTGATCAGGATCGTAGTTTTTAGGGAGCAGCGTCATACGTTTGAAAAAGAATCCCTTACCACCAAAAGCGTGATACTTAACCATCGGACCTTCTTGCTGAATTTATACATCCGCCAGGCGTAAAATGATTGTGCGATGCAGCCAACTACCGCTATCTCAATAACCCAAAGCGTAAACGCATGTGAAAAAGTACGCACCAAATCCAGAGAGAATAGGAATCGTGAACCATGTAAGATGGACATTATCGAGTTCAGAAACGTTCCCGAAATTGTAACAGAACGTGTCGAAAGTGTCGATGATGTTGCTAACAGTCTGAACAGTCTCGGCTAGCCAGAGAACATATACGACAGTCTTCGTCGCCAGATGGTCATTTGGAAAGGAGATGTAGTATATGTCTTTGAATTAGGTGAGTAGGAACGTGCGGACAATGATAGGACCGCTTACAGACTTGATCGCATAGGATGCCATATAAGATGAGACCCAGGAAACAGCTAATCAACTGTATGAAAAGTAAGCGACCGTCCTTTTCAGCACATAGGATATGGAGCTGTACCAGAGGTCCCGTTCTGAGGCATCAAAATTGATTCAGAGATAAGACTGAGAAGTTACAACGAGTGTGTGACCAACATTTGATATAGATCTGAGGGTGCTATACCAGCCTCATTCGCCAGAGTACTAGGTAACGAAGGCATCGAGGAGTTCAGAGTAACCACAAAATTTCCCGCTGCTGAACGTCCTTAAGTAGCTCTAGAGTGTCACGCCCAAAGTGCGGCCAACGGCCATGTTGCGTAGGGGGTGGTCCTGTCATCACTGAGCAGTACGCGCCTATGTAGAAGAAGTCAGTGTAGATGCCAGTTTTGTCGTCCATGTCAACTTTGATCAATTTATTACTACGTCCATCATTGGAGGCTCCAGAACATCTACTGAGATGAGCTATATCTTGTGATTGAAAAGTGAGTTCATGCTTAATCAACCGCAGAATTAAAGCATTTCTCTTGCCTCTCAGAGTCGGCGAGGGTGGTGGTTGGGCGCGAGAGACCTTGTACGCTTCCACAAAAGGCAATATTGGCATTGTTCCCGACGTGTCAGCGGACACACGGTACATACCTGTATCCGAGCCTGCGCCTACCGTAACCACCATGACTGGCGACGGTAATCTCCCTGGCGATGTATCTGTCGACGGGGATCTTCTGCATTGAATGGCGTCAATCTGTTCCTGCACCTGGTCCTATGTAGCATGGAATCCCACTTGTCAGAGATATTCTCGTAAGATATAGCACATTCTTTCAATCGTTTACAGGTGACATGTTGCATCGGCTGTGCCTTCAAATTGGCATATTCTTCACGTCACTGTCAAATCCAGGACCGTCACAAGTGAGAATCTTTTTAACCAACTAGCATTTCTATAATATCGGTTAATGATTTCCAGCTAGGCTATAGGCTACTGCGTGATGACAGACAGTTCAACGTCACCCGTGTACAATTCCTCCGTAGGATAGCGTCGACGTGTCCGCTTCTGCGTGACAATGAGTAGCATGATGCGGTTGCTCAGGATGGAATGAGAGATGGTTTGATAGAAAGTGAGGAAGGGTGAGATGTTGTGGGCCCACATCGGGAGAAGGATATTTGCGAGAGTAATAAAAAGGAGGCATACGTAGAACAACATCCCAGAGACGTAAAGCTCTTTGAGAAATGGATGGGATGAACGGCGGAGGTGCTGTACGCCTTTAAAGAGCGTGAGCGAAGCAATGATTGTCTCTGAAACGACTACGGGAATGTAGAGAAAGATTGGCACTTTCGAAGAGTAACTCAGGCAGTTATGATCGACCGGTTCGACGACTGCGAAATAGACAGTAGTTAGTTCTCGACTATCAAAGATAGCAAGCAACCCACATCGACTCCTGAGTTGTATAACAAGACCGACTGCGACGGGTATGAAACAGAATATCACAATCCCGATGAAACACCATAACACCATTCTGTGTCTATCCCATATTGCATATGTGCGGATCATGAGGATCGCCTGTGATGCGAAAATCCCAAGGGCTGCGAGTGGGCCTGTAATAGTGTAAAGCTGATGGCACCGGGCAACTGGCTCGTGCAGGAGCCAGTGCATGCAGATCGCCACATTGACCAAGGGCAAGTAGCGATTCAGGGCGAACAGCAGTAAGAGCGGGTGCACAGGTCTAGGAAGCCACACGTAGTTGATTTCAGTGGGGAGAAGGAGGAGGAGGTCATAGAGAAGCACAGTCGCACCCGCAGCGAAAGAGTAGAATGGCAAAGAATTCGAGGATATCTATATCGAAGGCCATTTAAAACGAGACCACAAGAGATGAGGGGAGTAGGACCAAGTATTACTCACCGTTAATGACATCCTCATATCGAAACAGTTGAGAACAAAATTCCGCTCGTAACCGCCGATGTTCAAAGATGCTTCATTGTGTGCGAATGGGAGAGAAAGAATGTATGACAGAGCGAGAAGAACACAGGCTCATACTAGTCCTTTTAGCACTTGTGGCCCTGAGGATTCACAGACGACGGTCCGAACATGTTGAATTTCAATGCCAACATTTTTGGAGTACGGGGTGGTGTGTTACGCTAAGAAGATAGAATCAGAACGGCTCGGAAACAAGTGTGTTTCGTGACCACAACTAAAGTCACCGACGCTAGGAACACCGAAGGCTTTTGGTTGTAGTCAGAATGCGAGACCAAGAATTTGGCTCACCCAGAAGTAGTAATCGCCATCTTGTGTCGGCGCAGCGCCTTTTTCCGTATTTATTCACAATGACTCGGTAATGAACAGTGAGCCATAGACGTTAGTTCCCCTCGGATCGCTTGTGTAAAAAATAGAGCTATATGCGACACATATCAGCAGTCGCTGTTGCTCTGGAAAAGAGGAAAAACGTGATGAAAGGGAACCGCGGTGGCGGGCAATTCGCGGTGTTAAAATGCTCGCAGGCCAATCGAATCGGAGGACTCCCAATCTCCAGTTAAGAACAGAGCAGAGACAAGAAATGAATGTCGAGTACCGTCCGGGTAAATTTCCTTCGTGCCTGCAAGACATTCAGTAACGCGGAGATATTCTCCTCGACCTGACTATGAAACGCTGGACCACATGCTTCGCAAACACATCTTGACTGCGTAGCATTGTATTGAAACCCACAAGGAACTCACCAATGCGCAACGAGACCGCTCAGGATCCCTTCGCCCTTGAACAATTCTATGTAATTTTGGGGTTGTCGGGAATAACGCGTACGATATGAAATAGCTTGAAATTAACAATATGGTCCCGAGTCTTGTGATTCGAACCGGTGCATGATTGACAATTTGCCGTGCGTGCCGGCTCACCTTGGTTGCTCTTCCCAAGCTGTTGCTTTGCCCAAGGCTATGTCCTTACATTCATATCTCACGGTTTTGACTCTCTATAAGTCCTCTTACACATGCAAGGATCAGCTCTAGCCTTTGATGGTGGGAGCGCTGCCTCTGGATTCCAATCCTACATCATTTGTGGATCCAGGAGGACAACAGCGTTCTCATGGTATAAGATGCCAAAGCAATCAAGGTGAAAATCCAGGAAAGTATGAAGCGAACTGTGCTGATCGAAGGGAGCGGAACAAACACTATTTTGCCGCTGAGTGCGTCTTTTCGTCCTCCATTTGCCAGTCGGTATAATTTACCTACCTCAGCGCTGAACACAAATATTCTATATTTATCCCTATCCTGCCGAAACCAAACGGATGCCGATCGAAATCATAGCTCAAAAAGTAAGTTAATATCGACTCACGGAACGTGATATATACACTCTACTGCCTCTCATAGAGCGCTCAATCTTTGTCTTCTCATATGTTAGGGCCCGGGAATCCTTCATGGATGCGAGTGCTCTCACATTCTCTTCTCCCAGTTTCTTCTTTGCCGCCTGCAGGTTCATCATTTTGAAGGGTCGTCAATACCTTACCCATCCTCAACTCCGAGATCTATGTCCTCGGCCACTCAGCAGGGACGACGAACACATTTTGCTGCTTTGAACTGTGCATATGGTCCGTCACAGCGCGAGCGGTTGAGATTGCAGCGCTCTCTGCACCCCTACTTCATATCTACCTCGTCCACTCTTCTCTCTAATGTTATGATTTTCGGTGTATGCGCTATCGTGCTAGTCTGCAGCGAAATAGAACAAAAGGAATCCAGGCTAGCTCGCCATCTGATTGCTCCTCGAAGGTCTCATCCTTCAAGATTTGTCACTCGTGTGTGCTCCGCGCCGATGCTACCCCATAAAGTGCCTCGCCCAGAGCAGCCCACGCTACTGCAGGACTCGAATATGCCGCGCCCTGATGGCCCACCGTTTCATGCAATCGGGAACGAAGTCACAGGCGCTTCTACTAGCCTATGTTCTTCGTGTTCGCCAGTACGTACTAAGCCAAAACTGTGGTTCGATTTTCGATTTTCTTGTTTATAATGAGTCTTGACAATGTGCACGTTCGTCTATCGGCCAACATCATTTTTCCCTTCTTTTCGATATTCACCAAGAATAAGTGCCTGCCATGGGTGCAATTGTACACAGCGGTGATCACAGTCTGCTGAAGAGACTCGCCCAAAGGAATTCGAGTGGATCACGCAGTTTTCAATGCTGAGCTAAATATTACTTAGTCCGGGGCTGGCTTTCTGATCGCTCAATCTGAAACTCGCTTGATCTATCGTAAAAATGCACTGGCGACAGTCGACCCTGGCTACGTACCTGTCGACGGTGACCTTCTGCACTGTAACTGTGAATGTATTCTTGCACCTCCTGGCATTGTCGATGAAATCGGATTTGTCAGAGACGCTCTCGCAAAATATGGCATTGTTTAATCGTTATAGGTGGTACATGTTGAATCGGCTACAGTTCAAGTGCAACTTATTTCCATCATTCGCTGTATTGTTCCGTCGGGTCAGGGCAGTATTTCTGGCAAAAATTTCGGGTCGTTTCCAGATTCAGCGTCGGCGGAAGTGATATCAGACAGTTCGACGTCACCCGTGTACAATTCCTCCGTAGGATAGCGTCGACGTGTCTGCTTCTGCGTGACAATGAGTAACAGGATGCGGTTGCTCAGGATGGAATGGAAGATGGTTTGGAAGAAAGTGAGGAAAGGTGTGATGTTGTGGGCCCACATCGGGAGAAGGATATTTGCGAGAGTAATAAAGAAGAGGTATAGGTAGAAGAACATCCCAGAGACATAAAGCTCTGTCACAAACGGGTGGGATGAATGGCGGAGGTGCTGTACGCCTTTAAAGAGCGTGAGTGAAGCAATGATTGTCTCTGAAACGACCACGGGAATGTAGAGAATGTTTGGCATGCTCGAAGACTGACTCAGGCAGTCATGATTTGTCGGTCCGACGACTGCGAATTAGACAGTATTCAGTTCTCGACTATCACAGATGGCAAGCAACCCACATTGACTCCTGAGTTCTATAATAAGCATGACTACGGTCGATGTGAAGCAGAATATCACAATCCCGATAAAACACCATAACACCATTCTGTGTCTATCCCATATTGCATATGTGCGGATCATGAGGATCAACTGTGATGTGAAAATCTCAAGGATTGCAAGTGGGCCTGTAATAGTGTAAAGCTGATGGCACCAGGCAACACCTGGCTCGTGCAGGAGCCAGTGCATGCAGATCGCCACATTGACCAAGGGCAAGTAGCGATTCAGTGCGAACAGCGGTAGGAGTGGATGTACGGGTCTAGGAAGCCACACATAATTAACTTCAGTGGGAAGAAGAAGGAGTAGGTCGTAGACGATCACAGTCACGCTCGCCAAGAAAGACGAGAATGGCAAAGAATTTGAGGATGTCTATATGAAAGGCAATTTAGAACGACGATCACTGAATATAACAGATGAATGAAAACTACTAACTATTAGTGTCATCTTCAATCTAAACAGTTGAGAACAAAGTTTCGGTGGTTATCGCTGATTCTCAGTTCTGCTTCAGCATGTACAAATGAGAGTGTGTGTACACGAAGGATGACGAGCGGGGAGCTTACGAACTTGTGTCCTTTTAGTCTTTGTGACCCTGAGGCTTTACGGAGGACAGTCTCGACTAGTATTTACCGAGCGGTGTGTTGCGCTAGGATGAATAGAATCAGAAGCTTCGGAAACATATGTGTTTCGTGATCACAGCGAAAGTTTTAGGTATTAGGAACGCTCGGGGCCTTTGGTTGTATAATCAAAACTCAGATGATGCGACACGAAAAATTTCGCTCACCCCGAAGTAGTCATCGTCGTCTCCCGCCTTTTCGTTTCCAGAGCAGTGGTAACTGCTGCAAGGCACAACGTACATCTATGTCGAACATATCCTTTATACATGTATTAGTGAGCAGGGGAATCAATCCTTGTGACTGACTGTTCAAGCTGAAATATTGCGAGCAGTTACACTGAGTAAAACGCGGATGAATTCAAACAACGGCGGCGGACGATTTGTAGTGTGAACATGCTCGCAGATCAACTAGCTCGGAGGGCTTGTTAGTTACAGCTGTGTAAGCGACGAGGAAACAGAAAGAATGCCGCGTACTGTTCGGTAATTCTCCTCCGTGTCCGCAAAACACGGTAACGCGGGAATACTGTCTCCTGGACATACGGTGGACCACATCTTCCACGTAGCAAGGTATATGGCAGACATAATCCAGGACACCTTGAGACTCAATCACTCCAGAGTTTGAAGATCGAGCAAGGTCACCGAGTTCGTGATAAGGACGACGAAGACTTTTGAGAAGGATCTCGACGCCGAACAGCAGTCGCGATTACGCCAGCGTCTATTAGAAAGATGATGTGCACCAGTGAAACCCGTTTATGTAACACCGCTATCGTGGGAATACTTCTAATAGCCGGTCCGAAACTGTCCGAAAAAAACATGGACAACCCATAAAGCGTAGCGCCAGCTCCTTTAAGCATGGAGACCTCGAAAGAGCCGCCATGTAGTTTCTTGCCGAGGAAGGTGACTGGTAAATAGGCGCGAACGGCCCTGGTACGTTTTGACCCTTGCAGTCCACCGTTATGTCTGACAATGCATCTAGGGACATGACGTTAATCTATTCACGAAGCAGCCACACTCGGTGCAGTACAAGGAAATCCTTCCCTCGCAAGAAAGCTACTTGTGTATTCAAAATTGGATGACTTTCCAAGATGGTGAATCAAATGCGCGTCAGATTTGAGGAGGGGTTTGAGTTCTGTTGCCCTTAGGAATAGGCGGACCCCTCTTGAAATAGCGCTCTTTTCCTTCAAAAAACGATTCGGTTGATGCTTGCAGTAGTTCAATGAGAATCAGATCATTGTAATGGTTGGCGAGACTGGATCAGGAAAAACAACACAGTATGTGCTGCAAACTTCTTTCTTATCGGACCCAAACTCACTGCTGCTGAAAGAATACCTCAGTTCGTCGCGTACTCAGATCTACTGCATACCAAAGGCAACCCCGTGTTTTGTATGCAACCTCGCCGTGTTGCTGCGATGTCGGTAGCGAAATTGAGCTGGACAGGTCCTGAACGTGACCAGTGAGCCATGAACGTTGAACACTAAGTCCCTTCGGCTCACTTATACATAAGACGGAGACATGTAATATTGGATGTAGACTGTGTCTTATAGCAGTTACCGTTGCTCTGGATAAGATCGAGGCGATACACAGAAACTGCGGTGGTGGATGCTCTCAGGTCAATCGACTCGGAGGACTTACCAGTGACCGCTAAGACAGCAAAAAGACAAGAAACGAATACTGTCGGAGTAAGTTCTCCGCGGTGCCTGCAGAATATCCAATATTGCGGAGATATCATCCTCGACCCGGCTATGAAGCGATGAACCACATGCTTGACAAACACGCCTCGACCGCGTAGCGTGGTAGTAGTATGCAATGGTGCCCCCATATTGTCTTTTTAGGGTTTGAAGGTAGTATAATGTCACTGTATCGTCGCGAGGAAGGAACGTAAGTACGACGATGAAGGCTTTGAGAACGATCGTGGCGCCAAGCACGGCAAGGATACCAGCGTCGTACTAGAGTAATTGAGGTTCGTTTTTGAGGTATCCTGGAGTGCATGTCAAGACTAAGGTCAGCCTTTTTTCTTGAGCTGGTGTCTCCTACCTATTAATCAATCAGTTGCCGTAGGTTATACCACCTTCTCGGCCTGGAACGACTTCACCCCCTCAGAACAAGGATCTCGTCAGTAATGAAAACCATAAGACGCTAGAGCTGGGATTCGGTCTCATCTGAGTTCAATTCTATCATTGTATCCAATAGATTCAAACTCGCTAGGAAAAATGGAGCGAAGAAGCTAACAGAACGCTTTTGAACAATCATCAAGAGTACAACGAGAGTGCTTACATGCCCCTACCATAGCATGTGTCGTTTATGCCAAATGACTGTCCTCTTCCTGGGATGCTCCTGATTTGTCTACATCGCACGTTCGTCAACTACCGGTAACCTTGTCCCATATGACCGTCAATTACGTGAACCTGTTCAAGGGCCTTTTACAATTGAGGAATAGTGTAAAAGAGCGATCTTGGCGGTCTTGTGCAGTGGGCAGGGCAGTGTGTATTGGCGCGGTCTACTACCATATGGTCAGTCAGGTCGAAAAGATGATATCTCCGCATCACTAAATGTTCTGCAGGTACGGGAGAGATTTACCCACGTTCATTCTTGATCCTGTCTCTGCTTCATTTTGATGTAACTTGTGAGTCCTCTGAGTCGACTGTCCTGCGAACATGTTATCACTGCAAAATATTCGCCACTGTGGTTTCCGTTCATTGTTATCTCCCCCTCAGTGCAACAGCCATTTCTGCATCTGCTCACAAGGTTTGAGTTTTAAACAGTGAGTCATAAACACCCATATATATAACGCGGAGTTATGGGTCATAGATGTATGTTGTGCCTTGCCGCAGTTACCGTTGCTCTGGAAATCAAAAGACGGAAGATGTCGATGGCTACTTCGGGGTGAGCGAAATTTTTATTCTCGTATTATTTGAGTCTTAGCTACAACCGAAGGCGCTGGGCGTTCCTAGCACTAAAACTTTAATCGCGGTCACGAAAGACATTTGTTCCGAACCATTCCGATTCTATCTTTCTTGGTGCCGCACGCCTCGGTACTCATGAAATACGGATATTGAAATCCAGCATGTTCGAGGCCGTCTCCTGTAAAGCCTCAGGGCTGCAAGCGCTAAAGGGATCAGTATGAGACCGCACGTTTTTCGCTCTCTATCTTTTCATGTCACGCTTTTATTGCACGTATTAAAGCAGATCTGAGAATCTGTGGCAACCAGTTAAATCTTCCAACCGTCTCCATCTGAAAATGTTATTAGCGGTTAGTATTTTTACCTTCAACCATTATATTCAGTGATCGTCTTTCTAAATTGCCTTTCATATAGATATCCTCGAATTCTTTGTCATTCTCCTCTTTCATTGCGAGCGTGACTGTGATCGTCTACGACCTACTCCTTCTTCTTCCCACTGAAGTTAATTATGTGTGGCTTCCTAGACCCGTACATCCACTCCTACCGCTGTTCGCACTGAATCGCTACTTGCCCTTGGTCAATGTGGCGATCTGCATGCACTGGCTCCTGCACGAGTCAGGTGTTGCCTGGTGCCATCAGCTTTACACCATTACAGGCCCACTCGCAATCCTTGAGATTTTCACATCACAGTTGATCCTCATGATCCGCACATATGCGATATGGGATAGACACAGAATGGTGTTATGGTGTTTCATCGGGATTGTGATATTCTGCTTCACGCCGAGCGTAGTCATGCTTATTATACTAATCAGGAGTCAAGGTGGGTTGCTTGCAATCTGTGATAGTCGAGAACTCAATACTGTCTAATTCGTAGTCGTCGGACCGACAAATCATGACTGCCTGAGTCACTCATCGAAAGTGCCAAACTTTCTCTACATTCCCGTGGTCGTTTCAGAGACAATCATTGCTTCACTCACACTCTTTAAAGGCATACAGCATCTCCGCCTTCCATTCCACCCGTTTGTGACAGAGTTTTATGTCTCTGGGATGTTCTTCTATGTATGCATCCTCTTTATTACTCTCGCAAATATCCTTCTCCCGATGTGGGCCCACGACATCGTACCTTTCCTCACTTTCTTCCAAACCATCTTCCATTCCATCCTGAGCAACCGCATCCTGTTACTCATTGTCACGCAGAAGCAGACACGTCGACGCTATCCTACGGAGGAATTGTACACGGGTGACGTCGAACTGTCTGATATCACTTCCGCCGACGTTGAATCTGGAAACGACCCGAAAATTTTGCCAGGAATACTGCCCTGACCCGATGGAACAGTACAGCAAACGGTGGAGGTAAGTTGCGCTTGAACAGTAGCCGATTCAATGTACCGCCTGTACTGATTAAAGAATATCATATTTTACGAGAACGTCTCTGACAAATAAGGTTCATCGCCATGAATACATTCAAACAATTCAGTGCGAAAGATCGCCGTCGACAAATATATTGTCAGGGACAACCGTCGCCAGTGCAGTTTTCTCATGATGGTGGACACGGTAAATCAAACGAGTTCAAGTATGGCAGTAATTGAGCGATCAGAAGAGAAATATAAGCTCAGCCTTGGACAGCGTGCCTCACTCAAATTCCGTCTTCTGTAGGTTGTGTTGGCCGCTGTCTACAATTATACCCATGGGTAAGTATCCTCTACTACCTTGCCTAATATCGAGAAGAAGGGGGGGAAATGCTGCTCCACAGACGGAATTGCACATTATCAGAAGTCATTGTAAATGAGAGATTCGAAATCAGGTCGACGTGACTTGGGCCCACACCTTGTACGATCGGTCGGATACGAACAGTAGAAGCGGCTGCGCTTCTTGCACGGATACACCGAATACATCCGTGACTACATACATACCGTCCCTTTGTCATCAGGTATGTATAGTCTCCCCGTGTATGAGGGACTAGTCCGTCTGTGACGCGTCCAATGTTATCTTTTCTGGACTCAGCAGCCCCGACGTACCCGTTGTCTCTCGCTTCGACCACCACCATCACCGAAGCAAAAAAATCGTTTATTTAATTATGTGACTCGTGAAGCTTGGCACTTACCTTTCAATCCACATAAATCTTGCCTCAATAGATTTCCGGAGCATGCACTGGATTTTGACTGAATTGATGAAGGGCCGATGCCGATAGTTGAACAGGAATCCACGCTGAGTTTTTGCGTACTGTTCATGTTTGGCAGGGCCGCATTCTCTTGCGGACGGTCGGCAGCATTCTGAGCGTAGACCTGGAGCTACTTAAACGTAGTATAGCGGCGGGAAAGCTCGTGGCTACTCTGCACGACTCAATGCCCTCATTTACTAGTACTCTGGCTGAAGAGGCTGGCGTAGCACCCTCGGAGCTATATAAATTGTCAGTAACATTCTCGTTCTCAGAATGATCGCTGTACTGATTATAATGCCTCAGAACGGGTCCCCTGGTACAGTCCAATTTTATATACGAGAAAACGGCGGTCGCTCAGTCTTCATGCAGTTGGTCGGCTGCTTCCTCAGTCTCATCTTATATGGCATTCTGTGCGATCAAGTCTGTCAGTAGATCTATCATTGTCCGCACGTTCTTGACTGTTCTTTACTCACCTCATTCAAAGACATATACTACATCTCATTTCCAAAAGATAATCTGGCTTCGAAGACAGTCGTATATCTTCTTTGGCTGATTGAGACTGCTCAGACTGTTACCAACATCTATTATACTTTTCACACGTTCTGTTACAATTTCGGAAACCTTGCGGGACTTGATGATGTCCATATCACATGGTTCGCGATTCCTATAATGTCGGGATTGGGTGCGCACCTTTTCACCTACATTTGGACTTTGAATTACTGAAATAGCGATAGTTGGCTGCATCGCTCAATTATTTTATGCCTGGCGGATGTATAAATTCAGCAAGAAGGCCCGATGGTTATGTATTACCCTTTCGGTGGTAAGATCTTTTCTAAAACAATAGTATGCTGCTCCTTGAGATTCACGATCTTCATCAAAGATTGCCTTTACTCAATTTTCGGCTGCGATTTGTTGCGGCATCCAAGTACGGAACAGTGGTCACTACTCAAATCTTCAAAACAATTCCAAGGTCAAGGTAACTGAAATAGTGAGCAGCTCGTCGTTGTGCCCCACATCCAATTATCTACGATTCACAGATATGGTTGGGTGGAAGCGTTTTATGTGACACTGGGATTGCTGTGTGTATGACCTACCTTGTATGTGAGCGTAGGGGCATAGCAGTTAGGCCTTGACTGATCATTGTCGCCTATAGTTATGTCGAGCTCAAACCGGTCTCAAATCCACGCGGATACTTCTTTCCAGACTCATGCGACTGACCATCGAAACCGGGACAGCAACAGGTTGGTCATATACTCGAAAATTGGATCATATTAGTTCATTTATCATCTGCGTAGCTGCGATCGCAGCCGTCCACATGGCTCTCTTTCTCGCTTATCACGATAACAACTACCACACTGCTCCTGCTAACTGCTTGGTAAAGGTGTATTCGAATACAGTCCTTGCTGTCTGCAACAGCCGTATGACAAGACGAATTCGCGGCGGGAGGGAAGACATGGCAAACATTCACTCGTTCGACTCTTTCGATCTCTCAATCGGCGGATTGAATATCGAGTTTCGTGATACAGAGATCAACACAAATGCAGATTCCTCTCTGCGGCCGGGGGTCTCGCAGAGAAGCGATGACCAGGAAAAGACTATTGGGCTCGACGATAGTTCATAAACACCGGGTCGACAGCGGACGTACTGGGCGCAAAGGTCAGAGACTTTCGCCCTCAAGTCAAGCGCTTAATCTTATGAAAATTTATACAGCCGACATGAATGACACGGCATTCCATGACATAAATGAGTATTATCAGTGCTCGTACGGCTTTTATTCCACTATAATTAATATAAAGGCGTAAATCCCATTGAACTTGATTACTTAGCTGGCATCGCGACTTAGTATGTACGAAGCGATGTGATCTAACCAATCGGAGATACTGCTGTGCGGGGCTGTGGAAGGAAGCAAGATATTTATTCTGATCTATGTCCCTGAGAAGGAAACTGACCAGAGTCCGTACTACACAAATAGTGCTACGGTACCGAACACTCTGGGCCAAACTGATTCGGCTTAGCCCCCGTTAGGTACGGCCTCTCAGAACTGACTTCAAAGGTGTGACCACTAACTACTACTACATTGGTTCAACGAGGATCTACTACGAGCTGATCTACGTTGTCTAATGAATACTGGGGTCAATATATAGCTCTTCTGTCGCCACACGCTGCAAAACGTCGTGGACATAGCGACCTATTCTCGGGAGTAGGTCATGATATCTCAGGAGGGAATTTGGATGAGATGATCCGCCCTAAAGAGCCACTGACTTTCGCTCGACCTGTTTCTAGGCATCCTCTCTATCCTGCCTTACATCGGCGGTAGTTTGGTTGATCCTTCTATAATGCTACGGACCTTCTCGCGGATCAGGAGCGGGAGCGAGTCTATGACCTCTGCTACTTGTCCAGCAGGATACCATTGTCAAGCGCGTCTACGCAGCGAACAGCATCGGCGACGTTATGGTCGAGACCTTCATGACAGCGATATCTTCCGGGGCCGGCATCGTGCCAATCGCAGCCACCAAACAACTGTACAGTCCACAGAAAAAGAATTCGGGCCCAGTGAATGGAAGGGATGGGGTAGTGGCGGGGCAACATATACAATACTAGCGGCCCTTCTCTGCACATATAGTCCTCGAGGCAATGATAAACGATTTTCGTTCGCGAAGACTACGAAGTACACACACGGACGTTCACGATCACGAAACCCAAATTTCTTGCGTGTACACAAACATGCAGCCAATATTCTGTGTAGTCTCAGCACTGTAGCATGCGGGACTCCTTTAATACTGACGGGTCCCAGAATAAATGGGGCGGCGCTCATTGAACCCAATCACCGGTAGTCTCAGCGCCATAGCATTGAGGGGATATCTTCAAAAACAAACAAGGGCAAGGGGACTCGTTCAACGAGACGGCCAAAGCAAGCGAGGTCTCCCGCACCCCTAGTAGTCCCAGCGGTGTGGCATACGAGCGCGACGAGATATCAACATCCCCAGTAGTCCCAGCGCTGTAGCATTCAGGACACCTTTAATATGGGATAGGATTTGAGAATTCCCGAAAATCTTCAGGCTCGCTGTTAACCCCCAGCACACGAGTATACAGGAGTAATATGCGAGCCCAATGTAACACACAGCCCCAGCGCTAGAGCATACAGGACAGACGGGGAGTCTGGCATGGAACCAGTCATCGGTGAGCGTTGAGGTGGAGGTCTAGTCTCCGCAGTGGCCAGGGCCGTTGAGACAAGGCTGTGCAGCCTCTTCTCTGTTTAGACCCCATTACTGGATGGTTTCTTACGTTCGATCTCTCTTCCCCGCATGTCCTGTTTTGCGAGTGCGAGGCTCGTCTTCTTCGGTGGTCTGGCAGCTCCAGTCTCGCTATCTCTACGTCGTCCTCGCTCCTCACTTCATTCATTAAACTCTTCCTTCTCAACCTCGACCCCACCACCACGACCCGTTGGCTGCCACGTCGAAGGTTCTCAACCATGACGGATTCTGGTAGCAACCTTTTTAACTATACTTCAGGACACTGGATGTAAGTCTCCTACATGTCGTTTCGTCTCTGTCTAACCCGTATTCAGATATTCAATCTCAACGATACTCTTCGCCACGAAGAGCGCAGACGGGTCTTCAACGTCAACGGACTATCTCGACTCGCAGCAGAGTCTGTCGGTCGCAGTCCTGACGATATCGTCGGTTTTGAGAAGCTCGCCGAGGGCGGGTTCAACCACATCTTCCTCATCACCATGCGCGACGACTTCCAACTTGTAGCACGTATCTCATATCCGGTTATGGTGCCCAAATCCTACGTTGTCGCGAGCGAAGTCGGATTTCCTCCATTCCTCTGGGCTGCCTATTCCCAACATCTACGGATACTCACCTACGTTGGACAACGTGGCGGAAACGGAGTATATTTTTATGGAGTTCGTCAACAGTATGAAGTTGAGCGACATCTGGTTTGACCTAGAGGAGCGGCAAATCGTTTCAGTCGTGCGTCAACTTGTTCAACTCGAGGCGAAGATGATGTCAGCGTGTTTTCCGGCTGGTGGAAGCCTGTACTACGCGCAAGACCTGGAGAGGGTGGCTGGGAGGCCGGGCATTCCGCTCGAGGACGAGCGGTTCTGCATCGGTCTAGATGTGAGACTGCCACTGTGGTATAGGAGGAGGTCACAGCTCGACGTAGACCGGGGACCATGTACGTCACTCTGCTCTTTTTTCTTTTTGGTTACTCCTTTGAACTAACTGATAACTATAGACGAAAGCATTGAATCAGCGCTCGTAAGAGCAGCCAGCAAGGAACTGGCATATCTGCAGCAGCTCGGCCAACCGCTGTTGCCGTTCCGGTGCATGAGGAGGGAAAGTTACCGGTACCAGGAGCAGTCGCCGTCGGATCACATCGACAACCTGCAATGCTATCTCCTCATCGCGCCATCACTCGTCCCCAAGGACCCCTCCCTCAGTCATTTCCGCGTCCGCCGTGCCGACCTCCAGGAGACCAATATCGTCGTTTCGAGGTCGTCCGACTCTGACTTGCAGGTCGTCAGCGGATTGGACTGGCAACACGCCTCTATCCTACCCACATTTCTCCTTGCCAGTATTCCCCAACGCCTGCAGAACTACAATGATCGTGTCTCTTAGTCTATGACTCGACCTTCACTACTGGAGAACTTCGACGACTTGGACGAAGCCGCACAAAGCTACGCAAAAGAGCTCCACCGTCGTCATCTCGTCCATTACCACTACCTCAACAGCACGGAGGAGTGCAACGAAGTCCATCATGTGGCCTTGGCAGACCCCATGGGTGTACTCCGCCGTCACCTCTTCCAGCACGCGGGTGACCCGTGGGAGGGCGAGACTATTGCGTTGAAGGTTGACCTTATAGAAGCAACGAAGAGCTGGGAGATGCTTGCGGAAGGAGGTGCGCCGTGTCCAGTCGTATTTGACGCTGCGGACGTACACGAGACGATGAAGCTGGATGCCGCACTGAGAGCCGCGGACGCAAGTCTGGAGATGGGCCGGAACATCGTCGGCTTCGGGTCGGAGGGCTGGGTACCCAAGGACCACTACGAGAGGGTCATGGCTCGCAGCAAGAAGCTGAAGGAGGATACGTTTGCGGAAACCAAGTCGGCGGAACGGGCTGAGGTCGACGCGCACTGGCCCTTGGACGATATGGACGAAGAGAAGTACATGTAATGAATCGATCTAGATATTCTGCGGTGTTATTATATTATCTGCTGGTGTATTCATGGCTGACTGGCCTATTGTTGAAATATTATCAACCGAAACTTCTAGAACCGTGACCTCCTTGGCTAACTGTCCGAACTATATTCACAGTTGACACTCCCCCACATCAAATGTAATGCTGCCCATTCATATTTTATTTGCATTCGCTAATAGTCGAACAAGGTCATCAATCAGATCCGTTTCCACCTCTTCCGACTCACTTGCCACCAGTTTCCCACTTCGAAATCCCACACATGAATCGGGAAGAACTATACCGTTCCACATCTACGGATTTGCGATGAAAGTCAATGATCTTCTGAGATGGGCGGATAGACACAACATCGAGCGGGATGGCCACTGGTTCGAAAGATTGGATACCGCTCGAACTGAGATACCGCAACGATTTCCCTGTCGTCGGACATGGAACGAAAAAGCATTCCGATGAGTCACCTAGTGGGTCGACTACATTCTTCCTAGGAACCAATACGACACGAGAAGTGTTAGATCACGTCAAGGACAAGATGTTGATTCGTGATTTTCAGAAAGTGTTAGACACAGATGGAAAGCCTTCCATAGTATCGTTCGTGCCCCGTTCAATAGACCTGTCGATTTCGGATGTTGTGCGTCTCTGCCCACATTCTCTTTTTTAACTACCGCTCAATTCGCGGGTAGTTATCAATCTCCCGGTCTATGGGGCAGATAGCGTACGCCTTTGTGTAAATTATATGTTTTATCTCGGCATCAGGTTTGAGAGCGTAGATACAATTACGCTTTCATATGAATATTTGAATCTTCGGTTGGTCAATTCAGACAGTTTCCTCGATGAGTCGATATAAGGTCTCAGGAAACGTAGCTGGGAGTAGGTGTTCAGTGGGAGTACCATTCCTTTCGTCGTCAACCATCCACTCTGGGATGTGAACCTGTTACGTGATGCTCATTTTTCTGGCATTTCCGTGCGTTCCGGACACGTCTCTTTAGCAGTCGGAGGAGGGAAGGGGTGGCCGAGTTGACAGTTCCTGTGGACATAGTGGCGATAGACAGGGAACCGAGTTTGTGTTGAAAAATGCGGGAAAATACTTACCGCAGGGTCTTCTATGTAAGTCGCGATGTCAGCTAAGTAATCAAGCTCAAGTTCGATGGGAATTACGCGTTTATATTGATTATAGTAGTATAACATCCGTACGAGTACTGATAACACTCATCAATGTCATTCATATCGGCTGTATAAATTTGCATAAGATAACCTATTTGACTTGGGGGAGAAAGTGACTGACCTTTGCGCCGAACGCGTCCGCCGTTGAGCCACGGTTTATAAAACTATTGTCGAGCCCAATAGCCTTCTCCTGGTCATCGTCTCTGTGCGAGACTCCCGGCCGCAGAGAGGAATCTGCGCTTGTGTTAATCTCTGTATCGCGAAACTCGATATTCAATCCACTAATTGAGAGATCGAAAGAGTCGAACGAGTGAAAGGCTGCCACGTCTTCCCTCCCTCCGCGAATTCGCCTTGTCATACGGCTGTTGCAGACAGCAAGGACTGTATTCGAATACACCTTTACCAAGCAGTTAGCAGGGGCAGTGTGGTAATTGTTATCGTGATAAGCGAGAAAGAGAGCTATATGGACGGCTGCGACCGCAGCTACGCAGATGATAAATGAACTAATGTGATCCAATTTTCGAGTATATGACCAACCTGTTGCTGTACCGGTTTCAATGGACAATCGAATGAGCTTGGAAAGAAGTATCCGAGTGGATTTGAGACCGGTTTGAGCTCGACACAACTATTGGCGGCAATGATCAGCCGAGTCCTAAGTGTTATGTCGATGCTTCACTTACAAGGTAAGTCATACACAAAGCAATCGCGGTATCACACAACACGCTTCCACCCAACCATATCTGTGAATCATAAATGATCGAATGGGGGAACCATGACGACCTGCTCACTATTGCAGCCACCTTGACCGCGAGACTTTTCTGGAGATTTGAATAGTGTCCACTGTTCCGTACTTGGATGCCGCAACAAATCGCAGCCGAAAATTGAGTAAAGGCAATCTTTGATGAAGATCGTGAATCTTAAGGAGCAGCATACTATTGTTTTAGAAAAGATCTTACCACCGAAAGGGTAATACATAACCATCGGGCCTTCTTGCTGAATTTATACATCCGCCAGGCATAAAATAATTGAGCGATGCAGCCAACTATCGCTATTTCAGTAATTCAAAGTGCAAACATAGGTGAAAGGTGCGTACCAAATCCAGACATTATAGGAATCGCAAACCATGTGATATGGACATCATCTAGTCCCGCAAGGTTTCCGAAATTGTAACAGAACGTGTGAAAAGTATAATAGATGTTGGTAACAGTCTGAGCAGTCTCAATCAGCCAAAGAAGATATACGACTGTCTTCGAAGCCAGATTATCTTTTGGAAATGAGATGTAGTATATGTCTTTGAATGAGGTGAGTAAAGAACAGTCAAGAACGTGCGGACAATGATAGATCTACTGACAGACTTGATCGCACAGAATGCCATATAAGATGAGACTGAAGAAGCAGCCGACCAACTGCATGAAGACTGAGCGACCGCCGTTTTCTCGTATATAAAATTGGACTGTACCAGGGGACCCGTTCTGAGGCATTATAATCAGTACAGCGATCATTCTGAGAACGAGAATGTTACTGACAATTTATATAGCTCCGAGGGTGCTACGCCAGCCTCTTCAGCCAGAGTACTAGTAAATGAGGGCATTGAGTCGTGTAGAGTAACCACGAGCTTTCCCACCGCTATACTACGTTTAAGTAGCTCCAGGTCTACGCTCAGAATGCGGCCGGCCGACCGTCATAAGAGAATGCGGCCCTGCCACAAATGAACAATGCGCGCCTAGAAAAAATCAGCGTGGATTTCCGTTCAACCGTCGGCGTCGACCCTGCCATTGATCGATTCAAAATTCAGTGCTACGTACATCATTGCAGGCTCCAGAATTCTATTGCGATGAGCCTGATGTGGGCATTTACTATGGAAAGGTAAGTTAAGCTTCATCGATCACAGAAATAAGTAAACAAGTTTTCTTGCCTCTCGGAGGACAATCGGTAAGGATATAGGGTGGTGGTCGAAGCGTGGGAAGCGTGAGACAGCGGAGACGCTGTCCATAAAAGGCAACATTTGGACGCGTCGCCAATCCACTCTCCGAGGAAGAAGCCGTGGGCACTTCAACTCTCCATGTTCTTCGTGTTCGCCGGTGCAAGGCGCACTAAGTCACAGGTGTAGTTCTGATTTTGGTTTTCTCACTTACGCTGAGCCCTGACAATGTGTAACATCTGTTGGGAGCCTTCAAAGTTTTACACCTTCTCCTCAAGATGGGTGCAATAATCAATTGTAGACAGCGGCGACTGGCGTCTGCAGGAGAGACTCGCCCAAGGGAATTTAAGTGAGGCACACTAGCTTGACCCACCGTGACCACCGTCATGAGAAACCTGCACTGGCGACGGTCGTCCCTGGCCATGTATCTGTCGACGGCGATCTGATGTATTCCTGCACCTCCTGGTAATTGTCGATGAAATCTGATTTGTCAGAGATGTCCTCGTAAAATATGGCGTTGTTTAAGTTACGGGCATTGAATCGGCTACGTATTTTTCGGTCGGGGCACGGCCTTATTCCTGGCACATTTTTCACTTCGTCTCCAGATCAAAAACAAGTGACATCAGACAGTTCAATGTCACCCATGTACAGCTCATCCGTAGAATAGCGTCGATATGTCTGTTTCTCCTTGAGAATGAGTAGCACGATGCGGTTGCTCAGAATGGAATGTAGGTTTGAAAAGGACCGAGGAAGAGTGCGATACCGGGAACGCACATGAGGAGAAATATATTTGCGAGAGTAATGAGGTGGAGGTATCATAAAAGGACATCCAAGGGGCATAAAGCTATTTTAGAAATGGAATGGCGGACATGTTGTACGCTCTTGAAGATCGAGAGAGAGAAAGTCGTATAATTCGTCTTAACAAGCATGGCAATGTAGAGCAAGTTTGCTTTCAACAGGCAGCCAGGATGATCAAACGGTCCGACAACTGTGAATTAAAAGGTAACAAGTGTGTATTTGTGACCGCGGCTAAAGTCTTTGGTATCAGGAACGCCCAAGGTCTTGACTCTTGGTTTGTGGTCATGATACGAGACAAAACAATTCGCTCACCCCAGAGCGATCTCCGCCGGCTCTAGTCAGTGTAACACCCATTCTATTTGCAACGATTCAGTCTTGAAAAGTGAGCCATAAACATCGGCTTCTCCGTCCCACTTATACACAAGATGGAGATATGCGACATAAATGTATGTTGCGCCTTGCAGTAGTTACCGTTGTTCTGGAACAGAATCAGGAGACGATTTCCAATGCCAACATGCTTGCAGGTCAGTCGACCTGGAGGCCCGGAAGGTTTCCGCGCGATCCGGGGTGTCTCCTTAGCGGCAGGCCGACGGCGGCTAAGTTGAATGGTTCCTGTGGACATGGTAGTAATAGATAGGTCTCGAAACGGGAATGCATGGTACCTATTTCACGGTGAAAGATGTAGGGAAATAACGCCGAGTTCTCTATCGTGATGTCAGGTAAATATTCAAGTTCGATGGAAATTGACGCATTTATATTAATTATAGTTATATAAAATCCGTACGAGTACTGATAATAGCCATCAACGTCATGGAACGCTGTTCCATTTATGTTGGCTGTATAGAATTTGTATAAGATAGCCTGTTTGACTTGAGGGAGAAAGTGACTGACGTTTGCGCCGAACACGTCCGCCGTTGAGCCTCGGTTTATAAAACTATTGTCGAGCCCAATAGCCCTCTCCTGGTCATCGCCTCTTTGCTCGACTCCCGGCCGCAGAGAGATGTCTGCGTTTTTGTTGCTCTCTGTATCACGAAAGTCGATATTCAATCCGCCAATTGACAGATCGAAAGAGTCGAATGAGTGGAGGGTTGCCATGTCTTCCCTCCCTCCGCGAATTCGGCTTGTCATACGGCTGTTGCAAACAGCAAGGACTGCATTCGAATATACTTTCACCAGACAGTTCGCAGGGACAATGTGGTAGTTGGTATTAGGATAACCGAGATAGACTACTATGTCGATGATAGCAATCGCAGCTGGGCAGGTGGTACATGAGCTAGTGGGAACTATTTCCAAGTATATTGTCTGACCTGTTGCTGTCCCGGTTTCGATGGTCAGTCGTATTAACCTGGAAAGAAGTATCCGAGTAGACTTGAGACCAGTTTGAGCTCGACATAACTATAGACGGCGACGATCAGTAGAGACCTAAGTGTTATGTCCATACTTCACATACAAGGCAGGTCATACACAAAGCAATCGCAGTGTCGCACAAGGCGCTTCCACCCAACCATATCTGTGAACCTTAGATGATTGAATGGGGGAAGAACCACGACAACCTGCTCACTATTGCAGCCACCTTGACCTTCGAATTTTTCGGAAGATTTGAGTAGTGGTTAGATTTTCGTACTTCGATGCCGCAACAAATCGCAGCCGAAAATTGAGTAAAAGCAATCTTTGATGAAGATTGTAGTTCTTAGGGAGCAGAATACTACATTTGAAAAAATCTTACCATTGCAAGACTGATACATAACCACTGGGCCTTCTTACTGAATTTATACATCCGCCAGGCGTAGAATGATTGGGCGATGCAGCCAACTACCGTTATTTCAGAGAAAAGCGTGAACAGACGTAAAATGATACACACCAAATCCGGAGAGAATGGGAATGGTGAACCATGTAAGATGGACGTCATCAAGTTCATAAATGTTCCCAAATTCGTAACAGAAGGTTTTGAAAGTGTCAATGATGTTGCTAAAGGTCTGAACAGTCACAGTCAGCCAGAGAATATATACAATCGTCTTCGGTGCCAGATTGTCATTTGGAAAGGAGATGTAGTATACGTCTTTGACTGAGGTAAGCAAAGGAAAGTCAAGAAGATGCGAACAATAATAGGACGACTAACAGACTTGATTAAACAGAAGGCCGTATAATACGAGGCTCAGGAAGCAGCCGGCCAACTGCGTAAAATGAGCGCCCGCCACTTGCTAGTATATAAGGAGTTGTACCAGAGGACCTGTTCTGAGGTATAAAACAGGTCAGTACAGAGGCTAGCCTGAGGACATGAGTGTCACTGACGTTTCGCGTAAATTTGAGGGTGCTATGTCAGCCTCTTCGGCCAGACTAGGTAACGAGAGCATTGAAGAGTACAGAGGTGCCACGAAATTTCCCGCTGCCATATGTTTAAGTAGCTCCAGGTCTACGCTTAGAATGTGGCTGACTGAGATGTTCCATAGGAGCATGCGGCCCTGCCACAGATATGTAGTGCGCGCCTAGAAAGCACCAGCGTGGATTGCAGTTCAATCGTCCGCATCGACCCTTGATCAATTCAGTAAAAAATCAGCGCTACGTACATCATTGCATGCTCCGGAAATCTTTTGATATACGCCTTATTGGAAGGTAAATAAACGATTTTTCTTGCCTCCCGGAGGACAATCGGTGAGGGTGGTGGTCGAAGCGTGAGAAACGCTGAGTCCAGAAAAGGTAATATCGAACGCAGATTTGTCCCTCATGCTGTAGGCAGATGGACGATATATACCTGATGACAAAAGGAGGGACGATATGATACATCGGTGTATGGGCCGAAGAAGCCGCGGGCGCTTCTACTAGTCTTACGTATTCGCCAGTGCAAGTCGAAGCTGTCGTTCTGATTTCGATTCTCTCATTTACGATGAGCTCTGACAATGCAGTGCAATTCTGCCTGTCGGGTAACATTTTTATCCCTTCACCTCTATATTAGCCAAGGTAGTAGAAGATACTTACGATGGGTGCACTTGTAGACAGCGGCCATCACAGTCTACTGTAAAGACTCGCCCAAGGGAATTTAAGTGAGGCATGCTGTTTATAACTCTCCAGGGCTAGCCTTCTGATGATGATCGCTCGATTACTGTCATACTTGAACCCGCTTGAATTGCCGCCCACCGAGAGCCACCGTCACGAGAAAACTGCACTGGGGGCGGTTGTGCCTGGCAACGTATCTTTTGACGGCGATCTTCAGCACTGACGTTCTCGTAAAATATAGCATTGTTTAAGTTACAGCGGTACATTGAGTCGGCTATATATTATTCGAACACAATTTATTTCCACCATTGGCTGTATTCTTCCGTCGTGTCACGGCCTTATTCCGGGCACGTTTTTCACGTCGTTTCCAAATCCAAGACCGTCAGGAGTAATAACACACAGTTCGACGTCACCCGTGTACAGTTCTTCTGTATGATAGTATCAATGTCTTTGTGTCAGAATGATTAGCATGATGCGAGCTCAGGACGGAATGAAAGATGGTTTGATAAAAAGTGAGGTTGTGGACCCGCATGGGGAGAAGGATATTTGCGAGAGTAATAAGGAGGAGGCATACGTAGAAGAACATCACAGAGACATAAAACTCTGTGAGTAACAGATGGGATGAACGGCGGAAGTGCTGTATGCCTTTAAAGAGCGTGAGCGAAGCAATGATTGTCCCTGAAACGAGCGCAGGAATGTAGAGAAAGTTTGGCATTTTCGAAGAGTGACTCAGGCAGTTATGATCGATCGGTCCGACGACTGCGAAATAGACAGCATTTAGTTCTCGACTATTACAGATGGCAAGCAACCCACATCGACTCCTGAGTTGCATAACAGGACCGACTGCGACGGGTGTGAAACAGAATATCACAATCCCAATGAACCACCAAAGCGCCATTCTGTGTCTATCCCATATTGCATATGTGCGGATCATGAGGATCGCCTGTGATGCGAAAATTCCAAGGACTGCAAGCAGGCCTGCAATGTAGAAAAGCTGGTGATACTGGCAGCATTGGGCTCATGCAGGAGCCAATTGATGGTCATCACCGCATTGATCAAGGGCAAGTAGCGATTCAATGCGAACAGGTGTAGGAGTGAATGTACGGGTCTAGGAAGGCACACATAATTTGATTTCAGTGGGGAGAAGGAGGTGCAGATCATACAGGAGCAGTCACGCTCGCAATGAAAGAGTAGAAAGATAAAGAATTCGAGGATGTCTGTACGAAAGGTAATTTGAAAAGAAAATTTCTGAATACAGCAGATAAAGGAACCTTACTCACCGTTAATGACATCTTCAGATCGAGACAGCTAAGAAGAAATTGTAACTGGTCGCCACATATTCTCAGATCTGCTTCACAATGCGCGAATGAGAGAGTGGCATGAAAGATAGAGAGCGAAAATCTTAAAGTGCGGTCCCATGCTGCTCCTTTTAGCGATTGTGGCCCTGTGCTTTACAGGCGACGGCCTCGAACATGCTGGTACTCAATATCAGTATTTCATGGGTACCGAGAGGTGTGCGGCACCAAGAAAGATATAATCAAAATGGTTCGGAAACAAATGTCTTTCGTGATTACGGTTAGAGTTTTGTGTGCTAGGAACGCCAAGGGCCCTTGGTTGTAGTTAAGACGCAAGAATAAGCTTTTCGCTCACCCCGAAGTAGTCATCGCCATCATCCGTCTATTCATTTCCAGAGCAACGCTGACTGCGACAAGGCACATCTATGTCCCATACCTTCGCCTTATATATGAGTGATCGGAGGAACTAATGCTGATGACTCACTGTTCAAAGTTGAAACCTTGCGAGCAGATACAGAAATGGCTGTTGCACTGAGGGGCAGAAAACGATGAACGGAAACCACAGTGGCGAACATTTTGCAGTGATAACATGTTCGCAGGACAGTCGACTCAGAGGACTCACAAGTTACATCAACGACGAAGCAGAGACAGAGTCAAGAATGAACGTGGGTAAATCTCTCCCGTACCTGCAGAACATTTAGTGATGCGTAGATACTATCTCTTTGACCCGACTGACCATACGCTTGGCATTGCTAAACATGGTAGCAGAACCCACCATTGCGCGACGAGATCGCTCGTCACGCCATGGTAACATCACAAAAGATATCCTCGCCCTTGAACTGTTCTACGTAATTTGGAAGTTGTCTGAGACAAGGCCAGTGGGCGGACGTGCCATATCGATGTAGAGAAGCGAAGAGCGATTCAGGGACCCTAAAAAGGATGGACATCATTCTAATAACACAGGAAACGGTAGGGGTATGTACGTACTGTTGATATGGTCTTGATGATCATCCAAAGCATACAATCATGTCTACCGAGATTGTAACCTCGCTTCGTTACTCCATTCTTCTTAGGGAGTGGGGATCTGATACGGCGTTAGTAATGAACCTAGACTAAACCAAATCCCAGCTCTTAGGCTTTCGCTTTCGACGAGATCTTAATGCAGAATAGCATGAGCACTGCTCCTGAAGTCGTTTTAGGCGGGAAGATAGAGTCTAGGTCGATTGGTCGATCAATAGACCACATACCTATTTCCACAAGAAAAGACCGAACTTCAGCGCTGCCATAGACTTGACGCACCCATTCCAGGACGCCTAGGGAAAACGAGACTCAATCAGTCACTGAGTTTGTAAGGAGACAAATAGTCAGTTTGGATCTCGGCGCCAAGCAGCAGCAGCTGCGATTACACCAGTGCCGTAGCAGAAAGACAAGAGACTATCGAGAGGACCGTCAACGTCGGGCCGTTATCGTGGGAATAATTCTAATAACGGTGCCATTCGGATGACTAATCATTATTTACTATTCTTCACACTTCCACCTCGAAAAAAGGGATGGATAACCCTTACCTCGCTCACCTGCCCCCTTCTCAGCGTGGTGCCAGTTCATCAAAGTCAAAAATGGATACCTCGAAAGAACCGCTATTCGGCTTCCTACCGAGGAGAGTGACCGGTAAACAGGCGCGAACGGCTCTGGTGCGTTTTTGGTCCTTACAGTCCACCGTTATATCTGACAATTCGCACAGGAACATGACGCCAATCCATTCACGAAGCAGCCACACTCGGCGCAATACAAGAAAATCCTTGCCTCGCGAGAGAAGCTACCCGTGTATTCACAGATGGATGACTTTTTCAAGATGGTGAGTCAGATGCGCGTCAGATTTGAGGAGGGGTTTGAGTTCTGTTGCCCTTAGGAATAGGCGGACCCCTCCTCGCATAGCACTCTTCCTCTTCAAAAAACGATTCGGCTGATGTTTGCAATAGTTCAATGAGAATCAGATCATCGTAATGGTTGGCGAGACTGGATCGGGAAAAACGACACAGTATGTGCTGCCGACTTCTTTCTTATCGGATCCAAACTCACTGCTGCTGAAAGAATACCTCAGTTCGTCGCGTACTCAGATCTACCGCATACAAAAGGGAAGCTCGTAGCGTGTACACAACCTCGTCGTGTTGCGGCGATGTCGGTAGCAAAACGAGTGGCCGATGAAATGGACGGTGAGTGCTGTTGATGTCATTCTACCCAGAAAGCTCACCTTATTTATAGTCCAGCTTGGTCGACATGTCGGTTATTCGATTCGATTCGAAGACATGACAGAGCCTGGCACAACGTTCCTCAAATACATGACCGACGGTATGCTTCTCCGAGAAGCAATGAACGATCCAAACCTCGAGCGATACTCCACCATTATCCTAGACGAGGCGCACGAGCGGACGCTTGCCACCGACATCCTCATGGGTCTGTTGAAAGACCTTGCAAAACGCCGGTCTGACCTCAAGATTATCATCATGTCTGCGACTCTCGATGCTCTCAAATTTCAAAAGTACTTTGGCCTTACTGCCGGTACACCAGCCCCCCTGTTCAAAGTACCAGGCCGTACACATCCTGTAGAGGTGTTCTACACCCAAGAACCCGAGCCCGATTACGTCGAAGCTGCTATTCGAACTGTCCTCATGATCCATCGGGCTGAAGAGCCTGGCGATGTCCTCCTCTTCCTCACCGGCGAGGAGGAGATAGAGGATGCCTGTCGAAAGATCAAATTGGAAGCAGACGATCTGGTAAATCAGGATTCAGACTCTGTCGGCCCTCTGGTCTGCATTCCCTTGTACTCTTCCCTACCCCCTCAACAACAACAGCGTATCTTCGATCCTGCACCAACTTCTCGAACTCCCGACGGTCCCCCCGGCCGAAAAGTCGTTGTTTCTACCAACATTGCTGAAACGTCCTTGACAATAGATGGAATAGTGTATGTCGTTGATCCTGGATTCTCCAAACAAAAGGTCTACAACCCCCGGATACGCGTTGAAAGTCTGCTCGTCAGCCCTATATCTAAAGCCTCTGCCCAGCAAAGGGCCGGTCGTGCCGGACGTACGAGGCCTGGGAAGTGCTTCCGACTTTATACGGAGAAGGACTTCATGAATGAGCTCGAGGAGCAAACACATCCAGAGATTTTGAGGTGTAATTTGAGCAATACTGTCTTGGAGCTTGTCAAACTGGGTATAAAGGTAAGCGTCTTCACGTGCAAAGTACAAGCGCCTATTGATTGGCTCCAGGATCTAGTACGATTTGACTATGTCGATGCTCCGGCCCCCGAGACGTTGATGCGAGCTTTGGAATTACTGAATTTCCTCTCTGCGTTGGATGATGAAGGTAATTTGACTGCATTGGGTAGTATAATGGCCGAGTTTCCTCTCGATCCTCAAGTGCGTCTACTACTTTCTCAGCGAGGCATATGCTATAACTAACTGCTTTGATCTAGCTCGCAAAAATGCTCATCATCAGCCCAGAGTTTAAGTGCAGCAATGAAATCCTCACTATAACTGCTATGCTGTCTGGTAAGGGTTCGCTTTGCCTATCTATCTTTCACTGAACTGACGGGAGCTGTTAGTGCCGAACGTGTGGATACGACCACCAAATGCGCGTAATCAAGCCGATGCCGCGAAAGCCCTGCTCACTGTCCCCGATGGTGACCATCTTACTATGCTGAATGTCTATAATCAATATGTTCAGAGTATGCTCTTTCGAGTTCCCCAAAAACAAGTCGCTCACATAATTTTACAGATAAGTATGATAAGTCTTGGCTGTACAACCACTTCCTCTCTGCCCGAGCTCTCGCGCAGGCGGACAACGTTCGTGCCCAGTTAGAGCGAACCATGGCAAAATACGACGTGGACCTGATTTCGCTATCAGACGAGAAGAAACTGTACCAGAACATTCGTCAAGTGCTTGTCTGTGGGTTCTTCATGCAAGTGGCGCATAAAGAGGGAGAGAAGGGAAATTATCTCACGGTCAAGGATAATCAGGTTCATGTTCTCTGCTTGCATTCAGGACCTCGTGACTCATGGTACATGTAGGTCGTGGCGCTTCATCCGTCCTGTGGCCTTGACACTCAACCCGAATGGGTCATCTTCAATGAATTTGTGTTGACGAAGAGACCTTATATTCGCACGGTCTCCGATGTTCGCCCTGAATGGTATGCTTAGCTCTTCTGCATCGAGCTTCTTGGACCTTAACATCCGTCTTTGTAGGTTATTAGAACATGCGGCAAATTACTTTGACCTATCAACTTTTACCGACGGGGAAACCAAACGGGCGCTGCAACGTGTGGTGAACAAGAGGGCAGGCGGCAAGGTTGGAAAAAGGGGCGATATTGCCAATGGAGATACTAGAGATACGAAGAAGCGCAAACCGAATTATTGATTACTGTCTTGCGCTTCAGTTGATGACAATGTTTGCGATATTGTCTTGCTACTTTTGGCAACTCGCTTATAATCTGTGTTAGACCTAGATAGTCTCCTTCCTGTCTGTAATCTTGGTACTGGGATGCTAGAATGTGATCTTGTGATCCTTTACTCTTTGAAAAGAACCCGGACGGCCCGCGAGCGGTGGAAGCCAGTTCACATGGGCCTTCGACTCCAAATGTTCAATTCGGGTCCTGACTGGTACTATAAAATCGGGCATGTGTGTTGCATAGATGGCTTCCCATATTTCCGATGAAACTCTTCTTGTCGGTTGCTTTGGCTAGTCTAGTCCATGCTGGCTACGTGGTTCAACGAGGTGCGGTGTGCCACGTCCATGCGAGCAATGACTTCTTCCGACGATGCTCCCGCGATCCTCTCTGCTTTTGATCGATGCAGGCAAGGCGGAACCGTCGTCTTACACGACGAACTCTACCATATCGAGTCAGTGATGAATACCACTGGACTTCGGGACGTGTCAGTCGATCTGAGCGGCACGATGCTTGTCAGTGCTCCCACTTCCGATTCGAGCACACAACCAGGCCCTGATATTTCCCAAGTGGGGAACTAACCTGACGTACTGGCGTGCGAATGGGTTACCGCTAGGGTACCAGAATATGACTACGGCGTGGATGTTCGGAGGCGATAGAGTTGTTTTTCAAGGACATGGGGTGGGGACGTTTGATGGTAATGGACAACTTTGGTGCGCCGACTTTGTATGCCGATTATCATGGTTGCTGACAGGATTTAAAGGTACGACTTTACAAACGGCGTATCGAATTTACCAGGCCGGCCTATAAGCCTGATGATCACCAATACTACAAATTCGCTATTTTCTGGTATCCGATTTGTGCAATCGCAGTTCTGGACGATGGCTATCAAGAACTCAGAGGATGTTTTGCTGGAGGGTATTTATGTGAATTCCACTACCAACAGTTCGGTCGGTTTTCCTTACGGGGTTGGAGGGCGCGTACTGATAGTTATCAGGCTCCGGCGCGTAACACGGATGGTGTGGACACATTCTTCTCAAATCGGATTACGTTTCGTAATTGGACTATTACTGGAGGGGACGATAACATATCCATGAAAGCAAACTCGACTAATATTTTGGTCCAAGACTCTGTGTTCCATGGTGGTCTGGGCGTTGCTATTGGGTAAGCGCGGAAGGTTTTCAGCCTCTTTGCTTGCAATTGGAGGCTGAATTTGATTGATAGATCTATTGGTCAATACCCCGGTGTGTTCGAACGGATAGAGAATATCACCGCTGAAAGGGTTACGTGCCTTGGAACCCGATACGCCGGATATATCAAAACATGGACGGGCGTTCAGCAGGGTTATCCACCAAATGGTCAGTGAAAATTCTACCGCTACCGCAGCTCCAGCGCGATTGAATTACTGGTTTGATTAGGTGGAGGTGGCGGTCTCGGATATGCCAAAAATATTAGTACGTTTGAGATGATTCCATGAAGCATAGCGATTGACGTTCATTGTCGGCAAAGCATTCCGGGATTTCGTCCTCAAAGATCTCACTGACTCCGTAGCCCACATTACGCAGTGTACGTCATTCTCCGGTGCTGCTGGAGGATGCGACACGTCGCTATTCCAGATATCTGATGTTACCTGGGGGTCGTCTGTGGGAAATGTGGCTTCTGGGTATTTGGCGAAGCTACAGTGCAGCGGGGCCACTCCCTGCACTTGGTATACAGTTTGGTGGATTTGATGGCATAGCAACGAGTGGGACTAGTCGCACTATTTCGTGTAGTAACGTTTTAGATCCTGTAGGATTTTAATTGTACGACATGACGCACCAGCCGTATGTATTACGATTTGCTAAAGTTGGCTAGGCTTTTAGCATTCAGGCCCAGGCATCAGACCCTCGATTGTAACCTTCGTTTAGTTAGTCTGAATATATATCTTTTTTTGCGTTTTGTTTTGACTCTATCTCAGGCTTACTCCCTTGCTCTAAATCTGACCTTGCTTAGGGCCTGGGATCTTATCTTATCATTGACGGATCTTATCTGGATTACATAAGCCAAGTACGCGTCCTGCTTGCGCGTCAAACAAGAACCATTCTTTCACCTTCACCATGGATCATTTCCCTACGAACTGGGGTCCGTCCAGTGAGTTTGCCATATCTTTCTTTATCGCTGCATATTAATGATAATCTCTAGAGAAACGACTGCTGTTGACCTTTATGGAACGTACCCAATCGCTCAACGACCTTATAATGGACCCAAGTCCTCATTTTCCGGTGGTGTTCAACACACACAGTGCGTCTTTTGTCTGCATTGTTAGTCATTCACGAGAGTAACCGTCTTTAGGCAACCAATAGTTACAGGAACGAGTGTCCTCGCCATCAAGTACAAGGACGGGATAATGATGGCTGCTGACAACCTCGGTGCGTACGACCTTTCTATCATCCCGTTATCCGTCCAACAAACTCGTCGTTTCAGCCTCATATGGATCGCTTGCCCGCTTCAAGGATGTCAAACGTCTCCAAACAGTGGGAGACTATACCGTCATCGGTGCCAGCGGCGACATGTCCGACTTTCAGTACATCCAAACTATGCTCGATGAACTCATGGTCGACGAATTCACCGCTGCCGATGGGCACAGCCTTGGGCCAGCTGAGATCCACGAGTACCTGTCTCAGGTCATGTACGCTCGGAGGTCGAAGATCAACCCCCTATGGAATTCACTCCTTGTCGGTGGATTCAAAGATGGAAAACGGTATGATAATCAGCGTTGTTCCGCTGGTCTTGTCTGACTTCGTTTGTAGATTTTTGGCATATGTTGACTTGCTAGGTACCACTTACTCTGCGTCAACGCTGGCGACTGGATATGGCTCCTACATCGCCCAGCCTCTCCTACGCAAAGCGGTTGAAGGGTTACGAGGATGTCCTTACTGAGGAGGAGGCGCTCAAGATCATTGAAGATAGTATGAAAGTGCTGTATTACAGAGACGCAAGGAGTTTGAATAAGGTGCATTCATTTCCCGTCTCCAGGTTTGAAATACCACCGCTCACCTGAACTTAGTACCAAGTTGCCAAAATCACGGCTGCGGGTACTTCTATCTCAGAGTCGCGTAGTGCGGAAACGACATGGAACTTCGCCGAAGGTATCAGAGGATATGGTGCACAGACGCAGTGATTAAACAGCAGTTTCCTTCATTTTGTTGCCGTCGTGTCATTCTAGTGGTTCGTTCCTGTTGCTATGTAGTCGCGGATGGGCAACCGTAACTTTAAGGCACGTAGAGCAGTCAATGATTGTTATATTGCTCTTGCCGGTAACCAGGCATAGATGTGAAAATGTGGAGATGATTGGTAAAAAGAATTGGGAGAAATTCCCTTCACTCCAGTTGCAGGGAGGTGCAGGGCTGATAGAGTCGTCGGGTTATAAGTTGCAATACTGCGCAGTCCGGAAAGTGCGTCGAGGATCGACAGGGCGGTTAATATTCCCACGATACGGACATGAATTGCAACCATCTGCAAGGATTTGCAGACCCCCGCTCGCGAGTTCACCTTGGCCGCCCCCTAAACGCTGACAGTCCTGTCTAATCACCGTAACCGCCTCATGCATCGCTCATATTAGACAATTGTATAGAAAACACCGCCCTGATGGTGATAGACATCATAACACAGCGCCCAACGGACAGGGATGATCGCCCAATCCAGCACACGCATCTGTGTTGCCGACTTGCATTATGATATTACCAGCTTTGTGTGGTGCCGGGTCCGAGGGCAAAATTAGAAGCACCGTTGATTGTGAAAACATTACTGGTTGACCTCTCGAAACAATCAGTTGATCAACTACTCACTTTCGTTTATTAGTATTTCGAAGGATCGATTTTCTTCTCTTTCATCTCTTCTGCTGAAGAGGAATATTACACTCGTTTAGCATTCGGTACGCGCTACGGTTTGTATTGCCAAGCGGCCGAACAACTCGGCACTGACATAGCCTCGAGACAGACCGTGTCAGATCCAGGAGGATCTAGGGTGGGGTCTTCACTAATCGCGGCGCCGCATTAGAGGCCAGGTGCCTGTCTCTTCCTCCTACCTTCATCATCTCCGCGAGCATCTCTTCGTTTTCCCTCGTATTGCGAAGATGTTTCTTCGGTTTTCACCTTCACTCTCGCTACCGGTTCTCGCACTTCTCTTTCTGTTGGCATTTTTGGACCAGTGTCGCGCTGAGCCTATGTCGAAAGTCTTTCAGTGGGCGTTCGCGGACAATGTACGTGCATTGGTGCTTTCTTCTCTTTTTTAACACTGATCATCCTGTCCTAGTCGGTTTCATCGACGCTGGGCTCGTGCCAGCAATTCAGTATTACTGTCAAACCATCCGATCCTAATAACGATACTCATGGCGTACCACCATTTTATATGAGGGCTTATGAGGAGGGCGGGCATGTAATAACTACGCTGATGGGAGACAGCGAAAGCAATCTAACATGGACGGTCAACAACCCCGTTGGTGAGTGTTTTTTTGACGTCTGCACCGCCGTATCGGCGTTGAAACGTGAATAATCAGGCAGCGAGATACTACTCAATGTTATCGATGCCAATGGATCGTCTGGGGGAACAGCGCCCAAATTATTCACGGTCGGCAGTAAGCGTTGTGCTCCGTTCTCATTTAGCGCATGACTTACAGCTATTCTAGCGGGCTCATCAACGAACTGTATCGTTGACAGAAATGACACCTCATTTACGGTCACTTCTAATGTCACGACCTCAGATTTGCAACCTTGCCAGCCGTGGGGGCTACGGATCAAAGGAGGTGTTCCCCCCTACAACATCTCTTTTGTGCAGCCCGATTCGCCCGTGACCACGAATGTGAGCACAAATGGAGATGATAATGCGTACACATACATAAATCGAGCGACGAGCGGTGCAATCCTGTTAGGTGCGATCTTTCATTTCATCTATCAAATCAAAAATGCTCATCTACTCCTGACAGCTGCTGTCTCTGATTTGTGAGTTTGTATCATCCCAATGATAGATATTGTCAGCTGACGACAAATTAGCACCGGTGCTATTGCATGGGGGACACCATCTATTACCCCCACCGGTAAGTCCACTTGTAGCCATCAAACTGGGTATAGTCAGGACTGATAACTCTCTAAGGCAACACCAATATCGATTGCGGCTCACTCATTAGTGAGAGCGGGAATGCCACTGCCTTAGACGCCGCGGCCGCAGCAGAAAAAAATGCGGGCAAAAATAAGAACCGAGCGGGAATTATCGCTGGGGTTGTCGTGGGCGTTTTGGCCTTGGTGCTAATAGCTACGGCGGGCTGGTTCTTCTGGCGCAGACGACGACTCGGAGCGCGAAAGGCGACCATAGAGATTGATCCTGACATTACCCCATATATGCCAGTGAGTCCCATGTCCGATAGCAGCAGCCAAACCGTAGCTATCAACGCCTTCGTCGGACATACCCCCGTCATGCCCCATTCGGCAAAATCTTCTTCTTTCAGCAATGCGACAACTACGACGTCCGAACCAACCTTGTCCCCGTCTTCCCATACCAGCTCCCTGCCGTTTGATCCTCGTCGCTTGATGGAAGATGGATCCGAGGGAACATATCAAACTCCGTCGTTGTCGTCATCTGCCTTCGGTTCGGCCTGGCTTCACCAACTTTCCCTCGTCATCGATCCGTCGGCCGAGTAAAGCTACAGAGGCGGGGTTGAGTGGTACACAAACAGATCCATCCATTTCTGAGTCGACTCCTTCAGTACAGCGCTCACAGTCAGCTATGCCTCCTTCGTCAAACGGTGCGCCTACGTACGATCCATGGCCAGCCCGACCGGCATCGTACAACACGCGCGAGAACGTTACTTCGACAGGCGATGGGGAGCTGATAATCCAGCACCGCGACGGCGGAATTGTGCGGGAGCTGCCTCCGCCATATGCAGACCGCTTCGCACAGAACCGTGCCTCGGACAACCAAAGTTCATGACCAGGTTGGAGTGGGTGACGAGCAATTTTCGTTTGTAACATTCTACCATCACTATCATGTATTTGTTGGATGTTTCATGTCTTGTAGTTTTATCCCTTCCTTCGATCCCGGTATACCTGTAAAATCGTTATAAAGGTAGCACTTCGGTAACGACTTCGTTTTCTATAGCATACGTATATTATCATACGATTTTTTAAACTTAGCCAGAGTCAGATTGCGAAGTATCTGTAGCCACTGCCTTTCATAGATTTAATTGAATCTGATGGGTTGCACGAACTCGCAGGTGATGGTGTAACTAGCTACTGTTAAGTGTCGATCGTCCAGAAGGGGAAGTTCTCGTTCTTATCATCTTCCACCCCCGCCACTGATGTCCTGTGCAGATGCCCGTTAATTCTGCACGGACCACTATTCTGCTCAGCTACTCGGAATGTCCCCGGGAATCTTTTTTGCCGCTCTTTGTCCGCTTTTGGTCCAGCCTCGAAACCCGTGTTTTTTTTGTTGCTTCAGATCCCGTGGCTGAGCCGCCATCTTCGCGAACCACTTCTGTTCTGAACTTCTACTGAATGTGAGAAGCACAGTTAGGCGCCCTTGACGGTGATACAAAGGGGACAGGACTGGTCTACATATGTGTGAGATAAGTTCTGGCAGAATGTGCCATACGTCTCCTTGACAGCTTAAAAAATGCCGACTCGGACCTCTGGGCCGTAAGGCCTTAGGCAAACTGGAGACGACTGTGCAACCCTAATCGTAACTTGACCTCTTTCTTCCATCACTGAGCCGGACTTTTTGAGGTCACCTATTGCCATGCCTAAAGATGAAAGCTTGAAGGGTCCATCTATACGTCAGACCCGCTCTTATCATCCATACCCTCGAGACATTGCTGATATCGGTGGGTTTTGCGCGTATGAAATTCGGTCGTGAAAATTTAACTTACCTTCTCAGTAGAGCCACTCTCACCAGAGCCTCTCTTAGTAGAGCCTCGTATACCCATAAAGCACATTCACCAGCTCTTGAATCATGATTCAGGGCCTCTTCTCACAGTGCCTCAAGGTATGGTTCAGCGCGAACCGTCTTCTTCTCCGTTGCTGTCACCTGTACCCGTGAGCTCATCAGAGGATGATTCCGACGATGAGGACGGATACGATGACGACGACGACGACGAAGACGATTCTGTCGCGTACGAGGAGATTCTCAGTAAAACTGCCATACTGCGTAGCTCTCCTTTCGACCGGAGTAGAGGTGAGGTCGATGTTCTACATGCCGTAAGAAAAGGCGCGTCTTTTCGACGCTTGAAATCTTTTGTGGGTGAGACTCTAGCGCCGGTTATCCGAGCACCCCGACACCATGATGAAGGAGCTGACTCTCAGTCGGCGACGTCTACTTCGAGTCACCCAGAACGGGTCCGAGATTCTCGGACACGTAATGATATCAGTAGGGACCCTCACATCGTCCTCTTCTACGGAGATGAAGAAGAATCCAGTCAAGACAGCTACCTGGTTGAGAAGGTTACGAGTGAATTTCTGGAAGTTCAGGACGAACAGGTAGTACTTCGAATGGGTCAGATTTTCGGATGCAATCTCAAATGTTTCCCCGTGCTGATCTTCTGAAACAGAGCAATTATACGACTGGTGGTTGACTGTGGTCCTGGATGACAGACGCTCTCCCTGGTTGTCCGATTTCCTTCGTTTCGCGCGTCGACACCAAAATATTCACTTTTCGACAAACTCATACCCCACGTATTACAAGAACTGCTGGAGGGAGGTTCGATCGCTAGGCACGCATACTGCCTACGCTAATGGGGTCCCACATCTTCGAACTGGTTGTCCTTGGAGCGTGCGCCCTGCAAACGCCGTACATATTGCTACTCGCGATGCTTGCCACCAATGGAAGATAGACCCGGATGAAAGTGATATTTTTGTGGTTTTTGCGGTGGCCGAGATACCCAGACTTTCGGTGAGTGAAAATAGACAACCGGTCATGTTTAAATGTTCGCTCACGTAGTGGGTATCTAGTCTCCTTCCGTTCAGCCGTACCAACCACCAGCCCCAGCAATAACAGTGAGTCATTATTGAAGTGACCTATGAATACCATGTTGATACTTGCAGGCCAAACAAGAAGAGCCTCATAATGCGTTTTACATAGTGCCCCCCGAGACGCGCTCTTTTCTGTATACCTCGACCTCACTTCGACCTCCACGGACTGCGTCGTGGATACGCAGCTATCACAATCCACCACCCCGTCATACATGGGATACAGAATTCGCCGACGTGGCTCTCATTTTGCGCAAGCTCCAAAAGCGTCCATACACGACTTGCTATAAACATTATGCTATCGTGTGGTTCCAGCATGAACTATGTAAAGTGATGGGTGTACAGGCGATCTACGGATCCCAAGGCGGCATGGATGATGTCGCTGACTGGCTTATCGAACAGAAGCAGGCAGGAATCAAGCTGCTAGGCGTCAAGCGGTCGACCATTCAAAACTGGAAAGCCAAAGTATATTCCAACACCGAGAGCTTGTATGTGAAGTTCAAGTCTTTCATAGAAAAGGGAGGTCGGATACCACGTAGGTGCAACCCTCTGCTGCGCAGAACATTCACTCATGCATCGCCTTCAGCGGAGAGCGAGAGGCTCTACATTACCGTGAAAGTCTGGGTAACCAATGATCCCGGCTCTATGATTGAGCGCGGTGGTTTCTATACAGACGAGGAATCCATTGCGATGAACGCAAAGGGTTCAGGACACATTGGTGCTATGACCGATGAACACTTTGCTGCGCAAGTCGCAGCTCATCTTAAGCCTGGTGCGACGTGGTGTATGAAGGCGTGAGGATTTTATGGTTGGTATTTAGAGTAGTAATGTCGAGTAGCAATAGGTCTTTCTCCAGCAGGTCTGGTGGCGTATTTAGGCTGCGAATAATCAGGTGCACCTTACTCAGTTGTATCGTTTGGGAGAAAAAGACAAGGAGATAAAATTCACTTTCCTCGCAGTTACACGTGTGCCGCTGGCGAACGGCACTAGTTCTTTTACCCACCTTAATCCAAAGAGCCAGATTCAATACCACGCACTGCACACGACTCAACGAATGCCATACTTAGACGTAGCATCAATAGAGCAGTGTGCACGTCGCCGAGCATGCGTGCACGCTGTATGGTAAGGCACAGATCCAAATTTATCCTGCTTCTCGCTACTTCTCAGTTCTCAGCGACCGTGCCTTATGTCCGGCTATCATGGTCCTCTGTTCTTCTGTGTCTCTCGTCGTATTGTTTACTACTCTGGACCACGTTTCCGATGTCTCATTATCCTGTTTGCGTCTCATGTTGTTGGTGACACTGATCTGGATATGATTGTTGTGTTTTTATGTTCTCTTCAATTCCTCATCAGCATTGAGCAACCTAAAAGCAGTCAGAATCAATGATTTACGATGATTTACCAAGTTCTGCATTCTTCCCTCTTCCTCTCCAAACTTTATCCAACTATAAGATATCATGTCTGAGATCGCACATATCAACAATCATGTAGTGTCTTTGTAAACACTCCCATTGTTGTGGTTGTGAACACACACATTGTTGTTGTTGTAAACACGCATCGTGCTGGTAAACAATTATGTAGCTGTATGAACAATCAGACCGTTGTCCTTGTATCCGATCTATTGTCTAGTACCTCTCAAAATTCAAACATGTCGCATCGCCACTGACATTTGTATTCCCATCTTAGTATGCTACACAATATGACCTACATAATGGGCAGCTATCATCCCACTTGTACTACAGTCGACTCTGTCCTAACCCATACCTGCATTAACCCATACTCTGCTGTAACCCATAGATTTGGGTGTCCACCAAGTTGGTTCCCTGCTTAAACACAGCCACCCTCCCATACTCCATAACCCATAGATTTAGAAAGGGCTCATAACCCATAATTGGCCTAAAGTTGTAAATTTTGTTAGATTTAGTGCATTTTATGCAAAGTATTTGCAAAATTAATAGCTATACCAAGGGGGTTCTAAAAAATAAAAAAAGACATAGGGTTGATTAAATTATTTTGGGCTTTTGCTGGACCCTCCCTTGCTGTCACATGATCATTATGACATCATATGTACCATATTGGGTATGCTGGAGCTGCCAGAATTGGATGTAGCCGAGAATTTGGCAATATCAATGCCAGTTTCACACTTGTTGGGCTTGTACATTGATGAAGACCTCTATATGGCAAGAAGCTCTCACTGCTGCTTCTATCTTACAGAGATATGTTGTGGACACTGATAAGCCATTTGCCCACAAACTTGAGACCATTCTCACAAACTTTGGTCACCAGACATGCCTAGAAGAGTTTAATTCCATGAAAATGACTACTATTACTGATTATTTCCCTTCCCAATCATTGCCATACCTCTAGATGATAGGTACATACATAAAATAGAATAATTGTCTCAATAAACCACTGAAAATGTGTTTTTATACTGACCCCCCTTTAACCCATACCTGCAATAACCCATAGCTTTTTGGGGTCCATTGACTGCTATGGGTTAAGACAGAGTTGACTGTACTCACCAATAGGAACATCCTCAGTGTCTGTGACCATCCCCATCAGCAATTTTACATCCTTATAGGCCATATAGGAGGTATAGGAGGTATAGGCCATTTTACCAGATTCTGATTCTATACATGGCCTATACCCACTATACCACCTATACCCTATATACTTACACCACTTCAGAGATTGAATGTAGTAAATAGTACACATCTTCAGCCATAGAATGACTTGCCATGTAAAGTAAGTGAAGGATAAATACAGCCCATAACTGCCACAATTCATGAAGCAATTTTGTGCCAAACATTAGCGGCAGTGGTTATATTTGGCAATGGACCATGTGTTGGGATTTGCAACTTCAAGCTTATGCCAGAAGATTCCCGAACATTCAGCTTAGTAATTTGTCATGATACTTGGATAATTTTAGGTACTTTAGGTAGAATATTCTAGATACTTTTGTAGTATTTAAGGAGCTTGTTCTGAGCTCTAGTAGCTAACAATTTTAGTATTTACCTACTGCAAGCCTCCCACTGCTGTGGTTTACAACAGGTTATGGGCCCCAAGCCCCAGTAGAAGTCTCATCTTGCACATTCATTCTCTTTCAGACCACCCGAGCCCGGCTTTTTAGCCACATGTTGATTACTGGAAGTCCTCTTTAGGCAGGTGTAAAAGTCCTTTCTAGGCCACTGTAATTCCTCTTTAGGTTAGTGCAGATTTGCAGAAGTCCTTTCCAGGCTGTCATAATTCCTCTTTAGGTAGACGAAGTTATCAAAAGTAGTTTCTACACTGCCATAAATCATTTCTACATAGGTGAAATATTGTCGTTGTCACTGTAAACCCTTTCTAGGTTGGCATTCCATTTCTGAAGTCCTTTTTAGGCACCATATTTTCACCTTTTCAGGCACATTACATCACATTTTCATTACCTTTTGTTACATACCATTTCGTTACCTCCAGTTATGGAAGACCGGAGTAGCAACCATTTTGATCTCCTGAATGAGGAGAATTACTTCACTTGGAAGTACCGCATGGAAATGCATTTGATTCAGAAGGATTTGTGGGGAATAGTTTCAGGTATAGAAACCCATCCTGCCAGTAGAGTATGGACGCAAGTAGTCTGGGACAAGCGCACGAGGCTTGCTGCCACTGAGACCATTCTCCATGTGTCTGATTCCCAGTTACTGCTAACTCAGAAGACCATGGACCCTGTCCAAATGTGGCAAATTCTGAAGGAATATCATGAATCCTCAGGATGGGCTAACCATATGACCATTCTCTGTAGATTTGTTTCTCTCAAGATGGAAGAGGGAGCACCTATACAGGAGCACATCAATGATTTCAATAAATTGGACCAGTCCTTCAAGGATATTGGAATCACTCTGACAGACATGCTTAGGATGACTATCCTATTAGCATCTCTACCTCCTAGCTACGAGAACATCGTTACTGCCATCAAATCGTACATTGAGGCCAATACTGACCCTAGCAATCCAACGCATGGTCCAGACTTCAATTATGTCACTCGCCGATTGCTCAATGAAGAGCGCCGCCAGAAGCTGAATTCACTGGAAAGTGATATCACATTAGCAGCATGATCATTCAAGGGCCAACGTGCCGACCCAGCCACAATTACTTGCTATGGATGTGGACAGAAGGGCCACTACAGAAACAAGTGCCCAAATCTTGCCTCAGGGGGAGAATATCCATTGAAGGCAAATGTTGCAGTTGAAGAAGATACAGATTATGCTTTTTAGGAACTTGAAGTTGAGGGGGAGTGTTGGGATTTGCAACTTCAAGCTTATGCCAGAAGATTCCTGAACATTCAGCTTAGTAATTTGTCATGATACTTGGATAATTTTAGGTACTTTAGGTAGAATATTCTAGATACTTTTGTAGTATTTAAGGAGCTTGTTCTGAGCTCTAGTAGCTAACAATTTTAGTATTTACCTACTGCAAGCCTCCCACTGCTGTGGTTTACAACACCATGTGCAGTGCATCATCAATCATGTGAATGTTGGACTTTGGACTTTGTTCCCACAATTCTTTCTTCCCTACAACTACATGGATTGATCATCGACCCTATTGGTGGGCCTATTTTCTTTGATTCTCTTTCAACTATGCCCACATCTCTTTGCTTGCAGTCTCACACAATGCTTATAAGCTGCTCTCATGGTCACAACCAGAAAGATCAAAGGTGCAAGCTGTTCTCTTGTAGTTCTCTAATCTTTTGCTAATGAATTTCTTTCAGTCATTTCTCTACCTCTTGAAGTGTTATCAATTATTGGTGGAAACCCTGGTGAAAGGTGTATCTACTAAGCTTCAATAACACTTCCTTTTTCTCATGCAAGGATTTCTGTTTAAATGACTGTTGAGACAGTGTCTGAATCCCTGCTGCATCTGGTTGTATCACATACCACATGGTACATGAAATTATCTGATTTCTTTATCCTAACTTTATGTTATCTTTATAGCATGTATGCTATTGATAGTCTTGGATCAAGCTTGATTCCATGTGATGGACCCACATCTAAACTGTGAACCTAAAAAGCATGCAATAAGTCCAGTAAGCTCTTTCATTTAAGAAATCTGATTTGAGACTAATGTGGACTCTTGTAGTATCCTGGATGTCATGCTGCTACCTTTTCTAGGTGACATTTGTAGTTGGTTTGGGTCAGTTGTACAGTGCTGGAACAGTGAGTCATTTTGATGTATTCAGATAGAAATTAGTGTCTTGTACAATGTACTATGTAGTGAAAATCATGATGTGAATTTATATTGTAATGATTCTGATGAATGGTCAATATTGAGCTGAGAGAAGTGAGTACTGCTGCCTTTATAGGGCCAAAATTAGTGGGTATATACATATGGAATCTCTGGACTTTAATGTGAGATCACACGAGATCATGCAAGGGCTTGCACAATCCCGTGAGGTCGTGCAAGGTCACGCATGAGCGCAAGAGATCGTGTGGGATCTCATGGGATCGATCTGCCTGGAAAGAACAACCCATTCCCCATTCAGCTGATTGAGGCACAACTGGTCACAATCAGTCACACTCAATCTTCCGCCTCATCCACCGTCCAGTAGGCCCTTTTGTGTACATAATTGTATGGGCCGCTGAACCATCACTCATCACAACCAGGTGGTCTGTCACACATCCCCTGTCATTCACGCATTCGCTTAGGGTACATAGTGTATTTTAGTTTTTCCACGCAAACAACAAAATTAAAATAAAAAAAAAACAATACTGGCTGAACCCACATAAGTTGAACACCCCACTTCAGATTGTTCCTCTCACCATGTCCAATGAACCCCAGCCAGTCTCATTGGTGCAATTGCTCCATTCTTCCCAAACTGTGCGTCGTCGTCCAACCATCAACCCAGAATGGCTTCTTGCCGCTGCCACTCCTCCTGCACCAGCACCAGCACCAGCACCAGCACCAGCACCCAATTCTGATCTCATCGCCAATCATGGCAACGTTGTTAATCTTTCTCCCAGTCACCCAGCCCTTTCACCTCTTATGAGGATGACTGGGACAGGGATCTACCCAGCACTACCCACGCACACCACTGGCAACCCTACGACCGTGCTCCCTCAGCCGTATGTCTGACCTGGACCAGCGGTGGCCAGGCTGCTCTCCCACGCTTTCAATCCTAACGCCTTCCTGGGAGATCCTCCAGAGTCCAGTGCACCTGCGTTCGTTGGAGCTAACACCACTGGGCGCAAGAAGGCATCAATTCTACGTATGACCTTAGGCAAGGGCCAAGCACCTGTCTGCCACATTCTGATATACCTGTTTGTTAGTCCTGTTCATCGCCTCGAGGCTGAAAAAAAGGACAATCCTCATGTACAAAGGGGCTACACCCTGCCGGAGTCAGATGTGTACAACCTTGAAGAGACCGACGTTGCACAATTCCAGACACACATGACAAAACTTGACCTATGCATCACGTACTGCACGACAACCGACGATACTTACAAGGACATTCATGCACAGCTGCTTGCACATAACATGGACCTCATGAAGCCCAAGATTCCTGGCCTCAAGAGCGACAATCTTGACAGTCTCACATTCAAAAATATGGGATGGTGTTTCCTTCAGCTAGTGACCCGCAAGCCGTACCATGCCCTACTCACATACAACAAGAAACACACTGAGGATCAATCGAACCTCTCCTACATGATCCAGTACGCCAGTCTGGAATCCAAATTTAACGGATGCTGGAAGAAGAAGCCATTGTCAATGCCCGGGCAGTTCACCATCGTCATTGGTATGTTTTGAAGCCTGCTGGGGCCACTAACTGAGCTAATCACGATGTATGGCAACATAGCACCGACCACTGCACCCATCTGTCACAACCTCCATAATCGCAACTTGTACGTTGGAGACTACGGCCCCAAGGGAATATCTGATGCTTCACAAGACGGGATTCATGCCTGTTTTGCGGAATGGGCCATGCACAACCTCGGATTCATCATGCGAAGCTGCGGTGGCGGGGGCGATGAAAACGAATTACCTTGCCTACATGCATGCCGAGGCCTCTGCCCTGACAAACTCAGAGGAGACGTTCCAGTCAATCACAGTATCCCAAATTGTCCTCATTGGAGCCGTTCCAATGCTGCAACACAGTGGGCAGGGATGCAGGTAAGTGGCAAAGGCATGAAAGGCAGACAAGCTCACCATGTTTGTTCATAGATTGGTCCAATCAGCGGTCATGCAAACAAGCATCCTGGTTCCCCAATGGCAGAACCTCAACATGCAGCGCCTGTGCGGAGCCTATCACCTATCAGGCCAGTCGAACTGGATGTCCTCCCTCTCCTGGCTCCACACTATGCCAGTCTTATCTGGCCAGACTGTGCGCGAGCAGAACTCGCTTGGCGCCAGCAGTTTGCCTCATTCTACACACAACTGGTTGATGAGCGTTACACAATAGGCCTTGATACCATGGCTCTGATGGGCCCCAGCATTGAAGCCCTCGCTGATGCCATACTCACCCTGTGCCTTTTTGTGGCCAAGAACGGCTGGGATGCACCGAATGAGAGGTTTCATGAGTTCATCGACAACTGGCAAGGTCCAGAGTTCAGTACCCCAGATATTATGTGCGATAATTGGCACCTACCAGCCACATTGGGACAAATGAAGGTCATCGTCGAACCCAGCGGCAGCCACGGAGCAGGCATCAATAAAATAGTATTCAGAGAAGCACTGTTAAAGGCGATGAGAGACACAGACCTCTACTCTGCGTTGCCAAACAACTCCCCCTACTTCACTGCTAAGTTTCCAATGGCAGGCACGATGACCTCGCAGAGAATCCAATGGAGAGCGCAAGGCTTGCTGCTTGCAATTTGCACAGTCACATTTCGCATGCCACCATTGCCCATCTCTCCTTTTTTATTCCTCGCACTTGTCCTCGAGACACCTCAGATACCTCACGTGTTGGATGCATTGACCGGCCCTGTAGTGAGGGCACTGGATCCCGCATGTGAAGCCTTCATGGAACCATGGCTTGGATGTCGGTTGAATGAGCTGTTGACCACCGAGCCAGCAAAGAATTGGGGACGGGATCCAAGATACTTGTGGGTCACTCATTTCTGCGAGCCCCATTTGACGGTAAGATGAAAAACAACTGTCGACCGTCCCCTCCCATGCTCATCGCTGTCCATCCCAGGCTTTAGAAGTGGGATTGCAGGCCCCAGACCCAGAAAAAGCCATACTTCAGAACAGGTTAGTACTCAGACTTATCCTCTTATCACACCCATTTGTCAAGCAGAGTGATGGTTTCATGGCCTTGCGGCAAGGCTTTGCATTCAATTTTGGACATACCAGGTATAAAGGTGGACTGGTGCGTACACCATTGTTCTCTTTCCACTTCTCTCAATGAAAGACGCTTCATCTAGCCATCGCTTATACAGAGTAGCCATCCTACGATCCAAGACGATCCTAACGACCTCCTAGAATACCTTGAGAGCAATTACGATTGCAACATACATTCCATTGATGCCCTCATGGAGGTCATACAGATCGAGACCAGCACTGTAGGCACAGATGTGTTCTGTTCCAGAAGATGTGACTGGGGCTTTGGCAAAGACGAGAATGGATGGGACCTGCCACTTTATATCAGTGCCAAAAAGGCTTTCCAGGCAGGCTTGTGTGCCTATCTGGAACATGACTTGATTGTCCATGGGAGGTGCTTCCTGCAAATCACAATGAGCTTGCCTTATACTCGTGGTCGGTGAAAGTGATGGCCAGTGCCTTATTTGGCACAGCATGGTACTTGGGTCTTATCACAAAAAATTCTAATTGTGCTATCTACCATCACCATCGTTTCAAATGTACCAACTATTCATTCTCTAAAACTGCGTGTGACCCCCATTTGCCTTGAGAACAGCCTTGACTCGATCCGACATGGTCTCAATATGCTTATCAATATCCTTCAAAGGCATCAAGACCCACTCCTGCAAAACCACTTCCCGCAGTGCCTTGGTGCTCGTCGGATGCCTTGGGAGTGCACGGAGACACTTCTTGAGCTCATGCCAGACTGGTTCGATGGGGTTAAGATCAGGAGAATTTGGTGGATGAGGAAAGAGAGGGATGTTATTTCGTGCAAGCCAGCATTTGGTGGTCTTGGCTGTATGGCTTGGTGCGCCATCTTGCTGGAAGGTGAGTCCTGGCTGGGCTTTGTCCAAATCCTTCCAAAACACCTTCAACTGACCCTCTAGCACCTGCTCTTGATAGCGAGCTGCTGTCATTCCTCTGCCTTTTCCACCAGGATACTCGAGAACAACTAATGGCCCCTTCCACCCCAATGCAACACATCCCCACACCATCATGCGCACGGGAGACTGCTTAAAGGTTGGCACTATGCAGTCTTCATCCAACTCTTCATCAGCACGCCGTGTCACAAAAATCCGACCCGTCTTATCATCAAGATGGATGTAACATTCATCTGACCAAACCACCTTCCTCCAATCCTGCTTCTTGTGATCCTTCGCCCATTGTTTTCGCACCTTCTTTTGGTTTGCAGAGAGAAAGGGACGTTTCCGTGCAACACGTCAATGCAATCTGTGGTCATCCAAGGCCTTGGCAATAACCTTCTCGCTCACATCAATACCGACTTCATTCCTGAGGTCTCTGAGTGGCAGTCGGCGGCTTTTTACAGCTGCATGAGCAAGACGACGTGAGGTATGCTCATCAATCTTCTTTGGACGTCCACTACAGGGTAGATTTTCGACAGAACCGCGCTCCCTGTACTTCCGCCAGATTTTTCGTGCCATCTCATATGGAATGCCAGTGAGAAGGGCACTTTCATTTAATTTCTGTGTAGCGAGCATAGCACCAATGAACTGGTTTTTTGCTGCCTCGTCATGTTCATGTCGCACCATGTCTTTGGGCATCAGAAAAAGAAGCGGAATGACATTGGCAAAGTAGCTACACAAACAAAAAACTAATGATCGGCTGTGCAGCGGCCATCACTTTCGCTGACCACGAGTATGCCATGTGGCAGATCAGTTATAAAGGTACAGTCAACTTGAATCTGAAATCACCCATTGGACCTGATGCATAACATGCCCACCAACAGATACAGTTCTTACCACCTGACTATCACCATCCCCCTTCCCAGTCGTTCAGCACAAGCACGTGCTTCACCATAGCCAAGGTGAAACTAGATGACGACCTCTGTACCCTCTTATCGGGCCGTTCCACTGAGGTATTCCCTGATTTTGCAGCTTGCTTGGACCTCTGGCTTTCCGATAATTCAAATATCATTACCACCATTTAGAATATCATTGCGCTGAAATAGAATTTATTATAGAACCAATGAGCTGTCACAGGACCATCTGGTCAGTCACAAGGTGTGACTATGTCGATTACGTAACATCATTGGCAACATACTTCATACGATAACTCCCATTCTGTAATATCAAGATAGTAATCTGGCACTTTCGAAAGGGACTGGGCATGTTCAGGGTAGTCAGCTTCCACATCTGCAATATGTTTCAACTCGCGGAGTAAAGTGGGAGCTCGGCCGAAGGCCTGGTGGAAACTTTGGCAATAAAAGAGGGTCATCTGCTGTAGCAGACATGCCAACATGTCCTCTGTATATCTGTTCTTCTCAACCCGGATACTTTCCAAACAACCCCTCCATGTACTGATCACATGATGTAGCGAGCAGATGAATGGAGCCTGACACATCCAGCTAGACTCTGCAAGTCCACGGTGAGCATCAGGAAGCTGGGCAATCCAGCACCAGTCGTATTGTCCCCGGGGGAAACAGTGGCCAATGTGAATTTTGTGCTTCTTGAGAGAAGAGTCGCCTTCAATGAGCCTCAAGTGCGTGTCGAGAGATAGAAACTCCAGCCTGAAACCCAATTCAGAGAGCTCCCATAGGATTTCATGAATGTCGTCTGTGGCGAGCTCAGTCATCGACTTTCCCTGCCAGGTTGGCTCCACAGAGGCTCCATCCTGAACAGACATTTCATCGAGACAACCGACAAAGAAGCTTGCTGCCAAATCGTGACGTTTGGTCTCCCTCCCCCTTACCTGGTCGTGCTCTTCCGACTTGCCAACCCAGTCATAGCTCAGAATGGTTCGCCACATTTGGTGGCTAAGCTTCATGGGAGAATATGAAGAAGTCTGCATGGTGACATGGCCTGGATGAAGACGGAGCCAAGTGCTCAACATGCTTCGACGTTTGGCTGAATCAGAGATGGTCACAAACAGATCTGGACAGGGGAAAGCGAATGGGGCTGCGGGCACATGTAAACTAGCCTTCTCTGCATTGACACAAAGTAATGCTTCTTGCCATGGTCGACGAATTGCCAGCAGCAGTTCATGCATGATCACCTCATATCTATTGGCAGGGCCAGGTTTCAAATTACCCTTTCGAGAGCGGCCAGCCTGATTGTCTATTGAACCAGAGGTTATTGAGAGCACACAAACTAGAACATGGATATTGCTCACATGGTGCAAACACGCCCTCAGCCGGCACATTTTTTCTTACCCAGGATGTTGTCAGCTCACTTTGGAGTTGCCCCGATGTCCAGGTGAACACATTTGGTGCCTCAAATTGAGACCTTGTGAACTGATCGAACGCCTTATACTTGCCTTCCTGAGCGCCCGAGCCCACGAAGACCGAACAAAGGCGTAGAGGGCATGGGCCAAGATGAACCTGCCCATCCACAGTGGTTATCGCCATGACCTTGTCAATCCTCATATGAACCAGATCATCCAGTGGGTGCAGGACCCAGACAGGCACCCCAGCCCCATGTAACTGCTGAGCGACCCGGATGTTTGTGGTAAAGCATCCAACGAGATCCATGTCCACCTTGCGCATCAATGAGGTGCCGTCTAACGCAGTAAACCATGGCCGAATAGTCGAGAAGTACGCCCAGATGGCCTGGACTTCTAGGACTAATCTCTGTGTCTCCACAACAGACAGACAAAGCCTGTGAAATGTCATCAGCATACTCTTCAACCGATCGAGAAAAAGGGCTGCATCTGCCTGGAGCTCCTCCACACAATTGGCTCCCGCCACAGACTCATCATCTCCCATGGGGATGGTTGCACATTTCCCAAGGATGAGTCTGCAGCGATCCTCGAAAACTGATCGGCAGTCTGCAGTCCAAAAACCTGGGCCTTGAATTAGGGAGGACGTGTTGAGCTCAAGAAAGTCGGCGGAGAGAGGCAGCCAGAACAAAGGCATGTCGGGATCTGACTCATTTCTCTCACATAGTCGTAAACAAGGCAGGTGCGGGCGGGACGTGCAGTAAGGCTGGGGCCATGAGAGAGGGTCATCTTCCCCATACCAGAAATCGTTTCTCATCCACATCTCGCAGTTTACGCCTAGGGGCGGATTAAAAAGGAGTGGACTTTTTGGGCTCGTTATGAAGATATGGTCATTGACCACAGCACTGCATAGTCCATCCCAGCCCTGAATAGCTAGGATCATGTCAGTAAGTGTCGCAACACAGGGAATGGCAGTCTGCAATGCATACGCTTGTTTGGTTGGGCCAGCTTTGTCAACAACATCAGATCACCTCTGATGGTGTCTGCAGTGATTCCAGTGTCAGAGTGCCGCATCCTAAAAAGTAGACGGCAATGAGTCGTAGCCAAAATTGGAGTGCAGGTGGAGTGAGGCTTGCAGTTGGGCACATCGATGTATGTCTAGATATGCCAACGAACGATGACCCAAAGGTCTAGTCGCAAGTGAATTGCCTCCACGGAAGCAAATCCACTGATCCGATCAATCTCTGCCTCATGAGGACAACATCGGTCGGGGGGGGGGGGGGGTCGATGATGGGAACCAAACTCACTTGGGTGTGATGCGCTGGTGGGTTAGAAGGTTGGCTGGAGATGCAAACAGCCGTCAATAGTGGTGATAGAAAGAGGTTCCCTTACATAACAGCAATGGAACATGCCGTGGCTTATTTTTGCTGTATAGATGGGGGTGCAGGGCACCCACATAAAAATACCGGATGTCTTTGTTTTGGGACCGATATCATGCATTTCAATAGATCCTGTTTGCTGCTGGCGCAGGCACACTGTAAGTCATAAGGCCATCACTGTGCAAGATGGGAGCATACCAATTCAGCCATTGAACCAATGGCCTGCCATACCTACCACAACTTATAGCCGCACTTGCAGGCAGGCACACGGTGTCGCCACAGTGATATCCCCAAAGTCTGCCAAATAAAGTTCGACCCCATGGATGTAGACCTATTATTGATATCATTTGAGTGATCTAAGCGATGCGCGAGGCATAGATCGATGAATGCCCAAGCCCACGTTTTCATTTAATCATTGCTTCAATAGATTTACAGCTAAAAAAAATGGGGCCAAAAACATCAAACGATTGGACCCCCACTGATTACCTGCTTACCACTGCAGTGCTACGTGTCCACCGTTGTCTGGCCAAACACACCTCACCATGATACCTCAGTCCATGGTTGTTTTATTCTACAAGGCCGCTATCGTTGTTGCAGATGTGATGATGGCCTGCCTCAGACACCCAGGACGTTTGCTGTATGGAGATGTGCGTGTGACCTCCTGCCTGAGTGGCAAAGTCCTAATCGAGACTGATGCCAACAGAGCACCGATGTGGACAATCAGACTGATGATGAACTCCTGAGACTGTGGGACTCAGTGCCAGAGGTGGAGTGTACACATGAAGGCTCCCCACACAGGCTCACACCAGATTTGGTGGCTAAATGGGTAGATGGGATGCCAGCGGGTTGGCCTCCGGAAGCTTTGGCGCAGGATCTCATTTGTAACCGCACCAACATTCCTGTGCCTCCTATCTGGCGGGTTCTCTATCTCGATGAATCTGCTTGTATCCTTGTCATGGACTACATTCCTGGCATCACATTGGGAGAGGCTTGGCCTACCGTGGGGATCTGGCACAAGCTTCATATGGCGCTGACAATTGCGAAGCTATGTATGCCAGCTCAGGTCCATCACACATCCCTGATCGCACATTCCTGGTCCTGTTCTTGAGGGTGAAAAGCTGGGCCGATGTTATGCCTCTTGTATATTCGGCCCCATGCGTCCGAGTAAGGGGCCCTTTGCCACCTCAGAAGAGTTCATTGAGTTGTTCAATAACGGAATGGACAAGGCCATGTGTGCCTGCTTGTGTGTACACAAGGGCCCGCTGAAGGACGATGGAACTCTTGTATACTCCCACGTTGATCTAGCACCATGAAACCTGATCCTAGGAGAGGATGGGCGACTGTGGCTCATTGATTTCAACACTGCCAGCTTCTATCCTAGATGGTTCGAATATGTGAACATGGTGATGGATGCCTGGTTGGAAAGAGGAAAGGCATATGATGCCATGTGGTGGGCATCTATCCCGTTCATCGCAGATCCTTTTTTGGGTATTTATGACTGGGTGCAGCTAGTAGCGCCTGAGTGTTTGTAGACACAAAGTAATGTCAGATGAAGATCTTTGTATGTAAGTAGTCTCGTGATGACAAGGGTTCCTTACTTTACATCGGAAGGAAAGATAGTAGCAATGAAGACCTTATTATCTGTGCAGGTTCAGTGAATGCCAGAGATCAGTTCAGATTTTGTGAGGTGTAAAGTCAAAATCAATTGTGGTCATATCAGGCAACAGCTACAGCAGCATATATAGTCGTTCATAGGTACGGCGGAAGAATTTTCTCAAAGCTGGTAGGAAGTTTGTAGCCGAGCCATAGTGTAGGGAATCAACGAAACCTACCCAGTCTCCTCTACAAGATGATGGTCACCAGTTGTCTCGAAGGAATGTAACAGCTGAAACTGACCTCATAATGCCTTAACTGTACTTGGATATAAGGTGTTGAGGGCAAAGGCATAAAGCTCACAGTGAGAGTATATCCTCTTCCATCACTCCTGCTCCTTGCTCATCTGCGACTTGGACCACATCGTCGTTCCATTGCGAGGCAAGCCATTGCCAGTCGTCCTGAATGAGACACGCATCCATGAACACTTTCAGGGTGCGGAATACCCAACAGCGGCAGGCCGCACAGTTGGACCCCATCTGGATGGTGTCAAGGCCTGCGGTTGTCAGCACCGTCATCAATTGGCCCACTGTGGGCTTGTCCTCGGTGATGATGGCCAAGTCCAACATTGGCCAGATCTCAGCTGTAGTCGGTATCATGTCACGGGCGTTAGCACTACAAAACAACCCCATTCAGAATATTGCCAAACCCACAGAGTATAACTCACTTAACATTCGGGAACACCCCATCCTCCGTTATAACGCACTGGATGTCGAGTTGTATCCTTTCATATTTACGGCCAGGCATTGGAATGGGCCATATGAGGAAGTAGTGAAGGATCCTTTTCCCAATAATATTGGAGTCGAACAGTGTCACCCAACCCAGAATCCATTCCACCGCTCTAGCCAGACGTTTTTTTGCCGATGTCATGCATTTCAATTTGGCCTGTTTGCTGCCGGCGTGGGCAGACTGTAAGCTATAAGGTCATCACAGTGCAAGATGGGTGCATACCACTTCCACCATTGGAGCGATGGGCTGCCATAGATTGTCCTACCACGACTTATAGCCACACTTGCAGGCAGGCACACGTTCAGCAAGGCGCCTGACACTTGGTGGGCATAACACGGTGTCGCCACAGTGATATCCCCCAGCTCTGCCAAAGAAACTTAGAGCCCTTTGATGAATGATGGAGGCACCAAGAAAATATTCCGATGTACATTTTGGATAAACGAGCAGACACAGTCGTGCTGGAGTACGGAAATGACCAAATTGCATAGCCAATATATTGATGTTGACCAGCTTCACCCCCCACTCTATCACTGTAGGGGAAATTCAGTCAACGAGAGTGGTGGCCAGTGATGCAATGTTCCTACCTCTATTCGGTCGTGTCAGGACCGCTTCTTGGATTCGTTGCACCACGGTTGCATTCTTTAGCCCAGCTGTTCAGTGCATTTGACCGGGATATGGAAAGGCTCCCTACTCCTGACAAAGCCAACAATGATAAGCTTGCAATGGTGCTGTCGGGGTCAAGACCTACCAGCGTCACTCTCAGCCACCATAAGATCCACCTCCTCTTCCAGCAAGTGATTTGGTCCTGCTCCGAGGGATGAAACTGTGAGCCAGGCGTGCGTACTTATATTGAGATCAATGACCATGGCTGGCCAGCAGCGGTCAGAGGCTGAGAGCCTAAACTGAAATGAGGGGAGAACCAAATATAACTCAGAACAGATTTACCTTTTCAAGTTCTAGCTGCAGCCACCCATGGGCGACTGAACTGAAGGGAGAACCAAATATAACTCAGATTGGATTTACCTTCCCAAGTTCTAGCAGCAGCCACCCATCAGCAGGTTCTAAAGCACCTGTCTGCATTTTGAGTCTTGGTGATGGAACGGCCAATCTCAGGCTTCCCCTGTAATCTAACTGGATCTACCCATGGTATTGCAAATCGATACATGCTGATGAATGTCTAAAGCATGGACCAGCGACTTACGTGTCAAGCTGGAATGGAGGCAAGCAAGGAAGGCAAGTGACGACCATTACAGGACAACGTAGAAGGTGAGTGATGTGACACACTGGCTGGTCAGTCACCTGGGTGACATGACTGACCCCCACCCTCATCACCATGTGTGACTAAGAAGCAACAACTACGTCAAACATTTCCTCTCGTCTCACCACCTGTATGGTGGCCCTTGCTCGTCATGGCTGCTGATGCCAGCCATTCAATGATCAGTGAGTGCCATCCGATTGTCTCTCGCCCTTCAGATGTCGAAGTCCTGTGGATGGCACTTTCCCCCCCACATTGACCCTGTTTGCGCAGTTGGACATCTATTGTCACCGCGTCGCCTCAATTAACGGTTAGATGTACGTTGCTGTGTGCCATTCCTATATTGTCGTACTAGCATCGTCAGAGTCCATGGACTGATTTTGCGACATCAGTGCAAACAGCCGCAGCTACCAAACTCCTGCAATCACTTCCTCTACACAATCACATCCGACTCACATCGTTTCCCCTGCTCGCATGCTCTTCTCCCCCAAGCTGTCTGCCAGTGGTATCTGAGTCTGACTCTCCTGGAGAAATTGTCGCCGTCGCAGGGGTATGGGCAGGGTTTGGCCCATTCATCCAGGTAACTGCGCCTGTCCTGCACATGGCAACAACCCACTCACCTCTTCGGCTTTCATCAGGATCTCGCTCAGTCCCTGCTGGAGTCGTTCCATCGAGGTATGGCTCGACTCCCTGAGACCGTCTTCAAGGCCATCCATCATCTCGCACATATGGAATCCCAAAAACGCGTGGAGCTGGTGGAGGCCCTGGTATATTGGCATTTGGTCGATGAACTCATGCAGTTTGAAGGCATCGATAAGGGCCAATTTTCTGTGGATTATGATGTCATGTTCAAGCCTACGGTCAAACTAACACAGGTAATGTGTCTGCCGGTGTTGCCTGTCTTTGTCTCATTCATTCTTTGTCAAGTGGGTAGCTCGCTTGAAAGACTGGCCCTCTGTGTTATTAGGTGCCCTCCAATCTCAGGAAAGCAGTCGTTCACATGTGAGCCTGCCCTGTCTCCCCAAAGGCACAATGCTGTCAGCCGAACAGAAGGAGCTTTGGCAGGATTTGCTGGCCGCCTGTTCTTGGACTCACCGTGGTCATTTGAGCTATTGGCAGAAGGTGCTTCATCTCATTGAAGGGGTGGCTTGGCAGCTCAGGTGGATGCGCCATACTCGGGGCAACCCTGAGGCTTATGGGAATAAGTTACAAACATGAGTGATGTGGCCTGCCATGCAGTGCCATGAGCTGATTATTCCTGCTGAGTAGGTTCGCAATTGAAATGGGAATGTCAAAACTGTGGCAGCAAGTGCAGGGCAGCATGAGCACGGTCACCACCCGGAATAAAGATGCCATAGCGACATTGATACAATGTGTAACCATCTCTCCCCTCATTCTGTTCAAGTGGAACAAAGATGCTGCACCTATTCCCATGCAGAGTTTGCTGGTATGTTCGTCCCTTTGTTCTGCAGTACTGTGATTCAAGTTACCGTCCAGTATACCTGTAGCTTTGATGACTGGGAAAAACTGGTGGTTCTCAAGAATGTTGAGAAAGGGCTTTGGTCTTTGTTATTGGGAGTGGCAGGGGGCACCTTCGAACCCGAAGAGGGCCTTGTGTGTTTTCTTCAAACTTTTTGACCTGAATTTGAGGGGGCAGCACATACCATGCAGATCTCTCCATGGTTTGATGTCACCGCTCAGTTGAAGCCCCCGAGAGGCTCCAAGACCGCTTCAATTCAGGTGGCGCCAGATACCATCACACACATAGAGTCAATGGTGTCGCTGCTGAGTACCTCCAATAACAATGAGGATGCCTCCGCAGTTGAAGACGAGCATGCAGTAGCTGGAGGTCTGGAAGAGGCAGAGGACATACAGATCGCTGTGGCTGACAATGGAATGGTTGGAGTTGTTACTGTGTTCCGTGAGGACCGTCCTACACGAGTCCGATGGCCAGTAAAGACAAAAGCCGATGTTGATGCAGACGAGTCCCCATCGGAGGAAGAGAGAGTGCCTAAAAAGCATAAGAAGAAGACTAAGAAAAAGAGCCAGGACCTCGCCAGTGAAGATGACAACGTGGAGGAGTCGAGAGCAGTGTCTAGTGCCCATGCCTTCAAGCGTCACAAGCCTCCGCCATTCAGGTTGTCCAAGTCGGAGCTAAAGGTGTATGCCAACAATGGTGCCGATGATGAGAACTATGCCTGGTGCCAGGGTTTTCTGCAAGCGAGTCACACCAAGGGCCCTGTGATGGATGCAGTTCGACGCCCGTTGCACATTAAGAGGTGTGTGGCTCCTGTGATCCCTGATCCACCACCAAAGAGTCTCCCCCAACTGCCCGTTAATGCACGGTTGACTGAGCGAAGTTGTCCGATCGCCGTGGATGTTTACAGTGTGTTGGAAGAACGGTGGGTGGAAGTCAGGATCGACTGTTTGAAAGCTTCCATGAGTATCTGAACCATTTGAATTGTGTACAAAGGAGTCTGAGGTCTGATGGGTAGGATCCCTTTGAGAGAGGGATATTGGAGTCTCTTGTTGCATGTCAGATGGACAAACCCAGGGACCCGCCTTGGCTGGAACATACTGACAGCCCATCACGAGTGGCTCACCTGCGGTATTCGGAGCATTTACCAATCCTTCCTCTGTTGCAGGAGAGGAGCATGCTAGTGACTGATGTTCCCCCTCATGCAAAGAATTGGGGGTGGAACCCGTGGACGGTGAGAGAACTGGGGGATTTAGATATGCCTATCCAAGTGCATGGTATGTCATCCCTGGCCTCCAGTCAGGCCAACTCATGGAGCATTGCATCTCTGCAGAACTGGTGCAACGCATGACTGACAGCTCCGATTGGTCAACCAAACCTACCGTGGAAATAACCTCCAGCCTTCGAATGGTCCTGGAGGAGGGTTTGAAAGGGAACAAGGGCAGGATTCTGAATGCTCTGACTCTGCCTATGCCCGATACAACGTTACAGAGCCCCTTGTTCCTGTACATTGCATTGGCCTGTTCCAAGCCCACATAATACTGATGATTTGCAGTCAGGCAGCGTCCCACTTGGACGCCTGCAAGGGCACCCAGTCAATTGGTAGTGATCTGCTTGGCACCCCCTTCCCTGCCGCTGCATTGTCATGGGGTTTGGCTTCGAACGCAGGCACCATGACACCGCCTCACACAGACTTTGGTGGTTCTGCCGTTAAGATCGATGTCCTCACAGGGTGCAAGGTATGGTTCGTCATCAGCAAGCACCAAGAAGACAAGAGGGGCAAAACCTGGGATATGTTTGTTTGTGACTTCCAGGCAGATAGCAAAGTCAACTCCGAAGTGTACAAATGTGAGATCTTGCTGCTGGAGCCAGGGACACTGTGGTCAGTTCCCAGTGGCAATCGTTCCTTCAGACAGGACTGACAATATGGGACTGGCATTACAGGTTCCAATGTCCGAACATGCTGCACGCTGTAGCCACCCAAGCCAATTCCCTTGTATTTGGACAGCATTTCTTTCCAGCTTCAGCAATATGGTCGGTAGTAATGGGATGGGTACATACTGCGTTTTTGTCTTGGGCTATCACCAATGTGGAGCACAAGGACATGAGGATTCTTTTGCTTTGCATGATGGCCCACTGGAAAAAAGTTATCACTGCAGGGGAGCCTCTGGAAGGTAGGACATCACGCCTCACCTGTTGTGCCCCTTTGCTCACCGGGATGTCTAGAGCACGATGGCCATGTGCCAGATTTGCATATGCGGGAGGGGCTATTGGATGTCTGCGCCTTGGGCAACTTACTGATCTATCTGCTGGTGTTATCCAAGCATCAGGATGAGTACTGGGACGACCTATGTTTTGCATTTACACAATATTGGGAGCTTGTATCATGGGGGAACGAATGTCTGGCCCTCACAGCCATGGATGGAAGCGATGATGCTTATGAGCTCTATGTGGCTGTCAAGCTGTCAGCGCTGCAGTTTGGACTGGCTCTACTTGACTACCACACCTCAGTGGCAGATAGCTCCTTATACGAGGCTCTGGACAGTGGGGACCGGTTCAATCGTATCTGGTTCCGGAGCGATGTGCTGGGGGCATTTGATCAGACGTTTGGCAAAGAGCTACGACAGGAACAGCGAAAGAAGAGGCGTCAGCCAGAGGACAATCTGTTCTGGGATATTCCGTTCAGCATCAGCACAGTCGAAGGTCAGGTTTGCCCTTTGGCTGAAGGGGAGTATCGTGCTAACTTCATTCATAGCCATTCCAGATGATGTGCACATTATTAGCTATGATGAGCTACCTCCCATCGAGGAGGAAACCGATTCATCAGCAAGTTCTCCTTTGACAGATTTGTCGGAATCTGAGCCCTTGCAATCCCCACCCCCAGCCCCAGCTGTGACGCCGGTATCAATGGCCAGTCCTTCCAGAAAAGCCCTCGCCAAGCGTCCCGAGACAATTATTGTAGCGAACTTGGCAAGCTCGCAATCTGAGGACGCCGCATCAGCAGTGGAAGAAGACATCTGGCATCCTGCAACTAAACGATCTCGCTCAATAGAGTGGTCTGAGCATGAGCACTCAGACATCCTGGTCGGCAGCAAAACTCCCCGCCCTTTGAAACAATCCAAGAGATCAGCCACGCGAGGCACATTGCTACTTGAAGATCAACCCATCCCTGTTCACCGCCTGGATATTACTTCCAGTACGAAGTCCATAAATGACTGGAACGCTTCCAAACAAGAGGCCCAGGATGAGGAGCAAAATGCTGATTATGAAGATGAAGACGTTGGAGATGACTCTGATGATGAGGAGCATCAAGCAGATGATGATGCTGATACCAATGGGAGCGATGATGAACCTAGACTTCCGTGGCAATGGCAAAACCAAACTTGGGGGGAGTATGGAGAATAAACGTGTGAACACGGCAATACTAGGATGATCGTGTGTGCGAGTGGGTTCGGGGCACCTCCGTGCAGTAAATCAAAGCTTTAATGGTGCAAAGATACGCTTGGACTATGCAGTCAAGCAGATAATACGATGTGAGTGTCGAGGAATCGAAAGAATGACTGTAAGTCGTGAGGTCTCGTAGAACGAGAGGGAATGGCGCCTGATATGACGTGAATATCAAGAAACCGTATTCTGAAATGGAAATGGAGAATGAGACTTGAGAAAATGTGCTCGAGACGTTAATATGAGTGGGGAAATGAGAGGGAAATGCTTGAGCGATACAGCAATAGATTGAGGGACGGGCAATGCTGGGAATTAATGTGCTGGTCAATCGAATAAATGTGAATGAGGTGCTGAAACTGGCTGAAACTGATCCTAAACTGGACAGGCTGATATGGAAACGGGAGGTGAACGGTACTGGGCTGAAAACGATCCTATCTGATGTCAAAAACTTATCCTATAATCCACACTGGGATTTCCTATACTGAAACGATTGCTGAACTGGTCCTATACTGATACTAATCCTAAGTCTGCTCTGAGACTACCCAAGTGGGCGACGATGACGATGGCGAAGGTGAAAACTGGTAAAACGGTCCTATCTGGTGAAGTTGAAACTGGTGCTGCCTATAAAGTAAACAGGAGGCGAGGTATGGCATGGTTGATCATGTATTGGCACGATATTGACGTGTACCAATAGTGTTAAGAGTAAAGAGGGACAGAAACGTCTTCTTCACAGTTAAAGAACTGTGGAATAACTCAAGCAATACTGCGAGTTGACATGCAATCGACTATATGTGATGCAAGACGAATATTGCTGTGAAACGTCGAATAAACGTATGGTGATCCTATAGAAACGATGGGCAGATTCGTAGAGATTTGCTGGTCTGACTAGTCGATTTATTGTCAGTGCGTGCGGCGAATACAGTGTACGATGGATTGACATGTACGAGAATCAATACAAGTGTAGTCTGGTGAACGAGAGTGTACCCACTGGGTTGAAAAGTACTGAATGCTACAGTAATCTACGTTTTTATACTAAAGTCCTACATATATTAATAGAATCTCAAGCGACTTTTTACTAAGGCTGTAAGGCCTTAGCTGAGTAAAATCCTGAATAAATGTGACATATATCCGTCAGCTGAAGTATACAGCATTGTTCGAATTGCCGTGCTTGGTTAGAAAATGTTCTATAGTGGAGTCTGGCTATTGGGCCGGTTCTTGCTGTTTCGACTGTGTGTGCTGCAGATTGTAAAGATGTGCTAGTGTCACTGAGGTTGCCCAATGCATCTCTAATGACGTGCCAACTTGGCAAAGTAACAGCTTGAGTCACCATAGTTCTGGAGTATCCGTGATAGGTTGATATCTTTGATGGATGAGTGCAGTGATAAGTGACATTAATAGGGTCTAGCGATCAATGATGCGTAGCAACACGCTTTGATGCAGATGCGGCATTACCATATATGATTGGGGGCCCATCAAAATCAGTGTTAACGTGTCCGTAATGCCATGAAGTGTCAGATTTCAAGATGGGATGGCTATCCAACGTGCGAAGACATATTGCTGTGATACAAAAGTGGTATTGCCATGTCAGCAATGACTGGTTTGGTGAAAGTCTGTCAGGTGGACTTGGTGTAGGAATTAAGGGTAATTTTGTGAAATTCTGAGCATACAGAGCCTGGAGGCTCATCAGCGACGGCGCCTTTTTGGACAACCTCAAAAGCACTAGCCAGGCGATGTGGCAAGCGAATGACGAGGAGGGAGACGACAGCGTTGAGGACATGGCAGACTCTCTCCCCACCTCTGCACAGGATGGGTGGCAGGTTCAGGAGGAACGGGAAAGTCTGTCACCGGGGATGGAGTTCGATCTTGCACTGGCCACGATTGAAGTGAATGAAGCGACAGACCGAGAGATTGAGGAGACCCCCCCAGATGCGGTTATGACCAGTGAAGGTGCACCACAAACGACTGGCTGGCTGAGGCGCCCCAGTGGCCCCGAGGGCGAATTTGATGGAGGTAGACTGGAAGATGACTTTAATCATTTCCTCAACCCAGATGCTTTCACCCAAGGAGAAACGGATGAGGGGGTGCTCAGAGATATTGAACGCAAACCCCTGCCCCATATACACTCACTGGACATGCCTGGGGAGATCAGTCACTTGGCAAAGGAGTCCTCCGAAGTCCTGCACTTGTCCCAAACAGCGGACCTCATGGCCCTTATCAGTGCAACCAGTCACAGCCTCATGACGAGCCTGCCAATGCCACAAGCCCTCATCGACGACCTCTTTTGAATGAGTGTGTTGAGCGGTGCCAGCGAAGATGTGGCTGACGCCGTCTCAGAGGACGAATTCCATGATGTCATTGAAGTTAGCTCTGAGGAGGAGAATGCTCAGCCAGAGTTGCTGGAGGAACTAATGCTGTGGTGGGAGCAGATGAAGACTGCACTCTGGGACTATCTGAAGGATAAACAACCACTGGGTGCAATTGAGGTTGAAGAAAGCGCACGATGCAATATGTTACAGGTGAGTGACAATGCCACACCTAACAGTGTGTACCCTAGACAAAATCAGCATGAATCACAGGAGGAACTAGTGCTCGGGCGTGAGCAGAGGAGGAAGGAACTCCCGAACGACCAGAAGGATGGCAAACCACTCGGTCCAATCGAAGTCGAAGAAGGAACACCATGCAACCTCTTACAGGTGAGCAATGACGTGCCACACTTTGATGTGTGTACCCTAGTTAATAATCATACTTGGCAGTGTGTTTCGAATGTCCTGGACACCAATCTGGAATCATGCTGGCGTTTCGATGGAGTCTCCACCCCGTTAGAGAAAAAATCTCTGAAAAGGCTGATGAAGATGTGTAAATCCTGGCTCGATGATGGCATGGTAGCCGTCTCCCTGGAGGTGCTGTGTCAAGGGTATCCCTCATGGGGCACTGCTGAACCCTTGGCACTGGCGTCCTTGAATGCCGCCAGTAAAGTGTTCAAGAACATCATGAAGGTCAGTGGCAGTTACATAGCTTTGTGAAATAAGTATTCAACATGTGCAGGCACACACCGAACTTGGAAAGTCCGACTTTGTCCTCCCGGTTCATCAAGACCGCAACCATTGGATCCTGTTTTATCTCAACATTCCCTCCTGAAGGATGGTATGCTATGACAGTCTCGGTTGGCGTGAGCATGCAGCCACCAAGACATACAACATATGTGCACCTCTCACAGTTGTGAGATTGAACTTGAACTTACAATGATATGGTAGGAACTTTCATCGAGATTTGCCCATGCAGTATCAGACCTTGAGCATCCGTTTGAGTTTATAGTTTCCAAGGTACGTGTGCCCTTGAAATCGCTATATTCACATGCCTCATTGGTGGTTTTTCCACAGGATGTACCTAGGCAAAAGGATTCCATCAACTGTGGGGTGTACATGGTTGCGTTTGCCTAGTATCTGTTGTGTCATGGAAGGCCACTGCGTTCCGAAGACAAGTTCTGGTCGAGTGAAGGCTTCGGTGATCGTTTCTGCTTGAATATCTTACATCTTCTAGCACACAAGTGTTCCGGAGAGCTTGATAAGAGTGCCGTGTAATTCATTAATAGAAAATTCATACATACCGTATTTTTGCTGACACCTGTTACTGACTGCCTGGTTGTGTGACGCCTGTCACACATCTTTTTCAAAGTCAGCGCAATTTAGGAGATCATAATTTGAGCCTGCCATTCAAGTGTCCAGTTTGTGTGAGACATGAGCAGCTCCACGAACACGCCTTCAGTACCCGAGCTTCCCCTGTCTGGATATACAAGAAGCAGGCGATTGACTCAAGCACCTGCGAAAATCAGGCCGGATGGTAGGATGACTTGTTTGTAAAGGGTGTCATCATGGAATTCATCCCAGTCTAACAGGTGCTCCTCCCATTAAATGTCAGGCTCGCTCACCCATAAACATTCCCTCCAGTCCAAGGCCAAAGAGAGGGAAGAGGACAACTGGGAGAGATGGGACTGCTGTGTCAGGTTTGCCCAGGGGAGGGGTTGGAACAGGTATGAGAGGTCGAGCTGCCACTTGCTCTCTATTGATTTCCAAGTATAGAGCCTCCCACCTGCTCGAATAGCAATGGGACAGAGGAAACACCATTCCCAAGACCAGAGGCATGTCCCAATGTTGCCTGTCATGAGATGAGCCAGCAAGGGGCCATTATGGATGACGATGATGATGAGGAAGATTTCAAAGAAGATGAATTTGGTGTGTAATATAAATGGTTTGATGTACACTGACCTCACCATGTTTCAAAGGCTTCGACGACAACGATTCTGAGCCCACTTCGACCATTTTCAACAAGGAGACTGAAGAACACGAAGGCAACAGTGGAAGGAGAGGTCAGTGTAGTCGACAATCCTTGCCAGTCTAGGTCAATTTGATCCCTTACATCTCTGTCTGTAGTTGGGCACACTGACCCCGTGCCACCGATGCGGCAAGCGAATGTAAATCGGAATTGGGGAATGTACAATCTGCCAGCAGGCAGCCGGTACAACAACATGGTGGCCGCGAGTACAGACGGGTCAGGGATCGGGCATGCACCTCTGGACCCTGCAGTACCTTCTTGAACGGCTTCGGGAGTGACTCTTTTGCGCGATGGCATTGGCCACTCTCACTCCCGCACCAGTCCAGTCGTGATCAACTTGTACATCTCCCTGGAACACTGAGATGGGGTGGAACGCTCCCATGTTGAATACGACGTATCAGTATTGCAAATCTCTGCAGGTGACGTTCAAGGACTTTTAATCTTTATGTTCCTAGTCTAAAATTGCTATCTTAGGCGAAGCGCTGTGTTCCCTGATGGGTCAAGAGGGTCGAACTGCGCGTGCACTTCAAAAGTTGGACCCTACCCAACGGACCATTTCGACATCCACGTGCCCATTGTCTCTCAAAGATGGGGCAAGTGAGGACCTTTCCTTCTGGGAGATATCTACCTTGGACCGTATTCTGTCTGAGCACAGTTTGCATTACAGTACTCCACTTCGGCACTGTAGGGAGTGCCCCAACACCACTATGGTTTTGGAGCAAACCCAACTCTCACGAGCAGATCTCTACGTCCTTTATATTCACAAAACCCTCTCCGGTGAGGGTGAACTTCCGGAACTCCCTATGGTGGTGGCATCCACTGTTATCAACTCAACTGCCCCACCTACTATGGTCAGCAAGGACCCTGCAGCATGGGTGATCTGGGACCACATGTTCCTTGTTTCAGTCAGCTCAGCAGGATCATTATTTGATGAGGCCTATGACAAGCCATTCAAGATTTATGCTGCGGTCAACATCCTTATGGGCATTGCGCACAAAATCAATAAGTCCGAGAAGAAACCCTTGACCATGGGGAGGGGTGGGCGACTTCCACAAGTGCTGTCCTGGTTGAAAGCTTGAGTTGGGAAGCACCAGGTGGCCATTTTCGACCGATCACAAAAAACATTTGAGCGATATTTGACATTTTGGAACCGGGCTCAGCAAATGTCCCAAGAACTCAGCCAACTTGAGATGGGAGGGGTGAACCTGGACTCAGAACAATCAAACATGTTTCACATGCTCAAAGTATGGCAAGAAGTTCCAGCCAGGGTAGCAGAACCCGATGCTGAGCCACTGACTGATGATGAGCTGCATTATCTCCAACGACAGCTGTCTTTGAAGAAAGCGGAAGTGTACCTGAAATGCCAATAGATCAATCTTGCGCTGCTTTACAATATTAGCCTGACAATTTCAAATACCCATTGAACAAAACTACGAGCATATTGTTAGGAGTGTCCACCCCTTTTGTATTGGATCCACGATGTCCTCATCAACCATGTCAGAGGTCATAAAGGCTGCTATCTTATGGGGACACACCCTCCCTGGGTACGTCCTGTTGACCGATAAAGCCCCATGAATTTGACCTATGCCTTGTAGATTAATAGGGCGATTCCGAGCCATCCCTTCCGTTGAGGATGACATCCTGCCCAACCTGACGTTCGCTCTGCATCCCGACCATGGATCAGCACCCGAAGAGTACCAATGTTTACTTGATGGACTGAAGCATGCGCTGTTCATGTACCTACTCACCACTGGACATCTGGATCCCAAGTGGAACAATGCCGTCGCCTACCCGCCCAGTGTGCATATCATGGAATGGACATCGCTGCGCTATGAGATGCTGTATGCCACCGCTTTTCCTCACAGGAATCCTGGGAGCAGCTCAAAGATCCACGTGTGTCATTTTTGTAGTCCGTCCTCACTCAATGACTGATCAATGGCCATAGTTCTTTTGCCGAGTGTGGAGCGAAAGACTGGTGTGTCAAATTTAGTTGCAGAAGCTTCATATCTCCGGGAACTGACTGTGTGGCTATAGCCTGAGAATGTCGCACAACTGATGTTCCTGCCTGCAAAGAGCAATCAAGTCAGCGGCTGTATCATCAACATTGATTATGAACTGTCAGAAGCCTTGGAGGCTATGGCGTATATGGACATGGACACCTTTTTGCATGAGCTTGAACTATCAGGTCTTGTCGAGAGCTTGGGGGAAGAATATGACCTGTGTCATGACTGGATTCATGCTGAACTTCTTACAGCTATCAGTGACAGCGCAGAAGGCCTTTTAGATGGTGACCTGTTAGATGAGGCTGGTATCCAGCTAGAATGAGAGGGTCATCAAAATAGAAATCATTATACTGACATTGCCTTGCATAATTTCCACTAAACATCATCTTGGCGAGTCACGTCACACTTATTGGTTAGTCACGTCACACTTACTGGTCAGTCATGTCACACCTACCGGTCAGTCACATCATACCTCCTGGTCAGTCACGTCACAGTGGTTGGATCTGGGAGCTGGAACCCTTCAGCCTTCAGACACAATCTATATGCGAGTCTGATCACACTTGTAATTCAGGTCAGTGCTTGATATATTATTGATCATTTCCTGTCGATGTACAGTAAAGGTCAACCACGGCGGTGAGCTATGATGGCATTGAGTGTCTGCAAGACATGAATCCAGAGTACACGGTGGCCTGCATCAGTGTCATCTCCCATTCCAGGACTGGTGGCAATGGTGCGATCAAGTATGTCAACCTCCTCTAGTGTCAGGGGACAGTTGGGAGGCTCGCAAGGTACATAGGCCAAAGATTCTGCAGGGACTGATAACACTGGTGAGTGAGGGGCCACGACCAAATCAAATACAGCTAATATAATACACTCACAGTCCTGGGGCAAGGGTGCATTCGCTCTGCCATCATCCAAGTGTGCAAGGATGTCAGGAGTGAGTGCATGATGATGCTGTTGCAGAAGGGTGAGTATGTCATGGTTAACACCCATGTTCGGCATGGCACCAAATGGATCCACATGACGGGGGTCAGTGGGCGCAACATGTTCCAGGCCTCACATCCCATCCATTAGCTGACTTTCAATCCACATGTTGTATGGTGATTCTGGATGCTTGCCATCCAATGGAATCTTGTGATTGTTCCATTCGGCCACCCAAAGTTGGGCATGCTCATCGATCTTTGCAAGGAAGAGGCACTGAAGTAGCCAGATGTGGGCAGAGTCATCGTGGTCAAGTCTGTAGCTACCTTCCAGCTCCATGAAGACGTTGTACCAATGGTCACACCAGCTTCTCGATGTCTCCACCCACATACGTTCTACTCGGGTATTGTGGACGGATCTGTGAAAGGCACAGTTGCACAGATGGCCTTCTTCAGAGACAAGATGTACTCACTGTCCCCAGATGTAAGGCTTGCTTAACAGCCCCCTGTAATTCTCTATCCACTGTGCGGTATACAGATTCTCGACACCATGGTCACCACGTATACACATTGGAACACGCCACCAAAATGTTGCATCCAAAAAGACCATCAAGACGACGTATGGCTGGTTCGAATTGCTCGCCCTGATGTTTGTGACCACCCTTGTTTTGCCATCAACAAAGATATGAAGGACTATCTTCCATCGGATGAGCCCTGTTCAAATATGTCAGTAGATTGTTGCGATGAAGCTAACAGGGATAGAGGAACAGGTTCGACTCACAGTGATTACCATCATAGTGCCAAAGGGAATTCGCACCAGCTGTCTCGTAGTTCCTTCTGGTGATCAGTCGCTGCCCAAAAGTTTGGTTGGGACCGTGGACGCATTTCTTTGCCCCTGCAATGCATTGTCTGCAAATGTGATGACCAAGGCGATTGAGCGTGTCCTTGATCTGGCCTCATCCATACCCTGGACAATGAACTAAGATACCATTGATCAGTTTATCCAGGTCATCATCAGAGATGTTGGACATTGCTGGTTGAGTGGGGGTGTGTATCGTGTGGGCTTGCCTGTTGGCATCAACCACCGTCTGGAAAGGTGCGTGCCCATGGTCCTTCAGGCCTTCATCCTGCTGATGCTGAGTGATTGTGCGTGGGTGGGTGCCGAAGAGGTCAGCGATCCACGCAGACGAGTGGTGCGTTTGGGTGAGCAAGGCAAGTATTGTCAGATTAATATTCGCATGAGGTCGGCCTTTCCTCCCAGTGTACACCCTGGATTCACGGCATAGCAATGGTGCATGTCTGGGTGGATCGTTCAGGATCAAGAGTGCCCCCCTCAGAGAGGATCTCATCGTCTCCAGTCCTGCATTGATAATGGCGACGTAGTCATCAGAGAAATGAACATGGTTCTGTGGAAACAAGGGTGACTAGGCTGAAGGGAATGAGGTTGTTTTAAAGGCACACCTCTGTCCAATATTGCTCCCATAGGGCAATGCTATTGAGCTGGAGGTGAATGCGATGAGGATCACCATTACCCGCCTGGAGGACCTGGTTGACGGACTGGCAGAGCTCAGCCCATGACTCCTTGACGTGCTGAATTTGTATGGTAGTCATGGTTCTTGGGAGAGGTTAGGATGGCTGTGCAGACATTGTGTCCAAATTTTATTTATTGTCTTATTTAAATGTAATTTTATTTCCCTTCTTCAAATTATTTACATATTTGCTCTAATTGTACTTACCGATGTTTGCCCTAAAGTAGGTGTCATGCTCCGGTCATGTTGGGAGGCCACAAATGCCTCTGTGTGAAGATTTGAGGCTTTCCAGCCTTGTCCAATCTCACAAGATCTCGTGCACCCCTGCGATATCTTGTGCGATCTTGCGGGATTGTGCAAGACCATGTAAGGCCTTGCAAGGCCTCGCATTTATGTCCAGAGATACCCAGCATAGGTGAGTATAGGGTGACTGTAGCCCTATAAAAATCTTTATAGAACTCATGCACCCCTATTATAGCCCTATACCATTTTATAGAATATAGGGTGCTATAGGAGGAGGGTTCCTATACCACCTATACCTTTTGTGAGATTGCTGATGCCTAATCTTACCCAGTCTTGTACAGCAGTCCATAAATGGACACAATGATCATGCATCTCTAAATGCAAAGCTGCCTACCATAAAGCATATGTATGTGCTCCTCTAGCAGTCCCAGGAAGCGATTTTTCAGCATGCTCCATCCAAACCATCAGGGAAAAGACTACGAGATTGGAATATATCACAATATTCAAAATGCATTATGATATACATAATCCCTTAGGATCTATCAACTTAAACTTGCACATTACAGGGGTTCCATAAAATAATGACAATCAAGTGAATTTATTTTTGAATTATCATATGTAGTAACTTGGTAGTGACCACAGCATTTTACATCTTTCCTTCTTACCACAATGACTGGACCTCCTTCCAGTGTATTTTCTGTCAATACCAAGTACCCTGTGCTTATCACCATGGGAAATTGTCATATTCCAACTCAGATCAAGGACATAGCACTAGAACTTTGGACCCTAGGATGGGACCCAAGCGATATCTGTCGCATCTTTCACATTTCACCTAGAAGCCTCTACTGCTAGTGTAACATTTTTGAGATGTTTGGGACACCTGAAAACTGACCAGCATCTCTCCATAGTCATCCCTGTATTGTTAGCCTTGCCATCCTTGATGCCATCCATGTTCTTCTGAAATCTCATCCAGACACCTATCTTGATGAACTGCAGTGGTTTCTGGCAATTCATCATGACCTTCCTATTTCCCTCTCTGCACTCCAGCACAATCTTATCAGAGCTGGACTTGTAAACTTCTCCACACTATTGCAGTTGAATGTGATGACCAGCAACAGGCTGCATATCTTGCAGGAATCACCAACCCCATCAACTTCTCAGGGACTGGATTTGAGTTTATAACTGTAGATGAGTCAAGTAAAGATGAGAGGACATTTGGCCATCACTACAGTCACTCACTGATTGGCCAAGAAGCAGACATGCAAGATGTATTTGTCTGAGGTGAGAGACATTCACTGATCACAGCTATGTCCATCGATGGGTACATTGTGACACAGATACAACCAGGGTCTTTTGACTCATTTGGTTTCTTTGATTTCATCATTGAGGACATTGTAAGTACAATTACATCAATGGAGTTCTTTAGTCTCTTGCTGATTGATCTGAATAGCTACCACTTATGAACCTGTATCCTGAGAAGCAGAGCATATTAGTTATGGACAACTGCAGGATCCATCATACAGAAACTCTGATTGATATACTCAATGCATCTCATAATATTTTTGTTGAGTGTTGTGATTTTATTTCTGACATACAATACCATCCAGATGTTATGATATTATATCTTCCACCTTATTCTCCAGATCTCAATCCAATTGAAGAATCATTTAGTACATGTGTGTATTTTTCTCACTATTGAAACAATTTCATTGATCTTTTACATAGGGAAAGCTTATTTGAGATGAAATGGGCCAATTCTCCATGACAACGAAGACTCTATTCCTGTTCTGATAGACACTTGTGGCTGTATTACTGCAGAGATGGCATTGTGGTGGTTCAAACATGCAGGGTATATATTTTAGAGTCCTTTGTCACACAAACATACAGGAATACAGATTACAGACATGAGGAGCGATAAAACAATGAAGAAAGCAAAATATTTGTCAACAGAGAAGGCAATACAGACAGCAGGAAGCCAGGAGAATAAAGATAGACAAAGATGCACATAATCATTCTGTCCACAGCCTGACCTTTATGTCCTTGATAAAAGAGTCATGCTTTTCCAAGATTGAACATCACAATAGTGCTGGAAAGCTGACACCATTCCAATCAACATGTTTCAGAGCCTTGATGTCCTTGTTGCCAGGGATGTAGCCAAGCTCCTGCAGATGGTCATGGTCAGTGTTGTTGATCTCATAATGAGCACAAAACATTTCCAGCAGGACAACTGGCATCTTGGCAGGAGAAGGAGGAGCAGATGGAATGGAAGGGGGGTGACCCAGCAGGCCATGCATATTCTGTAACATCTGCATCTGCAGCATCTGCTGGAATTGCTGTTGCTGCTGCTGCTGAAGCAAGAAATATTCTAGGATGTTGTTTCCACTGAAAGGCATGTTCAAAACAGTTGAGGCTGAAGGGATTGGCATGGGGACAGAGCTTTTGACTAGCTTCACAGCTGTAGAATCAGTGGCAGATGTTTTGTGAGGATGTAGTTGCTTCTTTGCATCAAAGTAGGCATTGTTAGGAGGACTGTCTTCAGAAGCGGTTCCCCTTGCCTAGAAACATATGAGAACCTTGTTCTGTTAGAAGGACAGACACTCACCCAGTGTGATGCCCAAGATGATAGCACTTCAGGATCCAAATTGAAATAATAGCCAGCAGAATTCTTGTAAATGTGTCACCCAGGAAAAAGCAGTGCAAAGTTGTTGACAGAAAACTTCTCCTCGAGCTGGTCAATCAATGGTTTCACTATGTCATCAAATTTCTTCTATGACACTGATTTTAGCCCACTGCAGTTACCATACAACCACAAATCATACCTTTTGTAATGCAATAGAATCTTCAGTACTCTTCCAGTCGAGCTCCAAGAAATCAAAGCCAGAAGGTGCAGATTCCTTTCCATTTTTATTGGTCATCAGCCACCACTGTAGAAATGTTGAAGAAGTGAAGACATGATTGATAAAATACTCACTGCTTCATCAGAATTCAGGCACATGAGTGCTGGTGACAGAATATACATGATCTGTTTGGCAGCTGTCTTTGCCGCATGCATATCCTCAACCATTGCAACAAAAGCTAGTTCACTTGTAAGGGAGTGAGCTTGTGAGGTTTGAGGAACCTTCTGCTTATACTTCAGCTCGTTCAGAATGAGCTTCAACTTGTGACATTGAAGAGTGGCTGCTATTGTGGTGAGGTAATCATCAAAGGTCTGGTCAGAGGAGAATGTGAATGGACCTTTTTCATTATAGAGGTCAAAATTTATCTTGCTATTAGACTGGCCTACTAGTCTACGGTTTCAAAGCTTTGGAGGGTCTTTCTTGCGAATGTATATGTAGTTGATGAACTCGAAGGCTTTGTCATCGGTTTCAGCAACTATCTTTGGCTGTTTTGCTGAATGTTATTTGTCAGAGGTGCAATCTGTTCCCTTCCTTTTGTTAGCAACAGTAGTTGGTGTCAATACCCTGAATTTCACAACTACAACAACTTGGTAAATGTGCCTGCCTACAGAAAGTAGCTGTGCATACCTGCAGCTGGAGCATCATGTATCATCCCCTGAATCTGTACTCTATCAAGCTCTGCCACAGTCTCTCCTGCTATTCTATTGCCTGCTGAGGGCATATGTAGGTCACCAGGAGTATCAGAGGAGGACTCAAGGCCAGCCATAGTGACAGCAAAATCATGGTAAGAAGGAAAGATGTAAAATGCTGTGGTCGCTACTGAGTTACTACATATGGTAATTCAAAAATAAATTCACTCAATTGTCATTATTTTATGGAACCCCTGTAATATACCATTGTGATGCTATTGTAATACTATCCCAATGCCCTTCTTATATGCTTACAAGTCCTCCACATTTTACTGACAATGAAAACACATTTGATCACAATCACACAAATCATGGCAAGTAGAAATGACAAAAATATAGTATATTGCATTCAGCAAATACATAAAACCAGCTACATATACTATATACTGTAATGAATCCCTCCACTCTTGGTTGCACTACTGGAAAACAACAGCCTTTACCACTCCATGGTACCCTTGGTTAAGAGAGGATACAAGTAAGCATTTGAATGGGGCTAAGACATGTAAGAACTTATGTAATGATACAACCACAGTGAGGACCAGGCCAACCAGTAGTGTAGGTGCATCTTTCAAGGCAATCAGTCTAAGGTGGAGTCAACAAAAAGGGACATACACACCAAAACACATTTACAAAATTGACTTCAACTTTAAACTGACAGACCTGATGCTGACCTATGATGATATGAACATAATATGGAGATGAATGCACTTACCAGTGACCATGAATCATGAGTGTGGAATCTACTATCCATATTAGTGACTGACACCAGTGTGACAGACAACTGTTATGGTTTTTCCACTTATCTTATCTTATCAGGTGCTTATTGCTATCTTATCCACTCAAAGCACCTATGACATAACCTTAATGAATGACCTCTATGCCACTGCTGTGCCACACTGTTACAGACCATTTACCACACTGTTACCAAACAACTGACACTATTCTTAGAACTCCAAATCCATATATAAGTAGTGTAGTTCTTGCTGTAGTATCTTCAGCTTCAAACTATAAGTTCATCTACTTGTGGTTGGCGAAAGTGATGGCTGCTGCACAGCCGATCATTAGTTTTTTTGTTTGTGTAGCTACTTTGCCAATGTCATTCCGCTTCTTTTTCTGATGCCCAAAGACATGGTGTGACATGAACATGACGAGGCAGCAAAAAACCAGTTCATTGGTGCTATGCTCGCTACACAGAAATTAAATGAAAGTGCCCTTCTCACTGGCATTCCATATGAGACGGCACGAAAAATCTGGCGGAAGTACAGGGAGCGCGGTTCTGTCGAAAATCTACCCTGTAGTAGATGTCCAAAGAAGATTGATGAGCATACCTCACGTCGTCTTGCTCATGCAGCTGTAAAAAGCCGCCGACTGCCACTCAGAGACCTCAGGAATGAAGTCGGTATTGATGTGAGCGAGAAGGTTATTGCCAAGGCCTTGGATGACCACAGATTGCATTGACGTGTTGCACGGAAACGTCCCTTTCTCTCTGCAAACCAAAAGAAGGTGCGAAAACAATGGGCGAAGGATCACAAGAAGCAGGATTGGAGGAAGGTGGTTTGGTCAGATGAATGTTACATCCATCTTGATGATAAGACGGGTCGGATTTTTGTGACACGGCGTGCTGATGAAGAGTTGGATGAAGACTGCATAGTGCCAACCTTTAAGCAGTCTCCCGTGCGCATGATGGTGTGGGGATGTGTTGCATTGGGGTGGAAGGGGCCATTAGTTGTTCTCGAGTATCCTGGTGGAAAAGGCAGAGGAATGACAGCAGCTCGCTATCAAGAGCAGGTGCTAGAGGGTCAGTTGAAGGTGTTTTGGAAGGATTTGGACAAAGCCCAGCCAGGACTCACCTTCCAGCAAGATGGCGCACCAAGCCATACAGCCAAGACCACCAAATGCTGGCTTGCACGAAATAACATCCCTCTCTTTCCTCATCCACCAAATTCTCCTGATCTTAACCCCATCGAACCAGTCTGGCATGAGCTCAAGAAGTGTCTCCGTGCACTCCCAAGGCATCCGACGAGCACCAAGGCACTGCGGGAAGTGGTTTTGCAGGAGTGGGTCTTGATGCCTTTGAAGGATATTGATAAGCATATTGAGACCATGTCGGATCGAGTCAAGGCTGTTCTCAAGGCAAATGGGGGTCACACGCAGTTTTAGAGAATGAATAGTTGGTACATTTGAAACGATGGTGATGGTAGATAGCACAATTAGAATTTTTTGTGATAAGACCCGAATACCACGCTGTGCCAAATAAGGCACCGGCCATCACTTTCGCCGACCATGAGTATACCAATCTTCCCTCTCTATTGAGCTAAGCTCTAAGCAGCCTATGTTACACAAGAGTCATAGACCCCTTGTCATCTCTCTGGTGATTGTCCAAATGCAAGACAGCCAAAGACCTAGACTTAGGCTTTGATCACATGAAGTTTGGGTCTTACAGTTAGTTTGAAACTTCCCTATCTTACCCCTCAACCTTCCATGTTCACTATTATCCTACTATCCACCATTGCCATATCTTTTATTACAGAAGCACTAACTGTACTTGCCATCATCTTGGCACTCTTTGCATCTCTGTACTGTGAATCCTTATCAAGACTCCTGGAACAACAATTCACCCAACCCCTACAATAATATGACACACTGGAGCTGCAACAATCCCTTCTGGGACCTGCTAGGGCTTGGACAGAACAGACCAGCACAGAGGATGGGCAGAAGAAATCAGAACCCTTCTCCTCTAGAAGCTCAATCTCCCCACCTTCTGGAACTTGACAATGCTGCCCTCATCCTCATCTCCAACCATCCGCCAACCTAGACAGAGGCTGAGGAACTCAGCTGGTATTTTCTTCATACTCTCAGATTCTAGCCTGAGCCTTCCATCTCTCCAGTCCGAGGAATTGAGATCAGAATTGAGAGAGAAGACTGGTCATATCATGGACCTCCCATCATTGAGTTTGACTCCAATTGGGATGCAGATGAGTACAGCAACAATGAGGACAATAATAGATTCCCCATCCATAAGAATGACTCAGATGATGAGAGTGATGAAAGCATAATCACCATCTAGTCAGTTGAACCATACTAGGTCCTCCTACCAGACTCCCCCTGAACAGCATATATCACACTCTTCCAAATCCCTTCACCCCCACCTGAGTACAACACTAAGGGCTGGGATGACCAGGATATTACTGAACCAGACCTATCAAACCCCCCTCATCCCCAGACCCCTAATCCAGACTACCCTGCAGTCTTATATTGGGGACCAGAACTCCCTGAGTGTCAGGAGACCTTTGTCCAAAACCTCAACCACAACCTACCCTACAACTCCTTCAACCTATGAGGAAGAGATTACAAATGGCCCACTCTCTCCCCAGTGGATGAGGACATACTTGGCTCAGCTGCCACCAGTGTCTGGGCATTATGAAGAGATGTCATTGAGACCAGGATGGATAGACCCCTCATACAGCAGTCCATGGACTTTTGGCTCACCACACACTGAGATGAACTCCTGGACCTCTGAACCATGACAACAGACAAGATTGGACTCAGAATTGAGGCCAATCTGGAATGAGACTTATACCCTCCTGCTGCAGGATCCCATGTTCTCAGATTATGAGAGAGAACCCCTGAGGAGCAGGAAAACCTGGAATGAGAGCTTTCAGAATTTGCTAAAAGGCATAACCATTACCAAACCAAGTTCCATCACCTTAGGATTATCTAGTTTTGACACCTTCCACTATGACCTGGAAACCTTCAGGAATCTGGGCTGAGAACTAAAACACTCTCACCCTCTCCCTGACAAACCTCCTCACCTTATTCAACAACAGGGATACTATCTATATCAGCCCACCTGCCAACTCTTCACAGGAGCTGGTCCTGATAAGGTGGGACCCTCAAACCTCCCAGATATGCCTATAGACCTCTCTAGCCCCAAACAAGAGCAGCATGACCTGCTGCAGAAGCAAGCAGACCTATGTGATCAGTTGCAAAACATGGAAAGGGACTTACAAAAGACCTTAGCCAAGCTTGAGTAGCAAATCAAGAAGCTCCAACCACTTAAACCTCCAACTCTAGACTCCAACACACTACCATCCCAATGCTGCACAGATCTCTACTCACTCCCCAGCATCCCTACAAACTCAGAATATTCTCCAAGCCTCCTGAACCAACCCACCAGCACAGGCCCCCTATGAGTGCCATTCTATAGGGTCAAGCCACTTCTATACCAAGTCCTGAAGCCCTTTGTAGGAGAGCACACCAATATTACTAAATTCATAATAGACTGTGTAGCATACCTCAAGAGCTTTGGCCTCTACTTCCACTCCCCCACCCAGAAAACTCTTCTTGCATCCTCACTCTTTGAAGGCACCACCAAAGACTGGTGGATCCACTGAGTCAGTGACTTTTATGACCTTATCATTGCTGATTACTGATACCCTGACTGGAACAGATTTGTCTGATGATGAGCCTCCAGGCTCTGTATGCTCAGAATTTCACAAAATTACCCTTAATTCCTACACCCAGTCCACCTGACAGACTTTCACCAAACCAGTCATTGCTGACATGGCAATACCACTTTTGTATCACAGCAATATGTCTTCGCACATTGGATAGCCATCCCATCTTGAAATCTGACACTTCACAGCATTATGGACACATTAACACCAATTTTGATGGGCCCTTGATCATATATGGTAATGCCACATCTGCATCAAAGCACATCACAATGCATCATTGATCGCTAGACCCTATTAACGTCACTTATCACTGCACTCATCCATCAAAGATATCAACCTATCATGGATACTCCAGAACTACAGTGACTCAAGCTGTTACTTTGCCAAGTTGGCACGTCATTAGAGATGCATTGGGCAACCTCAGTGACACTAGCACGTCTTTACAATCTGCAGCACATGCAGTCGAAACAGCAAGAACCGGCCCGATAGCCAGACTCCACTATAGAACATTTTCTAACCAAGCACGGCAATTCAAACAACACTGTATACTTCAGCTGATGGATATAGGTCACATTTATTCAGGATTTTACTCAGCTAAGGCCTTACAGCCTTAGTAAAAAGTTTCTTGGAATTCTATTAATATATGTAGGACTTTAGTATAAAAACATAGATTACAGTAGCATTCAGTACTTTTTCAACCCCAGTGGGTACACTCTCATTCGCCAGACTATGCTTGTATTGATTCTCATACACATCAATCCATCGTACACTGTATTCACCATATGCACTGACAATAAATCAACTAGTCAGACCAGCAAATCTCTACAAATCCATCCATCGTTTCTATAGGATCACCACATGTTTATCTGTCATTTCACAGCAATATTCATCTTGCATTGCGTATAGTTGATTGCACATCAACTCGCAGTATTGCTTGAGTTATTCCATGGTTCTTTAACTGTGAAGTGTTACAATTTTTCTGCTTTTCCTATCTTATCAAGTGCTTATCGCTATCTTATCTTATCTCAAGCATTGATCCACAGTCGCCACGACCATAACAAACGTTCTCAATGATGGTACTACGGCTCATGCCCATCGCTTGACTACCTCATGGTTCTCGGTTGTTCTTCGCATGATAGCCACGGCTATCATCCTATTCTTAGTACTTCAGTTTCCCTATATAAGTAGTGTAGCTCTTGCTGTATATCCCCAGCTTTGAGCTAAAGTTTATCTATACCATACTTTACTCTCACTACAGAACTTGACTAAGAACTTAGTCCTTCTTTGCTGAGCTATAGATGCCACGGCTATTCTTTTGGTAATTGTCCGAACACGAGACAGCCAAAGTCTAGACCCGTCTGTAGTCATGTGAAGTTCAGGTCTAACAATTAGCTTGAAGCTTCCTTCTGGTTCCTTCACCGTTCACCACGAAGAAACCAACCCATGCAGAACTTTGAACAAGCCATCGTAATTGCCGTCTCTATCATACTAGGATCCTTAGTGATCTTTTCCATCATCGCCCTCACCCTCAAGTTTGAAGAAGAAATACGACAGTTCTTCAGATGACTCGGGGAATGACGACCCCAGCCCCAGCCCCAGCTACCCACCAGCTATGTCCCCCCTTTTCAAATTGAACAACCTGTTCCTGTCTCGCAACAGGACCTCGTCAACCACACCACCCACCGACATGGCTTCACTGCCAACTCAAGCGACGAGTTCCCGCCTCGGCAGGACCCCCCCTGAAATGCTACCCCTGGACCCAGCTGACCAAGGGGAGTCCCTCGAACCCCTTCCCCAGACTGCAACACCCTCAAGTCCATCCCCCTGGATGAACCCTTTCCAGCACCAGAGATCATCATGGACAGGCCCCCAACTGCTCAGGAGGCCTATGATCTCAGCCAGTACATTCTCAGGAGATACGAGGCGAGCATCCCGCCCGCCTATGTCAAATCTGCTCTCCCCGAGAGACCTGTCAGCCTCGAGGGATTCAGAATCCGAGTCGTTGGAAACGAGTGGGAGCTCCAAGGAGCCTTTGAGCAGTTTCCAGAGGACAAAGGCAAAGATGAAGAAACGGTACATCCTGCAGAGGAAGAGCCCGATGCCGGTGAGCGAAGGCCCATCCTCCCCATCATTCTACACTCCCCCGAGCGGGAAATCACCCCACTCAAACCCCAGCCCGCCACTCCCCCTTGCACTCCCTCCCCTGCCCCTGAAGGCAATGAGCCTAACGACCTCCTCCTTCTTCACAGTGACCCCGATGACCCCTTCAACCCACGAAGTGCGGACTACGACTGGCCGACTCTTTCACAAATTGACAGGGACATTCTCAGGCCCGCCCAGTCAGCTGCCTGAGAGCTACAGCACGACAACCTCAAAAGTCGAGGTGGCTGGCACTCCCCCATTCATCCAGACATGGACGAGTGGTTGGCCATCAATTGGGGAGACGACATTCCTTGAAGAGGGAGGGATGCCACTATCCAAGCCCGGATCCATGCCAACAGACACAGACAGGTATACTCAACCTCCGCCAGCCATCGAATTTATGGGATACGAGAGAGGACCAGAGAAGAAGAAAGAGAGATGGGAGTCCTCCTACTCATACTCACCCGACGACATGAGCAGGAGCGTGCTGAATCCAGGGCTAGGGATGCCCTGGAATAATTTTGATACTTTTAACTACGATACAGAGACATTCAGCGGGGCCAAACAATATGGCTCCAATATATATTCTTCACAGTATGGCCCCTACACACTAGACAATGCACAGTACCCTGAACCTCTACCAGACTCCCCCCCCCCATGAATTTCCCAGCCGAGAAGCCGACGACGGCATCATGGCTATCATGAACCAGGCACAAGCCGCCTCCTCGCTGGGGCAGGGTCAAATATTGACGTAGACCCCAAACCTGACCAGCCCGGAGACGCCCAACAGCCTACTGCACCCCCACCACCCCAGACGCCCCCCACCCTCGAGTCCCTCACCAGCGAGGTCACCCATTGGAGAACCGCTTGCTTCGACCTAGCCAAGCAGCTCAACGACATGGATGGCACACTAGCAAAGTACAAGCCGCCCTCATCCCCACCATCCAGTGATGGAAGCGACAGATGGTCATTGCCAAAACCACCCAGAATACCGGGCCAACCCCCTTTCGCACCTCCGGTTGGGACTGCGGCAGCCCAAGAACCATTCCTCCAGGTACACCCAACCATGGACGAGCTCCCAGATAAATTCTCTGAGGCCCATGACAACATCGAACGCTACCTGAGGGATTGCGACTCATACTTCGCCTCTTTCGAGGTCTACTTCCCATATTCCTTGGTCAAAATCCAACTCGCATCCTCCTTGTTGAAAGGCCCTGCTAAGGACTGGTGGGTGTATCGAAGGCCTGACTTCTATGATGCAAACACCCAACGAGTCCGGTATCCAAGCTGGAACGGGTACTGCGACCTCATACGCCACCAGTTCTCGGACCCCGCCATCAAGCAGCAGCATGAAAAGAGGATGAACGAGATTCGAATGGGCAATGGCAATGCAAACGACTTCTTCCAGGTGATAGAGATCCAAGCCAAGCTGGCAGGACTCTGACACAATGAAGGCGAAAGAGGAAAAATGGTCCAGGCCGTCCGATGGGGAATCCCACAAAGCTATGCTAAAACCATTGCCAATCAAGGCATCTGCACCCCCAAAACATACCCCGAATGGAAGGAGCAGGTCAGCCAACTCTACATCGACCGTACCAAGCAGTCCATTTTTGAACAGACTCTTGGACGCCCCGACGAGTGCCAACCCGACCATCGACAAGGCAATAAGCCCGGAACGTCGAACCAAAATACCAGCCCCAGCAAACCTGCTGGGGCCACAAGTTTGACGCTGGCCAAGCAGTCGGGACCGACCAAGACCACCAGCAGAGATGCAGGATCCAGGAGATGGACCACACATGGGGGACAAGGACAAGCCATGGACATAGACATCCTACGAAGGGAGGGGAGATGCTACCGCTGCAAGGAAAAGGGGCACATGTCGAAAGATTGCCTGAAGAGGAGAGAGTTCAAGGACATTTGTTCACTAGTGATAGTCGAACGAGAACAGAAACCCAAACCGGAGACCGGGTCAAAGATAGAGGAGGTAAAAGATTAGGTCGTCAAGGGCTCGATTCCCCTTCGACGACCTCCTCCTCTTGTACTGGTGTGCTTCCCTGTCCTCCTGGAGGGGCTTATAATATTTCTTTAGCTACATCTCGTATCTTACCTATCGTGCATTCAAATACATCTATTTTCACCACTTTTAATGACCCCAGCAAACCAGTACCCAAAGAATCGAACCAATATGCCATCCTAGCACAACTGGACACACCGGACTCAAGTGCTGATGGGGACGAATCCTCGGACGCCAAACAGGGAAAAGACTCCTCAGAGTTGGCAGAGAGCCTCCCACTGAACTCGCCAGAACCCCTAATATGAGAATTGCCTGAACGTGAACCCCTCAGGGGGAACGCCTCTACAGGACTGGCTAATCAGAGTGTGAATACCCTAATGGGGAAAGGCTCTGGAAAGCGGCCTCATGAAGCTGCAGGAACCATGGGTATAGGTTCCCGGAAGACTCAAGCAGGACTCCCTAACCCCAGACCACCATGACCATCCAACCCATCTAAAGGGAAAGACACCAACAGGGAAGGATTAGAGAAACAACTGAACCACCAAGTCAGAAGCGGCGAGGCAGCAGAGCACAACCCCACCTGACTGCTGGCACCAGTAGGTAATGGCAGTCACAGTTCATGCGACAAGAACGCAACATTCACGGACCAGCCCCCCGACCCTTGAAGGGTTAGCCCTGGCATTCAGACCAGAAGTGGGCACCTCCACGATGTTCCCTGACCCAACACCGATGAAGATGCCTGACTGGTCAAGGATGACCAGAAAGCCGCAGGAACTGGACCCGCTAGCACCCAGGCAGTAAAAAGGGGGCAGGCCATCACTATGGTGGAAGTCCCAGACGAGGAAGACGACATGGCCTACCAAATATGGTGGGCGAAGCAGCAGAAGGAAAGTGCCATCCATGAAAGGTCTGATGCCAAGTACTACCCCATCGGAGAATCCCCCCTTCCATACCAAACACCCCCGACTCCTCCGCCTAACCGCTGGCTCAAACCCTTTGGCGCAGAATGGACCCTTCGGGCAATTTGCAAAGCTCGCACCAACAGTGAAGCAAAGGCCGCCCTCCACTGTTGGGTACACCGAGACCGCATCAGCGAGATTGTCGGTGACCTGATCAATGGACTAAAGCAAGGAGGCGAGCCCACATTGGAGGAACTGTACGAACTCCAACAGCCGATCCGCTACATCCGAGGGACCAAGTCAACCGGACGAGACTTCACACTGAGTGTCCAGCTCAAAACCACCATGAACAACCAAATCTTGACCGCCTGCACCCTCGTAGACAGTGGCTGTACAGGCAGCTCCATAAACCGCTCCTATGTCCAGAGTCACCAGCTCGACACCAGAAAAGCTGCCGCCCCCATCCCTGTGTACAATGCTGATGGAACCCGTAACAAATCGGGAAACATCACCGAATTCGTGAAACTCCGCATTACCATTGGAGGACACAGCGAACGTATTGACCTAGCGGTCACTGACCTTGGCTCAAAGGATCTATACCTTGGCCACAACTGGCTTAAACGCCATAACCCGGTTATCAATTGGAAAACAGGGACGATCATCTTCAGTCGCTGCCAATGCATGAAGAATCCATTCCCACTCCCTGATGCAGACCCCGATGACCAATGGGATGAAGAGCTGGAAGAAGGAGAAACCATCCTGGCCATTAACATGCAGGAAGAACTCGTCATTCGCGCTGTACATCATGCAAATGACTTAGCGGCCCAGGCCAATATGGACAAGCCAAAGAAGACCTTCGAAGAAATGGTGCCCGAGCACTACCGCTCGTACCACGACTTGTTTTCAAAAGAAAACTTTGATGACCTTCCTGAACGAAAACAGTGGGACCATGCCATCGAGCTCGTCCCGAATGCCAAATCCATGCTCGACTGCAAGGTTTACCCCTTGAACCGAAATGAACAGGAGCAATTGGACAAATTCCTGGACGAGAACTTGGAATCAGGGCAAATTCGCCCCTCCAAATCTCCCTTCGTGTCCCCATTTTTCTTTGTAAAAAAGAAAGACGGCTCTCTCCGCCCCATCCAAGACTACCAAAAGCTGAATGAGATGACAATCAAGAACTGATACCCACTCCCGCTCATTTCTGAACTCATTGACAAGCTCCAAGGCGCCAAATATTTCACCAAGCTTGACATTTGTTGGGGATACAACAACGTCCGGATCAAGGAGGGAGATGAGGAGAAGGCTGCTTTCAGAACAAACTGGGGACTCTTCAAACCCACCGTAATGTTCTTCAGCCTCACCAACTCCCCGGCCACCTTCCAGTGGATGATGAACGACATATTTAAAGACCTAATCGCTGAGGGCAAGGTCACCATCTACCTCGATGATACTCTCATCTTCACCAAAGGTCTCAACGAACATCACTGGATCGTACGCTGCATACTCCAACACCTTCGAGAGAACAAGTTGTTCCTCAAAGCAGAAAAGTGTGAGTTTGAGGTACTGGAAACCGAGTACTTGGGAGTAATCATCAGTGAAAACTCGGTACGAATGGACCAGGTCAAAGTCGCTGGGATCACCGAATGGCCGACGCCAACCAAAAAGAAGGAGCTGCAGTCGTTCCTTGGATTCACAAATTTCTATCAAAAATTCATCCATGACTACTCAAAGATTGTCCGACCGCTCACCCAGCTCACCGGAAAAGCAGAATGGACATGGGGGACCGCCCAGAATCAGGCGTTCCAACAGCTAAAAAAGCAGATGGCAGAGGACGTTGTACTTGCCATCCCGACAGAGAAAGGCTGTTTCAAGATGGAAGCTGACTCAAGTGATGGAGCTATTGGCGCTGTCCTTAGCCAACAGCAAGAAGGGAAGTGGCGACCAGTAGCATTCATGTCCAAAGCCCTCACAGTGACAGAGCGAAACTACGAGATCTATGACAAAGAACTCCTCACCATCATGCTTGCATTATCCAAGTGGTGGCATTACCTCATGGGCGCTGCCCAGGACGTTGAAATCTGGATGGATCATCAAAACCTCCAGTATTTCTGGAAGCCCCAGAAATTAAACTGCCACCAAGCATGCTGGGTAACCGAGCTTGCAGAATACCACTTCATCCTCCACCATCAACCTGGTGTAGCCAACAAGAAGGCTGACCTCCTCTCCCGACGAGACGACCACGACCAAGGAAAAGACAACAATGACGATGTTGTTGTCCTCCAACCAGAACACTTTAGGGCCCTCATCATGCCCACCACAGCAGAAGTACACTCCAAAGTCCAAGGGGCACTCTGACGAAAGGAGGACTGGGATCAAGGGATTGCAAACTCCCTCAACCACGAACGAGGGATCACCCAAAAGGATGGACTCCTATTCTATGATGGACGAGTCTATGTCCCAAAGAACCATACCCTTCGAGGAGAAATCATTGCCCAGAGTCATGACCACATCACCGCTGGCCACCCAGGCATCGAAAAGACCAAAGAACTGGTCCAGCGAGAATACTGGTGGCTGAAGCTCAAGAAGGATGTAGAATTATACATCAAAGGCTGCAAAGTGTGCCAACGAGCCAAGACAAGTACACAAGCAAAGGCTGCACCCCTCCATCCAAACACAATCCCAGCTGAACTGTGGACCCATATATCGGTCAACATAGTCACTGGGCTACCCGAATCCAAAGGCTACGATGCCCTTCTTGTCATCATCGACCAATTCTCCAAAGCCATTATCCCGGTCCCCTGTAACATCGAACTCTTGGCAGAAGGATGGGCCAAGATACTCCGAGACCACGTCTATGCAAAACACGGCATGCCCTCGGTCGTCATTTCCGATCGAGGCCCTCAATTTGTTTCAGCATTCATGAAAGACTTATACCAAATTCTGGACATCACGCCAAATGCCTCCACCGCCTTCCACCCTCAGACCGATGGGCAGACCGAGCGAGTCAACCAAGAGCTCAAAGGCTATCTTTGCCTCTTTGTTTTCTATCGACAGGACGACTGGAGCGACTGGCTACCCATGGCAGAATTCGCCCACAATAACCAAGTGCACTCGGCCACTGGGAAAAGCCTGTTCATGGTACTCCACAGTCGTAACCCACGACTTGTACCTGACTCAATTCGAACCTCCCCTTTCCTAAACCCAGCCACTGGAACATTCACCATGACCATGGCAGAAGTCCACAAGCAGACACAAACAGCCCTTCAAAAGGCAGCGGACCAAATGAAGGCCGAATACAACAAAAAGAAACGACCCGCAGTGGAATATAAGGTCGGAGACAAAGTCTGGCTCGACACCGCGAACCTCCATTTACTGCGACCCAAGAAAAAACTCGACGACAAATGAGTAGGACCTTTCGCGATCCTCGAAAAATCTGGAGCATCAGCGTACAAGCTGAAACTCCCGCCTCATTGGAAGATACACCTGTGTTTCAATGAGAAACTGCTATCTCCATACACCCCGCCCTCTTTCCCGAATCAGGAAAATCCACCACCACCTCCACCGGACCTCATTGACAATGAAGAACAATACAAAGTGGAGGAAGTACTTGATTCCTGAACCCGTAAAATCAGAGGGAAAAAGGGATGAAAAATGCAAGACACCGTGGATTACTTGGTCAAATGGAAGGGATGGACCCGAGAGCACAACTCGTGGGTATGGGACACAGAAATGGAAAATGTGCAGGAAGCGATCCAAGACTATGAAGACAAGATCCAACAAGCAGGATGGGTCGACATAGCCAAAATCATGACCAAGGACCCCACAACGGCCATAACCATGATCCTCGACCATGAATACTGTGACAGTATCATATATTACAAGGCCCAACGACAGGATGGACTCCAGAAATGGGTTAAAGACCCTGATAATGACCTATGGAAGGACCTTATAGATGAATATTGGAATAATGAACTCTCATGCCAACTTGACACCCCTGAGGACGAGCCATGACAATTGGGACGATTGTCTTAACAAGGGGGTAATGTTACGATTTTTCCGCTTTTCCTATCTTATCAAGTGCTTATCGCTATCTTATCTTATCTTAAGCATTAATCCACAGTCGCCACGACCATAACAAACGTTCTCAACGATGGTACTATGGCTCATGCCCATCGCTTGACTACCTCATGGTTCTTGGTTGTTCTTCGCATGATAGCCACGGCTATCGTCCTATTCTTAGTACTTCAGTTTCCCTATATAAGTAGTGTAGCTCTTGCTGTATATCCCCAGCTTCGAGCTAAAGTTTATCTATACTATACTTTACTCTCACTACAGAACTTGACTAAGAACTTAGTCCTTCTTTGCTGAGCTATAGACGCCACGGCTATTCTTTCAGTGATTGTCCAAATGCGAGACAGCCAAAGTCTAGACCCGTCTGTAGTCACATGAAGTTCGGGTCTAACATGAAGAAGATGTTTCCATCCCTCTTTACTCTTAACACTATTGTTACATGTCAATATCGTGCCAATACATGATCAACCATGCCATACCTCACCCCCCATTTACTTTATAGGCAGCACCAGTTTCAACTTCACCAGATAGGACCATTTTACCAGTTTTCACCTTCACCATCATCATTGTCACCCACTTGGGTAGTCTCAGAGCAGACTTAGGATCCGTATCAGTATAGGACCAGTTCAGCAATTGTTTCAGTATAGGAAATCCCAGTTTAGGATCAGTTTCAGCCAGTTTCAGCACCTCGTTCACATTTATTCAATCAACCAGCACATTTATTCCCAGCATCGCCAGTCCCTTGATCTATTGCCATATCATTCAGGCATTTCCCTCTTGTTTCCCCACTCGTATTAACATCTCGAGCATGTTTTCTCAAGTCTCATTCTCTGTTTCCATTTCAGAATATGATTTCTTGATATTCATGTCATATCAGGCGCCATTCCCTCTCGTTCTATGAGACTCTCATGACTTACAGTCATTCTTTCAATTCCTCAACTCTCACATCATATTATCTGCTTGACTGGATAGTCTAAGCATATCTTCGCACCCTTAAAGCTTTGATTTACTGCACAGAGGTGCCCTGAACCCACTTGCACACACAATCATTCTAGTATTGCTATGTTCACACGTTTATTCTCCATACTCTGCCCGAGTTTGGTTTTGCCATTGCCATGGAAGACTAGGCTCATCACCACACCCCTCCATCTGAACACCATTTCAGAAGGACCATGGACACACCCAAGTCCAATGGCTATGATGCCCTTTTGGTCATCATTAACTGCTTCTCCAAAGCCATCATCCCCATCCTATGCAACATTGAACTCTCTGCTGAAGGATGAGCCAGGATCCTATGAGACCACATATATGCAAAACATGGGATGCCTGTTGTTATAATCTTAGACTGAGAACCCCAGTTTATATCCACCTTCATGAAGGACCTATACCAGATGTTAAGCATCACCCTAAATGCCTCCACCACCTTTCATCTCCAGACTGATAGACAGACTGAATGAGTCAACCAGGAACTCAAAGGGTACCTTCAACTCTTCATCAATTATTGACAGACCAACTGGAGCAACTGGCTCCCTATTGCAGAATTCACCCACAACAACCAGATTCATTCTGTCACAGGAAAAAGTCCCTTCATGGTACTGTATAGCCATAATCTATGCCTAGTACCAGACTTGACTAGACCCTCCCTGTTTGAAAACTCAGCTGCCAGAACCTTCACTTCAACCATGGCAGAAGTATACAAACAGACCCAATTGGCATTGCAAAAATCCACCAAACAGATGAAAACTCAATACAACAAAAAGAAGCATATGACAGTAGAGCATGAGATAGGAGACAAAGTTTGGCTTGATGCCTCAAACCTCCATCTCCCATGACCAAAAAAGAAGCTTGATGATAAACAAGTCAGCTTCTTTACAATTCTTGAAAGACCAGAGCCTCAGCCTACAAACTAAAGCTCCCACCTCACTGGAAGATTCACCTGCACTTCAATGAGAAGCTACTAACACCATATATGCCCCCCTCCTTCTTGAACCAAAAAACCCTGGCACCACCTCCACCAGGCCTCATTGATGATGAAGAACAGTATGAAATAGAAGAGGTACTTGACTTCAGGACTCACTGGAACAGGGGAAAGAAGAGACAAAAAGCAAAGGAAGCAATTGACTATTTTGTCAAATGGAAAGGATGGACCCAGAAGCACAACTCATGGGTATGAGATTCTGAAATGGGAAATGCACAGGAAGCAATCCAGAACTATGAAGATAAGATCCAGCAAGCTGAATGAGTTGACATAGCCAAAATTGTAACCAATGCATCCAAAGCTGTCACCATGATCCTTGACCACAAATACTGTAACAGCATCGTTCACTACAAGGCCCAATGACAAGATGGACTCCAAAGATGGGTCAAAAATCCAGATGAACACCTGTGGAAAGGCCTTATAAAGGAGTATTGGGATAATGAAGCCTCCTATCAACTTGACACCCCTAAGGATGAGCCATGACAGTTGGGACAACTGTCTTAACAAGGTGGTAATGTTATGATTTTTCTGCTTATCTTATCTTATCAGGTGCTTATTGCTATCTTATCCACTCAAAGCACCTATGACATAACTTTAACGAATGACCTCTATGCCACTGCTGTGCCACACTGCTACAGACCATTTACCACACTGTTACCAAACAACTGACACTATTCTTAGAACTCCAAATCCACATATAAGTAGTGTAGTTCTTGCTGTAGTATCTTCAGCTTCAAACTATAAGTTCATCTATACCAATCTTCCCTCTCTATTGAGCTAAGCTCTAAGCAGCCTATGTTACACAAGAGTCATAGACCCCTTGTCATCTCTCTGGTGATTGTCCAAATGCAAGACAGCCAAAGACCTAGACTCAGACTTTGATCATGTGAAGTTTGGGTCTTACAACAACAACAGGTACCTGATATCTTCATTGAACTGACAGTGCATCTGTAAGTCCTACTGCTCGAGGAGCTCACATACCTTGGATGCAGAGATGCCTTCTTGTGAAGCTAAGAGTCACAAGACTTCAGTGCAATGTGAGAGTAAAAGGACAAGTCCAACTGCTTTCTTATTGGGACTTATCAACAATCTTTGAGCAGAGTTTGAATCATTTTTACTCTGCTGACAACATTGTCTCCCTCTTTGTGAAGTTCCAGGTGATGACTACTTGACATGAAGTGAAATACTCATTTTTTAATGATTTGGTACTTAGTAAAAGGCTTTATAGAGCATGAGGAAGCTACATTGGTCTCTCTCATATCTTGTAGCACTCTCATAGTTGGATTATAGGTATGTTGGGACCAAGTCAGGATGTGTGAAATGAGCTGTAATGAATTATCAACAGTACAAGGTCATCAGGAGTGGATTCTAAGTAATTTTCTATATTATGATGGAATTGTAATCATCTAAAATAATAGCCACTTGTGTAATGAGCATGCCACAGATTCTGATGGACAACAACCTTTGCCAATTCCAATGGCCCTAACTCACTTATCAGATCCCATCAGATTCTGATCTCCAGTTTCTATTTCATATCTCATTTCTATTTCACCTACTAATTTCACATATTCATTTATCACATTTAGAATTCATCATAGTACTGAATAGGTGTTATATCAGATTTTATGGAATTCAACTCCTCTAGGTACAAAATATTCCAGACTTATTATACTAGCCATGTCCATAACATATTAGAGTCCAATCCATAGACTCTGCTCTAGTATATAAACTGTAGAATTATCTGTACATACTTCAGTTTGAATATCAACTTGGTTTAGCCTAATACTCTTGCATCTGATTATCTCATCACCTGTTACAATTTTTCTGCTTATCTTATCTTATCAGACACTTATTGCTATCTTATCTCAAGCACCTACCACAGTTACCATGACTATAATGGATGTTCTCAACAATTGTACTATGGACTGCTATGGCTTGCGACTATTGCTTGCCTATCTCACTATTCTTTTTTGTTTTCCACATGACAACCACAGATATTATTCTATTTTTAGCACATTAGTTTTTGTATATAAGTAGCATAGCTCTCACTGTAGTATTCTCAGCTTTGAGCTAAAGTTTATCTATACTACACTTTACTCTCACCATAAGAACTCAACTAAGCCCTTAGTCCTTCTTCACTGAAGCCAAAGACATCCAGTCATTCTTCCAGTGATTGTCCAAATGTAAGACAGCCAAAGTCTAGACTATGTCTCTAGTCATGTGAAGTTCAGGTCTAACATCACCTGTCAAAAATTAGAATAGGCATATGGGCTGGTTTGCCAGTTCTAGTTAGAAGGGATTCTAGTACTTTACCCTGTCAGCCAAGACCACCTGAATACAATGTACTTTGAATTTGTGAATATTCCTTCTCACCATGGCCATCATCCATGGCATCAGTGGCAAAGGTACATATGATATAACCTACTATGCAGACATCATTTCCCAAACACATGCTCACTGTTTTTAGCCAAATTACATGCACCCATCAGCCTTCCATCAAAAACATTGTGCTGCATCATCCACTCATTGTCCTGCTGTTGAGCCTAGACTTCTGTGGCAATGGCAACACCCAAAACTCCAAGAGAGCTAAGGAAATATGTGTGCAATCACAGTAGTCAAGGCTATGTGTTTGTGTGAGTGGTTTGGTGCACCTCCATGTGGTCAATTCCTCTAAATGCAGGTATACACTTTGACTATACAGTCTGGAAGTAGTACCCTTTAGCAGTTGAAGACTAAGAGGCTCAGGCTGTAAGCTGAGGGGATCTTGATAAACAAGAGGAAATGGAATCTGGTATGATACAGATACCAAGAAACTGTGCTAGATGTTTGGAACTGATCTAGAAAACATAAAACCGGTCTGGTAAACATGAGACTGGCCTAATAAATGTTTGGGCAATCGAATAAATGTGTGAGGAATCAAATAAATGTGTGAGAAATCAAATAAATGTTTGGACAATCAAATAAATGTGAGGAGAATTGAATAGATGTTTATACAATCAAATAGACATTTGGAGAGTTGAATAAACATGTGGAGAACTGAATAAATGTGTGGGGGCTTGAAACAGAGAGTTACTGGATGGAAATATGATAACTGAGTGTCATGGCAATACTGCACAGCAACTGGGGACAATGACAATGACGTGGGTGAACGATGTGGAGCTGGGCCTTCATGGAGGCAATAATACCCTATACTGGTGTGGGCAATGGATACAATGATGATGTAGAAGGTGAAGATGATAAAACAATCCTATCTGGTGAAATTGAAACAATGTTGTGGCATTAAAAGACAAAAGCAAGTTATCGGTGATGAACCTAAAAACTCCTGCGGGCAGAAAACACAAGACCTAAAACGGCAAGTGCTATCAAGCAGCTAATCTGAAGGCAGGTTCTAGCGAGTCTAGTCTTGCACCTCCGTGCAGTGACTATAGCTTCCTAGGATGGTAGTGAACTTTTGCTACGGTTGTTATGAGTCCCTAATGGTCTAGAGAGGCTCAAGTTATGTACACGAAGTTTCCTGGAAGGGAAGCGATGCGTAAACGTGGCTGTAGGCTGAGTGGGGGCGACCTATATACGGCGCGAACTTTCTGTTGGTGTCGGAAACCTAGCTACGGTTCCAGTATTGTAACTGTGTTTCTAATGAACTTCGTTAGTAACTTTCTTTACCTTTACTAGTCTTTCGAACGCGACGTTTCAAGGTGAGAATGACAAGAAGGATAGCTTTTCTTATGCTTTAATATTCCTTCCTGCTTTACAGAGCGAAGTAGTAACAAGACTTAGTTGTCTGGTCTCTTAGAACACAGAGACGCGACGTTAAATCTTGTTGGTTGTGTGAATATGGGGAATTGGTGGGGTATCCGCCCGTCTACTACTTTCTAGCTACGTTTTGTCCTCTTTTTATACAAAGTTCACGAACTTTTATCAGTAAGCAAAGTTTCTAAGGCTATAAAACCGCAGTACGTATTGCTGAGCATGTCTAAGGCATTTATAATACTAAAGAACTTTTTAAATACTTTACTTACAGTGCCGCCAAAGTGCGCGGGTGCGGCTGATCGTTTTGGTAAGATTTTCTTACATATCCTCGGCTACGGCTCACTAATACTACTGGTTTAAGTACACGACCATACGGTCCCGTACTTCCGTTAGCAATCCGTAGTCGTAAACAGCCTACGCGTGGTGAAACCCATGACTCGGCCAGTGCTGCACATGCCTAAGTTCTAGGCCAGTCGGGCGCTTACTCTGTTTATGGATGATCGGTAATCAAAAAGGGACTCGTGGGAATATGGCGCATCAGTTCCGCAGTGTAACTTCGCGTACTTTGCAAAGTTTGGAATGAAACAAGTTGGCCCTTGCTTGCAACGTTAGGTTTACTGAAAGTCCGTGGGTGGGACATAATCGATAATTTGAAGGTAGTGCCCGCGATTTCTGAGTGCACAGAGCCTGGAGGCTCATCATCGGAGCAAGAATTCATGTATTGGTGGTAATTAACACATCTAATAACATTAAGACTATAGCAAGCAATGGGGGATAACCTGGAGCAACAGAACTTTTTTCTCCTCTGTAGAATACGAGTTTTTATACTAAAAGTTTGGTTTTATAAATAGAAAAGATATCTAAGCATTGGTAAGGCTGTAAGTCATTGGATTAGTAAATCTGTAGTAAATAGAAGAAGTTTTCATCAGCTGAGGCATAACAGCTTGTCTGTATTGCCATGTCTGGATGGGAAACCATGTGGAAGTGGAGAATGATGAGTAAACAGCTAGGTGCTGTTTAACTGTGGACTGTGAGGGTATGATACATGTTCTGAGGTTGATAAATGGATATAAGCTGCTGTGAAGACTTGGCAAAGTAACAGCCTGAGTAACCACAGTCTGGAGTATCCATATTGGGTCAATATCTTTGATGGAGGAGTACAGGGTCTAAATGATATCACTATGATCGATGAATCAAGTGGCGCATCAATTTGGATGCCTAGGACTGATGCAGCAACTCCATTTTCAGTACGATCATCAATGAAAGGTGTATTGCCATGATTGGTCACAGAAATATGGAGAATAAATGTGAATGGAAGGGTATTAACATGGTTTGCTGAGTTATAACTGTGGTATATCATGGTTATTGAAGGATATCAAAGGGTGTAGCATATAATCAAAGGTTGGGGCATTAAATCGAGTATGGCAATGTAGGATAAGGAAGATGGGAGTCAAATCTGTTATTATTGGGTAGTCAATGGATAAATCCACAAATTCTGAGCATACAGAGCCTGGAGGCTCATCACTGCATGACAAGCTCACCTATATACCTCTATTTTCACCTAAAAATAACTGAAAAATATGCAATATATAGATTTTATATTCTTTCTAATTACTGTGGAAATGCTAAAGGAGCAGGTGCTGAGGCTGAACACTGACAGGACATACTATGCTATGGCTTCACTACTGACTCTCTTTATCTCCAGCAATCTCTAGCTCACCATCATTACTGTCACTGTCACTATCATCCACAAACTCCTTGCTCTTGAAAAGTAGCATGTCTGTTACCTTCCCTTTCACCTTGCTCTTTCCAGCCTTTTTCAATGTGGTGCCTTTGTCCTTTGGCTTCAACTTTGCAACCTTCTTCTGCTTGGCCAGGTGATCATTTTTGCTGCCACCCTCTTCATTGTCTTCTTGTGATCACTTGGTCCCCTTGTCTTTGTGGGGTTTACATGCCTTTGCTGCCCCATTGCCATTTGCCCTCTGTTTCTCAACCTCTGCATCCATCTCTTGAATTTTGTGCTTGCTCATCATAGTCCAATGGCAAGCCCTGCAATGCAATGCATCCTGTAACACATGAAGAGTCTGTGTAGAGCTGATATTGGATGGACTTGCAAATTCTATACCTTCTGGCCATCCAGTGATCTGGATGTGGTGTTGTTGCCTGATTGTGGTCTCATAGGCACCATAATTCATGCAAATCCTTCAGCTGGTAGTGCTTTCTGCAGTAGACAATCCAGTTAGTGGCTGAACTTATGGTTGCAGGCATTAAAATGCACCTAGTCTATCAGACAGAGCTCAAGAAGCCTCTTTACACATGGCACTGTGATCATCTTATGGCCATTTAACTGTGAGTACATTAGGAGATTACCAACTTCAAAGAACAAGTACCAGAACCTTATTCAAATCTCATGTAGTCATGAACTTATCAAAGAGACAGATGATGTTTTTGACATTTATGTTAAGTGATTCTGAGAAGAAATCCAATGACCCATCCACCTCAATGCATTCAGGAATAGATGGATTATCAAGACAGCCTTTTGTAAACATTGCAAAGCCCACCATCCCCATATAATACATGCATGCTAACATCTGCAGTGCTTGTTAAAGCACTGTGAACCAGAGAGCACCATGCTCACCTCTTGTTGGATCCTACCAATACTACCATGGGCATCCATAGCTGCAGCTTTGTTGTTCACATGGATACTGAACTTCTTTTTCATCCTCAAAGCTATAAGCTGGTCCAACAGCTCCTTCTGATATTCCTCAGAGAGGTCTTGATAGTCATGATCATTGACAATCATAGCTTTGACATCTTTTAGCTTGACACAATCTCCTGAAGCCCTATCTGAAGATACAGCATCAACATTCGATAGACAAAGATCCAAGTGAAAGCCAGAAAACTCACCTTTGTTCATCTTCTGCATCTTATCACTCAGGATAGCATTGGCTAAGTTGGGTATGTGCTGGTTTTTGTATGCTGATGCTGTCAACACATTTTAGCATATACTTTCCTCTGAGATTCCATGTTTCCTTGTGAGCTTATCTAGGATGTTTTTTTACTCAAAAACAAAGGCCTCAAGATCCTCAACCAATGCTTGTCATGCCAAAGCAGTGGTATGTTGATGAAGCTTGGCATCAGCAGTGGTGGAAGCCTTCTGATGGGGTCATATGGAGATGATATCCTTCTGAGGGTTTCTCTGGGCAAATGTCATCCTCTGGATATCTGAAGGTGCAAGGACTGAGCTATCTAGAGGCTTGGACATGGTTCATGATATGAAGGCAAGATGAGCATTGAGAGCAAAAATTTCAGCTAGACTCAGACAAATTAAATGTAGCAAAATAAAAATTTACTAGTAAAAAATGGGCCATATTCCCATAGTATTACAGGATTTTTGGTGGGTGAAAGCAGCACTAAGAAGATCCAGCAGTGAAAAACACATCCATAACCTTGTTGTTCTGGATGACACATTATTAGTATCTATTTGGTTTGAAAGCCACTTGCATCTCAATCAATAGCAGCTTTCCTAACACCCACTCCCTCAATAACTTCACACACACAACACATACTTTTGATACAGCACTCCACAGCTTAAGCTACAGCTGATCTACCAAATGCACCTTAGGGTTTTTTGGCATAGATGACACTGCAAATAAATAGTGATAGTTGCACCTGTTACAATCACCATGCTGCAATATTCCCAGTGAACCTTTGAGAATCCTCTTCTTTTTCTTGACTATCTCCCAGCACAATGTCCCTGCTGGCCCCACCCAAAGTTCCAGTTTTCTGCTCTCTCCATTGATCACTATCTCTATGCAATGAGCTCTTCATTCAGTAAGTGCATTTACACCACAGAACAGGTTATGCAAACTAAAGAGCATTCTCTTATAGACCCAGAGGATAATGGTGGGCTTTTTACTCCATAATGACAACCAACTGACTCCTTGTCTGGTGCACTGAAGGTGGACCCATGCACAACTGCTGTGCATTCATGATACTGACTCTGATAGTGAAGACTCTGATAGCCAGGTCTTCCTGCTTGGACTGGGAGCTAGAGGTCCTCACCATATGCACTCTGACTATTCCCAACTTGAAAAAATAGCACAATGACCCTGCAGGAAATGACTCTGCCACCCAAATCCATAAGATGGATTGAACTGATGGCAGCAATTATAGGACTTCAAAGCCCCTTGCTCCTGGCCATTCTTTGCTGAGAGATGTTGAAAAATATCACATTGTATTCTTTGAAGAATGCAGGGGGATATATGATGAGTGGTAGGTCCTACTTTGCTGCTGATATGCTCTGCTCATGCCCTCAAAAAAGCTTTCAAACTATCCTTAGCTTAAACAATGGCAGGTTTTTTTGGAGCTTCCTCACTCTCAATGATGCACAAATAGCATGGTTGACCATCTACCCTGACCAGCCTCTTCCTGCCATACATCAAGCCAAAAAGGCTGCCATTGATGGGGCAAAATCTGACCAGCTGGTCTCCTCCTCACCCTTTATAGCATCCTCCACCATCTTCTCTGTGAGCTCACTCTCATATATGAGCTTGGTTGCGATGGTAACAAACTATCCCTCAGCAACTCTAGGCAGGGTCTTCCTGTCCAAATCTCCAACTAAACCAAGGCCCCTCAAATCAACTCCTCTCAAGTTCAAACCTGCATTTCCCACCAAGTTGGCACTTCATTTAAATCCAGCCCACCCCTCTAGGACACCCTCTCTCAGCAAAGGGATGCCTTTAAGCAAAAGCCTGCAAAGTCTAGCCATGGAGAGCTGCCAATACTGGTGCCAGTCACTCCTGTTTGAGCACCAGCCTCCATGTTGGGAATCACCAGCCCACAGTTCAGGCAGTTCATCAAGATGATCACTGATGAGCCTAGACTTCCATGGCAATGGCAAAACCAAACTCTAGCAGAGTATGGAGAATAAACGTGTGAACATGGCAATACTAGGATGATTGTGTGTGTGAGTGGGTTTAGGGCACCTCCATGCAGTAAATTAAAGCTTTAAGGGTGTGAAGATATGCTTAGACTATGCAGTCAAGCAGATAATATGATGTGAGAGTTGAGGAATCAAAAGAATGACTGTAAGTCATGAGAGTCTCATAGAATGAGAGGGAATGGCACCTGATATGATGTGAGTATTAAGAAACCATATTCTGAAACAAAAACAGAGAATGAGACTTGAGAAAATGTGCTTGAGAGATTAATACAAGTGGGGAAATGAGAGAGAAAAGCCTAAGTGATACAGCAATAGATTGAGGGACTGGTGATGCTGGGAATAAATGTGCTGGTCAATTGAATAAATGTGAACGATGTGCTGAAACTAGTCAAAACTGATCCTAGAACTGGATGGGTGATACAGAAACTGGGGGTGAATTGTACTGGGCTGGAAACAATCCTATCTGATGTCAAAAACTTATCCTATAATCCACACTGGGATTTCCTATACTGAAACAATTGCTGAACTAGTCCTATACTGGTACTGATCCTATGTCTGCTCTGAGACTACCCAAGTGGGCAACGATGATGATGGCGAAGGTAAAAACTGGTAAAATGGTCCTATCTGGTGAAGTTGAAACTGGTGCTGCCTATAAAGTAAATGGGGGGTGAGGTATGGTGCAGTCAATCACATATTGGCATGATATTGACATGTACCAATAGTGTTAAGAGTAAAGAGGGATGGAAATGTCTTCTTCACAGTTAAAGAACTGTGCTGATCTTACTAGTTGATTTATTGTCAGTGTGTGCGATGAATACAATGTATGATGATGAGCCTCCAGGCTCTGTATGCTCAGAATTTGTGGATTTATCCATTGACTACCCAATAATAACAGATTTGACTCCCATCTTCCTTATCCTACATTGCCATACTCGATTTAATGCCCCAACCTTTGATTATATGCTACACCCTTTGATATCCTTCAATAACCATGATATACCACAGTTATAACTCAGCAAACCATGTTAATACCCTTCCATTCACATTTATTCTCCATATTTCTGTGACCAATCATGGCAATACACCTTTCATTGATGATCGTACTGAAAATGGAGTTGCTGCATCAGTCCTAGGCATCCAAATTGATGCGCCACTTGATTCATCGATCATAGTGATATCATTTAGACCCTGTACTCCTCCATCAAAGATATTGACCCAATATGGATACTCCAGACTGTGGTTACTCAGGCTGTTACTTTGCCAAGTCTTCACAGCAGCTTATATCCATTTATCAACCTCAGAACATGTATCATACCCTCACAGTCCACAGTTAAACAGCACCTAGCTGTTTACTCATCATTCTCCACTTCCACATGGTTTCCCATCCAGACATGGCAATACAGACAAGCTGTTATGCCTCAGCTGATGAAAACTTCTTCTATTTACTACAGATTTACTAATCCAATGACTTACAGCCTTACCAATGCTTAGATATCTTTTCTATTTATAAAACCAAACTTTTAGTATAAAAACTCGTATTCTACAGAGGAGAAAAAAGTTCTGTTGCTCCAGGTTATCCCCCATTGCTTGCTATAGTCTTAATGTTATTAGATGTGTTAATTACCACCAATACATGAATTCTTGCTCCGATAACTTGCTTTTGTCTTTTAATGCCACAACATTGTTTCAATTTCACCAGATAGGATTGTTTTATCATCTTCACCTTCTACATCATCATTGTATCCATTGCCCACACCAGTATAGGGTATTATTGCCTCCATGAAGGCCCAGCTCCACATCGTTCACCCACGTCATTGTCATTGTCCCCAGTTGCTGTGCAGTATTGCCATGACACTCAGTTATCATATTTCCATCCAGTAACTCTCTGTTTCAAGCCCCCACACATTTATTCAGTTCTCCACATGTTTATTCAACTCTCCAAATGTCTATTTGATTGTATAAACATCTATTCAATTCTCCTCACATTTATTTGATTGTCCAAACATTTATTTGATTTCTCACACATTTATTTGATTCCTCACACATTTATTCGATTGCCCAAACATTTATTAGGCCAGTCTCATGTTTACCAGACCGGTTTTATGTTTTCTAGATCAGTTCCAAACATCTAGCACAGTTTCTTGGTATCTGTATCATACCAGATTCCATTTCCTCTTGTTTATCAAGATCCCCTCAGCTTACAGCCTGAGCCTCTTAGTCTTCAACTGCTAAAGGGTACTACTTCCAGACTGTATAGTCAAAGTGTATACCTGCATTTAGAGGAATTGACCACATGGAGGTGCACCAAACCACTCACACAAACACATAGCCTTGACTACTGTGATTGCACACATATTTCCTTAGCTCTCTTGGAGTTTTGGGTGTTGCCATTGCCACGGAAGTCTAGGCTCAACAACGATGGATTGACATGTATGAGAATGAATACAAGTATAGTCTGGTGAATGAGAGTGTACCCACTGGGGTCAAAAAGTGCTGAACACTACTGTAATCTATGTTTTTATACTAAAGTCCTACATATATTAATAAAATCCCAAGCAACTTTTTACTAAGGCTGTAAGGCCTTAGCTGAGTAAAATCCTGAATAAATGTGACCTATATCTGTCAGCTGAAGTATACAGTGTTGTTCAAATTGCTGTGCTTGGTTAATAAATGTTCTACAGTGGAGTCTGGTGATTGGGCTGGTTCTTGCTGTTTCAACTGCATGTACTGCAGATTGTAAAGACATGCTGGTGTTGCTGAGGTCACCCAATGCATCTCCAATGATGTGCCAGCTTGGTGAAGTAACAGCTTGAGTCACTGTAGTTCTGGAGTATCTGTGATAGGTTGATATCTTTGATGGATAAGTGTGGTGATAGGTGACATCAATAGGGTCTAGTGATCAATGATGCATAGTGAGGCACTTTGATGTGGATGCAGCATTACCATATACAATTGAGGGCCCATCAAAATCAGTGTTAACATGTCCATAATGCCATAGAGTGTTGGATTTCAAGATGGGATGGATAACAAACATGCAAAGACATATTGCCATGATACAAAAGTGGTATTGCTGTGTCAGCAATGACTGGTTTGGTGAAAGTCTGTCAGGTGGACTGGGTGTAGGAATTAAGTGTAATTTCATGAAATTCTGAGCATACAGAGCCTGGAGACTCATCAACATTCTCAGCACTTGTATGATGGACTACTATAGTGTGTGACTATCAGCTTCTGGACTTGTTGTTCCTTTTGTTTTACATATAACTACCATGGACACTATTCTATTCTTAGCATTCTAATTTTCATATATAAATAGCATAGCTCTCACTGTAGTAATCTCAGCTTCAAGCTAAAGTTTATCTATATCACATTTCACTCTCAGACAAACTCGACTAAGTCCTTACTCCTCCTTCATCCAAGCTTTAGACACCTCAGTCATTCCTCTAGTGGTTGTCTGAATGTGAGACAGCTAAGGTCTAAACTATGTCTCTGGTCACATGAAGTCCAGGTCTAACAATTAGCTCAAAGCTTTCCTCTAGTTCCTTCACCACCAGCTACAAAGATAACCACCCTATAAGTCTGCTTGAACAAGCCATCACCCTTACAACCACACTCACAGCCACAATGCTCCTAGTCTGCTACACTGTCTTAGTAGAGGACAACCCTTTCCCCAACCCCAGGGAAAACCCCTACTTCAGACCAGTCTATATCCACTTCATCCATCTATGAGGAGAACCTCAGGGATCTGCACCCCTTCACAGCCCAGGAATATGTCTGGGATATACAGGCTTGCTTTGCAGAACTCAGACCCCATCCTCCAGTGCAACAAACTCCCTGATAACAAACCTACCATTCTCCCTCACCTGGCCCTATGAACCTTTTAATCATTGCACTGCCATCCTTTACTTTGGGAAGTTCCCAGAGGATGACAACTCCAACAACATGCTCTTAGACCCAAATCAGCCAGTACAGGTCTGCACCCCAGAGCCTATATGAAATATTGAGTCAGGACCTTAGCAGCTTGATGATGATCCCTTCAACCTATGGGGCTCTGACTTTCAGTGGCAAGAATTAGCCTCAATTAACTGTGAGCTTCTGGGGGAGTACACAGCCCAGGTCTGGGACCAAAGGTGACAGGATGTTTCCATCCACATGGGCTGACCTACACCTGAGTATGCCAATATAGACTGGCACCTTACTGTTGACTTTGATCCTGCTCTACCATGCCTTGGCAGAAATACCACTATTTATGCAAACTGAAACAGGATGGTTCACACTAGAGCAAGATCTTTGACATCTTGAGTGGCTCCAGTTTGAGGAAGTCACCAATACAGAGGATCAGAGGGCTTCTGGCAGCAGGGGCTGAGTTTTTAACAATTTTGATAGTTTTACATATGATTCAGAAACTTTTGGTGGGACCAGCACATACAGCCCCAATATACCAGTTACCCATTATGAAACCCCTCTTAATGTACCACTTCTGAAACCCATAAATGACTCCTCACCCTATAAAATCTGATACCAATAAGCCAAATCTGACAATATAGCTATCATCCTGAATAAAGAACCAGTTGACTCTTTGCAGCTGCCAAAGGAGCATTAACACCTCTTCCTGATAGTGAAATGTCAGAAACACCCCCTGAGCATCCATCTAAACTGCCTCATGAACCTCTCTGATCTAAAATCACAAAAGACCAACTGCAACAAACCATGACTAAAGTAGAGTGATGGAGTCAGTACAATGCCCACATTGCCTAACAGATCCATGACCTGGACATCCAAGTCACCAAGCTCAACCCACCACCACCCTCTCCAAGTCATAAAAGCAGAAGATAGTCAATTTCTCAACCACCCCCAGTACCTGGCTACCCAGAAAACCCCTCTCTCCCTCCTTCATTGGTATCATGCCAGATCACACTCCCTTCCAGGTTAAGTCAATGATCCACCAGGTCCCCAAAGTATTCTCAGGAGAGTATGCCAACATCAAATGATTCATCAGCAACTGTAACACTTACTTTGCCTTGTTCAATGTCTACTTCCCCTTTCTCTTACAAAAAATTCAGTTTGCAACCTCCCTTCTTGACAGTCCTGCCAAAGACTGGTGGGTGTACAAAAGACCAGAGTATTGTGATGAAGTTGTCCAACAAGTCTGATACCCAGACTGGACAGGCTTCTGCAATCTCATCAGAACCCAATTCTCTAACTCTGCCATAGAACAGGTCTACAAGAAATAAATGATGGAACTCTGAATGGGAAATGGACCAGCCATCACCTTCTTTCAGGACTTGGAAGTACAAGCCAAGCTAGCCAGACTCCGACACGATAAAGGTGAATGAGGGAAGATGGTCACCACAGTTCACTGGAGAATCTCCAATAGTTATGCCAATGCAATTACAAACTAGGGAATCAAAGTCCCTAAAACCTACCCCAAGTGGAAGGAACATGTTCTCCAGCTCTATAAAGGCCAACAAAAGAAATGGGTCTTTAACCAAACTATAGGATGCCCTAATGACCACCAACACAGCAACTGACAAAGCACTAAGCCCAGATCATTGAACAACAATTCTAGCCTCAGAAAACCTGCTGAGGCCACAAGTTCAACACTGACCAAGCAGTCAGGAGGAAGTGGAGATTGCAGGACAGGGATGGGAGTCATGTATGGGGGACAAGAACAACTCATGGAGATTGACAGACTCAGAAAGGAGAGAAGGTGTTACCAGTATCATGAAAAGGGACACTTATTGAAGGACTGCCTGTAACGAGCATGCCACAGACCCCAATGGACATCAATGTTAGCCAACTCCAATGGCTCCAACCTACTTATTGGACCCCATCAGATTCCAAACCCCAATTTCTATTTCATATCTCATCTCTATTTCACCTACTAATTTTACATATTCATTTATCACACTTAGAATCTGTTACAGTACCAAGTAGGTGTTATATTAGATTCCATGGAATCCTCAACTCCTCTAGATACAGAATATTCCAGACTTATTATCTTCTAGCCACATCCATAACATTCTAGAGTCCAATCCATGGACTCTGCTCCAGTATATAAACTGTAGAATTACTTGTACATACCTTAGTTTGAATATCAACTTGGTTTAGCCCAATACTCTCATTCTTACTTTGGCCTTCAAGCCTAATCTATCTCTTGCTACAAGTCTGTGGATTCCGACTCTGTTGACTTCATCTTGATCCTACTCGTCCTCATCCCACAGACTCCATCCATATTCTATCTTAGGGCTTCGACCCAAGGGTGACATTGCTAATAGCTTCGCCAAGCCCATGCAACCCGCAGACACCATCGGTGTGCATTCATTCTCTCTTCTATTGGCACAATCCTAACAGTATATTCAAACTCAAACCCTTGAGTCGAAATTTTAGACATGTTTAGCACAACCACACAACCACCCCATACTGAACAGTCCACCTCAGACACGATCCCACCTCATTTCACCATGAACAATATTCCTGCCTCCACATCCAAAGGAGACTCTAATCTCTTTGGCACAGACTCTGCTACCTCCCATCACTCCCATAGGGAAACCTACATGCACAGCGGTTTTACTGCTCGTCAATCAGATACCACGACTCCAAATCTGTTCATTGCCAACCATGCTGTTTCCAATGGCTGGGGTGAATATCGGAATGACCCTCTGCAGACTCTGGTCACTCGACCTAAGTCTCTCTTCCCTGTTGATGAAGGAGACAATGGTGATGATGATAACAACTCTGATGATGAACCTGACACCCATAGCAATTGCACCCAGTGCCAGTTGCAGGGTCCCAATCACCCTTCTGGTGGTCCACCTAATCCAGGCAGCCCTGGAGGACCAGGTGGACCTGGAGGTAATCCCCCTACTCCTAACAATGATGATGCCCACCTGATGCTCAACTTCATAAATCTCCTCCGAGGTCTCAGCAATCAGGTAAACAACTCTCCTCCATGGCCAGTCCATACCAAAGTCAAGGAACCTGATGTCTTCAATGGCTCAGACCCATGGAAATTGAAGGCATTCATCGTTTCCCTCCAGTTGAACTTTAATGACAGGCCAGACACTTTCTGTGTGGAAACTGCTAAAGTCAACTACACCATCTCCTTCCTCTCTGATGTGGCCCTTGACTGGTTTGAACCAGATATCCTCAATCCCAACCACACCAACCCTCCTGCTTGGGCATACTCCTATGCTGCTTTCCTTTTGGAACTCCGGACTAACTTTGGTCCATTCGACACCATCAGAGATGCTGAAGATGAACTTGAAAATCTTTGCATGCATGACAGAGACTGGATTATGAAGTATATAGTCCGGTTCAACTAGCATGCTGCTGTCATAGGCTATGGTGACAATTCCCTCTGCCATGCTTTCTACCGTGGACTTTGTACCTGGATTAAAGATGATATGGCTCACCATGGTAAGCCTAATAACCTTCATGACATGTGGACTCTAGCACAGGAACTTGACATACAGTATTGGACTCGGAAGACCAAAATTGTGGGCAAAAACTGTGATAAACCCTCATCCTCCTCCTCCTCTTCCAAACCTAAGGGTTCAGGTTCTAACTTGAGCTCTTTGTACAATTCCACAGCACCAAGGTCCTCTAACTCAGGCTCTGCAAGTTTCCCTTCATCTGCTTCCTCCAATTCCTCCAGCACTGCCAAGAAGCCCTATGCTGACAAGCTAGACAAGGTCGGCAAGCTCACATCTGAGGAAAAGGAACGCTGCCACATGAACAACCTTTGCATGTTCTGTAGTAATAAGCACAAGACCAAGGACTGCAACCAGGGCAAGGCCACGGCTTCCACATGTGGCCATGCTGCTGAGGTTTCTGAGCCTCCTGCATCTACTGATTCAACTCCATCGGAATCGGAAAAATAGAAAGCAGCCCTGCTTCCTCTGTGCAAGGACAGGGTTGCGTTGACTGTCATTGCACCATGGAGATCATCACCCTCAATGCTGCTGCTCTTTCCAATTATTCACTCACTGTATCCTTGTCTTCCAAAGTCAGCTCTGGATTGGAGCCCAATGGCAGTTCCATATCTATCATCCTTCATTTTCTAGCACTCATTGATTCTGGTTCTAGTCATTGTTTCATTGACTTGAAATTTGTTGAGGACCATGATCTCCCTACCAAATCCATCCCTCCTGTCCAACTTCGGCTTCTTGACGGCTCCGCCGGATCTCACATTTCCCAATCCATTACTCTCACTATACGATTTCCATTGGGAGATATTATTCCCATCGACTTCTATGTCACACATCTCGATTCATCCTGTAGTATTGTCCTGGGATACAACTGGCTCTCCTGCTACAATCTGTTGATTGACTGGGTAGAACACAGTATCACTTTCCATTCAAAGTTATCTAATGCATCTTCCTTTGTGGCTTCTGGTGCTTCAGCCCAAGCTCACATAGACCCTTCCAGTCTTGCCTCAGACATTCCCATGGCTGCTGACCCTCCAGTCTCAGCTCGCATGGACCCTTCAGGTCCTGTTCCATCCTCCAAACCTCCTTCGAGATCCTGATGAACTCCACCACCTTATGAGCCTATCTATCCTTACCCTTCCATTCCCTCATTTGCTGCATTGGTGGCATCCAAGATCTCGATTATTTCTGCAGCTGCTTTTGTATGAGCTTGTGCAGAGAAGGGTGCACAACAGTTCACACTCCAACCTTCTCTGCCAAGTGTTAGTGGCCAGGCTGCTTCCACGGTTCCACTGGATCTATCTGAAGTGCCTGACAAATATCATGACTTTGCCAATGTATTCAGTGACTTCCTCTCCAAGAAACTCCCTGTGCATTGCCCTTACAATCTCAAGATCAGCCTTGAAGAAGGTACTTCACCTCTGCTTGGTCCTATCTATTCCCTCTCGGAATCTGAACTCAAAGCCTTACACGAATTTATTGACGATAATGTTTGCAATGGCTTTATTTCCCCTACATGCTCTCCCCATGGAGCTCCAGTACTCTTCATCAAAAAGAAGACTGGTGAACTCCGACTCTGTGTCAATTTCTGTGGTCTGAATAAGATCATAAAAAAAAGACAGATACCCACTTCCTCTCATTTCTGACCTTCTTGACTCCACATGTTCTGCACACTTGTATACTAAACTCGACCTCTGCCATGTCTACCATCTAGTCCATATTGCCAAAGGAGATGAATGGAAAACTGCATTCCACACCTGCTATGGTTCTTTTGAATGGCATGTTATGCCATTTGGTCTTACCAATGCTCCCATGGCCTTCTAATGCTTTTTCAATGACATCTTTTCCAATATGCTTGACATTTCCATTGTCATCTACCTTGACGATATCTTCATCTACTCTGACAATCCCATGGAACACCAAAAACATGTTTGTGAGGTCCTACGCAGACTCTGAGCCAACAGGCTCTACTGCAAAGATTCCAAATGCAAATTTCATTGGGATTCTGTGGAATATCTAGGCTACATCCTCTCTCCTGAAGGCTTACACATGGCTGAAGACAAAGTTAAAGCCATTGTGGACTGGCCGGTCCCACAGAAGGTCAAAGATATCCAATCATTTCTTGGTTTTGCTAATTTCTACCACTGTTTTATCCATGAATACAGTGAGATTGTGTTGCCCTTAACACATCTTACATGCAAAGGTATTCTGTGGAATTTTGACAACAAGTGCTTAGCTGCATTCAATGAGCTGAAACAGGCTTTCACTCATGCCCCTATCCTTATCCATTAGATTCCTGACCATCAACTTGTCATGGAAACTGATGCTTCCAACTATGCTATTGCCGCCATCCTCTCTATTCACCTTGAGGATGGTGAGATCCATCCTATTTCCTTCTTGTCCCACAGTCTCCACAGAGCTGAGCTTAACTACAATACCCATGATAAAGAGCTTCTAGCCATCTTTGAAGCCTTTAAATATTGGTGTCATTACCTTGAAGGCTCCACAGAATCCATCAATGTTGTTACCGACCATAAGAACCTTGAGTATTTCTCTACTACCAAGATCCTTACCAGACAACAAGTCCGTTGGTCCAAATACCTTTCTCAGTTCAACCTAGTAATCTGGTTCTGACCAGGTAGACTTGGTGGGAAACCAGGTGCACTCACTAGACAATGGGACGTCTACCCTAAAGAGGGGGATAGCCAATATGCTCAAGTCAATCCTCATAATTTCTGTCCTGTATTTACTCAAGAACAACTCTCTGCTTCTCTCCACACTACTTTTCTTGAAGGTCCCATACTCTGTGCTAGTGCTATTATGGATGTTGATCAGTTACATTCTGATATCAAACAAGCACAGCCCATGGATTCCATGGCAACTGAAGGTTTTCATCTCGCTTCTTCCTCTTCCAATTTCTCCCAGTGGTCCATGGACAAGTCAGGAATACTCCATCTTGACAATTGCATTTACATCCCAGACTCCATGGACCTCCATCTTTGTGTCCTACAAAACAATCACGACCATATCTTGACAGGTCATTTCGGTCAAAATCAGACACTCAAACTAGTCTGATGGAATTATACCTGGCCACAAATGCATGAATTTTTTTGCCACTATGTCAAATCCTGCACTACTTGTGGTTGTAACAAAACACCTAGACACTGCCCTTTTGGCTTACTCAAACCCTTGCCTGTACCAGAGTGTCCATAGAATTCCATCTCCATGGATTTCGTTGAACAACTCCTGGAGTCTGATGGATTCACCACTATTCTGGTTGACATTGACCATGCAAGCAAACAAGCCATTTCCACCCCCACTCATGATACCATTAACTCCACAGAACTCGCCCAACTATTTGTTACCCATGTATTTTCCAAACACAGTGTTCCTAATTACATTACTTCCAACTGCAGCTCCGAATTTGTCTCCCAATTCACTTGTGCCCTTGCAAAGGCCCTTGATATGGAACTTCACTTCACTTCTGGTTATCACCCAGAAGCCGACAGACAGACTGAACATGCTAACCAAACCCTTGAACAGTACATTTGTATCTATTGTTCTTACCAACAAGACAATTGGGATACCTTACTACCCATTGCCGAATTCATATACAACAATGCTCCTAATGCTTCCACTGGAATCTCTCCATTCTTCACTAATAAGGGATACCATCCTAACATCACAGTATACCCTGAATGCAATATCGCCTCCACTTTGGCCTGTGATTTCATAGTCAACCTCGATGATCTTCACCAATTCCTATATGATGAAATCACTCTTGCTCAGTCTCGCTACAAATTCCAAGCCAACAAGTGATGGTCTCTGGCCCTGGATTTCAAAGTAGGTGATAAAGTCTACCTCAGTGCTAAACACATCAGGACTACTTGCCCTACTGTGAAATTCTCTGAGAAATTCCTCAGACTGTTTGATATCATTGCTCAGCCTGGATCCCATTCCTTCACTCTCAAGCTTTCCATGGATCTCCATTCCATTCATCCCATATTTCATGTCTCTCAATTAGAACCCATGGAAACCAATACCATTCCTAATTGTACCCAACCACCTCCACCTCCAGTCAAAGTTGATGGTGAAGAACAGTATGAAATCGCACAAATTCTCGACTCTAAACTTGACTGTTGGTTCTGATGCCCCCTTCTCTATCGCATTCAATGGTTGGGTTATGAAGGTACTGATGAAGAATTTGCTTGGATTCCTGCCACAGAATTCTCCATGAAAGACTACATTGAAGACTTCCACCATTAATACCCAGACAAACCAGGACCACTCTCCAAGGTCACCATTCGCAAGGCTACATCCAAGCCTATACCTATCCCTTCTTGATTCCTTGCCCATCAGCCTCCATCAGATTCTGATTTTCAATTTCAAATTCGATTCTGGAAAACTATTGCAAATTCACTTCCTAATTGGGAATGAAATCTGTCAGACTATTTCTTAGCTTCAACTCTTTCTTTCATCACTATAGTTTAACCATCAAGAAATTTTATTTACTTTTTGCCCTTAGGCACAGTACTCTATCTATCTACATCAAAAATTGTATATTACTAGGCCAGGATCTTCAGGCGGCTGCAGATTCCTCGAGTTTCTCTCCCTCATACTCCAATTCATCTAAATCTGCAATGCCGATGGCACCTGAGCCCAGCTTCATTTCCTCCCTGACCTTCTCTGGCTCCATCTCCCCATCTGAATCCTCCACAATAAACTCCTCACTACCTTTCAAAAACTCCTTCCACAGTGCCCACTCTGACCGACAGCCCCCGGCATGATAAAACTCCTTATGAGCCTTTTGAAATTTCTGGATCACAGCAATAGCTGCTGTCAAAGCCTCCTGCTCATGGCTTCCATGCCATAGCTCCATATTGGCCAACTCAAAAGGATCACAACCATTGAAGGACTCTGCAGACATGACTCTTGTGTACCACACTTGAGCTATGTCTTGATCCAATCGCAAGGTCATGGCCCAATGGAGAGCCTCAGGGTTGGCACCCTGCAAGTCCCTCAACTCCACACTCGAAGTCGCCCATTCATCTGAGGATGCCAATGGAATAAAATCATCAGGATACTCAATTGCATCCCTCAGGTGGAAATCATCCACCAAATCATCCACCTGGCCTCCAACGGTCCTCAACTTGCCCTCCATCCTCTCCATTCTCTGCTCCAGTGCATCCATTTGTCCATGAAGGCCTTGGAGTAATTCCACAATATCTTCAAGAGCCATGGACTCCACCTCATCCAAAAAGATGCATTTCACCTTGCAAATCTTGCAATGCTCACAAGACTGTCCTGCCTCCGCTGGAAAACATTGGGCCCTGTCTGCCTGGCACTGTCCACACTTTCCTAAAAAACTCCAAGTTAGAGAAAACTGCAGATGCCAACAGATACTCACCTTTGCCTTGATACTCAATGCCCCCCTTACTAGGGCTAGGATCTGCCCTGACCCTTTTCACAGGATGCTCTGACAGTCCCACAGATTCTTCCTCTTCACTCACTGGCACATACACCTTCAATTTCAACTTCCTCTTGGTGCCTGCAACAGCTGACACCACCTTCCCCTTACCCTTTACTTTCCTCTGCTTCTCCAGCAAATCCTTCCTTGCTTTCGCCTTCAGATCCTCCTCCTCTCCATCGGTACCCTCATCACCTTTGTCCCCTGCAGCCTCCAACACTGTCAGCTTCTTTGTCTCCAACTCCCTCAACCTCTGCCTCTCTTTCTCCTCCTTCTCCTCCTTGGCCTTCCTCTCATCATCAAGTCGCTTGGCCTCCATGGCCTCTGCCTCTTTCCTCTCCTTCTCCACCTTCAATAAAGCCAATTTTTTTGCTCTATCATCAGCTTTCTTCTTTGTGGCCTCCATGGCTTTTTCTGCCTTCAACTTTGCTACCTTCCAAACATTGTGGGTCTCCACAGCAGCCTGATACAATTCCTCCTCAGCATCCCTGTCAGCATAGAACACCAACAGTTCGTCGACCTCAATACCATTTGGGGTAGGCGGTGTAACATACAGCTCCAGGGTTGCAGACTGGTGGTAGATAGCAGACATTGACAAAGGTAATGAGGAGGGACTTAGGATTTGGAGATAGTGGTGGTTTAAGATCAAGAGGTGAAAATCACATGACACTCCTGCACCAAATTCCATGTGTCTCACTTAGTCATCAGGATCTGTGCTCTTGAGGGCAAGAACGCTAAGGGGGGGGGGATACTGTAACAAGCATGCTGCAGACTCTGATGCACATCAACCTTAGCCAACCCCAATGGCTCCAACTTACTTATTGGATCATGTCAAATTCCAAACCCCAGTTTTCTATTTCATATCTCATCTCTATTTCACCTACTAATTTTACATATTCATTTATCACACCTAGAATCCGTTATGGTACTGAGTAGGTGTTATATTGGATTCCATGGAATCCTCAACTCCTCTAGATATAGAATATTCCAGACTTATTATCTTCTAGCCACATCCATAACATTCTAGAGTCCAATCCATGGACTCTGCTCCAGTATATAAACTGTAGAATTACTTGTACATACCTTAGTTTGAATATCAACTTGGTTTAGCCCAATACTCTCATTCTTACTTTGGCCTTCAAGCCTAATCTATCTCTTGCTACAAGTCTGTGGATTCCGACTCTGTTGACTTTGTCTTCATCCTACTCGTCTTTATCCCATAGACTCCATCCATAATCTATCTTAGGGCTTCGACCCAAGGGTGACATTGCTAATAGCTTGGCCAAGCCCATGCAACCCACAGACACTGTCAGCATGCATTCATTCTCTCTTCTATTGGCACAATCCTAACAAACACCCAAAACTCTGAGAGAGCTAAGGAAATATGTACAATCACAGTAGTCAAGGCTATGTGTTTGTGTGAGTGGTTCAGTGCACCTCTGTACAGTCAGTTCCTTTAGACACAGGTATACACTTCAACTATACAGTCTAAAAGTAGTACCCCTTAGCAGTTGAGTACTAAGAGGCTCAGGCTGTAAGCCAAGGGGAATCTTGATAAATAAGATAGAACAGGATCTGGTGTGACCTGGATACCAAGAAACCATACCAAAAGACATAAAATATGTCTATAAACATGAACTGGATATAGGCAACTGGAGATGGTCCTACAACTGGAGCAATATCTGAGAGAATAATATAAAAACTGATAAAATACAGAAATAGGTCTATAACTGGTGTAGAATGTGTGCAACAGATATAGAGAATGAGAAAGATCCTAAAACTGGTCCAGAGAGTGTGTAATGAATATAGACAATGGCAATAGGTCTAAAAATGATGCAATGTTGAAGAAAATATTAGCAGCAATAGGATGAGAAGTAAGAGGATTAGAATAATCTGTATGTATTGCGGTACAACTATGAGGTCTTTTATACCTCTACATATATTCTAGTAAGTTCTACGAGAGTCCTAAATTAATAACTGAGTGAGTAAGGTAGAAACTTCGAGTAGGTTCTTGACTTTGCATGCGGGTAAGGTCTGTTCATTTGGCTTGCTTCGCTAACACTCCCCCTCAAGCCGAAATCATTCCAAGCTTCCGAACGAGAGGCTGGAACTTGAATGAAGGCAGTGCCTTGGTGAGAATGTTGGCTACCATCTCATTGGTAGGGCAATAGATGACATCGAGTATTCCAGCTTGTATCTTGTCATGAATAAAATGGTACTGGATGTCCATGTGCTTCGTCCATGCATGATATTGTCCAAGGTCCGCGTGTGCAAGGGAAATCGCTGATTGATTATCGTTGTAGATTGTAAGGGGAAAAGTGATCGGAGCGAAGAGTTCTGAGATCAAGGCATGGAACCAAAGTGCCTCCTTGGCCATGGAGGTCATGGCAGTATATTCAGCTTCTGTCGTTGATAATGCAACAATTTCTTGTTGCTTTGAGGACCATGATACGGCGCCGCCGTTTAGGATGAATGCATAGCCCGTTACGGCCTTTCTTGTTTCAAGTGACATCCCATCAGCATCACCAAAGATGTCAAGACCTAGGGTCTCATCTGATGCACCATAAGTTAAAGTCAGGGTCTGAGTACCCTTCAGATACTGGAGTACACGTTTTGCTGCATTCCAGTGTGGATGACCAGGGTTATCGATGAAGCGCGAGAGGACACAGACAGTGAATGCCAAGTCTGGATGCATGGCTGTGGCAAGCCATACTAATCCACCAATAAGTTCTCGATATGGAACGTTGCGCATGTCACTAATGGCTTCGTGATCTGATGGAGCAGGGCATTGGTCGCATGAGAGCTGGGTGGATGGATCAAGGGGAATGGAGACAGCTTTACAATCTGTCATATGGAATTTTCATAGAAGGGAATCAATGTAAGTGGTTTGGGAGAGTGTCAGAGTCTTCTTCTTTCTGTCTCGTGTGACCTCCATGCCCAGTAGCCAACTGATAGGTCCAAGCATCGTGATCTTGAAGATGCGACCGATTTCTTCCTGTATCTCATCAATTAATGCGGGTGAGTTGCCGGTGATAGTGCTGTCATCAATGTGAATAGCGATGAATATGAAAATATCTCCTCGAATGAGATGATAGACTGCATGATCTGATTTGAGAGGGTGGATGCCAAGTGTGGCAAGAGCTGATGTCAGCTTCTCGTACCACTTACGGCTTGACTGTTTGAGTCCGTATATTGTACGTCGTAGGCGGATCACATTGTTCGAATTTCCATTGGTGTAATGGGGTGGCTGTTCCATAAATATTTCTTCATCAGCTGAGAACTCGCCATTGAGGAATGCAGCTGAGTAATCAAACACTTTGATGTCCCAATCAAAACAAGCAGTGAGTGAGAGAATGGTGCAGAGTGATGATAGTTTTGCTGTAGGTGAGAATGTCTCAAAGTAATCCACTCCTTGGACTTGAGTGAATCCTCGTGCAACAAGATGTGCCTTGTATTTGTCAATCTCCCCATTAGCCTGGCGCTTGATCCGCAGTGCCCACTTTGATCCAACAATATTGCATCCGATTGGTCTTGGCATGGGTCCATCACCAAATGTGCCTGTCCTCTTCATCGCTTCCATCTCAACATCCATGGCCTGCTTGAACAGCAGCCAGTCTTCCCTCTTCATTGCTTCTTCAACACTTGGTTCATCTGATAGATCTCCCACAGCTGAACATGCATACTCCATCATGTCTGAGTCAGCAACCGGCTCAGTCTGGATAAGATGGGCAGCTCGACATGTTCGAGTGCCTTCGATAATGTTCTTTACATCGATTTTGCTCAAAATATCTTGCGGCACGATTGAGGGTATCGGCTTTGGTATTGGGCTTGATGGAGGGGTGTCTGGTGGTGTGGTGAGTGGGGAACCTGGTAGGGAAAGGGATATAGCTTTGGATAATGCAGGTGTGTGCTGGACGTTTTCTGTCTTCTTTTCATCGCTGACCACCGCATTCTCCCCCTCATTCAGCACTCTATGTAGCCCTCCTTCACTTCTGCGCGTTTCTGGAAATTTTATGCTGCGTTCGACACATATGGTGCGATTATTTTGGTAATAAATTCAGTGTCCATTGCTTTCTTGGTCAAAACCAATCCACCGACCCTTGCAAGCACGTCCTTCAAGCTTCAAACCATCGTCAACATGTACCCAGACCTTGCAGCCCCATTCTTGGATATCCCACAAGTCTGGCTTCGATTTATGGAACACTTCGTATGGTGTACGACTACCAATGGCCTTCGATGATGTCTGATTCTTCAACCAAATGGCATGCTTCAGTGCCTCGCCCCACAAGTTGTTCGGCAGTCCCGCAGCATGGAGCATGGCTCAGATCTTCTCAAGAAGTGTGTGATTGAGTCTCTCGGCAACTCCATTATGCTCGGGTGTGTCATGGACTGTGAATCGACACTGGATTCCTTTCTCAGCTAGGTAGTCATCGAATTCATGACTCTTGTACTCCCCTCCTCCATCTGAATGCAGTATTTTTATCTTGATGCCATGTACCTTGTCCCATCTCGCCTCAAGATCTTTGAATGACTGCAGCGTCTCATCTTTTGAGTGAAGTAGCATAGCTACAGAGTAGCACGATGCGTCGTCTGTAAAAGTGATGTAGTATTTCTTGTGTTGGGGTGTTTCAATGGTTGCTGGTCCCCACACGTTGCTGTGAACCTGATCGCCTACTCCCCCTGATGTGTCGTTCTCCCTAGACTTGGAGATTGCTTTCCTTGTCATTCTACCATGTAGACATGATGGGCATTGATCCTTCGAGGTAGGGCTCCCTTCATCAAGTTCTAGACCATCAACTAATTGATCTTTGACAAGCTTCTTTGCTGCATCAACTGGAAGATGACCCATCAGGTGATGCAATTCATCTGGTGTCACAATTCATGGTCCATCATCAACATGATAGGCTTCTGGATGGGGAACCAGTACACGGAGTCTGTATAACCCATTGATGTGAGGTATTGATCCAATTGGGTGATGCTTCTTGTCAAAAATGCGGCACTCCTCATCCTTGAAATCAAGGGAATAGCCTGCCTGGGTGATGCGACCAACAGAAAGGAGTGTAACTCCGAGATTAGGTGCATGGAGTATGTCTTTAACAAGGACCTTCGTCATCTGTTTCTTTCCATTAGGAATTGTGATATGCATGTCACCCTTCCTGAGCGCTTCAAATTCCTTCTTGTCTGCTGCCATTATTCCTCAAGGTTTGATAGCTGTATAGTTCATCAACCTATGACATGATGGTGTCATATGCTGTGTAGCACCGGAGTCAAAGATATCAACTTCGTGCTTGCACTCTGTGTCAGCAACAGCGGCTGCAAGATTTCCAGAGGTAAGTGAGGTTATTTCTCCAATGAGCTCTGGTGTACTGATGTCTAATTCATCAGTTTCGTTGTCACTGTCTTCATCTTCGCTATCACTGATGTCCTGGAGGGATGGCAGCTCTGAGAAGTCTTCTCCATCATCTTCTTCTTCTGCGAACCATGCAGCATCAAACTCCTTGTCTGCCTTTGCTGAATTCGCTTGTCCATGACCCTTCCTTGGGCCTTGGCCTTCTTTTCCTCCTCCCTTCACCCAACAATCCCTCGCCATATGTCCCTTCTGGTGGCAGTTATAGCACTCCACCGATTTCCTTGGCTTCTTTCCACTATTCCCACTATAGAATGTGGCTTCCTTCTCACCCCTTCCTGCTGACCTGACCTTCCATTGGTCAGCTTCATCATTGATGCCCTGTAGCACCATGTCAGGATCGAGAGCCTTGCCAAGGAGTGTTGATGCACCTGTAAGCGCAGAGAGGTATGTTTCGAATGAGGCAGGAAGTGATCCGAGGACTATTGCAACAAAATTATCATCGCCTGGATCTGCTCCCATCGTGATAAGGTCCTCGTGTATGGACTGTAGCTTTGTAAGGTGAGTCTTCACATCACCTCCTTCTGCACATTGCTCATCCTGGAGCTTCCGGCGCAGGTCAACCGTTACCATCTTTGATTTCTTCTCATACTCCGACTTTACCTTGTTCCACATCGCGTTCGCCGTTGCCTCACCCTTCACGTTCAGGAATAACAAATCCGAAATGACTGAGGCAATTCCTTGCTTGATTACGGCCTGCTCAGATTTCCAAATCCGACGCTTCTTTGCATACTCATTCAACACCTTTGTCTTGTCTGCTGTGGGATTCTTGGGATCTACCACAGCTGGTGCAGTCGGTTCTGTCATTACCATGACATCCTCGAAGTGATCGCTCAGACCCACAGCATCAACAGCGAAAAGGAAGCAGTCACGAAAGAAGATCCAGTTCGTACCATCAGCCTTGCATGTGGGGAGCTTGGCGAAGTATTCGCTGAGTTTCGCGGTGGATGAGAAAGTGTTGGTGGACATGATAGATGGGTAGTGAGTCTAGTATGCGAGGTGAGTGTGTTATCATTGAGATTTAGTTATAGCCGGGGCCCATAACCTATTAGCAGCAATAGGATGAGAAGTAAGAGGATTAGAATAATCTGTATGTATTGCAGTACAACTACGAGGTCTTTTATACCTCTACATATATTCTAGTAAGTTCTACAAGAGTCCTAAATTAATAACTGAGTGAGTAAGGTAGAAACTTCGAGTAGGTTCTTGACTTTGCATGCGGGTAAGGTCTGTTTATTTGGCTTGCTTCGCTAACAGAAAATGGTACAAAAGCCTAAAAATGTGAAAGAGTATAGACAAGATGTCAATATGGTGTACCTAATAAAGTGAGCAGAAATGATGGCAATAAATATACCAAAAATGAAGTAAAACTGGTGGTAATCATGGTGATGAGCCTCAAGGCTCTGTATGCTCAGAATTTGCGGATTTTCCTTTCTAATTAACATTACCATCCACCCAATGGCCTCTCAGTAAACCAGTCATTGCACACATGGCAATACCAATTTCAACCTATGGCAACGGTTTCTTGCACATCTTTATATCTGTCCCATCCAGCTATGCATTCTAATTTCCATATTCCATCACAGCAAGGCACATTTGATTGACAGCAACCCAAAACAGAATTAGTGCATCAAAAGAAGCACCCTAATGATGTGCTTCCCCATCGTTCAATTAAAGATGATGTGAATGACGTATCCACTCATCCATCAAAGATATCAAGTGACTACGGCCCCAAGTAACCATGTTTACTAAGGCTGTTACCTTGCCAAGGCCTCCTGAAGTCATAATTCCATTCATGCACCTCAGTAACAATGCCATACCCTACCAGTCTGCAGCTAAACAGCACCTACCGATCTGTTCATCGGCCACTCAGTCCATATGATTTCCATCCAGACACGGCAATGCAGAGGAGTTGCTGTTACTTTAGAAGAAGTAAAACCATACGTTTATTTGAGGATTGACTAAGCTATGGCATTACAGCCTTACTAAGTCTTGTATAAAGATACTATTTATAAATCCGTACTTGTAGTATAAAACTAGCTAGAAAACATAGAAAAAGGACAGTTTACCACCAGTTTACAGATATACATCAATTCTATCACCTTCAGTTGACCACGATCTATGTCAATTGTTACATGCCAGTCTATCACCAGTAAAACAATGTTTATTCACCATTCTCTGGCAATACACCATTTTGCTCAGCCTACTCTTGATTGCATGTCAAATCTCAAACTCACCAGAGTTATTCCATGGTTTTAACTGTAAAGTGGTGTCTTACATTAGTCTCTTTGCTCTTAACACCATTGGTACATGACCCTATTGTGCCAATATATGATCACTGTGCCATACCTCATACAACATTTTACAAGCCTATACCCCATGTCTTTGTCATGATTGCCAGACCCTCGTACCTTGGGTCTTGGCAACCTGACTGCAACATGGGACTTCAGCTTGTTGGGGCCTGCCCCAAACCTGGCTTATTACTTATATATTTTGAGGTGTAAGTATGAAAAGAAATATAGATTATGAGTGTAATAGAGCTTCAGGATATACAATATTCAATGTATCTATGTTTTTTTCTGTAGATGGAAAGAGGACTCAAATCCGTTGTCCAGAGGTGCAGTGGCTAAGTGCCACATAAAGTTGTCCATGTGAAAAAACAGGAGTATGTAAATCTAATCCAACATAGGTGACTGACTGGCCTTGGGACTTGTTGATTGTCATGGCAAATGCCAACCTGACTGGAAATTGACAACAGGAGAAAGTGATAGGGAGATCTGCTGTATCTGCATTGATTGAGATATGGGGGATGAAAACAGTCTTGCCTGCATTGTTTCCACTGAGAAGACAACATTCCAATACATGAGGATGGGCACATGTAAGAATCATTCATGTCCCATTGCATAGGCCATTGGCTGGATCTAAATTGCATAGGAGCATAAGAGGGCAGCCAATCTTGAGAGCCAGCTTTGCACATGGTAATCCAGAGACATTGAAATTCTGAAGAAATTCAACTGGATAAAGGGTAGCTGAATCACCCAACTCATCCTCCATCATCTTGTCAGTGCTCCAATAGACTGTCTCCTGGCCTGGAAATTTGTCCAAAACCTGCTGATTGACTTCATCAACATCATCATTATATCCAGAGAGAATTGTTCTCTCCAAAAAGAAATGATCTTGAAAATTGCCAGCTTTAATATCTAGACAAATGTATCTGATAAGTCCAGAAAGTGTAGAGTTGGTAAGGTGCATAGAAGGAGGAAGGGAGATAGTTCGCTCTTCTGTAAGGCCTTCACCTGCACTAACTGTCAATAGCCAATATGCAAATCTGATGTTTTCTGGGGTCTGGTCCAGGTGCATGTTTGTTCTCAAATGGATGACTTGAATCTGAGCCCACAAAGGTGACCGATGAAATGAAGCTGCAACAATCTGTTCTCAGGATCCTTGTGGAACAATAGACAATGTCTGATAAAAGTCACCTAAGAGAAATGATCATAGAGATTTGGAATAGAAACACACATACTACCAAATAAGACAGTGATCCACCAAAAGGAGCATCATTATTGCAGATATCATGGAGAGTGTGATCAACTGTCTCAATATCATGTCAGTTTTGCATAGGGACCTCATTCCAAATGATAAGAGAAGTTCAACAAAGAAGTTCAGCCAGGTGAGTTCCTCTGCAAATATTGCACATTGTATCATCATGTGAGAGGATTGGAATTTTGAAGGTGCTATGGCTTGTACAACCTCTGGCTAAGAGAATTGCAGATATTCCAGAGGAAGCATAGGTCAATACAATCTGTCCTTGCACATGAACAGCAGCAGCAATTGTATTGAATACAAAGGTCTTTCCACCACCTCCCACACTATGAAGGAAGACTGATTTCCCATGTTGCTGAGCTGTAGAATTGATGACAATATCAAAAGCCATCCTTTGCTCTGCATTGAATGTCTGAAGATTCCTATCAACCAATTGCTGCAGGGATGGAATATTGTAGGCCAACTGGGCTGCCAAAAGAGGATTGTCCTCATAAGCAGCCCAGTCCATTGTAGAGACTGGCATCTGAGTCCATTCTGAAAGGTGTCAACAATGAGATTGAAGGAGTTTATTGATAAGATGAAGGCCAAAGTCATAGAGCTGGGCATCTGTTGAATTGGGAACATGGAAATTAACTAAAAGGACATGACAAGATGGGCAAATAGCACCAAAGATGGAATTAATGCTTTGCTGGGACAGACACAGTGCATAAAGTCTCAAACAGAGCACCGAAGGTGCTGAAAGAAGACAGTTGTGATGAAAAAGGCAGATGGCAGTGCCCTGCAGTTCAAACTCAGCCAGAATGAGCTGGAGGATGGCAAAGGCCATTCACTTCAAAGTCTGCATAAGTTTACATAAGCAATATGGCTGTGATCCACCTGTATTAATATATAGATTTTACTAGCCAGTGTTAGGATTGTGCCAATAGAAGAGAGAATGAATGCATGCTGACAGTGTCTGTGGGTTGCATGGGCTTGGCCAAGCTATTAGCAATGTCACCCTTGGGTCGAAGCCCTAAGATAGATTATGGATGGAGTCTATGGGATAAAGACGAGTAGGATGAAGACAAAGTCAACAGAGTCGGAATCCACAGACTTGTAGCAAGAGATAGATTAGGCTTGAAGGCCAAAGTAAGAATGAGAGTATTGGGCTAAACCAAGTTGATATTCAAACTAAGGTATGTACAAGTAATTCTACAGTTTATATACTGGAGCAGAGTCCATGGATTGGACTCTAGAATGTTATGGATGTGGCTAGAAGATAATAAGTCTGGAATATTCTATATCTAGAGGAGTTGAGGATTCCATGGAATCCAATATAACACCTACTCAGTACCATAACGGATTCTAGGTGTGATAAATGAATATGTAAAATTAGTAGGTGAAATAGAGATGAGATATGAAATAGAAACTGGGGTTTGGAATTTGACATGATCCAATAAGTAAGTTGGAGCCATTGGGGTTGGCTAAGGTTGATGTGCATCAGAGTCTGCAGCATGCTTGTTACAGTATCCCCCCCCCCTTAGCGTTCTTGCCCTCAAGAGCACAGATCCTGATGACTAAGTGAGACACATGGAATTTGGTGCAGGAGTGTCATGTGATTTTCACCTCTTGATCTTAAACCACCACTATCTCCAAATCCTAAGTCCCTCCTCATTACCTTTGTCAATGTCTGCTATCTACCACCAGTCTGCAACCCTGGAGCTGTATGTTACACCGCCTACCCCAAATGGTATTGAGGTCGACGAACTGTTGGTGTTCTATGCTGACAGGGATGCTGAGGAGGAATTGTATCAGGCTGCTGTGGAGACCCACAATGTTTGGAAGGTAGCAAAGTTGAAGGCAGAAAAAGCCATGGAGGCCACAAAGAAGAAAGCTGATGATAGAGCAAAAAAATTGGCTTTATTGAAGGTGGAGAAGGAGAGGAAAGAGGCAGAGGCCATGGAGGCCAAGCGACTTGATGATGAGAGGAAGGCCAAGGAGGAGAAGGAGGAGAAAGAGAGGCAGAGGTTGAGGGAGTTGGAGACAAAGAAGCTGACAGTGTTGGAGGCTGCAGGGGACAAAGGTGATGAGGGTACCGATGGAGAGGAGGAGGATCTGAAGGCGAAAGCAAGGAAGGATTTGCTGGAGAAGCAGAGGAAAGTAAAGGGTAAGGGGAAGGTGGTGTCAGCTGTTGCAGGCACCAAGAGGAAGTTGAAATTGAAGGTGTATGTGCCAGTGAGTGAAGAGGAAGAATCTGTGGGACTGTCAGAGCATCCTGTGAAAAGGGTCAGGGCAGATCCTAGCCCTAGTAAGGGGGGCATTGAGTATCAAGGCAAAGGTGAGTATCTGTTGGCATCTGCAGTTTTCTCTAACTTGGAGTTTTTTAGGAAAGTGTGGACAGTGCCAGGCAGACAGGGCCCAATGTTTTCCAGCGGAGGCAGGACAGTCTTGTGAGCATTGCAAGATTTGCAAGGTGAAATGCATCTTTTTGGATGAGGTGGAGTCCATGGCTCTTGAAGATATTGTGGAATTACTCCAAGGCCTTCATGGACAAATGGATGCACTGGAGCAGAGAATGGAGAGGATGGAGGGCAAGTTGAGGACCGTTGGAGGCCAGGTGGATGATTTGGTGGATGATTTCCACCTGAGGGATGCAATTGAGTATCCTGATGATTTTATTCCATTGGCATCCTCAGATGAATGGGCGACTTCGAGTGTGGAGTTGAGGGACTTGCAGGGTGCCAACCCTGAGGCTCTCCATTGGGCCATGACCTTGCGATTGGATCAAGACATAGCTCAAGTGTGGTACACAAGAGTCATGTCTGCAGAGTCCTTCAATGGTTGTGATCCTTTTGAGTTGGCCAATATGGAGCTATGGCATGGAAGCCATGAGCAGGAGGCTTTGACAGCAGCTATTGCTGTGATCCAGAAATTTCAAAAGGCTCATAAGGAGTTTTATCATGCCGGGGGCTGTCGGTCAGAGTGGGCACTGTGGAAGGAGTTTTTGAAAGGTAGTGAGGAGTTTATTGTGGAGGATTCAGATGGGGAGATGGAGCCAGAGAAGGTCAGGGAGGAAATGAAGCTGGGCTCAGGTGCCATCGGCATTGCAGATTTAGATGAATTGGAGTATGAGGGAGAGAAACTCGAGGAATCTGCAGCCGCCTGAAGATCCTGGCCTAGTAATATACAATTTTTTGATGTAGATAGATAGAGTACTGTGCCTAAGGGCAAAAAGTAAATAAAATTTCTTGATGGTTAAACTATAGTGATGAAAGAAAGAGTTGAAGCTAAGAAATAGTCTGACAGATTTCATTCCCAATTAGGAAGTGAATTTGCAATAGTTTTCCAGAATCGAATTTGAAATTGAAAATCAGAATCTGATGGAGGCTGATGGGCAAGGAATCAAGAAGGGATAGGTATAGGCTTGGATGTAGCCTTGCGAATGGTGACCTTGGAGAGTGGTCCTGGTTTGTCTGGGTATTAATGGTGGAAGTCTTCAATGTAGTCTTTCATGGAGAATTCTGTGGCAGGAATCCAAGCAAATTCTTCATCAGTACCTTCATAACCCAACCATTGAATGCGATAGAGAAGGGGGCATCAGAACCAACAGTCAAGTTTAGAGTCGAGAATTTGTGCGATTTCATACTGTTCTTCACCATCAACTTTGACTGGAGGTGGAGGTGGTTGGGTACAATTAGGAATGGTATTGGTTTCCATGGGTTCTAATTGAGAGACATGAAATATGGGATGAATGGAATGGAGATCCATGGAAAGCTTGAGAGTGAAGGAATGGGATCCAGGCTGAGCAATGATATCAAACAGTCTGAGGAATTTCTCAGAGAATTTCACAGTAGGGCAAGTAGTCCTGATGTGTTTAGCACTGAGGTAGACTTTATCACCTACTTTGAAATCCAGGGCCAGAGACCATCACTTGTTGGCTTGGAATTTGTAGCGAGACTGAGCAAGAGTGATTTCATCATATAGGAATTGGTGAAGATCATCGAGGTTGACTATGAAATCACAGGCCAAAGTGGAGGCGATATTGCATTCAGGGTATACTGTGATGTTAGGATGGTATCCCTTATTAGTGAAGAATGGAGAGATTCCAGTGGAAGCATTAGGAGCATTGTTGTATATGAATTCGGCAATGGGTAGTAAGGTATCCCAATTGTCTTGTTGGTAAGAACAATAGATACAAATGTACTGTTCAAGGGTTTGGTTAGCATGTTCAGTCTGTCTGTCGGCTTCTGGGTGATAACCAGAAGTGAAGTGAAGTTCCATATCAAGGGCCTTTGCAAGGGCACAAGTGAATTGGGAGACAAATTCGGAGCTGCAGTTGGAAGTAATGTAATTAGGAACACTGTGTTTGGAAAATACATGGGTAACAAATAGTTGGGCGAGTTCTGTGGAGTTAATGGTATCATGAGTGGGGGTGGAAATGGCTTGTTTGCTTGCATGGTCAATGTCAACCAGAATAGTGGTGAATCCATCAGACTCCAGGAGTTGTTCAACGAAATCCATGGAGATGGAATTCTATGGACACTCTGGTACAGGCAAGGGTTTGAGTAAGCCAAAAGGGCAGTGTCTAGGTGTTTTGTTACAACCACAAGTAGTGCAGGATTTGACATAGTGGCAAAAAAATTCATGCATTTGTGGCCAGGTATAATTCCATCAGACTAGTTTGAGTGTCTGATTTTGACCGAAATGACCTGTCAAGATATGGTCGTGATTGTTTTGTAGGACACAAAGATGGAGGTCCATGGAGTCTGGGATGTAAATGCAATTGTCAAGATGGAGTATTCCTGACTTGTCCATGGACCACTGGGAGAAATTGGAAGAGGAAGAAGCGAGATGAAAACCTTCAGTTGCCATGGAATCCATGGGCTGTGCTTGTTTGATATCAGAATGTAACTGATCAACATCCATAATAGCACTAGCACAGAGTATGGGACCTTCAAGAAAAGTAGTGTGGAGAGAAGCAGAGAGTTGTTCTTGAGTAAATACAGGACAGAAATTATGAGGATTGACTTGAGCATATTGGCTATCCCCCTCTTTAGGGTAGACGTCCCATTGTCTAGTGAGTGCACCTGGTTTCCCACCAAGTCTACCTGGTCAGAACCAGATTACTAGGTTGAACTGAGAAAGGTATTTGGACCAACGGACTTGTTGTCTGGTAAGGATCTTGGTAGTAGAGAAATACTCAAGGTTCTTATGGTCGGTAACAACATTGATGGATTCTGTGGAGCCTTCAAGGTAATGACACCAATATTTAAAGGCTTCAAAGATGGCTAGAAGCTCTTTATCATGGGTATTGTAGTTAAGCTCAGCTCTGTGGAGACTGTGGGACAAGAAGGAAATAGGATGGATCTCACCATCCTCAAGGTGAATAGAGAGGATGGCGGCAATAGCATAGTTGGAAGCATCAGTTTCCATGACAAGTTGATGGTCAGGAATCTAATGGATAAGGATAGGGGCATGAGTGAAAGCCTGTTTCAGCTCATTGAATGCAGCTAAGCACTTGTTGTCAAAATTCCACAGAATACCTTTGCATGTAAGATGTGTTAAGGGCAACACAATCTCACTGTATTCATGGATAAAACAGTGGTAGAAATTAGCAAAACCAAGAAATGATTGGATATCTTTGACCTTCTGTGGGACCGGCCAGTCCACAATGGCTTTAACTTTGTCTTCAGCCATGTGTAAGCCTTCAGGAGAGAGGATGTAGCCTAGATATTCCACAGAATCCCAATGAAATTTGCATTTGGAATCTTTGCAGTAGAGCCTGTTGGCTCAGAGTCTGCGTAGGACCTCACAAACATGTTTTTGGTGTTCCATGGGATTGTCAGAGTAGATGAAGATATCGTCAAGGTAGATGACAATGGAAATGTCAAGCATATTGGAAAAGATGTCATTGAAAAAGCATTAGAAGGCCATGGGAGCATTGGTAAGACCAAATGGCATAACATGCCATTCAAAAGAACCATAGCAGGTGTGGAATGCAGTTTTCCATTCATCTCCTTTGGCAATATGGACTAGATGGTAGACATGGCAGAGGTCGAGTTTAGTATACAAGTGTGCAGAACATGTGGAGTCAAGAAGGTCAGAAATGAGAGGAAGTGGGTATCTGTCTTTTTTTTATGATCTTATTCAGACCACAGAAATTGACACAGAGTCGGAGTTCACCAGTCTTCTTTTTGATGAAGAGTACTGGAGCTCCATGGGGAGAGCATGTAGGGGAAATAAAGCCATTGCAAACATTATCGTCAATAAATTCGTGTAAGGCTTTGAGTTCAGATTCCGAGAGGGAATAGATAGGACCAAGCAGAGGTGAAGTACCTTCTTCAAGGCTGATCTTGAGATTGTAAGGGCAATGCACAGGGAGTTTCTTGGAGAGGAAGTCACTGAATACATTGGCAAAGTCATGATATTTGTCAGGCACTTCAGATAGATCCAGTGGAACCGTGGAAGCAGCCTGGCCACTAACACTTGGCAGAGAAGGTTGGAGTGTGAACTGTTGTGCACCCTTCTCTGCACAAGCTCATACAAAAGCAGCTGCAGAAATAATCGAGATCTTGGATGCCACCAATGCAGCAAATGAGGGAATGGAAGGGTAAGGATAGATAGGCTCATAAGGTGGTGGAGTTCATCAGGATCTCGAAGGAGGTTTGGAGGATGGAACAGGACCTGAAGGGTCCATGCGAGCTGAGACTGGAGGGTCAGCAGCCATGGGAATGTCTGAGGCAAGACTGGAAGGGTCTATGTGAGCTTGGGCTGAAGCACCAGAAGCCACAAAGGAAGATGCATTAGATAACTTTGAATGGAAAGTGATACTGTGTTCTACCCAGTCAATCAACAGATTGTAGCAGGAGAGCCAGTTGTATCCCAGGACAATACTACAGGATGAATCGAGATGTGTGACATAGAAGTCGATGGGAATAATATCTCCCAATGGAAATCGTATAGTGAGAGTAATGGATTGGGAAATGTGAGATCCGGCGGAGCCGTCAAGAAGCCGAAGTTGGACAGGAGGGATGGATTTGGTAGGGAGATCATGGTCCTCAACAAATTTCAAGTCAATGAAACAATGACTAGAACCAGAATCAATGAGTGCTAGAAAATGAAGGATGATAGATATGGAACTGCCATTGGGCTCCAATCCAGAGCTGACTTTGGAAGACAAGGATACAGTGAGTGAATAATTGGAAAGAGCAGCAGCATTGAGGGTGATGATCTCCATGGTGCAATGACAGTCAACGCAACCCTGTCCTTGCACAGAGGAAGCAGGGCTGCTTTCTATTTTTCCGATTCCGATGGAGTTGAATCAGTAGATGCAGGAGGCTCAGAAACCTCAGCAGCATGGCCACATGTGGAAGCCGTGGCCTTGCCCTGGTTGCAGTCCTTGGTCTTGTGCTTATTACTACAGAACATGCAAAGGTTGTTCATGTGGCAGCGTTCCTTTTCCTCAGATGTGAGCTTGCCGACCTTGTCTAGCTTGTCAGCATAGGGCTTCTTGGCAGTGCTGGAGGAATTGGAGGAAGCAGATGAAGGGAAACTTGCAGAGCCTGAGTTAGAGGACCTTGGTGCTGTGGAATTGTACAAAGAGCTCAAGTTAGAACCTGAACCCTTAGGTTTGGAAGAGGAGGAGGAGGATGAGGGTTTATCACAGTTTTTGCCCACAATTTTGGTCTTCCGAGTCCAATACTGTATGTCAAGTTCCTGTGCTAGAGTCCACATGTCATGAAGGTTATTAGGCTTACCATGGTGAGCCATATCATCTTTAATCCAGGTACAAAGTCCACGGTAGAAAGCATGGCAGAGGGAATTGTCACCATAGCCTATGACAGCAGCATGCTAGTTGAACCGGACTATATACTTCATAATCCAGTCTCTGTCATGCATGCAAAGATTTTCAAGTTCATCTTCAGCATCTCTGATGGTGTCGAATGGACCAAAGTTAGTCCGGAGTTCCAAAAGGAAAGCAGCATAGGAGTATGCCCAAGCAGGAGGGTTGGTGTGGTTGGGATTGAGGATATCTGGTTCAAACCAGTCAAGGGCCACATCAGAGAGGAAGGAGATGGTGTAGTTGACTTTAGCAGTTTCCACACAGAAAGTGTCTGGCCTGTCATTAAAGTTCAACTGGAGGGAAACGATGAATGCCTTCAATTTCCATGGGTCTGAGCCATTGAAGACATCAGGTTCCTTGACTTTGGTATGGACTGGCCATGGAGGAGAGTTGTTTACCTGATTGCTGAGACCTCGGAGGAGATTTATGAAGTTGAGCATCAGGTGGGCATCATCATTGTTAGGAGTAGGGGGATTACCTCCAGGTCCACCTGGTCCTCCAGGGCTGCCTGGATTAGGTGGACCACCAGAAGGGTGATTGGGACCCTGCAACTGGCACTGGGTGCAATTGCTATGGGTGTCAGGTTCATCATCAGAGTTGTTATCATCATCACCATTGTCTCCTTCATCAACAGGGAAGAGAGACTTAGGTCGAGTGACCAGAGTCTGCAGAGGGTCATTCCGATATTCACCCCAGCCATTGGAAACAGCATGGTTGGCAATGAACAGATTTGGAGTCGTGGTATCTGATTGACGAGCAGTAAAACCGCTGTGCATGTAGGTTTCCCTATGGGAGTGATGGGAGGTAGCAGAGTCTGTGCCAAAGAGATTAGAGTCTCCTTTGGATGTGGAGGCAGGAATATTGTTCATGGTGAAATGAGGTGGGATCGTGTCTGAGGTGGACTGTTCAGTATGGGGTGGTTGTGTGGTTGTGCTAAACATGTCTAAAATTTCGACTCAAGGGTTTGAGTTTGAATATACTGTTAGGATTGTGCCAATAGAAGAGAGAATGAATGCACACCGATGGTGTCTGCGGGTTGCATGGGCTTGGCGAAGCTATTAGCAATGTCACCCTTGGGTCGAAGCCCTAAGATAGAATATGGATGGAGTCTGTGGGATGAGGACGAGTAGGATCAAGATGAAGTCAACAGAGTCGGAATCCACAGACTTGTAGCAAGAGATAGATTAGGCTTGAAGGCCAAAGTAAGAATGAGAGTATTGGGCTAAACCAAGTTGATATTCAAACTAAGGTATGTACAAGTAATTCTACAGTTTATATACTGGAGCAGAGTCCATGGATTGGACTCTAGAATGTTATGGATGTGGCTAGAAGATAATAAGTCTGGAATATTCTGTATCTAGAGGAGTTGAGGATTCCATGGAATCTAATATAACACCTACTTGGTACTGTAACAGATTCTAAGTGTGATAAATGAATATGTAAAATTAGTAGGTGAAATAGAGATGAGATATGAAATAGAAATTGGGGTTTGGAATCTGATGGGGTCCAATAAGTAGGTTGGAGCCATTGGAGTTGGCTAACATTGATGTCCATTGGGGTCCGCGGCATGCTCGTTACAGTGTTGCCATTGCCACAGAAGTCTAGGCTTAACAACAGGTGACCCATAATCATACCATCTGCCTTCTACCCACAGATGGATGGACAGATAGAACAAGTGAACCAAGAACTCAAGGGATACTTCAGACTCCTCATCAATTATCAACAAACCAACTGGAGTAAATGGCTACCAATTTCTGAGTTTGCACACAACAATTGCATTCACTTTGCCACTGGCAAAAGCCTCTTCATGGTCCTATACAGCCATAACCCATGTCTAATATCAGATTCTGTCAGACCCTCCTCATTTTTGAACTCAGCAGCTCAGAACTTCATGGAATCCATGGCAAAAGTACACAAACAAACCCAGCTGACACTGAAAAAGGCTGTGGAACAAATGAAAGTCCAATATGACAGAAGAAAATGCATAGCAATCAAATACAAAGTCAGAGACTGTATCTGGCTGGATACTACCAACCTTCACCTACCCTGACCCAAGAAGAAGCTTGATGACAAATGAGTTGGACCCTTCTTAATCCTTGACAAAGCCAGAGCATCAGCATACAAACTAAAGCTTCCACCGCAGTAGAAGATACATCCAGGATTCAATAAGAAACTCCTATCCCCATACATGCTGCCATCATTCTCCAACCAACAACAACCACCGCCACCTCCACCTGACCTCATCAATGATGAAGAATATGAGGTGGAGGAGATACTTGACTCCCAAACATGAAGGGTTTAGGGAAAAAGTGGATAATGATCCAAAGATGTCACCAATTACTTTATTAAATGGAAAGGATGAACCTGGGAACATAACTTATGGGTATGAGAGACAGAAGTGGAACATATGCAGGAAGTGATCCAGGAGTATGAAGACAAGATCCAGCAAGCCAAATGAGTTGACATAGCCAAAATTGTAACTAACAATCCCATCAAAGCTGTCACAATGATTCTCAACCATGAATATCAGGATGGTGTTGTCTACTACAAGGCCCAATGACAGGATGGATTTCAGAAATGGATCAAAAACCCTAATGAATGCCTGTGGAAGGACCTTATAGAAGAATACTGGAATAATGATGTTGCTCACCAGCTTGACACTCCCAAAGAGGAACTCTGACAGTCAGGATAACTGTCTTAACAAGGGGGTAATATTATGATTTTTCTGCTTATCTTATCTTATCTGATGCTTATCACTATTATATCTTATCTTAAGCACCTAGTTATGATTACCATGACTATAACAGATATTCTCAGCACTTGTATAATGGACTACTACAGTGTGTGACTATCAGCCACCAGACTCATTGTTCTTTTTGTTTCATGCACAACTACTACAGACACCATTCTATTCTTAGCATTCTAATTTTCATATATAAGTAGCATACCTCTCACTGTAGTAACCTCAGCTTCAAGCTAAAGTTTATCTATACCACATTTCACTCTCAAACAAGCTCAACTAAGTCCTTAGTCCTCCTTTATCCAAGCCTTAGACACCTCAGTCATTCCTCTAGTGATTGTCTGAATGCAAAACAGTCAAGGTCTAGACTATGTCTCTGGTCATGTGAAATCTGGGTCTAACACCCAGCATGATTGCATTGAGACTACAGACCCACTATCAATCACAGAGCTTACATCAGAGCAAGCAAGTTAAAACAACTCACCCTTTAGTACCAGAACCTCCAATGAGATAGAAGTACTTGCAAGGTTTCAGTACCTTGGTCAATTGCCTCTTTGTCTTGATGCACTTCATGATTTCATCAAGAAGGATGAGCTGAGATACCCCACATATCTTGCTGTCATCTATCTCATGTATCAGCAAATGCTGTCTGTGCAAAGAGCCAAGAAAATGCACCAAGTGACAGCAAGTTCACAGGGCTGTTGTTTAGGGTGTTATCAGCCATTGATGAACAAGATTCTAAAGATATCAGATTAGCAAACATGGCTTCCACAAACTGAAGGCAGCTGCACCTTTCAATATAGGTTGGATAGCTAAATGCTTTCACATAAATTGTGATAAGAGGACAAGATGTCATGGGAAGCACATGGTGATTTGTACATTGCTGTAAAGGGATCATAGAGGAATCCATGCTCCAGAACCTCATATATGGAATACAAGACTGGTATGCTCTATTTTAAATAGATTTGTGTCTTAATACCCTAGATACCACTATATTTTCCATAATACCATGTTCATAGTTCAGGAAGTTAGCAATTCCCTGGTCCCAAAGCTCCTTTTGTCAAAGAGCATTCTAGACCTTGGAGTGGACTTTGGTAGTTGTTGGCATGATGAGTGTGTGGAAGTGCTCAGGTTGGAGGACTATGATGTTATCATTATCCCCTTTGCCCTGGTTATGGTTATCCCATCAAGAGAGAAGGTCTGCTTTCTCGTTGGCAGTGCCTAGTTGATGATGAAGAATGAAGTGATATTCCATGAGTTCCATTACCCAGTGGGCTCGGTGTCAGTTTAGCTTCTGGGGTTTTTGGAAATATTGGAGATTTTGGTGATCTGTCTATATTTCTACATTTTCAGCAGCATCCATTAGATAGTACCTCTATTCAGATAGGGTGAGCATGATGGTGAGCAGTTTCTTGTCATAGATCTCATAGTTGTGTTCTGTGACCATGAGGGTCTTGAACATGAATGCAACCAGTTGCCACTTTCCTTCTTGCTGCTGACTGAGAATGGCACCTATAGCTCCATTGCTCAAGTTGGCCTCCACTTTGAATTGTCCTTTCTCTGTCAGGATAGCCAAGATTACATCTTCTGCCATCTGCTTCTTTAACTGCTGGAACACCTGGTTTTGGGCTGTTCCCTACATCCAGGCCACATTGCCTATTAGTTGGGTAAGTTAAGTGATCAGACAATTTTAGAGTAGTCACAGATGAACTTCTGGTAGAAGTTGGTGAACCTGAGAAATGACTGCAGTTCCTTTTTCTTAGTGGGTGTTGGCCACTCAGTAATGCCAGCAACCTTGACTTGGTCCATACATACTAAGTTCTGGCTGATGATGACCCCTAGGTACTCAGTTTTTAGTACCTCAAACTTGCATTTCTTGGCTTTGAGGAACAGTTTGTTTTCCCATAAGTGTTGAAGTATGCATCATACAATTTGGCAGTGTTCATCCAAATCTTTGGTGAAGATAAGGATGTCATCAAGGTAAATGGTGACTTTTTCTTCGGCAATCAGGTCTTTGAATATATTGTTCATCATCCACTGGAATGTGGCAGGTGAATTGGTGAGGCTGAAGAACATGATGGTGGGTTCAAACAGTCCACAATTTGTTCAGAATGCAGCCTTTTCATCTCCTTCTTTGATTTGGATGTTGTTGTAACCCCAGTGAATGTCGAGCTTGGTGAAGTACTTTGCTCTCTGGAGTTTTGAAATGAGTTTGGAAATGAGTGGAAGGGGATAGCAGTTTTTGATCATCATCTCATTCAGTTTTTGGTAGTCCTGTATAGGATGAAGTGAGCCATCCTTCTTTTTGACAAAAAAGAAGGGTGAGGTGAAAGGGGACTTGGAGGGAGAGATTCATCCTGTTTCCAGGTTTTCATCAAGGAACTTGTTGAGCTGCTCTTGTTCATTCCAGTTCAGGGGGTATACCTTATGGTCAAGCATTGACTTGGCATTGGGGAATAGCTTGATAGCATGGTTCCATGGTTTTTGGTCAGAGAGTTCATCAAAGTTTTCTTTTGAAAACAGGTCACAGTATGAATAATAGTGTTTGGGTACCATCTCTTCAAAGGTCTTCTTTGGCTTGGACTGCTAAGTCATTAGCATGGTGGACCATGCAGATGACAAGTTCTTCCTATATGTTAATGGTAAGGATGGTTTCTCCTTCTTTGAGTTCTTCATCCCACCAGTTGTCAGGGTCTGTGTTGGGGAGTGGAAAGGGGTTCTTTGTGCATTGGCAGTGTCTGAAGATGATTATGCCCATCTTCCAGTTGATTATGGGGTTATAGTGTTTGAGCCAGTCATAGCTGAGGTAAAGATCTTTTAAGCCAAGGTCAGTGACTGCTAGGTCAATGCATTTGCTGTGTTCTCCAATGGTAAGGTGAAGCTTGATGAATTCAGTGATGTCACCTGCCTTATTGTGGATTCCATCAGCATTATAGATGGGGATGGAGGCAGCTGCTTTTTTAGTGTCAATCTGATGGTTTTGGATATAGGATCAATTTATGAAACTGCCAGTACAGCTACTGTCAAGTAGGGCTTAGGCAGAAAGAGTCTGTATATTGATAGCAGTCTTGAGTTGGATGTTGAATATGAAGTCCTACCTGGTGACTTTGGTGCCTTGTATGTAATAAATCAGTTGTTGGAGTTTATATAGCTCCTCCAGTGCTACCTCACCTCCCTGCTTCAGGCTGTTGATCAAATCACCAATGATCTTGCTGACTTGGTCTTGGTGGACCTAGCAGTGGAGGGTGGTCTTGGCTTTGCTTTCAGTGTGAGCTTCACAGATCGCATGTAGGGTCCATTCAGCCATGAAGGGCTTGAGCCATCTGTCCTCACATGGGTGGAATTGGTATAGGAGGGGAGAGGTAAAAAGGTTGTAACCCTTTGCATCTTCCTTCTCCTGAGCAGCACTCTCCTTTCTCTGCTTGGCCCACTATTGCTGGTAGGCTGTGTCATCTTCCTCATCTAGGACTTCTATCATGGTAACATCCAGCCCCCTTTTTACTGCCTAGACACCAGCAGGTCCTGTTCCTGCAGCTTTCTGGTCATCCTTAGCTGGTCATGTATTTTCATTGGGGTGGACTGGGGGTGCAACAGGAGGATACCTACATCTGTTCTGTACATTGGGGCTATCCCTTCAAAGGACAGAAGGTTCACCCAGGCCTATTGTGTTCTTGTTGCATTGATTGGAGTCACCATTCATGTCTGATGCCAGGCGACAGGTAGGGCTGTGCTCTGCTTCCCCAGTGCTCCCAACACAGTGATTCAGTTGTTTCTGGATGGGGTTGCCCTTTAGTGCAACTTCATGAGGTCACTTTACAGAGCCTTTTCCCTTACAGATAGTTATGCTCTGATTAACCAATTCTGCAGAGGCATCTCCCCCAGAGGATTCACATGTAGACAATTCCCATATTAGGGGATCTGGCAAGTCATTCTTTGGGAGACTCTCTGCCAACTCTCTGGCTGAGGAGTCTTTTCTCTGTTTAGCATTGGAGGTGTCAACCTCATCAGTGCTTGAGTTCATGTCACTCAATTTCACTAGAGTGGCATAGCAGTTTAATTCTTTTACTGGTTTGCTAGTCATGCTGGAGACATTTAAAGCAGGTATATTTGAGTGTGCAGTAGATAAAACAGGGGTTGTAACTAAAAAGGTATCATAAGTCCGGTCAGCAGAAGACAAGATCACACTAGTACTTGAGGAGGTCATCAAAGGGAAATTGAGCCCTTGACAACCTAATCTTTTATCTCCTTCACCTTTGAGTCAGTCTGTGGTTCCTGCTCAGTAACTTCTATTGAGTGAATGTCCTTGTGCTCCTTCCTCTCAGGGCAGTCCTTCAACATATGCCTCTTCTCCTTGCATTAATAATATCTTCCTTCCTTCCTCAATTGGTCTATCTCCATCGCCTGACCCTGTTCTCTGTATGTTGTCCACCTTCCAGTGCCTGCATCCCTAGTGGTAGTCCCACTCTGTCCTGACAGCTTGGCCAGTGTGGAACTTGTGGCCTCAGCAGGTTTGCTGGGGCTTAGATTGTTGTTTGATGTGCCAGGCTTAGTGCCTTGTCAGTTGTTGTTGCAGCAGCCCTTGGAACATCCTAGCATTTGGTCAAAGATCAACTGCTTTTGTCAATCTATGTAGAGTTGGGGGACATGTTCCTTCCATTTGGGGTATGTCTTGGGAACTCAGAGTCCTTGGTTTGCAATGGTATGGGCATAACTTTTGGGGATTCCCCAACATACTGCAGTGATCATCTTTCCTCACTCTCCTTTATCATCTCAGAGTCTGGCAAGTTTTGCCTGGACTTCAAGGTCTTAGAAGAAGATGACAGCTGGCCTATTTCCCATTCAGATTTTCATTATTCATTTTTCATGGAGTTGTTCTATTGCAGGGTCAGAGAACTGAGTCCAAATAAGCCTGCAGAACTTATTCCAGTTTGGGTATCAAGTTTGTTAGGCTTGTTCATGGTAGAATTCAGGTCTCTTGTATACCCACCAGTCTTTCACCTTGTCTTTGAAAAGCAAGGTCATAAATTGGATTTTCTGGAAAAGGTAGGGGAAGTAGATGTCAAACAATGCAAAGTATGAGCTGCAGTTGCTAATGAATCTTTTGATGTCAGTGCAGTCTCCTGCAAACTTGTCCAGGACCTGATGGGTCATAGGTTTGACTTGGAGAAAGGGGGCATGGTCTGGCATGATGCCTACAGGTGGGGGGTTAGGTGGATAGCCTGGTACATAGGGTGGTTGTGGTATCAACCATCTGCTGCCATCGCTACTTGAGGGGGAGGAAGGTGGTCAGTATTTGTTCATCCTGTCTTCCAGGTCTCAGATCTGCTGGTTGACATGGGTGCCATATTGTCTCCACCTATTGACTTTGGCTATTATGCTCCTAAGCTGTTCTTCTGTGAGTGGTGCCAGTTTTGGGGGTTAATCCTGGGGTTTGAGGTATATCAAGTGTACAGAGGAGTCTTCAGACATTGCACTCTCAGGAAGAGGTATATCGGCTTCCCCAGCAGCAGTGAATAGTCAGCTAGTTCCTTGTTTGGGGTGATAGCTGTGTTGCCAAATTCAGCTTGTTGACATTAGTAGTCGAGCAGGTGGGGAGTTGCACAGGGGTTCAGGGAGGAGTATGCCATCTAGTATTTGGAGGTCATAAGAGGAATGAGGTGTATTGGGGCCATACATGTTGGCCCTGCTAAAGGTTTCTAGATCATACATAAAATTGTTAAAATTATTAAAAAACCCTGCCCTAGTAGTGAGTAGTTTCCTAGTTCTGCCACACCATGTGTCTCCTGGCCAAGTTCCCAAGCTCTCATTCCAACTCTGCCTGTTCCTCTGCAGTGCAGGGTCATAAGTCTGCAATTCTATGTCTAGCTTCTGGGCCCAGGATGGTCCATCATTGTAGGGCAATGATCTGCCTATTGGTACAGTGTTCAGAGGGTGGACCCAGTGATGTGCTTGGTAACAAGCAGCACACAAATGAAACAAAGTGTCTAGATCATCAATCTAGGTACTAAATCACTCACACACATATATATATATATAATCACCAATATTTAAGTTCAAGGATGAGTATGATAAAAGCACTTGTAGTGTACTTAGATAGCGATAATCAATTGTGTTTGTTCAAAGGTAACTTCAATTCAATTCTAGAGGTGTCTACACAAGATACACTGATCACAGTAGTGAGGTATATGAATATGGGGTGGTAGATATAGTAATGAGTTGTTCAGACTTGAATTGACTTCATCAATGAGAGCTTTTTAAGGCTTGACTAGTGAACACTTCAACAACAAACAATCAAAGACCTAGATGGTCTACAAGGAGCCCTTGACTCAATGACAATACAAGCACATAGACTTGCAGCAAAGAACCAAAGTTCTACAAAAAGTCCTTGACTCTAGATTTCCCTGACTCTTTAACTGTTCAAACTTAAAGTGTTCAATGGCTTATTTAACTTCAACTAGACAATGTCTTCTGTCTGTGGTTGACTGGGTATGTCTAGATCACTTTAATGGGCTTGGGAGCACAAGGCCTTTGTATGTGGAGTAGTTTTAGGAACTAGCAAAGTGCAAATGTGGAGACAACCCTTATTTCTACTTAGTTCTTCTAGATTACTGTAGCTGCCCTTTTGGGTTGACTTGGTAAACTTAAATTCACTTCAGTCAAGGATATGCACTTTTAAAATCAGTGATTGATTAAGTAGCTATAAGGCCACTAGCACAAACATGGGGGAATGCTTTCCTGCCATTATGCATCTAGTTGCTGCTAATTTATATGATTCATAGTCTAAGTATAGGAGCTTGTATCTAAATAAATATGGTATGAGCTTTGGGTATCAATACAAATGATGAGTAATTAAACTTACAAGGATTGCATGATTCCATTGTTTCTATTCAGTTAGATGGAATGGCTATGGTTATTCTATTGATAAGGGTTCCTTTGTGGTCCATAGGAACCCCTTCACAGCAGAGGCCAGTTCATTTTAGCTGATAAAAAACAAAACCTTAAAAGGTTTTGATTTACCAAAGTGTTTGTTAGTCCTAAAAAGGCCATCAGTAAAATGGTATGAAAAATGTTTCTGTTATGATTTTTCCATTTATCTTATCTTATCAGATGCTTATCACCTATCTTATCACTCAAAGCACCTACACCATGCCTTTACCAAACCTTCCACAGCTGGACTGCTGCACCTCACCAATGCAGGATATTTACCACATGTACAATGGACTCTATTTGCTATTATTAGACAGACTCAGAAACCTATATAAGTAGCACAGTTCTCACTGTAATACTTCAGCTTCAAACTACAGTTTATCTATACCAAACATCTCTCTCTACTGAGCCAAGCTCTAAGCAGTCTACCTCTTCTTAGAGTCATAGACTCTCGTCATCTCTCTGGTGATTATCTGAACACAAGACAGCTGAAGATCTAGACCCAAGTCTTTGATCATGTGAAGTTTGGGCCTTACAGTTTCCCCCTAGAGAACAATGGACTTGATGTACCTTTTCATTTTATAATAGGAAAAACAAGGGCATAAAAACTGAAGCTGAAATCAAAACCATTTAAGGTCTCGTTTTATGTTATTAAAAATGTACCAGCCTCTGCAGTGCTTGCTCCTTCTTCATGGCTCACCACATGGTATTCCATTCAATACAGCATTTTCATGCTGTATCTCAAGGATGTTACTACCAATCATGATTAATCATCAGACTGAGTTTGTATTGTTTTGATCACTTGCACAATCTATTCAGTTATCTCAGCACCAAGTTCTGGCTATTCAGTTATGCCTGTTCATTTGTTTTCTAGACTAAGTTCATCTCAAAATTTGGATCTGCTTAGACTTCGCGTTTTCTTTTCAGGTTTATTCAATTCATCAAAGTGATGAGTTCATCTAGTTACTCTTCATTGCTTTTGATGGTTTTGACTTTATAGAGACAAGTCCCCAAGTTCTGACTATAGTAGTTTTTGGTTTGGTAGGGAATAGTCATAAATACTAAAAGGCAGATAGAGTTGACTTATCTAGATGTCATCTCTAAGTCCTTTTCTTTGTATTGTATTCATCTTTTCTTGATCTCTATGTAGTATTTGGCTATCAGTGTAAAGCTTCAACTATAGCCCTTAGTACCACTTGTAGAATGTGAAATTTGATAGAAAATCACAAAATCTATAGGTAGCCTGATACCAAGCATATTACTGGGAGGGACAGGTCTTGCTCAAAGGCAAGGTATTCATCCATAGTGAGGCAAAGATGGAGGAGGGGGTGGTCATTGCCTATTCAGGCCTTGACATCAGCCTTGCAGACAACCTAGACAGCAGCACTGTGGGGTTCAAGTCATTTCACATCAGTTGGGCCCAGCCAAGGCCACTCATAGTCGTCTCCTTGGGAGTTAAAGACATCATCAGCCTTATTGTGGGGGACTGGTTCTGGGGACTTGGAGAGTTGTATAACAGGAAGCTCTAGTACATGGATTCATATGAGCTCTGGGTTGTCTGGGATGGGGGATGGGGGTGTCAAGAGGTCAGATTCACCCTGCCAGGTGTTCCCATACCCTGCAACATCCCCTGCATAAGGGTTAAAGGGTTAGCAGGGTTGTGGGTGCCAGATATTGATGCCCTGGTCCTCTGCATAAGTTGAAAGCTCAGGACTGGGGGTTTAAGGGATGTTGAGGTCATTTGGAGGGGTGGAGAGGGCAAGCTAGACCAGGACAAGGTCATTGTTGGGGGTTTGGAGAATAGTCTGTAGGTCCTGCTCATATGTACTGGTGGTGGAGGTCCTGATTGTCAACAGGTTCTGGGGTCAGGGTCTGAATGATGCCACTAGGTCTTGGAGTGGCATTGCAGGGAGGTTTCTGCCTATGCAGTGGGAACTCCTCACTAGATTTGAGGGTGTAGTAGGTACTTCTCCTCCAGGGAGAGTCTTGATCAAGGGGTGGGACAGGGTTGGGGATAAGGACATTAAGAGAGAAGGGTGGGTTTCAGATTACTATGAGGAGTCATCTATAGATCAGAAAGCAGTGGATTCAGTGATAGTAGGTAAAGGTGGTGTTGTAAACCACAGCAGTGGGAGGCTTGTAGTAGGTAAATACTGAAATTGTTGGCTACTAGAGCTCAGAATGAGCTCCTTAAATACTACAAAAGTATCTAGAATATTCTACTTAAAGTACCTAAAATTATCCAAGTATCATGACAAATTACTAAGCCAAATGTTTAGGAATCTTCCAGCATAAGCTTGAAGTTGCAAATCCCAACAGGTGGTGAGGGCCACAAGGAACAAGATGATGGTGAAGGCACTGAGAGTGGATGCAAGTTCAATGACTGACTGAGAGTTCATGTGAGGGTTTCTTTATAGCTAGCAGTGAAGAAACAAAAGAGAAGCTTCAAGCTAATTGTTAGACCCAAACTTCATGTAAATAAAGACGTAGTCTAGACCATTGGCTGTCTCACATTCAGACAATCACTGGTGGAATAACTAAGTGTCCAAGGCTCAGCAAAGAAGGACTAATGTCTTAGTTGAGTTCTGTAGTGAGAATAAAGTGTGGTATAGATAAAATTTAGCTCAAAGCTGAGGATACTACAGTGAGAGCCATGCTACTTATATATGAAAGCTGGCATACTAAGAATAGAATAGTGTCTGTGGTTGTCATGTATGGAATGAAAGAAACAATAAGGTAAGTGAGCGATGATTGCAAGCCATAGTACAATCATTGAGAATGTCCATTATAGTCATGGTATTCATGGGTAGATGCTTGAGATAAGATGGGATAGTGATAAGTGTCTGATAAGATAAGGTAAATGGAAAAATCATAACAGTTACAGATATGTGGCTGTTATGGATATTGGGTACCTGCCGACTTGGTGAATGAGTCTACACATGCCTGTACTCAGTCTTCTCAGCCTTAACAGTGACTCACTTGTATTTTCTCTCACTTTCTATTACTTTCTTGATTCTTCATACTCATACTAGAATATTGTAGAATAATAATGACTCAAACCATCCCTTAGTATATAAACTTATAGATAACTTGTATTAGAGAATTGAATCCAATTTACTACTTTCAGTACCCCTCACTCTGCATGAACCCTCAGCTACACCCAGTGCTTGCTGAACAACTCATTGGATATGCCTAGCACTTTCTGACACCAATCTGAAGACTACACCTAGCACTTATCTTCACCTCTGCCCTGTAATAGCTTTGTGCTTACTGGGTTTCTATATCAGTAATTGCTTTGTGCTTACTGGTGATGAGCCTCCAGGCTCTGTACACTCAGAATTTGTGGATTTATCCATTGACTACCCAATAATAACAGATTTGACTCCCATCTTCCATATCCTACATTGCTGCACTTGATTTAATGCCCCAACCTTCAATTATATGCTACACCCTTTGATATCCTTCAATAACCATGATATACCATGGCTATAACTCAGCAAACCACGTTAATACCCTTCCATTCACATTTATTCTCCATATTTCTGTGACCAATCATGGCAATACACCTTTCATTGATGATCATACTGAAAATGGAGTTTCCGCATCAGTCCTAGGCACCCAAATTGATGTGCCCCTTGATTCCTCGATCATAGTGACATCATTTAGACCCTGCACTCCTCCATCAAAGATATTGACCCAATACGGTGATGAGCCTCCAGGCTCTGTACGCTCAGAATTCGCGGATTTTCCCTTCTAATTAACATTACCATCCACCCAATGGCCTCTCAGTAAACCAGTCATTGTACACATGGCAATACCAATTTCAACCTATGGCAACGGTTCCTCGCACGTCTTTATATCCATCCCATCTAGCTATGCATCATAATTTCTGTATTCCATCACAGCAAGGCACATTTGATTGACAGCAACCCAAAACAGAATTAGTGCATCAAAAGAAGCACCCTAATGATGTGCTTCCCCATCGTTCAATTAAAGATGATGTGAATGACATATCCACTCATCCATCAAAGATATCAAGTGACTACGGCCCCAAGTAACCATGTTTACTAAGGCTGTTACCTTGCCAAGGCCTCCTGAAGTCATAATTCCATCCATGCACCTCAGTAACAATGCCATACCCTACCAGTCTGCAGCTAAACAGCACCTACCGATCTGTTCATCGGCCACTCAGTCCATATGATTTCCATCCAGACACGGCAATGCAGAGGAGTTGCTGTTACTTTAGAAGAAGTAAAACCATACGTTTATTTGAGGATTGACTAAGCTATGGCATTACAGCCTTACTAAGTCTTGTATAAAGATACTATTTATAAATCCGTACTTGTAGTATAAAACTAGCTAGAAAACATAGAAAAAGGACAGTTTACCACCAGTTTACAGATATACATCAATTCTATCACCTTCAGTTGACCACGATCTATGTCAATTGTTACATGCCAGTCTATCACCAGTAAAACAATGTTTATTCACCATTCTCTGGCAATACACCATTTTGCTCAGCCTACTCTTGATTGCATGTCAAATCTCAAACTCACCAGAGTTATTCCATGGTTTTAACTGTGAAGCAGTGTCTCATGCTAGTCTCTTTGCTCTTAACACTATTGGTACACGACTCTATTGTGCCAATACGTGATCGCCGTGCCATACCTCGTAATGTTTTCTTTTACCAGCCAGCCAGTTTCACTTTCACATCATTGGAGTTTTTACACGTTTTCTCTTTCGCCATCGTCATCATCACCCACTTGGGTAGTCTCCGAGCAGACTTAGGATCAGTTTCACCAGTATAGGACCAGTTTAGCAAGTTTCATATAGGATCAGTATAGGAAAGTCCCAGTGTGGACTTAGAGGTTAGTTTAACATCAGATAGGATCATTTAGCATCAGTGCCAGTTCAACATCATCTCAGCATTGCCGTACCAGTATAGCAACACAAGTTTCCATTTATTCACGTTTTCCTTTGACTCTATAGCCTTCGGCACTGCCTTTCACACCATCTTTCACCATTGCTGGCCACAACAACACATTTTCTCGATATTTCCATTCATCCTCAACTAATTAACAACCGTTTAGTTGACTCATTTCCATCCCCATTCCAGTATTAACGTATTTACACATTTTCAGGTCTCTCCTTCATGGATTCATGGAATTCATGTCATACCTGCTTCTGATCCTTCTCATTATCGAGATCCTTACCGGCTTACGGCCAGGCTTACTAGTACTCGAATACCAAGTGGTACTACTTGCTTGACTGAAAAGTTGCAGTGTATTCTTGCATCTAGAGGAATTGATAATTGCACAGAGGTGCATTGAACCCTAACTCACACCCTTTTGCCTTGATAACTGTGTTTCCACATTTATTTCCATACTCATCAAGAGTTTGGTTTTGCCATTGCCATGGAAGTCTAGGCTCATCAACGGATACTCCAGACTGCAGTTACTCAGGCTGTTACTTTGCCAAGTCTTCACAGCAGCTTATATCCATTTATCAACCTCAGAACATGTACCATACCCTCACAGTCCACAGTTAAACAGCACCTAGCTGTTTACTCATTATTCTCCACTTCCACATGGTTTCCCATCCAGACATGGCAATACAGACAAGCTGTTATGCCTCAGCTGATGAAAACTTCTTCTATTTACTATGGATTTACTAATCCAATGACTTACAGCCTTACCAATGCTTAGATATCTTTTCTATTTATAAAACCAAACTTTTAGTATAAAAACTCATATTCTACAGAGGAGAAAAAAGAGTTCTTTCGCTCCAGGTTATTCCCCATTGCTTGCTATAGTCTTAACATTATTGGATGTGTTAATTACCACCAATACATGAATTCTTGCTCCGATAACTTGCTTTTGTCTTTTAATGCTGCAACATTGTTTCAATTTCACCAGATAGGATCGTTTTATCGTCTTCACCTTCTACATTGTCATCGTTTCCATTGCCCACATCAGTATAGGGTATTATTGCCTCTGTGAAGGCCCAGCTCCACATCGTTCACCCACATCATTGTCATTGTCCCCAGTTGCTGTGCAGTATTGCCATGACACTCAGTTATCATATTTCCATCCAGTACCTCTCTGTTTCAAGCCTGCACATGTTTATTCAGTTCTCCACACATTTATTCGACTCTCCAAACATTTATTCAATTGTATAAACATCTATTTGATTCTCCTCACGTTTATTTGATTGTCCAAACATTTATTTGATTGCCCAAATGTTTATTAGGCCAGTCTCACATTTACCAGACCGGTTTTATGTTTTCTAGATCAGTTCTGAGCATCTAGCATGGTTTCTTGGTATCTGTATCATACCAGATTCCATTTAATCTCATTTATTGAGATCCCCTCAGCTTACAGCCTGAGCCTCTTAGTACTTGACTGCTAAAGGGTACTACTTCCAGACTGTATAGTCAAAGTGTATACCTGTGTCTAGAGGAATTGACTGCATGGAGGTGCACCAAACCACTTGCACAAACACACAGCCTTGACTACTGTGATTGCACGCATATTTCCTTAGCTCTCTCAGAGTTTTGGATGTTGCCATTGCCATGGAAGTCTAGGCTCAACACTGGCTACTTCCCTTCAGTAATTGCTCCATGCTTACTGTCTTCCTTTATCTCACAAACCAGACCACTCAGGTCTCCTCATGAACCCTTGCCAGAATCCATTCTATTCCCTAACAACATACATCATATTAATTAATCCCACCTCACTTCAATCATCCTTCATTGCCTTGTGCTTGCATATTCTGATTTCAGCAGAATCCTAATATTGGTGGACACATTGGGAACCAGGTATAGGTTCATGTCTGTTATATTCATTGCTTGAAAGTGGCTACATAGCCATTCATACTCTGTAGTCATCCTTTTTGGCTGAAGCAGTCATTCTGAGATGTCATGGTCAAAATCTTCATTTAGTCCTGACTCTGGTGGGAAATCTCATTCTTGCCACACTTGTGAGTTCCACAACAGCATGATTCACCATCAGGAATTATTTGCTCCTCCACCTTGGAAAGAGCATACTTGTCATTCCTTGAAAGGGTTATCCATCAGAGATATGATTCACCCCAAAAAGAAGTGGCCTCAACACTCGAACAAAGAGTACACTACTCTTCAGATGAAGCTTCGTCCTTTTGATGGGACATTTCCATATGGAACTTATGATGAGGATGAAGAATTTGCGGTTCATATGTGAAATGCCATATCCACATCAATACCATCTTGTGAGCTTATAAGATTCCCAGTGCTAGTATCTCATAGAAAGGTAGCTCTGAGAATACTCAAGGACACCCTGAATGTCAACCTCAGATGTAGTCATGCAGTTGGAGTCACTCATGACTAGTATGAGAAAACATTCCAATACAAATTTGAGCTCTTAGAACAACTGTTGAGACAGACATGGGTGGTTCATATATCGAATGGTAATCTTGGAGTGTGCCTCAATTCATCAATCTTCTTCCAGTTACAAGCTGTGTTACAGTGTAGGAAGCAGCAAGCCAGTTGTTCTCTTTTTATACATGAGATAGATTTTGATTGTCCTACATGGGGCCAGGATATCAGTCTTTTTATAACTGTGAATGACTATGAACTGTACTCCCTCTGTTATCAAACATCCATTGAATAATTTCTGGCAGAGATGGATAACATCCATGATTGGGAGACTGGGAAACCTTGGCCTACATATGAGGAGTTTAGACAGCACAGACACAAGCTGACCCACTCAATGTGAACAACAGCAGATTGGTCAGAGCAGCTAAAACTAGCAGCTACTCAACACCATCTTCAAGGTGAGGCTAGGCAATTGTCATTCTTACTCAGGTCAACTCCCAACATACCATCAGCAAAGTCCCATTCAACCATGGAACTTCAAGAAGACAGTCATTTGACGAAATCATATAATGTAAATACAGCTCACCTACCTACAAAGTCCCAACTGATTACAGGTCCTTCCAATGAATCTGTAATGAGCATGCTGCAGACCCAATGGACATCAACCTTAGCCAACTCCAATGGCTCCAACCTACTTATCAGATTCTGTAGGATTCCAAATCCTGGTTTCTATTGCATATCTCATTTCTATTTCACCTACTAATTTCACATGTTCATTTATAATACCTAGAATCTGTTATGGTACTGAGTAGATGTTATATTGGATTCCACAGAATCTCTGACTCCTCTAGATACAGAATATTCCAGACTTATGATCTTCTAGCCACATCTATAATATTCTAGAGTCCAATCCACAGACTCTGCTCTAGTATATAAACTGTAGAATTACTTGTACATACCTCAGTTCAAATATCAACTTGATTAGCCCAATACTCTCATTCTCACTTTGGCCTTCAAGCCTAATCTATCTCTTGCTACAAGTCTGTGGATTCTGACTCCGTCGACTTCATCTTGATCCTACTTGTCTTCATCCCATGGACTCCATCCATAATCTATCCTAGAGCTTCAACCCAAGGGTGATGTTGCTAATAGCTTTGCCAAGCCCTCATGCACTCCATGCACTCCATCGGTGTGCATTCATTCTCTCTTCTATTGGCATGATCCTAACAGAATCTCTCAATGATACTCCTGTCACATCCTTGATAAATCATATCTTGCCAAATCTTGCTTCCGCCGTTAGCTTCAAACTATCAATGGGCAACAAAAATCAACACACACTCACTGAAGCAATTGTGACTCAGACATCTCCTTCCTCACAGCAGAGTAAGCTGAAATCTATGATGGAGGTGAACCCTACCATGCAGAAAGCACCAAAACCCACTGGACAAATAACGGACTCCAGGAAGGAGAATCCTGCTGTTCCTCTTGCTCTACATTCCAAGTCTCACCAGTTCAAGGCACCTTGCTATAACATAGCCTCCAACTTGAATTGGGGGATATGTGGTACAAGTGCACAGAAGGAGAACTATACCAAGCTGAATATATCAACATCTGCAGGTCAAACTGTGAACCCCAGTCCAACCACAAACTGCACCGATAAACCAGGCAACATTTTGTTAAAAGCCACTGATGAACCTAAAGACTCCTGTGGGCAGAAAACACAAGACCTATAATGGCAAGTGCTGTCAAGCAGCTAATCTGAAGGCAGGTTATAGTGAGTCTAGTCTTGCACCTCTATGCAGTGACTATAGCTTCCTAGGATTATAGCAAACTTTTGCTACAGTTGTTATGAGTCCTTAATGGTCTAGAGAGGCTCAAGTTATGTATGCAAAGTTTCCTGGAAGGGAAGCAATGCATAAACATGGGTGTATGCTGAGTGGGGGCAACCTGTATATGGCACCAACTTTCTGTTGGTGTCGGAAACCTAGCTATGGTTCTAGTATTGTAACTGTGTTTCTAATGAACTTCATTAGTAACTTTCTTTACCTTTACTAGTCTTTTGAACACAACATTTCAAGGTAAGAGTGACAAGGAGGGTAGCTTTCTTATGCTTAATATTCCTTCCTGCTTTACAGAATGAAGTAGTAACAAGACTTAGTTGTCTGGTCTCTTAGAACACAGAGACACAACATTAAATCTTGTTGGTTGTGTGAATATGGGGAATTGGTGGGGTATCTGCCAGTATATTATTTTCTAGCTATGTTTTGTCCTCTTTTTATACAAATTTCATGAACTTTTATCAGTAAGTAAAGTTTCTAAGGCTATAAAACTGCAGTATGTATTGCTGAGCATGGCTAAGGCATTTATAATACTAAAGAACTTTTTAAGTATTTTACTTACAGTGTCACCAAAGTGTGCGGGTGCAGCTGGTCGTTTTGGTAAGATTTTCTTACATATCCTCAGGTACAGCTCACTAATACTACTTGTTTAAGTATGCAACCATATGGTCCCATACTTTTGTTAGCAATCCATAGTTGTAAACAGCCTATGCATGGTGAAACCCATGACTCAGCTAGTGCTACATGTGCCTAAGTTCTAGGCCAGTCAGGTGCTTTATTCCATTTATGGATGATTGGTAATCAAAAAGGGACTTGTGGGAATATGGCACATCAGTTCTGCAGTGTAACTTTGCATACTTTGCAAAGTTTGGAATGAAACAAGTTGGCTCTTGCTTGCAATGTTAGGTTTACTGAAAGTCCATGGATGGGACATAATCAATAAATTGAAGGTAGTGCCTGTGATTTCTGGGTGCACAGAGCCTGGAGGCTCATCACCACAATGAGAAGTAAAGAATGGCCTCAACCTCAAACCTAGCAGAATCATGAATCTGCCAGCATTCCCAAGTCCAATGACAAGACTTCTGATTGTCGTAATACTGGCAACTGTAAACTGGAGGATGTACCTTCTTCTCTGGTATATGCATGGTGAAGTCTACAAACCAAAGACAATCAATTTGTTTCTTTAAGTAAGTCAGCTAGAGCCCTACTATTGACACACCTTCAATCAGCTGTGAGCCACACCACAGGTCCTAGTGATCTCATTGCAATAACTGCCATGGAAATCAAGCCAGAAACTGCACATCATGATTTTCAACTATGTGCAGAACTATAGATGGATGGTCATTCAGAGAAATCATGCAAAGTATACCCAACCCACCTTCCTACAAGGTCTGATTTCCAGTCACCTGTGGGTCCTTCTAATACTCCCACAAGTCTTATCATGTCAAAATGTCATTCTGCTATGGGACTTGAATCATTGAAAGCAGGTACAAACTCACCTACTGTCATGGCAACATATAAAGAAGCAAGCCTGAATTCACATGATGCTGGTGATCCCATGACAGGGCAAGGAAATCAGTACATACTTCCAAAAGCCATAGTGACTTGGACACAGAAGAGCGAGACCAACACTACAAAGGAGCAGAAACAGATGGTGCAGAAAGTGTCACTGCCTGCAAACTACATAGTGAAATCCATGATAGAGAAGGCTATGACATCTCAAGTGGCAGAAGAGAAGACACTAAGCTGCAAGATAAGATGGGCATTGGGAAAGGGACTGAAGAAGAATCAGCAACACACATTACTAGCCCCATCAGCCATGGTGACTAAACAAGAGTCAAAGTGGCTACTTGCAGAATGCTTATAGAGCACCATATTCAATATAGTACCTTTGAAGCACAAGTTGCCAGGGAAACCTGAATACAATCAATCAAATCAGAATAGCCTGGTCTGCACCATTTCAAAAGATGTCCCATGGTCTATTCATATCACACCTATTATCATCTCAGCTCTCCCTTCTGAAAATACTTGAACCAGCCTTCTCACACCATATTCAACAGATCATATTTCAGATCTGGGCATAGGCTTGCAACATGTAGTCAAAATGAAGATCATCCTAGATATTAATGCAAGGAATGATCCTGAAACATGGAAGCAAGGTAAAAAGTTGGACATAATTTCAAGGGAAAATGAACCAGTGGTGATATCAATGAGATGGCAAAATGATGGGGCCTATCATCAATATCATTCCCATTTTGGAAACAATTTCAGCATTGGCAATTACCGATCTCCCTTGTGCAAAGCTTCCTCCCTCCACTTTCATGTCTCCTGAATGACAATTTAATACCTCTGTCTGCAGAAACCATTTCAAATTCATTATAGACATTGTACCAGAACATTCAGCTGCAATCTTGCTCTGTCTCCTTAGTAAAGCCCTAGCAAATCTGGATTGCAAGTTGATTCTGGACTCATTCAGTAGTGACAAGACCAGCTGCAATGGCATTCTCAAAGGAGATGAACCTTGCCCTCCATACATGAAAGGTGTAGGATGAGTTCTGCTTTACTCTACTTCAAGTTACTGTCATAATCGGTGAGCAGCTGCTGTACTGAGGAAATTCAAGTCTATGGGTTTTACCTTTTCTAATTCACTTTGTTTCCTTGATATCCACCTTGTTCATGCATATGTAGACTGGAGGGGCTCTGTTATGGATATTGGGTACCTGCCGACTTGGTGAATGAGTCTACACATGCCTGTACTCAGTCTTCTCAGCCTTAACAGTGACTCACTTGTATTTTCTCTCACTTTCTATTACTTTCTTGATTCTTCATACTCATACTAGAATATTGTAGAATAATAATGACTCAAACCATCCCTTAGTATATAAACTTATAGATAACTTGTATTAGAGAATTGAATCCAATTTACTACTTTCAGTACCCCTCACTCTGCATGAACCCTCAGCTACACCCAGTGCTTGCTGAACAACTCATTGGATATGCCTAGCACTTTCTGACACCAATCTGAAGACTACACCTAGCACTTATCTTCACCTCTGCCCTGTAATAGCTTTGTGCTTACTGGGTTTCTATATCAGTAATTGCTTTGTGCTTACTGGCTACTTCCCTTCAGTAATTGCTCCATGCTTACTGTCTTCCTTTATCTCACAAACCAGACCACTCAGGTCTCCTCATGAACCCTTGCCAGAATCCATTCTATTCCCTAACAACATACATTATATTAATTAATCCCACCTCACTTCAATCATCCTTCATCATCTTGTGCTTGCATATCCTGATTTTGGCGGAATTCTAACAGTGGCAGAAGGAGGTGACTATAACTGAATATATATTCTACATCCACCGAAGTTGCTAAATAAGGAGAAAATGCTTTGCAGCCCTTGCAATACAGTTTGACAATGGACTTACTAGGAATAGAAAGATAATCAAGGGCCATTTGTGACAAAGATAGATATACATAGTGATTTTTCAACCACCAAGTGAACATTCAAACAATGAAAGAATTATACTCATTATAATATGATAGAGCTTAGAGTTATCAGTAAGATGATAGTAATGGTTTAAGATCTGCTTGATGGTCCAAACTACTTATACCAAGGCATCATTCTAGATGCTCTGCTTAGTCATCATAATCTATTTTTGGTGCATCCAGCTGAAAGCTCTGCTGACTAATTCATCAACATTAAGCACTATATTTAGCAATACAATTAAAATTGTTATGAGGTTTTTTATTCTACTATAAAATACACTCTGAGGGTCCACTGATAGCTATGGATTATGAAAAAGTTGACTTTAAATCTATACTTCCTTCCAAAGCATGATAATTCATGCTTGAAAGGCCTAAGTTTTTACTAAGCTCTTTTCTAAGGATCCTTTAGCTTTTCAGAGCCTAACTTAACTTGGCATAGAACTTGTATTCCATACTCATAAGCTCACCTTGATGGTCCATATTGATGCACAATTCCAAACTGGCACCCCAAACCATATATGCAATAAAAAGAAACAGTATTCTGAGTATTTATGACAGAAGACCCAGTCATTAAAACAATATTCTTTGTCACAGTAGTCCAAATTCCCCAACAGCAGCTAATAAAAGATTGGTGAGTGAGAAAAGCCATCACAAAGTAGTGGAACCTTTACCAATTCTGTGATGTTTTCAAAGACCTTGGACAATCACAAGGACAGCAGCAAGTAACACCTGATTGAGATTACCAGTGGTGGAATGGATGTACAAACACCAGCAAGCAAGTAGTCCAAGAGATATCATACATATGCTTCCTTGACCAAATCTGACTCACTCACCAGACAAGAACTTGAAATCTGTCTGACTGCTGGGGTGGTTGTACCTGTGATATGAGTCAGATGATTCACTAAAAGAAGGGGGTATACACATGCCAGCAGGTCAACCTTATATGGAATGCACACACTACCAGGCAACATTGCTCAAGTTGTGTGAAGCATCACCAGAGATGTTGTAAACCATGTCAGAAAGCAATACATCCACCAAGGCTTTACTGTGCTTCTACTACAAGAGCCAGAGCCATCTAGTACAGCTACACCAATATCCTTACATCTGCTCCCTGAATCCCTGACTGCAATTGACATGACCTTGCTTTTTGAAAGGAAATCTTGCACAGGACAAACACCCAGAGATGAAAATGCACATAAAAGACAAGCCAGGAGTGTTCACATGGAGTATTTCGACCATCAAACTGCTAGTCCTGCTCTTCTTTCATGATTATTGATGGCTGTCAATGTGGGCCTCTCCATCCTCAGTGATTCACCTGTGAATTTGCTATCTCTTGGTGAGCATCTACTGGATATCTATATATTAGCTTCTCAGCTGACTTCTGTGACAGACAGCAGTGGTATTCAGGGTGTATCTGAGCTGTTCATCCTTGACAAGATCATGAAATGCATACAACATTGAAAAAACCTTCCAAATACCTCCAAGCCTTGTGAGTACTTCAATCTCATCAGTGGCATCAGCACTGGAGAGTAAGCTGGAGCAGCCTTCTCAGATATGAAGGCAATATCAAGTGCTGTTCTTTAGACTGACCACTATCATGCTAGGAAGGCTAAATATGTCTACCAAAGAAGCCTTTCAAAGCTACAACAAAATCTTTGGTACCATGTTCTGTGTTGAGAACAGGAAACCTTTCTACAGGGACAGCAAATTCAAGGCAACCACACTGGAGAAAGAGATACAGGACATCATTCACAAGGCTGGGCACAGCAATAATCAGAAGCTACTGGATCCTGACACCAGACAAAACTCAAAAGGAAATGCATAAGCTCTGTGCTAATTCAAGATGTTGCTCTCACTCCCTTCAACAGCTTTGTGTGCTCCATGACTGGAATAAACCTGTGCTCTCTCCAATGTTTCCACACATATCAAGGACTTCTGAATCAAGGCCTGGACTGCAAGATATGGGAAGCCACACATGCTACCACAGCAGCACTGACCTTCTTCAAGGTCATCAAGATTGTCAGTCCTGGAGGTTTTGGTCCTGATTACATGGATGCAGGCCTGAGATTCAACAACCCCATGAAGGAGGTCAGAGACAAAGCCAGAGACCTGTTTATACCCAATTGGTGCATCTGCATGCTCATCAGCATTGGGACAGGTCATCCTGGTCCTAGTGGGTTCTAGCAGCTGAAGGGAATAGAAAAGGTGCTCCCATTGGAGCTCATCAGGGTCCTGCAACATATCACAACCAACTGTGAAAGTGTGGCAGATGAACTAGCTAAGGAATATGGGAATGGGGGTGTATATTTCAGATTCAATGTTCTCTATAGGGCTGAAAGAGTTTCATTGGATGAGTGGGAGAAGATGAGTAAAGTGATGGCCCATATGTCCTCATACTTGAGAGGTCCAGAGGTTTCAAGGGAGATCAAAAGAGTGGTAATTTGCCTTTGTTCTTCATCACCTCAAACAAAATAATATAATGTTCTGCATGAAAAAGTCATCAGTTGCATGTACCACAATGTGGCATCCATAGAAAATGCAGGGCCATTCAATACAAGATACTGATTGCTATGGTGAATACCACTGCATTAGCAATACATGAGGAGGTCTACACACCAACTAAACACTGTATCCATCTCTATCCAATCATCCCATTATCTCCTCCTCCCCTCTCCATAAGCTCACTCACCTAAAATTCCAACCCAACTAACTTGATGCCCTGCCACTCTGATTATGCACAACACCAAAGTACTGCCCTGTGAGGAGACTCATGCACTGTTTCCTCCTCCAACACCACCTTCTTTCATCAGAGTCCCATGACTTGTCATCCAATTAGGATGAGGCCATGTCCTATCCCTACAGTTCATACATGAACTGTATGTGTTCTTGAAGTTCTGAGTCTCAGTTCACAGTCATCAAGACAAGTGACCTATGGGCTAGCTGTTCATCCATTGGTTTGTGCTGGGAATCGCTCTCCTTCCCATCCAGTGATATGCCTGTACATTGCATACCTCTATGAAACCCACCTGAAATCACATTTTCTAAGTATTACCAGGTTATAACTAAGTACTGAGCAAGTGAGAAAGAACATTAGCAAGCACTACCAGGTAGGACTTACTTAGGGATCCTGTAACAACATCTCTCTGAGTTAAGTTTGAAGGCCAGGTATTCTGCCCAAATACCCAAGCACCTAGGTGCCGAATAAGAAATGAAGGCTATGTGTGGCAGTTTGACCACGGAACATCTGATCACCTGGACCAATCAATAAGTGATTGAGTCTATCAGGTAGCTGTGCAATAAGCTCATATCTGTCAGGTAGGACATTTCACCTGCCTGGTAGTATAAGCAAGTATCTTAGTTAGTCTCGATGGCATTTGTAGTTACATAAGCTAGTAGAATAGTATATATACCCTCATGTAAAAGTAAGGAGGGCAGGTTTTCTGACCCCTGGAATGCTGCCAAGCAAATAGTATGGGTTTAACAGTTAAGAGCTTTGAGTCATAGACTCACCAGGAAATAAAGTAATTTGTAACGTGGTCACTCCATGTGTGAAAGAACAATTCAGCAAGCAAACAGTATAAGCTAGAAACAGAAAGTCAGACCCAAGAAACAGTTCAGAACCAGTACAGTGTTTTAAGTCACAACCAGGTGTTAGAATTGCGGGGCCATTCTCAAACGAAGTGAGTGGCAAATTGGGATTACATCTGGGGCAAACACAACATGGGGACTGACTACAAAATATTCTAGCTTATATACTATGAAATCCCCTCGGAAATAAGTCAACATGTAAATAGTAGATCACTACAAGAACCGACGGCGACTAACTGTCTGCCATGAGAAGCTCGCACATCTCACACCAGGCACAATGTATCAGCATTGAAACTGCACCAGGCAGCTATCCTGTCTCTGTTTTAGTTTGTGTTTTGTAATGCATTGAACTTAAAGAGAACATTGCAATAGACCCTGTCATAAAACATATTCATTGCACAAGAACAATTAAACTACAGTACAAAGCATCAGAACCGGGTACCATATACCTCCCTTCGAACCGTAATCGCTGAAGCATTTAGTGTGGTGTGTTTGTGTTTAGGCACATCACATCTATATAGGCGCCCAGCACCTTTCACCAGATGCTCTCTCTAGGCACTTCGTGCATCCCAACAGAAGCAGCACTATTAAGGTGTTCAAGCGCATTTATTCTGCAAATTAAATGGCATCAGATTGATACTTCGAGAAGTAAACGAACGCATACCGGACTTGCTCCAAAAACCGTCATTGACGTTCATGTCTTCCAAATTGCGAGCTACAACCTCCAGGCAATAACGGAGTCGGAACCATTCATTCTAGGGAAGGTTGGGGTCAATGGTATCCTCTATACCTAGCGCACAGGCAGATCATGTCCGCGCAATGTCTCACATCCTGAGATTTGAGCACTAGCGGTTGAGCAACCGAGTTTGTCTCCCAAAAGAGAGACTGGAGAACGATGAAGACTTGTCAACGACCTGGAAAATACCTGTTAGATGACGCGACAAGGAGCAGGACAGTCAACGCACTGGTTCGAATAAACTCGTCTGTGATCCCGTCCTTCAAAGGGGACATTGACCTTTTCTTTTCTTCCCTTCCGGTACCGAACACGCCTTCAAGTGGCGAATTATCTTGCCCAACAAGGACTGAGGGCAAGGCGCGTGAGCTGGTGCCATGTCGTCGTTGGCGGAGGAGAACTCCTCGAGGCCAAAGAGTCAGTCAAGAATACGTTTCCAACGCGCCAGTATCGAGAAGGGAAGCCTACAGCTCTGGTGACCTTGGCTCCATCCATTTCGGTGGGGAGGTTTTTCGTCGTTCCGACCGTGTCAAATACGTAGTAACGAATCGCAGGTTTCTTGTCCTTTTGAGAGGCAATTCTTGTCGCATCGTTCAAGGTGGTCATGGTTAGGAAGAGCGTGCTTTTTTCTGTTCGCACTCTCCTCTGCCCTGGCTGCCACCAAGTCACTCACTTCGGACCAGACGACGACTACGAGGAGGAAGAAGAAATATTCTACGTCACCCTCGAACTGGGAAACGTCGAACCGTCTCTCATCCCGAGCTGTAACAGCTACCACCTAGTCGTCAGTCCTCCCTCTGCTCGTCGAGCACCAATTTACTCTATTCCAGGGCTTGGATACCCCGACGCCATTTCTACAGCTAGCTGGGACGGTACTCAAGGGTCGGCACGAGACATTGTTGAGCACGAAATTGGTGTTTTCCGGTTCGTATGTCCTTTGTCGCATGTTGAACATCTTGCCTACTCTCCTGAAGACGCAGTATCCTACACGGGGAGCACACGGCAGCGTGTCTGCTTCAGAGAAGTGCGCCTCGAAGAAAAGGGCAAACCCAAACCCAAAGCTGACGCTTGCCAACTCGTGCTGGATCGCATTACCGGGAAACTCGCAGCTCTACCACGCTGGCGCAGGACTCGAAAGATGGAAGTCGTCCCTGAGGATTACTGATACTATCGTACACTTTTGAATTCCTACTTGTATCGTGTCTACAACTGCGCCAAAATCGTCTTTGCATCTGTAATGGTGACCCTGCTTGGATCCTCCTCGACTGCAACCGACGCGACTTCGTGGTTTTTCACAATCATCACATAGCGCTATGGGCGATGTCAGTTTGGAATAGGATGAAGAGCTGTTCATACCTTTGAACGCGGACCTCCCAATAGCGGCATAGCGTCGAAAATCAAGCCTGTCGCGCCAGCAAACTCGCCTTGGTCGTCCGCTAGGAAATGGATAGCTGTCGAGCAACAGTCAGCCTCACTATGATTGGCAGGCGGGTAAGACATACGAGTGCCCTTGGGCGCCAGTTTCTCTTTCCACGCACTAGACGAGGGTTAGCACCAGCGCATACATCAACCATCGAACCCACTTCATGACAAACTGGTCATTAACCGCAACGACGTATATCGCAGTCACGCCCTTGGCCTTGAACGCCTCGTAATTGTCGATGTAGCCCGGGACCTGGGCACTTCCTTGCTTGCAACGTCAAGTGTCCAGAGAGACGCTTACGAGTCTACGTCCACCCTGCGAATGGCATCAGACTGGGACATCAAAGAGCACAAAAAAGCACCCTGGACTTGCCCGCTCATGTCCTCCACAACCTCCAAGCGATAACGAATTCATTCCAGGGAAGGTTAGGTCCTCTATACCGCGCGCGCAGAGGCGGTTTCGTACGTCCGTGTCCATACAACGTTTTTAACGCCTTCCGCCGAGGACTATTAGAGGCACATCTTTCTTGTATAGGTACTGAACTATTCGTGCGTCGTGAGCGCCACATCGGAGTCGTTCTAGTACGACCTGGGAAATCCTGTTAGATAAGACAAGCATAACGACAATTAACGCACTAGTTCAAATACACTTGTCTGTGATCCCAAGGGACGTTGACCTTCCCTGTTCCCCTTCCCTTGCCCGTACTACACAATTCGGGATAGAAGAGGACAATAGATCCAAAACAAAAAAGTAACCGCGAGTATACCGAGAAGAAACCCCAATGTCGGAAATGATGCCACGAGCCGCAGCTACCAACCATTGATCCTCCGGCTGGTACTGAACAAAAATTCGAATACACAGATTGTTCTTCCCCAACAAAGGCAAGGCGGTGCCGTGGAATCCTGCAGTCATCATAGACAGCATCTGTTGAGAGAGAGGACCTTCAAATTTTGCCACAGCGAGGAGTCTGGCCACGAATGCAAAGAAAGATTCTCCGATGCGTAGTCAAGAACGGGAAGAGAGATTAGCGCCAACATGCAAACAGGGGAGTAGCTCTGGCGCCCTCGTTTAACGCATCCGACGAGCTCTTGCTTGCGCGCTTCAAGATCGTCGTAGTCAGGGAAGAGTGCCTTATTCGGCACGCACTCTCCCTCCCTCTTCCCGCGATGTCACTCTGCCCCGGCTACCACCAAGTCGCCCAATTAGGACCAGACGACGACTACAAGGAAGAAGAAGAAGAGATATTCTACGTCACCCTCTGAGAAATGTCGAGTCTCTCATCCCGAGCTGTGACGGCTACCATCTGCTCGTCAGTCCCTTCCTCTGCTCGTCGAGTTGCGGTTCACTCTATTCTAGGGTCTGGATACCCCGACACCATTTCTACAGCTAGCTGAGACGGTGGTCAAGGGTCTGCACAAGGTACGTATGTTCTCTGATGTGTATGTTTAGTCGCGTGTTAAACCTGGTATATCTTGGCTACAGAACACGAACACGCAGTATCATACATGGAGAACACACGGCATCGTGTCTGCCTCAGAGAAGTGCGACTCTGAGAGTAGGGCAAGGCCAAAGCCGACGCTTGCCAACTTGGTTGAACATCAATTGTATTTCTTTCAGCGTTTTTGCTGGGAGGAAGGGAAGGAAGGAAGAAGAGGCTGCAAAGGACACGTTACTCCTCAAACACTGTAGCTTGGGAAAGATGGAACCGCTCTGATACTCGGCGAGACGAAGAAGGATAGTGGAAGAGAACTTCTGGCACAACTGGCGGGATCAAAGTGATGCTTCGAACACGATTTGCATACTGTCGGAAATGGACCCAGGTTTGGTCAGGAATATCTTCCGGCGGTACCTAGGGGGAAAAAAAAGTAAGAATCAGGCTGTGTACTCCGTAGAGACGCGCTCTTTTCTGTATACCTCGACCTCAGTTCGACCTCCACCGACCGCGTCGTGGATACGCAGCTGCCGCGATCCACCGCCCCGTCATACATGGGATACAGAATTCGCCGACGTGGCTCTCGTTTTGCGCAAGCTCCAAAAGTGTCCATACACGACTTGCTACAAACATTATGCTATCGTGTGGTTCCGGCATGAAACATGCAAAGCGATGGGTGTACAGGCGATCCACAGATCCCAAGGCGGCATGGATGATGTCGCTGACTGGCTTATCGAACAGAAGCAAGTAGGAATCACGCTGCTAGGCGTCAAGCGATCGCCCATTCAAAACTGGAAAGCCAAAGTATATTCCAACACCGAGAGCTTGTATGTGAAGTTCAAGTCTCTCATAGAAAAGGGAGATCAGATACTACGTAGGTGCAACCCTTTGCTACGCAGAATACTCACTCATGCATTGCCATCAGCGGAGAGCGAGAGGCTCTACACCACCGTGAAAGTCTGGGTCACTAACGATCCCGGCTCTATGATTGAGCGCGGTGGTTTCTATACAGATGAGGAGTCCATTGCGATGAACACAAAGGGTTCAGGACACCTTGGTGCTATGACCGATGAACACTTTGCTGCGCAGGTCGCAGATCATCTTAAGCCTGGTGCGACGTGGTGGATGAAGGCGTGTGGGTTTTATGGTTGGTATCTAGAGTAGTAATGTCGAGTAGCAATAGGTCCATTTCTCCAGCAGGTCTGGTGGCGTATTTAGGCTGCGAATAATCAGATGCACCTTACTCAGTTGTATCGTTTGGGAGAAAAAGACAAGGAGATAAAATTCACTTTCCTCGTAGTTACGTGTGCCGCTGGCGAACGGCACTAGTTCTTTTACCCACCTTAAGCCAAAGAGCAAGATTCAATACCACGCACTGCACGCGACTCAACGAATGCCATACTTACGACGTAGCATCAATAGAGCAGTGTGCACGTCGCCGAGCATGCGTGCACGCCGTACGTGAGGCATGTCGGGCGGCATTTCTTACTTAGAAACAGTGGCAGAGAACACACCTAGCCCTAGGAAAGGTTCGGCTAATCTACCATACAGATGGAACAGCATGCCAACCACCCAAGTGCCCAGAGTATTCAATGGCCGCCGGATGAAAAATTTAACGATATCACCCCCATTGAAATAGAACGGAACCGCTGTGAATCATAGATTCAGAAGCCTGAATCATATTACATCGTGTTACAAACCGAGAGTAGACATAAATTACAACGGACCTAGGCAAAAATAGCTCAGAGCAAAGGTATGATAACAAAAAGAACGACTCACTGGAATAGACATAGTTTAGGCACCGAAACCGTACAAAGTACGTCCAGAGCGCTTCAAAGCGTAGACCACATCGAGCGCGGTAACCGTCTTGCGCTAGATCCACGTTCTCGTAAGCACGACATATGGGCCAACAGGCAGAGTAACACACCTTAGCGTGTTCGGTGTAGGTGACAGAGTCTCGAATGACATTTTCAAGGAATATTTTCAAGACACCACGGGTCTCCTCATAGATAAGACCAGAGATACGCTTCACTCCACCACGGCGAGCGAGACGACGAATAGCGGGTTTGGTGATACCTAGATGACCGTTTTGAGAATATAAGACTTGAAGAGTGGAGTCACCTACCCTGGATGTTGTCGCGAAGAATCTTGCGGTGGCGTTTAGCACCGCCCTTTCCGAGTCCCTGAAGGACTCGTCAGTTACGCAAGAGGTAGTACGAACATTGCAGGATCGCACCTTTCCACCTTTGCCGCGTCCAGACATTGTCGATAAGAGCTTGTAGGCGATAGATGTTCTTACTGAGGAGAACGACTGCTGGTTAAGCGAGGTCGAGATTTGATGATGGAGTAAAAAGACAAGAAGGCAGCCGTTCGGATCCCACGCTTATATAGGATTGAGTCACGTGCTAAACGCGATCGAAGCTCAACAGACCTCAACAATCAACGTGTCAGCATTGAGTCAGGTTTCGTGTACATGATCCACGCGCGCCGGGACGCATCGTTGACAATAATCGAACACAAGATCATCTATCGAATTCAAAGAAGAATGTCATCTTGGAGATACACGTTGAGGAACAGAAATCTCTCGATGGAGAGTATTGGTCGCTTTCAAGCTTGCTTCTGTAAACTACGTAGGTTCCTTCTCATAAATAAATGACCTTTTTGCGTAGTCAATCTACTTCCCATGCTCATTGAGTACATCACTGTCCCTGCTCCCTCTGATGTTGGTCCCATCGAATGGGCTGACACACATCCTGAAGGATCGAACCGACCTCATTCCAACCCGACCCTCCCTCAACAAGCACCAAGTACGGAAAGATTCTATCCAGGAACCTTGCCACAAGAGCCGGCTTTTTCACTGTCGTATTCACCGACTTCAATAACTGTAGCCGATGGGAAAGAACCTCTTCCGCAGCTAGCACCCTGTCATCAGGAAACACGATAGGCATATCCAGCGACACGAGTCTTGGACAACACTTGGCCAAAACTGGCAACATTACATGTGAAGGAATGTCTCCGGACAGATGAGGGATCGAGATCGACTCGATATGAGGCCATGACGGGGCTAGAGAGGTCTTGATGGTCTTATCGTCCATTGCCAACTCGCCCACAAAATGGATGGAGCACAATCTGGGCAGTTCGTACAGCGATTCAAACACTGCTCTCGAGGAGGCCCATAGTGCTTTATCGAGCTGTCCTGCTCGATAGTAAGTCAGGGAGAGATTGCGAAGCGGAAAGCGTGCTGTGAGTTCACGGTGAAAGTCCATCATGAACTCTGAGTTGGTGCGGAATGTCTCATTGGAGGTATCAACAAAGGTGAGCGTCTCCAGTGTACCTTGATGGACAAGGCGGAGAATACGCGGCATCTCCGATACCTTGGCATTGATATGGAGAGATTTGAGGGAAGGGAAGCCATCCTGGACTTGACGATTATCACTAGGTACGTTCGACGTTGTTTTGACACAAAGGTCTTCGAGGTTATCGAACGAGGAGAGCTGTACGATGGAATCATAGTCTACCATGTGGGATTTGATAGTCAAAGAGCGCAGTTTTTTGAAGCCTGCGAGATTGGCAACGGAACATAGACCGGTGAAGGGAGTAGCATGATACCGGCCATTGTCGAACTCTGGACAGCAGACGCGGAGTGTTCGCAATGCAGGGACCTGCCATTTGATGGCCCGAATACACGCTGATGACGTGGTAAGATCTGTCGAAGCGCTGAACGTCAATTGTACTTCGTTCAGCGTTTTTTCGGGGAGGAAGAGAAGGATGGAAGGAGAGGCTGCAAAGGACACGTCACTTCTCAAACACTGTAGCTTGGGAAAGATGGGACTCTGATACTCGGCGAGACGAAGAAAGACGGTGGAAGAGAAACGAGCACAACTGGTGGGATCAAAAGTGATGCTTCGAACGCGATTCGCATACTGTCGGAAGCGGGTCCATGTCTGGTCAGGAATATCTTCCGGCAAAACCTAGGGAAAAAAACAAAATAAGGATCAGGTTGTGGACTCGCAGACCGATTTACGGACCTGCAGATTCCCGGAAGACGCGGATGGAAAAACTCGTAGGACTGGTTGGAACCCATAGGTTTGCGTATCACCCCATAGCGTGTCGAGCGCGACCGATGACACAGTCTTACACATCAAAGCGAGAGATACGAGGGGGTGGATGCGATCGCCGCTGGGCAACACTGGACAACCATCCCTCTTCACAATGTCCCAGAGATCTCGGCATATTATAGCCAGAAGATCAGTGTTGAAGAGAATATCCGTGGCAATGTTTTCAGCTAGGTTAGGATCCATCAGGGGAAGGTAGTGATAAAAAAGCGGAAAAAGACTAACATACATCTATATTGAGGCCCATTTCGAATGCACGCTGGGAAATCGAACTCAACTTCGGGGTTTGCTTGACACACTATTTACTATTGGACCCAATGCCCATGCACTGTCGTCGAGTAGTGAATGTTGAATCAAGAACCTTTGTTTGGCGTAGTAAACAACACACGCCCTTTGACATACACACGAGGCCGCTTTTCCCAGGCCCAAAATTGGGGATCTCGGCGGGAAAGGAAACGTGTCTTCCCTCTACCCCACTCCATACGTACTCACACAGCCATTGCGTGACAGAGACTATAAGGCTTGGACTTCCGGGGAAGGAGCAAATTCTTCTGCAGGGACAGCAAAAAACTTGAGGGAGATGAGGGAGAGGAGGGGGAGGAGGGAAAGGTGCATGAGCCACGGAAGACCTGCCATCGTTGATCAAGGTAAGGAATCTGCCAGGGGAAGGAAGGGACTGAAAACACCTGCGACTTTCAAGTTTTGGTACAACGCGAAGGAGAATGCAAGGAAAGATATTTCCAACGCGTCCATCGAAGTGATTCGTCTCCATCTGGGGCCCTCATTAGGCAGCGTCGAGGCCTAACAGTGGACTGACGGAGATGGTCCCACAGACAACAAATATTATCGCAGCATTCTGATACTATTTGAGAGGTATTTCTGACTGCATCGTTCGAGGTAGGTCGAGGGATTTTTGCAGATAGTAATCGTCATGGCGCCTTATTTGGTGTGCGCTCTCATCACTCTGCCCCGGTCACCCAATTCGGAAGAAGAGATCACACGAAACGTCCAGCTGTCTCTCATTCCGAGACGTGACAGCTACTATCTAGTTGTCATTCCTCTGTCACGCTCTAATTTACTCTCAGTGCCAGGGCCTGGATACATCAGCGCCATTTCTACAGCTAGCTGGGACGGTGCTCAAGGGTCGGCACGAGACGTTGGGTACGGAACTACTGTTCTCTGGTGTGTATGTACTCGTCGCATGTTGAACATCTTTACCTCTGGCTGATATTGAACGAAACTCGACTACGCCTCCAAATGGCGGTTTATTGTCACCAACGATTACTGAGGCATTAGGGGCAGAAATGCAGATACATGTGGTTGCTCACAGCATGTTCTGTGCTACGCCTGTATGCATTGTTAACGTCATGACATTCACTATATTATTCCTAAAGTACTCCCTCATACAATATTTGCATGCCGCGCAATCCAGGTACCTGTAGTTGGCGATACAGTACGACGTATAACGAGCTTATGACGAAGAACAGAGGCGATCTACTAAGATATTAATCTTCGAGGAGTTGTCCGAACTTTTCAAGTAGACTTTTGAATGAGCCAGTCACGAGAGTCGCCTCCTTCCCCTCATCCAAAAAAGATACATAGGTATCATGGGAAATATCGAACCTGAAGTAAAAACTCTTATCACCGTACTCCTTCGCCAAGTCTGAGGCTGTTTTTCACAATCAGTCGCGATGGTCCGCAGGGCCTTCACGAACTTTGGCAAAGGCCACCGGCGGGGCAAACTCTGCCTGGGGTCAAGATAGCCCGTTCTGATGCTGATGAACGCGCCAATACGCCGATTAGATCCAAACAGCTCCTTGGCTTCGTCCCTGACCTCCTTCGCGGGGTTGGTAGATTCCCTGCCTGCAGCGGCATGATCTTGCCAAGCACCGTCAGAACCGGCAATCTTGATGGCCTTGAAGAAGGTTGGTGCTGCTGTGGTAGCACACGCAGCCTCCCATATCTTGCAATCCGGACCTTGCTTGCCATGTCCTTCATATGTGCGGAAACGCTGGGTAGAACCCATGTTGGTTCCAGCCGCGGAACAGCAGACGAAGCTGTCGGAGTGAATGAGGGCAACGTTTCCATAGAGGAAACAGAACACGTGTTTCCTTTCGAGTTTGCTCCGGCACTGGTATCCGACAGTCTCTCATCGTCGCTGCACCCAGCAAGGACGACGAGTTTCCTCATCTCATCCTCCAGTGTAGATTTTTTGAACATAGCGTCACCGTAGAAACGTTTCCTGTTCTCGGGACTGAACACCATTCTAGAGATTTGGGTGTACTTTTCAAGGGCTTCCATGGTGGACATCTTTAACCTCCCCAGCATAATGGCTATCAGTCTAGAGAAAGGCGCTTAGTATCGCTTCATAGTTGAGAAGCAGCTCCGACTCACCCTCCAGTACTTGTACCACCGATGAGATCAAAATATTCGCAAGGTTTTGGGGTATTCGGAAGGTTTTTGTGTGTCTGTACATGCTTCATGATGATATGGAGCATGACAAGTTCGGATACGCCGCGGACACCACCGCCATCTAGGCCAAATGAGGATCTGACAGCCGACAACCTGAAGTGCTCACCGAGAGATAGTAGGTTCAAAGGTGGTTCCGAGCTGGGGACGGAGAGACTGGCTCTCGTGTTGTCAGTCATCGATAAGGGTACGAGAACCTTGCTGGAAGTAAGACCTACTCCCAGTTCCGCTGGTTCAAAATCCGGATTTTGTCTCGCCCAAAATCGGTATCTCGGATATCAATTCAGTTTTGACCAGCTAAAAATAGTCACCAACTGTTGGTCTGTCCGCAGCATAGGATCCATGCATTTCCTGAGCATGTTAACGTTGACGCAAAGACAGACGACTTTCTTCTGGGCAAAATTCGAGGATACCTTCAGGTGACGGATTGTCTTCCTTACTGGGTAGTGACGACTGAGGAGGGCAAGGCGCGTGAGCTAGTGCCATGTCGTCGTTGGCGACGAACGTCAAGGCCTACGAGAGAGTCGTGCATATGTAGAGAGAGCTCCTCGAAGCCAAGGATCCCCTGCTAAGAGTACCAAGAAAGATGCTTCCAACGCATCCCGGAGAGCAGTGTTGAGACGGGAAGATCATAGCTTTGGCGACTTGTAATATTTCGGTAGGTAGGCGTCATCTATGTGCAGCGTCGAGGCCATGTCAAGTACGTAGTACAGGCTTCTTGTCCTTTTGAGAGGCGATTCTGGCCGCATCGTCAGCCATGGTTGCCATGATCAGAACGAGTGCCTTATTTGGCACGCCTCTTCCCGCAATGTCACTCTGCCCCGGCTACCACCAAGTCACCCACTTCGGACCAGACGAAGACGACGACTACGAGGAGGAGGAAGAAATATTCTACGTCACCCTGACGACGTGGTGAGATCCGTCCAACGGTTGAACATCAATCGTATTTCTTTCAGCGTTTTTGCTGAGAGGAAGGAAAGGAAGGAAGGAGAGGCTGTAAGGGACACGTCACTTCTCAAACACGTAGCTTGGGAAAGATGGGCCCGCTCTGATACTCGGCGAGATGAAGAAAGATAGTGGAAGAGAAGCTGGCACAACTGGCGGGATCAAAAGTGATGCTTCGAACACGATTTGCATACTGGACCCAGGTTTGGTCAGGAATATCGTCCGGCAGTACCTAGGGGAAAAAAGTAAGAATCAGGCTGTGAACTCCGTACCGATTTACAGACCTGCAGATTCCTGGAAGGGGCAGACGGAAATATGCGTAGGACCGGCTGAAACCCGTAGGCTTGGGTATCTCCCCATAGCGTGTCGAGCGCGACCGATGACACAGCCTTGCAAGTCAAAGCGAGAGATACAATGGGATGGATGTGATCGCCGCTGGACGACATTGGACAACCATCCGTCTTCACAGTGTCCTAAAGATCTTGGCAGATTATAGCCCGAAGATCAGTATTGAAGAGCATGTCGTGGCAATGTTTTCAGCTGGGGTTGCGGTGGAAAGCGATCCCACTACGGACTCGCGGATGCAGCCTGTAGAAACATCGACTAATGGATAACAAATCACACAGCTCAGACAGAATCTGCTAAGAACCGCGCACACCATCCATTCTGAGAGAAGCCAAGTAACGCTGTGTCTTGTCATTTGACGATATTTCGCCTTGCTGCGCGCGAATGCGTTCCCGGGCTTCAACGACGTCTTCGTCAGATTCTTCATCAACACACCGGGCCAGTTCTGACGGAGTGTAGTGCGGGATTTTGTACGGGATCCCATCTTCATCCACCATGGTTATCATTCTCTGCCCGTAATCGTTGTCCATCAACTCTTCACTCGGGTTCTCTTCAGGCTCTGCTCCAGAACCGGACGCATCCATCTTGTCCACTCTCATGTAGTTGTCGGCACCACCATCACTAGTCTCATGGCCACCGTCGGATGATCGACGTCCCTGGCTGTTGGTGCGTTTGCGTTTATGTGAACCCCCCGAGCCCTTTACTTGGCCAAGCCGTTGCAAGTCTTGACAATCAGCCCTCCGCGAAAGTTTCGGTAGATCACGGGGTGCGGAGCTCTCAAATTTCCAGGTTTCGGCATATGCGATGAATGAAGAGAGTCCATTGATCATCCACACATAAGACCGAAGCATTTCGGCTGGACTGGCGAGGTTCAAGGCGTCTATTCGCCAATGGCGCACATGTCCTTCATCATTCTGTGCAGGCCAATTAGAATGTCGATGTACAGAGAGAGACTATTGAGGACTCACCAGTGTCCCGAGATAAAAAGATAGCGTATAGAAAGTGTTCCCCCTATAACTGCCTACAATTCCCAAGAGATATCCCAACCCGAAGCCAAGAAATCTGCGGTGTCGCAGAATTGCTGCAAAATCCATTAAGAGCTGTTGAAGAGCAGCAGTCGGGTCGTTCTTCATGTACTCGGTGACCACCATGCGCAGATCGTCACAATTCAGCGAAAGACGCGCGGCGCTCGTGACCTCGGTGGAGACATTGTTGAGATTTCCAAATGTCCTGATAGCTAGTCGAGTTGCCGAGGGCAGTCAGTAGGTGGCTTGGCCAGAGCATTTCAACTCGTGGCTGACATGGAATGGGATCTCCTGTATACGTCTTGCTCATCGCCGTCGGCACCCTGTGCTGATACCTATAAAGAGGATAGTAAGTGGATGTAAATATCAACCATCGTACAACCCACCCCATACCGCCTGGTTCCTGCTTCTCACCAGCCACCCCCACAACCTGGTGTAACAGAAATTCCACTCCACATCGGGTTGTGGCCTCATTAACAGAAGGATGCGGAGCCGTAAGAGCGAAAAGCAATCCCTGATGTCCCGTTGCAAGGTTTCTCCACTCGTGTTCAAGGGAATAATCGTCGGTGTCCGATGTAAAGCTTCCTCTGAATGCATTCAAGAGGTCCCGAGCGAAATCCCTAATCATCGATTCCTCGTTATTGTTATCTCTGGCGGATACAGGGCGCTCCTACGAATCCGAGTCACAGACTGGAAGGGGTAGATATGTGAAGAATGCACTTCCAGGACCTTTGGGAGCTTCAGATGCGTGAGAGCATCGATTACTTTCCGATTTTCAGGGGACGGGGCCTCATAGCGAGTGTCGTAAGGTATCACCTCCACCAAGGCGGCGTCGGCCCATTTGATGAATGAACCTTGGGTGGCCGCTAGTTCAGAAGGAGAGTACTCGATGGGAACGGGTGGTTTCGACATATTGCTTCCGAGGGCTGTATGCTAACTTTTTGTCAGAGAAAAGGCACCAGAATAGTAACGGGCTCGCAAAGCTTGAATTTTACCGTTTGCTTTCAGATGAGTTTACTGATACGAGCGTGTTAGTGGGCGTATGCGTAGAGATTGAACATTACACCACGATGTGAGACTGACAGTGTGATTATGATCCCAACCACCATCAGCTCCTTATTAGGAAGGTGATTTGGTGTCTCAAAACAGCGTTGAAAATCGCATAAAACCACCTATCATCGCCCCCCAAAGTCCTGTGAAGGCTGCAGAGTCTCTCTCGATTAGCCAGATAGGCGTATTCAATGCGAGAACCCTTGAGATCCCACTTTCGTGGAAGGGCCGCATCCATTGCTTCAGCAAGTATCCTTGCTGCACATGCCACAAACCCTGCTGGTGCTTTCAACCTCACTTCGTGACCTTATTGCAGCATTCATCACACCAGCTTGTGCCAGACTTCCATATCTTGGTCCTCTGAGCTCCTTGGGGGAGCCCATTTACACATTGGGAGCTCGCTGAGCGCCATCTCAGGTCGGCATTTTTTAAGGTTTCCGCAATTGGTGCGCCGAGATGCCGTCGCCTTGAACTGTACAGACTGCCGGGTCTGCCCTTATTCCGGCTCGGCTCAATTCGCGCTGCAGCGAGAAGCTAACGACGTTTTCAGTCTGAAATACATCAGAGCTGTTCAATGTATACTGAACACTCAAAGAGAAATTTGCACGCTAGTACGGTCATAGCATACGAGCAGCATGGCATCATGCTATGCAATTCTATACAGCACGCATGGACAGTCATCTCATTCTTCGATACAAGTCTGATGTTACGAAGTCGCTGATAGAGTTGTTACTAGATATCTAGGACTGTACCATCATACACAGAAACTGGAATTACCTCGCCTTCGACCCCATTTTCAGACTTCAGACCGGTTCTCAAGGCCGAGCTCCCGAAGAGTATACTTCAGGGAAAAACAACTGATGTGCATTCGCGCTCTGGTGGGGTTAGAATGGGGGGATTATTGATTTTGAGTTTCCCGTCTATAGGTCCTCAAGTTCTACAACGGCGGGTGACTCTGTTTGGGTTTCTCGGCCGTGAGCTCGGCTTGTGGAATAAGTAGAGGGTAGTGAGGTTACTAGGGTTTCGTAGTGCAGTGACCTGTATCCTTGCGTCCGGCGTGCCTGAAGGTACCGTGCCGTGTAATGATGAGATGAGATGAGATGAGATGTCCAGTAACGTAGTCAGCTGATCCAACCGCGAGTCTCATCCCGAGCTGTGACAGCTCCGATGTGTACGTTCTAGTCGTGCGTTGAACCTGCTATATCTTGGCTTCAGAACACGAATCCACAGCATGCAAGTGCAGGGCAAAGGCACTGACAAGTTGTGCTGGAGGAAACTTGCACCTCTACCACGGGACTCAAAAGATGGAGATTTACCGATACTATCATACAATTTGAGTTTCCTACCTAGAATCATCTTTGCATGTGTAATGGTGACCGCAACCAACGCGACCTCGTGGTTCTTTATATAACGCTATGGGCAATGTCAGTTTAGAATGCTGCTCATACCTTTGAACGCGGTCCGACAGGGTAGGTTTAACTGGTCCCTAGTGCCCATCTCGCTCAAGAATATAATGAATTATCAATACACACAACAAAGCAAAGTACACTCGCAGGCCCACACACAGGATCACGTATCCATCTCTATCCAATCATCCTCCTCCCCGTCCGCGTCCGCTCCCCCCCTCTCCATCAGCCCCGCCAAGTCGCTCACTGGCACCCCAAACCCCAGCCCGAGCTCCTGCACCAACTTGACCCGCTGCCACGTATCGTCAAACACCACCCTGCTCTGGAAGAACTTCCGCCGCGACTGGTGGTTGTGCGCGACGTCAAAGTACTGCCCCGTGAGCAGGCTCATGCGCTGTTTCCGCCGGCGGCGGTGGCGCCTCCGCCCGACGGATTCGTCAGAGTCCCAGGACTCGTCGGAGGAGGAGGACGAGGCTGTGTCGGATTCTTGGAGTTTGTATACGAAGCGGGTGTGTTCTGGGGGGAGTCGTGAGTTATTGGGTGGCACAAAGAGAGGGAGGGAACTTACGAGCTAGGCGTTCGTCGAGCTTGTCCTGGGTGTCGCTCTCCTTGCCAAAGCCGAGATGCTCGAGCAGGCTCTCTTTCGGCACGTCGTGCATCCCGACGGAAGGAGCACTGTTGAGCTCCCGAAGGTGTTCGAGCGCGTTTATCCTGGAAATGGCATCAGGTTGATACTTTGAGAGATAAACGAACGCATACCGGACTTGCTCCAAGGATCCGTCCTTGACGTTCATGTCTTCCATGTTGCTGGCTACGACCTCCAAGCGATAACGGGGACCGAACCATTCAAAGTATTCGTTCCAGGGAAGGTTGGGGTCGATGGTGTCTTCTATACCTAGCGCACAGGCGGTCTCGTACGTCCATGTCCGGGCGACGTTCTTGACGGTGTACCCGCCTCCGCCGAGGAGTATGAGGGGCACGTTTTTCTTGCGGAGGTACTGAACGCAATGGGCGTGTCCGTGCATGGTGAGATTCAGGCAACCGAGTTTGTCTCCCGAGAGAGAGTCTGCGCCGCATTGGAGAACGACAGCGTTCGGCTGGAAGACCTCTAGTATTTTGTCGACGACCTAGGTGTGTGTTAGATGAGGCGACAGGGATAAGACAGTCGATGTACTGGTTCGAAGATGCTTTGAAAGGATTCGTCTGTGATCCCGTCCTTCAATGGGACGTTGACGGCATATCCTTTCCCTTTACCTCTTCCCTTGTCCTCTTGAGTGCCGGTACCGGGAAAGTATTCGCCGTACTTGTGAAAACTGCAGGTCATGACACGATCGGTGGTGTAAAAGGCCTCTTCGACGCCATCACCCTAGTCAAATGGTCAGAAGGCAGATTAAAAGGCAGAGGAAGACAGTACATCTGCCATTCAAGTAAGCGCAAAAAACGAAAGAGTAGGCGAGGAGTGCGTACGATGACAGTCTATATCCACATATAGGACACGGGGATATGCACGTAAAAGCTCGAGTATGCCGAGAACGATGTCGTTGATGTAGCAGAAACCAGAGGCCTCGCGTTTCTTGGCGTGGTGAAGACCCCCGGCCCAGTTTATGCATATGTCGGAGGCGCCAGAGGTGATGCGGCGGGCGGCAGCTGCCGAAAACTGTTAGTAGACGAAGCCGATTGGAGATTGGACGTATACCCATGGAACCCCCAGCCGATATCGAACAAAACTCGAACACGCCTTCAAATGGGGGGTTGTCTTCCCCAACGAGGACTGCCAAGGCCTCAGTGGCAGAAATGCAGATGGACGGGGGAGCTCACAGCGTGTCCCGTGGTACGTCAGCTCCTCGGAGGTCTCAGGGGTAACGCGGTTAAGAAAGTGCACGTATTCATCGGTGTGGAAGGCGGTCATGGCCTCTTGGGATGCGCGTGGGGGTTTCTGCTGCGGGGTGAGGAGAGGGAGAGAGGGGCACGGGGGAGGGTGGGGCTTACCAGGACGTGCATCTGGGGGAGCATCTCGTAGGCGGTGATGAGGTCGTGGGCGACCCGCATGCGGTGGGGCTTCATGGGGTGGCCGAGGCCGTAGGTGTACGCCCCGACGTCGGCTGAGAGGAGAGGGTTGAGATATGAAGTAAGAGGAGGCGGGGCACTGACAATCGTAGTAGTAGGCGACGCGTTTCTTCGACATCATGGTGGGTGGTCAGATCGACCCGTGTCACGCTAACGTGTGTGACGTCTTTTTCTTCAGCTATTACCGCCATGTCTGCAGACAACGACCCGTTCTACCTTAGGTGAGTCCATCCGCTGGTGTTGGAATGAAACTTATCCCTGTTTTTGTAGATATTAGTATGTCTCCGATGCGCTTTTTCTGGCACTGTTCTTTATGATTCGCTAGCACTGGCCATTCAGGCAAACACGGCCACGAATTCCTCGAATTCGAGTACTCGCACGGTCGTCTGCGGTATGCCAACAACTCGAATTACCGGAATGACAGTCTTATCCGGAAAGAGAGTGAGTCTGGGCGTGTGCTTCCCAGGCTGCTGCTGACGGAGGGTTTGCAGTGTGGATCGGGCCGATGGTGGTGAAGGAGCTCAAGCGGATCGTCGAGTCCAGCGAAATCACAAAGTGCGTTTTTCCTTGTTCGTGTTGCTCTACTTCGCGATTGAGGTCCTCCCAGGGAAGACGACACGAATTGGCCCAAGAAGAATATCGTTGGGAAGCAGGAGCTGGAGATCCGTGTGGGCAACGACCATATCGCATTCGAGGTGAGCTGGTGTGGGTTCTTTGTGATCTTGGCTGACGTGCCGGGACAGACTGCCAAGATTGGATCGCTCGTCGATATTCAGGATAGCGAGGACCCGGAAGGGCTCCGTGTGTTCTATTACCTCGTCCAGGACCTCAGGGTGAGTCCTTTGTTGGTGTGTTCCTTGCGCGGTGTAACGGACCCTCTCAGTGTCTTATATTCTCCCTGATCTCACTGCACTTTAAAATCAAACCCATCTAACGGAATGGATGGCATGTTTTCTTGTGATGGTGCTGCTCAGTACCGCAGGGCAGCGCTCGCACCAATGTACAGCTATTCGTTTCATCCACGATTATTTTCTCTGATGAGGGGTTTAGGTCTCTGGATCCATCGGCACCCGCCATTTTCAAGAAAACGCGCAAGTTACTTACGTTGTAGGTTCCCTTATCTGACATCCACCTACGGCTCGCTGACGGCTCTCCTAGTGCTATAAAATTGATATATCTTTGTACTGCTGTTATACATTTGAATTGCATTTCTTTTACTGGAAAGTTTATAATAGAATGAGAGAAAGAAAATGCCTCATGCAGGCAAAGGGAATGCACGTGATACGCGCGCTGTGGCCATGGTGCCAAACAACGACATACGCAATCCCGGATCTGCTCCTCACCCTGGCGTCCTGCAATCTGAGCTGGTCACTGCCATGGCGAACGATGCGCCGCCGCAGAGCCTGGCGCTATCTGATATAATGCATACTCTATCTCCATCGCCAGGCCCCCAAAATACGGAGTATACGAACGGTACGGATGCTGAGGACCGAGCTGGATCGCTGGACCCAGTAGACCTGAAGAGCTACCGCACGAGGATAGCGGAAATGGGTCTCGAGAGCGATCGTGAACGTGAGCTTGCGAATATGGTATGTCCACCCTCCGCGGAATTTAGACGTGTGCTCATTCGGTACTAGGTGCTGAGCTTGCTGGATGGGCGGCAGTGGGACCCCACGCAGCTTGTAGAGCAGGCAGAGACGATCTCCGGGCTGATGCAGGAGCGCGAGCTCTTGGGTGAGCTGTTCTCGGAAGAGAGGGCCCGGTGGGAGGCTGAAAAGGAGGGGTGGGAGCGCTCGGCGGAGGCCCTCATAGCGCAGAGGACGAGGGAGAATCCCGATGTGTTCAAAACTGAGGTGAGCCATTCTGGGGTGTGGACTGGGGTGTTGCTGATGGGTATAGCAAATGACTTATTTCAACTCGTTATTGGAGTCGGATAACAAGGTCAAGACTGACAAGGTGCGTGCTTGTGCTGGTGCCTTTGAGCTGGTTTATTAAATATGGAGGCAGCTACAAGAGGCGCTTGCGCGACTTTCGTCACTGGAAGCGGAGCTTGCCAAGTTGAGACCTATCCTGTTACTCCAGCCGTTTCCTTCTTCTGGCCGTCCATCCCATACGGCACTGCTCAATGCGTCGACTTACCTTTCATCTCTTCCGTACCCTGCTCCGACTGGGGATAGTGCCCTAGTCGCACAGAAACAACGGGGCGCGAAGAAGAAGAAGGACAAGGTTCCTCCACCTGCGCATGGAGGGAGCGATGAGGATAAGGCCGTCCCTACCGATCCTGGCGCTGAAGGGTCTGCATCTACATCGACCCTTCCCCTGCTAGATCCATCCCCGACTATCAACGGCCAGACGTCGTATCTCTCCGCGGCGCAGGATTCGATGACGGCCTCCCCTCAGTCGCAGTACAGGTTTGCAGTCGATGTGTATGCACATCTTCGGCCGAAAAATGCTCAGAGCCCCGGTCAGACGATTTACAGCAAGAAGGGCCGGCCAGCGAGAGCAAAAGAGACAAAGACATCACCACCCACGACATTGTCGTCTGATGCACGCACCGAGCATATATTGCTTGCTGCGCGCAAGATTGGCCGCGAGCGGGCCACTGTCGTTTCTAGCGTCACTCAGGCGGAACGAATCGCTCGGGAACAGGAGAGGCTGGAGAAGGAACGCGCGAGACCTGCAGCGTCGACGTCTCATTACCGGGGTGTGACTAGCCCACGCACACCGAAACGGGCCCCTGCTGCAAGCGGGTCGAACCACTACCTACACGTCGGGGGGAGCGGATACCTGTATTCACCGACTCCTGGGGCAGGGCTGTACCAGAACCTGCTGACGCCGCAAGCAAGACAGGTCGGGCGGCCGTCGCCCGCCGCGGGGTCGAGTAAGAACCCGCCTACACCGCTGGACTCGCTGGTGGACGTCGCGCTGAATATGGCGGAGGACAGCCCACCGCGGAGTCGGCGGCGTCGGGCGGCGTCGCCGGAGAGCCCGTCGCAGAAACGGCGGCGCACGGGGACGCAGAGCGCGCTGGACGTGCTTGCGGACCAGGCCGCGGCGGCGTACGGGAAGGAGGAGGGCAAGCCGCGGGCTACGCGCGCGCGCCTGGCGAAGGTGGCTGCGCCGAGGGTTATCTCTCCTGCGCCGCGGGTGATTGAGCGGGCTGAGGCCGAGGAGCCAGACGCGGATGTGGATGCGGATGGGGATATTGATCCTGATGTGGAGGTAGATGGGGGCGCTTCGAATGGGTAGCGCGTTGTATTATTTTGCTGGATATCTTGTATGTGATGGATTATTATACGTATATTATTTTTGGCGTGTGTAACCTGATGTAGCTATTATCTCTGTTAATTAAAAGTGCATATACGTCTTGGCACGCCTGTCCATCTCTGTCCCCATCCAAATTGATCCATCCCAATCCACTGACGCCGGGACTACTGGTCACCGTCTTTCTGACCCTTGACGTTGCATCTGTTCCGTCGGAGAACCTTGCACAACGGCGCTCCACAGCTCTGCCAGCTAGCCGTAAGGTCAAGTCAGGGTCCCGAGTGCAAGTGGTAGTAGGCTCGAAGCCAATAATTCTAAAAGCTCGGGATATGGTTTGACATTGAAATGGTGTAGAATATTTCTTCTTTCGTGCAGCTGTCGCCCGGTTGACTTGACGACAAAGCGACATCACAAGTAAGAGAGAGAGCGCGCGCGTTGTTTACTGCTCCCTTCTTGCTGCTAGTGTGCCTTTTGTTTGCTGCCTATCACCATCATCGTTCACATCAGCGCCGTGACCACTGTATGAAGCAATGCGCGTCTTTGTCTCGAACTCGATAGCCAACTCGCTTTTCTTGGTCGTCGCGAGCACCGGGAGGGCGGAACCTATGGATCCGATGAGGACGGGAAGGTACTTGGAGTCGTTCTGTCCTGCCACCACGACCCTTTCGATATCGACGAAACTTGAAGAGACAGGCGGCCTATCCGTTGTGAAGACAGAGATCGCGGGACCGTTGCCTCCTGCTATTCACCCTAATCCGGCGAGGTCCTGTGCACCGGCATTGCGGCGGACACTTGTTTACAGAGTCGGATGAAACCTGACTTGTAGCAAGGTAATCTGTTGTTCTCGTACGCTTATCGATGACTGACAACACAGGTACCAGTCCCTGCGTACCCAGCTCGCCGGATCCACCTTTGAACCTACTATCTCTCGGTAAGCACTTCAGGTCGTCGGTTGCCAGGTCCTCAATTGGTCTCTGCGGTAGATGGTGGTGGTATCCGCGGCCTATCTTCGCTTGTAATCCTCCATGTGATCATGAAGCGCGTACAGATATGCAAAAAGCTTCAGGATATCCCTAAACCGTTCGAATATTTTGATCTCATCGGTGGTACGAGTACTGGAGGGTGAGTTGGAGCTACTTCTCAACTATGAAGCAGTACTAAGTGCCTTTCTTTAGACTGATAGCCATCATGCTGGGGAAGTTAAAGATGTCTACCGGAGAAAGCCTTGAAAAATACACCCAAATCTCTAGCATGGTGTTCAGTCCCGAGAACAGGAAACGTTTCTACGGTGACACCATGTTCAAGACGTCTACATTGGAGGACGAGATATCAAGAAACTCCTCGTCCTCGCTGGGTACGGCGACAATGAGAAGCTGTTGGATCCTGATGCCGGACGAAACTCGAAAGGAAACGCGTAAGCTCCGTGCCAATTCATGACGTCGCTCTCACTCCCTTCATCAGCTTCGTGTGCTCCATGGCTGGAATCAACCTGCGCTCTCCCCAACGTTTCCGCACATATCAAGGACTTTCCAACCAAGGGCCGGACTGCAAGATATGGGAAGCCGCGCGCGCTACCACAGCAGCACCGACGTTCTTCAAGGCTATCAAGATTGCCGGTCCTGGAGGTTTTGGTCCCGATTACATGGATGCAGGTGTGGGATTCAACAACCCCACGAAGGAGGTCAGCGACGAAGCCAAAGACCTGTTTGGACCCAATCGGCGCATCGGCGTGCTCGTCAGCATCGGGACGGGCTATCCTGACACTAGTCAGAGTCCGCCCCACTGGAGTCGGCCAAGGCGGTTCGTGAAGGCCCTGCACGTCATCGAGACTGATTGTGAACAAACAGCCTAGGACATGGCGGAGGCATATCGTGATGAGAATTTTTATTTCAGGTTCAATATTCCCCATCGTACCTATACATCTTTTTTGGATGAGGGGAAGGAGGCGGTTCAAGTGACGGCTCATACAAAAGTCCTACTTGGAAAGTTCGGACATTTCCTCGAAGATTGATAGCGTAGTAGATCGCCTCTGTTTTTCGCCATAAGCTCGTTGTACGTCGTATTGTGTAGGTACATATCTAGTTGTGGATGAATGAAGTCACATTGCACGCTTATGTTCATTTCTTGGCCTCGATGTCCATATCCGCTCGAAGTTTCGTGTATATAAGAAGGGGAAGGATGAGCTCCAAATCCCATCTCCTCATCCCTCTTCTATTCTACTCAGCTTCTCCTTCGTACATTCTCCCGGCTCGTTCACTGACAAACGCACCTCAACATGAAGGTGGCGGACCGGTCGCGATGATGTTGGTTGATTAGTGACTTTGTCACGCTGCCAGCGTGCACCTGTACAGACCACCGAGCTTAAATAACGTGCCAGGTAAGAGCTTGTTTATGTTCCCAGGGTATGTACCAGTCCTAATGCTTGGCTTTTCTCAGTACAACTATTGCAACAATGGGGCGAGCGGTGGTATAGCAGCGATCGAATCGGTACATCAACTTGGCAAGTTTTTTTAACCGTTCTCTAAGCAGCATTATCAGATCTTCTGTTTCCTTGGTGTAGTCGGCAGCTACCTCGGCTGTAGGACATATGGAGTCAAGACGGGAGTCTAATTGGAGACAGTACGTACCGTGTCGCTGTTATGGTGCTTGCGCTAACGTTTATCGCCTGCAGAGTCCAAGCCGGGATTATGGGACGAACACGACGGACACGACGGACGTGCATCAACGTACGCGATGCGTGCATCCGCCCCAAAGTGGTCCAGTTGATCTGCGCGAGCCCAAGGTATGCGGGTATGCCACTCCGGCCAAAAGTGATGAGTTCCAACTTGGCGCTCACGTCGGGTAGCTTAGCGTAGACGACAGAAGGGTCCTGATGGTTCGCGAGAGCGGCGTTGACAGCATCGACCTCCGCCTGCAACACGGCAGGGATGTCCATCGCTTCCTTCGGCAGGCAGGAGCCGCCATCAGCAAGCGTGTTGTACGCTCGTACGGAGCACGCAGTGTCGTATTTCGAGTACGGGAGGAAACGAAAAAAGCAACTCGTTTAGACCTAGTATGTCGACATGGTGGTAAACGGTAAAGAAAGGAAAGTTACGGGTACGGTAAATAACGGGTTCGGAGCCGATTGATTCCGACGGCTCGTACAGCCACCAGTAACTCCAATACGCAGATTGGTCCTGCTCGTTCTTGCCATCGCTGATAGGGTCGTAGCTCCCATAAAACTCTCCAGCAAGGCCGTTGATCTGGCCGTAGGTCAGACTGAGCTGGTCTTTGAGCCGAAACCTGTAGTCAGAAGCAGCGATCTTCCCGCCATTCGCAAGGGTCAGAGTGATCGCGTCTCCGATGAAGCAGTGCTCCGCGTATTCGAAGCCTTGGAAAGCGTGTTAGCGCCTAATTATTTTGCAAAAGAAAGGGCTCACCGAGTTCGCCCTTTTTGGGCGCTTTGTTACGGTTCGCCACTGGGACTACTGTACGACCGAAGACAAGGTCCTTCGAGTCGATGTTTTCAGCGACAGCGCGGCCATCGGGTACAGAGGGGTCTGAAGACATGGTGATTGATTCTGAGATATGAAGTGCTTGTTAGGTAGCAGATGCAAGTCTTGCAAGCGTGGAGGACCAGGTTGGTCAGGACGCGGACGCGCTTTTTAGCAGATGTGGTTCAGCGGAAGGCTCACGCCGAAATCGATAACTGGGTGAATCCTCTATTTTTGTCTCGCAGCCAGCGTCAGAAGTTAGTGACTGGGAGCAAGGTGCACCCCCTCGTGGTTAGAGTCAAAGTCCCATCTAAGCGAACGCTTGCCCGTGTGATAGCATGAATCGTTCATGTTATGTTCCTCAGAATCAAAGCTATGTTCGGGCGGCGAAAGTGAGAAAGTGCAACATTGATGTATTGCATGCAGAAATTGTCCAGAAAGCAAAGACTAGGCCATCGATCGATCTGAAAGACGAGACCTCAAGATAATATGACATTTCGTTTGAACATCTAACGATAAAATGAGCTAGTGAAAGTAAGTTGAGAGATGAGAGATCTGGCCTTTCAACGCAGAACTAGGTGCGGAGGGTGACGATCTTTGCGGAGATTGAGTACCCCCGAGAGCGCGTGAAAGGACCTACCTACCATTCTCGCTCGATCCCCGAGCCCCACGCCCTCTGCTCGCTACTGTCTCGTACTCTGCGTGTCCAGAACCCCGCTGACTGGATGCCGATACATCGTCTTTGCGCAAAATTGAGTCGAGATATGGGCAGGTCGTGCAGTCATCGAAAGAGCTGGGTCGATGTTGAGAGAACGAAGTGGATACCGTGCTGCGGAGAGGTAAGACCTTCAATAGAATGTATGGGTGCAAGAATGAACTCACGAATTAGATGCTGTAGGCGTCTCCCGTGCCTAGCTTGCCATCGTTCAAGTCTTCCTCGTACGTCTGCATTCGCGCGCCGAAGGCTTCTGGAATTTTGGAATTTTGTCGTGATCTCAAGCTGCTGGGGGGTCGCAAAATCCACTTAAAAGGTGTAATTAGAACGAGCAAAGTAGCTACGAGAATTCACTCACAGGTCACGACAACCGGAACACTTCAAAGGCCTCGAACAACGTCAAAGAGGAAGAGGAGAGAGAGGGAAAAGAACCATAGTGGGCGGTGAAAAAGGTCGCTTTGTTTGACTCGAGCCAAACATGCTATTTCGGATCAACGTCCAACGCCCATCTCGCCAGACCCGTAAATGCCATGCTCTACAACGCGTAGCACACATGCGTCACTCTTCCCCTGCTAGATCCATCCCCGAATATCAACGGCCAGACGTCGTATCTCTCCGTGACGCAGGATTCGATGACGGCCTCCCCTCAGTACAGGTTTACAGTCGATGTGTATGCACATCTTCTGCCAAAAAATGTTCCGAGCTACGGTCAGACGGTTTACAGCAAGAAGGGCCGGCCAGCGAGGGCAAAAGAGACGAAGGTATCTCTACCCACGAATATGATGCACGCACAAAACATATATTGCTTGCTGCGTTGAAGATTGGCCGTGAGCGAGTTTTTAGCGTCACAGAGGCGGAACGAATCGCTCGGGAACAGGAGAGGCTGTAGAATGAACGCGCGAGACCAGAGAACGCACCAATGAGGAGCTGAGGGCGGAGCGGAAGAGCAGTATCCTATACAGCTTTGGCGTATGACGCGGCTGTGACGTCAGTACCCGAACGCTCTTAAACGCGTCCCAGACTCTCTCACTCGTAACTTGAACCATGGCATCCATCATCGCAGGAGCAGCCCACACCGCCCACTCCACTGCCGCCTCCCTCCTCAGCTCAGCTCAGATCCGCCCCGGGAAGACCCTCCCGCCCTTGAAAGTGAAGGACGCCTCCCCGGAACGTGCTGAGACTGTCCAGCTTAGTGGGACCTCCATCATCGTGAGTGCGGTGTCTTGCATCGTACATGTAGTGAATTTCGTGATAGGTTGGTGTACCGGGAGCGTTCACTGGGACGTGCAGTGCCCAGGTCCCGGGCTACATCGACAGCTACGAGGCGTTCAAGGCAAAGGGCGTGACTGGGATATATGTCGTTGCGGTCAATGACCAGTTTGTTATGAAGTAGGTTTGATGGTTGATGTATGCGCTGGTGCTAACCCTCGTCCAGTGCGTGGAAAGAGAAATTGGCGCCCAAGGGCACTCGTATGTCTGCCTGCCTGCCAATCATAGTGAGGCTGACTGTTGCTCGCCAGCTATCCATTTCCTAGCGGACGACCAAGGCGAGTTTGCTGGTGCGACAGGCTTGATTTTCGACGCCACGCCGCTGTTAGGAGGTCCGCGTTCAAAGGTATGACCAGCTCTTCATCCCATTCTAAACTGACATCGCCCGTAGCGCTATGTGATGATTGTGAAAAACCACGAGGTCGCGTCGGTTGCAGTCGAGGAGGATCCAAGCAAGGTCACCATTACAGATGCAAAGACGATTTTGGCGCAGTTGTAGATGATACAAGTAGGAATTCAAAAGTGTACGATAGTATCAGTAATCCTCAGGGACGACTTCCATCTTTCAAGTCCTGCGCCGGCGTGGTAGAGGTGCAAATTTCCCGGTAATGCGATCCAGCACGAGTTGGCAAGCGTTGGGTTTGGGTTTGCCCTTTTCTTCAAGGCGCACTTCTCTAAAGCAGACACGCTGCCGCGTGCTCCCCGTGTAGGATACCGCGTCTTCAGGAGAGTAGACAAGATGTTCAACACGCGACAAGGACATACGCACCGGAAAACAGCAGTTCCGTGCCCAACAATGTCTCGTGCCGACCCTTGAGCACCGTCCCAGCTAGTTGTAGAAATGGCGTCGGGGTATCCAGGCCCTGGAATAGAGTGAATTAGAGTTCGACGAGCAGAGGAGAGACTGACAACTAGGTAGTAGCTGTCAGAGCTCGGGATGAGAGACGGTTCGACGTTTCCCAGTTCGAGGGTGACGTAGAATATCTCTTCTTCCTCTTCGTAGTCGTCGTCTGGTCCGAAGTGGGTGACTTGGTGGTAGCCGGGGCAGAGTGACATCGCGGGAAGAGGGAGGGAGAGTGCGAACCGAATAAGGCACTCGTTCTGATCACGACAACCATGACTGACGATGCGGCCAGAATTGCTCAAAGGGATGCGATTCGTTACTACGTATTTGACACCGGCGTCAAAGAAGCCTCCCCACTGAAATAGATGGAGCCAAGTAACCAGAGCTATGGTCTTCTCTTCTCGACACTGGCGCGTCTTGGCAGACTCCTTGGCCTCGAGGAGTTCTCCTTAACGATCCCCGCCAACGACGGCATGGCACCAGCTCACGCGCCTTGCCCTCAGTCGTGGTACTAGTCCTTGAAGGCGTGTTCGGTACCGGAAGGGAGGAAGAGGGAAGGCCAATGTCCCCTTTGAAGGACGGGATCACAGACGAGTATATTCGAACCAGTGCGTTGACTGTCGTGCTGCTTGTCGCGTCACCTAACAGGTATTCTCCAGGTCGTTCACAAACTAATACAAGTCTTCCTCGTTCTCCAGTTTCTCTTTTGGGAGACAAACTCGGTGGAGAGGAGGGGATGGGGAGACGATTGGATAGAGATGGTACGTGATGGAGTGTGTAGTTGGTGTGTAGACCTCTTCGTGTATTGTTAATGCAGTGGTATTCACTATAGTAATCTGTATCTTGTATTGAACGGCGCTGGATTTTCTATGGATGCCGCTTCGTGGTACATGCAATTGACGACAGTTTCGCGCAGAACGGCATATTATTCTGTTCGAGGTGATGAAGTACAGAGATAAGTTACAACTCTTTCGATCTCCCTCGAAACCTCCGGACCTCTCAAGTACGAGGACGTATGGGCCATCACTTCGCTCATCTTCTTCCACTCATCCAACGAAACCCCTTCGGTGCCGTGGAGAACGTTGAATCTGAAATATGCACCCTCGCTCCCGTATTCCTTAGCTAGTTCATCCGCTACGCTTTCACAATCTGTTGTGATACGTTGCAGGACCCTGATGAGCTCCAACGGCAGGACCTTTTCTATTCCTTTCGGCTGCTGGAACCCACTAGGACCAGGATGGCCCGTCCCGATGCTAACGAGCACGCCGATGCGCCGATCGGGTCCAAACAGGTCTTTGGCTTCGTCTCTGACCTCCTTCGTGGGGTTGTTGAATCCCAGGCCTGCATCCACGTAATCGGGACCGAAACCTCCAGGACCGGCAATCTTGATGGCCTTGAAGAACGTCGGTGCTGCCGTAGTAGCGCGCGCGGCTTCCCATATCTTGCAGTCCGGGCCTTGGTTGGGAAGTCCTTGATATGTGCGGAAACGTTGGGGAGAGCGCAGGTTGATTCCAGTCATGGAGCACACAAAGCTGTTGAACCGGATGAGGGCGGTGTTTTGAGAGAAGAAAGGCAACGTACGCGTTTCCCTTTGAGTTTCGTCCGGCGTCAGGATTCAACAGCTTCTGATCGTTGCTGTGCCCAGCCTGGCAGACGACATTCTGCATCTCCTTCACCAGCGTGGTTGCCTTGAATTTTCCGTCCCGATAAAAAGGTTTCCTGTTCTCGGAACTGAATACCACGCTAGCAATTTTGTTGTAGCTTCGAAGGGCTTCTTCGGTGGTCATTTTTAGCCTTCCTAGCATGATAGCAATCAGTCTGATGAACGGCGCTTAATATCGCATTACATCTAAGAATCGGTTCCAGCTCACCCTCCTGTACTTGTACCGCCGATGAGATCAAAGTACTCGCAAGGCTTGGGCGTATTCGGAAGGTTTTTGCGAAGCTGTATACGTTTCATAATCTCGTCGAGGATGAACAGCTCGGATACGCCGCGAATACCACCACCGTCTACCACGGACGTTGATTGAGAAGCTGATATGGTATGGATAAGGAGATACTCACCGAGGGATAGCAAGTTCACAGGTGGATCGTTGAGGGTGGGGCCTGCGCTGACAGCCATCGATAACTGGAAGAACAGCAGGACCAGTGCTTTGATGGTGGAAGCCCCACGTGAATAGACTACCCGTTTGCGCAGAAAATAGCACCCGTCTTCTGTAAGACTCCTTTGGCACGATCTAGGAGGACTGTCGTCATCCTTGTTCTGAGGCACGGAGAAGATCGATGACTGGCATACGTCTTCCAGCGAAAAGGTTGTGTTCTTATGTACTGCGTTTCGAGTAGCACATGTGCATGCTCCTGTCCGCTAAGTAGGCTACCATAAAGTTGGAATAGCAAGATAGCGCGGCTGTTCCGTCAGAGAGCCGTGATCTACAATACTCCATGGCCACCCTTGTGCTTCGTGCCAACCAGCGATAAGGTCAACATTGAGATATACTGGTCTAAGAGAAACGGTAGCAGGCTTGAACAGAGCGATGTAAATTTAGTCTATAATTGTCAGCGATGAGGGTATTGGAGGCCGTTCTCAGCGGTCGTCTAGTCCGGGTCGGTCGAAGGGTGAGAGGGAGTGTGTTGTTTACTGCAACAAACAAAGCCTCCCTGCTGCATTTTGCTCGCTACCTTCTGCGACCATCACATAGTTCATTCCTGGCATCAGAAGGACTTTCTGGACCTGGAAAACAGATGCGGTAAGTAAAGACTCGGAACTGTTGGACATATGCCTACCTGATATCATCGTCACATCTCTGGCAATGCTTCGCACTACTCAAACAGGCGCTCTCTACTGGTACTAATATTAAGCACGTCGTTTAAAAATGGAGGAGTGGGTCACAGAGACATGTTAGTGGGCGTATTCTTCTTTTCTTTATGAGTTCTTGTTTGATACACGTTGCAGGTAGAAACAAGCCCACGGCAATCAGAATCCTTAGTGCTGTTGGCCTCTACTCTCGGACCAGTACCCGTTTGTATTCATCTCTGCTGTTAGTTCGATCAGGTGCTACTCAATGGTGTCGCATTTTCATTTTTGGCACCAATACGATATCATCAATTTAGTCGCATCTTACGCATCATTCCATCAGTTTCAAAGCATCAGAACTGATCAATGTTCTGCTTCTTTTGGATCACTACGTTCATTGGTACAACTTTTATTAGACAAGAGAGAAATTCGGACTGGTGTGAAGGGGACCAATGCCCTAAGTTCTAACAGTCATGTCTTCTGTTGTAAATAGTCGGATTACTATTTCTTTTCATCACGTATATCATTTGTGGTCTCATTTTGGAGCATACATCAATCTGTAACATCAGCGCAGAGGTCTCGAGTTTCCCATGTAACTCGACCCTGTCTTCACCGCTTCCAGAATTGGACCTGCCAGTGGAGCTGTCTAAACAGCATCCCTGTACGGTGTCTCAGCAATATATAAATCAGCATGTGCTTCCCATGACAATTTCTCTTCTTACCCCCAACTCATCTGCATTCTCATCTGTAAGCATCTAGCTATCCAACCTATATTGAAAGGTGCGGCTGTCTTCAGGTTGTGTGTCATGTCTGCTGACCTAAAATGCTAGAAATCTCAGTTACCAATGGCATCTGACACCTATAACAACAGCCCTGTGAACTTGCTATCACTTGGTGTGTTTTCTAGGCAGTTTTCATAAGGGGTGTTCACTGATAAATGAGGTAGATGGTGGTGGGATCCGTGGGATATCTCAACTCATCATTCTTGATGAGATTATGAAGCGCATCCAGGCAAAGAACCATTTGACCAAGGTACCAAAACCTTGTGAGTACTTCCATCTCATTGGAGGTTCCGGTACTGGAGGGTGAGTTGCTCACTCTAATGTGGGCTCTATGGCTGATGTGTCAGGCAGTTTGAATGCAATCATGCTGGGTCGTCTGAAAATGTCTACTGAAGATGCATTGCACAACTATAAGAACCTTGCAACTGCTGTTTTCAGCCCTGACAACCATAAACTATTCTACAAGGATGGAAAGTTTAAAGCAAGTACCTTAGAGGTAGAGATTAAGAAGATTGTCAAGAAGAGCTGTGTGGGATACACTGGAGATGAGCCTCTGCTTGATCCAGATGCAGGAAAGGGCTCAATTGGCAATGTGTATGTTGATTTGAGTTATGTTTTTATACTCATATACTTATCTCAATTTCAGTTTTGTGTGTGCTAAAACTCTTGCCAATCTTGAATCTCCACAGCAACTCCGAACATATAGAGGACTTCCCAATCAGGGCCCAAACCTTATGATTTGGGAGGCTGGCAGAGCCACAACTGCAACTCCAACTATTTTTAAACCCATTACGATTGTTGGTCCAGGAGGAATCAGTTCTTCTTATATTGATGCAGGGCTTGGTCATAATAATCCTTCAAAGGAAGTTAGAGAAGAGGCAATACAGCTCTTTGGTAGTAATTGCCCTGTTGGAGTATTCCTCAGTATTGGAACAGGTCATCCTGGACCTAATGGGTTTCAGCAACCAAAAGGCATGGAGAAGATCCTGCCTCTAGAGCTGATGAAAACTGTTATAAAGATTGCTGCTGATTGCGAGTCTGTTTCTTTGGACTTTGCAAGACAGTATAATAGCAATCCAGGAACATACTTCAGATTCAATGTTACACATGGAACTGGAATATTGGCAGTAGATGATTGGCAAAGAGAAGCAGACATTTTGGCACATACAAATGTCTATCTGAGAGATCCACATATTTCTGAAAAGATTGGAGAGATGATAGAGAGTCTATGTTCCAGCTCTAGCTTGCAAAAATCTTTCACATTAGGAACATTTGGTAAGTTTTATTTGTTTTTAAATTTTGAATGAATCTTAACATAATAAATTTAGCTGGTCATATAACTTCTACTTCAAAGATCTCTATGATCTCTTTACCAGCTTTTATATCATCTCTATTCATTGGACTGCCAAGAATATTTTTCAAAACTTGAAGAATATTTCATACAACGTAAAAAACCCTGGAAAAGACGATCATTTCTACTTCATGGAATGGGAGGAATTGGTAAAAGTCAAATTGCTTTGAAATTTGCTCAAAATAAGCAACAGTCTGAATAGTAAGTGTAAAATCTAAAAGAGATATATATATACATATATTGAATTTATATTTCTCTAGTTTTTCTATTATACTTTGGATTGATGCTACATCTGAGAGCACAATTGTTCAAAGTTGGAAAGATATTCAAGCTAAATATGATTCCATATTGAAAAACTCATTTACATCATCAGAAAACAATCAGAGCAGGGTGCTTGATTGGATCTCTCACTATGACCAACAAGAATGGCTTTTAATATATGACAATGCAGATCATGATGATATTTCATTATTGAAAAGATATATACCTGCAGGAGAAAGTGGAAATATTCTAATCACTAGTCGCAATCCTTACTTGGCTCGTATTACAGATAATGTCAAAGAAGCAGTATCTGAAATGTGTTTGACAGAAGCTTTAGAACTGTTTTTTAAAGCTAGTAATCTGCAAAACTCAGATATAAATATTTATAAACATGCAAAAGCTATAGTAACAAGATTAGGCTTTATACCATTAGCTATTGATCTTGCAGGATCTTCAATTGCTGGAGAATTTTATACAATTCATGAATATCTTGATTTACTTGATAAAAATCGAGAAGTCATATTAAAAAAAACATTTAATACTGAACATGAGCAAAATATTTATGAATCATGGAATATGTCATTGAATGCAATACAAAGTCAAGCAGAGAGACATAATTCTAATGCACAATATGCATTAGAAATATTGGAACTATTATCATTTTTTTACAATAATAATATTTCAGAAGAGATATTCCATCGTGCAGCTATATCAAAGGATAATGAGGATGATTTTATTACAAAGAAAATATACAATGAATTTTTCTCATTAACAAAAGACAAAAAATGGGATTTCAGTAATTTCAGAAGTGGTATACATGTTTTATTAGCATGTTCACTTTTGAAAAGGAGTAATAAAGAAAATTTCATTATATATTCATTACATCCTTTAGTACATTTGTGGTGCTCTGATAAATTGAATGAATCAAAAAGACAAAGTCTTCTGAAAGTAGCTATTATGATAATGGCAAAAGCAATACCAACAGAATGGAATACAGATGACTATATATTTGTTCAAACTTTGAATCAACATCTTAGTTATAATGATTTTGAAATGGAAAATATCACTATCAATGAACAATTTGCAACAGCATTTTATTGTAATGGAGATTGGCAGAGAGCTGAGTCCAAGCAATATAAAATGTTGCAAACTTACAAAGATGTATATGAAGAAAATGATCCTAAAATATTGCAAGCAATGTCAAATTTAGCATCTATATATCGGAATCAGGGTAGATTGAAAGAGGCAGAAGAGTTAGAGCTGCAAGTTTTGGTGTTGCAGAAAGAGATATTGGGAGAAGAACATCCTAATACACTAGCAGCTATAATAAATTTAGCAGCTACATATCAAAATCAGGGTAGATGGAAAGAGGCAGAAGAGTTACAGCTGCAAGTCTTGACATTACAGAAAGAAGTATCAGGAGAAGAACATTCTGATACATTAGTAGCAATGGCAAATTTAGCAGCTACATATCGGAATCTGGGTAGATGGAAAGAGGCAGAAGAATTACAGCTTCAAGTGTTGGTATTACGAAAAAAAGTATTAGGAGAACATCCTGATACATTTCTATCTATGGCAAATCTAGCAGCTACATACCGAAATCAGGGTAGATGGAAAGAGGCAGAAAAGTTACAGCTGGAAGTTTTGATGTTACAGAAACAAGTATTAGGGGAAGAACACCCTTATACATCAGTAGCAATGTCAAATTTAGCATCTACATATAAGCACCAGGGTAGATGGAAAGAGGCAGGAGATATACAGTTGCAAGGATTGGCATTACAGGAAAAAATATTAGAAGAAGAACATCCTGATAGATTAACATCAATAGCAAATCTAGGGAATATATATCTGAATCAGGGTAGATGGAAAGAGGCAGAAGAGTTACAGCTGAAACTCTTGATATTGCGGAAAAAAGTGTTAGGAGAAAGACATCCTGATACCTTTTTAGCAATGTCAAATATAGCAGCTACATATCGAAATCAGGGTAGATGGAAAGAGGCAGAAGAGCTAGAGCTCCAAGTCTTTGCATCACAGAAAGAAGTATTAGGAGAAGAGCATCCTTATACATTGATAGCAATGTTGAATTTATCATCTACATATAGGTATCAGGGTAGATGGAAAGAGGCAGAAGAGCTACAGCTGCAAGCTTTGGCATTACAGAAAAAAGTGCTAGAAGAAGAACATCCTGATAAATTAACATCAATGGTCAATTTAGCAGTTATATATCAGGATCAGGGTAGATGGAAAGAGGCAGAAAAGCTACAGCTGCAAGTCTTGATATTGCGGGAAAAAAGTCTTAGGAGAGGAACATCCTTATACATTAATAGCAAAGGCAAATTTAGCAGCTACATACCAAAATCAGGGTAGATGGAAAGAGGCAGAAGAATTACAGCTGGAAGTCTTTGTATTACAGAAAGAAATGTCAGGAGAAGAACATCCTGATACATTAGCAGCAATGGAAAATTTAGCAGTTACATATAGGGATCAGGGAAGATGGAAAGAGGCAGAAGAATTACACTTGCAAGTTTTGGTATTACAAGAAAAAGTATTAGGAGAAGAACATCCTGATACATTAACCACAATGGCACATTTGGCAGCTATATATCAGAATCAGAGTAGATGGAAAGAGGCAGAAGAGTTGCAGCTGCAAGTCTTGGTATTACAGAAAAAAGTATTAGGAGAAGAACATCCATATACCTTAATAGCAATGACAACTCTAGCAGCTATATATCTGAATCAGGGTAGATGGAAAGAGGCAGAAGAGTTACAGCAGCAAGCTTTAGTATTACAGGAAAAAGTGTTAGGAGAAGAACATCCTGATAAAATAGCATCAATGGCACATTTAGCAGCTACATATCAGAATCAAAGTAGATGGACAGAGGCAGAAGAGTTACAGGTGCAAGTCTTGGTATTACGCAAAAAAGTATTAGGAGATGGACATCCTGATACATTTCTAGCAATGGCAACTTTAGCAGCTACATACCTGGAATCAGAGTAGATGGAAAGAGGCAGAAGAGTTAGAGCAGCAAGTTTTCAGATTACAGAAAGAAATGTTAGGAGAAGAACATCCTGATACATTAACCACAATGGCACATGTAGCAGCTACATATCAGAATCTGGGTAAATGGAATGAGGCTGAAGAGTTGCAGCTGCAACTCTTGGTATTGCTGAAAAAAGTGTTAGGAGAAGTACATTCCTCATACATTACTAGCAATGACAAATCTAGCAGCTATATATCAGCATCAGGATAAATGGACTGAGGTGGAAGATTTAAAGCTGCAGTCCTTAATATTACAGGAAAAAGTATTGGAAGAGTATCTTGATACTGAAAAGGCTGATGACAGTGTAGATTAAAGTAAATGAACAAGGTAGTTAGAACTCAGTTAGCACAGTATGGGTGAAATGACTGTATTGATGATGTACCATACCTAAAGTAAATAAACAAGGTAGTTAGAACTAAGGAGTGAGTAAGTAACACTGCGGTGATGATACCATATTCAAGCTAAAATAATCTTGAGACCATGTAAAGTTGTGAAAAAAAATCCTCTACATCATCACAGTCATCATACCTGTACAATGATATAAACTTTCAATACTGTGAGCCCTGATGTTACATAGTACATATATTTCAATTTAAATTAAGATGAGCTCTTTGATAAACTTGCTGAGAATATAATATTGATTTATTAAAAATAACACCAAGTAAATCCCCAAGCATTTTTCGAAGCACTTCTGAAAGTGACTTCAAAATACTCCCTTCATGTCTTCAAATCATCTTCATAAGATTAACTAGCTGTGAATATTTAAATATTGCCCTGCCAAGAAAGTCTTGGCAATTGATCTGGTGTCTGGGGGCCTGACCCTTTCAGCTGGTGGTAATTCTCACCATTGCATCCATATCTGCTTTATTCCCGTTAGTAGGTTAAAGGACCAACTGATGTGCCCCCTAGTGGACTGCCTGTTTCTGTCCTTCAAGTTTCTTGGCTGCAGACATCACTCTTCTGACCACCCCACAGGAATCTTCTTGTCATTGTCCCACTTGTCATTGTAGACAATAGGATCATGCCATTCTCAGCAGGTATAACCCAGAACCTGAGTGAGACCCCCAGCAAGCCTCTGTATCCTTGCACTACTGACCACCAGCTTGGTTCACAGCGGTCCAAAGGCTAACATCTGAGAACCTGCCCTTCTTTTCTATGGGAGGGTCCACAGTCTTCGCCAGACCTTCCTTCAGGAGTTCTACCAGAATGGCATTGGGTGCACCATTGAAGGAAAGGTTGAGATTACTCTGAGCAGAGAGTGTACTGCTTGACGATGGGTAACCAAAACTGATGATATCAAGGATACAATGAGAATAATCGAGCTGCTCATAGTTGATTTTCCTTTGAGAAGGTTGAGTCCAGATTTTGTGCTCGTCATCAAAATCGCTGGGATGGATTATCCACAGTCCCTTTCTACCAGCGATACGACCTTCGGCATGACAGAATGCCCACACCATTCTTGACCTGTGCATACTAGTCTTTGTTCCCTTCAACAAGATAAAGAGAGCCTTCTTTGGCCACCCACGGAACAAAGACATGGCTGCAAATGACAAATGTTCGAGCCAAGAAATCCCTCGCTTCCGTTTCCATTTTCTTGTTCATCAAGAGATGATCAGATACATGAACTTGAAATACCTGACGAGAGCCCAAATAGCATGTGAAATGTGTTGACTTGCACATCTCCAGTGGCTGCATTTCAATCTTGACATCTTTTTTTTCTTCCTTCTTCACTGAAATGAGGTGTGGATCTGCTGAATCTGTCCACAATACCAATGGGTCTTGCCTTGGAAATTTCCCATAGGACCAAGACCGTGATCTCGGTTTCCATAAGTGCTAGTTGCTTGAGCCTCATCTGCTTACAAAACAGATGGATCAAAATTGAGAAGACACAGTATGCCAGGCCAGAATACGAACCTGATCTTGTATTCCAGTAAACTGCTAAAAGGAAGATTCTTCATGATCGAGGCAACTTTGAACAACACTTCTTCGTCAGCTTCGCTGCGGTTCCATGCAGCGAAGCCAACAAGAAGAGCTTGCCCTTGACTGCATTCCCAACTCCAGGAGCCTGTCGACACTCCATGCACCAATTCCCACTGAACCAATTAGGGATTTCGAATGACAGACATTCCAAGTGAACATCGCGTATTTTGGCGCCTGCATAGATGGCTCGTTACATCACCCAGGTTTCCACTGTTTGAATCTTGGAAGATGTCGAGGAAGGTAGCATTGGGAGCTGCAATTTGGTATTAGTCTTGTTATTATCAATTCCTGTAGAGTCTGGGGGCTAAGATATGACTTAGTATAGTAGTGTTAGCAGCCAAACCTTGAACGGAAGCACACCCGAGTCATACAAGCAAAGAGAACGGGAAATGGGGCTGTTCGAAGTGTAGGCACGGATGGGTGGCCTGAATATTGAAGATTTGTTGTCCCCTTCTTTGGGGGAATTTACTTCAAATTAGTCTCGAGTTCAAGCACATGCTTCAAGGCGAGAGCTGTCATCATAAATTAGAGGACAAATGGACAAGGAAGAGTAGAATAATCGGGCTCGCACCATTTGAGATCACTCTTGCGCTATATTTGGACCACATTCCCCTTCCACATTCTTCCAATTCCATCCCTTAACTCATTTGGCGGGTAACATAATATCATCTACAGTTCGCCATGCAAATCAAACATACCTAAAAGCTGGATCGAATGGGAGGAGGAGATATCCTTCTAGCGAATACGAATTTTGGATTGCAAAGTGTATGTGTACAAGTGAATACTGTGTGCTTTGATTGATGGGGACATACAGGCCTAAATCTGCCACAAAGGTCCCCATGTCTTTGAATTGCTGAAGATGTCGAGACTGACCAGTACCAAACTCATGACACTGTATTTGAATCCTGGGGAGGGATACCTATTAGTACAGCCTTTTTGGTAGACAGACAAAAGTGTGGGTGTATGAAGCTCACGGAAGATAGTGGGGTTGAACCCTTTGTGGAGGTTTCGAGATGGAGGTAGTATAGCTTGGCCCTGGTGATTGAGGTCGCATCATTGAAGTCTTGCTAAATTGTATTCATTTTGACATGTAGCTAGCGCTGCTGTAAGTACAGAACACATGAGGCATGGATGAGTAAACTGATGCAACTTGGAGCTTTGCTTTCAGTGAGAATCAAAGTTTGCTGTCTTCTAGAGCTTCTTATTCCTTTTCTGAGATGGATATTCCTCCTGTAATCTGTGGAACCAACTTGTAGTCAGTCTCGGGAAACTGTCTTCGTCACCACATGAATCAGGAGGAGGTAATACGATTGGAACTTACAGATCATAGAAGGTACAAGCAGACATCGCACACTTTGACAATTGCATTACATATATTGATGCACTGCGCTTCAAGCTCCCTGAATATTTGAAGAGTGGAATATGTCAAGGAATTTGTACTATTACTACCTGAAAGACCTAGGACATGTACAACAGATTTAACAAATGGCTAGCAACGGAAGCTACTGCACTGTTGAAGTTAAGCGGGCAAAATTTGAGAGTCTCGTTTGAAATGCAAATGCGTATAATATTTTGGGCACACAGCCTGAAAGATTACATCCTGTGAACCGATCTCTTGGCTATGTGAAGATTGGCTGCCCAATGTGGATCCTAAAAGGTGAGTCCTGGATTCTATTGATTTATTTTAATTACGGTGCCATCACCCAGTATCTGGCCATTTTGAATTCATCCTGGTCCACCCGCGATCATGATTATGGGTGTTCTAGGTGTTGTAGAGCCTGGTGTTGACGCGTCGTACAGGATGGATGTGAATGACCAGATATGACTTGCCGCCAGCAAGTCAAACTCGTTCCTATCCTCTCACGCGTCACGGACTCCATTTCCACATCTTCCCTTCTTCTTCCATCCGTGGGCTTTCATTGAGATGCCAAGACTGAAATGCTCACTTTCAAGTCACTCGGTGGTGTTTAAAGGTTTGTATGATTAAATTTGAAGTCAATTGTGAAGGATATTGATGTCCATTTCAGCTTACTTTCCTGACTGCACTAAAGCTGAAGATCGCATCGAACCTCTCCCAAAGATATGCCTCACAGCGAGTGAAACCCATGACAAGGAGAGAAAAAGCTCACCATCGCCCGCATCTTCAAGGTAGATGTAGATATGCACATAGCATGACATTCAATTAAAATGTTACTCTCATGGTTAGTACCAGCCTCCCAAGCCCCTGTAGAGTGATCCGCTGCTATCCAGCAAACATGACAAATCCATCAAAATGAAGGCCACATATCGCCGTCCAGCGAGCAGTGCCCTACCCTGGACACGGTGACGGTTGTTGCATGCGGACTTGGGCAGAGATCGGGGAGTGCTTAGGGTGTTGGAGAAGAGGTTGGGAGGTCATTAAGAGACCACATTTTCTGCATCTCATCCTCATATCCACAGCTTTCTTGCTCCCGTTTATGATTTCTACTGTACAGACTTTTCCTTTTTCATTTCCATTGCCATAAATACAGAACGTAGGTCTAGAGTCACACCATCTCTATTTGAATCCAACCCTGCCTTCATAGATGGCAGTCAAACCTTGAGGGCATCCATAGCCCAAAATTTAAACTGAAAGAACATCAACAATAACGAAACAGGAAACCTGAATCGTACTCACCATGGCACGCCCTCGATCTGAAGTCTCATATAGAGGCCATCAGCGGTCATGATGATCAATGGTGGAGAAATATAAGTTGGGCTTCAAAGCATAGATGTGAGCATGATTCATAGTCGCTGAAGACCACTAACAATCTAATATTATTAGAATACACCTGTGAACACTCTTTCTCATCGGCCATCACCCCATGCCCATCATTCCTCACCAATCCCCGTCCGTGCCTCTGTATCCCCTCAAACCTGTCCCAGCGCTGGGTTCACCTTGTCAATATCCTGTTTCCCAACATCAGCCATTGTCGGGAAGCATCAAGCACAGCATTCCACTGGATGGCTGGCTCATCGTCCCGGTTCCAGGTGAGCCACGAGGTAGGGGAACAATTGTCGTCATCCAAGGAAGGGAATTTGCTTGAGCAGTATGCACATCCCCCCTTGGAGATGACTCTCAATGATCAATGAAGTCTTGCGAGAGCGGATGTGGACATGCGGGGTGTCGCCATGGACGTTGATGCATGTGGGTGTTGTTGTGGTGCAAGTAGCCAACATGGAATTAGAACACGGAGGAAATGTTTAGAATAAAGTTGACACACCTTGAATGTCCATTCAAACCAGTCACAACTCCCCTAAGCCACTGTTCACTGCCAAAGGACACTGTACTAAGCCCATTCTAACAGATGATAGAGGTAATAGGATTTTGCAGATACGCTGCCAGGTCAATGCCATGTTCACTGCGTTTCAACGAGTACATGTTGTCCATGCATTACAAAGTACTTGCAGAGAGGCAAACCTCATATAGTGTCCAGTAAAAAACATTCTGGAAAAATACATCAATTTCTGCCTCGAAAATTTACAGATAGCAGTTCAAGAAACTCACAGTCGAGGTTCATCAGTGGTAGGGTCATGTATAGCAACTTGTATGGGGAAAGAACTCTACCTTGCTTGAAACAATGTCAAGTTGTACACTCCTGGCAATCTGAGATGGGTTCAAATGTTCAGGACTTAATAAAGACTGACATACCATTTCAAATTCCTGCGACGTTTCCAGGGACAAGTCAGAGATTTGGAGGAAGAGGAGAATCACCCACACATGAAACTATGAAACCCAAGTTGATTGACGAACATTGAGCTGTAGACAGTATTGGTAGCATGGAGGTAAGGGGAACATCATCAGTATCTTGACTCGAGACTGCGCCAAGGTCCTGTGTTTGAATCCAGCTAAAATCTGAATGACCCGTTGTCTCGAAAAAATTTCCAGTTCTGGGATAGTTCAAAGGAGAGAAGCTAGGCAGTGTCATTCAACATTCAGCTAGTGGATTGAATTATAGCATAGTTTCTAAACACTATTGGATTTCCAACCTGCGAACAATGCATGCCGGTAATAGTTCCACCCCAATCTGCAGCAAGTGATATTAAACATCGAAAAGGAAGTACGCTAATGAACCTAGGTATGGCGAGTGATATTGACAGGACTATCTTGTGTTTTGACAACAATGGACGTGCATCTCAACCTGAAATATATGATGTCAATCTTCTTCAATGTTGCAAAAGCTGAAGCTGTTCTGGAATTGAAAGTGTGGAGTGCAAATGAACCCTTGAGTGATCTGTGGATGTCTGAAATACAGGTAATTTCAACATTGACGCATACCCTGATGATCATGAAGACCATCAGCAATGTTGGAGTCAATTCATGATATCAGTGATTGTCAACTCAGGCTCTGATTACTCTTATTTTCCTAACCCTCCAAGCTAGTTCCTGCACCACTCTTGACTTCCATACTCATTTACACTTACTCCAACTTTTCATCTCCCATCTTCTGCCTACCCTACTGTGCTTTGCCTCAATGTTCTCTTGGTTTTCTACAAAGGTGAGGACGATGATATATGTACCGCACATAACTAAAGTCATGTCTTTATTTAATTAGGGTGTGAAATCAGTCATGAATCTTGGGCTTGCTGGGAGCATCAGTATGCAGTTATTTGTTCTTTCTTTTTAACATCTTATCCTTGTTTTCCATAGATACCGTCATCTCAAAGCCTGCATATTATGTCCGAAGACAGTCAATTGGAAGGCAACTGTTGTTCGACTGGGACAAAACAAAGCAGAACCTCCATGGCAAGTGAGGCGGAATAATACTTGATGAAGTCCTTCATCGCTTCGGAGCTTTGATCTGGTGGTCGGGAACGTGCACGCTCACGATATCATAAGTCATTAAAATTCCTACTCCCCCATCTCAACAATCACAGCACGGGATGGCACATATCCAATAACCTGAATGGAATCAAGCACTACACCATACATGGGTTCAATATGGCAGGGAAGATGGTTTTTACAACCGAACTGGCGAGCAGGGTAGTAGATAGTCAAGCATGGATCTATAAGGCGAACAAAACCACCATGATCTTCAAAGCCAGGGACTATAGAAGGGTGGTAAGTGGTTTCCATCTGACTATTCAATAATTAACTGAACCTCCCTTTCAGATTTACTAAGTACTTACAAACAACTCTTGATAAATGGGAAGCCCACAAGAACCCATAAATGTACATCTTTATCATTTGAAGTCTATTATCTATCAGCTGATATATGAGAAGGCTAAGCCGGACTATATCGTGTACTCATCGTCTGCAACTGAGTTTACATGGTATATCCGAAAAAATGCATCCAAAGAACTCATCTATTGACATTATTTCCATCAGATCCTGCAATACCTGGTACAAAATCATCAAGTCACTTTGCTGAGCCATATCCTTTCCCATTTAACCGTCCTTCTACCTTTTTACTGACACTTTCCTCTTCCAGATAGGCACTATCCTCTGTTTCCCTGTTCTTTCTTGGTTGTATCTGCAGATATCCAATTGCATGTTTATCTTCTTCAAAATAGTGCACGAATATCTATAACCAATGATTCATAATGCCAATACCTCCCGCTTCGGCCGACAGCACACAGCCATTATGGAGAGGTAGGCACATCTCTTGGGGCATTATATGCACTCCCATCATCATCAGATGTGATGAACAGGCCCCTCCTTCTAGGACTTGGATGTGTCACTTTCTGGGTGATGATACACCGTTTTCGCCCAAACTAGGATCGGTTGTATTGAAACTAGTCGTTGAGGAAGTCCGTAAAAAATGACCGAGAGGATGGTTAAAATGGCCCTCGCTCACACTCCAAGCGTAGTCTGCACCAATGTTGAAGCCCTCCTTGATGGTAAGGATTTGCTCGATCACCCAGCCAAGATGGTTTCGAAAGCTGGTGTTCACATTGAGCACTTGACAGTCAAAAAGAAAGCTGGTAAATATCAAGGTTAATTATCATTCAAAAGTTAATGCTGACTTTTACTCACAGGATAGCTTGACATCCCCTCTGGTGTGAGAGTCTTGAAGGGCTTTGAACGATGTCGTCGGACAAGTAAAGGGAGACAGAAAAAGCAAACATGCACTTTTGGTCATCAACACCCATCTCGTGCAATATTTATGACCCATCATCTGCATGAAATGTCAATTAGATACCCTTGCTGGTGTTGAAATGAATGGCATTTCTCTAGCTGTTCACTCTGATTTTAGCAACCTTCGCAAGCAGGCAAGGGTAATCGTTGTCCACCTATGTATTTATCTACTTCTGTGTACACTAGTAATCATAGACGTATAGGAACTAAATGCGAGGAGATCTAGAAGAACACCACTTCTTCATCTAATGTTCGACAACCAAAGATCCCGACTGATTGCAATACACAACACTTGTCAATCCAACAGCTGGGAGATGACCTATGCGCATGGTGTAATTTGAACTTCCTCCAGAAAAAAAACTTGTACCATCTGGATACAGGCTATATGAAGACCATAGAATACCAACTGCAGAGATTCCAGAGCAGAGCACGTTGAATATTGGAGACCATCCTTGGTATCCGCCGAGTCTGGATCATAAACGTCAACATCCTCCTCAGCATATGCAGAAACATCAGAGTCGCCCATGGTTCCTCTCCTCCAAGCCTCCTGCATGCACCTGATGCACATGAAAATGAGATGATTCTCCAGCTCCGTGAACTCCTGCAAGGCTAAACCCTGGAATAGGATGACCTAAATGTTGACGGAGGAGGATGGCTGTTTTCTTGACATTTACTCCTTGTCATACTCCTTTTAGAAGTGTGCCTGATGGTGAGATCACTCGTGCACATGTGTCATTTTCTTCATCAATGAACTTCATCATTTATTTTCCCCCCTCTCCAGACCCCCATACGTCAAGGGATCATTTGTATGCTATTTATATTTAGTTATATACTACTGCTATCCCCTGACCATCCAGTAGCCATACCCAATTCAATCACAAATTCTTCTGAAAATGGCCTGATATTGATGGCTGATCCTATCAATTGGGCTGCACTGCCACACTATATCCTGTCTCCTGAGGCTGAATCCAGCCTCCAGGGGCTCGGGAGAGATGGGGACAGCTTATTAATCTATAATACATTTTCAGAAGACCTCAAGTGTCCAATTTCGGACCAAAACAGTGAGCAGTTGGGCGGAAACAAGGCTTAATAAGGCCTACAAGGATTCTGGAGGCATTTGGAGCAAATTTCCCAAAAAGGAAAAAAAAAGTGGGCAAGGGTGGGATATCATCTAGGGATGTCACTCATGGATCCCACACCTGGAAGAATGTCTCTGAAACCAGCCTGGGGTTGCTGAATTTGGTTGAACACAGTGCAGGAGGTGGGGCACATGTCAGTTAGGCAGGGTCAGTCCCCGACATATGTCAGCGGTAGTTGCTTATGATCCTGCACAGCGACTGGTGCTAACATATTTCTAGGCTACATAGGTGTTGCTCCTGCAGGAGTTCAGTTACTTGTACTAGTCGTCTGATAAGTCCTGGTGAAAGAAGTTCCAATTTGGATAATTGGCACACCCACGCTAGAGAGGTGCTTGGTGTACTAGATACCCGAAGATATCAGACTCTGGAGCAGAGAACAATGAGATATTGAAAGAGAGGTGGTTGGGATTTCAGAGAGAAAAATCATAGAATTTGGACATGTACACATGGCACAAGCATCATTTTCTGAAGGCTGCCCAAGCTGGTGGAAGATCGACAGATGTTCCTGGAAGTTCTAGAAAATGATATGGACTGGCTGAGGATGCCTGGAACATATGCACATGGACTTCTATTACTGTTGTTGTGATGTGCTAGTTCAATCCCAAAGATTCACAGCCCGGAAGCGACACATGAGAACAGAGGAAGGTCAAACAAGGTCAAACAATTACCACAAATATGGCCCTCTTCATAGGATGTAATGGAGAAGGAACAATATATTACATAGGCCAATTCTACAGCTTGACTATTGCATTCCGACATGTACAAGGGTACAGGGATGTACATGACGGCAGCCTGTAGGTAATGCGCAGATGATCCGAAGTGTGGGGAAGGTCAATGGACGGTCGATCCTGATAAGGGTTCCAATGAAATTCCTAATAGAGATTAGTAGGGTGGAATGTTGTAGTGAAGGGAGACCCCCAAGGCCCCCTTTATGGGGCCTTAAAGGTCTACTTCCATTTCAAATCGCCCTGCCAGAGGTGATATTCTCGCAGTAGAGGTTCTCTGATGGAGGGAGCATTATCACAAGCTTATGCCAATTCTGTGCAGTATATGTCGAAGACGAGGTTCATGCCCTCCTCTTTTGTAATGGCCATGCTGATCTGGTGCACTGCTGAGACTGCTTCTTTGCAGATGTCGCAGTTATTATATTCCTACAGTTCATGATCTTCATACATCTGCTTGTACTGGTCCAGAGCAATTGTGGTTTGTGCTCAGAGCCCCCCAGCTACAGTACATCATAGCTATAGGTAAATATGTTCATGACGTCTTCTGAATATTTGCTACAGTGCCAGTGTATGTACCTTCCTTGCCTCTGTGGGAGCATTGTACAGACATGGACCTTTATATGCTAAAATGCTTCATGTTTTTCATATACTGCCTTCTATAAACCTTAGTCCCTTCATATGGATCCAAACCCGTTATAGTTTCCGCTACTATGATGTCAGTCACAGCAGCAGAGGTCCTATGCAGACTGCGATGCTACTATTAAGTATTTTGAAGGCTTGGTAGCAACAGCGCAGAAAACATTGGCTGTTTCCTTTTTAGGGACCACTCGCCAGTGCAATTACTACTACTACTACTACTACTACTACTGTGTCCAGATATCTGGAGAAGCGTGGCTGTCTAAACTGACTAATCAAGCACCTGATCCCCCGATACGGCACATGTTTCTATAGGTTCGAAGCACTTCTGTGAATGAGGAAAGTGCTACAATCTCGTTGGATGTACTCAAAGGTTCATCAAATATCTGCGGAACTTTGGGACTCGGATCTGTGTGTTAATCACAAAAATGTCTGGAGATTGTGGCTGCAGCACCCTATTCAGATAATTTTTGTTTTAAGTTGTGTATGCGTATCACTGTAATAAAGAGTAGCGCCAGCAAGTGGCAGAGCCCACTACCCTACCTGTCAGACAGAATGCCAAATAGGGTAGTGTTCGGCAATTTCGCAATGTGGTTTTGGTAAGGTAGATGGCCTAGGAGTTGAGAAAGCGACAGATAAGTACAGTAAACCATACATATGTACACTTGGAGGTACTGGAATTGAAGTTATTCAATTACTTTTTACAACTACATACATACGACTGGGGCCATAGCCAAACAATGCCAATGTTTAATTTGGGACTCAACACTTGACTATTTGTCTTAATCTGGCATGACTACCACGTGTATCTTCACCTTCAGTGGTTCATCGCATCCACCTCCACTTTGAATAGTGGTAGAATTGATTGACCATGACTATAGCAGCTTAGATCAGGGGGTCTAGAAATGTATTCACTTAACTTATGCAGGAGTATGCATGTCACTGTGATTTTTCAAGGTTTAGACCAAGATTTTTCAATGGACATAGCTTGTATCTGTGTGTCAGTGCAATCTTATATTTGGCTTCACATACAGCTCTTACCCACCACCACCTGTTCATCATCTTACACTCCTACTGGCTTACTTTTTTTTAGCTCCTCATACATCCTCTCAATATTATTACTTCTCATGGGCCCAATAAGCCATCCTATCTGTGGGGGAAGAGATGATACCACCAAGAAAGAAAAGTCTTGCTTGAAACCATTGCCCCGATTTAAGGAAGCGCTGACTGAGATGAGGGAGTTGACAGCCAAGGAGATATGTAGGTAAGACAGCCATATATTTCTGGTCGTTGTTTAGTTTTTCTAACAGGATTCACATCCCATTCACAGTGGAAAAAATGAAGTCAGTTCTATGCACGACACATATCTTCCAGGCACTCCCCCGGAACATCTCCCTCATACGATGGAATCAAATGTATTCATCAATGTACCAGATATTGAGGCAAAGAATTGCTTGTGTTTAGGGATGAAGAGCATGGTTGTTTCGAAGGTTGTAGTGGTCGGACTCATTGGTCGGGTCTTCAGGCATGGGAGGGAGTAGGATTGTGGATGTCATTATCAATGGTCCTAAATTTGGTACGTCCAATTTTTTAATATGCTTTGGTCTTTGTTGAATGTTCGTTTCAGAGTTGCTCTTCGTACAATTCTTACCTCTATGTCTACTCATAGATATACATTTTCTTGATATTTTGTCGAACTTCACATGCACATCTTTCAATATAATGACATTGATCCAGCGTAGTGGAAATAAGTTGTAGAATGTCCGAGAATTTAGCTTGTCCAGAAGTATCAGCATCATCTCCCGTGTTTCCTCTCGTATTCATTAATGGCCATCACCAAAATGCCTCGTTCCTGGAACCTAACTACAGGTGAGTAGCCGATATTCCTATGTCTCCAGTTCTTCATCTTCATAGTAACCCTCATCTTGTTCAGGGATAATATGTTCAGCCATGTAGGTGACTTCCCAGCCTCTGGGTCAGTAGAGGATACAAATCTTGGCATCCAAACCAAGCTCACAACAAGCTCGCAAAATACTGGCATTGATGTCCTTGAGATTATCCGCCAACTGGGACAGCTTTTAGAGTTTTTGTGTCCTTATGCTATGAATTCGTCACTGTGAATATAATTGTTAAAATTGTCATTAGGGTTGCCATCAATTTTGAACAAGCTCGTTCCACTGTGATATTTGGAGACTTTGAAGGAGTACTGATGATGCAGTCCAAACCTTAGTAACCCTCCCTCGGGAAGGAAATTGGTGTCTGTCAGAAGGGTTTGCAGCGCCGGCTTCAGAACATCAACTGCTGTAGGATTGCTGGAGGATTCAGCAACGAGGGCAGGGAGAGTCAGCTTCTTATCTAAGATATAGATTGTACGTCAAAGTTATCCAAATGCCCAAGATTACAAGAAGAATCTCATGCTCTGTGTCACTGTAGAATGCGACATATGATATCACCGGAACCCCAGGGATACTTTTTGCAAGCATCTTCTCAGCACCAAAGGTCTATTCATGGCTGTCTTGGTGGAGAACAAGGGAGGTGTCTCTATGAACCATGGGGAAAATGACTACCAGAGATCCTATCATATTTTCAGCACGAGGTGTGTCTTTATGGGCCTTGAAAAAGTCTCCTTCAGCTGAAAGGAATGATTAGTATCTGCTATCTCACCAGAAGACCTTCCTACCATAGATGTTTAGTTTATACAGTTTAGGATGCAGGATCTTTTGGATCTCGTCTTGACCTTCAATGGGGTCAGCCTGTACTTGGTCGAGGTTTTTAGTTGCTTGGAGGTCAAAGTTGCAGGAGAATTAAGTGGTGTTGAGTTTCTTAGACTTGCAGTATGTCTCATCATGCATTCTGATTATCCAGACTGAATCAGCGGCATCACAAAGGTCGTGAAGGCATTCCTCAGAGGCATCAGAAAGATTCAAGAGGCTGGAAGAGCGGAAATCTCTCTATTCCATCATTTTCACTCTTCCTTGATTACCTTTTCATCTGTTGCTTCACATGGGTTGATTATCCGCCCCTGTATATGGGTGTGGCTTGTGCTGCTCTCTATGTCCATTGTACTGCCCTCCGCAACATCAGTTGCAAACTCCAATGCGACGCCTGATGCGATGCATAGGTACATCTTCAAAACATAGTCGATCTCCATCAACAGTTCCAAACAAGACACTCAGCTACCTGCTTATCAATCCTTGCCCATGGCCATGCAACAGTGAGGGCCCCAACAGCATTGCTATGGATGCGTGCGTGTTGTCCCGCCCTCCCGCAGCAGGTTCTGAAAGCTCGGATGCGAAACAGAGGTTTGTCTGTGAAAAATAGTTGTTCTACGTCAACAGTTTCAAGCAATACACCCAGAAACCAGACCATGGACCTTCGCTCACCCATTGATGAGAACCCCAATGCCATTGCTATGGACGTGTGCATCCCAGACTCCGGAATTTCTCTCAACGTCACCGGCACCACCAGTATTCCATCCAACGGCAAGAAACACACATACCCAGACAAAATGTTTCAAGTCATGATGAAATTACTTACTCATTCCATTGAGAACAAGCTCATCGGTTTGTGCTGTCTCTGGTTCTCTAGATCTAGATTGAATACTTACTTGTCTTTCAAGAATCCCTAGAGTTTAAGAAAAGCCTGAAAGAGAGAGAAAGAGGGCTAACCAAAGGCAGGCGAATATAATGCAAAGCCCTCATGAATCAATATTGTGCCATTTTAAGAATGACATCACAATACCATGCTTGTGGCTTTCTCTGGAATTCGTTTCTTTGTGGTGCTGGCCTGGATGCTAAATTGCATATCCGCTCTGATATGGGCGAGGTCCAAACTGGAATGTCCAGGACTTACCACACTACCATATCAATGGGACAAGACCATTGGTGTCGAATAACTTTGCACATACAGATTGTGGTGGAAAAGAAATCCATGTTGGCCAAGATGGCTGGCTATTCATGCAACACGGACCTGCCATCAATCACTGGAACCTCGAAGCAGATAATGTTTCGGATGATGTTCTCCTGTCCACATCCATGCATTGTAAATCATTCACATGTTGATCTCCATCCCGCACATGGTTGCAGTCTGTGCACATGCTCTGCTATCTAGATCGTGTGAATTGAAATGGGATGAATTCACCTGAAGTGTACATGTACACTTACATTGGATTCTTCAAAATGGTCATGAATCATGATCATCGATGCAGGCAGAATGATGGCTAAGATGCAGACTCTGAAGTTTAATACCAATCATCATAATCACTGTATGAATAACTCACCGAACTCAGGCAGATATCTATTCTAAAAGGAAATACTCTGATTTAGGAAGTTCTATTCGCATTGACCGACAAGCTACAAGCCCGAAGATCTATACCGGTTTTCTAAACTCTAAACTCTATAGGTGTATATATGTGCACCAGTACTATGAAACCATGAATGTGCGAGGTACAATAACAACTAACAATGTAATGAGAATGTAACCTAGTCCATCCCGACATAGAGTGATAGATGTCTTGGTCAGCAGGATATGACAGAGAGCAAGTGGAAAAAGAGAATGGTAGATTTGGAAGCTACTAGAACTTTAGCTGGGATGAGTCGGAATGAAAGTGTGATACACCAATTACTAAACACTTGTACTTTGGGCAAAAACAGATTTTGGATGCAGGGCAAATAGGTGGCCGAGGCTGGGACAGCATCAGTAGTACTGCTCCTTCCTGAGCTCGATCTGGAAGGCCAGTACTGCTGCTGCTTTGACCATCCGTGGCTTCATCATCATCAGACACACAGCTGCTACTATCATCGTGGTTCTTTTGAACTGCTTCATCGAAGCAGTCAACGTCCGATTTGCTATGCTATTTACCTCCAATAGCTTTGCCGGACATTTGAAGTGAGCCCGACAGGGATGACTATTCCTTCCAGCAGCTTGAGCACTGCCAGCAACTGAATGGTAAAATTTTGCTTCGGTGTAAGTCATAGAAATGTTCCATGTATTATACAGTGCCATATCTGCCCCTGTATACATGAATATCAGACAAGATGCTGAAGTGAAGCTACAAGAGTGGATTGCCACCTACTTGGCAGTTTTCAACTCTAATGCAAGGCACAATAATGCAGGCATATTCTATGAAGTACTTACTGCTCATGCATCGGAAGGGCCTAGTACTTTTGAAACTCATGAGTGATGTGAACAATCGCCCAGAATACTAGCCCAGCGGTCATAGCATTGTTGGCAATTGTAGAAACAGTTCAGGAAAATAGAATAGCATATGAGGAAGTCAAAAAAGGCATACATGTACAGATGAGAAGATAGCTCATAGCAGCGCTACTAAGTAGAGATCATCTATGCACAAATGAAGGACAGCAATCAAATACAACCATAATATAATTAGATGATTGGTCCATCTGCCCTCAAGTTGATCTCTCTCCATTGTAACGTTGTAACTCGATTTTGAGGTGCTCAATCTCCTCCCGCTGTTGCTGGTTTTCTCGCTGAACCTCCAAAAGTTCCCTTGCTGGAGTCTCCATCTCCTTGAATACGGTTGTTTTTCAGTTAGCTACGATTCAATCAACTAAGAGGAGTACATACCAATTTTCTCCCCTCAATATCTAATAGCCATTGGTTCCACTGCATGTGGTATGTGCCAATGAATTTGGCTAACTTGTCAGGTGCCCTAAACCCAAATACAGAGGATGCATTGTCATGAAGGAGCAGCAAACCAGAGAAGGTTCCCATGCTATCCTTGTCAACAGCAGTCTCATGAAAGGCACCGCTCTTGACATTCGATATTATATTCCAGATCAGCAAAGTGAACCATAAACACTGGTTGGTGATGAAATGGTAATGTGTTTCGGCCTCGGTTGTGACCTTAGTAGCCACAGCCAGCTCCTTGACCACTAAATTAGAATCAATGAAGTGAAGGGTGGAGAGAAGCCATGACTTGATAGCCTCGGCATCGGGAGAGGAAGTTATGGTGAATGTGTTGTCAGCAATTCCATACAGGCAGCCTGAAGGTTTGGAGGAATTGCTAGATAGGGATGTCGAGGACTTGCTAGATAGGGATGGCGAGGAGCCTTCTCCTTGGGATTTCTGGGGAGCATCAACAACACTGGAGCACTCTATTCTGATTACAGCCTCCCAGCCATGAGTTTGGCACTTATCATGGACGTAGCATAAGAGGAATTTGTGGAAGGTGTTCTTGGAACCCATTCTGTGATACTTGATTTTCATGACCACTGCTTCACCAGACCCATACAGGCAATACCTCAACAGATCAGCGAGATAGCCTGCAGCCAGCTGGGATCTGGGGCATTGTCGAATACCAGCATCAGGCTCAAATATGAAAGTATTTTGGGAGGGGACAGTGCTGAAAACAAAGGGAAGGGTGGTCATCATGGCGGTGTATAAAAGAGATCATAACTTTTTCTTGAGTCCTGTGAACATGATGGGTAGGCTCAAATAAGGATCCAACCTGCAGCTAGACATGACTTTGAGTCAAGCAGGGAAACTGCAGCTTTCAGCATGAAGTTGGACAAGTTTGTTCAACCATGCATCAATCTGAACACGTGCCCCTCCCCCCCCCAAAAAAAAGGATCACGTGTTGCATGGAGCTTTTGAAATCTATATGAAGGGGCTTCACAGGTGCAGTAACTGAACTAGTAGATAGAACAATGTTACTGTATAGTTACATTCAGTATGAATGTCACATGTCTGAGGGCCTCATTCGTACTTGCAAATAGCGATCTGTCACAGTACCAAGCCCTCATTCGGATAGGTTTGGGGTCACAAATCCAAAAATGTGCCTTATTTACGAAAACAATGTAAAATTTCCCTTTATTTACTTTTTATTTGTGACCTCTGCTTTCTTTCCCATGAGGAATGGGTATCTGGGATAGCGCAAAACTGGGCTTGCCACCCATTAGATTGCAGACACGTCATGTACAGTTACAAGTATTACAGGGAGTGGAGAGAGGGTAGCAAGCCACACAGTCTCCTGAATGAAGTGGCACTTCTAGGTGGAGCCTATGGGATGTGGCGATGCCAGTGAGTCTCGATGAGTGTGCAGAGGCCTACAAAAATGCTCCTTACCCTTGGAACCCTGCATTCACAATGACTTCTTCAATATATGTCGATTTTCAGTTATGTATTGGCTAAATAGTCTATTCAGGTAAGAAAATCATCTGGACTTTTTACAAATGTCAGTCCCACAGCACGTTAATTTGATAAGGCTGAGGACTCACAGGCCATTCACTGTGATTGTAATTATACAGTATTCAATTTTCTTTGTCACTTTTCGCATTGAGTATATTTTTGATAATATTCCTTATATTTGACAACCATGTACTCCTGATGTCTCTCTATACAAGGACTGAAGGAGGTACTTGCTAAGTACGAAGAATTGTGTATCTAAAGCATAGGTTTGATGTAGGATAATAATAGAAAGAAGTATTGTTCTACCCTGTTCGACCTGCTCCTCATGCCTTCCATCTTCATGTTGTTCCTATCAGTCTTTCTACAATTGAGCCATTATTCTTCCTCTTCTTCCCATTTCTTCTTCTCTTCTTGCAATATCTTGTTCAAAACCACAGAAAGGGAGATCTTTTCACCTGGGTCAGATAGAGCTGCACCCATTGCCAAAAATGTCTCAAGATCCTCCACATGAGGTAAGCCTATATATGCCGCAACCCTTCTGGCATAATCTTGAGCCAAGGAAGCCCAGGTGCAATGTCTAACTTTCTTCTGCGAACGCGAACAATGCCTGCTGATGAAGCTTACGTGCAGTCTTTTCAGCAGCCTCGTCTTTGCCCATGGGAAATCCATATGCTCTGCGATGCATCGGTATGTATGAAATAGGGTCCAGGACCATAAGTAAAAACGATGCTAGACTCCGTTTATAGTGCACTAAGGACCTGATCAGATGTAAAGAGCAAAGATGTCATGAAAATGGTACATACACTTATCAGGGTTTGTTGGTAGACACAACATCATATAAATTATTGCTTCGTAGACATGTTCAGGCTTGTGGTCAAGGTTCGTCAACCAAATCCCCCCTTCAACATTGTATGAGCGAGAAGGCTCTACCTGGTGCATAGTGGCCAACGACCAAAAAGATGCTCCTCGAGTGAAGCTGGGCTCTGGCGTATATATGGTATGAACTCCACCAGAAGGCTGGAAACTAGGTGTTGTCATATCAGTGTTGTTCTAAAAAAGACGGGGTGGTGTACTAGCAATCTCCTGGAAGCAAAACTAGAGTGAATCCCACAGACAGATCTTGCCTATGTCTTGTCTCATCGCGGCCATTGATGTTGAGGGCTTCATTGTAAAACTGGAATACCTCATTGTGATGGAGAGCTCAGTGTAGGAAAAATTGAGACCCAAAGTTTGCACCCTTGTTCGGCGGTTATAAGGGACAATCTTACCATCAGCATCATGATGTTTTTCAGTCCATGTGAGGGAGTGGTGAAGAAGTCCCCAATTCAAGTCACCCCATTGCTCCTTGGATAATCCATGTGGCCAATCATACTGTGATGAGGTGTTGTTCCAGGCATCATAGCTATCATCCAGGAGGCTATCCACACGTCAGGAGCAGAATCAACAGAAAAACGAGATACAGACCCAAAAGGAGGGGGGGGCTCCTCAATGCGACATTGGAACATCAAGTATCTTTTTGCTACACGTTGGATTGGTAAGACCTTTGATGAACTCATGATGTAGCATTTTCTTGAACAGCTTAGCAGGGTTCTTTATGCATCGTAAAGTATCTGCATCATTGATTCGGCAGAGGAAACCACACATCATACAGTAACATGAACCATGGACCTCGATGAGCCACCCAGGCTGAACATTCCACTGGTTTGCCATATACTCATGGTCGGCGAAAGTGATGGCCACTGCACAGCCGATCATTAGTTTTTTGTTTCTGTAGCTACTTTGCCAATGTCATTCTGCTTCTTTTTCTGATGCCCAAAGACATGGTGCGACATGAACACGACGAGGCAGCAAAAAACCAGTTCATTGGTGCTATGCTCGCTACACAGAAATTAAACGAAAGTGCCCTTCTCACTGGCATTCCATATGAGACTGGCACGAAAAATCTGGCAGAAGTACAGGGAGCGCAGGTTCTGTCGAAAATCTACCCCGTAGTGGACGTCCAAAGAAGATTGATGAGCGTACCTCACATCGTCTTGCTCATGCAGCTGTAAAAAGCCTGCCGAACTGCCACTCAGAGACCTCAGGAATGAAGTCGGTATTGATGTGAGTGAGAAGGTTATTGCCAAGGCCTTGGATGACCACTGGATTGCATCGACGTGTTGCACAGGAAACGTCCCTTTCTCTCTGCAAACCAAAAGAAGGTGCGAAAACAATGGGCGAAGGATCACAAGGAGCAGGATTGGAGGAAGGTGGTTTGGTCAGATGAATGTTACATCCATCTTGATGATAAGACAGGGTCAGATTTTTGTGACACGGCGTGCTGATGAAGAGTTGGATGAAGACTGCATAGTGCCAACCTTTAAGCAGTCTCCCGTGCGTGTGATGGTGTGGGGATGTGTTGCATTGGGGTGGAAGGGGCCATTAGTTGTTCTCGAGTATCCTGGTGGAAAAGGCAGAGGAATGACAGCAGCTCAGCTATCAAGAGCAGGTGCTAGAGGGTCAGTTGAAGGTGTTTTGGAAGGATTTGGACAAAGCCCAGCCAGGACTCACCTTCCAGCAAGACGGCGCACCAAGCCATACAGCCAAGACCACCAAATGCTGGCTTGCACTGAAATAACATCCCTCTCTTTCCTCATCCACCAAATTCTCCTGATCTTAACCCCATCGAACCAGTCTGGCATGAGCTCAAGAAGCGTCTCCTGTGCACTCCCAAGGCATCCGACGAGCACCAAGGCACTGCAGGGAAGTGGTTTTGCAGGAGTGGGTCTTGATGCCTTTGAAGGATATTGATAAGCATATTGAGACCATGTCGGATCGAGTCAAGGCTGTTCTCAAGGCAAATGGGGGTCACACGCAGGTTTTAGAGAATGAATAGTTGGTACATTTGGAACGATGGTGATGGTAGATAGCACAATTAGAATTTTTTGTGATAAGACCCGAGTACCACGCTGTGCCAAATAAGGCACCGGCCATCACTTTCGCCGACCACGAGTAATCTGATGTTAGAGCCTCAATGATCTCAGGATCTTCGAAATCCTTTGAGTTTAACGCCTCGGTTGTGCATCAAATGGTCGAGAATGATGTTGATCAACTGCATATCATCTGGGAATGGTGGCTGTATAAAGACAATGTGCTTGTTAGTATCTTCCAGAATGAGGTGACATGAGGCATGACTGCAAACGTCATCAGCATGCTGTAGATATGCATGTAAGGCAATGAAACTCCAGGAAATTGAGGGACTCACAAGTTGAAGTAGGTTGTCTGATCTGTCAGGAATGTAAGGGAGCACAATGTGAGCAGGCAATGCAGAAAAGTCACCATGCGAAGGTATTCAATGCCAGGACACAGTTGGTGTGTCGCTAGGTACACCAGCTGCACACCGACACCAAAATCAGTCATGCAGCAAGGGGGCATTCCAATGTTGGTTTGGATCTCTTTCTCAGTGCTGGAGGGTACAGGGTTGTTGATGATAGGGGCTAGATCCATTGAACAAGATGATGGATTAATGTTATTGATGTCGATGATCTCGAAGTAAGGATTGCAAATCCTAATGTGAGAAAGCAGAGCATGATCTGGCACCTTCAAAGAAGTCTCCTCTTTGGTATGTTTTTGCCTTTTGGACAGGGCCTGCAGCAGGGAGCTCCGTTGTTGAGTTCAGATCTGCCTTCATCAGCATCAATGTTCATGCAAAGCAAATTAGCAGACGTACTGTCGGTGCTTCACAAATGTGCCATCACTCTCTCCTTCACCCTGTTGAAGGGCCCCAATCTCCCTGTCACTCTTCTTCCTGGCCAGGGCTTTGGGTATGTCTGGGTATCTTGCTTGAAGCTCTTCTTTAGTTATGCTATGACCTTTTCAGCAAGCATGAACTGTAAAAACTATAGAACTATGCACTCTGGTCGCCTTTGCCTGAATGAAGCAATAGTGTTGAGCCTACCAGTCCGTTCTTGGCATTGGGCATTATCATCGCATTCTGGCAGTTCCATTGGCATGTCATGCATTGAAGGATTTGAAACTAGAGATGGATAGATCAGGACCTGTTCAACATGTCAAATTTTTGATTTTCAGATTCTTGCCATTCATATGTTGCATGGATTTATCATCGTATGTAGGAAACATTTTGACATTGACTAAGAATAGATCGCAAGCCAAGGAGAAAAGACTTACATAATGTTCACCCTGTCTTTGATACAGAGCCAGTTTAGAACACCGACGGGAAGGTCTGTGGGGTAGATGCAGGTACTTAGATGCTAAGTATGTGTAAGCAGTAATGTTAATAGCAACAAGCGCCCACGGGTATCCCCGGCAGTGTCTGCAATGTTCTTTGCTTACAGGCAATGCAATGCATCATGTGATTCTTTTCTCCTTTTGTGCCCAACCACCAATTTTGCAGTACTAGTACGCAATAAGTTTCACTTTCAAAGTACCCAACATATGTGTATCATGATCCTATGAATGTAATGTTCAAAACATTTTGGTCCATGAATTTATGTGAAGCTCAGTTGAAACTGACGCAAAATGGCAGCTGTGCATGTGTACTTATAAACAGCCACTAGATATTAACCGGTACCATATCCTGTGGCAAGGTTGATGGTACGTTGCCCTGCTGTGTCGGTGTCATATGTTGAACTCATTCTGACCACAGTCCGCATTTCTGGATCTTGAGGCTAGCGTAGCTCATGATGATGTCGAGTCCTCTGACTCAGAAGATGATGATGACTTTATCGCTGACGAGAAGGAATGGGACTGTGGAGACATGACCGAATCGCCGACAGCCGACCTCTTTGCTGACATATCGACTCCATCAGTGGAGGAAGATAGATGGGACGACCTCATGGAGAGGGCGAGAATCCATGCAAGCACCTCCGAAAAACTACTAGACAGTAATGAAGGATTCAAATTGGGTCTTCTGGATGCTGCTCCTGGGCTTTGGGTTCTATCATGCTGGGTGAGTAAAAGTAAAAGTATTGATCTTCCCCATGCATCTCTGATTACCTTCCAAAGCTGGGATAGGAGGATATAGTGGTTTTCCACATTGGATGATGCGCTAGGCCTGAACAGGGCATCAAAGCTGCCTTCATTATGCCACTTAGTGAAAAAGGAGTATGGCTAGAGGCCGACGTGTCGGCGGATTTGAAAAGTTGGCTGGTCAATATACCTGGAGTCGTGCATCACAATCAACAGGTGGTGCTTCATGCTGTCTCCCACAAAGACAGTCGATGCACGCTTTCGAGCACAACACCACCTGTAGTCATGCCTGGTAGTTGGATCAAAGTTCATCGTGGTCCATCAAAAGGTGACATCGGGATGGTGAGCAAGCTGTATCCCTGGAGGTGTAAGGTCCTTTTGGTGCCTATGTTCAACCCTAGAGATAGGATGTATCGACAGGCGGCTTGGTCCCAAGTCGATACCCAAGCTGTTCGACCCTACAGTGGTCAGTGCTAAGAAGGGGCATTCGTGCTATCACTCCCTGGGCTTTACATACGAATATGGTCTTCTCATCAGACGGTTTCCCTTCTCTCTCGTTCAGAGTGCTCTTGATATCCCAGGAAGTCTCGCCACTGTTTTTTTCCCAATCACGACACCCCCAAATTCATCAAAACAGAAGCTACTTGCCTAGGATCTCAGAATGGTGCTTTCAGATCAGGGATAAGATCATGGACACGAGCAGATGCCAATCAGGGGCCATCCATGGCATTGGTGATCAGAGCCTGGAGGTAGATTTCCCAGGGGGACTGTTTTCGGTCAAGTGGGCCAACTGTCGAAAGGACTTTCACATAGGACAGTACATGGAGATCTCAGAAGGATCGGTTGCGGATAGATGGTCGGGATGGATTTGCACTGTTGAGAATGAGACGTTGGAGCTCATTCATCCTCATGCATCCACAGTCGAGGTATGTTGCATCTTCAGAACTTTGTCCTCAAGCTCACATTATCTTCAGACATGCAGTGTTCACCCCAATGCCATCATTGCGATTACTGAACCAAATGGTATGTGCACTGCTCCCACCACAACCTCACCAGATTTGGAATTGACACCAAATGTACCTTGGAAGGGGATGAAGGTCTGGGTGACCAGGAAGAACCATCGCTGGGGTGGAAAGGCAGGGTATCTGATTGATGTTAGCATGATAGTGGATTCCAATACTGGGCACCAAGTCTTGCAACTGCTTGTGCAACTCGCTGCTGATGAGCCTCCAGGCTCTGTACACTCAGAATTTCACGAAATTACCCTTAATTCCTACACCCAGTCCACCTGATGGACTTTCACCAAACCAGTCATTGCTGACACGGAAATACCACTTTTGTATCACTGGCAATATGTCTTCGCACATTGGTTAGCCATCCCATCTTGAAATCCAACACTTCACAGCATTATGGACACGTTAACACCAATTTTGATGGGCCCCCCATTGTATATGGTAATGCCACATCTGCATCAAAGTGCATCGCTATGCATCATTGATCACTAGACCCTATTAACATCACTTATCACCACACTCATCCATCAAAGATATCAACCTATCATGGATACTCCAGAACCACGGTGACTCAAGCTGTTACTTCACCAAGTTGGCATGTCATTAGAGATGCATTGGGCAACCTCAGCAACACTAGCATGTCTTTACAATCTGCAGCACATGCAGTTGAAACAGCAAGAACCAGCCCTGATAGCCAGACTCCACTATAGAACGTTTTCTAACCAAGCACAGCAATTCAAACAACACTGTATACTTCAGCTGATGGATATAGGTCACATGTTATTCAGGATTTTACTCAGCTAAGGCCTTACAGCCTTAGTAAAAGGTCACTTGGAATTCTATTAATATATGTAGGACTTTAGTATAAAAATGTAGATTACAGTAGCAGTTCAGTACTTTTCGACCCCAGTGGGTACACTCTCATTCACCAGACTATGCTTGTATTCATTCTCGTACACTGTCAATCCATCGTACACCATATTCACTGCATGCACCAACAATAAATCAACTAGTCAGACCAGCAAATCTCTACGAATCCATCCATCGTTTCTATAGGATCACCACACATTTATTCATCGTTTCACAGCAATATTCGTCTTGCATCACATATAGTTGATTGCATGTCAACTCACAGTATTGCTTGAGTTATTCCATGGTTCTTTAACTGTGAAGAAGACGTTTCCGTCCCTCTTTACTCTTAACACTATTGGTACACAGTCAATATCATGCCAATACGTGATCGACCGTGCCATACCTCGCCCCCCGTTTACTTTATAGGCAGCACCAGTTTCAACTTCACCAGATAGGACCGTTTTACCAGTTTTCACCTTCACCATTGTCATTGTCACCCACTTGGGTAGTCTCAGAGCAGACTTAGGATCAGTACCAGTATAGGACCAGTTCAGCAATCGTTTCAGTATAGGATCAGTATAGGAAATCCCAGTGTGGATTATAGGATAAGTTTTTGACATCAGATAGGATCGTTTTCAGCCCAGCACCATTTGCCCCAGTTTCCATATCAGCCTGTCTAGTTTAGGATCAGTTTCAGCCAGTTTCAGCACCTTGTTCACGTTTATTCGATCGACCAGCACGTTTATTCCCAGCATCGCCAGTCCTTCGATCTATTGCCAGTATCATTCAGGCATTTCCCTCTCGTTCCCCCACTTGTATTAACATCTCAAGCACATTTTCTCGAGTCTCATTCTCCATTTCCATTTCAGAATACAGTTTCTTGATATTCATGTCATATCAGGTGCCATTCCCTCTCGTTCTACGAGACCCTCACAACTTACAGTCATTCTTTCAGTTCTTCGACTCTCACGTCATATTATCTGCTTGACTGCTTAGTCCAAGCATATCTTTGCACCCTTAAAGCTTTGATTTACTGCATGGAGGTGCCCCAAACCCACTTGCACACACAATTGTCCTAGTATTGCCATGTTCACACGTTTATTCTCCACACTCTGCCCAAGTTTGGTTTTGCCGTTGCCATGGAAGTCTAGGCTCATCAGTGCACTATGACCTGAATGCTCCGTTCATTTGTGTACTGCTCTTATATGACGACGATCGTCGAGGAAGAATCTTGGCTACCTCTGAATGAAGCACAGCTGCTGGGAGACAAGCATAAATTTTTTTGTAAGCTTGGTCCCAGAATCTAATGTCCTAAGAACAAAGGGCAGACATATTCTAACTCCAGAACTGGTTCTTCCACAACAGGCAGAAGTACCAGGATATGCCACCCCTCTACTGGATCCCTTGGAGCATTGCCTCTCTCCAGCATGGAATCCCTCATCTCCAGATCCACCTTTGCATTGGTGCCTCAATCCTCAGTCTACTAGATATCAAATTTCATGTGTCTTACAATGGTCATAAAATCGTCGCCTTGGTGAAACATGACTCGCAAAGGAATATAGTTTGTGTTAGAGATGAGCCTTTGGGGGAAACTCTGGATTCCTGTGAAAGTGCTGGCAATCCAGCCTATGATCTGACACTATGATATGTTTTTGGTAATTCGAGGTCAGCATTGTGGGAAGTGGGTTAGGAGTATTCAATTCAAAAAATGCTCGCCTAACAACAGCTTGGATCTGGTTTGGACTGTTGCCATCATCATTCTGAGAGCTCCATTCTTTCCAGATGATGTCACAGACAAAACATTGATATTGCACAATTCAATGATGACCCTTGCAGAAGAGACGAAGGAATCCAAGGCACTGAACTCTAATTTGAAGAAACAATTGTGGCTACCTTCATGAGACTACTGATTGATAAAATGATATGGATATCTTGTTTTGCTTGCTACGTATGTCGCTCAGAGTCGAATTAACTATCACTTCTGTAATATTAATATAAACTCCAAATTGTTTTTCTGTTGTTGAAGTGCCTATGCATGATTAAAACTGGGTTTGGGTTGAGATCACCAGCTGATTGGAAGTCGAGTCGATGGAATGAAGGAAAGGAAATACGTCAGCAACACCTAAGAGATATCAGATTTCGGCGATCATCTTCAAATTTCTATGTCGGCCGATTTCTATGTCAGCCCAGCCCCAAAGATACGTACACCTATGCAGACCATCCACACCACCACACCATCATGATATTTGTCTGTACTGCTTTCATCAGGCAGTGCTCCTGCTTGCAGATCACCTGAAACCTCCCCCAGATGTCAGATTGGTATGGCTACTTCTTCCCATACCCACATGTACATCAATCCTGCCTTGGGCACTTAATGGCTTCTATTTAAGTCGCTATGCTCATTCCCAAAGACCTGGAAAGTGCTTCCAAGTTCTTTTCTTTTATGGAAGGAGAACATTCCTGGTTGCTTTTCTCCACAAATATCCCCCCAACTTTCACTCATCTTTACTCATTCCCCATCTTTACCCTATGGGAGCTCTCCACTTAGAGCCCAATTTTCACTGTGTATTGCTGTTACCAACTGTGCCTCATCTGCGAAATGGAAAAGGCCCCCACAAAAGTTGTTGACCTCCCACCAATTCCTCCTGAACCAATTCTGCCCCCCCCCCCCCCCCCCCCCTCCCCATTAGAAAGCGAGGGAGAATATGGAGACCCGTTCAAGCACCCTGTGCAAAATTACTGAGCTCATTCGTCCTCTGTTGCTTGCTGATGGAGGTCCTTCTCAGGAAGAGATTATATCTGCTGTGGATCGTGTACATCCATTGCTTGTGAGATGTCGTGCACATTCTTTGTGCAATCATACTAATCAATCCTTTTCAGTAGGTCAGTCATGTTGAAGAACTCAAAAAAAAAAACAACCAGCCTGATGATCGGACTGGAATACTACTGCATCAAACCTGCTATTCCTTTGCTTGCAAAACCCCTCCACGTTACCACAAAATGAAGGAATGGGGTGTTTGGGCCCCCACAGCCCAGGAATATGATACGCTAGGTTCAGAAAATGTAAGTTTCCTTTTCTTCCTCTTGGTTTCTCAACCTATAACATTTCTCTTTGTTCAGGCGATTGGTGAAACAGAGACATTTGACCCGAGGATTCGCTACAAAGAGCATCAAGCACAATACCTCAGTTACAAGTGCAAGTGGATTGCACTCGAAAAAGCCTACAGAGAGGCTCTCATAATCCGTCAGAGTGCCTTGGACACTCACAAAGAGGACAAAACAGGCCAAAGAAGCTGCAGAAAGAGCTGCAAAATAGGCTTTTGAGCAAAAAAAGTCAAAGCAGCTTGCTGCAGCAGGGCATCCCGAGGCCCAGGCTAAAGCAAACACCAAGAACATTTTACCAATCAGCAAGAATGGCATGAAATTCAGAGTACTAACCCCTGAGAGCATGTCATCAGTAAAGACTTTGAAGCAGCCTTTGGTAAGCCAGCTCTCATCTCTGTGTAGCATCCCCTCTCATGTAGGCGGTTTTAGAGATTTTCCAAGTCTGAGAAAGCCTCGAAACATCCTCGTCTCCAGGCACCGAAGGCAAGCGATACATTACCCTCCAGCCCTTTCTCTTTCAATACACTCGCGCTTTCCCATGCACTTGATTTGGGACCATCCAGTACGTAAATTCACTCATGGATAGGGTATATGGTATGCTGGCTTACCTGTCTCTTAGCAACACACCATGTGTCATTCCTGTTTCATGGCTGGGTACAGGATGTCCTGTGACCATGATGAGTCTACTTCAGGTGCCTGCACATGCTGTCAGAATGGTCACAAGAAATGCAAATCTCTGGCCCACCAATCTGGTGACCAAGACCAATTAGCTGACATCCTGTTCCAAGCTGCTTGCAGCAGCAATGAAGGTGGGTATCAATCTCGTTTGTTGATCCTATGCAAAAATATTCACATTTATCAGCCATTGCTCACCAGGTGGCACAGATTCAACACTGCAAATCATTAGTATTTGCTCTTTCTAGAATCATCGCTTCGGAAATTAGCAACATGGAGGTGCTAGTTTCCAATCTAATGAGCAGCCTGCTCTCCATCAGGCGTGATGCACCTGAAAAAGAAGCCGTCCCTATATTGAAGAAGATGGTATGCGAGTATCCTCTTCTTCAGCGCCTGATGGAGGCGGACTTGCTCAGATTGGATGACCCCAACTTATCTCCAGCTTATAACGAACCTCTGGAAAATGCGGCATCAAAAGACACTTCCACAAACCATGATCCAGAATTCCTACAAGGTAGTTCAGAGGACCGTGCTAGTGATTGAAGAAACAGTGATGAAAGACTGATCAAGGGCATAGGGTAGTCATTTCCGATTTCTGTAAATACGAGTGCCTTTGTATCACTCTGAAGATTTCTGATCATGATTGGCTTGAGTATATATGGTTACTCCAGCATATAAAACCATGGCCTGATCTTGCAGAAGAGCAGAATCCATAAAGTTGGCGGTACCGGTGTACATGTGAGGAGTGTTTGCATTTCACAATCTGGAAATGGTAAGAGTTTATAATTAAAGTTTAGAAAACCGGTTTTCTATGTCAACCAGGAATCTCGAAAGGACATCAAATTTTCTTTTGTGGAACGTTTGATGCAGCTTTGTGCACCCCATGCAGTGGGAGCTATCTGGCTAGTGGATTGGCATGCCAAAGATGGCCCATTGATTTGAGGGAAGACTGTGATGACTCGTTGCTCTGAGAAACCGCGTCAAGGTTTGCCTCAAGAGTTACTACCTCAGCTTGCTTGGCACATCGAAACTTAGTGAACTCTTCGGACTTGGAAGTGAGTTCTGAGTTGGTATGTTCAACTTCTGACTGTGAAAGTTCGAGTTGCTGGGAAAGAGATTCCAGCTTGAATTTTGTGGAAGTCTCAGTAGACTGCAGCTCTATGACTTGATTCTCCAATGTTCTGGCATGCATCCTTAAGATGTTTCCGTCAAGTTTGAACCTCCTCTACATTTGTAGGTCCCATCGATCCAAAAGGGTGTGATATTTGGCTAACCTTCACTGTTGACTTTCATCCTGTTCCAATCGACTGACAACAGCCATGACATCACCTTTTTCATGTTCACTATCTTCCAACTGCTGCCACACATCGTCAAGCTCAGTAGAAGATGTAGACTGCAAAGTAGAAAGTCATGCCATCTCCACTTTCAAATTGGCTTGAGAAGAGACTGTGATGGCAGTCAGCCACAGGGTCAGCTATAAATTCGAGTCACCCACCAAGTTGGTCTCTTTCTTGCTTCAGCTCCTTTACTTCTATCTGTGTATCATCCAACTGAGATCAAAAATCCCTAGAAATTGAGTCCTTGTCTTGCAGGGCTTAATCAAGTTTGACGTCTGCTTTCTCGACCTGAGTGTGTAATTCATCAACTGTTCGCTGGGTAACAATGTTAGTCTCCTAGCAAGCCAAACAAGCCCCACAGCTATACAGGGGCAATTTTATACAATTGGTGCCAGGAGTTAGGACAAGTCGGCCCATTTGTTGGTACATGAGGTAAGATCTAAGCCATTCTGCAACCATCAGATATTGACCATAGAATATCCAGCATTCCCTCCTATAATCATCGGTAGGTCAGCATCCTTGAGGATCTGCGAAAAATGCTAAAGGTGTATCACAGCCTTCAGTGGTGAGGACATGACCAGAGGAGACACAGGGCAGCAATCTTGCCATCTGAAGTCTGAAGAAGAGGCACAAATCATGCTCAGTGGCACCTCCAGTGCAAAAATAATGTTTGGCATGCTGAAGCCCATCATCAGTAGTTCAGACACAATTGTTTCCTGGTTCCCCACAACTATTTGGTGGAAAATATGGGCAGCATTGTCCCATGAGGATATTAAATCCCTGGAGCTCTTATGCAGGATCTTTCATTCCCTTTGTTGGCCTCTACTCTTCTGGAAGCTCGTCCTGCACCCATACTACACACCCCTCACCGACCAGTGGCTTCATATACCTTCACCAAAGGCAATGGATGAAAGAATCTGAATTCTTCCTCCTTCCCCACATCACGCCGGTCATCAAAGTGCTTTATAGTGCCCCATGCCTGTCGGCATCAAGACAGGAAGCAAAAGTGGGCCATGATGGCTGACATTGTTGATCCCATCTTTAATATTCTTCCGAATTTTTTGAATCTGGAGAAGTTGGTCTGCCATCAGGTTGACCATATGTCAAAGCACATGATTGGCTTCAGGGTCCTTTTATTGCAGTCCATCACCTTGGATTCATGCTATCATCACGGATGGATATCCGACATCATCCCTATGCCTTTGGATACAGTTGCAAATGGCTTATCTCAGAAGAGACTATCCATGCGGTGTACCTTCATGTAGTTGGATGTACTACACGTACCGAGTAGGTGGAGCAAAGGAAACAATAGCACCCTAAGTTAAAAGAGTTTAATCTACTTTGACTTATTACATAAGTAGTAGAGAAGTGATTATACTGTAGGCTTTCTGTAAATCTTAAAGTCAGGGGTTGGAAGATGGAACAAGGGGCAAGATACTTGAACAAGCAAAAGTCAAAAGTAATACTTCAAATATCAGATATAGTACAACTTTAGACCAAAAAGCCTGGTAATGGCCTATCGGGAATACATAAGATAGTGCAATCTAAAGCCTGTCCCTCCTTAAATTGAGGAAAACCCTGAACCTGTGCCCCTCAAGGGTATGCGGCGCTGAATTTGATAAGGTTGAAGAGGGAAGTCTCTTCCTAGACATTCTGTAAGTGTGTTTCAATACCCCACCATATGATATCTACCCTTCTTCTAGCTGAATTTCACTACACCTGCAAAATCCAGGTGGAACGGATGCATTGCACATGCAGGAGACTACAGGTTGGAGGTAGCAACACCATCAGTAGATCAGGGTTTGAAGTTGATTGATGAATGCTCCTGCTCTTACCTGTACTTGAAGACTTTATGTTATGCCCGCATGGCTCTTACCTGGATCACAACCGGTATGTACAGGTTACCGGAGACAATGGGTGGAGTTGTGATGCACCGGAGCCATATATTCTCAAGGCCAGTCTCATCTTATGCATATTATGCCAGTAGATGATCTATTCCATCATTGACGGTAGTTGGAACGATTCACCTCTTTCACCATGATATCAGTGGGGAATTCATCCCAGAGGATCATGGTTTTGATGTGGTGTTTTCAGTCACCCTGTGAGGATACTGTCGGTCTACAGACTTGCGAATGATCCAGGCTGTGGCGGATCTGCAAGATGAAGTTCTTTCAGCGGGGGTGATTACACCTCTGGGGACCATTTTGGTATCAGTAGGTGTTTATTCTCATTGGAACGTGTCCCTGTTTCATGAGGGTATACAACAGGCTGGGAACAGTCCACGGTCCACAACAACACCTGAAGCCGCTCGGAAACCGCAATCACTATCAAAGTCGCCATTTGTGAAGGTGCTGACATGCTCTGACATCCTCCAGCATGCACATCTCCCCTGTCATGCTGACAGGGTTGTGATCAACTCGGATTCTAAGCTGAACTTGTTTGGCTAAACCGCTTGGCGCTACTGTGGCTAGCTGCCGCCGGTACAGCAGCAAGTGCAGCAAGCCCGATCTATTTGATCGCTGTCACATGCTTTTGATCCCTTCACTCGGCTTTGTTGTTTGCCCTACCAGTGAGTCCTTCTCTACTCAAATTTCATGGACTAATCACTGCAGATGTTCATTGCCTACTACTACCTGAGAGCCTGGACTTCCCAGACGTGACTCGTTATATGGCAATCCTCAAAACAGTTACAGTCATTCATCGAGTATCAGTGATCCCTTCCTGGGAAGCAGTGCTTAGGGAGGCGGAGAGGAGACATTGGAGGGTACTGGTGCAGAACGGAGTCAAAAAACTTAGCATCTTGTGAGTTGTCTTTTTCCTCTTGTTTCTGTACTTAATTTTCTAGTTGTGGTTGGCATCGGTTGCTGAGTCACCAGTGACACCATTACACCCTTCAGGGATACAATGTGGTAGGGTGGATGGTCGTAACGTTGGAGATGGAAGTGGGTAGTGGGGGGAGGGTGCACCTGTATGGGCATCAGGAATGGCACCATTGGCTGGCAAACGTTGGGGGGAATCAGGCGATGCTTCAAGCGAAGCATTTCTTCGATGCAGTGGACCATGTTGAGGTAAGTCTTCATTTGATCTTTGTTAAATGGTAACTAACGAATCTTTCAGGTGAATTAAGTGGAAGATTTCTAGGAATAACTTATGTACTATACTTCTAGGCTCCAAAGACTTGGGGAGGGATGACTTCTGGGGTCAACTTAAGCTGCAATTGTACAGGTGAGGCACAAATGGCAACTCATGTTCTATGGACAGCTACTGACGATTTCTGACAGGATGTTTATGCCATGGACTACAAGTTGCAGGTCTGTGCTTGTCTTTCCTCGTCTACTTATTTACTTTTTCTATCTTTCTCGATGCTCTTGGGTGTCAAATACAGGATAGGCATTGTGACAAAAGGTGGTGTTGTCAGGTGTACTCACAATGGAATGACACATGTAAGCAGCACCTGGTATGTGAATTATTCTTATGGCTTAGCTCCGTTGTCTTTTGCAATTCTACGTATATTGATTTATTGCTTTAGCACTTGCGGTTCCCACCTTCAGACACAGCCAAGGCGGTTGTGAAACACGGACACACAAGTCAATGACTAGTTGGCTAGACCCCTTTGAATTCTTTTGTTGCAGCCTCCCTTAATGTGTCTGATCATAACACCAATTTATTGTGGGCTGCCTTCAAGTTCTCCACTATTTTTTTACTTACCGATAGATGGGAACTGAAGTAACTTGAATACCAATGTCCTCAACTAGACATAGAGGGCTGTGACCGGATTAAAGCTATAAGAGCCATGAAATTTCGGCCCAATGCCGGTACTTCAATAAAACTGAATTAATGGGCCAATAGAACACTTGCCCCACCTGAGCGACATGCGCCCCACCTCTCACACTATATTTGGGAACCCCTGAAACCATCTTCAGCTCCCAGAGTACGAGGTGAGCACCAATGGTCAGGTCAAATTGGCCTAATGCAGTGATCGCACACCATCCAAATAGACAGTTCAGTATGTCCTTATGCTTGAATGTTGCACTCTCCTGCTGGCTGTCTTCAACTGCTTATCCAATCTGAAGGCCCACCAATGCAATACTGCTTGGTGATTATGGGCACCTTCTTTGGATGCACCATTCTGCATGGAGACCGTTAAAATTATCTTATATTCCCTTGCCATCTCACATCGTTACTTCCATGAAAAGTATGTATCGAACTCCCAAACTTTCACCCTGACATTCATAGATACTCATAAGCAATCCCTGCATAAGAGCTTCAACCCAGTCGTATGGGGTCATGATCATATGGGTACTGCCTCATGCCTTCAGCTTCAGGCCTTCAGGTTTGGAAGCCTTTTACATTGGCGAATGGCATGAGGTCATCAGTCTATCACCATGTGATGTCACTGTGAAGGTGATGGCACAGTGGCATGTCAATATTCCTGAGGATACTATATGTCTCCTAGGCATGCACACATCTGAAGAGCCGGGGGTCATGCATTGAAAAGGCTGTAGCTTGTCATTATGCCCAGACATTTATGACTACTTTGGACAGCCTCCAATTTTTCCAAATCACTTGAAGGAGCATAATTCATCCACTGACCATTCCAGGACAATTATGTATAAATTCTATGAGTGTGTAGTTAGATAGTGTACTTTCATTACATCAGGTTGACATGCTTTGAAATTATCTGTTGTGGATCTCAGCTTGAGATAATCTTAGAATTAAGTTGACTGAAAGGAGATAAAAACAGCGAGGGTAGTGAATTGCAGACCCTACCAGAATAGACAAAAGGCACTGGGTATCAAAGGTCTCAGTTATAATGAATACTTGCGTGCCTGTGGAATTGGCCACCGAAGCATGATGGATGGTACAAGCTTGGGTATCCCAACCAGTGTTGTGCCATCAGTCCCTTCCTGATACTGCACACACACAATGAACTTGGACATGTAATAAGAGCAGGACAAGCAGGATGAAAGACATGCAGAGTATCCTGCATGAAGAGGGTTCTGATGGTCAGAAGGAAGGGCAATGAAAAGGTGTCGGCATCATCACATCTTGCCACTTCATCAAGGGATGCATGATGCTGTTGTGACTTCGAAGCGGTAGCACTTACAAATAACTCACCGAACTTGAGCAGATATCTATTCTAAAAGGAAATACTCTGATTTAGGAAGTTCTATTCACATTGACTGACAAGCCACAAGCCCGAAGATCTATACCGGTTTTCTAAACTCTAAACTCTATAGGTGTATATATGTGTGCCAGTACTACGAAACCATGAATGTGCGAGGTACAATAACAACTAACAATGTAATGAGAACGTAACCTAGTCCATCCTGACATAGAGTGATAGATGCCTCGGTCAGCAGGATATGACAGAGAGCAAGTGGAAAAAGAGAATGGTAGATTTGGAAGCTACTAGAACTTTAGCCAGGATGAGTCAGAATGAAAGTGTGATACGCCGATTACTAAACACTTGAAGCTGAGTCCTTGAAGCAGAACAAAGGGCATAATGAACCCATAGAGCTCACATGATGTCATTCTCCATGAATTCTGACAGCCTCACCCAGTTAGGTTTAACCACTGCACTCGCTGGACCTATCAATGAGATAAAGGGCAAGTGAAATCATTTTGTTCTGTATTTCGTGGTCAGAATCTGAAGGGACTTCGGGGCCATGCAAAGAACAGGGATAAGACGAACTCTCCATGCTGTTTCTCATACAGAGGCTGTGCAGGCACAGCAATCACCAAATAGAATCATGCCCACAGTCTTCGGAATGTTACATAATGACCGAATACCTATATATACATATAGGACTCGGAATCTGTGGCTTCATCACCATCAGACACTCAGCTGCTACTATCATTGTGGTTCTTTTGCTTGCCAACTGCTTCATCTGATTTGTGATCAATGTTCGAGTTTTGGTTGGACATGTCAACCTCTTGCTTGGATCCATCAACGTCTTCCTGGACTTTCAGGAATAGAGGCTGGTAAATCTCTGGCATCAGTGAATCAGCACTGTCAGACTCGGCAGCAGTTCGTCTTCACAGCATTCAGCCTGTAGGGATTCAAATTTGTTAGTAACTCATGAATATGGGTATGCTCCAAGATAGCGGATAACAATGACTTGCTCCCTATCACTTCCATGATAGAGATGGTAGTTTAGCTTCTTAGGACCACCTACATGGAAACATTCCAGTTCCCATACAAGCATCACAGACACTGGGCATACAACACTGATGTCCATAAAATAATCGGAATTGGCGTACAGCCTACCAATTCATAAGGAAATCATCTGGAAATGACCTGACTCCAACGTGGAAACTGTAAAGTGCTACGAGGCTACACCAACAAGAATGCTACTTTCCATCCTTTCTTATGAATTTACTTCAAAGTTATCTATTCAGAGCCTATTGCCAATGCTGTGCATAACAGGTAGGTACTCAATAAAATTCTATGATGGCTTGCTATAGGACTAGCGGTGTTGTTATGTGCATGGTGATTAATAAACCTACTTCCTTCATTCATTTATTCCAAGATTTCGAGATCCTAATGCTCTAGGTACTGAGCGTTGCAAAAACTTCACATCCCCTATATATTTCTGCACAACGGAAGACTCAAACAAATTCTGTCACAGGGTCGGTCATCTTTTATCAATGACTCGTATCATGGGTTTGTTCTCCAGGTTCCATATCTCCTGGACGCTACCACAGAAGACCTGTTTAGTGGGTGTTTTGCAGATATGCAAATTAGAAGGTGCCACGGTACAGGATGGGGATCTTGCATGTGCCAGAGCTGGAAGGGATGGCACGTCTGCCTCCTTCATGTCCGACCATAAACCCAGGGAATGAAATGGCTCAGATATGTCTGACAGTAACAGACTAGAGCTGGCCATAGGCCCTAGGATAGGCACTTCAAAAGGATACCCCCGATTGTGAGAGAAAAGTGGTCCATCCATCAAGCCCAAATCTTCCCCAAGAATCTTGGTGAGGGGTATGCAAGGGGCGCAACTCGGTGCATAATACTCCTTTGCTGCCCCCCATGACATCACCTTGCTGTATGATTCAGAGTCATGTAAGATCTTTTCCACTCTACTAGGTAGAATAGATCCATCGAGGTAATTACATAGCTTGTAGCACCATATTGTGACTGATGTGAGTTCCTCCTTCACGTTCAATAGTGAAGTCGCAAGCCCAGGTAAAGAAAGGGATTTGTTGAACTGGAATAGGATGGGGTTTCCAGCCTGGAAATTCGATCACTTGTGCATTGGAGAAGGTAGGAATCGGAGGAATGGATGCCATACTTTCGGTCTCCACCCATTGAATCGCTGTGAAGTGTGTCAGTGTACATATTTAGCACAAGTACATCCCTCTTCATGGATAGTTCAGTTTCCACCGGTATATTCCTGTCATGATGGTGCATGAATACACTGGAACTAAGGTAGTCCAGGTGAATCCATCTGGGCCAAAGTTCTGTATCATCAGGGAAAAGGCAAAAGACCCCAATGTCATCCCTGACCCACTTTTCAATATTCATGTGCTCTGCATCCTTCAGAGGGAATACCACAACACACCTAACCTCCTTCAAGACATCAACTGCTGGGTCATTATAAAGGACCGTCCCTTCTCAGAGACACCTAAGTAGCTTCCTTCTTCGAATGCTAAACTCCACCATATGATGAAGCCACATAGGTCAAGAAACATATCCCGATATAGGTGTATAATGCGTATTGGGAGCTCCAGGGAGTCATATTCAGAGTATAGGATAGAGAGCAGATCAAAGGAGTTGGGTATGATCATATTAGGGGGGAAATGCCCACAGTCCCAGATGCCATGCACCACAAGCCTGGCTTCAAGCACATCCGACCGGACAAGATCTGCCCAACCGGTATCCAAGCTGTAAGAGACACCATCTGCTTGAGTGGTCCACTTAGGTTCTGGGATACATTGATCTTGGAGATCAAAGGCCCAGTGGCTAGCATCCTCCTCTGCTGGATGATATGCATGATAGCGATGTGTAGAGTCAAAGAACACAGGGGTCGCAAATTGTTCAGACTTGACTGAGAATGTAGTGATGTCTGGGATATGCATATTGAAGGGTTCTGGGCCAGGGAAATCTGTGAAAGCATATAAAGAGGGAATAAATGTGTCACAAAATGTTTTGTTAGGAGTTACTATATAGTGGTGAATCCTGTCGATTTCTATTCCTGCATCCTGATGCATGCAAGGCTGACTGCGACCCCTTGAGTCAGTGAAGTAATACTTCATACTGTCCCTGTAGATTGTTTACAAGTGGTGGGGGTTCAAAGAGGAAAATCTTTGCCCTTGGGAAGATGTGTAAAGGAAGAAACAACTCAAAGGTGGACAAATACGAATCCCTTTGCTAGGAGTGCCAAAATGGGCGACGACAACATTAACTGCAGTGTGTAAACTCTGTGGCTCAAAGTTACTGACCTTCTTACTATAGCACAATCTACATGACAGATCTTCGATTAGGATCCTCATGCTCACACTATGCATAGCAGAGACATTAGATCCTGTCAGATCGATTGATAAGTTCCAATCAGATCAATCAATCTAGATGAAGCGGCATCAAGGACCATCAAAGTGTCTCTGGTGGATATTGCAGCTGAATCTTCCATCTACCACATCCACCGAAATGCATCTACCATAAAGATTTTCTCGAGTCTTCACCTCCGACAATATCTGCTTATATCCAAGTCTAGATCTATTAATATAGCATTCTCGCATAGATTAGGCTAATGTATTACCTAGTATGAACTAAGTCTACCCTGCTTGGGCTGGAAGGAAAAAATCTGATTGAGCGACAGAAATTTTAAGTTGACTTGCAGTGCACGCGAGAGAACGGTGTGCCCTGCCATATTTCCAGTATGATTAAATTGCCAGCCCTACGTCTGATCTATACTGATCATGGCCAGTCCTGATTGACTCTATCAGTTCAGAAGGAGGGAAAGTGACTTTCTTAGTCTTAGCGATCCTGAACAGAAATGTAACAGTTAACCACGTCTGTACCACAGTCAGTCTGAGTCAGAAAAAAATAAGATCTACCAAGATTTACGAAGATTGGTGACTGCTATGGGACCAAACCAATTCTTAGATGTTCAGATCTCCAACACAGAACCCAGATATACCATGTGGAGGTCTACAGTGAATCAGTGACCCAGCTACTACTTGTTTCACAGCGATCACTCTGGAAAGATAATTTTGAATCACTAATCTCTGAGCCTAGAATTTGGTGCACCCCAATGTTTGCATCAGAGTCCACCAATTATGCTTGAAACAGACCAAAGTCACCAACAGTTCGAACCACTCAACACATGAAGATACATGTATTTTTGATGCCCAATTATAATGATTATGGGCCATGTATGTCTCTTGACTTCAACGCATGTGCGACCCCTGACAATGGAATGGGACTCCTTAAATTGTGAAGTGGATTTTAGTAGCCTTGTTGGTGTTCCACATCCTAAACTTGCCGATCCCTTTCAATCTCTCCTTCACTTAGGTGTCTGCTTGACCCTCAAGTAGGTAAACATTTCAGGGAATGTAATCTTGAAACTGATACTTCATTGCGGCATGTCCCATCCACACTACATAGATACTGCCATGCCTGTACCAATCATCCAGCACGTTCCCGTTGAAATATTTTCGGAGATATTTCGGTTGACATATAATCAGAAGGATACCGCAAAGAGCAACAATGATCTCTACCCAGGTCCAGTACAAACCACACTATCATTGGTGTGCCGGTCCTGGAAGCGCGTTGTTGATTCCTGCCATTTCCTTTGGGTAGAAATCGATCTACATTATAGAATAATGCAGGATTCCTGCCCATACAATCCCCAGAGCTGCCTGTTCTCATTGTCAAACTCACATTCAGCATTGAGGCACCTATAGATGCCAACCAACGGTGTTTGTCTGTCACCATTGACGACTGAGCCCGTAGCCTGGGTTTCACTCTAAAGCCTCAAGCCGCCAGGCTTAAAGTGTTCTCTATCATGACTAGTAGCTGGGAGGTGCATACTAGCTTCCTGCAGGCATTGAAGGGTGCATGTTTTCCAATTTTGGTGGAATGGGGTTCAATCTTCGAAGGAGCAGATGAAGGGATAATTCCTGATATGGCAGGACCAGAAGATCATATTGATATCTTCCGACATATAAACTTCCCATCCCTTTGTCACCTGTCTCTTATAGGAGCACCATGTCATTGGAGCGAATTTCGACTTCACAACCTCGTCTCCCTAAATATCGCACAGATGTCACCACCCTTCAAGCCACATCCTCGATGCCTTGAACGCATTCTCCAGAAAAATGGAGGATCGCTGCAGAGGTTATCACTCCAAAACTCTTTATATGAGGATCCACATATATACACCCCTGAACTCTTTGACAGCAACTGCCCTAAACTTCCCCTACCGCATATTGAAGAGTTGACTCTTGGATTCATAGCTCCTGAAGAGATTACACCTTTCCTGTCGTGTATCACCACCTCTCAGCTCCAAAAGCTGATTATCAGAAACCTTGACAGCTCTATACCCAAGGCCCAGGTGCTACTGCCCCTACTTAGTTCTGCAGTTTCTGAATGGTTGTTGCTTGCCGGGTTGCAACAAGTGACTCTGCAACATATGCACATAGGAAAAGAGGATGTGACAATCACTCTTCAACAATGCGAGGATCTGCTCGGAGTGCTGGAGCAAGAAATCCAAGATGATGACCAGGCAGATGATGTTGGAGATAATCCTGAGGTGGATGACGATTCAGAAACTGAAATGTTGGATAACAATGGCAGCAAAAATGACGAGGAGTTTGGGTGGGACACAGATTTTGATGATGGTGCAGAAGATTAGTGAATTGGATACGATCTGGCATAATGGTACAGTCAGCTGTAACTCATCTCTCTTTTACTTTGACTGAGTCCCATAGGTCAGTCAGTCTCGCACTATGTCTAGATCTGAATGTAGGTGTGGTGGAGTCATCTTGAGTGATAAACAAACCTTTCCTTTCCATATTATTCCCTCTTAATCAAAAATGCAAAGTTTGAATCATCTTGTTTCCGAGATCAAAGGGGAGGAAAGGAAAGAGTCCAGACGAGCTCAGAGGTCAAGTCATTGAATCACCGGCCCGCTGTACCGAACATGATCAATCCAGAGGTTTCATGTTTGCATATACAGAACCGACAGCTATGCTAGGGGTTTGATAGGTTCATTGAACAGCCGAGGGGGATGAACCCCCTTAAGGGCAAGACACCCACAAGGATTGCTAATTCAGGCCACCTTTTATGGGATATCAAGCATCCTGTAAACCAGTACCGTTCATTCCCTTTCCAAAGTTAATATTGTGCATACGATTTGAGCACCAACAGACGGTTTCTGCTTCCTTGAACCTTAAGCTTAACAGCATCAAGATCATACAGAAAATAAATCAAAAGGCTTCTACATTGCATGTGTCTGATTGAAATCGTTCACTATTGTACAAAATAAACCATATCTCCACAAGCAATATTAGCATGATATTACCCTGCAGCCGAATCTATCAACTGGCCATTGCCCAACAGCGTAAATCCTCCAATGTTGAGAACATACCTAATCCCATATGCCACCTTTCCTCCTGCATCTGCTTCGCAGCCAATTGCTCTTCTGCACCCAACAATTTCCAGTACTCTTTGCTGGTTTGGAAGCCATAATCAACCCATTGAAAAAGCCCCCCCACGGTGTATTGAGTGAAAGAATAATGTCACTCTCATCGACCTATGTTGGTATTCGAGTGGCACAAGATGGCCGATGGTATAAGGATGGTCAAACCCGGCAGGAAGTCAATTACAAGCTTCAAATCCCACAGAACAAGGTGTCCTCCACAGCAAGAATCAAATCGTCCATGCGCCATGATTGCACACCACCTGAATGGGAGATTGCCCAAGTCGGTATGGCGAAAGCAAAGGGTTCGAGGCCCAAAATTGAACATTGCACTGGCAAAAATACTGTGGGCCCAATTCATGATGAGGCTGGCATCATGGATGAGCAGGTCACAAAGATGAATGGCATAGTAATGAAAAGGTTTGGGTGCCCATGTTGCAAAAACCGCTAGCACGGGCTTCAATGTGGGGTAAAAGAGTGGGGGAGGGCAGTGCTCACAGCTTGCAAAACATGCTAGCCAGATGAAGGCTAGGCAATTGATCAGTGTCATTAGGACCTTAGTATTGGCTTGTGATTGGTGGAGGTTTTGGGGGTGCTGAGCTAGGTTAGATTCTGCTTATGTTGAGTGATAGTTAGGCACATACTGTTTGGCCACCGCTGTAGAATATCCTGTAACTGAGAGCAGCAAAACAGCCTCATCGATGGATGCATTGGTCTTGACTCAACGAGCAATCTTTCCTCAAAGTCTTGAGTCGTTTGGCAGCCTCCTCCTGAAGCTGATCCCAGTTGGGATCATTGGGATGGCCTGCAATCACGGCTATGATGTGCCCATCCTTATCTGTAATCAGAAGTTGGAACTAGGTCTCTGGAAAATCCATGAGTTGCCAAGCCCTCAGTGAATGGCAGAGGGACTTACGGGCCCGACCACGGGCAATGTGTGAAGCCATGGAGGGCAGTTAGCTCCTCTAGCATATGCTGGCATCTCCACAACTCTTCATGGATCCCAACATAGGCTGTGGAGGCATGCGGCACGTCGTGGGTGTTGAAGTATGTCACAATGGCCTCAGGTTCTAGAGTGTGTTTAATATGTATCTGTAGGTGAGGCTCATAATCAAGGGCAGTCATTTCCTCTTGCTCCCACTTGCATTTATGATGATGGTTGGCTTTTGACTGTGCCTTGGAATGAGATCAAGACCCTGATGCTGAAGCTTCCAGTCCTAGAGGATCAGCAGGCATAGGAGGTTTGATAGTAGCCGTTGGACCTAGTTCTGGGGATCTGGGGGGAGTTGTGAGCAGCGAGAGGCTGTCGAATGGATCATACACATCAAGTTCTGCCAGCCATTCCTCCTCCTCTATGTGCTGCTTGACGAGTTTGGCAAAATCAAAATCAGGGTCCAGCACAACAATTGGAGTGGCATTGCAATGCGAGAGGACTTGTTAAGAGCGCATCTGTTTGACACGTCAGCATGTATGATGGATGTACATGGCATACCTTACCTGCCCTTTGCTAAAGTACTCCTGGAGAATATCTAAGAAGGCAACCGTTAGCCAAAATCAGTAAGTCAATGAATGCCCTCACTTGTTGTCCTAACGCTGGCCCCCGATATTGGTATTTCTGGGCTCAAATGTGCACAATGTGGGGGAGAGCGTCGATGACCACTTGCGAGATTGTCATTGAGACTCACCTGGAAGAGAGAACATATTGGTGGTTATTGGGATCCTTGAACGAACGTGAAGGAAGATGACCCAGTAGTTTGTAGACGAGGACAAGATGTGTACATACAAAAAAAAATCAACCAAAAGTTAAAGCACGTTATTATGCCCAAGCAGAACCAAATAGTATTCCTTAAAAGGCAAGAAGATAAAAAGTCCCAGCTGCATGGGTGAGCGAAAATTGAACATTTATAGTCCCCAATCTAGTGTTCACCTGCAAGTGGGGAGCATTGTACAATGAATTTGAAGTGATCAGCCGAGTCTACATTCAGTGCATTGTCTGCAGAATCATCATCATCTTTACTGATAAAACAAAAAAAATTAAGGTCCTGCATGATAATTTATAAATGTGTGTATAAAGCTCAAGTACTTCAAAATCAGACATGAATTACAGACGAATGTTAGAGTTTCTGAGCAGATTTTGGGACCTTCGCCCAATGGTATGGAGGCCACACTAATCTACAATTAGTTGGCAGAATTGTTGACAATAGACATGTACAGGTGGTCGGTCAGAATCTGGATCTCAAGTGCCTGTTCTTGCGACCCACCGTTAATGGTGATTAGTGATCCGCATATGATCACAGGGGGAGACATAGCAGTACAGATTGATTATTCCTACTTTGAACATGAGTGGATTTGGACTGGATACTGTACTAGGTCTGGAATCACACATCACTCAGACGACATGTGAAAATGCTTTTGGTTTGAATATCGGCACAGAAACCCATTTTGCAAAGGCTTTTAAGTTGTTTTGGGGGGTAGAGTAAACCCTTCGATCATTATCAAATGCACACCTGATGCCATTTGAGCCATCGAAATACATGGCTTGCTTTCTATCGACCAGCTGATTACTGTGCTGGAAATACCACAGGATCTCCCGGATCCTGATGCAAACTTCATTAGACCTAGAACAGTTGCTAAGGACTACTCACTCATCTGTTTGAGGTTCCATCATCTGCCAGTTGGAAATATGGTTCAAGCACCAAAGACAGAGAACTTCTGGGCTATCCAGACTCTTCAAATCTTCGCTAAGGTCCATACGTACCAGCGTTAAGGGCTGCATGTGAGCACTAGTGTTGGAAACTCCAGCTCACTCAAGAACTCCCTGCATTACTCGATTGATGAAGTGTAGAAGTTGTTTATCGATGATCAAGGGGAAGATGAGGTCATGGCTTTCATCAAAAATTTTGGCTACCTCATTAGTGCAGGTCACTCGTAAAGCATTTATTTTCCCCTCTGTCCGAAGCTGGTCCTCAATGCTGAGATAGTGACTGAGGTCTGTATACCAATGAAACGTATTAAGGAAGGCTTTGGTTTCTTGGTTGTTAAATGTTTCAATAGATGAATGAAAGCCTTCAAGGTCAAAGTTTTCATCCCATGAAAGACTATGTGCAAAATGTCAAACCCATGATTCAGATGGCATGAAACCACTACTCACAGGGGTGAATCATTGTAAGCGGCATCCTCTAATCTGCGAGTCTGGCTATAAGAATTGGCAGCCATGTCAGTGGTGTCACTTAGCCTACGCTTAATTTTTTAGTATGAGGGGTCTTGACAAGCGGTGACTACTTGCCTGATTATTCCTCTGAGATTTAGTTCCCAAAGGCTGACATGTCTCATGAACAAGGTAAAACTGTGCAGGCGATTCGAGCGGGATGGAATATCGAACATTTGACTGTTGAGTTGTGAATGAGAGTAAGTTGGGCATAGTTCAAGGTGCATGGTTCCTAGCATGCGCAAGTAGAACTTCAGGAAAGTCATGGTCCATTTTCTAGATTTTTCAGAGGTGTGGGAGAGGATGAGCCATAGATCATGGCCCAGTGCTGTAATATAGGAGAGTGGAAAGCGAAGACCACATCCTTTATCCGCATATTTGAACAACCTGTTCCTTTATATAAGTATACGAGCTCAGCTAGGCCAACCAGTCAGTACCTAGTGTCTCAAGTGGCCTTCCTTTCACCAAGGTAATGTCCATTGACTAGGTCCATCGTGAAGATGTTGGTTCTGGCTAGTGAAAATCAATCAAATGAATGAGGACAAGAGTTTATTGTGCCTGACTTTCTATGGCCCATATAAATCTTGGTAACATGAACACCTGCCGCCCGTTGTACCCAACAGAGCATATATCCAAATCAAAATTGAGGAGGACATCGATTGGAGCTGAGATAAGTTTGAGCACTATTTGAATGCACCAATGAGGCCATTTAGAATACAGTGTGATTGTCTGCGAGTTTTGGACAGCAAGGAATGGAAAGCCCTGAGGAAGATTACTTCAATACACTGATGCAACATGCCTGATCTTTTTGTTGGCCTCCTCTAGACCCAGTCCATAAATGTACAAGTCCAAGTCTGAACTTTTCCACTCTTCGACTGTATGGGCATTGGAAGTGTCATGGATCTCGCTCGGAATCGAAGGACAAAGCAGAGTTGCAAGAACCATGCCGCCAGCAACCATGATATGGTCCCAGTCTAGTCCATCCAAAACCTTATCAGTTATCTCATCCCAGGTTGAGCGAAAGCGTTGGATATTTGGTTGGAGGAAGACGACGGATTTCCTCCTCTCTGTCAACACCAAATACCCAGGTATAGAATTGATGGGACTGCGGGACACCTTTAGAGCAATACTCTGCTCATCAGCAGTAGTACCATCAGTCAGGAGGCAAATTTCATCAGCAAAAAGACTTTGCTGCAGATCTTCCATCCAAACTACTCCATACATCTGGTGGGCCACAGCACATTGGGTGATAGAGAGAGAATGGAGGTGCTTCTCGTTGCACAATATCCTATGCCAGAGCGATTGGCTTTGAGCTTGAATTTTAGAGTAAAAGATTCGCACCAATCATCTGTATCATGCCTCAATTCCTTTCTCAGGGTCTCTGGAAGCCTTTCATCACCCAAAACGCTAGAAGTCGTTGACTGCAAGTGCCCGTGTATACCTGCCCTGTAAACTTGGAAGGGTAATCTGAACCAAAGCCAGATATTGTTCTGGTATTGAGGTTGAATTCTGGTAACTGAATCGAGTATGTCTCGAATGCTACCACCTCCACTCAAGATTAAGTTGGGGTCTAACCCTCGCAACTCTAGATCCATCAGACCACTCATCTCGTGTTGGGAATCAGTAACCCATTTCCTCCTACTTTCCAAGTGATCCTGTAGCAGCAAGATCGCGACATCATGGATGGTTTTTGTTTCTGACATGGGTGTAGCATTGAAAGGTACTAGGTATGGGACCGGGTCGTCAGTGACCCAAATGTGATGGTACTGTAGTTTGCTCATGATCAGTCTTCTGTTAGGAAACTGTTGGAAGCAAATCAAGGGGCTCAAAAGTACCAATTTATCACTTTGGCAGGACGAAGATTGCAGAATTTATGCAATGTAAGGCCCAACCGGGTTCAAATCACCCCCAATCAATCTTCATAAGTACACAAGTTCTATGCCGTACAATCTGGGACATATGTAGAGTGGTCTAAGCACCTCTGAGCTTCAACGATATACTAGTGATCAATCCAACTTCACTGAGGAACACGTAAACTAGCAACCCTGCGCAGAAATGGCCATCTGTTATCTTGTGGATAAGTGGTACAGGGACGATCAATATGCCGGAGATTTTCAAATATCGCTACAGTCCTTTATGGGAGGAGAAGAAATCAATCGTCAGTGGTGTTGGTGCATCAGAGATGGCCACACTTAGGTGCCTTGTATTGCAATTTGCCTATTATGATTTATCTTGACTGTGATAGAACCGGTAGATGACCAAGAACATTAATGGCAGTGGGATTTCGGGAAGTCTCAGAGCAATTCATGTTTCTGGTCTTACATACGACAGGCTGTCATTCACCTCTCAAGTTTCATAACATCAGTTCGGGAGCTAAGAAACATCAGGCAGCCTTCTTTGACAACAGACTTGCATGAGGAAGATGCAGCCAAAAAGAAGGCACAGCTGAGGTAGACTCTGCAGATGGTAAAAATAGAATCGAAATCCAACATTTCACACTTTGAATCTATTTTGACTCACCCAAAATACTAGTCATCACCCAGCTGTGAGGGAGGGCATTATCTCTGGACTCCAACCAAAATTGCCACCTGTTGGCTACTCTGGATATTGGATGCCTTAACGTACCGTTTATGAAGAGGGATAGTCGCAGAGGTACTTTTCCATGGCCGCTGAAAAGTACCAAAGTATCAAATTGATACCGTACTGAATAGGGCTGTTCAGTGACGTTCATTGCACATTAGGTGAAAATTTCAATTCTGTGGCCAAGTTCATTGCTGATTTTCGACCTGAAATTGGAGTGAAATCATACTGATATCAGTTATGATCTGAGTGTTCCATATGCAGTGATCAAAATTTGACCATTGGCCGGCTTGATTGCTTGCCGGAGACCATGGGAACTAGTCTCGGCCCAATGGCAATAGCGTAGGATAATAATTTATATCTGGGGTCACTAAATTTGGGCCTCATTTTCATATACACTGGGAATCGAAAAATTCAGGATAGTCTGATTATGAATCCGGAACTTGATTACATATCCCAATGCTGTTGGGATCCCCTTATATAGATAGTGCACCTAGGGTGGCATCATGTGATTGAGTACCGGAATCATGATCAGGTCATCCTGAATTTCAGACTTCCCTGTGAGTATGATGTATTGAGTTCAGTAAGTAACCAATGTGGAAGAGGGGTTTTATCGAAGTGGGGGAATGACTTGCAGACCCAAAACGGCATGTTCACCAAGGGTAAAGCTCCGACATCAAGCCACGCAAGGTCAGTGATGCAATTTCTAGGGGAATTCTGATAGACTGTTTTTGGATCATAGGACAGTCTTACCTGGGAAGTGTGAAGTGTCTCCTGTTGAGTAATGCTGCTCTGGATCCGAGATTCCAAAATTAGTTCTGTCTAAGAACGGTGCATTGGAAATTTGGATGAAAGTTATGAGGTCATTGATATATCTTCCAATTCTGATACTCAGCAAATTCTTGTAGATCTTCATATACGGTATTATTAGTTCAATTTTACCCTCCCATGTGGATTGGTTCAGAAGGGTACTTGACTCATTGATGAAGACTTATTAGTGAACCGGTCCAGGTCCTGTATTGGAAGGCTATACATGTGTGATATTTAGAATATTCGGAAGATACTCCTCCCAAAGCTTTATGAACATCTGCTATGACTAGCCAATATGCCCGCAAGCTCAGTACTCACATATGATGAGACAGTGTACCCCGCACACCAAGGTCCCCATCATCCCGCTCATCAGATAAAAGTCCCTTCTCTGGAGCCCAGCTCTGCGAGCACTCCACATCTGCCTGGAGCCTTCAGCGTCCACCGTCAAAAAGTCAGTACGGTGCATACAGGAGGAATGTGAGTGACAACTAGTGATGAGAGGAAAGTGTTGGTAATAACCTGCACCTTCAGACTGAAATCCGTTGCAAATTCCGCAAGATGGGTACCCCATGGAGTGTCTTTCTCTCCTAGGCCAGAATCAGATAGCAATGAGCCCATATTGTCCCCCACTGAGGCTGGAGGCATCTTTACCAAGGATGATCAGCAGTAAGTGAAATATTGACCAAAAAACCACTACATTCCTGCATGATTCATGTATCTCTCAGGATAGGACCACCATTGTCACCATGCTCTTCTTTGAGTGATATGCTGCCATTCATTGCGAGCAAACCATCTTTGCACAAGAAATTAGATGTACCCCCCTCTCGAGACAGCCTACAAAAGATATCAGAACCCCCTATAAGGTCGAATATCAAGCCCACTGTCCCCACAAGTTTACCAAAGAAAACCTTCACCTCGCAGTCAAGACGGCAAAGTATAAGGTACATCTGAGCATGCATAAATGTCTGATTGACTCAATCTATCATTTATATCTACTAGGACTGCATTAGATGCAACCACGTCGATAATGGCAACCAATCTTGATGGTTTACGGTCTTTATGGTCACCGACTGCAGAAATTCAAGTCACCTTCACTACTGAATTGGGAGAGGTGATGGGGCAACTGCATACTAGATATCGAGGTACTCCCTTCATGCTCTATGCAAGCGCAGCAGACGTTTTCTTGCATTGTGTACCCACTCACTGGTTGAACCCTGCAATGCCCGTGGCTGGTGACATTTATGTTTATCATATCTTGACACCAGATTTGTATCAGGTATTTTTCTTTGACGAAAAGACATGGGCAAAGGCTAAACAGCTGAGATTAAAGACTGAGGGGAGACAGCCTTCTCTTGATAACCATGCAACAACTCAGCACCCAACACAGCACCAGTGGTTCTTAGTTCTGCAAGGTGGCACCATCGGGGTTCATTGGTACACCCACCAAACCAAAGAGAGGTGCTCATCCGCTGGTACAAGCAGTAGATATTGACTACTATGGTGAGAGAATTCAAACTCACATGATGGTGAAGGAACTTTAACTGACTGACTTTTTCAAAGGGACATATATGTAATGATAGGTCGAAGCTGAACCAGTTCTCTATCTCTTTCCATCTTGAAAATTTTTTACACATATAAAGAATGATGATGTTTTTAAGGGGTGAAAATGAGCACATTATTGAGTCTTTTGGTTTCCTTGCTGGCCCCTGTATTGTCTGCTCCACTTGTTCATCAGGATCTACGCCTCCCTAAAGTGCAAATGTCGGATTTTACCCCAGTCAATTACCAGGGAATGAGTCCCTTAGCAGGATATATCGAAGGGTTTTGCTTCGCCTAGAATCCTGATGTCAGATTTGAATTCGATTTTGACCATTCACAGATAGTCACCACTCGTCTGTGATAACTAAATGTCACATTATGTCTGGTACTGTGGACCAAAGCGGTGCTGTGGCATGATATCAATGAGATGATAGGGAAGATAGGAAGTTGGTCTTTTCTTTCCTCATTCTTGGCATAACGTTCTGCCCTGCATTGTCGTAAAACAAAGGATGGAAGAAAGAAAGCCCCACTCATCCTTATGGATCAAAAGATGCATCAATGATGTGGCGTGATCAAGATAGCTTTCTGCCTCTTTGATGGAATAAGTCTATGCCTCAACTCCACAGTGACTGGCTACGCATGGCTTCACAAGGGTGGTGACATTGGGTATCTTCTTTCTTGCTCTTCGACACCATTGGATCATCCCTACTACCCACCACTCATGCACTCTCTTCCACAAATATCTGGTGAATTGTCTTCATTCAGTCAGCAATATCACTTTGGTATTGGTATGACCAAATTTTTCACAATTTCTGAGAACCTTAATTTACCAGAATGTTAGATGTTGGGTCAGTGTTCCCACTGCAAGAGAGTCGTTGATGACGCCAGCATTATTGGAGAGTTGTTTGTCCCTTCCATGGTAGCAGACAGGCTGAGGCGAGGACTATCCTCTCTTGATGCTGGATACGATGTACATCACAGAATTGGAGAAGTGGAGTCACATATCCATAGCTGAAAGAACCAGATCAAGCATCTGCGATCCATTCTGGAGGTGCTTTCAGCTGATGAAATCATGGCACAAGATGAAGTGCAGAAACAGTATTCACTCTTATCACCAATCCGATGCTTACCAGCAGAACTTCTCCTTCATATTTTCCGATTTATTCCTACGGGCGGCAACCCTGGGGACATAACTAGGTCCCCTTGGATCCTTGGCCATATCTGCAGCTACTGGAGGGTTATAAGTGTAAATTACCCTTCTCTGTGGACATTTCTGAAAGCCAAGGAGTGCCATGTAGAGCATTCCAGTTTCCAGTCAGTGGTGGAAGAGTTTCTCAAACGATCAGCAAATCTTTCGTTACATGTCAGGGTGAAGGCAAATGGCATTGCCCGCAGACTTACCAACCTGAATCGGTATGCAGCATTTCTACAAGAACTTTGTAGCCACAGCCATTGATGGCAAACCATCAAGCTGCCTATTCCAACTCCCACATCATCCGAACAATTGAAAAATATCCAAGGGAGACTACCACTTCTACATGAGCTGGCACTGGAAATCAACAGCACTGGTGATCCGCCACATCACACAACCATTCTCTTGGACGCCTTTCTGCTCGCTCCAGAGCTTGTGGGTCTGGTTAAACATGGATGCTCCAGGACATGTGGCATTACCTATGTCCCAATTGGAGGTATTTGACATTCATCAAGCGTCTTGGGAAGACCTCCACAACATACTTACACAATGCTCTAGCATGACAACCCTGACGGTCTTCTGCCACCCTCCACAGACTAACACAACACTCCCCATCATCTCGCATTCACGGTTACAAACCATTGTCATTGACAGCGACCTGCTTGTTTTGGACTGTGTTATTTCCCAAATTAACCATGCTCGAAGTTTGTCCTACATTTGACAATGTTGTCATGGAGTCTGTGGGGTCTTTAATCAACCGATCCAACTGCCCTCTTGCTTCGCTTGTACTATGATCTCCCATGGCTATCATATCCATCCCCAGCTTCTTGACTTTAGCCAAGTCTATGGCTGCATTGAAATACCTCACTTTTGAGGTGGATATATTCAATGGAAGTCACATTTTTTCGGAGCTGATGGACACCAGAGTGTTTCCATCCTTGCGACAAATGAACATCCTTACTTCTGATGGAGGTGCACTTCTTCCCAATGGATCTTTGCAAAAGATGATTTTGGCATGGTGTAGTGTTACCCCTCTGGTCCTGCAATCTTTCTGGCTGAGGGTAGCTGCATCGGTGACCGTTTCCAACTTTTTACTTAACTTCACTGGATTGTTGTGTGATTTGCAGGAATATAATGATGAAATGGGTATCGGGATTATGGTGCATGTTGGTAATGAGCCACTGTTAGATTTGCCATCTTTGTGACACAAGATGTTTGCAAATGAATGAACTTGTAAAGATATGTGTATCAAAAGTATAGATCAATGCAAAGGAATCTGAACTTGATTTTCCCCTATCACGAGACCCCTACCGTACTCAGTCAAGATACGATGGAATGATTTTGATGGCTGGGCCACCTCTCATTCACAAGTCATAGCCCCCTTAAATTCTTTGAGTCACAAACCAAAACCGCTTCTCAGGTATTGGTGCCACTTGCCCAGGCCACTGTTTTGCCTTGATCAAAGTTGGCGAGAACAGACCTAATCACATTGTGCACATACCCATCTACATTACACCCTCACTCTTTTAACAGCTCGCTATTGAGTAGGTCATTGGTTGGGAATAAGTAGCAGTCTTCCTCTTTCTCAGAGGTTATAGATTTGTGCATTACATTGATTTCGCTCATGTTGACTTTGTCCCCAGATCAACCCTACTGTGTCCGGCGAGTGAGCTGTTTTACCTTGAAGGTGCTGACATGCGACGATAGAGGTTCCTTCCATAAAGCCAATCAGCCAAGCCTCCCCATAGGCACCTATTTAGCCCAGAAATAGAAGGCTGTTAGCATGGTTAATATGGCCCGATCCAACCTATAACAGCCATGAAAGTCGGCAAATGCCGGTACTTCAATACAACTTCATTAAATGCGCAATATAACACTTGTCTCCCACCAGTCGTTGGGTGGGATAACATAAGCAACTACCGCTGACATATGTCAGGGACTGTCCCCACCTAAGTGATGTGCGCCCTGCCTTCCACACAATGTTCACCCAAATTTAGCAACCCCTGGCGGGTTTCGGAGAAACTCTTCCGGCAAGGCATGGGATCCATAAGTGACATCAGCTAGCTGTCATCCCACCCTCTTTCACACTGGCCTCTCCCTCCCACTGTTGCGCACTTTTCCTTTTTGGGAAAGTTGCTCCAAATGCCTCCAAAATGATTGTGGGCCTTATTCTCACCCCCCTGCTCACTGTTTTGGTTTGAAATTGGACATTTGAGCTCTTCTGAGATTGTTTTATAGATTAGCAAGATTATCCTATCCCCTCCGAGCTTCTGGAGGCTGGATTCAGCCTCAGGAGACAGGATATAGTGTGGCAGTGTAGCCAATTGATGGGATCAGCCATCAATATCAGGCCATTTTCAGAAGAATCTGGAATTGGAATAGGTTTTGGGTACTAGATGAGCCATGAAATAGCATTAGGACATACCTAAATAAGTAGGCAAGGGCGAGATGACATCTAGGTGATGTCACTCATTGTTAGACCCGAACTTCACATGACTACAAGATGAGTCTAGACTTCGGCTGTCTCGCATTCGGACAATCACTGGAAGAATGACTTAGTGTCTTATAGCTCAGCGAAGAAGGACTAATGGCTTAGTCGAGTTCTGTGATGAGAGTAAAGCATGGTATAGATAAACTTTAGCTTGAAGCTGGGGATATACAGTGAGAGCTACACTACTTATATAGGAAAACTAGAGTGCTAAGAATAGAACGATAACCATGGTTGTCATTTGGAGAACAATAGAGAGCAACGCAGTAGGCAAGCAATAGGTGCAAGCTGTAGTACAATCATTGAGAACGTCCATTATAGTCATGGTGACCATGGACAAGCGCTTGAGATAAGATGAGATAGTGATAAGTGCTTGATAAGATAAGATAAGCAGAAAAATTGTAACATTACCCCCTCATTAAGACAATCGTCCCAATTGTCATGGTTCGTCCTTGGGGGCATCTTGTTGTCAGGAGAGTTCATTATTCCAATATTCTTCTATAAGGTCCTTCCATAGGTCGTTGTCCGGGTTTTTGACCCATTTTTGGAGTCCGTCCTGTCATTGGGCCTTATAATATACAATACTGTCGTGGTACTCATGGTCGAGGATCATGGTGATGGCTTTAGCAGAGTCATTGGTTATGATTTTGGCTATGTCGACCTGTCCTGTTTGTTGGATCTTATCTTCATAGTCTTGAATTGCTTCCTGAGCGTTCTCCATCTCTGTATCCCATACCCATGAGTTATGTTCTCGGGTCCATTCCTTCCACTTGACGAAGTAGTCAATGGTGTCCTGCGCTTTTCATCCCTTCTTTCCTTGGATCTGGCATGTTCAAGAATCCAATACCTCCTCCACTTCGTATTGTTCTTCATCGTCAATGAGGTCAGGCAGAGGTGGTGGTGGTGTCTGTTGGTTTGGAAGGGAAGGTGGGGTTGTATGGGGATAAAAGCTTTTCGTTGAAATGCGGGTGTATCTTCCAGTGCAGTGGAAGCTTCAACTTGTATGCTGAAGCTCCAGACTTTTTGAGGATCAAGAAGGGTCCAACTCGTTTGTCGTCGAGCTTCTTCTTGGGCCTTGGTAGGTGAAGGTTTGCAGCGTCGAGCCAGACCTGATGTCTGACCTTATACTCGGTCGCCGGGCATTTCTTTTTGTCATACTGGGCTTTCATTTGTTCTGCGGCTTTTCGTAGAGCCGTTTGAGTCTGTTTGTGTACTTCTGCCATGGTCATGGTGAAGGTTCTGGCAGCTGGATTCAGGAATGGGGAGGTTCGGATGGAGTCGGGGATGAGATGTGGGTTTTGGCCATAGAGTACCATGAATGGGCTTTTGCCAGTGGCAGAGTGAACCTGGTTGTTGTGGGCAAACTCGGCAATGGGAAGCCAATCGCTCCAGTCGGTTTGTCGGTAGGAGATGAAAAGATGAAGGTACCCTTCGAGTTCTTGGTTAACTCGCTCGGTCTGCCTGTCAGTTTGTGGGTGAAAGGCAGTTGACACGTTCGGGGTGATGTCGAGCATTCTGTACAGGTCTTTCATGAATGTGGATACGAACTGGGGGCCTCAATCGGAGATGATGATGGAGGGCATGCCATGCTTTGCATAGACGTGGTCTCGGAGTGTTTTCACTCATCCCTCTGCAGAGAGTTCTATGTTGCAGGGGACTGGGATGATGGCTTTGGAGAAGCGGTCAATGATGACAAGGAGGGCATTGTAACCCTTGGATTTGGGCAACCCAGTGACCATGTCAACTGATATGTGGGTCCATGGTTCAGACAGGACTGCATTTGGGTGAAGGGGAGCTGCTTTTGCCTGCATGCTTGTCTTGGAATGTTGACAGGCTTTGCAGCCTTTCACATATAGTTCTACATCTTTCTTGAGCTTTGACCACCAATATTCCCGTTGGATGAGCTCTTTGGTTTTTTCGATGCCTGGGTGTCCGGCAGTAATATGGTCGTGGTTTTGGGCAATGATCTCCCCTCGGAGGGTATGGTTTTTTGGCACATAAACCTGTCCATTGTAGAATAGGAGTCCGCCTTCATCTGTAATGCCGCATTCGTGATGGAGGGAGTTTGCAATTCTTTGGTCCCAGTCTTCCTTGCATCGGAGGGTGTTTTTTGATTTTCGAATGCACCTCGGCAGTAGTGGGCATGATGAGGGCCTGGAAACGTTCTGGCTGGAGGACGACAATGATGATGTTGTCGTCCTTCCCTTGGTCATGGTCATCTCGTCAGGAGAGAAGGTCAGCCTTTTTATTGGCAATACCAGGTTGATGATGAAGGATGAAGTGGTATTCCACAAGCTCAGTTACCCAGTGTGCCTGGTGTTGGTTTAGTTTCTGGGGCTTTCTGAAATATTGGAGGTTCTGGTGGTCTGTCCAGATTTCGACATCTTCTGTGGCTCCCATGAGATAGTGTCGCCATTCGGATAAGGCAAGCATAATGGCGAGCAACTCTTTGTCATAGATCTCATAGTTTCATTCTGTCACAGTGAGGGCTTTGGACATGAATGCTACTGGTTGCCACTTTCCTTCCTGTTGCTGACTGAGGACTGTGCCAATGGCTCCGTCACTCAAGTCGGCTTCTACCTTGAAGCGACCTTTCTCCATCAGGATGGCAAGAACAACATCTTCAGCCATCTGTTTCTTTAGCTGTTGGAACACCTGATTTTGGGCAGTCCCCCACATCCACTCCGCATTCCCGGTGAGCTGAGTGAGTGGTCGGACAATCTTAGAGTAGTCGCAGATGAACTTTTGGTAGAAGTTGGTGAATCCGAGAAACGACTGCAACTCCTTTTTCTTGGTGGGGGTCAGCCATTCAGTGATCCCGGCGACCTTGATCTGATCCATTCGTACTGAGTTTTCACTAATGATTACCCCCAAGTACTCGGTTTCTAGCACCTCGAACTTGCACTTCTCCGCCTTGAGGAACAGTTTGTTCTCTCATAGGTGCTGAAGTACGCATCGTATGATTCGTCGGTGTTCATTTAGGTCCTTGGTGAAGATGAGAATATCATCAAGGTAAATGGTAACCTTGCCCTCGGCGATTAGGTTCTTGAATATGTCGTTCATCATCCACTGGAATGTGGTGGGGGAGTTGGTGAGGCCAAAAAACATTACAGTGGGTTCAAAGAGTCCTCGGTTCATCCTGAATGCAGCTTTTTCCTCATCTCCTTCTTTGATTCGGATGTTGTTGTATCCCCAACGAACGTCGAGCTTGGTGAAGTACTTAGTGCCTTGGAGCTTGTCGATGAGTTCTGAAATGAGTGGAAGTGGGTATCAATTTTTGATCATCATTTCGTTCAGCTTTTGGTAGTCTTGTATGGGGCGAAGTGAGCCATCCTTCTTTTTGACAAAGAAGAAGGGCGAGGTGAAGGGGGATTTGGATGGGCAGATTCATCCTGATTCCAAGTTTTCGTCTAGGAACTTGTCCAACTGTTCTTGCTCGTTTCGGTTCAAGGGGTAAACCTTGCAGTCGAGCATGGATTTAGCGTTAGGAACAAGCTCGATGGCATGGTCCCACTGCTTTCATTCAGGGAGTTCGTCAAAGTTTTCTTTTGAAAACAGATCGCGGTATGAGCGATAGTGCTCTGGGACCATTTCTTCGAAGGTCTTCTTTGGCTTGTCCAAATTGGCTTGGGCCGCTAGGTCATTGGCATGGTGTACCACATGGATTACCAATTCTTCTTGCATGTTGATGGCGAGGATGGTTTCTCCCTCCTCAAGCTCTTTGTCCCACTGGTCATCTGGGTCTGCATCGGGGAGTGGGAATGGGTTTTTGGTGCATTGGCAATGACCGAAGATGATCATGCCCGTTTTCCAATTGATAACTGGGTTATGGCATTTAAGCCAGTTGTGGCCAAGGTAAAGATCCTTCGAGCCGAGGTCGGTGACTGCTAAGTCAATATGTTCACTGTGTCCCCCGATAGTGAGGCGGAGTTCCACAAATTCAGTGATGTTGCCTGCCTTGTTGTGGGTTCCATTGGCATTGTAAACGGGTATAGGGGCAGCGGCTTTTCTGGTGTCAATTTGGTGGTTCTGGACATATGATTGGTTTATGGAGCTACCAGTGCAGCCACTATCAAGAAGGGCATGGGCGGAGAGGGTTTGGTTGTTGGTGGTGGTTTCAAGTTGGATGCTGAGCGTGAAGTCTTGCCTGGTTGACTTGGTGCCTTGTATGTAATGGATGGGCTGTTTAAGCTCATACAGCTGTTCTAGAGCAGGTTCGCCTCCTTGTTTCAGCCCATTGATCAGGTCGCCGACAATCTCGCCAATATGGTCTTGGTGTATCCAACAGTGAAGGGCGGCTTTGGCTTCGCTGTTGGTATGGGCCTCGCAAATCGTGTGGAGAGTCCATTCTGCACTGAAGGGCTTAAGCCAGCGGATGGGTGGAGGTGTCGGAGGCGTTTGATATGGAAGGGGGGACTCCCTGATGGGGTAGTACTTGGCATCAGACTTCTCCTGGGCGGTGCTTTCTTTCTGCTGCTTTGCCCACCACCATTGATAGGCCATATCATCTTCTTCATCGGGAACCTCTACCATAGTAACAGCTGGCCCCCTTTTTACTGCCTAGGTGCTAGCGGGTCCAGGTCCTGCGGCTTTCTTGGTGTCCTCTGCTGGTCGTGCATTTTCATTGGGGTTGGGTCGAGGAGCGATGGGAGGATACCTACTTCCGGTCTGAACGTCAGGGCTGTCCCTTCGAGGGATGGAGGACTGGTTCATGAACATCACGTTCTTGTCGCATGAACTGTGACTGTCATTACCATCTGATGCCAGCAGTCAGGTAGGGCTGGGCTCTGCTGCCTCGCTGCTTCTGACTCGGGGTTTCATTTGTTTCTGTTCTGCTCCTGCTTGAGTCTTCCAGGAACACTTACCCATGGTTCCTGCAGCTTCATGAGGCCGCTTTCCAGAGCCTTTCCCCATTAGGGTATTCATGCTCTGATCAGCCAGTCCCATAGAGGTGTTCCCCCCAAGGGGTTCACATTCAGGCAGTTCCTGTATTAGGGGTTCTGGCAAGTTTGGTGGGAGGCTCTCTGCCAACTCCGAGGAGTCTTTTCCCTGTTCAGCATCTGAGGATTTGACCTCATCAGCGCTTGAGTCCGAGGTGTCCAGTTGTGCTAGGATGGCATATTGGTTCGATTCTTTTGGTACTGGTTTGCTAGTGGTGTGGGGAACGTTAAAAGCAGTAGAGATGGGTATATTCAAATGCGTGGTAGATAATACAGAGGATGTAACTAAAGAGACATTATAAGCCCCACCAGGAGGATGAGAAAGCGCACCAGTACTTCAGGAGGAGGTCGTCAAAGGGGAATCGAGCCCTTGATGACCTAATCTTTTACCTCCTCCACCTTTGACTCAGTCTTTGACTCAGTCTTCTGTTCCTGCTCAACTGCTACTAGTGAATGAATGTCCTTGAAATCCTTCCTCTTTGGGCAATCCTTCAACATATGCCCCTTCTCTTTGCAGCAGTAGCATCTTCCCTCCCTTTGCAGGATGTCTATGTCCATTGCTTGTCCTTGCCCTCCATATGTGGTCCATCTCCCCATCCCTGCATCTCTGCCAGTGGTCTTGGCCTGACCCGACTGCTTGGCCAGTGTTGAACTTGTGGCCCCAGCTGGTTTGCTGGGGCTGGTGTGTTGGTTTGATGTTCTGGGCTTATTGCCTTGTCGTTGGTCGGGGCATCGGTTGTCTGGGCGTCCAAGGGTCTGTTCGAAGATTGTCTGTTTGGTGTGATCGATGTAGAGTTTGCAGACGCGCTCCTTCCACTCAGGATATGTCTCGGGGATGCAAATGCCCTGATTGGCGATCATTTTGGCATAGCTCTGTGGGATCCCCCATCAGATGGCCTGGACCATCTTCCCCCATTCTCCTTCGTCGTGTCGGAGTCCTGCCAACTTGGCCTGGAAGAAGTCATTGGCATTTCTGCTCCCCATTTGTATTTCATTCATCCTCTTCTTGTGCTGTTGCTCAATGGCCGGGTCCGAGAATTGTTGCTGTATGAGGCTACAGTACTCGTTCCAGTCCAGGTATCATACTCGCTGGGCGAGGGCATCATAGAAGTCGGGTTGTCGATACACCCACCAGTCTTTGGCAGGACCTTTTAGTAATGAAGATGCATACTAGATTTTGAGAGAGGGATATGGGAAGAATACTTCAAAGGAGGTGAAGTAGGAGTCGCAGTCCCCGAGGCATCTTTCGATGTCATCATGGGCCCCATAGAACTTGTCTGGGATGTTGTGCATCATTGGTTTTACCTGTAGAAATGGTTCTTGGACGGCTGCTGTCCCGACAGGCAGCAGATGTAGGGGGCATCCTGGTACTCAGAGTGGTTTGGGTAGTGACCATCTTCCACTTCCATTGCTGGATGGTGGGGATGATGGTGGTTTGTACTTTGCCATTCTGTTGTCTAGGTCGGTGAGCCACTTCAACATGTCAAAGCAAGCAGTCCTCCAGTGGTCAACACTGGCTTGGAGGGATTCGATCGTTGGGGGCGGTGGTGGTTCAGTTGGTGGGGGTTCGGTGGGTTGCTGGGTGTCGTTGGGCTGATCAGGCTTGACATCTACATCAATATCCAATCCTGCCCCGGCCAGGAGCTGGCTCATGCCTGTTTTGTGATAGCCATGATGCCGTAGTCGGCTTCTCAGCTGGGGAATTCATGGGGGCGGGGAGTCTGGTAATGGTTTGGGGAGCAGGGCATAGTCTAGTGTATAGGGGCTGGATTGGGAGGAGAATATACTGGAGCCATATGGCTCGGCCCCGCCAAACATTTCTGTATCATAATTAAAAGTATCAAAATTATTCCAAGGCTCCCTGAGCCCTGGATTCAGCATGCTCCTCCTCATATCATCAGGCGAGTATGGTAAGGAGGATCCCCATCTCTCTCTCTTCCTCTCTGGTCCTTTCCCGTATCCCATAGATTCAATGGCCAGCGGAGGTTGGGTATAACTGTCAATCGAGGTTGGCGTGTATCCGAGCCTGAATGGTGGCATCTCTTCCCCTTCAAGGAATGTCGTCTCCACAATTGATGGCCAACCACTCGTCCATGTCTGGGTGACTGGGTGAGTGCCAGCCTCCTCGGGCCTCAAGGTCAGCATGTTGTAACTCCCAGGCTTCTGACTGGGTGGGGCCGAGTATGTCTCTGTCCACCTGAGTGAGGGCAGGCCAGTCATAGTCTGCGCTTTGTGGATTGAAGGGATCATTGAGGGAGTCGTGGCGAGGGTCGTAAGACCCGTTGCTTTCTGAATCGGGGGAGGGAGTGTGAGGGGGTGTGGTGGGCTGTGGCTTGAGGGTGTTTGCTTGCCACTCAGGAGAGTGTAAAATGATTGGGAGGACAGGCCCCCGCTCATCAGCATGGGGCTCCTCTTGGTGGGTGGGGCATACCATTTCTTTGTCCTCTGAGAACTTCTCAAAGGGACCCTGAAGCTTCCACTCTGGTCCAATGACTCGGATTCTGAATCCATTGAGACTGATGGGTCTTTCTGGAAGAGCAGGTTCGACATAGACGGGCGGGATGCTCACCTCGTATTGGCCAAGAAGGTACCGGCTGAGGTCATAGGCTTCCTGGGCGGTCGGTGGCCTGTCTGTGACGATTTGTGGTGCTGGAAAGGGTTCGTCCAGGGGGGATGGAGTTGAGGGTGGTGGTGTCAGGGGAGGGCATTTGAGGAGCTCCCCTTGGTCAGCTGGGCCCAGGGGTTGCATTCCTGGGGGGATTCTTCTGGGGTGGGAACTCGTCGCTGGAGTTGGCAGTGAAGCCAAGCCGGTGGGTAGTGTGGTGGATGAGATCTTGCTGTGAGGTAGGAATGGGTTGTTCGACTTGAAAAGGGGGAACATAGCTAGTGGGTGGTTGGGGTCAGGGGCAATGTTCTCCTAGTCAATGGAAGAACTGTCATATCTCTTCCTTGTACTCGAGGGTAAAGGCGATGATGGAAAAGATCACTAGGGATCCTAGGACAATGGAGAGGGTGATTATGATTGCTTGTTCAAAGTTCTGCATCAGTTGGTTTCTTCGCGGTGAACGGTGAAGAGACCAGAAGGAAGCTTTGAGCTAATTGTTAGACCCGAACTTCACATGACTACAAGATGAGTCTAGACTTCGGCTGTCTCGCATTCGGACAATCACTGGAAGAATGACTTAGTGTCTTATAGCTCAGCGAAGAAGGACTAATGGCTTAGTCGAGTTCTGTGATGAGAGTAAAGCATGGTATAGATAAACTTTAGCTTGAAGCTGGGGATATACAGTGAGAGCTACACTACTTATATAGGAAAACTAGAGTGCTAAGAATAGAACGATAACCATGGTTGTCATTTGGAGAACAATAGAGAGCAACGCAGTAGGCAAGCAATAGGTGCAAGCTGTAGTACAATCATTGAGAACGTCCATTATAGTCATGGTGACCATGGACAAGCGCTTGAGATAAGATGAGATAGTGATAAGCACTTGATAAGATAAGATAAGCAGAAAAATTGTAACACTCATGGATCCCATGCCTGGAAGAATGTCTCCGAAACCAGCCCAGGGTTGCCAAATTTGGTTGAACATAGTGCAGGAGGTGGGGCACATGTTGCTTAGGCGGGGTCAGTCTCTGACATATGTCAGCAGTAGTTGCTTATGATCCCGCACAGCGACCGGTGCTAACATATTTCTAGGCTACATAGGTGTTGCTCCTGCAGGAGTTCAGTTACTCATACTAGTCGTCTGATAAGTCCTGGTGAAAGAAGTTCCAATTTGGATAATTGGCACACCCATGCTAGAGAGGCACTTGGTGTACTAGATACCTGAGGATATCAGACTCTGGAGCAGAGAACAACAAGATATTGAAAGAGAGGCGGTTGGGATTTCAGAGAGAAAAATAGTAGAATTTGGACATGTACACATGGCACAAGCGTCATTTTCTGAAGGCTGCCCAAGCCAGCAGAAGATCAACAGACGTTCCCGGAAGTTCTAGAAAATGATACAGACTGGCCGAGGATGCCTGGAACATATGCACATGGACTTCTATTACTGTTGTTGCGATGTGCTAGTTCAATCCTGAAGATTCACAGCCCGGAAGCAACACATGAGAACAGAGGAAGGTCAAAGAAGGTCAAACGATTACCACAAATACAACCCTCTTCATAGGATGTAATGGAGAAGGAACAATATATTACATAGGCCAATTCTACAGCTTGACTATTGCATTCCAACATGTACAAGGGTATGGGGACATGCACGATGGCAGCCTGTAGGTAATGCGCAGACAATCCGAAGCATGGGGAAGGTCAACAGATGGTTGATCCCGATAAGGGTTCCAATGAAATTTCCACAGTACTAGTCTGAGAGCCCTATGGGCACAGAATCTGTAAGTATTACAATCACAATGGTGGGATAAACCAGTACTCGGAAGAACTGCCAACTTTTAGGTACCCCAGACACCTGGTTGGATGATTTCCCGGATTCTCATTTCACTCTTGCCCTCCATAGAGCAGTTCATGTTACAGTGAATCCTGATAAAGTTACCCAAGATCTACAAAAATTTCCTATGTATCAGAATCTGAAGATATCTCGATGGCCTCCTCGTAACTGTCATCTATGGGGTATTTGTTTAAATTTCCAACAGACACCTCCTGGATGGAACTGATACCTGTGGAATCTTCGGAGAAGAAATACTCAACAGGAGGGGCTTTACGCCTCTCCAAAGTAGAAATTGTGCTACGATCCAACCAGAAACACTTTGCTATCGGAATTTGCTGAAATTCATCTGCAACAAGTGACACTGAACAGAACCCATGGCCAGATCGATTTGGTATGACATCAACCTGGTACTTCTCAGCAGCAAGGTGCTGTATCTGGCAGGAGAAGCACTTCTGTGACTCTGTCCCTTCTCATAAATGGTACACCACCGCACACGTCCTAAATCCAGAGTAGCCAACAGGCAATTTTGGTTGGTGTCCAGAAAACCAAGAATCTAGTACCCTCCCTTCTCGTCGACTGCATCCTCCCAGCACAAGGCCATCATAAAAAAAGGCTGCCTGGTGATTCCCAGCTCCCAGGAGGGAAGTTGCAAACCTTGTGACAAAATGATGTGTCCTGTGAATCCCTCTGAAAATATGGGCTGTCATATCATATATCAGATCAGAGACATGAATGGCTCCCTCGCCTACAAGACCATCAACTTGTGCCTCTAGTGGAAAGTCCCACTGCCATTCCTCATCGTCTATAACCACAGTCAAGATAGCAGGCAAATTACAACACAAGTGAAGGAGGGAAGCTGATCCGGTGCATAAGCAGTGGCCTTCTTTGATACACCAACAACTAGGAAGAGCGGTTTCTTCGATTCCCACAAAAGACTTCAACCATATTTCAAAATCTCCAGTGTATCGGTCATACAGCTTATCTGCCAGATTATAGACCGATGTTTTGGCACAGGGCAGTACTAGTTGTATGTGTTCCTCAGTGAATAAGTTGGATTGATCACTGGTACAATGTCGAAGCTCAATGTGGTGGAAACTAAAAAAGGATATGCACACGCCATCAGTGTATGAGAGAGACCAGGACTTCTTAATCTTTGAAGTAATATTCATGAGGTTCCTAAACCACATCTACATATGTTCAGTCATCCTATATTGTAAGGTGTAGCACTTGTGTACTTATGAAGATTGCTTGGGGCTGATTTGGACCCGGCTGCATTAGCTTGCACCCTTGTTCCAAAAAATGACATACTGCTTTATGTTGTGACTTAAGCTTCGAAGAAACGACTGCAACTGGATTGCCGGTGTGGTCAAGGACTATGGACCGACGAGCTTGTGATGCTTGATAGACTGAGGAAAAACCATGCGAATCAGAGGTGGCTTGTTTGAATATGTTTTCAACCTCTGGCCAGTTGCTCATAAAGGTCCAGAACAGTGCCTCCAGGGAACTATCCAGCCAACAAGAGTTGGCATGCCATGGGTAGCCTATCAAATACTCTATGTCTTGAGTGGTAGAGGGCACCTTTTTGCGATCAGGCTGAGGTTCAACTTTATGACAAGTGTCAAAAAACCCAATCGGCCATTGTGGGATTGCAAGTGTCAGGGCCTGTTGACCTAAAAAGGTTGTTCAACATGGTTATTAGTGTACTACAGACAACAGTTAGAGAAGGATTCTCACTGCGAGCTCATTCAATGCAGGAGGGTGGTGTTTAGTATCCCAGTTTGGAACCTCTCAGCTATCAAAATTTCTGGCATCAAAGAAATTGTCTTCGGTTTCTGGTGCTGCTTTGGGAGGCATTTCATCATCTGCCAAGGAACCAGGGTCATTGACTGAATAACCTTCCATTTCCGGTTCCAAAGTAACTGAAGCCTCATCTTCCTCGACGATATGTTCCTGAGGATCCTCCCTCAGAGGAGTGGGGTGACCGGGATGAGGCCCTATGGAGGGAGTAGGAGTGGCGAGTTTCCTGGTCTTTGAAGGAGTGTGAAAGAATGTTTCAAACATCTCATTGAGCAGCAAGCAATGCAACACTGATATTGCTAATCCCGCGTTGTAGATCACCAGAAAGTTTTTCCTGAGAGGAAACAAGGGTTCTCTGCAGACCATCAAGTTGAACCTCAATATTCTGCCCCAGTTCGTCTAAAGCCACTTCGGATGTCTAAAATCTAATTAACATTGCATGCGAGATAGGTCCAGCAAATTACTCATACAGTAAAATGATATCCAGACTGACCCACAGTAAATGGATCAGGGATTGATCACATAGGTCCCTTCCCCTTCACATCCTTCAGCCTTGGTGTAGGATCTTCATCATCCTCTGTCAGCATCATGGTATGCAGCAGAGTGCAAGGCTCCTATTGTTAATCAGCATAACGCATCTCACAGTGACAAGCTTACTGTCAAATTAGGCTGAGGATAGCGATCAGGGGGTGTCAAAGCCTGTTGTATAAGCTTAGAATTCATCAGCTTCTGTACAGCCGCTTTCTTCTTTGAAGTGGAAGCCTTTGGTTGTGAGTTGGACGATGAGGGGGGGACATTTATGTGTCGTCCTAAAATGAATTCAGAGGTGACTGCATAACATAGAGATTTTTGGCAACCATATCTTGTAGTATAAGCACTGTCATCAGAGCTGCCATTCATTTGTCTTCCTGATGTAAGATTGCGACGGGGGACCATATGGTATGGAGATATAGTTTCAATGTGGGAGAGGGGTCGGTTCATTCCCATAGCAGCTAAGGAACACTGTATGTACAATCAAAATGGTGCAAACGCCGCTGAAAATTGTATCAGGCCATTGGCTCTGCAAGCTGAGAACGGTAATTGAAAGGCCAATTAAAGGTTCTTGGTTGGAGAGAAATATTCCATTATCTGTTCAGGAGCACCGACGACTAATAAAACACCTTCCTTCCTTCCTTCCCTCCTTCATCCTTGACAAACTCCGAATCATGCCTCAGTCCAACATCATTGACCTGTTTCCAAACCTGTCTCTATACCTTCCATCTTTCAGACATACTCAGACATTGGAGTGGACCTCTTTCTATTCTCGACTACCCAGAGAGGATGGGTCAGATCAACTCTCATGTATTCATTTAGGTCCCTCCAGTCTACTCATCGTATGCTGGAAGAACCAAGACAACTTCGTTTTTGATGTCGAAGAGGGCATTTGGTTCCTTCTATTCACTTTTCGGACCGACGATTGATATGGATTCATTAGCACAATAGCTTCTTCATTTATGGTGTCAAACTCAGATGATGAGCCATGGCTGATGTTCGGGACATCAAAAGGGCAAGTCTTGCTGCAACCGGTGTGGGATATTTGTGAGAGCCTCTTTCGAGTAAGTATGCTGCATTATAATCTTGTGCCTAGCTATATGATGATATAGCTTGACGAATCCCTTGTCATGTATGATACGCGCTGTGCTGGTCCCATCATTTCATTGAAATACAATGAAACACGCAACTGTGCTTTGATCTCACTTTTCATGGAGCCCTCGACAACATCCAAAACTCAGGGTTCTGGAACGTTAGTCATTGTGGTATGCAGTATACGTCCGTTATTAGTATCTATATGTCATTCTATATTAACACACCTCCAGATCATGCCAATGTTCTAGGATGTTTCAAGAAGGTATTGATACCGGACTACAATGCAAGTGCAGCGGTGGTTCCAACCGACATTCACTTCATCCATAACACTGTTCTGGTAATGTTCAGCAATGGCATTTGTCAGTGAGTATTTGTTCCCACACTACTCCAGGCATCCTTAACTAATATTGACGTTTCCTGATAAGTTTTTTCAGAAGAAATAACCTTCAGTGGCAGAGACAGCTTGATCTCCGAGGACACATGTGAGACCATAGTTTTCGTCTGAGTTTTCCATTCAACAACGAGGTGAAATAGTGGACAATCTGATGTCTTGCCTGATGGTCAATTTATTGCCTTCACCATCTTGGACAATATGTCCGACACCACTGCAGTAGTGTCTTTACAAGACGGAAATCAAGTTATGTTCCTGATCAGTGGTGTTGCAAAGGGTCTGAATTGTCCTCGATCAATAGCATGGACATCTAACACTGAGGTGGTTTTTGCAACCTCTGAGGTGGACATTTGTATCTGCAGCCTCATGGATGGGACATGGAGGATGTTCTTCTTGAGATCACAACCAGGTCAGACGTTCTGAACTTACAACCTCCAACTACTAGATAACCTTGACTAGAGAAATTTTGCATGTGACTGAGTCAATCAGGTAACCAATACTTTCTTACCGTCGGTCACCAGAACTGCGTTAGAATTTGGCGCAGATGAGATAATCAGCTGAAATTACTTCCTATGCCTACACCCCAGGAAGATTGGAATACAGTGCGGTTTACCACACTATTGGCGCTTATTGCTATAGTTGCCCTGTACGCATCCTGCTACTACCTGCATCCAGGTAACTATATCGACAGAGACACAGGTTATGAGGAGGGAGTTACCTGCACAGTGATATCTACAGTAATAGAGTACTTGTAGCATTATCAAGTCAGTATACAACAAATCAATATGAGAAATCCTTCCTTGTTAGCTGTAGTCAGTTCTATCCCATATGTTACACTGAATGGTGCCCCATCAACATGGTATTACTTTGGTCTATTGTTCAACACAGGGCAGTTTGGACCTGTGTTCTTATCCTCGGCTTCAATTTATATGGCAGTGGTTCTCTTAGCATACCCTGATCATGAAGTAGATAAATAAGCAGGTGAACAATGATAACTCTTGCTGCCTGTTTGCGAAGGTTCCCTCATAAAATCCGAGTGAATGGCTGGAGAATCACCATTCATTCAATGTCTGATGGTTTCCTTCATAGGGATTGTGATCAGAATGAATTTCCCTCCTCTGAGTAGATTATTTTAGTCACATTTGATGTGTATGTTTCACCATAACCTGAATTATTCGGAATTCCGATGTAGTTCGGTACTGTACTAGCAGTCGTACTTCTCAGTTGGTATAGTAGATAGAAAGCAACTAGGTTAGATGTACAGCTGGGGGACTGTAGTATGGATGCCAGCATGCTTCTGTTGAGGAGAACCATCAGGTAATAAAACTTCCTTCCTTCTGTCCCATCAGTGAGGATCTCAAAGGCCCTAAAACACACTTCCAATCGGGTATCCATTCCTCACAGAGTGGCTTTCTCTGATGGGTATGAAGTTCATTGAAATACTTCAATAGTAGAGACAATATCTGTTTCTGGTGCGGCAGGCAAGAAACTCAGAATGCGGAAAGATTGTGATTTACTTCTTGAACTCTTGTTCAGTATATCAAGGAAAATAACTACATCGCAGTTAGTCTTGAGGTGAGTATGCATGGCGTCACCCCATAATTTGATGGAAGGAGCTAAGGCTGAAGATTAGTCACGACATCCTGACATGTTGAAAATAGGCTATACCAGTAGCTTGTCAGGATAGGTTACTCTCAACCATGATGAAAGTCATGAATTAGACAGGACAGCATGATGGTGGAACTTATACCATCATCACCAAGTCCCACCGAGTTCGGCAAGTAATATTGCCAGGAAGGAAGGAAGGTGGCTTTAGGTATTAGCTGCTGGTGCTGATCTGACTCCATTTTGACTCATGAAATATAGTAGTCACCACCTGTGAGATTTGCAGCATTTGCTTTTGCCACCATAACGCTACCTCTGTACTCCTCCTTCTGCATCACTGCAGAGCCCAAGAAGGTCTCAAGAGATGGGTGTGTCATCAGATGATAGACAGACTAATCGGAGATACCTATCTAGATCTCAGAAGTTCTTACCCTGTAGGAAGGAAGAACAGAAACGTAACGACTTCCGTATTGCAGCAAGGTATCTACGAAAGATCAATACACGTATGTCGCTGCTACGAGAATGAGAACCACTAAGCAGATCTTGTATTATGTGGATGTCCAGAGTTTCAATCTTCTTCACAAAAAACGCAAACATTTGATCCAATCAGTCTATCCTGATTGCTCTTCACCTATGTAGCCTAGAAATATGTTAGCACCAGTCACTGTGCAGGATCATAAGCAACTACCGCTGACATATGTCGGGGACTGACCCCACCTAAGCGACATGTGCCCTGCCTCCCATGTTATATTCAACCAAATTCAGCAACCCCAGGCCGGTTTCGGAGACATTCTTCCAGGTGCAGGATCCATGAGTGACATCACCTAGATGTCATCCTGCCCTTGCCCACTTTTTTTCTTTTTGGGAAATTTGCTCCAAATGCCTCCGGAATCCTTGTGGGCCTTATTAGGCCTTATTCCTGCCTGACTGCTCACTGTTTCGGTCCAAAATTGGACACTTTCGGTCTTCTGAAAATGTATTATAGATTAATAAACTGTTCCCGTCTCTCCTGAGCCCCTGGAGGCTGGATTCAGCCTTGGGAGACAGGATATAGTGTGGCAGTGCAGCCCAATTGATGGGATCAGCCATCAATATCAGGCCATTTTCAGAAGAATTTGCAATTGAATTGGGTATGGCTACTGGATGGCCAGGGGATAGCAGTAGTATATAACTAAATATAAATAGCATACAAATGATCCCTTAACATATGGGGGTCTGGAGAGGGGGGAAAATAAATGACGAAGTTCATTGATGAAGAAAATGACGCATGTGCACGAGCGATCTCACCATCAGGCACACTTCTAAAAGGAGTATGACAAGGAGTAAACATCAAGAAAACAGCCATCCTCCTCCATCAACATTTAAGTCATCCTATTTTAGGGTTTAGCCTCGCAGGAGTTCACAGAGCTGGAGAATCATCTCATTTTCATGTGCATCGGGTGCATGCAGGAGGCTTGGAGGAGAGAAACCATGGGCGACTCTAACGTTTCTGCATATGCTGAGAAGGACGTTGACATTTAGGATCCAGACTCGGTGGATACCAAAACTAGATGGAGTATCGAACAATGGGTCCTAGGAACGCACATCACAAATTCCTTGTCTGTTACGTTGAAGACAGGCATAAAATTCATGGTCCCCCCATAAAAAGATACATTCCACTGGCTACACTGATTCCTGCTTCTTGGTCATGAGCACTTGATCCTTGCATAAGAAACACAGTAGTACTGGCACCTGGGTGTTTGATGGCTTCCCAAAGAAAAGATCATGAGACTAAGACAAGAACATCCAAACAGATGGCTGCCAAAAAAGAAATACTCCAATTTAGGAAGTTCTATTCACATTGACCAACAAGCCCGAAGATCCATAAGTGAATATACGTACTACTACTATGAAATGATGAATGGAGGGAGTACAATGTGATGAGTAACAATGTAATGGTTGAGTATACAAAGGTCCATCCCAACATAGAATTGATAGATGCCTTGGTCGGTGGGATACGACAAAGAGCAAGTGCAAGAAAGATAGAATGGCAGATCTAGAAGCCTAGGCTAGTACTTTAGCAGGATTTGAACAGAAGTTTCTGGATAGTGGAATGGTGCTTACCAGTGTAGCTTGGGCAAAAGTGGGTTTTGGCTGTGGAGCTATCACACCTTGGCTGGGACATTTTTCTGACCCTTGGAAATACTCGTCTTGACTCTGTACTGGGCTACTTTCCATACGTGTCTATCACTGGGAGCGGTGGCATCAGTGGCGATGGTGGTCTGGTAAGTGGTCGTGTAGACTGGGCCAGTTGTGCTGGTGGTTTGACTAGCCAGGGCTTGATCATCATCAAGGGCTTTTTGTCCATCACCATCTTGCAATTCATAGAACAAGTCAAAGTCGTCGATACAATCGACACCATAGAAGCAGTAGTCATTGAGGTCAGATTGCGACCCATCAACACCTTTGTCAGACCCATACATGTCTTCGACCTGGTCGGGGTCAAGAGAGACAATCAAGCAAGCCAGAGTTGTGTCGTCCTGGTACTGATGGTTTCAAATTTGACATATGTGTCTTCCACCGTCCTCCTGTATTGACTCATGTTCTTGCTCTCATTCTTCTCATTTCTCTGGTCGTTCGTGCTGTACATGTACACATTTTTGTTTTTGCATTTTGGCCATATCGAAGGAAGAAAATAGTGTGGTGTGGGTAGAAGTGGTGGTGTACTGATAGGGTGATGGATATTTATATTTCCCACCGGTGTACATATATGTACATGATGAGAGCCACACAGTACGAAACAGACATACAATGGCACATTATTTTATGCCACCTGTAGTCAATATGACAATGGCTCCATAAGAGAAGTTCTATCCATCCCTTTGTCAGTTTGGTGACTGAGATGCCTTCTGTTTGATTCTTTGTATTCTTTATGGGGTAACAGAGGAGATAACCGAGTGATCGGATATTCGGCCCATTATGCCAATCACAATGAATCAACCTTTCACAGAGGAAGGAAGATGGGAAGTATATGGACAGAACAAAGATGGAGTGCAAGAGATGATATGCTGCCACTGAATAGTGTTAAATGTTTTTAGTCAGGTTCGTGCACAAGCCCTGGTACTATAGAGCTTCACAACTATGACAACATCTTCCAGACAGTTTTTCTAAGGCACATACCACCTAACAGCTACTAGTACTTATCACTTTGGTACCTCAATGGTTCCGGGTATAGCTTTGTTCTGCCACTAAGGTTCAGCTTTCAAAAATATATGTATTCCTGGAATGTCCATTGGAATAGCATGAAATAAGTTGAGAATCATTTTCTGATCATGACTTTGCTAGTGTAGCCTTGCGACGTTGTCCAGGTTGGAATTGGAGCATGCGCAGTCGGGAGGTTTGTGGCTGGGTTTCCTTATAAGTCTAGTACAGATGGTGATCACTGGAAGGGTACCGTAGCACAACATTCTGTCTACTTGCATTCGGCGTGTCCAAGTGATACCATGCAATTATAATGATAATGAGGATGATAATATTAATCTAGATCTACAGGAAAGATATCTGAACCCATGAACCCAAGTCTTTCTTGTGTGCTAAGAAATAGGATTTCACTCTTGCAAGTGAAATCTCCTCATTTTTCCCCTTCAACTCCACATTCTTCAACAACTGGCAGCTATTTTCCCCACATCTAGAAGGACGGCTGCACAACTGCAGCATGCACAGCAGACGCTGTGGTTGGAAACTTTCATCAATCTCGATCGAAAGGGATTGGAGCGATGGAAGGAGGACAGGTTGACCTTCCTTAGCAACACTAAGTTTGTCAAGAATAGACACATGATTATTGGCATATCTCGGTCCTGGGACAATATCCGAGGCCCACTCCAATGAAAGGCTCTTCAAGCTAGGTACCATGTTCAGAATTGGACTCAAATGACCACCTAAAGAAACTGGATCACAGATATACAATGCCTCAAGTGTACTCCCCGAGCGACTCAGGAAGGCGACAACTTTGGAAACAGCTGAAGGAGTGACAGCAAATTTCTCTAGCTGTGTCAATGTTAAATGATTGATAAATTTTGATGCGCTCCAGGCGACATCAAGCAAACAAAGCCTGGTATGCACAACCAGGATGGTGGGGAGATAGTGTGAAGGGATGTCCAGCCCCAGAGAAAGTGTCATAAGATTTGGAGTGGATTGCAGAAGTTGGAATGGATTGGTCTTCACTGTGCCCCCAGCATGAAATTGGCACAGCTGAGGCCGAGCCAAAACATGTTCTGCATCTGTGCCATCCCAGATATCATCAGGAAGAAATTCCTGTTGGCAAGGAGCAGCGTCTTCTTCGACCGAATCGGTATCATGGACGTCACCTGCAGCCACAGGTGCATGCTTGTAAGGAGCTTCTTCCTATATAAAAATCTCCCATCAATGACATTGAGATACAATCAACTGGGCCATCACCTCATAGTGCGGAACAGTTGTGTCACCCCCGACTTCACTATAAATCCATAAAGGAGTATCTCCTGATCAATCCAACTAAAGCTTCAACATTGAAACTGGTGGTTCACAGCATGCAGTGGCATCAATTTCATTGAAACTGAACTCGGACCAAAGCTGGCTCAGAGAGAGTGCAACGGTGCACCAAAGATAGGACACATGACTGTAGCTCCAGGGCCCTAGGCAAGTGTTGTGGACCCGATGGTAGAACATCCAGTCATCCCATGATAGAGTGTAAAGAAGTATTTCACCGATGATCTCGGGTGGCAGCCATCGAACTGCAGCCAGGACAGGTCAGTGGTGCTTGATGAAGTGGTACACCTCACACAAAGCCAAATACTTTTCCTCTGTTGCCTGTGAACAGTCATTGTCATGCCAGGCAATGATAAGTCTTTCCATTTCATCGTCATCCAATGTGAGTTGATGTCTCAAGCCCTCCATTGTAGTTTGGGCTTCCTCGAGCAAGTGTTCAATCTCTTCAAACTCGCAGTCAAGGGGACTGTAGTTGGAAGTTGTGAGATGCAGATAGGTTTGGGAGAGCTTGTAAAATTTGGAGGGAGTGATCATGTTGGTTGAAGAGTGTCAAGTGTCATAGCAGGAGAGAAATGAGGAAAGCTTAAGCCTGGATTTCATGGGAAATTTGCATGTAGTTTTGCATGCACAGCTAAATAGGGAATTTCTTTGAATCAGAGTTTAGCTTGTGTGCTAAAGGAACAATAGATCTTGCCATTAATATATTCCCAATTCAGATTAGCAGGGTGGAACATCGTAGTGAAGGGGGGACCCCAAGGCCCCCTTTATGGCTGTTACATTGGGCCTAGAGGGTCTACTTTCATTTTAAATTGCCCTGCCAGAGATGTTGACTTCTATCTACTCCCATTCAATCCTCTATATTTTATTATGCTCTTGCTCATGCACCGCTTTGGATATCAAACTATGTATCTTTCTATTTTTTTCTCAGCTTGACAGCACTTTGCTGTATTCCGTCAAATCAGCATCCACCGAAATTAGACAAGGCTCAGATGTCCCTGACATCATGGGTCTGAATTGGGAGTACCAGATATGAGTTTTGTCAGGACAGATTAATTAAGCGCTGATCCCCCATATAACACATGTTCCATAGGTTCAAGTGGATCAAAGTGCCTCTATGAACCAGCAAAGTGCTACAACATTCATTAGATGCGCTTAAACATTTGTCAAGTATGTGCAAAATTTAGGACTACATGGTTATTACAAATTTCTCATTGCAGCGACTTATTCAGTTAATTTTCGTCTGTGTATGCATGTCACTGTAATTATTCCAAGGTTGAGACTAAGTTCCTTCATTGAGTTTCATTTGTATGTGTGTGTCTGTTCCCTCACCTTCCATATTCAACCCCACTGCACACAGCTTCTTCTTACCACCACCTTCACTTCTTTTTATCTCTGTATTTCATCATTTTTTTCACTCTTCCTCAATTACTCTTCCATATCTTGGCTTGTATGGGTCCAATATCTATCCCTGTAGCTGGTGGTTGCTCACTCCGGTCTCACTGTCCATTGCCCCACCCTCCCATGGCATTTTCTGAAAGCTCAGACGTGACACGTAGGTATGTCTTGTTAGAATCGCTCTGCTTCGACAGCTCCAATGATGCATTCAGAAACCCGACTATGACCACTCGCTCTTGTGCTGTACAGAATCACAACACGATTGATACGGATGCGTGCTCCGGACTCTCTGGGTCTCCCAACGTCACCAGTGCCAGCAATATCCCATACAACTGCGAGAAAAAATCATGTCCACACCTAGGGGTGGTGAGGGTGTTGCTGGTAAAGGTTGTATGGGTTTGCAGGACGATAGTCAGCTTGGGTGGCCATAGACGCAGGGTCAGGAGGCGGTAGCAGTGTTGGGGTTTCGACATGCAGTACATCATGGTAAGTGTCTTTAGTGACAGATAGATTGGGGGGTTGTTCACTGGCCTATCAGCTACTCCTTTAATCTCTGATCACCTCATTCTTAATATCGCGACGACTCTTGCCTTCTTCTTCCCTTCATTGTTGTTTATTTCCCTAGCTCAATCCCTGCGTATTGTGTGTACATCACAGGTCATCCACTCAAACTTTTGCATCGTGGGGCTGGCCATATTTCGATTGTATCCATATTTTATCTAGCTTACTCACATCTTGTTCTACTATAGTTGGTCTGACTTATACTTAGTTTACCCTTCTCGATGCCTTGTTCGTGCATGTGTTTATTAAGTCCTATTGAACCAAGCCTTTGAGTATATCTTAGGAATTATAATGTCAGAAATCCTCATGGGAAACACTGAAAAAATCACTCACAGTTGAATTCCTCATGATTCAGAGTCATCTATATCGATCCCAGATTAGAAACAACATCACAGTTGACCTCGAAATGCCTTCAAGGCTTGTAAACCTACACCAAGGGAATGGGTGACTGAACTAGAACCCAGTTCATCAGGGACCAGCAAGCATAAAGATAACTGGAAGCACAGCACTTGTTGCAAGATTTCAAGTTGAGAAGCAAGACTTTAATGAGCCATGAGCAATTATGGGAGTATGGATGATGGAACGGCCTTTGAATAATATATTGTAGTTTGTACCAATACATCACCATAGTTGATTCCCAGTCATATACATATGGTTCTCTGCAAATGTTAGCCTCAGCTCCTTCTCTCATTACCACAATGAGGAAGAAACCCGACCTCCTTGTCCTTGGTGCAATGGGTACACCAGCCCTATGGTTTACTTGTTTGACATGTCGTCCAGCAAAAAGGTATAACCGGTCATCAAACGGTTTGCTACCTCTCACATCACCTCCAATGCTCATCCTTTACCTTTTCCATCACCAGTCGCAGGGAGGATGCTCTCAATGCCATCGTCACAGAATTTTCGCTATCTGACACGGTCGATGTGCTCCAGGTGGATGTTATGAAACCGGATCAGGTTGAGGCGGCAGCAAAAATGACCAAGGTTGTCATCAACATTTTGGGTCTATTCTGGATGTATGGCAGGCCTGTAGTTAGGTCTGTGGTCCTTTCTCTCTCTAGTAACCTTGGTAGAGGAAGAATTGAGCTTTCATCTCTAGATCTTCAGTTTTGGTTGTGTCATGTTTCCATTCAACTTGGCTTCCATTTCTGCGGCAGCAGGATTGCCCTCTGACTGCTCATGCTCAGAGTCTAAGGCGGGTTTGAGTATTTGGCACCACCTAGCGGCTACGACACAACGGCGAGATATGGGAGATGCTCTTGTGCGAGTTTTCTTTTAGATCCCTGAAGAGAAACTCTGAGGAAGTATGCATCTCTTGCCAGCTGCTGGTAGAGCTTGTTGAGGTAAAGATTTGGAGGAAGAAGTAGGAGTATGAAGAGAAGATCCATTGTCTGTCATGCTCAATCACCATCAGACTCAAATACCAAGGGTCATATAGGGTGTCTGCTCAGACGAGGTCTGAATGTACTCGTAGGAGGAGGGAGAGGGGTCCCTAGCATTATGTTAATATCGTCTTCATTGTCCCCCCCCCCTATCAGCATCTCAACGGACATCAACGAGTTTTCATGATTATCATCAAGAATCAGGTTTTGATCAGTGTCGTCGCTCAAGAGTTCTGTGAGGTTAGGTTCCATAGATGCTCGAGAAATCAAGAGCGACTGCTCAAAATCCTGCTGCCGTAGTGTTCGGTCACCTTCGCTGTTTGCAAAGGAGAGCATAATGGCCGATATGTTTGAAAGAGTACTGGTATGAAGGAAGGGTGTTTTGGGATATCCGGATGGGAATGCAGGATACTGTCGCCATTGTTCCATCTGCATTAATTCCTGAACAATGTATTCAGAGATGGTATCTGGTAAACTATTGTGTCGATTCAGATCTGAGGCAGGTCCTGGGGTAATGTTCTCCTCTGTTAAATCTCTATAAGAGGATGGCAGGGGATACCAGATTTGATGCAATGTAACAGGAGCAACAGATGGTTTGACGGATGTTTCCAGAGCGAAGTCAGGCCAAGGGCCAGCATTCACTTTTTGACTCATGCTTTCCTTCAATATCCTAGATGGATCGGTGGCAGTGGTGGCATGCGATACATTCACATCAACTAAAGTGGATGCCAAAGACAAAGGACCTTGCATGGATGAGGTAGCCCTATCATGCAGTGTAGAACGACCCTGCTGTCGAACATTGAAATATTGGCCCAAATTTACATATGTGACACCACCAAGTGTGTATGTACCATATCAGAAAAGCCAACAAAATGAACATAATGTTGCCAAACATGTGTGCTAGATCCAGCAGATCATCGACAGATGCCGTCAATGGTTTTGGAAAGGGCTGTATGGCATGCAGGTAAATAGGTCCAGCACCTTGAGGCAACATGATCAGATATAAGTAGTTGATCAAAACCAGAGTTACACACCTTTGCATGAGTTACCAGCAGGAACAAAAGAGTAAGGGCCTTCGCTTCATTGTAGAAAGGAATAAATGAGAAGATGCCCTCGAGTAAACATGCATATGCCATGAAGCAGCACCACGACCTTAGAACTCAATACAAGTTCAGATCAAGGACAGATGGAATCATGCCCAAACAATCCATACTGGTACTGTTAAGCAGCCCTTCATCTCCCGTTTCCGTTGCTACATGGCTTGGGGATGGTGATGGCAATTTCAGAGTTTTGAAAGTGTCAAAAGTGTTCTGAAATGGCACTATGTGCCGAAGTATTTTGATGAAAAGTGGCATGGTCATAGGGATCTTAGGTGTCTTCTTTCTTGCAGTACTAGTATGTTTGTTGGTGCTTTACGTGGGCAACGCTAACTCCATATAATGCAGCTATGGTAGCAGAAGCAGCGCTATGCCTTCTACACCCCGAGACACTTCGGCCATTTGCGCGGTGCGGGGGTGTCCTCAGTCCTGAGACCAGCTTCAGCCTGATGGGAGATACATTGGTGGAATGGCTGAATGCAACAGGGCGCTTTGAAATTGATAGCGTCATTTTTGAATGCATTCACGAGGATACAAAATGGTTACACATGTTTCTCGAGCCAGGAATTGTCAAAGCACCACCACATCAGCATCTGTCCTGTCAGTGCCACCAGAGTCGCAGGAGATGCAAGATGTAGAGGAGATGGGCGATGTAAGGGATGCGGATCATTCATGGACCGCTTAAATATGCCATCATTTCTTTTCACTTACTTATCCCTTGCGGCAGGCTACTTATACTCTGATTTTGGACTTTCCTCTCTTAACTTTTGATTTTTTACCTCAATGTCGTCTCTTTGACTCTACGTACTCTGGCTAATATACACCGATCGTGCTCTGTTCTTGGGTTAAAGACCCACTTTGAGGTAGATCTCTTACAGGCGATGAATATTGTGCTTCTGAGTTAGTCTGACTGACAATATCGGTACCTGGGAATATCTTGAAGTCAATAACCTCAGTGAGTCGAACAAAAATTACCTTCTGAGATAGTCCCTGAGTCCCTGGCTGGGTGAGTTTTTTCCATTGATAATAAAAAATTCCGACAGCATCTAATGGTGAATTCCAAACTTGATAGCGGATCCACTTGCCATTCTGAATACAGGGGAAACGGTTTGGAAGAAGACAAACCCTTGGCTTAGGGTTTAAAAAAAGGTACCACCCATTAATTCAAAATTTTGAGATCTAGACTTTTGTTGAAACGAATCAGCCATATTGTTCCCTGATACCCCGATCAAGTGGTCCTTGGTTTCCTTTTATGAGTTATAAGTTTACTGATTTTTTGCTCACTTAATAATCACAAAATACAATTACTTGAGTGTGATCAATCAGTCTGAGCCGTTCATTGAGGATTTCTGGCATTCCAATTCATCTTAATTTTGGATAGGTATTTTTCACAATTGCCATGCCACTCTGAAGATTTGGCATAATAAGAATAAGGTTGACTATTTTTGGGATAGCAACATAGCCTCCAGGAAGAAAATAAGAAACTCATAACACAAACCTGGATACCAGCATGTTCCTGTAGGTAATACCTAACATTGTCAGGAAAGGGGGTTGTTGTACACAAAAGTTAACCCACAAAAATTTAAATTTAGAAAAAAGATGTGCCATAACCAAAATTATATATGTGGGGGGAGGAGGGGAGAACATTCAGTTATGCACTGGAATATACTCTAAGTCCAAGACCTACAACTGACCCCATGAACCTGGCTAGGAGATTCATAACGGGACTATTCGAAATTCCATATCGGTAAGGTAGTACAAATGGATGTGCAGAGTGGGCTCTCTCGTATGCATGGACTAAAAAGCATGGAAGAATGGGATGCTGATACAATGAAGTTTGGGTGGCTCGCAAGCAAAAATTGTCTTCTGTTTGTTGAATTCCAAGGTCAGTATTATCCGACCACGAAGCATGAGAGGGTGTGGGTAGCTCCGGAGAATCAGTTGGTGTATTGCTATCATGATCTGCAAAAGCACTAGGAAAGTGTTGACACAGCAGAATCAACATACAAGTCACCTCTGTAATACCCATACCTCTATAAAGCCATACACCCCCATAACCCATATAGGTTTGTTCATCTACAAAAGGGAAAATTACCTTCAAATTCCTCTCTTTAAACCCATACTCCCTCATAACCCATAGCGCCAAGTGGGAACAGAGGGGTATGGGTTATTACAGAGTTGACTGTATCTATCTTCTCACAAACAAGCTTCTAAATGAAAGAATTTTCAGATGATCATGAAGAAAAAATGTCTAGTTCCTCCACAAACTGACCTCATGGATTTCATCTGTCGGACAAGCTTGTTTGAGCTCTGAAGCAAGACTATGGCTTCCAAAATGACATGTCATGGAGCCACAGCAATTATGTTCACTGGGACTTGGGACATTGTTGTCTCTGATTTGACTCAACTCAATCTCCAGACCATCAAGGATCTTGGCAAACCTCAGTTTCTCCAACCACGCAACTTGAAGACTCTCCTTCTGTTCCTGCAACTCTGGGATCGCTGCCATGATGTCTTCAATGAAGCATGATGTCAACAAGAAAGATTGGCTTTCATGTGGCATTGGAGCAATGCATCAGGCTCATCCTCCACCATGATCCTCATTAGCTTGAGAGCGTCCTCGATGGTGAAAGGTTTCTGGTGAGAAGTCTTGAGTACAGAAGCTAGAAATGTCGCTGCAATCGAGGAGATTCAACAGGAATAGGATACTTCAAATAGGACAGCGACAGTAAGAGATGATAAGAGAGGGGCATAATCCTATTGCCAAGTGCCAAAGAACCATCGGTGGATATATAACTGGGGGAAAAAAAGACCCATTTTAGAGTATAGATGTGCTACTGCTGAGTTCTCCTGCACCCACAAAATGTGTCAGAGGAATGCATTATAGTTATAGACTACCTGCAATTCCGAAGCAGTTCGCTCGCTGTCATCCAAAGTGACCTCACAACTGGCAATGAGGTAGGGGTCGAGATGACTGAAAAGATGCGACGACCCTCTCGGGGGGAGGATGGTCCCACATTCATTCTCATAGAGTTGAAAAGTATATTAGTATTAAAACAAGTAGTGGTACAGCCATACATAGTTATAGAGTGCTGTAGCTCTGCATCTTTGCCCACTACGAGGTGCATTGTATATCACCGATCCAGACCTTCATCATCATCGACCACTCAAGTTTTTACATTCTGGCAATCAGACACATAAGTCAGCTTCAGGAGGGTACCGGTATAAAAATTTCAGCATACCTCGGTCTCGTTTTATTTAACACGGTACTGCAATCACATCTGGGGTATGATAGTATGAAACCAAGGAAGGAAAGCTTATCAGATAACTTACCATTGTTTGATAATGCCATGTTTGAAAGCCTGCCAGGGATGGCCTTCAGATGCCCATGGGCATCCCCAGCAGACCTTCAAACAATGTGTGATCAAATAATTCCACTCTTATGTAAGCTTTTCCTTCTTATCTTTAACTTATGCATATATTCGTGTAGAATCAATACCAAATTGCTTTGTGTTTGATGTTTGAGCTCACATTGTCATCAAGCGATGGTGCTGATCATTAACTGTTGAGGTGCTCATCTTAGCAGTCGCCGCCTGTCCATATCTTATTATTCTTGGTATGTATTTGTTGCTTATACCCATGGCTTTATCCAGAACTGTCATATAAAAGGACCATACCTACATAGCATACACCATCTCATTTGCAACAGATATATCATACTCTTTTCTCTCACTCGCTTCGTGGTCCTGAGCCTCGTGATTCCAATACTTTGAGAGTTTGACTCGGACGTGTCTCTTCGTACACCTCTCAAATCTCTCACTTCTTTTATTCCAGGTTTCTCAGGCCCTACTGGGTTCCTGCCCACACTGAAACTACACTATCCATCTACTAACTTGGAGAACAGATAGATCTCAAATTGTCTCCAAATTATTAAAACAAGTTCCTCATGCTCTCCTCCACAGCAAATTTTTTGGGTGGCTGTGTTAGGACCTATCTGCTTTGGGAACCACTGAACAGTGAAGATTCGTCATGCAGTGAGAAATATGGTGATCCTGGAGGAAGACTTACAATCAGTTTAAATCTCCGAAACAGATATATCTCCAGTGGCACTGATGGCCAGGGCACCGATGATTTGTCGAGGAGTGCAGTATGCCAGATCTAGTTCCTACGACTCCTTCTTTCCTTTACTGTGATCAATGATCCCTGGTGGGGGTTAGACCTCGTGGGTTGCAGCATTCTGCATGTTGTTTAAGATATGTTACCCCAAATAGGGACTTCCTGGCAGCTATACATGTCCTACTTACTGCCTGGCACCACCATCCATTGACACAACTCACCACTAGCCTCAATATGGTGGAAATCACTAGAGATTTTCCTAGTGTCCTCGACATCTTTACTGTCATCCTGGTCTCAGTATTCGTCTACGTCCTGTTCAATGGAAACCTGCGTCCACAGCGAAATATCAGAAACATGATGAAAACCTGCTTACATCTTGCCATTTTGTTCAGTGTCCCGGCACTTCTTCAAGTCCTTTTCGTTCTCTTCCCCCTTTCCCAGTGGTGCGGCACCTCCTTCTCAATTGGATTTTGGCTGGGATTGCTTGGTGAGCATGTCTATCTTTACCAGCATGATGGTGATGTCTATTCATTCTTAAACAGGTACAGAGGTACACCCATATGATCGCTACCATCAGCACTCCCTTCAAGCATATGCTCAGGAAGATGAACCATGCTGTTATGATTTTTCTGCTTATCTTATCTTATCAAGTGCTTATCGCTATCTCATCTTATCTCAAGCACTTGCTCACGGTTACCACGACTGTAACGGACATTCTCAATGATTGTACTATGGCTTGCAACTATCACCTGACTACCTTGCTGTTCTCTATTGTTCTCCGAACAACAACCATGGTTATCGTTCTATTCTTAGTACTCCAGTTTTCCTATATAAGTAGTGTAGCTCTCGCTGTATATCCCCAGCTTTGAGCTAAAGTTTATCTATACCATGCTTCCACCACACCTCCCACCGATTCAGCTTCACAGCCAACTCCAGCGATGAGTTCCCGACTCAACAGAAACCCCACAGGAACACAACCCCTGGACCCAGCCGACAAAGAGGAGCCCCTCAAACCCCTTCCCCTGACACCACCTCCCTCGAAACAATTCCCCTGGACGAACCCTTTCCAGCACCGACAATCATCACAGACTGTCCCCTGACCATGCTTCAAGCCTATGACCTCAGCTGGTACCTTCTCAGCAGATACAAGGTGAGTATCCTGCCTGCCTACGTTGAACCTGCTCTCCCAGAGAGACCCATCAGCCTTGACGGATTCAGAATCCAAGTCGTCAGACCAGAATGGGAGCTCCAGGGCCCCTTCAAGCAGTTCCCAGAAGACGAAGAAGAGGATGAAGAAATGATACGTCCTGACCCCCAAGAGGAGCCCCATGCCGATGAGCGAGGGCCCGTCCTCCCAATCATTCTACACTCCCCCGAGCGGCAAGCAAACACCCTCGAGCCACAGCCCACCACACCCCCTTGCACTCCCTCCCCTGACTCAGGAAGCAATGGGTCTAACGACCCCTGCCACGATTCCTATGATGACCCCCTCAATCCACGAAGCACAGACTATGACTGGCCTGCCCTCGCCCAGGTGGACAGAGACATACTCAGCCCTGCTCAGTCAGAGGCCTGGGAGTTACAACATGCCGACCTCAAAGCCCGAGGAGGTTGGCACACACCCATCCGCCCAGACATGGATGAGTGGTTATATCGACGTAGATGTTGAACCCGACCTGCCTGATAACCTCCGACAACTCACCGAACCCCTGCCAATCGAACCACCACCGCCCCCAACAATGAAGTCCCTCCAAGCCAGCGTCGACCACTGGAGGACCGCTTGCTTTGACATGTCAAAGTGGCTCACCAACCTGGACAACAGAATGACAAAGTATAAACCACCGTCATCCCCACCATCCAGCGATGGAAGCGGGAGATGGTCGTTACCGAAACCACTCCGAGTACCAGGCCATCCTCCCCACCCACCACCCATCGGGACCACCGCAGTCCAAGAACCGTTCCTCCAAGTAAAGCCCATGATGCATGACGTCCTGGACAAGTTCGCTGGAGAACACGCTGACATTGAGCGATACCTCAGGGACTGCGACTCCTACTTCACTTCATTCAAAGTCTTTTTCCCCTATCCCTCCATCAAGATTCAGTTCGCATCCTCACTCCTGAAAGGCCCAGCGAAAGACTGGTGGGTGTATCAATGACCAGACTTCTATGACCCCATCGCCCAGCAAGTCCGATACCCCGACTGGAATTGGTACTGCAACCTCATCTGCCACCAATTCTTGGACCCTGCCATTGAGCAACAGCATGAGAAAAGGATGAACAAAATCTGAATGGGTAGCGGAAACGCCAAGAACTTCTTCCAGGCCATTGAAATACAGGCCAAGCTGGCGGGACTTCAACATGATGAAGGAGAACAAGGGAAGATGGTCCAGGCAGTCCAATGGGGAATCCCACAAAGCTATGCCAAGACCATCGCCAACCAGGGCCTCTGCACACCCAAAACCTACCCAGAATGGAAGGAGTGCATCTCCCAGCTCTACGTCGACCGCACCAAGCAGACAATCTTCAAACAGACCCGAGGACGCCCCGACGACTGATGCCAAGACCAATGACAAGGCAATAAGCCCGGACCATCAACCCATAACAACAGCCCCAGCAAACCTGCTGGGGCCACAAGTTTGACACAGGCCAAGCCGTCGGGACAGGTCAAGACCACCAGCAGGGACACAGGGTCCAGGAGATGGACCATGTATGGAGGACAGGGGAAAGCCATGGATATAGACATCCTATGAAGGGAAGGAAGATGCTACTGATGCAAGAAGAAGGGGCATATGTCAAAAGACTGCCCAAAGAGGAAAGATTTCAAGGACATTCGCTTGTTAGTAGTAGTCGAGCAGGAACAGAAGATGGAGTTGAAGATAGAGGAGGTAAAAGACTAGGTTGTCAAGGGCTCGATTCCCCTTCGACAACCTCCTCCTCGAGTACTGGTGCGCTCTCTCATCCTCCTGGTGGAGCTTATAATACTTCTTTAGTTACATCACATGTCATATCTACCATGCATTTGAATATACCCATTTCCACCGCTTCTAATGTCCCCTGCATGATTAGCAAACCAGTACCAAAAGAATTGAACCAATACGCCATCCTAGCACAACTGGACACCCCAGACTCAAGCGCTAACGAGGTCGAATCCTCTGATGCCGAACAGGGAAAAGACTCCTCAGAGTTGGCAGAGAGCCTCCCATCAAACCTGCCAGAACCTCTAATATGGGAACTGCCTGCATGTGAACCCCTCAGGGGGAACACCTCTGTGGGACTGGCTAAACAGAGTGTGAATACCCTAACAGGGAAAGGCTCTGGAAAGCGGCCTCATGAAGCTGCAGGAACCATGGGTAAGTGTTCCTGGAAGACTCAAGCAGGAGCAGAACAGAAACAAATGAAACCCTGAGTCAGAAGCGGCAAGGCAGCAGAGCACAGCCCTACCTGACTGCTGGCGTCAGATGGTAATGACAGTTACAGTTCATGCGACAAGAATGCAACGTGCACAGACCAGTCCCCTGTCCCTCGAAGGGATAGCCCTGACATTCAGACTGGAAGTAGGTATCCTCCCATCGCTCCTCAACCCAACCCCAACGAAGATGCATGACTGGCAAAGGACACCAAGAAAGCTGCAGGACCTGGACCTGCTAGCACCCAGGCAGTAAAAAGGGGGCTGGCTGTTACTATGATAGAAGTTCCTGATGAAGAAGACAATACCGCCTATCGACAGTGGTGGGCAAAGCAGCAAAAGGAAAGCGCTGCCCGGGAAAAGTCCAATGCCAAGTACTACCCCATTGGAGAATCCCCCCTTCCATATCAGACACCCCTGACACCTCCACCCTACTGCTGGCTTAAACCCTTCAGTGTGGAATGGACCCTCCACGCCATCTGCAAGGCCCATACTGACAGTGAAGCCAAAGCCACCCTCCACTGTTGGGTACACCAAGACCGTGTCGGTGAGATCATTGGCGACCTGATCTCTGGGCTAAAGCAGGGAGGCAAACCCACTTTGGAACAACTGTATGAGCTCAAACAACCCATCCGCTACATCTGGGGCACCAAGTCAACAGGACGGGATTTTATGCTCAGTGTCCAACTTGAAACCACCACGAACAACCAGACTTTGACTGCCTGTGCCCTTGTAGACAGCAGTTGCACCAGCAGCTCCATAAATCGATCCTATGTCCAGGGTCACCAGCTCGACACGAGGAAAGCCGCTGCCCCCATTCCAGTTTACAATGCTGATGGAACCCGCAACAAGGCAGGGAACATCACCAAATTTGTGGAACTCCACCTTACCATTGGGGGACACAGCGAATGCATCGATTTAGCAGTCACTGACCTCAGCTCGAAGGATCTTTACCTTGGCCATGACTGGCTTAAACGCCACAATCCAGTTATCAACTGGAAGATGGGCACAATCATCTTTGGTCACTGCCAATGCGCCAGGAATCCATTGCCACTCCCTGACACAGATCCTGATGATCGATGGGATGAAGAACTAGAGGAGGGAGAAACCATCCTCACCATCAACATGCAAGAAGAGCTCATCATTCGTGCTGTACACCATGCCAATGACCTAGCGGCCCAAGCCAATATGGACAAGCCAAAGAAAACCTTTGAAGAAATGGTACCCAAGCACTACCACTTGTACTGTGACCTGTTTTCAAAAGAAAACTTCGACGACCTTCCTGAACGAAAACAGTGGGATCATGCCATTGAGCTTGTCCCAAACACTAAATCCATGCTTGACTGCAAGGTGTACCCCTTGAACCAAAATGAGCAAGAGCAGTTGGACAAGTTCCTCCATGAGAACTTGGAGTCAGGACAAATCTGTCCATCCAAGTCCCCCTTCGCATCACCCTTCTTCTTCGTCAAAAAGAAGGATGGCTCGCTCCGCCCCATACAAGACTACCGAAAGCTAAACGAGATGATGATCAAAAACCGATACCCACTTCCCCTTATCTCAGAGCTCATCGACAAGCTCCAAGGGGCTAAGTATTTCACGAAGCTTGATGTTCATTGGGGATACAACAATGTCCAGATTAAAGAAGGAGATGAGGAAAAAACCACGTTCAGGATGAACAGAGGACTCTTTGAACCCACCGTCATGTTTTTCGGCCTCACCAATTCACCCACCACCTTCCAGTGGATGATGAACGACATATTCAAGGACCTAATCGCTGAGGGCAAGGTTACCATTTACCTCGATGATATCCTCATCTTCACCAAGGAACTTGACGAACATCGCTGAATTGTATGATGCATACTTCAACACCTACAAGAGAACAAGCTGTTCCTGAAGGCGGAGAAGTGCGAGTTTGAAGTACTAGAAACGGAGTACCTGGGAGTCATTATAAGCCAGAACTCAGTACACATGGACCAAGTCAAGGTTGCCAGAATCACAGAATGGCCAACACCCACCAAGAAGAAAGAATTACAGTTGTTTCTCGGATTCACCAACTTCTATCGAAAGTTCATCTGCAACTACTTGAAGGTCGTCCGACCACTCACTCAGCTCTGTTAGGATTGTGCCAATAGAAGAGAGAGCGAATGCATGCTGACGGTGTCCATGGGGTGCGTGGGCTTGGTGAAGCTATTAGCAATGTCACCCTTGGGTCGAAGCCCTAAGATAGATTACAGACGGAGTCCACGGGATGAGGATGAGTAGGATCAAGACAAAGTCAATGGAGTTGGAATCCGTGGACTTGTAGCAAGAGATAGATTAGGCTTGAAGGCCAAAGTGAGAATGAGAGTATTGGGCTAAACCAAGTTGATATTTGAACTAAGGTATGTACAAGTAATTCTACAGTTTATATACTAGAGCAGAGTCCGTGGATCGGACTCTAGAATGTTATGGACGTGGCTAGAAGATAATAAGTCTGGAATATTCTGTATCTAGAGGAGTCAAGGATTCTGTGGAATCTGATATAACTCCTACTCGGTACCGTAACAGATTCTAGGTGTGATAAATGAATATGTGAAATTAGTAGGTGAAATAGAGATGAGATATGAAATAGAAATTGGGGTTCAGAATCCGACAGGATCTGATAAGTAGGTTGGAGCCATTGGAGTTGGCTAATGTTGGTGTCCGTCGGGGCCCGCAGCATGCTCATTACAAGCTCACTGGAAATGCAGAGTGGACATGGGGAACTGCCCAAAACCAGGCATTCCAACAGCTGAAGAAACAGATGGCCAAGGACGTGGTCCTCGCCATCCCGACAGAGAAGGGACACTTCAAGGTAGAAGCCAACTCAAGCGACGGAGCCATCAGGGCAGTCCTCAGTCAACAGCAGGAAGGGAAATGGCGACCAGTAGCATTCATGTCCAAAGCCCTCACTGTGACAGAACGAAATTATGAGATCTATGACAAGGAACTACTCGCCATCATGCTCACCTTGTCAGAATGGCACCATTATCTCATGGGAGCTGCTGAAGATGTCGAAATCTGGACAGACCATCAGAACCTCCAGTATTTCCGAAAGCCACAGAAGCTGAACCAATGCCAGGCATGCTGGGTTACTGAACTTGCAGAGTACCACTTTGCCCTTCATCATCAACCCAGCATCGCCAACAAAAAAGCTGACCTCCTCTCCCAGTGAGATGACCACGACCAAGGCAAGGACGACAATGATGACATCATCATCCTCCAGCCAGAACATTTCTGGGCCCTCATTATGCCAACTAATGCTGAAGTACATTCGAAAGTCAAAAATGTGCTCTGCCACAAGGAAGACTGGGACCAAGGAATAAATCACAAATGCGGCATTACAGAAAAAGATGGGCTTCTATTCTATGATGGGTGGGTCTATGTCCCAAAAGACCATGCCCTCCGAGGAGAGATCATCACCCAGAACCATGACCACATTACCACCAGACACCCAGGCATCGAGAAGACCAAGGAGCTCATCCAATGAGAATACTGGTGGCTGAAGCTCAAGAAGGATGTAGAACTATACATCAAGGGCTGTGAAGCTTGCCAATGGGCCAAAACAAGCACACAAGCTAAGGCCGCCCCCCTTCACCCAAACACGATCCCATCCAAACCATGGACCCACATATCGGTCAACATGGTTATGGGGTTACCGGAATCCAAAGGCTATGACACCCTTCTTGTCATAGTCGACCATTTCTCCAAAGCCATAATCCCAGTCCCCTGCAATGTAGAACTCTCTGCTGAGGGATGGGCCAAGATACTCAGAGATCATGTCTATGCAAAGCATGGCATGCCCTCTGTTGTCATCTCTGATCGAGGACCCCAGTTCATATCCGCATTCATGAAAGACCTCTATTGAATGCTAGACATCACTCCCAATGCATCCACTGCCTTCCATCCCCAAACAGATGGGCAGACCGAACGAGTTAACCAAGAGCTCGAGGGATACCTTCGCCTCTTCATCTCCTACCGACAAACCAACTGGAGCAATTGGCTCCCCATTGCCGAGTTTGCCCACAACAACCGGGTCCACTCCGCCATGGGTAGAAGCCCATTCATGATACTCTATGGCTGAAACCCTCGACTTGTCCCTGACTCCATCCAAACCTTTCTTGTAATACTTCACCTTTGGTGGGATTGAAAGTGGTTTGTGTATAACACCATGCACCCAGCATATAGTCTGGTCCAATAGTGAGTCCCCAGATGATCTTGCTATCCCTGGTCCCATCAACCTTGTGCCTGATATCAGAACAGTGTATATCCATCGTAACACATTCAAAGGACTTCTAGCTAATTGAGGTTCTCAATATGATGCAGGTAGCAGTACTTGTCTAGCCTCCACCATCTGGGCCCAAATGGTGGCATCTCTTCCTCTTCGAGGAATGTCATCTCCACAATTGATGGCCAGCCACTCGTCCATGTCTGGACAGATGGATGCATGCCAACCTGCTCGGGCTTCGAAGTTGGCGTATTGTAACTCCCAGGCCTCTGTCTGAGCAGGGCTGAGTATGTCCCTATCCACTTGGGTGAGGGCAGGCCAGTCATAGTCTGTGCTTCATGGATTAAAGGGATCATTGGGGGAGTCATGGTGGGGATCGATAGGTTTGTGGTCTGAATCAGGGGAGGAAGTGCAAGGAGGCATGGCGGGCTATGTCTCAAGGATGTCTGGGTGCTGCTCGGGGGAGTGTAGAATGATGGGGAGGACAGGCCCTCGCTCATTGGCATTGGGCTCTTCCTCAGGGTCGGGACATACCATTTCTTTGTCTTCTTCTTCGTCCTCTGGGAACTGCTCAAAGGGACCCTGGAGCTCCCACTCTGGTCTGACGACTTGGATTCTGAATCCGTCGAGGCTGATGGGTCTTTCTGGGAGAGCAGGTTCGACGTAGGTGGGCGGAATGCTTGCCTCATATCTGCTGAGAAGGTACTGGCTGAGGTTATAGGCTTCTTGGGTGGTCAGCGGCCTGTCTGTGACGATGGATGGTGCTGGAAAGGGTTCATCCAGGGGGATGGATTTGAGGGAGGTGGTGTCAGGGGAAGGGGTTCAAGAGGCTCCTCTTTGTCGGCTGGGTCCAGGGGTTGCATTCCTGGGGGGTTCCTGCCGAGGCGGGAATTCATCGCTGGAGTTGGCTGTGAAGCCGAACCTGTGGGTGGTGTGGTGGATGAGGTCTTGTTGAGACCCTAGAACAGGTTGTTTGATTTGAAAAGGGGGAACATAGCTGGTTGGTGGTTGGGGCTGGGGGCGAGGTTCTCCTAGGTGTCAGAAGAACTGTCATATTTCTTTCTTGTACTTGAGGGTAAGGGCAATGATGGAGAAGATCACTAAGGATCCTAGGACGATGGAGAGGGTGATTACGATTGCTTGTTCAAAGTTCTGCATGGATTGGTTTCTTTGCAGTGAATGGTGAAGAGACCAGAAGGAAGCTTCGAGCTAATTGTTAGACCTGAACTTCATGTGACTATAGATGGGTCTAGACTTCAGCTGTCTCGTGTTTGGACAATCACCGGAAGAATGACTTATTGTCTATAACTCAGCGAAGAAGGACTAAGTTCTTAGTCGAGTTCTTGTGTGAGAGTAAAGTGTGGTATAGATAAACTTTAGCTTGAAGCTGGGGATATACAGCGAGAGCTACACTACTTATATAGGAAAACTAGAGTGCTAAGAATAGAATGATAACCGTGGTTGTCATTTGGAGAACAATAGAGAGCAACGCGGTAGGCAAGCAATAGGTGCAAGCTGTAGTACAATCATTGAGAACGTCCATTATAGTCGTGGTGACCATGAGCAAGCACTTGAGATAAGATGAGATAGCGATAAGTGCTTGATAAGATAAGATAAGCAGAAAATTCGTAACAGCTACAGGCATGGCTGATCAGTACATTGATTATCCTTGACACTAGTGGAGCATTGCTGGGTCAAGGGCATGGGAAACAGATCTCCAATGGAGTTCCTAAGCCTGCTAGTCAGCAACAAAGCATTCTAGACCAACTATTGCATGATTATGCACTAATACTTGTGACTAGCCAAGAAATCCTTATCAATAGTACCCCTTTAGTATAGCTATTTTCAGTTATCATACCTTTTTCCATTTGTATATAAGTAGTAGAATAGGCACCTCACAATGCAGGCAAGCCTACCCTGAGATTGTGACATACTAGTCAGTACCTAGTGCCCCCAATTAAAGGATTTCATGCTTAACCTTGACAAAGTGATGACTAGTTGTAGAGTTACCCCAGTATTGAGTGAATAAAACCTTCTTTGAGTCTACTATTGTGTCCTGTTGAAGGCCAAGAGTGTTTTGAAGTTAGTTCAAGAGAGTTCTCAGAGTATAAAGTATTATTCTTAGGCCAAAAGTGCCACTAGTTTGCCTAGAGTGTGACTAGTCAAGTGTTTATCACTTGTAGGAAGCAGTATAGTTTATTCTTAGGCCCTAAGTGCCACTAGTTTGCCAAGAACACAACTAGTCAAGTGTCTATCACTTGTGGGGAGTAGTACAGGGCCAAGAGAGCCACTAGTTTCAGAGCAATCCCAGTTGAAATGAGCACAGTAGCTCAAACAAAGTCACCTTTACTCAATTGTGTCTTACCCACCCTGCTAGTGCAGTACTTTCATATTGCTCACTAGTAAAGAATAAAATGTCTTTAAACAACTTTTCTTGATTATTGAAGTCTGCAGAGTGCTTCTATTGTACTCAAAATGCCTGAATTCAATATATTGGTAATTAGTGTAGAGTTAGTGATAGGTTTAGTGTTATTGGTGTTCATTGCCAGCCACTAATCTGTTTGCTACTCGCCATTACTGAGCACATCACTGTGTGTTCAGATAAAATCATGCAGAGTTTCTTCTTGATTGGTTCCATCATATACAGTGATCTCTTTGGTGATGATAGTATGCAGCAGATTTGCATATGACCACTTAGCTTTTCCTTTCCTTATATCACTGCTGTTCTTGGCTGCATCTATGGTACTGCACCAGAAGGTTTGCTTTTCTTCAACAGCTATCATGGAGGAATGTCCTTTATGTCATGGATGAAGCCACAAAATGGTACATGGATATATTTTCAAGGAATGCAGCTTTTCCATCTAAAATGTTGTAGGAAATTCCAGTCAACCTGTTACACCATGCATGGTGAATGGGAAATGCATGGACCAGGTGGGGAACTATAAGTGGAATTCAATGTAATTAATAATGTCACCCTATAGGGTTCTAAGCATGGGATAAACCAGGTAAATCAAGTCCTCCTCCTGCAGATGGATTTATTTATTTTGATCCAGTTCTGGTGTTCGATTGTTGTGTGGGCTTCAAATTATCCCAGTATCATTTGGCTCCAAAATGTCTGGAGGATCCTGATGATGGTGAACTGGTACTTGTTATCTGTACTATTGGCAGGTATAAAAACATGTCTTACAATGTCATATCATTCAATGTGCAGGTTGTCTTGCAGGTTGCCCAACTTTATCACATTTTTATTTATTTTTAAATCACACATACTATGTTTATTGTATGACTTCTTACTTTATGGTAAATGAAACTGAGGACAATTCCTATTTTCCATGGTAATGATTTATATAATACATGTCATTATTGATACTAGTATGTGCAGTGTACATGCCCTAAAAAAACAAGGATTGCTTATATAGCAAAAAGCTGAAATGGCCTATAATTTATGGACATCACTGCCCCCCTCTCAAAAACCTGTGTAATGAAGAACTGTGGAGTCCCAATCCCACACCAAAAGCAATTGATCAAAGTTTGCATGGTGCACTCTGTCATTGACAAATTCATTGATAGGTAAGTGTGAATGTTGCAGAAGCAGTGGATGCAAAGAGTACATGTCTCCAGGGATGGAAATCCTTGTTGGTTTCACACAACATCGAAGAATTCATCCCAATTGGATTCCCATGTATGGAACTGAGCCACTGTCAAGTCCATATTGATAGATGTTAGGACATTGTTCATTGCCAGCATGTTCAAGGAGCTTGTCATCTTTGAAGTGTATTGCTTGCTGATATGGAACAACAGTGTACAAAGGCTCATGTACTGTCTGAGAAGGAAACATGGTGGGTCACAGTTAACAGGCCCTGTTGACAAGTCAGCAAACTGATAGGATCTGTAATATGTGATATATACACTGACATCCTATTACACACAATACCAGAGACTCCAGTGTGGCTCTACAACTGCTAAGAACTTGATACATGCCACTGATGTCACTTTCACTAGCAGTGATGTTCAGCTGTTGAAGATCATGACATAGGATGTCAATGCAGTCAACAAACAATGGATTAGTTAGGATATTGATGGCACTGGCTTCTGGATGATATGCAAGTGTGACCAAATGTGGAAGATGCCCAGATATGGATGATGATATGTCCTGCATACAAACACCCAGGCACTCATGTGGAAAGGTTAGACTTTGAAGATTGGAAAGTGCTTGGACCCATTGGCACCATTGAGTGAATGTAAATATGCAATCACTGAGTGTCACTTCCATGAAGGGCTCCCAGTTCATGCCAGTTCCCAGTAGCTGACATAGATTAATATGCTCAAATGCAATTTTTATCATGTGTCCCTCTCTTGTGGAAAGCATAGTGATGATTGCAGGAAACTGATCCTGCCATTGGTCCTTTCCACCACATACATATATTGTGCATATGTATGGGATCAAGTGAGGAGTGTAGGCAAAAAAATGCAAAGGATTCTGTTGCTGAGTCTGATGGCTGATATATGTATCAGCCACCAACATACCTTGTGCACATACACACATCTGTCAATGGGTGAGACTTATGCTTTGTGCATCTATGCATGCTGTCAGAGAGTCCTGCAAAGTGTAGTCTATAATAGTATCTGATAGTTCTATTGGAATGTGAATGTAAGTAGTAGGAGGCCAGATGTTGGACATGATTAGAGGGTAATGGATGGAATCTTGTTTTGCCATGAGCCTTGAAACCAGGAAAGAAAATATGTACTTGTGTTGTGATCAGATCACTTGATTTGGAACATATTAAAAAAGCAAATGTTTGACATTATTAGACAGTACAGAGACCATGAGTGCTTATCGAATGTTGGATGAGATGTGTAGTCTGAGAAGTATATGAAACTGGTGGAAGAGCATGATCATTGCTCCTACAATACACAGAGTACAACACAGAAAATGTCATCATGCATTGAGTGTCTGATGAGACATCTATGGTTTGTGTGACATTTAGGCAGAAGGAGAGGGAATGCCATAGTCATACATATTTGTGACAACCAACTGGTGCTTAATTGGTATCTAGCAGTGATTTATAAGCATCATGTGCCTACAGTTGTAATTGATATCACTGGTGGCTCTTGATCTTGTTTATTTAAACATTTACTCAAAAATATAAATATGTACCATCCACTTAACCTGTCTGCACAATGATGACTACCAGCATTGTTTTTGAATCAGGATCTATAGTTCCTGCTGACAGGTTGATGACCTATGCTTCCATCACTGGACATGATAACCCAATCATAGCTCCCAACACATCTGGTAGCAAGCAAACTTCCATCAATAATGGGTTATCTCCCCCTCCCCACTTGAATCGCACACATTGCATCAAAGGCCATTTACAGGACACCATTCACAACATTGAGAGTGCACTCAACTCTGGAAGTGACCACAAGTTTTTCATAGGTTATCATTTTATATCACCATATTACCATTCCAACATTTTTAAGCAGTCAGTAGAATACATCTTCGCTGTTGACCATGAGTAACACATTGGAGGTACTAAGCTCTGCAAATGTGAATCATTCACCTACAAAAGACATCAATGCCAATGACTGTGAAGAGTTTTGTGTTATGCAAAAAGTACAGGATTGCTTCTCTATCTCCAAAAAAATAATATGATTCACTATGCATAGTCCAGGATGTCTGAACCCATTCTCCAACATAGTGATATTTATGGTGTTCCTCAAGGAGACACAGATGATATGGGGGTGTGTTAGGATCATGCCAATAGAAGAGAGAATGAATGCATGCTGACGGTGTCTGTGGGGTGCATGGACTTGGTGAAGCTATTAGCAATGTCACCCTTGGGTTGAAGCCCTAAGATAGATTACAGATGGAGTCCACAGGATGAGGATGAGTAGGATTAAGACAAAGTCAATGGAGTTGGAATCTGCAGACTTGTAGCAAGAGATAGATTAGGCTTGAAGGCCAAAGTGAGAATGAGAGTATTGGGCTAAACCAAGTTGATATTCGAACTGAGGTATGTACAAGTAATTCTACAGTTTATATACTAGAGCAGAGTCCATGGATCGGACTCTAGAATGTTATGGACATGGCTAGAAGATAATAAGTCTGGAATATTCTGTATCTAGAGGAGTTGAGGATTCTGTGGAATCTGATATAACTCCTACTCGGTACCGTAATGGATTCTAGGTGTGATAAATGAATATGTAAAATTAGTAGGTGAAATAGAGGTGAGATATGAAATAGAAACCAGGGATTGGAATCCGACGGGGTCCGATAAGTAGGTTGGAGCGATTGGAGTTGGCTAAGGTTGATGTCTGTCAGGGTCCATGGCATGCTCATTACAGTATCCCCTCCCTTAGTGCTCTTGCCCTCAAGAGTGTAGATCCTGATGACCAAGTGGGACACATGGAATTTGGTGCAGGAGTGTCACGTGATTTTCACCTCTTGATCTTAAACTGCCACTATCCCCAAATCCTAAGTCCCTCCTTGTTACCTTTGTTGATGTCCACTATCTACCACCAGTCTGCAACCCCAGAGCCATACATTGCGCTGCCTACCCCAAATGATATTGAGGTCGATGAACTGTTGGTGTTCTACACTGACAGGGATGCTGAGGAGGAATCATATCAGGCCACCGTGGAGACCCACAATGTTTGGAAGGTAGTAAAGTTGAAGGTGGAAAAAGCTGTGGAGGCTGCAGAGGCCGCAAAGAAGAAAGCCAAGGATAGAGCAAAAAAATTGGCTTTGTTGAAGGTGGAGAAGGAGAGGAAAGAGGCGGAGGCCATGGAGGCCAAGTGACTTGATGATGAGAGGAAGGCCAAGGAGGAGAAGGAGGAGAAGGAGAGGCAGAGGTTGAGGGAGTTGGAGACAAAGAAGCTGACAGTGTCGGAGGCCACGGAGGATGAAGGTGATGAGGGTAGCAACAGAGAGGAGGAGGATCTGAAGGCGAAAGTGAGGAAGGATTTGCTGGAGAAGCAGAGGAAAGTAAAGGGTAAGGGGAAGGTGGTGTCGGCTGTTGCGGGCACTAAGAGGAAGTTGAAATTGAAGGCGTATGTGCCAGTGAGTGAAGAGGAGGAATCCGCAGGGCCATTGGAGCGTCCTGTGAAAAGGGTCAGGGCAGATCCTAGCCCTAGTAAGGGGGGTGTTGAGTATCAAGGCAAAGGTGAGTATCTGTTGGTGTCTGCGGTTTTTACTAACTTGGAGTTTTTTAGAAAAGTGTGGATGGTGCCAGGCAGACAGGGCCTGATGTTTTCTGGTGGAGGCAGGATGGTCTTGTGAGTGTTGCAAGATTCGCAAGGCAAAATGTGTTTTTTCGGATGAGGCGGAGTCCACGGCTCTTGAAGATATTGTGGAATTACTTCAAGGCCTTCATGGATGAATGGACATGCTGGAGTAGAGAATGGAGAGGATGGAGGGCGAGTTGAGCACCGTCGGAGGCCGGGTGGACAATTTGGTGGACAATTTCCACCTGGGGGATGCGATTGAGTATCCTGATGATTTCATTCTGTCGGCATCCTCAGATGAATGGGCGACTTCAAGTGTGGAGTTGGGGGACTTGCAGGGCACCAACCCTGAGGCCCTCCATCAGGCCATGACCTTGCGATTGGATCAAGATGTAGCTCAAGTGTGGCACACAAGAGTCACATCCATGGAGTCCTTCAATGGTTGCGATCCTTTCAAGTTGGCCAATATGGAGCTATGGTGTGGAAGCCACGGGCAGGAGGCTTTGGCAACAGCTATTGCTGCAAGCCAGAAATTTCAGAAGGCTCGTAAGGAGTTTTATCGCGCTGGGGGCCATCGGTCAGAGTGGGCACTGTGGAAGGAGTTTTTGAAAGGTAGTGAGGAGTTTATCATGGAGGATTCAGATGGGGAGATGGAGCCAGAGGAAGTCAGGGAGGGAATGAAGCTGGGCTCAGGTTCCATCGGCATTGCAGATTTAGATGAATTGGAGTATGAGGGAGAGAAACCCAAGGAATCTGCGGCAGCCTGAAGATCCTGGCCTAGTAATATACAATTTTTTGATGTAGATAGATAGAGTACCATGCCTGAGGGCAAAAGTAAATAAAATTTCTTGATGTTTGAACTATAGTGACGAAAGGAAGAGTTGAAGCCAAGAAATAGTCCGACAGATTCCGTTCCCGATTAGGGAGTGAATTTGCAATAGTTTTCTAGAATCGAATTTGAAATTGGGGAATCGGAATCTGATGGAGACCAATGGGCAAGGAATCAAGAGGGGATAGGTATAGGCTTGGATGTAGCCTTGTGAATGGTGACCTTGGAGAGTGGTCCTGGTTTGTCTGGGTATTGACAGTGGAAGTCTTCAATGTAGTCTTCCATGGAGAATTCGGTGGCAGGAATCCAAGCGAATTCTTCATCAGTACCTTCATAACCCAACTGTTGAACACGATAGAGAAGGGGGCATTGGAACCGACGGTCGAGTTTAGAATCGAGAATTTGTGCGATTTTGTACTGTTCTTCACTATCGACTTCAACTGGAGGTGGAGGTGGTTGGGTACGATTAGGAATGGTATTGGTTTCCATGGGTTCCAATTGAGAGACATGGAATACGGGATGAATGGAACGGAGATCTGCGGGAAGCTTGAGAGTGAAGGAATGGGATCCAGGCTGAGTGATGATATCGAATGGTCCGAGGAATTTCTCAGAGAATTTCACAGTAGGGCGAGTAGTCCTGATGTGCTTAGCACTGAGGTAGACTTTATCACCTACTTTGAAATCCGAGGCTGGAGACCATCGCTTGTCGGCTTGGAATTTGTAGCAAGACTGGGCAAGAGTGATTTCATCATATAGGAATTGGTGGAGATCGTCAAGGTTGACTATGAAATTGCGGGCCTGAGCGGAGGTGATATCGCATTCAGGGTATACTGTGATGTTAGGATGGTATCCCTTATTAGCGAAGAATGGAAAGATTCTGGTGGGGGCGTTAGGAGCATTGTTGTATGTGAATTCGGCAATGGGTAGTAAGGTATCCCAATTGTCTTGTTGGTAAGAACAATAGATATGAATGTACTGTTCAAGGGTTTGGTTAGTGTGTTCAGTCTGTCCGTCCACTTCTGGGTGATAACCAGAAGTAAAGTGAAGCTCCATATCAAGGGCCTTTGCAAGGGTGTGAGTGAATTGGGAGACAAATTCAGAGCCACGGTCGGAAGTAATGTGATTAGGAACACCGTGTTTGGAAAATACATGGGTAACAAATAGTTGGATGAGTTCCACGGAGTTAATGGTATCATGAGTGGGAATGAAAATGGCTTGTTTGCTTGCATGGTCAATGACAACCAGGAAAGTGGTGAATCCATCGGACTCTGGGAGTTGTTCAATGAAATCCATGGAGATGGAATCCCATGGGCACTCTGGTACAGGCAAGGGTTTGAGTAGGCTGAAAGGGCAGTGTCTAGGTGTTTTGTTACGACCACAAGTAGTGCAGGATTTGACATAGTGGCAAACAAATTCATGCATCTGTGGCCAGGTATAATTCCGTCGGACTAGTTCGAGTGTTTGATTTTGACCAAAATGACCTGCCAAGATATGGTCATGATTGTTTTGTAGGACATGAAGATGGAGGTCCACAGAGTCTGGGATGTAAATGCGATTGTCAAGATGGAGTATTCCTGACTCATCCATGGACCACTGGGAGGAATTGGAAGGGGAAGAAGCGAGATGAAAACCTTTGGTTGCTGTGGAATCCATGGGCTGTGCTTGTTTGATATCAGAATGTAACTGATCAACATCCATAATAGCACTAGCACGGAGTACGGGACCTTCAAGAAAAGTAGCGCAGAGAGAAGCAGAGAGTTGTTCTTGAGTAAATACAGGATGGAAATTATGAGGATTGACTTGAGCATATTGACTATCCCCCTCTTTAGGGTAGATGTCCCATCATCTAGTGAGTGCGTCCGGTTTCCCACCAAGTCTACCCGGTCGGAACTGGATTACTAGGTTGAACTGAGAAAGGTATTCGGACCAATGGACTTGTCATCTGGTAAGGATCTTGGTAGTAGAGAAGTACTCAAGATTCTTATGGTTAGTAACAATGTTGATGGATTCCATGGAGCCTTCAAGGTAATGACACCAATATTTAAAGGCTTCAAAGATAGCTAGAAGCTCTTTATCATGGGTATCGTAGTTAAGCTCAGCTCCATGGAGACTGCAGGACAAGAAGGAAATAGGATCTCACCATCCTCAAGGTAAATAGAGAGGATGGCGGCAATAGCATAGTCGGAAGCGTCGGTTTCCACGATAAGTTGATGGTCAGGAATCCAGTGGGTAAGGATAGGGGCATGAGTGAAAGCCTGTTTAAGCTCATTGAATGCAGCTAAGCACTTGTTGTCAAAATTCCATGGAATACCTTTGCATGTAAGACATGTTAAGGGCAACACTATCTCACTGTATTCATGGATAAAACAGCAGTAGAAATTAGTGAAACCAAGAAATGATTGGATATCTTTGACCTTCCATGGGACCGGCCAGTCCACAATGGCTTTAACTTTGTCTTCAGCCATGCATAAGCCTTCAGGAGAGAGGATGTAGCCTAGATATTCCACGGAATCCCGATGAAATTCGCATTTGGAACCTTTGCAGTAGAGCCCGTTGGCTTGGAGTCTGCATAGGACCTCACGAACATGTTTTCGGTGTTCCACCAGATTTTCAGAGTAGATGAGGATATCATCAAGGTAGACGACAACGGAAATGTCAAGCATATTGGAAAAGATGTCGTTGACAAAGCGTTGGAAGGCCGCGGGAGTATTGGTAAGACCAAATGGCATAACATGCCATTCAAAAGAACCGTAGTGGGTGTGGAATGCAGTTTTCCATTCATCTCCTGTGGCAATACAGACTAGATGGTAGGCATGGTGGAGGTCGAGTTTAGTATACAAGCGTGCGGAACATGCGGAGTCAAGAAGGTCAGAAATGAGAGGAAGTGGGTATCTGTCTTTTTTCATGATCTTATTCAGACAATGGAAATTGACGCAGAGTCAGAGTTCACCAGTCTTCTTTTTGATGAAGAGTACCAGAGCTCTGTGGGAAGAGCATGTAGGGGAAATAAAGCCATTGCGAATGTTATTGTCAATAAATTCGTGCAAGGCTTTGAGTTCAGATTCCGAGAGGGAATAGATAGGACCAAGCGGAGGTGAAGTACCTTCCTCAAGGTTGATTTTGAGATCATAGGGACAATGCTCAGAGAGTTTTTTGGAGAGGGAATCACTGAATACATCAGTGAAGTTGTGATATTTATCAGGCACTTCAGGGCACTAATATTTGGCAGAGAAGGTTGGAGTATGAACTGTTGTGCACCCTCCTCTGTGCAAGCTCGTATGAAAGCAGCCATGGAAACAATGGAGATCTTGGGTGCTGCCAATGCAGCAGATGAAGGAATGGAAGGGTAGGAGTAGATCAGCTCAGAAGGTGGCAGATTCCATCAGGATTTTGAAGGAGGTTTGGAGGATGGAACAGGACCTGAAGGGTCTGTGCAAGCTGAGACCAGAGGGTTGGCAGCCATGGGAACATCTGAGGCAAGACTGGAAGGGTCTATGCAAGCTTGGGCTGAAGCATCAGAAGCTGTGAAGGAAGACACATCAACTAACTTTGAATGGAAAGTGATACTGTGTTCTACCCAGTCAATCAATGGATTGCAGCGGGAGAGCCAGTTGTATCCCAGGACAATATTACAGGATGAATCAAGACGTGTGATGTAGAAGTCGATGGGAATAATATCTCCCAATGGAAATCGTATGGAGAGAGTAATGGATTGGGAAATGTGAGATCCGGCAGAGCCGTCAAGAAGCCAAAGTTGGACAGGAGGTATGGATTTGGTAGGGAGATCATGGTCCTCAACAAATTTTGAGTCAATGAAACAATCACTAGAACCAGAATCAATGAGTGCTAGAAAATGAAGGATGATAGATATGGAACTGCCATCAGGCTCCGATCCAGAGCCAACTTCAGAAGACAAGGATACAGTGAGTGAATGATTGGAAAGAGCAGCAGCATTGAGGGTGATGATCTCCATGGTGCAATGACAGTCAACGCAACCCTGTCCTTGCATGGAGGAAGCAGGGCTGCTCTCTATTTTTCCGACTCTGACAGAGTCAAATCAGTAGATGCAGGAGGCTCAGAAACCTCAGTGGCATGGCCAAAGGTGGAAGCCGCAGCCTTGCACTTGTTGCAGTCCTCAGTCTTGTGCTTGCTACCACAGAACATGCAAAGGTTGTTCATGCAGCGGTGTTCCTTTTCCTCAGGTGTGAGCTTGCCATCCTTGCCTAGCTTGTCAGCATAGGGTTTCTTGGCAGTGCCGGAGGAATTGGAGGAAGTGGATGAAGGGGAACCCATGGAGCCATGGAATTGTATGAAGAGCTCAAGTTAGAACCTGAACCCTTAGGTTTGGAAGAGGAGGAGGTGAATGAGGGTTTATCATGGTTTTTGCATGCAATTTCAGTCTTCTGAGTCCAATACCATGCGTCGAGTTCCTGTGCTAGAGTCTGCATATCATGGAGGTTATTAGGCTTACCATGGTGAGCCATATCATCCCTAATCCGGGTACAAAGTCCGCGGCAGAAAGCATGGCAGAGGGAATTGTCACCATAGCCTATGACAGCAGCATGTTGGTTGAAATGGACTATATACTTCATAATCCGGTCTCCATCGTGCATGCAAAGATTTTCAAGTTCATCTTCAGCATCTCTGATGGCGTCAAATGGACCAAAGTTAGTCCATAGTTCTGAAAGGAAAGCAGCATAGGAGTATGCCCAAGCAGGAGGGTTGGTGTGGTTGGGATTGAGGATATCTGGTTCGAACCAGTCGAGGGCCACACCAGAGAGGAAGGAGATGGCATAGTTGACTTTAGCGGTTTCCATGTGGAAATCATCTGGCCTGTCATTAAAGTTCAACTGGAGCGAAACAATGAATGCCTTCAATTTCCGCAGGTCCGAGCCATCAAAGACATCAGGTTCCTTGACTTTAGTATGGACTGGCTGTGGGGTAGGGTTGTTTACCTGATTGCTGAGACCTTGGAGGAGATTTATGAAGTCGAGCATCAGATGGGCATCATTATTGTTAGGAGTAGGGGGATTACCCCCAGGTCCTCCAGGGCCGCCTGGATTAGGTGGACCACCAGAAGGGCGATTGGGACCCTGTGACTGGCACTGGTTGCGATTGCTAGGGGTGTCGGGTTCATCATTGGAGTTGTCATCATCATTGCCATTGTCTCCTTCATCAACAGGGAAGAGAGACTTAGATCGAGTGACTGGAGTCCATGGAGGGTCGTTCTGATATTCGCCCCAGCCGTTGGAAACAGCATGGTCAGCGACGAATGGATTTGGAGTCATGGTATCTGATTGACGAGCAGTAAAACCACTGTGCATGTAGGTTTCCCTACAGGAGTGATGGGAGGTAGCAGAGTCCATGCCAAAGAGATTAGAGTCTCCTTTGGATGTGGAGGCAGGAATATTGTTCATGGTGAAACAAGGTGGGATCATGTCTGAGGTGGACTGTTCAGTATGGGGTGGTTGTGTGGTTGTGCTAGACATGCCTAAAAATTTTGACTCAAGGGTTTGAGTTCGAATATACTGTTAGGATTGTGCCAATAGAAGAGAGAATGAATGCACACCGACAGTGTCTGTGGGGTGTGTGGGCTTGGCAAAGCTATTAGCAATGTCACCCTTGGGTTGAAGCCCAAGATAGATTACAGACGGAGTCTGCAGGATGAGGATGAGTAGGATCAAGACAAAGTCAATGGAGTTGGAATCCGCAGACTTGTAGCAAGAGATAGATTAGGCTTGAAGGCCAAAGTGAGAATGAGAGTATTGGGCTAAACCAAGTTGATATTCGAACTGAGGTATGTACAAGTAATTCTACAGTTTATATACTAGAGCAGAGTCCATGGATCGGACTCTAGAATGTTATGGACATGGCTAGAAGATAATAAGTCTGGAATATTCTGTATCTAGAGGAGTCAAGGATTCCGTGGAATCTGATATAACTCCTACTCGGTACCGTAACAGATTCTAGGTGTGATAAATGAATATGTGAAATTAGTAGGTGAAATAGAGGTGAGATATGAAATAGAAACCAGGGATCAGAATCCAATGGGGTCCGATAAGTAGGTTGGAGCGATTGGAGTTGGCTAAGGTTGATGTCTGTCAGGGTCTGCAGCATGCTCGTTACAGGGTGGACATAGTCAACTCTATGACCTTGACTCTAGCCCAGAAGGTTTGTGCCCTTGCATCTCCTCATACTGATGTCTATTGACTGTTTCACACAGTTTCACTGTGTATCACAATTATGGGGAGGAAGTTTACCCCCCAAGCTTGGTCAGCATTCCTGCCACCAACAAACTCTGGTCTGGATTGTAAATCTACAATGAATTTTGAGTGGAATGTCATTCAAGGAGCTGCAGGATGCTAATCACTTGTGTCCCTCTCCAGTGAAAAGGCAGCTTGTACTTTGTGACCTCAGCTTTATAGATGGTGACCCAGCAGAAAAAGACTTCCATCATAGTCAATGCAATATTGCAACATGGACAATTTATCTGAGTGCAATGATTGAGGAGGTTTGTTGACATGTTTTTGTTTCATTGTAGGACTCTGATATTATCACAGTGTTCTTTCTGCATTGCACATGGATGATGATGCCTTCATACAAATGCTGGTGTTCTTCCACCCCAATGTTAACAATGCTGTATTTATAATTTAATATGTTCAAAGGACAACATAGCTCCTAAAGAGTCAACATTGGTGTGCATATTTGCTGAAGCTGCCATTGCCAACAGTATGTATGGTATTTAGATCATCAGGGGAAAGAAGCTAAATTTTTGATTTTTTTGATTTTGTAGTTATAGCAGTTTCATTCTACATCCATGTATTAACATCATTAATTTTGACTTTCATGAAAAAATTATGATTGTTTTCTCTGTCTATAGCCAGTATGTCAGAATCACAGTGAACATCAAACTGTACTGCCACCTGATGCCAAAGAACCCCAAACATGTGACTTTTTTAAAATCTTTTTGTTCCTTCCATGCCCAATAAGCACAACATCAACATTGGCATTCATGTAATCATGACTTCCCTCTGACCATACATGGCAAGGGATATTGTCACCAAAAATAGCACCATTATCATTGACAACAATGAGCTCATAGCCTGAGGGCCCAATACTTGAACAAGGAAGAGATTGTGCTCAAAAAGTGACCTTGTCATATCTTCAAAAGATGAAGAACCACTGAAGACTAGGACACACACCAACAATTTCATATGCAAATCACTTTGTTGTTTCCCAGATATTGCTCACTGCTTCCAGGTCAGAAGGTTAAAGCATGAATGAGAAATCACTGTCAACAAATTGAAAGAAGTACTGCATCCAATGTCACCTTATCATAATTTTGATATTGATTGGCTCTCTTTCAGGTCAAGAAGAAGGTGTTTGAGTTAGAAGCAGCCCTATGAAAGTCCAGGGAGGTTCATTATGTGTCATTCATTTATTGCAACATTGACGTGATTTCAATATAAGAGACATGTAACATGAAGGAGGCCCAACATGATGCTGAGGAAAAAGTGGCTTGATACAACAAACAGCTTGACAAAATTTGTGAGGAAGCCAGCCTACCCAGAATAGTAAGTGTTATGCTTCATGAGGCCATTACTCTTGCCAACAATGAACAGGATGCATCTGATATTGAAGAGGATATTACATGTGATATTTGCATATTAGTTATGTTGTGTCCATTTGTGTATGCTCCATCATTTTCCATTCCCTTTTTTCTTTCTGACAAAATTTCATACAGTATGCCCTAATGTGGGCATGTATTGTGTCAAGGATGCACCTATGAATGATTCAAAACCATTCTTCACTCCCACTGGCAAAATACGGTCAGATATAGACACCAACCTGCTTACACCTATCATGTTTGCCATCAGCCTATACAAACTGCCCTCATCAAGGACTATAAGTTGAAATTAATCACACACAAGATGATGGCCATCCAAGGCCAACTACTCAGTGCATGATCAGGTGTTGTAATGGGTAGTACTCCAATGCGGATGTATGCCTGCATCCTCTATTTGTTTGACTTTAGCATTACACTTGTATATATAAAAACCCTAGTTACATACATACAGATATTAGTCTTTTACAATCACCTACAAGTACAATATCAATCTATTATGGTTGGCTTGTTCTATCAGGTGATTTAAGACCTGGCTCTACCTCAAGCCCTTACACTTTTTTGAACAACATAAGTAACACTTGGTGTTGTACCAGAACTGGCATTCTGGCCGCAATACTTCCTATTGGCATGAGCTTCCTTTTCCCAGACCACCTGGTTCGTCTCATTCAGAATGCTCATTGTGATCTGGATGGTCATCTATTAGGACCACTGAGTCCGAAATCAATGAACTATTGGCCAAGTTACCTAGTTCTATCCTACTTAGGGTGGCAGAGCAACAGCAAATGAAGGAAACGAGTGTGACTACACCCATTTTTGAATTCCCTGCAGTGCCACCTAATATCAACACCTCCCAGGTACCCACTGAATAAAAGGAGCTGGTGGGCATGCTGACAGTCAAGGACATACCTGTTCCCCCAGTCAGTGTATTAAAAGTAGATGATGTATTCAGTGATGGATACATTCTGTTTGCTATGACTCTTCACCCTAATGAATGCAATGAGCCTGAATTACTACCTGGCCCCCTTCTACCACAGGAGGCCATGACAGTTGCAGGAGGACTGAAGGTGTATTCTGACATGCATAACCAGTTCACAGGACAGCTAGTGAAAGGTCTGAAATGCCATGCCTATCAACGTTCAGACAAGGAAGGTCACACCATTTATGAATTCAATGGGGATATGATTAATCTGTTCCTCAACAAAAACATTATAGGGCCAGGAATGCTAGCATTGGACCTGGTTCCCATATTCAACCATGTAGGGACATTCCACCATAGCAGTGATGGGTTCTCTCAGCTTGGAGCTGCCATAGAGGAGTCCTCACAATGATTAAAAAATGGGAAAATCCCTGGTGTTGAAGGGGATGCCCATGCTGAACTGCATGAACATTTGGATATTTCTCACTCTAACTATGAGGAGTATGTACACAACCTGCATGTATGCAGATGTATACAGCTACTTCATCAACAAGATCTTTTTTTACACAAGGCTACATTACTGTCTGACTATGGGCTAGTTATCAATGTCCACCAGGTTGTTTCACATCCTGATAATCTGAAGATCAGTGTACAGCTACCCCATGTGGATTTGGACAAGTGCCAATGGATGAGATCAATGTCAACTCCCTTGAGCGACCATATCAACAAAGGGTGGGAAGGTATCCCTACCCTTTCTGATGATATTGGTTCTATTCCAGCTCCTCTCCCTGATAAAGGGAAGGGTAAAGAGGATTCTAGAAGGGCTGTCAATGAAGAGTCTATTTTGGCTAATAAGAAATGGACTCAATTGAGGGGTATGGTGTTGAGCCTAGACTTCCATGACAACGGCAACACCCAAAACTCTGAGAGAGCTAAGGAAATATGTGTGCAATCACAGTAGTCAAGGCTGTGTGTTTGTGCAAGTGGTTTGGTGCACCTCCATGCAGTCAATTCCTTTAGATGCAGGTATACACTTTGACTATACAATCTGGAAGTAGTACCCTTTAGCAGTCGAGTACTAAGAGGCTCAGGCTGTAAGCCAAGGGGATCTCAATAAACGAGATGAAATGGAATCTAGTATGATACAGATACTAAGAAACCATGCTAGATGCTCGGAACTGATCTAGAAAACTGTAAAACTGGTCTGGTAAACATGAGACTGGCCTAATAAATGTTTGGGCAATCAAATAAATATGAGGAGAATCAAATAGACATTTAGACAATCAAATAAATGTTTGGAGAGTCAAATAAACATGTGAGGAATCAAATAGACATGTGAGGGCTTGAAACGGAGAGGTACTGGATGGAAATATGATAACTGAGTGTCACGGCAATACTGCACAGCAACTGGGGACAATGACAATGACGTGGGTGAATGATGTGGAGCTAGGCCTACACTGGAGGCAATAATACCCTATACTGATGTGGGCAATGGAAACGATGACGATATAGAAGGTGAAGACGATAAAACGATCCTATCTGGTGAAATTGAAACGATGTTGCAGCATTAAAAGACAAAAGCAAGTTATCGGAGCAAGAATTCGTGTATTGGTGGTAATTAACACATCCAATAACGTTGAGACTATAGCAAGCAATGGGGGATAACCTGGAGCAAAAGAACTCCTTTCTCCTCTGTAGAATACGAGTTTTTATACTAAAAGTTTGGTTTTATAAATAGAAAAGATATCTAAGCATTGGTAAGGCTGTAAGTCCTTGGATTAGTAAATCCATAGTAAATAGAAGAAGTTTTTGTCAGCTGAGGCATAACAGCTTGTCTGTATTGCCGTGTCTGGATAGGAAACCATGTGGAAGTGGAGAAATGATGAGTAAACAGCTAGATGCTGTTTAACTGTGGACTGTGAGGGTATGGTACATGTTCTGAGGTTGATAAATGGATATAAGCTGCTGTGAAGACTTGGCAAAGTAACAGCCTGAGTAACCACAGTCTGGAGTATCCTGTATTGGGATCAATATCTTTGATGGAGGAGTGCAGGGTCTAAATGATGTCACTATGATCAAGGAATCAAGGGGCACATCAATTGGGTGCCTAGGAACTGAATGCTGGCAACTCCATTTTCAGTACGATCATTAATCAAAGGTGTATTGCTGTGATCAGTCATGGAAATATGGAGAATAAATATGAATGGAAAGGTATTAATGTGGTTTGCTGAGTAGTAACCATGGTATATCATGGTTATTGAAGGATATCAAAGGGTGTAGCATATAATCGAAGGTTGGGGCATTAAATTGAGTGCAGCAATATAGGATAAGGAAGATGGGAGTCAAATCTGTTATTATTGGGTAGTTGATGGATAAATCTGCAAATTCTGAGCATACAGAGCCTGGAGGCTCATCAACAGCTGAAAAGAAGCCACCTGTACACCAGTCGTCACACCCAGCCTAGCAAGCATGAGAGAGATATGCCAACCCCTGTGGGGATGAGTGAGAGAGCTCCCATTTTCAGAGATAGGCCTACCAATGAAGGAGTACCTCCATGACCAGATCCACTCTCTAGTAAAGGGCATCTGAGTTGATCAGATGAGTCCCCCTTAGGAAGGCTTCACCCACCTCTAGATCATAATAGGACACCACCCCCACCAAGATGACTGTCTCTGCTGCCTGGCAGTGGAGGACCGCCATCAAGTAATGGGGGAGGAGGTGGTTTCAGCTCTGGATTTACACCTAGCCACCATTTGTCTCAGTTTAGGAATCGCCCTCCTGGAGCTCAACATAGGTGGTGATGATCCGCTGCTGCCCCCACCACCTTCTAGTGGTGGAGGTTCCATGGACAAACAGTCTCACTGATCAGATAGTCTACGATCCTGCATGCAAACAATGAATTCGAGGAAGAAGACTTCGACTACCGACCAGTTGTGGTTGATGGAGAGAATCAGCTCAACTAAGTGTTCAATGAGTATAACTTACTGGTTAGCCAGGAATTATACCTGGACTTGGATGTGGACCCAGCCATGCTTTGGCTCATGGCTAGTGGTGCTACTAAATCAGGGAAATATGATGGTAAATTGGATCTCCCTGAGTTCAGCATTGTTGGATGGATGCAATTAGTAGGTCACTGTGGTGGCCTGATGTCTGTTATGGACAATGGGGACACAGTCCCTTCAGCCCATGACAGGCAGAGGAAATTGGCACTGCATGGGTTCCTCACCAGATCAGGCAAGCATTGGTACTCGACTTTTATTGACTATGGAAGGTTTGCATATAAATGAACATTTCTACATGTAATCAAGGCCATGTTCCATAACTTTGTATTTAAAACAGCACTAAGATCGGCATCCGAGGCCTATGAGGTGGTGACATTCCACTGGGATGGAGGGTTGTGACAGTTGTATGCTGATTTGGTATACCATGTCCAATATGTACCTTTGCAATCTGATGTATACAGTGTATGATGCAACATCATGGACAAGATGTCCATGGTGATCAGCAATATACTGTACAATGAAGGGTTCTTGGCGGAAACTGTTGTCCTGCCCCAGTATCATGAAGTGAGCCCTGGTTATTGAGCAAGGGCAGTGAGCAAAACAAATGTGAAGCATATACAGGCCTAAGCCTAGTATGGAGGATCGTTTGCGAGGTCAGGCACTCAAATTATGGGTGATTGGTGACTAACATCACAGGCCTGTCAGCCCAACTTGACAAAAGTTCAGCCCCCCACCAAAAAAGAAAGCAGTGGTAGTGCACTGTCAAACAGATCCTAAAGGTGGATTGAACTGGGCCTGAAAGGACCCAGATCAAAACTCCAGGAAGTGTTATGGATGTGGAAGTGAGGATCATATATTGATGGACCCTTCCTGCCCAAAATTTGACCAACCTCACTCCAATAACACCTCTAATCATATAGCCACTGCAAGGAGTGTCAATGGGGATGACCATAAACCTGAGGCCAGGACTGCTGAGCTGGTGGTTGTAACTGAGGAGCCTTATAGCAGCTCTCAATACTCCTCTGAGGAGTTTGAGGCTGAAATAATTGAGGATACATATGACCCTGGCTATGATGATGAATGGAACTGTGCAATCAGGGATCATGATCCTAATGCTCAGGAATATGTGTGCACAATTAGAGAAGGATCAGACAGTGAACATGATGGACTACTGCTAGATACTGATGATGAATGAGTGTCCAACAAGGATCAGGATGAGTGGACCCTCAATTTCCCTGAATTCATTAGAGCAGTTTGGGAAAATGAAGGTGCCTACTTGGCTACATTGGAACCAACAGTACATAGGCAGACTCTGAGTGGTTCTCACCTTACAAGGAAGGTGAATGAAAACTGGTGTCTCTCTGCATGGGTGAGGATTAATGGTGTCAGGGTGTTTACTCTGTTTGACAGTGGTAGCACTTCTGACACCATTAGCCCCAATTTTGTGCCAGCAGCTAACATCTGCTGCTACATCTGCTGCTTTGAGTTGTCTAACCTGGTGATACTACAATTGGGCACCAAAGCAAGTTGGTCAATGATTAACCATGGTGCCCAGGTGACATTTCAATTTGATGGCCCAGACAAATTGTTGTCTGGCCAAGGCTACTTTGACATAGCAAATGTGGATTGATATGACCTGATTGTTGGAATAGTCTTTATGCACAAGCACAGGATTGCTCTCAACTTCACAGCTGACTTGATCCTGTGGAAGGGGTGAGCTATGCTGACACTGTTGGAGGAGGAGGAAGCAGGAGCTTATCAGATGGTATGCAAAACATGCAATATTTCCCAAAACCTGACAAGATTGACTACAAGAGAGCAACAAGAATCTTGCTCAGGAAGGTAGACTGAGACCGCCCTGGAGAAAAAACACAACCATGGTCGAGGAGGTCACAGAGGAAGAGATGGGTAATAAACCTACTCTACCTCGTACTTTTCCTAGTATTCTTATCGGAATGAATGAACATGTCACAGTGGAAGACATAGAACAGATGGTGAATGATGCAGTTGAATTGAACCTGGACAGCAAGGGCTACAGATCTAACCTCCAGGAAGTGCATGAATTTGTGTAAGAATTTACAAAAGATTACTTTGAAGATGGCCCCCCTGACAAAGAAAATCTATGTAGGATGGCCATCAACAAGGTGATGCATCTAGCATCTGCTTGCTTTAAGGATCGAATGGTGGAGATGGGTCACCTTAAGAAGAAGGATATTCCCTGATTGTGGGAACAATGGATGGAGTTGTGTAAGGATATCCTTGGCAGAGTACCTGATAAACTGCCCCCACTCCATGCCGTCAATCATTCCATCCTTCTGAAGGACAATGAGGTGTGATATGCTTATTATCTGCCTTGATGCCTGGAATTTATGAAGGGACAACTTAGAGAAAAAATTCAGTGGTACACAAAGAATGGATGGTGGGAATCTGCTCAAACTAGTCAGGCAGCACCTATGCTCTGTGTACCCAAGAAGGATACAAAGCTGTGTACCACTGTTGACTGTCAAAAATGCAATGAGAATACTGTTAAGGATGTCACACTGCTCCCAGATCAGAATTACATTTGATTGAGTGTGGCACAAGCACTGGTATGATCCAAGATTGATCTCTGATGCATATGAACAAGTTTGAATCATCCCAGAGGATGTCTGGAAGACAGCATTCTCCTTAATTTATGGTACCTTTGTAAGCTATGTGATGCAGTAAGGGGATTGTAACACTCCTTCTACATTCCAATGACTTATGAACACTATATTTCAAGACTATATTGGGGTGTTTTTACATGTGTATCTAGACAATTTGTTTGTCTTCAGTGACACTATTGGTGACCATGAAGAACACCTCCACCTAGTATTTGAATGGCTCTGAGATAATGAGTTATATCTAAAGACTATCAAGTGCAAACTATATGCTGAAGAGTTGGAATGTCTTGGCCATAAAATTGATGACCAAGGCCTTCATGCTGGCTGTGATAAGCTGGGCATCATCTGCAACTGGAGGGTCCTAGGAATTACCATGACATCTAGAAATTCTTGGGATTGGTCAACTATCTATCCCATTTTCTCCCAGACATATCAGCCTGGACTATGCCTCTCTCAGATATATCACATAATGGCCGGCCCTTCTTTTGGCAGCCTGTTCATGATGTATGTCTGCAGAATATCAAGGATATGTGTTGTAAGATACCTATCCTCAAACCTATCAATGCATAATTGCCTGACCCAATATGGGTGGTTTGCGATGCTAGTATTAGGGGTATAGGCATGATGTATAGACAAGGTCCAACCTGGCAGACCTGTCATCCAGTGGGCTTTATGTCAAAGAAGTTTAGTGATGCCCAACGCCACTACTGTGTCTTTGAACAAGAGATGTTGGCTATTCTTGAGACTTTGCTCAAATGGGAAGACAAGCTGGTCAGATACCGTATTCATGTCGTTATGGATCATTGTGCCCTTGAATTCTTCAAGACACAAAAGAACCTGTCCAGTCAACAAATGTGCTGGATGGAGTACCTATCCCATTTTGATTTTGACATAACCTACATCAAAGGAGTATCTAACAAGGTGGTGGATGCTCTGTCTTGCTGCCATGAGTTTGATACCACATGCCCTATATGATGCTACAAGCACCCAACCCTGAAGTCACTTCACCCAGTGTGAGAGCATTCGCAGCAATGGCTAGACAGACACTAGCAGAGGCCCATGATGCCATTATTGCCAGCCATGTGTTTCAAACACACCATGCTAATAAGCATTGGGGCAGTGAGTCACCTCTATCTGCAGGTGTGAAAGTGTTTCTTTCTACTAAGAACCTTAGCCTTCCAAAGAATAAGGTGTCTAAACTCTTACCAAAATTTGTGGGGCTGTATACCATTGTCCAGGCTTGGCCCAAGACCTCAACCTATAAGCTTGAGCTGCTAGAAGACCTACAGAAACATTGTACTCATGATGTTTTCAATGTTTCTCTACTATGCCCATTTGTGGATAATGATGTCCTCCTCTTCCCTGACTGTACTCTATCTGAGCCCTACAATTTTAGGATGCCTGCAGATGGAGAAGAGGTTGTTCAGGGTATTGAAGGCCATTACTAGCTCAGCAACAAATTATTCATCATTGTTTGATAGGCCCTAGGTGACATCACCACAGAGCCTATACAAGGAGTGCAGGATGTTTGGTTCCTGGATGACTACCTTGAGCTGATGAATGTCAAACACTGGCATAACTTACCAAGGATCATGCCTCTACTAGCCTTTGCTCTGGGAGACCCCATACTGCCCTCACTCAGGTTGCCAAAATGGAAACTGGGCCAACCTAAGTAGAAGTAATGGGTGGCTGTGGTGCTGTACCTGGTTGGCATGCCATATTGATGGCTAACAGATTAAGGCCACACCAAAAAGAAAAGGATTTTTTTTTTTTTTTTTTTTGGAGCTGTGCTCCTCCTGCTCTCTCTGTCATGTCTCAACCTACTAACAGCTTCAAATTTGGTAGCATAGGTCCCAGTCATAGCACCCTTGGTCAGAATCAGGGTGCAATCAACCTTACCATGTTTTTTAGAGAGGGAGGGAATTCTAATGAAACCCTGAACCCCCAAAATCTGGGGCCTGCAAATCTATCAAATTTCCTCAATCCACCCAGACAATTTCATCATGGTTAGGGTGCTTCCATGTTCATGGGGGTACCCTACCCACAGACAATGTTCCATCCTCCCACACATCCTATGATGACCCCAAACCAACACCTGGTACAAGTGGGAGATGTATCAATCGGCTTGTGGCGGTATGATCCCATGACTCTGTTATGAAGTCACTTCCACTGTGAGCTATGCAGAACATTTTGGCACCATGTATCTGATATACAGTATGATCAGGTTCCATCGTTCTTGGAGGTGTGTGATACCGCTCCTTCCCTAGATTGAGACTGAGAATCTGTGCAATGGATATGGTGATGAGCCTAGACTTCCACGGCAATGGTAAAACCAAACTCTCAATGAATATGGAAATAAATGTGGAAACATGGTTATCAAGGCAAAAGGGTGCGAGTTAGGGTTCGATGCACCTCCGTGCAATTATCAATTCCTCTAGATGCAAGAATACACTACAACTTTTCAGTCAAGCAAGTAGTACCACTTGGTATTCAAGTACTAGTGAGCCTGGCCTTAAGCCAGTAAGGATCTCGATAACAAGAAGGAATGGAAGCAGGTATGATGTGAATACCATGAATCCATGAAGGAGAGACCAGAAAACATGTAAATATGTTGATGAGCCTGCAGGCTCTGTGCGCTCATAAATTCGTGGACCTGTAATAATTGAGCTACATTTCACACCCCTTCTGAACTTTCATATCAAGCATAGCCATGATCTTCAGGCACCTTGATCATGAATACCATCAAACCCCTTCCAGATCTGCATCACAGCCTTTCCTGATCATTTGGAATAGCTGCAGATGACTTGCATTCCATTACACAGTTCAAAGGACCAGTCAGCAAACTTAATAATTCGCTATGGTCAGCCACAGTCAAATCCTTACCAAGGCTGTTTAATTTGCACAGTTATGGCTTATAAAGTTCGCTTATAAGTTCGCTTGGTACAAGGATTGCTCAGAAGCAACAGCTACTTGCACAGCAATGCACAGTTGCACAGTTACTAGAGTTATAAAGCTGCTGACTGATTCCAACACAGCAGTAGTAAAGGGAGGTTAATAATACTCTATTCTGCAGTAAATAGTTCGCTTGTGTTGCAAATCAACCAGGCAAGGACCAATGTAGCTTACCTACAAGTATTTCTCAAGTAGTATAAAGGTAGCTAAGTAAAAAGTCGTTAGAAGGAGATCCCAAGAGACCCCAAGAGAGACACCTAGAGAATAAGTTTGCGAACTTGTTCCTTGTGTTCCACACCTATTACATCCGATACACACACCTGAAGTTTTAGTTCTCTACTGTTCATTAGAGAATAACAATTAGTGAACTTCCCTTCACTAAAAGTTACCTATAACTTCGTGTGCTTGCCTCTTGTCCAAAAACCTCGCTAGGAAACCTTTACTGGTTACCCTTGCATGGCATTCTCAACATCTAAAGTTCACTTGCATACCTGTGCGCTTCAAAGAGCAATCCGCAGCTAGGATTGAAGCCTTTTAGTCACTAACACCCTTGTAGAACCAATTCTGAACCTAGGAAACAACACCACTTAACTCTTATTGAGTTAGACACCTTGGACCGTTAGCTACCTTTCCAATAGAAGGAAAAGTTTGCAATGGCTCCCCTATTGAAGCCGACTCAAGATTGATACCAACTAGCTTGATATTAGGATCTTTAAACCTATATCTTGCTTGCACGTACTTTTCTTGGACAAAACTTCGCTACCACTCAGAACCAGAGCTTCATAAGTTCGCATAGAGCTTACTGACTGAAGCTACAGACAGATTTCCAAACCAAAACTTCGCACTGCATATAGGTTGCCCCCACTCAGCATACACCCATGCTTACGCATTGCTTCCCTTCAAGGAAACTTTGCATACATAACTTGAGCCTCTCTAGACCATTAGGGACTCATAACAACCATAGCAAAAGTTCACTACAATCCTAGGAAGCTATAGTCACCACACGGAGGTGCAAGACTAGACTCACTAGAACCTGCCTTCAGATTAGCTGCTTGATAGCACTTGCCATTATAGGTCTTGTGTTTTCTGCCTGCAGGAGTCTTTAGGTTCATCAATGTTAATACTGGAACGGGGATGGAAATGAGTCGACTAAACAGTTGTTAATTAGTTGAGGATGAATGGAAATATTGAGAAAATGTGTTGTTGTGGCTGGCGACAGTGAAAGATGGTGTCAAAGGCAGTGTCAAAGGATATAGAGTTAAGAGAAAATGTGAATAAATAGAAACTTGTGTTGCTATACTAGTATGGCAATGCTGAGACAATGTCAAAACTGGTGCTGGTGCTAAATGATCCTATCTGATGTCAAACTAACCTATAACTCCACACTGGGACTTTCCTATACTGATCCTATATAAAACTTGCTAAACTGGTCCTATACTGGCGAAACTGATCCTAAGTCTGCTCAGAGACTACCCAAGTGGGTGACAGTGATGATGGTGAAAGATAAAATGTATAAAAACTCCAATGATGTGAAAGTGAAACTGGCTGCCTGGTAAAAGAAAATGTTGTACAAGGTATGGCATGGCAATCATGTATTGGCACAATAGAGTCATGTACCAATAGTGTTAAGAGCAAAGAGACTAGCATAAGATGCCGCTTCACAGTTAAAACCATGGAATAACTCTGATGAGTTTGAGAATTGATGTGCAATCAAGAATAGGCTGAGAAAAACAGTGTATTGCCAGGGAACAGTGAATAAATGTTGTTTTACTGGTGATAGACTGGTGCATAACAATTGACATAGATCGTGGTCAACTTGAAGGTGATAGACTCAATGTATAACCATAAACTGGTGGTAAACTGTCCTTTTTCTACATTTTCTAGCTAGTTTTATACTACAAGTACAGATTTATAAATAGTATCTTTATACAAGACTTAGTAAGGCTGTAATGTCATAGCTTAGTCAATCCTCGAATAAACATATGGTTTTACTTCTTCTAAAGTAACAGCAATTCCTCTGCATTGCCGTGTCTGGATGGAAATCATATGAACTGAGGGCCTGATGAATGGATCAGTAGGTGCTGTTTAGCTGCAGACTGGTAGGGTATGGCAGAGATAGGGGTGAATCACCTCCTCACCAGAGGATGAGAATGGAGGCTGGCTCTCAACTGGGCCCCCACTCCCCCTTCCTGCCATCACATAGCTAATACCCAATGGAGGCCAGGCCCCCACCTGCTCCTAGGCACCTCTCTCCACCACAGGGAGGTCCCACAGATGCTATGGAGGTAGACAATTACACTGCCACTCCATCTTCCTTGACCTTGGTTAAAAAAGCTGACAAGGGAAAGCAACCAGAGCAGGCCACATCATCACTGTTCATACCCTACAAGAGCTCTCTCCATAGGACAGAGAAGAACATTCCTTTGTCCATGGTCTGGGATACTGACTCCTCCTCTGACGATGAGGAAGAGAACATCAAGGAACACAATGCCCAGATCAAAGTGGCACTAAATGTGATGATCCACCCCAACCATCAGGGCTCCCAGTCTCTTACTAGTGGATGGGAGTACTACCAGGCATATCCCCCCATATCGGCTATGGTGGCTCAGAGCCTCAACCAGTCGAGCAAGAATTTGCCCACACCAGTGGAGAAATATGGATGAGTGGAGCCCCATCTCCCTAGTACAGTGGACGAGGTGCAAGCGGTCATCCATGTCATAAAGAAGGACTCTGCAGGACCAGTGGCATGTCATTGGTGACACATCTACCTGTGTGCTAACAATTGGCCTAGGTGTGCTGTGCTGACTCCTGGCACCTACTGGCTGGTTTCTCATTGGCCAGAACAAGTTGGGATTGACAACAAGGGGTCCAAATTGGTGTTCTCACCCACAAAGTTGGCCATGCCAGGCAAGGATTCTCCCTTGACTGACTGGTTTGCATGGTGCCTCTGGAATCACTGGGATGTGAACTGCCCTGGTGTATTTGTGATATGCAATGGCCCAGTAATCTGCTCCACTGTGGAGGCTTGGTGATTGAGTTGGGACTTATCTCCTACTTGAACCCAGTCTCACTTTCAAACACAATTCATCAAGGTGTTTGTCATGCTGGCACTCCACCCAGGATGGTATGGAAGATACCTCAAGTATCATAGTCTATCAGTTGCACCCTGACTGGACCTCAGCACTTGGTTCACCATTGGATTAGAGAATCTCAACTTATCCACCATGTGCCAGTTTCTGGCAGAATGTGGGGTATCGAGAAATAGTATGTTCTCATACCTCTTGTTTGCCTGAACCTGGGCCCAATGCATGAAGGCTCTCTGGCCAAATCAGTTTGAATACTGGAAACTGGAGTTACAAACGAGTGAGGCAGATGCAAGGGAGACTGATTATGTGGAACCTCACTGGTAATGTATGCTTACCTGGTCTCTGCCTTTGATCAAAGGTTGGGATCTGAGCTACATCATGCACTACCATCAAGAACGAGCAGATAGGCTAGACCAGGAATTGAAGGATCGCCAAGGATCTCAATCTGAGGTTCACTCTGACCCCCCCCCCCTCTTACAGTGGTGCCATGAAACTTCACTTCTCCTGGACTGGGAAATGATGAAACAGCATCATCTTCCATCAGCCAGTTGGAGGATCTGCCTAAGAATGGATCCCCTTCTGATATTGACCAGGTCACCACAGAAGAAAGCATCGCCTCTGCCTCTATCAACTTGTCAGCAGGCCCACCCACTGGTGACCCACCATCAAGTACCACACCCACAACCTCTGCTCCACTGCCTAATGCTCTTACCCCCACCAAGTCTGCCAATGTCATTTCCACATGCCCTATGGACGATGGTGGAGATGTAGTCATGGGAAATTTGAACGATGCTGCTCTCAAGCTAGCAATGTCTATCCCTCTCCTGCCCGACAATGACAAGCTCTGATCTACACCGAAAACATACTTATTTAGTTCCCTATACTTCTTTGGAGACCATGGAATGATCTGGGAGAAGGGTGTAATGGGTAGTACCCCAATGCAGATGTATGCCTGCATCCTCTATTTGTTTGACTATAGCATCATGCTTGTATATATAAAAACCCTAGTTACATACATATGGAGATTAGTCTTTTACAATCACCTACAAGTACAATATCAATCTATTATGGTTGGCTTGTTCTATTAGGTGATTTAAGACCTGGCTCTACCTTGAGCCCTTACAGGTGTTCTGGAGGATAATTTGTAGGCATGCTTTTTCCTCCTTGGCCAGAAGCATAGACTGACATGGGAGATGTACTGTTGATATCAGGGATCCATAATGTACATATATGCTGCAATTCATATGTCTTCTGTAAATGTATTTCAATGAATAATTGCCACATGAATTGATGCAACTGCTTAGTTTCACCTGTCCTTTCCTTCTACTCTATCATACATTCTAAAGATGATCACCATCAGCAGAAATGGAATGCAAGTAAACTTAACCCATCACTGCCAAGATATCACTGTATTTGCTTCTCATCCTTCTCTGTCTGCTTCTTTCATCAGTGCTGTAACCAATTTTCTTTGGCCAGATGTCGAAGGAGTTGTGATTGATGAAGACGATTCAGGACCACAGGCAACACATCTTGTTGTGGAAGGAGATATGGAGGAAGGAGTCAGTGAGCTTCCCATGAACAACTTCGTTCAACAGCTCCCTACACTGCATACAGCTCAATTTTACCATGTCATTGCTGGAAGCACTCAAACAATAGCTTGGAAGATGCCAAGCCTTCATTAGCTTTTCCTGTGGAACTCATCCATGTCCTATGAAGGACTGCAAGTTCTGTTAAGCCTCTTACTGAACCTGACCCATTTCACCATAGGAGGCTGACAAACTAGATGCATTGTAGAACATCACTTTGGAGACAGCTTACTGGAACATTGTGCCAGTGATGAAGCCATTAAAAAGCTTCCCAAATCACTTAGTTATTTGCACATCAATATTGTAGCATTGGTTGGAGAGAAATCATTGGATGCGACTATGGGTCCATGCCCATGAGTAATGTGCTGGTTGTCAAATTTGGAGACAAGTTCCTCTCATCACCTTGGAACTGAAGCTCTTTTCCAATGATATTAGGATTAGCCATAAGCTGCTTTCTCTGTGCACAGCAACAGTGGAAACAATTCACTTGTATTTTTTAGGTTTGTTTTAATCCAGCTTATGTTGAATGCAGAATGATGAATATCACTTGTGAATCAGACAGCTTTGTTGGGAGTGCATTCATGGATCTTGGACAGACACTCCACCTTTGACATTTTCACATCCTGACATCCGAGTTGTGCCTGCATGAACTGCTGAATGTACTACAAACAATTCGTTCCAGGGTGTTTGAGGACATTCACATCTTCATCATTTTGATGTCCTTTGATCACATGCTTGCAGGCCTGAAATTGTGGTATGATTTGTATGCTGCAAATGAACTTAAGGCCATTCACGTCATCCATCTCACCTTTTTAGTCAAGGAATTAGAACCCCAAGTGGCCATGCATACATACTATACCACCTTGGTGGCCACCAAGACAGAGAGAATGTGCTAGGATGGATTTATGAAAATTGCCTGATTTAAGGACAATGGGTTTTTGGCATGTTTTGCAGACACCACAGGTGTGTTATCCCCATGTTATGTCTTGTCATCATACTTACTTACTCATAGAATGTCATTGCATCTGCAATGACTAATAACACTGATATCCACAAAAGCACATTCTGTGTTCCAGTCAGTGACAAGAATATCACTGGAAATGTATGAGAACAACAGGATGAAATTGTTTGATGCATAAATATAAATACAGAACACCCATATGTAACAATTATTTTAATCGTAGGCTTCTTCAACAATGAATCTGAGAGGATGACATCAGTTTTAATCTTCACTGTATGCATGACAGCTTACTGCAATGCATGAGATGCAAGTAGCCCCAATTCCCCTCGCTCAATGTCAATGACATTACCCTCTGTAGTTTGCTTCATGATAAGAATGTTTCCTTTGAAATGAGTATGGTTGAAGGTGCTTCCACTAATGTATTGGTTACAAGGGGCCCATGTTTCCTCAATGTGATTGGGAATGTGATACAGAAAATAGAAAAACATGCCCTCATCACAAAGGAATCAATGGCACAGTTGGGGATTGTTAGATCTTGTACTGATCCATTCCTGCATGTAGTACATCTGACCATACATGCATAGGACATATGTGATTACAGGTCACAAGCAATGCATACCCAGCATGCAACTGGCACAAAGATCACACCAATCTTACATTTCATGACAATGTTACCTTGAATAAATGAATTCAGTTACTCTCACATGGTTCTCTAGAATGCGATTATTTTGCAGCATTACCGATGTCTTGCTGGTGGAGCAATGCATCAGAGAAAACAGAGGTAAGATTGAGTGAGAATGAGTTATCACCCCACTATGCATGATTAAGGATGGCAAATTTTCTATGTCATGTGAGTATGATCACCTCAAACAACAGGGGAAAAAAAAAGATTCCTTGTGATACAGGATCAAACATGGAAAGTCATATCAGGACATGTCCAGAAATGACACATTGCAAAGATTGATCAGTTTACATGCTTGCCATTACAACCACAATCATCATCAATCCACAGTGGCACATGTGATCAACTCTGGCCATTATACACCATTGCATTGCTGTAATCACTTGCTAACAGGATCTGAAGTTGATTCACACCTTCTTTTGTACAGCCATGTCAAATGGATGTCTGCCTGTGGAGCTAATTGCCCACATCATTCACAATGCAGCATGTAATGTGAAGACTCTGTGCCCCTTTTATTCCATCTGGATTCCATTGACTAGACCAGCTCTGTTTGATGTTCTGGTTGCAGATGGTCAATGTGACATGTTAGCATGGTGCAATTTATTCACATCAGCATCTGACATTCCTGACCATGTCTGTCACATTACATTGACTCCAGAGGGCCTCACTCCTGGTAATTCAATTACAGCTGAACACTTTCTGCATTACTTCCAACATGCTTTATCAGTCATACTACTTTCATTTGAGCTTAACTATGATATACTTGCTTTGTCCCTACTTCATACAATACACTCTCTGATACTTCACAATTGTCTCTTAGACAATGTTTTTCCCAATTTGAAATATGTGTTCCCCAACTTAACAGTGTTACACATCATTGATTTCATCGCTGAAACCTTTGGTCTCATGTTGCTGCCAAAAAAGCTGAGAAGCATCTTCCCACCACCATAGCATTCTTGTTTGTCAAAACTCATAGCACAAAAACAATAGATGTTTGTTTGGACTGTATGGCCACAGATGAATGGTTTTAAGGAGTGAGAGATGTGGAGATCCAGGGTAATGGACTAGTGTTGGATCGATTCTATTCTCGGTTACCTGACTCCAGTAACAGACTGAAGAACATCCTGTTGTTCAATATCAGTAAGTCTGTCTGTTTATCTGATAACTGTTCCTGAATACTCAAACAGATTATATGCTACCAGCACTGGTACTACACATTCTATCATATGTCACCACAATCACGACACTATATGTCGATGGCATTCAGTCAGGTTCAATGAACCTACAATGGTCCATTCTATGTTTGGCATCTTTGTCCTATCTCCAACGACTGAAAATCATATATGGCACTGATGTGGCCTTGGATGGCCAATCTCTACAGCATTGGAATGATATGATGCACTTTCTAAGCCATGAACAATTTCCACAATTACAAATGGTGTCTATCACCATATACTGGTCCACTTGTCACATGAAGGTCCATGCCACCAACTTCTGCAGACAAATTCCAGTGTCTTTCCTGACATACAACAACTCATTGCAGGTTTGAGTGCATTGTGGTAAATGGTCATAAACTTATTTCATGCATAGGTGGCTGTGACAACAACTCATGATCATCCTTTTCATCATCTCAGATCACTGACCTGAGCATATCACTTAGGTGAGGATGTCCACATGTTTGCTCATTTTACATATCATTGTAACAACACCAAATGCACCCACTATACTTCACTCTGTTTACTCTAACCAATCTGGATGTTACAAGGGCTTCATGACACCACCCTGTTCATGTGCAGTGGTGTTATAGGTTTCAAATTCTGTTGAGCCTTTTACTGAACCTGACCCATTTCACCATAAGATGACAAACTAGATATGTCAGGAAATATCACTTCAGATACAGCTTAATAAGACTGGTAAAACTTTTGGGGATTTACAATTGTCCCATGCTGGTGGGGTTGTGATATATTCAATATTCAGAATGAGGGTGGCCTAAATACACTCATGAAGCCAGATAGGAATGCAATCAGAAAAAGGTGTCCCACAGCATAAAAAAGGTAATTTTCAAGATGAGATCTATGATGAGAACTTTACTCCACTAGAATGCATCCTTTAATCACACCGTCATCTTCCTGCAATTACTGCATTGTCTTCTCTTGATGAGGTATGTAACATTTTTGTCCTCTATGATCACTACACCAGATGGAGCGAGCATTTCCAACCATTTGTCTGAATCTGTTCCTCAAAATGATGTCCTGGCAAACAAAAGAATGAGGAAATGGTGAGTACTCTTACAACATCAAATGAGTTGTACCTACATGATAGAACAAAGATGAATTAGTGTCTGCAAAAGGTGTTTGAATATAAAATTTAGGTCAGAGTTGTATCACAAATGAGGGTGAGTGCTTCATGTGCCCATCCATTACAGAGTCCCCTACAGCAATGTGATCTCTATGTGCTTGGAGGATGCCTCTCCATGAGAGAATGAAAACCCTATAGCAGTCCAGGCCAAGGAACTCCCCTGGTCACATATTCATTCAGTCCAAAACACTGGAATCATCGACATTGATTCCTTGCCTCACTGTTCACATTGTCCTGACCTCATATTCACCAGATAATTTATCAAAAGGGAAACCCAGCAACATCAATATCAATGAAGATTCGTGACTTTCAAATCCAACTATGAAGAATCTGGATGATCAGGTGAATAGGAGCAGATGGACACACAATTCCATAAAGAATCCCCAGTATATTATCAACCCAGCCATGCATACCATGTATGAAATCACTGAATCCACTGACAAGTTGCAGGTCTGCATTAAGCTGATTCAACATTGAGGTAATTGAAAGAGAAATGTTCACACACATGATTACTGAACACTAGATTGGAAGCCAGTATATGTGATCACTCAGTCCAGAGCTGTACACTTTCACTGATCAAAACACTTTCCAGTAATTCAAACCTCCTACATAATTAGCTCAGTTATCGTTACTGAAGGTGTGTCAATGTATGTATGCCTGAGAAAGATGTTAACGCTGTTCTTTGTACAGATGCAGTTTAATATATTCAATACTCAGTTTTCAGCGGTCGGCTTCAACACAGACAGCAATGATGAACATGCTCAACTTTTAGCATGTCTCCAAAAACTGCTGCCTGAGCTTTGACAAGTTCTGGGACATCATTTTATCAACAAGGATCAGTTGGATCTCGTTGTATAGTAAGTTGATGACTTGAGATTGAAATTGGGATGTCAATTTGATTCAATCATAGTGACCTCATCAACTTCAGTGCAGAGAATAATGTCACTGCATTATTTAGCACTAGGAGGTGGCTTCTGGGAGTAGTATGCTGGATGATAACTGGTACTGTTGCCACCTTTATGACATATGCCATGTTATATCCTGCTCCATATCACACCACAGGAGCTAATGGTGCACCTGATACCCTCTCTATCCATTACCCATTCATAAACAGGGCATTAATATACACAATAAACCTCGTTCTTCAGTGGTACATGTTTGTATGGTGAGATATCAAACATACCAATTTTTTTTTTTTTTTCTTAAGACAATCAATGGAATGGAGAACAACTGACAGAGAGATGGGAATCATTGAAATAGAGGTCCTCACATTGTCATACATTTACATATATACAATTTCTAAATATCCTGCTCACTTATATACTTGATTTTAAAACAACATTTCATTTTCCGAGTCCATCCACTCCATGAGAAAGAATCAGGGACCTGGTGCTTGCCACTGCTACCTGACATCTAATCTTATCAGGCAATGCCTATCATTATCTTATTATATCTCAGATACCTATGCAGTTATCAGTCCAGTTACCATGATCTTTATGGATGACTTCAACAATTGTACTATGGCTTGCTACAATCACCCTCCCTATCCTATTGTTTTCATTGTTTCATACATGGTATAGTAGTACAAGTTGTCTCACTTGTAGACTTGACAGTCTCAGGCTGGCTGACTCATCCTTCCTTTTTCAGTTTAACACATCTCTTCTTCTTACTCTTCCCTTATACACTTTGTTTTGCTGCCATTCTCATTTACAGACTGGTATTCCCTTCCAATGCAACACCATGTGGCTCTGGGATCGATGAGCACATGAATTCCATGCTTCTGCCTTTGGGCATCAATGTTCAAGATTAAGATACCAATGTTCACCAACAAAAGACCTGTCTTGAATGCTGGCAGAGGAATTGACATGGATCATATGGGTGTTGGCTGCTAATACCAGTATGTTACTCTCTTCTAAATTCACTTATTTCTCTCTTTAGTTTTCTTCCACCACTATTCCCCTCCCTACCCCATCTGACACAAAGGACCAAGGCCGACAGCAGACAGATCTGGCTCAGAACATGCTGGGAATTGAGCAACAATGGCTTGGACCACCACTCATATGCTGAGCAGGGCAGCAAGCTCTTCCTATTCTACAGTTGCATGTATCCCAGTCAATCTTGCTCTTGCTTGAGGTTAAGGTCTGTAGCTATGATATCTGCCTTCTTCTGATATATTTCTTCTTAGATATAGCTAAATACACAAATATGCTATCATCTACAGGCTCTGGTGATGCAAGAGCATGCGTATGGCTACCCCACACCTGTTATCTGTACCTGTGTCAGAAAATTTGATTTTACCTTCCTTTCCTTCTTTCCCCAAGCACTAAGCCACCAAGCGAGTCCATGAGCCTTCAGAATCAAACCTAGTAAGTGGTCTTATTGCTCTCTATACTGATTTACTTCCTAGATATATTTTCATATCAACAAAACCTCAATTGTCCCCCATGCCCAGCCAATCTGCAAGCAACTCATGTCCTCGCACAATTGTCTACATCTGCATTGATGTATACTGTGACAATGGACTACTCATTTATGGATCTATTATTAGACCCTTGCTTTTAGTATATAAGTAGGATAGCTCTCACTGTAGTATCCTCAGCTTCAAGCTAAAGTTTACACTGAATTTGGCTAGTCAACTCAACACTCAGACTAAGACATTAGTCCTATGCTCTAGTGCTCCAAACAGTCCAGAGACTCCCTGGGTGATTGTCCTAAACACAAGGCAGCCCTCAGTTTACTCTTGTTTGGTTCACTTAGAGTTCAGGTCTAATGATTAGCTTGAAGCTTCTAAATTTTCTTTTTCCAAACAACTATTACACTTGCTGAAACCGAATGCCTGACATTTTCCACCACACCAGTTTTATCATTGCCTTTTTCTTAACACTGTTCCTCAGGGTCCTGAGTGCATTCTACCTCCCCTATCAAGTCCAGTGGCTAATTAATTTCTGGTACCACCACCAACAAAACTGCCTCTGTCACTAGTATAATCACATCCCTAATGGTATTCCCCTCCAAGCCTTCTACTCTAGCCTATACCTCCCCCACCACCATAATATCCCCCAGCCTGACAGATCAGAGTCAGCCTTCCCCACATTGCTCTTTCCTGTACTCAGCAGTTGCCACAGCAAAGAGGCTCTTTGGATCTCTCAGGAGATGGACCTCGAAAGCAACATTGGAGAACAGGAACATGGTATTCTTATTTACAACACCAATGAGACCCCAGCCCTTACTATACTTGCTGCCACCACCTCCTCCACTGTCACCACCACTACAGAACTATCAGCTTCCTGAGCCATGGTTAGAGCCCAAGACTCCCTTGAATTCTATGAGATCCCAGACCCAGTCAACTCAGGCCTCTCTACAATTATCATTGACAGTGACAGCAATGAATTGTATCACCCCTATAGTCTCACAGAGTCTGAGTATGAAGCCTATGGTCCTAGCATTCACTCTCCACAGCTGTTAGGATCATGCTAATAGAAGAGAAAGATGAATGCATGCTGACAGGATCTGTGGAGTGCATGTGGGCTTGGCAAAGCTATTAGCAATGTCACCCTTGGGTTGAAGCCCTAAGATAGATTATGGATGGAGTCTGCAGGATGAAGACAAGTAAGATTAAGATGAAGTCATGGAGTTGGAATCTGCAGACTTGTAGTAAGAAAGAGAGTTAGGCTTGAAGGCCAGAGAGTGAGTAAGAGAGTATTGGACTAAACCAAGTTGATATTTGAACTGAGGTGTGTACCAGTAATTCTACAGTTTATATATGAGCAGAGTCCATGGATTAGACACTAGGATGTTGTAGATGTGGCTAGAAGAGATATGTCTAGAAGGTTCTGTATCTAGAGTAGTCAAGGATTCCATGGAATCTGATATAACATCTACTCGATACTGTAATGGATTCTAGATGTGATAAATGAATATATGAAATTAGTAGATGAAATAGAAATAAGATATGAAATAGAAACCAGGTATTGGAATCTAATGGAGTCTGATGATTGACTTGGTATCATTAGAGTTGGCAAGGATTGGAGTCTGTGACTTCTATATGATATGCTCATTACAGTATCCTCCCTTAGCATTTTTGCCCTCAAGAGTGCTGATCCCAATGACTGAGTGTGACACATGGAATTTTATGCAGGAATGTCATGTGATTTTCATCTCTTGACATTGAACCACTACCATCTAAACTTTATCAAGTCTCTCCTGGCTATCCTAACAATGTCCTCCACCTACTGCCAGTTGCTTATCTCAGAGGCATATGTTATGCCACTGATGCCAGATGATGTTGAGGTCAACAAGCTCAAAGCCTTTTATGCCCATAGAGATGATGAAGAAATGACTTATAAGGAGGCCATGGAGAAGCACAATGAGTGGAAGGTTGAAAAGGTGAAGTTAGAGAAAGCTGTAGAGGCTGTGAAGGCAGCAAAGAAGAAGGTGGAGGATAGAACACAAAGTTGGTTCTTCTGAAGGAGAAGAAAGTGGTGCAGGCTGTGGAGGTAAAGAGGTTGAAGGAGGAGAAAGAAAAGGAGAGGCAGAGGCAGCTGGAGTTGGAGAAGGAACAGGAGAAGGAATGTCAGAGGCAGAAGGATGTAGAGGCTGGGGGTAAAGTGGATGACAGAGCTGACAGAGATGAGGAGGATCTGAAGGCTGCAGCTATGGAGTAATTGGTGGAGAAATGGTGCAAGTTGAAGGGCAAACAGAAGGTGATTTTGGGCACTGCCAGGGGAAAAAGAAAGTTAAAGTCAAAAGAGTATGTGGCAGAGAGTAATGAAGAGTCCATAGGGCCATCAGAGCAGCCATAAAAGAGGGCAAGGGTGGATACCAGCCCCAGTAAGGGAGTTGAATATAAGTGTAAGGTGAGTGAACATTGGAGTCTGCAGGTAATGCTGATTTGGATCTTAGGCAAATGCAGATGGTGCAAAGCCAATAATACCCAGTGCGTTCAGGCAGAAACAGGGTGGTCTTGCAAGCACTGCAAGATTAGAAAAGCCAGGTGCATTTTTCAGACAAGACAGAGTCCATAGTGCTCAAGGACATTATTGAATTGCTTCAAGGTCTGCATGGGCAGTTGGATGTGTTGTATAATAGATGATCAGTTCATCTACATATGTGATATGCGCTGTATCAAGCCAATAGTATTGCACTTGGCTGAGCTCTGCAAATGCATGAGGATGTACACTACAGTACCTACTTATATACTAAAAGACTATTTACTAGAATCTTCTATACATTTCCTACTTCTTCTTTCTTAATCAGCATCTTCAGCATGATGCGAGATGGCCATATTCCAACAGGATGCCATAGAGGAGAGGATGGAGAAGATGGAGAGTGAGTTGAGGGCCATTGGAGGCCATGTGGATAATTTAGTAGATGATTTCCACCCTGAGGATGTAGTTGAATATTCTCAAGACTTTCTTCTGGAGGCATCCACAGATGAATGGGCAACTTCAAGCACAAAGTTGGGCAACCTGCAGGGTGCAAATCCTGAGGCCCACCATCAGGCCATGACTTTGCACCTGGATCAAGACATGGCTTAAGTATGGCATGCAAGAGTCACATCAGTAGAGACATTCAACAGCTGCAATCACTTTGAGCTGGCAAATATGGAGTTATGATACAGAAGCTGTGGAAAGGAGATGTTGGAGGCAGCCATTGCTGTGAGCCATAAATTCCATGAAGCTCATGGGAAGTTTTATAGTGTCAAGGGCTGTCAGTTGGAATGAGTACTGTGGAAGAAGTTCTTGAGAGGGTAGTGAGGAGTTTTTGGTGGAGGATTTAGATGGGGAGAAGGTGGAGAAAGGTGGAGTTAGTGTAACGAGCATGCTGTGGACCCCAATGGACATCAACCTTAGCCAACTCCAATGGCCCCAACCTACTTATCCAATCCCATCAGATTCCAAATCCTGGTTTCTATTTCAATCTCATTTCTATTTTATCTACTAATTTCACATATTTATTTATCACACCTAGAATCCGTCATGGTAGCGAGTAGGTGTTATATCAGATTCCATGGAATCCTTGACTCCTTTAGATACAGCATATTCCAGACTTATTGTTTTCTAGCCACATCCATAACATTCTAGTGTCCGATCCATAGACTCCACTCTAGTATATAAACTGTAGAATTACTTGTACATACCTCAGTTCAAATATCAACTTGGTTTAGCCCAATACTCTCATCTTCACTCTGGCCTTCAAGCCTAATCTATCTCTACTCTAAGTCTATGGATTCTGACTCAGTTGACTTCATCTTCATCTTACTCATCTTCATCCTGTGGTAATGAGCCTCCAGGCTCTGTACACTCAGAATTTCATGGATTTACTGTTAATTCCTACACCCAGTCCACTTAGCAGACTTTCACTAAACCAGCCATTGCTGACACTGCAATACCACTTTTGTATCATGGCAATATGTCTTTGCATGTTTGTTATCCATCCCATCTTGAAATCTGACACTTCACAGCATTATGGACACATTAACACCAATTTTGATGGGCCCTCAATCATATATGGTAATGCCATATCCGCATCAAAGTACCTCACTATGCATCATTGATTGCTAGACCCTATTGACATCACCTATCACCACACTCATCCATCAAAGATATCAACCTAGCACAGATACTCTAAAACTACAGTGACTCAAGCTGTTACTTCACCAAGCTGGCACATCATTAGAGATACATTTGTCGACCTCAGCAGCACTAGCATACCCTCACAGTCCACAGTACATGCAATCAAAACAGCAAGACCTGGCCTGATAGCCAGACTCCACTGTAGAACATTTTCTAACCAAGCACGGCAATTCAAACAATGCTGTATACTTCAGCTGATGGATATAGGTCACATTTATTTAGGATTTTACTCAGCTAAAGGCCTTACAGCCTTAGTAAAAAGTCACTTGGGATTCTATTAATATATGTAGGACTTTAGTATAAAAACATAGATTACAGTAGCATTCATGGGGGGCAGATGGTGAAGTGGTCATCGCTGCTTGCTCAATTGTAACTTGCTCCATATAGAAAAAATTTTATTTTCATACTTGTGAGTTCGAGTCCCCCATCCCCCAGAAAGCAACAATCTAGACACTTTCCAGGTTCTACCACCTCTGATGCCCGAATCATATGAAACACAGCCTCCCTTTCTAAAAGTGATCATGTCATGCACATTACCCCCTCTAAAATCTTACAACAAATCTAATCCCTCTTTCCATTCTGGGCATTGGTTTGAGGCCCTTCCAGTGATCTTTTGAATAAGACTGGGAAATGGAGTCACATGCTGCAAGGCTGCCACCTGGTTGGGAACCCAGGTGCAAAAATGGAGTGGTGATCTAAGCACACCACAGCCCGGCACATCACCCCGGCATCAATTGATTGCACTGTGCTGGTGATCAGTACTTTTCAACCCCAGTGGGTACACTCTCATTCGCCAGACTGTGCTTGTATTGATTCTCATACATGTCAATCCATCATATATCATATTCATCGCATGCACCAACAATAAATTGACTAGTCAGATCAGCAAATCTCTATGAATCCATCTATCATTTCTATAGGATCACCATACATTTATTTGTCATTTCACAGCAATATTCATCTTGCATCGCATATAGTCAATTGAACATCAACTCGCAGTATTGCTTGAGTTATTCCATGGTTCCTTAACTGTGAAGAAGATGTTTCCGTTCCTCTTTACTCTTAACACTATTGGTACATGTCAATATCATGCCAATATGTGATTGACCATGCCATACCTCCCCCCCCCCATTTTCTTTATAGGCAGCACCAGTTTCAACTTCACCAGATAGGACCATTTTTATCAGTTTTCACCTTCACCATCATCATCGTCACCCACTTGGGTAGTCTCGGAGCAGACTTAGGATCAGTATCAGTATAGGACCAGTTCAGCAATTGTTTCAGTATAGGATCAGTATAGGAAATCCCAGTGTGGATTATAAGATAAGTTTTTGACATCAGATAGGATCGTTTTCAGCCCAGTACAGTTCACCCCCAGTTTCTGTATTGCCCATCCAGGTCTAGGATCAGTTTTGACCAGTTTCAGCACATTGTTTACATTTATTCGATCGACCAGCATGTTTATTCCCAGCATCGCCAGTCCCTCGATCTATTGCTGTATCGCTCTGGCATTTCCCTCTCATTTCTCCACTCATATTAACATCTCGAGCATGTTTTCTTGAGTCTCATTCTCTGTTTCCATTTCAGAATACAGTTTCTTGATATTTACATCATATCAGGCACCATTCCCTCTTGTTCTATGAGACCTGCACAACTTACAATCATTCTATCAATTCTTCAACTCTCACTTTGTATTATCTGCTTGACTGCATAGTCTAAGTGTATCTTTGCACCCTTAAAGCTTTGATTTACTGTATGGAGGTGCCCCAAACCCACTCGCACACATGATTGTCCTAGTATTGCCATGACCACACATTTATTCTCCATACTCTGCTAGAGTTTGGTTTTTCCATTGCCACAGAAGTCTAGGCTCATCAGCGGACTCTGTCCATATTCTATCTTAGGGCTTTGACCCAAGGGTGACATTGCTAATAGCTTCACCAAGCCCCCCACACACTCTGCAGACTCCATCAGTGTGCATTCATTCTCTCTTCTATTGGCATGATCCTAACAGTATATTCGAACTCAAACCCTTGAGTCAAAATTTTTAGGCATGTCTAGCACAACCACACAACCACCTCATACTGAACAGTCCACCTCAGACCCGATTCCAGCTCATTTCACCATGAACGATATTCCTGCCTCCACATCCAAAGGAGACTCTAATCTCTTTGGCACAGACTCCACTACCTCCCATCACTCCCATAGGGAAACCTACACCCACAGCAGTTTTACTGCTCATCAATCGGATACCACAACTCCAAATCCATTTGCTGCTGACCATGCTGTTTCCAACAGCTGGGGTGAATATCGGAATGACCCTCTGCGGACTCTGCTTACTCAACCTAAGTCTCTCTTCCCCATCAATGAAGGAGACAATGGTGATGATGATGACAACTCTGATGATGAACCTGACACCCCTAGCAATCACAACCACTGCCAGTTGCAGGGTCCCAATCACCCTTCTGGTGGTCCACCTAATCCAGGTGGCCCCGGCAGACCTGGTGGTAATCCTCCTACTCCTAACAATGATGATGCCTGCCTCATGCTCAACTTTATAAATCTCCTCCAAGGTCTCAGCAATCAGGTAAACAACCCTCCTCTGCAGCCAGTCCATACCAAAGTCAAAGAACCTGATGTGTTCAATGGCTTAGACCTGCGGAAACTGAAGGTGTTCATCGTTTCTCTCCAGTTGAACTTTAATGACAGGCCTGATGCTTTCCGCACAGAAACTGCTAAAGTCAACTATGCTATCTCCTTCCTCTCTGGTGTGGCTCTCAACTGGTTTAAACCAGATATCCTCAATCCCAACCACACTAACCCTCCTGCTTGGGCATATTCCTATGCCACCTTCCTTTCAGAACTCCGGACTAACTTTAGTCTATTTGATGCCATCAGAGATGCTGAAGATGAACTCAAAAATCTTCACATGCATGATAGAGACCAGATTATGAAGTATATAGTCCATTTCAACCAACATGCTGCTGTCATAGGCTATGGTGACAATTCCCTCTCCCATGCTTTCTACCGTGGACTTTGTACCCAGATTAAGGATGATATGGCTCACCATGGTAAGTCTAATAACCTCCATGATATGCAGACTCTAGCACAGGAACTTGATGTGTGGTATTGGACTCAGAAGACCAAAATTGCATGCAAAAACCATGATAAACCTTCATCCTCCTCTTCCTCTTCCAAACCTAAGGGTTCAAGTTCTAACTTGAACTCTTCTTACAATTCTGTGGTGCCAAAGTCCTCTAACTCAGGCTCCATGGGATCTGGTTCATCCTCTCCCTCCAATTCCTCTGGCACTGCCAAGAAGCCCTATGCTGACAAGCTAGGCAAGGACAGCAAGCTCAAGCCCGAGGAAAAGGAATGCTGCCACATGAACAACCTCTGCATATTCTGTGGTAGCAAGCACAAGACCAAGGACTGCAACAAGTGCAAGGCTGTGGCTTCTGCGCATGGCCATGCTGCTGAGGTTTCTGAACCTCCCACCTCTACTGATTCAGCTCCATCAGAGTCGGAAAAATAGAGAGCAGCCCTGCTTTCTCCATGCAAGGACAAGGTTGCATTGACTGTCATTGCACCACAGAGATCATTACCCTCAATGCTGCCGCTCTTTCCAGCCATTCACTCACTGTATCCTTGTCTTCTGAAGTCAGCTCTGAATCGAAGTCTGACAGCAGTCCTATATCTATCATCCTTCATTTTCTAGCACTCATTGATTCTGGTTCTAGTCATTGTTTCATTGACTCAAAATTTGTTGAGGACCATGATCTCCCTACCAAATCCATTCCTCCTGTCCAACTTCAGCTTCTTGATGGCTCTGCCAGATCTCACATTTCTCAATCCATTACTCTCTCTATATGATTTCCATTGGGAGATATTATTCCTATTGACTTCTACATCACAGGTCTCGATTCATCCTGTGATATTGTCCTGGGATACAACTGGCTCTCCCACTACAATCCATTGATTGACTGGGTAGAACACAGTATCACTTTCTATTCAAAGTTATCTGATGTGTCTTCTTCTGTGGCTTCTGGTGCTTTAGCCCAAGCTCACACAGACCCTTCCAGTCTTGTCTCAGATGTTTCTGCAGCTTCCAACCCTCCAGTCTCAGCTTGCATAGACCCTTCAGGTCCTGTCCCATCCTCCAAATCTTCTTCGAGATCCCAATGGACTCCACTGCCTTATGAGCCTATCTATTCCTACCCTTCCATTCCTTCATCTGCTGCATTGGCGGCACCCAAGATATCTATTATTTCCATGACTGCTTTCATACGAGCTTGCACAGAGGAGGGTGCACAACAGTTCACACTCCAACCTTCTCTGCCAAGTGTTAGTGGCCAGGCTGCCTCCATGGCCCCACTGGATCTATCTGAAGCGTCTGATGAATATCATGACTTTGCTGATGTATTCAGTGACTCCCTCTCTGAGAAACTCCCTGAGCATCGCCCTTACAATCTCAAGATCAACCTTGAGGAAGGTACTTCACCTCCACTTGGACCTATCTATATCCTCTTGAAATCCAAACTCAAAGCCCTGCATGAATTTATTGACGATAATGTTCACAATGGCTTTATTTCCCCTACATGCTCTCCCCATGGAGCTCTGGTACTCTTCATCAAGAAGAAGACTGGTGAACTCCAACTCTGCATTGATTTCCATGGTCTGAAAAAGATCACAAAGAAAGATAGATACCCACTTCCTTTCATTTCCAACCCTCTTGACTCTGCATGCTTGTATACTAAACTCAACCTCTACCATGCCTGCCATCTAGTCCATATTGCTGAAGGAGATGAATGGAAAACCGCATTCCACACCTGCTATGGTTCTTTTGAATGGCATGTCATGCCATTTGGTCTTACTAATGCTCCCATGGATTTCCAATGCTTTGTCAATGACATCTTTTCCGATATGCTTGATGTCTCCATTGTCGTCTACCTTGACGATATCCTCATATACTCCAACGATCCCATGGAACGCCGAAAACATGTTCATGAGGTCCTATGCAGACTCCAAGCCAACAGGCTCTGCTGCAAGGGTTCCAAATGCGAATTTCATCAGGATTCCATGGAATATCTAGGCTACATCCTCTCCTGAAGGCTTATGCATGGCTGAAGACAAAGTTAAAGCCATTGTTGACTGGCCGGTCCTGTGGAAGGTCAAAGATATCCAATCATTTCTTGGTTTCGCTAATTTCTACTGCCGTTTTATCCATGAATACAGCAAGATAGTGTTGCCCTTAACACGTCTTATATGCAAAGGTATTCCATGGAATTTTGACAACAAGTGCTTAGCCACATTCAATGAGCTTAAACAGGCTTTCACTCATGCCCCTATCCTTACCCACTGGATTCCTGACCATCAACTTGTCATGGAAACCAATGCTTCCAACTATGCTATTGCTGCCATCCTCTCTATTTACCTTGAGGATAGTGAGATCCATCCTATTTCCTTCTTGTCCTGCATTCTCCACAGAGCCAAGCTTAACTATGATACCCATGATAAAGAGCTTCTAGCTATCTTTGAAGCCTTTAAATATTGGTGTCATTACCTTGAAGGCTCTGCAGAATCCATCAATGTCATTACCGACCATAAGAATCTTGAGTATTTCTCTACTACTAAGATCCTTACCCAATGACAAGTCTGTTGGTCCAAATACCTTTCTCAGTTCAACCTAGTAATCCAGTTCCGACTGGGTAGACTTGGTGGGAAACAGGATGCACTCACTAGACAATGGGATGTCTACCCTAAAGAGGGGGATAGTCAATATGCTCAAGTCAACCCTCATAATTTCCATCCTGTATTTACTGAAGAACAACTCTCTGCTTCCCTCTGCACTACTTTTCTTGAAGGTCCTGTACTCTGTGCTAGTGCTATCATGGATGTTGATCAGTTGCATTCTGATATCAAACAAGCACAGCCTGCAGATTCCACAGCGACTGAAGGTTTTCATCTTGCTTCTTCCCCTTCCAATCCATCCCAGTGGTCTGTGGATGAGTCAGGAATACTCTGTCTTGACAATCGCATATACATCCTGGACTCCATGGACCTCTGTCTTCATATCCTACAAAACAATCATGACCATATCTTGGCAGGTCATTTTGGTCAAAATTGGACACTCAAACTAGTCTGACAGAATTATACCTGGCCACAGATGCGTGAATTTGTTTGCCACTATGTCAAATCCTGCACTACTTGTGGTCATAACAAAACACCTAGACACCGTCCTTTTGGCTTACTCAAACCTTTGCCTATACCAGAGCATCTATGGGACTCCATCTCCATGGACTTCATTGAACAACTCCCAGAGTCCAACAGATTCACTGCCATTCTTGTCATCATTGACTGTGCAAGCAAACAAGCCATTTTCATTCCCACTCATGATACCATTAATTCCATAGAACTTGCCCAGCTATTTGTGACCCATGTATTTTCCAAACATGGTGTTCCCTATCACATCACTTCTGACCACAGTTCCGGATTTGTCTCCCAATTCACTCACACCCTTGCAAAGGCCCTCGATATGAAGCTTCACTTTACTTCTGGTTATCACCCAGAAGCCAATGGACAGACTGAATGTGCCAACCAAACCCTTGAACAAGACATTCGTATCCATTGTTCTTACCAACAAGACCATTGGGATACCTTACTACCCATTGCCAAATTCGTACAACAATGCTCCTAATGCTTCCACCAGAATTTCTCCATTCTTTGCTAATAAGGGATACCACCCCAACATCATAGTATACCCTGAACATGATATCACCTTTGCTCAGGCCCGCGATTTCATAGTCAACCTCAATGATCTCCACCAATTCCTATGCAATGAAATCACTCTTGCTCAGTCATGCTACAAATTCCAAGCAGACAAGTGACGGTCTCCAGCTCCAGATTTCAAAGTAGGTGATAAAGTCTACCTCAGTGCTAAGCACATCAGGACTACTTGCTCTACTGTGAAATTCTCTGAGAAATTCCTTGGACCATTCAATATCATTGCTCAGCCTGGATCCCATTCCTTCACTCTCAAGCTTCCCACAGATCTATGTTCCATTCATCCCATATTCCATATCTCTCAATTGGAACCCATGGAAACCAATACCATTCCCAATCATACCCAACCACCTCCACCGCCAGTCAAAGTTGACGGCGAAGAACAGTATGAGATTGCACAAATCCTCAACTCTAAACTTGACCATCGGTTCTGATGCCCTCTTCTCTATTGTGTTCAATGGTTGGGTTATGAAGGCACTGATGAAGAATTTGCTTGGATCTCCACTACCAAATTCTCCATGGAGGATTACATTGAAGACTTCCACCATCAATACCCAGACAAACCAGGGCCACTATCCAAGGTCACCATCTGCAAGGCTACATCAAAGCCTATACCTATTCCTTCTTGATTCCCTTCTCCATTGGTCTCCTGTGGATTCCAATTTCCCAATTTCAAATTCAATTCTGGAAAACTATTGCAAATTCATTTCCTAATCAGGAACAGACTCTGTCAGCCTATTTCTTGACTTTTCTTCCATTTCGTTGATGAGCCTCCAGGCTCTGTACGCTCAGAATTCACAGATTTATCCATTGATTACCCAATAATAACAGATTCGACTCCTATCTTCCTTATCCTACATTGCCATACTCGATTTAATGCCCCAACCTTCGATTATATGCTACACCCTTCAATATCCTTCAATAACCGTGATATACCACGGTTATAACTCAGCAAACCACGTTAATACCCTTCCGTTCACGTTTATTCTCCATATTTCCATGACTGATCATGGCAATACACCTTTCCTTGACAATCGTACTGAAAATGGAGTTGCTGCATCAGTCCTAGGCACCCAATTGACGTGCCCCTTGATTCCTTGATCATAGTGACATCATTTAGACCCTGCACTCCTCCATCAAAGATATTGACCCAATACGGATACTCCAGACTGCGGTTACTCAGGCTGTTACTTTGCCAAGTCTTCACAGCAGCTTATATCCATTTATCAACCTCAGAACATGTACCATACCCTCACAGTCTGCAGTTAAACAGCACCTAGCTGTTTACTCATTATTCTCCACTTCCACATGGTTTCCCATCCAGACACGGCAATACAGACAAGCTGTTATGTCTCAGCTGACGAAAACTTCTTCTATTTACTATGGATTTACTAATCCAATGACTTACAGCTTTACCAATGCTTAGATATCTTTTCTATTTATAAAACCAAACTTTTAGTATAAAAACTCGTATTCTACAGAGGAGAAAGGAGTTCTTTTGCTCCAGGTTATCCCCCATTGCTTGCTATAGTCTCAACGTTATTGGATGTGTTAATTACCACCAATACACGAATTCTTGCTCTGATAACTTGCTTTTGTCTTTTAATGCTGCAACATCGTTTCAATTTCACCAGATAGGATCGTTTTATCGTCTTCACTTTCTACATCGTCATCGTTTCCATTGCCCACATCAGTATAGGGTATTATTGCTTCCGTGAAGGCCCAGCTCTGCATCATTCACCCACATCATTGTCATTGTCCCCAGTTGCTGTGCAGTATTGCCGTGACACTCAGTTATCATATTTCCATCCAGTACCTCTCCGTTTCAAGCCCGCACACGTTTATTCAGTTCTCCACACATTTATTCGACTCTCCACACATTTATTCAATTGTATAAACGTCTATTCAATTCTCCTCACATTTAATTGATTGTCCAAATGTTTATTAGGCCAGTCTCACATTTACCAGACCAGTTTTACGTTTTCTAGATCAGTTCCGAGCATCTAGCACGGTTTCTTGGTATCTGTATCATACCAGATTCCATTTAATCTCGTTTATCGAGATCCCCTCAGCTTACAGCCTGAGCCTCTTAGTACTCAACTGCTAAAGGGTACTACTTCCAGACTGTATAGTCGAAGTGTATACCTGCATCTAGAGGAATTGACCACACGGAGGTGCACCGAACCACTCGCACAAACACATAGCCTTGATTACTGTGATTGCACGCATATTTCCTTAGCTCTCTCGGAGTTTTGGGTGTTGCCGTTGCCACGGAAGTCTAGGTTCAACATCGTCCCTCTAATTTAAGCATCAAGAAAAAATATATATATTTTTGCCTCTCTAGGCATGGTACTCTATCAGTCCATACAATGTCAAAAAATTAATATATTGCAAGGCCAGGAGCTTCAGACCACCATGGATTCCTTGGGCTTCTCTCCATCATACTCCAATTCATCTAACTCCAGGATCCTGATGGATCCCGAGCCCAGCTTCATCTCCCTCCTAACCTCTTTGGCCTCCATCTCCCTATCTGAATCCTCCACCAAAAACTCATCCGACCCTTTCAAAAACACCTTCCACAATGCCCACTCCAACCAATGGCCTCCAAGGCTATAAAACCACTGATGAGCCTCTTGAAACTTCTTGCTCACAGTGATTGCCTTCTCCAGCGATCCCTCTCTGCAGCTTCTGTGCCACAACCCGATACTTGCCAGTTCAAACAGATTACTGCCATTGAACATCTCCATAGACAAAATTCTGGAGTGTCAGACTTGGGCAACATCTTGATCTAGTTGCATGGTCATCACCCATCAGAGTGCCTTGGGATGCCTACCCTGCAAGTCCACCAACTCCTGCATAGACAAGTCCATCTCCTCTGTGTAGGCCATGTGCACAAAATCTTATGGGTATTCAAGGTCATCACCTGGCATATAATCATCCACTAAATCTTCGATATAGGATCTGAGGGTCTCCAACTTGCACTCCATTAAATCCATACATGCATGAAGGGATTGCAGGAGGTTGACCACCTCCTTGAGTGCCACAGACTCTGTCTCATCTGTAAAGATACATTTGGCTTTGCAGATCCTGCATCATTCACAGGATCATCCTTTCTCTGCTAGAAAACAATGGGCACCATCAGCCTTGCATCATCCACATTTTTCTAAAAAGCCAAGTTAGCAATCATCACAGAAACCAATGACCACTCACCTTTGCCCCAGTACTCAAACTCCCCCTCCCTAGAAATGAGATCTGCCTTGGCTCTTTTCAGAGGAGGCCTCTCTGATGGCCCCATGGTCCCCTCTCATCCTCACTCCCAGTCACATATTCCCTTGACTTCAACTTCCTTTTACTAGAACCCCCCATGGATTCTGGCACAGCCCTCTGTTTACCCTTCAACTTTCGCTGCTTCTCTGCCAACTTCCCCCAGGCCTTCTCCTTGGGATCTTTATCATCCCCCTTAACACCATCCTCCTCTTTGCCTTCTGTAGCCTCCAGCTCTTTTGACTTCTGAGCCAACCTCAATCTTTGCATCTCTTGCTCCTCCTCCAGCACCTTCTTTGCTGTGGCCTCCATGGCTTTCTGCACCTTCAAGGCCTTCAGTTCAGCTAATTTCTTTTGTTGGGCTGAAGCCCTGTTCTTGGCTGCCTCTATGGCCACTGTGATCCTCTCTGCCTTTATTTTTTTCATCTTTCAAATCTCATGTGCATGCACCATGGCATAGTACATGTCCTCTTCAATGCTTCTGTTAGCATACAACACTGACAGATTGTTGATATCAATGCCTTTGGGCATCAGTGGCGACTTGTAAAGTTTGGGCATCTTCAATGGTCAGTAGGTGTTGGACATCGTAATTGTTGGCAAGGAGGGACTTGGAAAATTTTCAATGGTGGTGGTAACAAGTTAAGAGGTAAAAATCATGTGATATCCCAGCACCAAATTCCATGTGTCTGGGTACCAGCAACTCCCAGTTCTGGAACGTGAGCTGAGTAAGCACCTTTTTGGGCCTTCTGGCAGCAAATCCCTTTCACATTTGTCCATGACTGTCTGTACCCTTCATTGGGGACCTGTACAGTGTATGTGTTGCATGCCTCCATTAAATAATATTACAAGGAGTCCTAATCATGCTAGTAATATTCTCTTTTTGTTACTATACATGGTGTTCTTATGATCACTGTCCCTCTCTTATAGCTTGGAGAACAAGGCTGCTATGTATATTGTCATATTTCTTTAACCTTAATGTCCTAAAGTGTCTGTATAACAACTCTCACTTGTTTACACCTTAAATAACATGTTCAATGACAGCTGAACACCTTCAGTCAGGGCAAAATTAGTACTAGGCAATTGTTTGTACATATTTGTACCTGGAAGTTATGCACCTTGTATAGGCTTCCACAGAGTTGAAGCAGCTCCAAAAAACACAGGAGACAAATTTCATAACTAGAATACATGTATTCTTTGAGACAAAAGTGATAAATTCATTGTGCAATTGTGATAAATTTCATAGAAATTGAGGAAAATAATGTAAATCAAACAATGTGCCTTGAAGAATACATGTAGAATTTTATTCTGAGTAAATTACTCCAGCCAAACTAGGCCTGAATCTTGCTCCTTCAACCCACAGGAGGTGCATCCATAAAACTCAGGTATTCTGGTCTATTTTTGGTATCGCTTGGAGTGTGAATTTAGTAGAGAGTTGCCGGTACCCAATGTGTCACACTCAGTCATTGGGATCAGCACTCTTGAAGGCAAGAACACTAAGGGTGGGATACTATAATGAGCATGCCATGGACTCTGACAGACATCAACCTTAGCCAACTCCAATGGCCAGCCTACTTGTCAGATCCTGTCAGATTCCAAATCCTGGTTTCTATTTCATATCTCATTTCTATTTCACCTACTAATTTCACATATTCATTTATCACACCTAGAATCTGTTATGGTACCAAGTAGGTGTTATATTGGATTCCACAGAATCCTTGACTCCTCTAGATACAGAATATTCCAGACTTATTATTTTCTAGCCATGTCCATAATATTCTAGAGTCCAATCCATGGACTCCACTCTAGTATATAAACTGTAGAATTACTTGTACATACTTCAGTTTGAATATCAACTTGGTTTAGCCCAATACTCTCATTCTCACTTTGGCCTTCACACCTAATCTATCTCTTACTATAAGTCCATGGATTCTGACTCTGTTGACTTCATTTTCATCCTACTCATCTTCATCCCATGGACTCCATCCATATTCTATCTTAGGGCTTCGACCCAAGGGTGATGTTGCTAATAGCTTTGCCAAGCCCACATGCACTCTGCAGATCCTCTTGGCATGCATTCATTCTCTCTTCTATTGGCATGATCCTAACACTACCATACTCTGGGACTGTGTAGCAATATGTCAGGAGGTAGCAGTAATATTCCACTGGATCTTGCCATGGCCTGTAGCCTGCTGTGCTGAAATAATGGGCATCAAAAGAGAGGTTGTCAACACCATAAAAGATGCAATGATATTGTCTCATAGACAGTCAAACTGAGAAGGGGGGTCCTGTTCCCATAGGGTATAGTATTGCAGACACCAATTTTCTTTCCTGTTGGTTGGAATAATACTAAGTATGGGGACAGTCATTGACATTGAGACAACTGGCTTACCTCTGGATGATGCAATATTGTAGCTAAACACTGTAAGTGTGTGCTAGATGGATAGCAGGTTTGTCAATAGGTGACACTTTTGAAGGTGTCAGGAGGTGGATCACAAATGCTTTTGGTATGAGTATGAATATGGTGGGTGTCAAGCTCTGGCTGAATGTAATGTTACTGCAAGTGAATAAGGGTTGATAGAGCAGTATATCCCTGCCTGAAATCTAGGCAAGTCCTGTATAGGGTTAAGCAATCAGTGATAGGTCACACTAGGGGTAAGAGGGAAAGACCATCAAGACAGATTTGATGGAAATTTGACTTGGTATCAATGTTATAGAGGCTTTGATCTAGAAATTAGTGTTGGTATTCAAGGGTTCAAATGTTCACTGTCCACAATGTACTTCTGTAATTCATATTGGTGTCTTCTTGGAATGCAAAAATTAAAGTTAAAATGAAAACTAACACAATGACATCACAAATATGCATGCTATTTTAGGTAGTGACTTCTCTCGGGAAACAGATGTTCGGGTCACACGGCACTTGCCAAAATCAATGTCTCCCCCACATGAGATGAGACGCTCCCAAGTGATCATCTTTCATGCCTTTTGCCTCTGTGCACTGAGATGAGATGATCATCGCGTCCATTGGGTGTGGCTGATCATGTCTCGTTCATTCCATTTTTTCCCTTTCCTTTTCCTTTTCCTTTTTTTTAAAAAAATTTTGGGCCTGTCCCTGCCCTGCCTGCACTACATTGGCGTTTCCGTTTGTGCCTTTGCCCTCCCTCTGTGCCGTATCCACAAACTTGGGGCCATCCCCCCCCCCCCCTATTATTAATATGCTGAGACCGATTCTTATTCCAGTGGTGGAAACAGCAGACCAAGCTTTGCTGCAGGTCTCGGAGCACTTGGCGCCTTCATTGCTACCATTCTTACAGCCATTCTCATCATCAAGATCAAGCTCAGGAAACTCAATCACCAGTACGCTGAGGAAGATGCTGCCGCTCACACTGTTGCACTCGCTATGGACACAGTGCAAGAGCCGCCTTCTTTGACAGTGCTGGTGCTGGTGCTCGTAGCAGAGGAGCAGGGACCACCTCCTTCAATGACAACAGCTCCTGAAGAAGACTCTAAGTATCCTTTCCCCGTAGGCCCAGACAAGGATGGGAACTTTGGGGTGGAGATAATTAATTTGTATGTTCACCCCTCCATGCTAATCCTGCTGACACCTTACATCTTCTAGGTCTTCGTCATCCAATTCAAGCATTGATTTTATGGAGCTGTGCAAACAATACAATCTTGCCCACTCAGGCACCAAGCCTGTACGACAGCAGCGACTGATCATGTTCAGCAATGGTGGGATGGAGAAATGGAGATCAAGGCACGTCAATGAGTGTTCACAAAATTTTTACTATAGCTTATTTCCCTTCTCCTCCCAGCCTATTACTCCCAGCATGGATCGCTCACAAAGGCATCAGGAACCTCAGGGTCACAAGCGGCAGGGTCACAAAGGCAAAGAATCCAAGGAAACCAACTCATCTACATGCTCGTCTCCTCAATGCAAATGCAAGTTGGCCAGTGAATACCTCTGTTGTGGGATTGTCTGTTCAACGGTTGAAGGACACCCGGAGTCAGGCTGAAATCGATGAGATACTGCTTTGGGTTTGTTTTCTGTTCTAGTTCTTTCAGTGTCACAGTTCCTAATGAGTTTCTCAGTGTCGCCATGTGCAGGCCAGGGTTGCCAATGCTAAACCATGAGTCCCATGCCATACCTGTAAGACCCAAACTTCACGTGATCAAAGACTTGGGTCTAGGTCTCCAGCTGTCTCGCATTTGGACAATCACCGAGGAGATGACGAGGTCTAAGACTCTGAGAAGAGGTAGGCTGCTTAGAGCTTGGCTCAGTAGAGAGTGGTTTGGTATAGATGAACTATAGTTTGAAGCTGAAGTATTACAGCGAGAACTGTGCTACTTATATAGTGTTCTGGTCGTGTCTAAGAATAGTAAATAGAGTCCGTGGTACATGTGGTAAACGTCCTGCATTAGCGAGGTGCAGCAGTCCAGCTGTGGATGGTTCGGTAAAGGTGCGTTGTGGGTGCTTTGAGTGATAAGATAAGCGATAAGCACCCGATAAGATAAGATAAACGGAAAAATCGTAACAATACCCATCTACAGGAGTATAGAAGAAATGGTCACTCCGATGGACAGTCATTCAATGTATGCCTCTCATCGTTATCCTACTCTGCGATGATCATTCATTGATTCCGTTCCTGTACAGCCTTCTGATCTATTTGAAAACCCGCTGTTTGCAGACCATGTTGCATCCATTGTTAAGACTTGACTAGCTGCAGTCGCACCGTCAACAGGTATTGCACCAACTACATTGTCCCCCCGTCCCTCAATCGACATTGATACTCCAAGCCTGGGACTTACAGCTCATTCTGTTGACATCTTCGATGCTGTGGATCAGCCTGATTCACCTACGATACCATCTTTTGAGCAGCTCTCACTGGATCAGGCCACTCTGCTCTCTGACTCTCCACTTCCCCAGGTGATGCCAGCAGTCCCACCTCCGACAAGAGGCCGCAACTGTTACGATTTTTCCGCTTATCTTATCCTAATCGGGTGCTTATCGCTTATCTTATCACTCAAAGCACCCACAATGCACCTTTACTGAACCATCCACAGCCAGACTGCTGCACCTCGCTAACGCAGGACGTTTACCACATGTACCACGGACTCTATTTACTATTCTTAGACACGACCAGAACACTATATAAGTAGCACAGTTCCCACCATAATACTTCAGCTTCGAACTACAGTTCATCTATACCAAACCACTCTCTATCGAGCCAAGCTCTAAGCAGCCTACCTCTTCTCAGAGTCTTAGACCTCGTCATCTCTTCGGTGATTGTCCGAATGCGAGACAGCTGTTGACCTAGACCCAAGTCTTTGATCATGTGAAGTTTGGGTCTTACAGTTAGTTCGAAGCTTCTCTCACCACCACCAAGGAGTACCCATGTTCTTCTACATACTCATACTCCTCGCAATCCTATCCGCCGCCGTTGTTGTTGGAGCACTCGCTGTGCTCGGCATAACCCTCATCCTACTCGCCACCCTTTATCTTGACTATACCCACAACCTCGAACCTGTCATCCGTAACCAGAATGAACTGGACATGGAACAACCCACTCTGGAATCTCCTGCCGAGTGGGAGAGTTGGTCGGACTACGCACACAGACAACAGGAACCCAGCACACCACCCTGCCCAGCATCCAGAAACTCAAACTATACAACATACGACAGTGACGACTCCAACTATCCGGCCCCCCCCCCCGTCTTCATCACCAACCGGCAACCGACAGAGGCAGAGACCGCGCAACTTGGCCAGTACATTCTACGCACCCTCCGACTTGGACTCGAGCCAGGAATCCAGGCCCGGACTGCCCAGGGAATGGAGTTCAGAGTCGAGGAGGGAGACTGGTCATACCATGGGCCCCCAATCATTGAGTTTGACTCTGATTGGGATGAGGAATATGACACAGACAGCAAACACGACAGCGAGGACTACCCAGACGACTACCGGCTCCCCATCATCGAGGAGAACTCTGACAACGACACATCCACTCTCGTCGGGGAACTCGAGCCACACCAGGTCCCCCTACCAGACACCCCCGAACAGATCCTCATCACCCTCTCCTGAACCCCATCCCCGACACCCGAACCCGAAAACGACACTGAGGGATGGGACGACAGAGATGTCCCCGAAATGGACCTCTCAGACCCCCCTCCCTCCCAGGCATACGACCCAGACTACCCCGCCGTCCACTACTAGCCAGGAACCAACTTCCCAGAGAATCCCCCCCCCTTCATCGTCAGCATGCCCCATAACCTCCCCGATGATCCCCTCAACCCATACACCCTCGACTATGAGTGGCCATATCTCTCATCCACCGATGAGGACATCCTCGGACCAGCAAGGACAACGGCATGGAGGATATGACAGGAGGACATCGACATCAGGCTGGGATATAGACTACGAAGATCCATGGACTTTTGGCTCGCCACACACAGACCCCGTGGCATCGACCTCCGCAAAGCCACAGCAGACGACATTGCCATCTGCATGGAAGCCAACCTGGACAGAGAACTCTATGCACCCACAGCAGGATCAAGGATCATGGGAGTACGCTGAAGGACACCAGACGAGCAGGAGGAGCTGGAACGAGCCCTCCTCACACTCGAGGACCAACACAACGCCTACCGGACTGAGCTCCATAGGCTTGGCATCATCTAGATTCGACACGTTCCACTACAATCCAGAAACCTTCGGGGACCTGGATTATGAGCTCGAATATCCCCGGCCCTTACCAGACGAACCCCCATACATCACGAGACAATATGGACGCCGCGCCCCATACCCCCAGAGTCGCCTCTTCGCCAGAGCAGGTCCTGACAAAGCTGGCCCCTCTAACCCACTGGAACCCCCTGCAGACCCCAACATGCCAGTAGACCCTCCCAGCCCAGGACAAGTAGAGCGAGACCGACTGCGAAAGCAGGCGGATCTCAGAGACCAGCTCCAGAACACGGAAAGAGACTTGAAAAAGGCTCTAGCCGACCTGGAACTGAAGATCCAGAAGCTCAAAAACCCTGGTGCCCCCACACCAAAGAAGCGCATGCAGGACCGGGACGACCTGTACTCACTACCAGGTTATCCCGATGAGTCAAACTTCCCCCCAGACCCCCCGAATCAACCCACCGGCACAGGACCAGAATGAGCCCTGTTCTACGGGATCAAACCAATCCTGTACCAGATCCCGAAACCCTTCACTGGGGATCACACAGACATCACGCAGTTTGTGGTGGACTGCTCAGCCTACTTCTCGAGCCACGGAATATATTACCATACCCCGGCGCAGAAAATGCTTCTCGCCTCCTCTCTCCTCGAAGGACCCGCCAAGGACTGGTGGATCCACAAAGTCAGCGACTTCTACGACTCGTATGGCGGCGACTACCAATACCCTGACTGGGACGGCTTCATTAGCCTCATCAAGGAACAATTCGGAAACCCCGCAGTCGAAGAAGAGCACGAGAAAGAAATGTACCTTCTCTGGCTAGGAAAGGACGACACCAAGACCTACTTCAGCAAGCTCGAAGAACTTGCAAAGTTGGCCAGTCTTCGCTATGACATCAGAGAGAAGGGACATATGACTCGCGCCGCCCGCAACAGAGTACCCAAGTACTATATCGACTCCATCATCACCGGAGGAATCAACGTCCCCAAAACCTACCCGGAATGGCGCGAGCGGATCGAACTCGTCCATACGGAACGGATCAAGGACCAATCGTTCTGCTCCAACATCGCCACCCGCTTCCTACCAGGCACTAAGCCCGGACCGCCGCACCCAAGCCCCAGCAAACCCGCTGGGGCCACAAGTTCGATGCCGGCCAAGCAGGCAGGAGAAGGGAAGACGGCGACCAGAGATGCAGGGACGGGACGATGGACGACATATCATGGCCAAGGGCAAGCTATGGAGATAGACAGGCTGTGGAAGGAAGGAAGATGTTATCGATGCCAAGAAAAAGAACACTTATCGAAGGAATGCCCCAAGAAGTGGGATGCAAAGGACATTCGCTCGGTTGTACTAACCGAGCCATCAGAATCGAAGGTGGAGGAAGTAAAAGAGTAGGCTGTCAAGGGCTCGATTCCCCTTCAACAGCCACTTCCTCGGGTCCTGGTACGCAATCGTCACACGCTGGTCGGACTTATAAAAGCTTTTTAGTTACAACGCATGTCTTAAATACCACTCTCGAATCTACCGCTTTTAACGCCTCCAGCACGACTAGCAACCCAGTACCCACGACAGAATCAAACCACTACGCCATCCTAGCACAACTGGACACCAAGAACAACGACAACACAACTTCTGAGCCCGCTGTGAGGGAGGGGACATGCCAGGTGGCGCTGGAGCCCTCGACACGAGTACTAGGACTCGGGTCTGAATCGAGTAGATGGGACACCCTCGGGCCTCTGAAGTCGAAAGATTCTGCGCCTTCCCCGAAGGCCAAGACATACCTCGCAAGGACCAATGCGGCGAATCTCAAGCACCTGCCAAAGGCCAAGACCACAGAGTCCGAACCTCTGGGGCACAGGGCAGAGGGCCCCCACACGACACAGGCCGATGTTCCCTCAGAACCCCCACGACCATCCAACCCGCCTACAGGGAAAGGCAATGCAAGGGAAGGATTAGAGAAACAAATGAACCACCGAGTCGGAAGTGGCAAAGGAACAGAGCACAGCCCTACCCAACTGCTGGCACCAGTAGGTAATGGCAGTCACGGTTCATGCGACAAGAACGCGACATTCACAGACCAGCCCCCCGACCCTCGAAGGGTTAGCCCTGGTGTACAGACCGGAAGTAGGTATCCTCCCATTGTTCCTCCTCCGCCCAACCCCAATGAAAATGCACGACCGGCAAAGGATGACACCAAAGCTGCAGGACAGGAAGCTGTTAGCACCCAGACAGTGAAAAGGGGGCATAAGGTTACCATGGTAGAGGTACCAGACGAAGAAGATGAAACCGCCTACCAACGATGGTGGGCAACACAGAAGGCCAACTCACAGGAAAAGGATATACAGAGCGATGAAGACTGGCGTCCTACCACCCCAGACACTAGTGCTCCACCACATTCGTGGCGTTGGTATAAACCCTTCGAAGTCAACTGGATGCTCCGAGTGATACAAGGAGCATGAAATTATTCAGAAGCGAAAGCATGCCTGAATAATTGGATACATAAAGACCGACACGAAGAACTAGTAGACGAGCTCATGACTCGACTACGGAAGGGAGGAGAAGAAGCGAGGGAACTACTTCTCGAACTCCGAGAACCGATCCGATACATCCATGGAACCAAGAGTATCAGCCGAGACCTGACGGTAGACATCTGACTCGAGTCCACTGTCAATCAGAAAGAACACATTGCCAAAGGACTAATCGACAGCGGATGCACGGGAAGCTTCATCAATCGGTCTTACGTAGAAAAACACAGACTATACACCCAAAAGACCGCCGCCCCAATTCCAGTCTACAATGCAGACGGAACACGAAACAAAGCCGGAAGCATAATGGAATTCGCCAAATTACGACTCACCATCGGAGACCACAGCGAACAAATCGATCTCGCCATAACAGACCTTGGAGCCAAAGACATCTACCTCGGCCATGACTGGCTAAAACACCACAACCTGATAATCAACTGGAAAACTGGCATGCTCATCTTTGGGCGGTGCCAATGTACAAAAAGCCCATTCTCGTTACCAGATGCAGACCCGGATGACAGATGGGATGAAGAACTCGAAGAAGGAGAAACAATACTGGCCATCAACATGCAGGAGGAACTGATCATACGAGCTGTACATCACGCCAATGACCTAGCCACCCAAGCAAACAAGGACAAGCCGAAGAAGACTTTTGAAGAAATGGTACCAGAGCAATATCGCTCGTACCGAGACCTGTTCTCAAAAGAGAACTTCGACGAACTCCCAGAACAAAAACCCTGGGACCACGCCATTGAACTCACTCCGAACGCCAGATCTACGCTAGACTGTAAAGTCTACTCACTAAACCGAAACGAACAAGAGCAACTCGACAAGTTCCTAGATGAAAACCTAGAGTCGGGACGAATTCGTCCCTCGAAATCCCCCTTCACCTCCCCGTTCTTCTTTGTAAAGAAGAAGGACGGCTCACTCCGACCTGTACAAGACTACCGAAAGCTGAACGAGATGACGATTAAAAATCATTATCCTCTCCCCCTTATCACCGAACTCATCGACAAACTCCAAGGAGCCAAGTACTTCACTAAGCTCGACGTCAGATGGGGATATAATAATGTTCGAATCAAAGAAGGAGACGAGGAAAAGGCAGTGTTCAGAACCAACCGTGGCCTGTTCGAACCCACGGTTATGTTCTTCAGATTAACGAATTCCCCAGCCACATTCCAGTGGATGATGAACGACATTTTCAAAGACCTAATCGCAGAAGGAAAAGTCATGATCTACCTGGACGACATCTTAATCTTCACAAAAACCCTAGACGAACATCAGAACATCGTACGATGCGTCCTTCAACGCCTACGGGAAAACAAACTATTCCTGAAAGCAGAGAAGTGCGAGTTCGAGGTATTAGAAACAGAATACCTAGGAGTCATCATCAGCGAAAACTCTGTCCAAATGGACAAAGTAAAGGTAGCAGGGATCACGGAATGGCCTACCCCGATGAAGAAAAAGGAATTGCAGTCATTCCTGGGATTCACGAACTTCTATCGAAAGTTTATCAAGGACTATTCCAAGATCGTACGCCCGCTCACTCAACTCACGGGAAACGCAGAATGGACATGGGGAATGGCCCAGAATCAGGCCTTCCAACAGCTGAAGAAGCAAATGGCAGAAGATGTAGTGCTCGCCATTCCGACAGAGAAAGGGAGATTCAAAGTAGAAGCGGATTCAAGTGATGGAGCCATCGGCGCAGTACTTAGCCAACAACAGGAAGGGAAATGGCGTCCAGTGGCATTCATGTCGAAAGCACTGAATCCAACCAAGCGAAACTACGAGATCTACGACAAGGAGCTACTCGCCATAATGCTCGCCCTAGATGAATGGCGCCACTACCTCATGGGAGCCCTGGAAGATGTGGAGATATGGACGGATCATCAAAACCTCCAATATTTCCGAAAGCCCCAAAAACTGAACAGACGACAAGCGCGCTGGGTCACAGAACTTGCTGAATACCACTTCACCCTCCAACACTTACCCGGCGTCAATAACAAGAAGGCAGACCTCCTCTCATGGTGAGATGACCACAGTCAAGGAAAGGACGACAATAACGATATCGTCGTCCTCCAACCTGAACATTTCCGCGCACTTATCATGCCGACCGCCACGGAAACCCAGGAACGAATCAAAGACGTTCTTCGACGAACAGAATCTTGGGATCAGGGAATAGCCAATTCTTTGAATCACGAACGGGGAATCACGAAGAAAGAAGGATTACTCTTCTATGATGGGAGGATATATGTGCCAAAAGATGACATGCTGCGAGGAGAAATCATCACCCAGAGTCATGACCACATCACGGCCGGACACCCGGGAATCAAAAAAATGAGGGAGTTAATCCAGCGAGAATATTGGTGGCCGAAACTGAAGAAAGACGTAGAAAGATATATAAAAGGATGCGAAGCGTGCCAGCGAACGAAGACCAGTACTCAAGCCAAGGCCACACCGCTTCATCCCAACATGATCCCCGAAGGACCATGGACCCATATTTCCGTCGACATGATCACCGGACTACCAGAATCCAAAGGGTATGATGCCCTATTGGTCATCATGGACAGATTCTCGAAAGCCATAATCCCTGTACCATGCAACGTCGAATTATCAGCAGAAGGATGGGCCAGAATCTTATGGGACCACATCTATGTGAAGCATGGGATGTCGCAAGTAGTGATCTCAGACAGAGGTCCACAATTCGTATCCACGTTCATGAAAGACTTATACCAACTACTCGACATTACCCCAAACGCGTCCACCGCCTTTCACCCACAGACGGACGGACAGACTGAACGTGTCAACCAAGAGCTCGAAGGATACCTACGACTCTTCATCAGCTACCGACAAACCGATTGGAGCGACTGGCTACCAATCGCAGAATTTGCACACAACAACCGAGTGCATTCAGCCACCGGAAGAAGCCCCTTTATGACTCTATATGGACAAAACCCGAGGATAGTCCCAGACTCTACACGCCCATCGCCATTTATCAACCCCGCGGCAGAAAACTTCACCAGTCAAATAACGGAAGTCCACAAAGATACGCAGCGAGCCCTACAGAAGGCCGCCGAACAAATGAAAACCCAATACGACAAAGGAAAGTGACCTGCGGTAGAATACCAAATAAGCGACAAAGTATGGTTGGACAGCACCAACCTACACCTACCACGACCAAAGAAGAAGTTGGATGACAAGCGAGTTGGACCTTTCGAAATCATCCAAAAGACCGGAGCCTTGGCCTACAAGCTCAAGCTCCTGCCCCATTGGAAAATTCATCCTCGATTCAATGAAAAACTCCTAACACCATACATTCCACCGGCTTTCCCAAACCAACAAACACCCGCTCCTCCGCCACCAGACCTTATCGACGACGAAGAACAATACGAAATCGAAGAGGTACTGGACTCAAGAATATGCAAAATCAGAGGAAAGAAAGGAAAGAAGTCGAAAGAAGTAACGGATTACTTGGTCAAATGGAAAGGATGGACGAGAGAGCATAACTCATGGGTACGAGACTCAGAGATGGAAAACGCTCAAGAAGTTATTCAAGACTACCTCGACAATCTAGAGAATCGGACCTGACAATCGGGACGATTGTCTTAAACGAGGGGGTAATGTTACGATTTTTCCGCTTATCTTATCCTAATCGGGTGCTTATCACTTATCTTATCACTCAAAGCACCCACAAAGCACCTTTACCGAACCATCCACAGCCAGACTGCTGCGCCTCGCTAACGCAGGACGTTTACCACATGTACCACGGACTCTATTTACTATTCTTAGACAGACTCAGAACCCTATATAAGTAGCACAGTTCTCGCTGTAATACTTCAGCTTCAAACTACAGTTCATCTATACCAAACCACTCTCTATCGAGCCAAGCTCTAAGCAGCCTACCTCTTCTCAGAGTCTTAGACCTCGTCATCTCTTCGGTGATTGTCCAAACGCGAGACAGCCGTTGACCTAGACCCAAGTCTTTGATCACGTGAAGTTTGGGTCTTACAGCAACACACAAGCTTCTGACACTGTGTCTGGTGACATCAAGCAATGCACCTTGTGGTTTGCAGATGGTACTAGCTGGACTTTTGATCAAGATGTGGTTCCTCCGACAAGCCCTTTTGCTACGCATCAGATGTGACAAGCCTTATCGCCAGCTGGGATGATGGCAGTCCTGAGTGGAATCCCACCAGCGATTATCCAATCAAGATCTATGGGTGTCCAATCCCTATCAGACTTTGGAAGGATATCTATTGCAAAAATAAAGTGCTGCCTGGGGAGTGGAAACGTCTCAAACATCCCTGGGGCCTTTGGCGTGTACATGTTCTTTTTCACTGCATTTTCTCCTGCTCAATGATTACCATTAGTATTTTATGAAGTCCTACCGGGCTCTCATGCCAGACAGGTTCTGGGCTCGTCACTCATGCGGAGGTCGATGGTTGCCTTTCACACAAATATCAGATATCCTTTGGGAAGAACGGAGCAAGGACATTATGGAATTGACCCAAAGGGCCATAAGTGAATATGGGAACAGGTTCGCAAGCGAGTTCGGATACCCAGGGAAGAATGGAAGTGCATGGGTGACTATGGAAGATGTTCCCAAGATAGCCCGACTCTATAGAAAGAAAAATGGGATGGAGAGCCTGGACGATTAAGTTACAATGCTCGCTAGTAGTATACCTTTGGACAAATAATATAGTATAAGTAAAGTAATCAATATCTAAGCACATGGACATGTGTGACCACAAGTCCGGCACTGGACTAACAATTGGTGGTCAAGCTTGAAAAAGTCATCCTGTCATAGCATTGGGTTATCATTCCAGGAGATGAGATACTTGACAATGGTCAAGTGAGAAAAATCAGTGCTCCATCCCCCCCACTCGCATATTTGCTGAAGTGACCAACGAAGATCGATGGAGAGCCATTGACACCCTCCGCGGTGAAAAGAGTGGGTGCCATAGGCATAAGGTGGGATTTCTAGGTCGCACAAATTATTATGAAACAGTTCCAGAAACGCTTCCCCAGTCTAACGGGTCAACAGTCTATAAGCAAATTATGGCTATGTTAGAAAATGACATGCCCTTACCATGTGGGTGTTTTTCGCAACAATTGGCCTATCTCTTTTATCCATCCTGCAGAACAGATAGCCATGCAGGATCTCTGAGGTACCAACCCATTCTGCAAGTGCTCTAACAGGGCAAAGATGTGCCATGTCCTCTGGAAGCTCTCTGAGTATAAACAGTGGTATCTCTTTGTAACTGTTAGTGTTGCAGTAAATATCTGGCACTAAATTGACTTACTCCCATATGGGCTGTTCTTGTGGAATGGTAGAGTCACTGACACACAAGCTGTACCATCCAACAGATCATCATAGAAGCATAGATCATGAAGTTGAATCTTCAGCACCTCATCGATACAAAGTAAGCATGTAAACACGACAAGATAGATGGCTTCAAGGAGACAGCGCATATTCGCTCCACACCAGTTATTAGCAGAAACCTTCGCATTATCCCAGTTCTCTGGACGGGTGTTAAACTCATACAGCTTTAGAAGATCATCCTGAAAATCTTTGAGATTAAGATCATCGATCACAAATGGAAGACCTACAGGACTAATAGCATGAGCGCTCGTGGAGGTTTCTCCTTTAGCTACCTGAAAACCTTGTTAGACAGGTGATAGATACACATCTTTAACTCTGTCACCTTGTGCTTTCATAACCCGAGCATGTAGCATGAAACCAACTGTGAGATCGAGGGATTTCTGGAGGCATTTTCCCTGTTCCAAGCACGCTCCCTACCACCAGCCGTTCGAAAGCCATAAGTGGTGCCAGCCCAAAGTTTCTGTGCATGCGAGTAGCTATTCTGAACAACATTGGGCACCTTATCAACCCCATGCATATCGCAATCATCACATCTCAGAGGAACATTAGACAATCATTGGGAATTGAAAGAGAAAAGACATACTTGCTCATGATAAAGCCAATGATATAGTAGTCAGTATTTGGATCAAGCACCTTTTGCTTGAAGATGTTGGTGCCAGGTTCAATGAACCTCTCCTCAATGAGAAATTCATTGAACAGTCTCATAACACTAGTAAGATACAGCTAATTAGCATGGTAGTGAAGTGAGAATAACTGGCTATACCCTTGATAAGCCTCATCCGTGCCCTCTTTGACGCCTTTGGAAGCATCCTGAATGATAGTGAGATAATCCCTGTCTTCAATAGACGTGCTTGAGTCCATTTGCATGTCCCCATCGTCATCATGATTGTATGCATCACCCCAGGTCTCTTGCTCCCCTTCAATGTCATCCTCAATTTCGTTTTCCTCTGGATAGTTGGGGTGAGACTTGTCCAGGACTTTGCAAATCCCTTTCGCATTCGTGACATTCTTGTTATTGACTTTCAACTTGCTTGCAACAGCCATCGTGACAGAGAGAGGGGGAATGGTGTCTAAGGCAAGGAAAACATCGAGAAAGCACACAAATAATATATATACACATAATAGGAGGAGTACCCCTGGTTCAAGTTCCATCTTCGTCGTCCGTACAAAGCTCTAAGATCTCGCCAGTTTCTGAATAATGAATCTGAGTATGGTATGTCGGGGACACAGCATGATAGTGGTGTTTCTTCACTGGAATTTCAAGAATACAGCTATAGATGCCTCCGAAATATTAAGTTTGATGATTCTCACCTGTTTCGCTCACATCCTCACCACTAGAAATATCAATAACTGAGGTGGAGCAAGAGGATGTCGGGAACACCATAAGACGGGGGCGTTTTATCACTGGAATTTCTAGAATTTCAATATAAATGTTCCAAAACATGGACCCAACGATTCTTACCCATGGCATTCTCATCCTCACTGCTAGAAATATCAACAACTGAGACAGATCAAGCTCATTTTCCTGTGAGGGTTTCTACCACATATGAGTTGTGCACATTTAATGCAGACAGTCATTCTCACCTTGTACATGTTCACTCTCTTCCCTGACCGGTCCAGTGACCACTTTTCTAGACAGCAGTGATGCCATTGCCAGCCCTGGTGTTGCCTTTTCTTGTGCCTTTCCTTTCGTACATCCTGGTAGAGGTCCACATTTCCTGGCAGTTTTGGATATTAGATGTTCCTTGTTGTCTAGAATGGTTGGCCATGCATGGAGTGCCAGGACATGGGAAAGCCACATTCGAACTTGGTGTTTCTGTAGCCATTGATCAAGCGAGTTCTGGGTAATGTCAGTGTCGTATTTCCCATCAATGGAAGAACTGATCTGAGTGATAATTGTGTGAGGGATTGTGAGGGAGACGAAAATCTCTGAGGCTGATCGTTCACGCTGATTCATGTGGATGGAGCACACTTTGTCGATGACGGTATAAGGAGACAATATCACATCACTCCCTAGCATAGTTCCCCTTCGCTTGCACAAGTCCTGAAGCAGCTCGCGAATCACTAGTCCTGGAAAAATATGATCGCTAAATTTCTTGATGATGCCCATTGAATGTCCCCAGACAAATAATTTCTCGCACAGCCTTGCGAGTTTGGGAATATCTGGTGGACATGGTGATGGAGCGGCAGGTAGGGTGAGCATGCCATTTGATGACGTCAGCGGTTGAATATATTGGACCACAACTGAAACTTTCGGAAAGTCAAGAGGAATGCGTGATGCCAGTGCATGGTGATGGCCAACTCCTTGGGACTCTAGCATCACGCAAAGGTCATGGCACCACTTGGAAGCAATAGCAGGGTAATCTTTGACCAGAGATGTTTCAAGGGCCTCAAACAGGTATTCCCCGATGCCCATCAGAGTGATGTCAGCAGCAGTCTGGATTCCACACCCTTTGATTCCTTCCTATCATATGATGCGAGTGAGAATAAATATAATGATGACTTTTAAATGACTTACATTGTAATCGCCACCCGAGAGCAACGCAATCATTACCAGCTCATTCGGGGAGAATTGAGATCCCCTTTCATAGATGTTGACCATATATTTGGAGTCGCTTTCGTCGGTGCTGGAATATTTGATTTAACAATGTGTTTGATTGTAAAGCAAACGAGAGGTAACACTTACATCCGCATCACTCGTTGAGCACTGAATAACATTGTATTGAAGTCTTCAGACATCACAACATCAATCCGGCCCTTGTTTGAAAGTAGTGCCAGCTCTGCCTCTGCTTCACCTGGTGCCTAAGTCCCTGTATAAGGAGGAGAAAATAGGAGAAAGCAATGCTAACATACATCCCAATAAGAAAACCCAAACCCTTCAAGCAAGTCCTTGAACTCTGCCGTTAACCAGTCAGTCATCTTATTTACTCTCTTTTTATGCTTGTTGACGGGACGCTTGGGACCATCAAAAACAAATAGAGGTAAGACCAGAAGGTGAAAAAGACGACCCAATTGCTTGAACAACGATGCTTGTGCTGTGCTCTTGGTTTGACCATGATGGTATTTTGTGGCAAACATCCATCTACTACAAATATTAGTCAGTCTCAACATGGATCATATATTTATTGAATACCTAGCGTTGACACCTATGCATGGGCCCAAGCTGTGAACTGTACCCATTGAAATTATTTGAGCAGACCATTCTACCAGGGATACCGAGTCGGTAGGGTTTAGCAGCTGTGGAAAATGTGAGCAATGTTATGCATCAAGATCACCACCAAAAGAAACATACACCCCAGCCACCTTTGACACCCATGGCGGTAAGAGAAGGAAGATACTATAGGAGTTGTTTCAAGTTGCATTACGATTTTAAAGGGCGGATGGATCGGTGGATGATGATTTGAGACAGATGAATGGGGCGGAATGGTGTTCTCATAGGACGGTTAGATGATTTCAGTGAGCATTGCCTTGACTTGGTCCTCTGAAAAGCTCTCTTCATCACATGATCTGGGCAGATTGCATCACGTAGAGAAGACCAGTTGGGTGATTGAAGGTAATACCAACAAAAGACATGTTGTACCTGGATATGATGTATTAGAAAAGGAACAACGTAGGATGAAGGATGAAAGAAAACTTACCAGTAAACATGCTCGGGATGTCCTTGAGCCATCATACTCTGCCTACTCACATGTCATTGAGTTTTTCACTTGCATCAGAGACCACTTCATTGTCATGTATGTTCTTGCATCAGAGGGATGTCACCTTTCCAGGAAGGTATCTCTCTACTGCTTGCTTGGCAAGGGCATCCTAACATCAGCAGTTAGTCTCTTGCTGAAACCAAAGAGTAATATTTTTGAACCTTGGTTAGCTGTGCATTTAGTAACATTATGGTCTTGAGTACAGCTATGAGTTTTGCTTTGCCTTTGGATACCGGTACTGCTATAAATTTGAATGTGACTTCTACAATGTCTCCAACCTGTAGCTACTCAGGTCTGAGCTCTTTGTATCTTCCATCAAATATTAGTTGTAGTATTTTTCTCTAACATAGCATGCATACCTGAAACTACTGTCTGTTGCAGCTCTACATTCATAATAAGCCACAGAGTTGTCAACAGAGTGACAATATGCTTGACCATGCAGTTGTCCTGGAATGTCCAAAGGGTTGACTATTTCACTGAACTTGATCTCCACCTCTGATGAAGTCTGGTCTTGTCTGCTGAAGTATCAATTTCAGATATTAATGGATGGGAACTCTTTGTATGTCAACATAAACTGGATGGGAACCAGCCAATCTTGGCCAAGCTGACAAATGAACATGGCATAGACACTAGCAATGGCCTTCATTGTATTGTTGAAAGGGTTTGTGCTGAGGCCAGTTATAGAAACTGACTGATGCAGATATGACACTTGATTGGCTCTAACATAATGTTTAAATGGTTCTCAATTTGAGCTGATAGAGACAACTTACTTTACTTGTTTCTTAAACAGTGGAAGATTGGTCACACACAGTACACTCTGGATTGTGATGTCTGCATCTGTATGTTTTTTATCTGTAGCAGAGACTGACAGCAATCTCCATTCATGAGGGCTCGAAGATTCTTCAATGATGAAGCTCCTCTTCAGATGAGTGTTTTGTACAAAGATCATGATAGAAGGTACAGCAAGATTTTTTTACATCTGGTCTTGCCAATGCTATACTGTGGAGAAAGTTGTGGTTTGGGACTTTCTTTTGCCTCTTGTCAACAAGTCTATCAAGTGTCCTTACTATATTTAAATACATGTCAGAGGTCAGGATTGATACTTAGGTTTGAAGGCTCTGATCAGTGTGAGATAAGGTGTAAAATCAATCCATGAGGAATACAGTGAATAGGTCATTGTGCAAGAGAGATGGGATGTCAAAGTTGCATTGTTGCTTCTATTGTAGGAAACTACATGGTTGCACAGTATCATATTTGCTTTCCTCTCTTCTTCTCTGCTCTCATTATTATTATTATTATTACTGCTACTGCTGTTGTTACCTTCCATTGCTTTCTCAATAAGGTGCTGGCAGTGGCATCTTGCATTTTACAATATCAGAGAGAGGAGAAAGTGTGACCTTACAATATGTTTCAGACTTTGCTGCCTAGGTTTTTTTTGTTTGTTTTCATTCCTCATTGCTTGATTTTTCTCTTATTTGTTTCTCAAATGTTCAGAAGATATCAAATTTGCCTTTTTAATGGGATTACTCACTGTATTCAATGTAGAACAGGCAAACCTTGTGGTAAACTGGTCCGAGAGTAGCTGTGAGCTGATTCTCCTCAATGGCTATTTAAACCACATGGAACATACCAAGTCCTCATCATTTCTTGCTTCCTTGTGTTCAACACCTGCTACTGTTCCTCATGTCACCTAGATCCAAGCACATAACTTCTAAAGCCACTGTTGAGTCTGAGTATGCAATTTGCTGATGCTGTTACTGAAATATTCATGAAGATGTTTAGCTCCAACTTTCCACCTGTCAAGGACTTGACTCCTAAAAGAGCAATGTGTAAAAGGTGCATACTCCAAGCTCAGATTTTAGATTATGACCGGTCTGATTATTTCTTGCTGAGCAGACAGACCCGCCCTTCAGCAGGTGAAGGGGATGCCAAAACACCAGGTAGATCCCCTCCCAAGAAGAAGACCAAGGCTTCTGACATTGAGAGTGAAGGTGTGTAACTACTGCTTCATAGGTTGTTATTCATTTACTTTTTTGTTGCTGCTAAATATGGTTTCTAGGTCTCAGCAGCTTTCTCCTGTTGAACTGCCAGAGGCAACTGAAAAAAACACCTACTTGATGATGAGCCTCCAGGCTCTGTATGCTCAGAATTTCATGGATTTACTATTAATCCCTACACCTAGTCCACCTGACAGACTTTCACCAAACCAGCCATTGCCAACATGGCAATACCACTTTTGTATCATGGCAATAACTCATTGCATGGATATATATCCATCCCATCTTGAAATCTGACTTATCATGGCATTACAAACACATTAATACTGATTTTGATGGTCCCTCAATCATATATGGTAATGCTGCATTCATATCAAGGTGCCTCACTATGCATCATTGATGGCTAGACCTTATTGATGTCACCTATCACCACATTCATCCATCAAAGATATCAACCTATTACAGATACTCCAGAACTATGGTGACTCAAGCTGTTACTTAGCCAAGCAGGCACATCATTAGAAATACATTTGGCAACCTCAGCAATACTAGCACATCTTTACAATCTGCAGTACATGCAGTCGAAACAGCAGGAAGCAGCCCAAAAGCCAGACTCCACTGTAGAACATTTTTTAATCAAGCACAGCAATTCGAACAATGCTGTATACTTCAGCTGAAGGATATAGGTCACATTTATTCAGGATTTTACTCAGCTAAAGCCTTACAGCCTTAGTAAAAAGTCACTTGGAATTCTATTAATATATGTAGGACTTTAGTATAAAAACATAGATTACAGTAGCATTCAGCACTTTTCAACCCCAGTGGGTACACTCTTGATTGCCAGACTATGCTTGTATTGATTCTCATACACATCAATCCATTGTACATTGTATTCACCACATGCTCCTACAATAAATTGACTAGTCAGATCAGCAAATCTCTATGAATCCATCCATCATTTCTATAGGATCATCACATGTTTATTTGTCATTTCACAGCAATATTCGTTTTGCATCACATATAGTCAATTGCATGTCAACTTGCAGTATTGCTTGAGTTATTCCATGGTTATTTAACTGTGAAGGAGATGTCTCTGTCCCTCTTTACTCCTAACACTATTGGTATATATCAATATCATGCCAATACATGATTGACCATGCCATACCTTGCCCTCTATTTTCTTTATAGGCAGCACCAGTTTCAACTTCACCAGATAGGACTATTTTATCAGTTTTCATCTTTGCCATTGTCATCATTGCCTGCTTGGGTAGTCTCAGAGCAGACTTAGGATCAGTATCAGTATAGGACCAGTTCAGCAATCATTTCAGTATAGGATCAGTATAGGGGAAATCCCAGTGTGGATTATAGGATCAGTTTTTGACATCAGATAGGATCGTTTTCAGCCTAGTACAGTTTGCCCCAGTTTCTGTATCACCCATCCAGTTTTAGGATCAGTTTCAACCAGTTTCAGCACATCGTTCATGTTTATTCAATCAACCAGCACATTTATTCCCTGCATTACCAGTCTCTGGATCTATTACTGTATCATTCAGGCATTTCCCTCTCATTTCCCCACTCATATTAATGTCTTGAGCACATTTTCTTGAGTCTCATTCTCAGTTTCCATTTCAGAACATGGTTTCTTGATATTCATGTCATATCAGGCACTGTTCCCTCTTGTTCTATGAGAACCCCATGACTTACAGTCATTCTTTCGATTTCTCGACTCTCATGTCATATTATCTGCTTGACTGCATAGTCTAAGTGTATCTTCACACTCTTAAAGCTTTGATTTACTGCACAGAGATGCCCTGAACCCACTCGCATACACAATTGTCCTAGTATTGCTGTGATCACACATTTATTCTCCATACTCTGAAAGAGTTTGGTTTTGCTATTGCCATGGAAGTCTAGGCTCATCATCGATCCAACAAACATGCATGTCTTGATTCAATTTTATTTATGTTCCAGCTGAGCACCGTTAATAGGCAGATCTTGACCCAAAAAATGAAGGCACTTATCAATGATGAGGCCAATGCTAGGTTCAACTAGAATAGTTTGTTTCTATTTTTTTCTGTTCTAATTTTGTAATAATAGCTCTGAGGAGGATGGTGAGCCTACAGAGAGCCAGTACCATATCAACATGTCAGATGACCTTGAAGATTTTATCATTCCTGAGAAAGGATCTGATAAAGAGGACCAACTGTGAGCTGAACTTTTTTCTATAGTTGATTGTGTATTGATGCCTCAGAATTATAAGTTCCCAAGATGTTGGTACTCCCAGTCCTCAAGCCCACAAAGGAAAGGGTGTCAATGTTGAGCACAAGTGTGCCAAGAAGGATGTCCTTGATACCATTGTTATCACCAGATGGGTGGAGATGGATCAGGGTATCAGGTTTCTTTGGTTGACGGTTGTATTTTAGCTCTGATGACAAACTGGCTTCTAAGGCTAATCCAGGAAAATTGTATATGGATTTGATATCAAGGTTTTTATTCAATGTTTATGTTTTTCCCAAGGTAAGCAAAGCCAGTTAAGTCACCTGCCAAAAAGGATGTACAGTGTATGGAACACCATGGTACTCACTTTTCTACTGTTGATTCATGCTCCTGTTAAGGTCTAGACCTGCTGAGGGTCCTGGTTCTAGCACAAGTGATAAAGCCAAAGGGAAATTGATTAGAGTGCCCTTTCACCATGGCCATACTCAGCATCTTGATCGAGAGAGGTGAGATGCTTTACCTTATCCTCCTTGCTATGATACTGATAGATAACCTTTCTAGCTCTAGTGATGAGGCCGCTGCAAAAAGCTGAACAACTTCAAAGTCATATGTGGCTTCTTGCCATATTGCCTAGATTTCTGTAATGAATATGCTATAGACTCTGAGGGACATCAACCTTAGCCAATTCCAATGGCCCCAACCTACTTATCGGATCCTGTTGGATTCCAATCCCTAGTTTCTATTTCATATCTCATATCTATTTCACCTACTAATTTCACATATTCATTTATCACACCTAGAATCTGTTACAGTACTGAGTAGGTGTTATATCGGATTTCACAGAATCCTTGACTTCTCTAGATACAGAATATTCCAGACTTATTATCTTTTAGCCATGTCCATAATATTCTAGAGTCCAATCCATAGACTCTGCTCTAGTATATAAACTGTAGAACTACTTGTACATACCTCAGTTTGAATATCAACCTGGTTTAGCCCAATACTCTCATTCTCACTTTTGCCTTCATGCCTAATCTATCTCTTACTATAAGTCCATGGATTCTAACTCCATTGACTTCATCTTGATCCTACTTGTCTTCATCCCACAGACTCCATCTGTAATCTATCTTAGGGCTTTGACCCAAGGGTGACTTTGCTAATAGCTTTGCCAAGCCCACATGCACTCCACAGGCTCCATTGGCATGCATTCATTCTCTCTTCTATTGGCATGATCCTAACAGTATATTCAAACTCAAACCCTTGAGTCAAAATTTTTTAGGCATGTCTAGCACAACCATGCAACCACCTCATACTGAATAGTCCACCTTGGACATGATTCCACCTTGTTTCACCAAGAATGATATTCCTGCCTCTGCATCCAAAGGAGACTCTAATCTCTTTGGCATGGACTCCACTACCTCCAATCATTCCCATAGGGAAACCTACACCCACAGCGGTTTTACTGCTCATCAATCAGATATCATGACTCCAAATCCATTTGTTGCCAACCATGCTGTTTCCAACAGCTGAGGTGAATATTGGAATGACCCTCTATGGACTCTGCCCACTCAACCTAAGCCTCTCTTCTTTGTTGATGAAGGAGACAATGGCAATGATGATGACAACTCTGATGATGAACCTGACACCCCTAGCAATCACAACCATCGCCAGTTGCAGGGTCCCAATCATCCTTCTGGTGGTCCACCTAATCCAGGTGGCCCTGGAGGACTAAGCCTGGAGGACTAAGCCTGGAGGACTAAGCGGTCCTGAAGGACCTGGTGGTAATCCCCCTACTCTTAACAATGATGATGTCCGCCTCATGCTCAACTTCATAAATCTCCTCCATGGTCTCAGCAATCAGGTAAACAACCCTCCTCTATGGCCAGTCTGTACCAAAGTCAAGGAACCTGATGTATTCAATGGCTTGGACCTGCAGAAGCTGAAGGCATTTATCATTTCCCTCCAGTTGAACTTTAATGACAGGCCCGATGCTTTCTGTGCAGAAACTGCTAAAGTCAACTATGCTATCTCCTTCCTCTCTGGTGTGGCCCTCAACTGGTTTGAACCAGATATCCTCAATCCCAACCACACTAACCCTCCTGCTTGGGCATATTCCTATGCTGCTTTCCTTTCAGAACTCCAGACTAACTTCAGTCCATTCGATGCTGTCTGAGATGCTGAAGATGAACTTGAAAATCTTTGCATGCACAACAGAGACTGGATCATAAAGTATATAGTCCGGTTCAACCAATATGCTGCTGTCATAGGCTATGGTGACAATTTCCTCTTCCATGCTTTCTACCATGGACTTTGTACCCAGATTAAGGATGATATGGCTCACCATGGTAAGTCTAATAATCTCCATAACATGTGAACTCTAGCACAGGAACTTGGCATGTGGTATTGGACTCAGAAGACCGAAATTGCATGTGAAAACCATGATAAACCTTCATTCTCCTCCTTCTCTTCCAAACCTAAGGGTTCGGGTTCTAACTCAAGCTCTTCTTACAATTCCACAGTGCCAAAGTCATCCAACTCAGGCTCCATAGGATCTGCTTCATCCTTCTCCAATTCCTCCAGCACTGCCAAGAAGCCCTATGCTGACAAGCTAGGCAAGGACAGCAAGCTCATGCCCAAGGAGAAGGAACACCACTGCATGAACAACCTCTGCATGTTCTGTGGTAGCAAGCACAAGACCAAGGACTGCAATAAGTACAAGGCCATGGCTTCCATGCATGGCCATGCTGCTGAGGTTTCTGAACCTCCTGCCTCTACTGATTCAGCTCCATCAGAGTCAGAAAAATAGAGAGCAGCCCTGCTTCCTCCATGCAAGGACAGGGTTGTGTTGACTGTCATTGCACCATGGAGATCATTACCCTCAATGCTGCCACTCTTTCCAACTATTCACTTACTGTATCCTTGTCCTCTGAAGTTGGCTCTGGATTGGAGTCCGATGGCAGTCCTATATCTACCATCCTTCGCTTTCTAGCACTCATTGATTCTGGTTCTAGTCATTGTTTCATTGACTCAAAATTTGTTGAGAACCATGATCTCCCTACCAAATCCATTCTTCCTGTTCAACTTCAGCTTCTTGATAGCTCCACCAGATCTCACATTTTCCAATCCATTACTCTCTCCATACAGATCTCAATGTCGGCTTGGCAGAGGGCCCAGGCTGCTGTGAAGAAGGGGTCGACTTGCTCCTCATCAATAGGGGCCAGCTAGGGCCATTTGAAGTCATCTCCCTGTGGGTTGAAAATGTCATCAGGTTCATTATGGGGGATGGGCTCCAGGGACTCAGAGAGTTGTATTCTGAGTAGCTCAGGTACTCAGATTCATATGAGCTCTGGCTGGCTCTGGATGGGGGATGAGGTTCAGAGGAATTGGGTTCACCCATGTACGTATTTCCATACCTGGCAATGTCTCCCAGGTATGGGTTGAAGGGTTGACAGGGTTGGGGGTGCCAGATGTCCAGTCCCTGATCCTCTGCGTAAGTAGGGAGGTCTGGATCGGGGCTGGGGGTTTGCAAGATATTGTGGTTGAGCAGAGGGGTAGGGAGTGCAAGCTGGACTGGGACAAGGTTGTTGTGCTCGAGGTCTCAGAGGATAGTCCATAGGACCTGCCCATGCTCCTCTGCTGCCATATCTAGATAAGGGGCAATGTCAAGGTTCTCAGAGGTCAGGGTCTGAACAACACTGCTTGGGCCGGGGGTGGCATTTTGGGGAGTCTCCTGCCTATGCAGAGGGAACTCCTCACTGGAACTGAGGGTGTGGTAGGTGCTCCTCCTCCTCGAGGAGTCCTGCTCATCGGGCAGGTTTAGGGGTGCGATGGGGTTACTGGCAAGGACATTTAGGGGAAAAGGGGGTTCATGGAGGGCTACAAGGAGTTGTCAGTAAATCAGAAATCGCCGGATTTGCTGATAGTAGGTGAAGGTGGCAAGGGATACCAGGAATGATATAACGGTGAAGGCACCAAGGGTAGATGTGAGTTTGATGATGGTCTGAGGGTTCATATGGTTGGTCTCTTCATGGCTGGCAGTGAAGAGAAAGGAGAGAAGCTTCAAGCTAATTGTTAGACCCAAACTTCATGTGACTAGAGACGGGTCTAGACTTCGCCTGTCTCATGTTCAGACAATCACCAAAAGAATGACTTGGTGTCTAAGGTTCAGCAAAGAGAGACTAATGTCTTAGTCGAGTTCTATGGTGAGAGTAAAGTATGGTATAGTTAAACTTTAGCTTGAAGCTGAGGATACTACAGCAAGAGCTATGCTACTTATATATGAAAACTAACATGCTGAGAATAGAATAGTGTCTGTGGTTGTCGTGCTGAAAACAAAAGAGAGCAACAAGGTAGGCAAGCAATGGTCGCAAGCCACAGCAGTCTATAGTACAGTCATTGAGAATGTCCATTATAGTCATGGTAGCTATAGATAGGTGCTTGAGATAGGATGAGATAGTGATAAGCACCTGATAAGATAAGATAAGTGGAAAAATTGTAACACGTAGTTGCATTCTGTCACTATGAGGGCTTTGGACATAAATGCAACTGGTCACCATTTCCCTTCTTGTTGCTGGCTGAGGACAGTGCCAATGGCTCCATCACTTGAGTCTGCTTCCACCTTGAATCTTCCTTTCTCAGTTGGAATGGCTAAGATGATATCTTTGGCCATCTGCTTCTTTAGCTGTGGGAACACCTGGTTTTGGGCCGTTCCCCATGTCCATTCCACATTGCCAGTCAATTGAGTGAGGGGATGAACAATCTTGGAATAGTCTTGAATGAACTTTTGATAGAAGTTGGTGAATCCAAGGAATGACTGCAATTCCTTTTTCTTCGTTGGCATTGGCCATTCCATAATGCCAGCAACTTTGACTTGGTCCATGTGTACTGAGTTCTGGCTGATAATGACTCCTAGATACTCAGTTTCCAATACCTCAAACTCACACTTTTCTGCCTTAAGGAACAGTTTGTTCTCCTGTAGGCATTGGAGTACATGTTATACAATTTGGCAGTGTTTGTTCAGGTCCTTTGTTATGATTTTCCCACTTATCTAATCTTATCAAGTGCTTATTGCTATCTCATCTTATCTGAAGTGCCTACCTACGGTTACCATGACTATAACAGACACTCTCAATGATTGTACTATGAACTGTTATGGCATGTGACCAATTGCTCACCTACCTCATTGTTTCTCTTGTTTCATGCATGATAACCACAGACACTGTTCTATTCTTAGCACAATAGTTTTCGTATATAAGTAGCATAGCTCTCACTGTAGTATCCTTAGCTTCAAGCTAAAGTTTATCTATACCACACTTTACTCTCACCTAGAACTCAACTAAGTCCTTAGTTCTGCTTCACTGAGCCTGAGACACTCGAGTCATTCCTCTGGTGATTGTCTGAATGTGAGACAGCCAAGGTCTAGACTAAGTCTTTGGTCACATGAAGTTTAGGTCTAACAATTAGCTTGAAGCTTCCCTTTTTCTCGTCACTGCCAGCCATAAAGAAGCCATCCATATGAACCCTCAGACTATCATTGAATTTGCATCTATTCTTGGCACCTTCACCATTGTTTTTTTCCTAGTAGCACTTGCCACCTTCACTTATTACCAACAAATCCGTAGATTTCTGATCCACTGACGACTCCTTGTAGCACTACAAGAACCCTCCTTCCCTCTTTCTATTCTCACCAGTAACCCCATCACACTCTCGAACCTACCAAATGAACAGGACCCCACAAGGCAGAGGAGCATCTACCACACCCTCAGCTCCAGTGAGGAGTTTCTGCCATATAGGCAGGCCACTCCCCCTGGCCCCAGCAGCGTCATTTGGACTCCAACCCCCATCAACAATAATCAGGATCCTCACCCAGATACAGCAGCAGAGGAGTATGGACAGGACCTATGGACTATTCTCTGAGACATCAAGCACGATAACCTCATCTCAGTCCAGCTCACCCTCTCCATCCCCTCCACTTGACCACAATGTCTCACGAACTCCAAGCTCTGACCTCTCAACCTACACAGAGGACCAGGGCCTGGATGTCTGGCACCCCCAACCCTGCTGACCATTCAATCCATACCTGGGCGACATCACCAGATATGGAAACATCTATCAGGGGGAATCCGACCCCTCAACACCCTCATCCCATCCCAGACCAGCCAGAGCTCATACAAATCCATGTACCTGAGCTTCTCTGAGTATAGCTCTCCAAGTCCCCAGAGCCTATCCCCCATAACTATCCTGATGACATCTTTAATCCCAAGGGTGATGACTTCGAGTGGCCCTGGCTGGCCTCAGTTGACAAGGAACGAGTCAGTCCCTATGTCATGGCAGTCTGAGCTGTTCACAGGGCTGATGTTGAGGCCTGGATGGGCAACAACAGCCCCTTATGCCACCTCTGTCCCACCATGGATGAATACCTTACCTTTGAGCAAAACCCACCCCTCCTTGGCCCAACCCCCGAGCACCGCATCGATAGCAAGATCTTCACCCTTTGATGATGAACGATCTTGGACTCTGAGGCTAGACACAGAATCTATAGGCTACAACTCCATACCATCAAGGAACAGGCTGACCTGGAGTGAGACCTTCAGGAGCTGGCCAAGAGAGATGCTGCAAGGCAGAACTAGAGGACCAGTCGCCACAGGGCAGAGTTTTTTAATAATTTTGACACTTTTAACTATGATACAGAAACCTTCAGTAGGGCCAGTATATATGGCCCTAATATATCCTCTTCCCAGTATGGCCCCTATGTACTAGACAACATCCCCCTCCCAAGACCCATGAACGACTCCCCACCACCACGACCCCCAATGCTGACAAGCCGACTTTGGCACCATGACTATCCAAGAATTGGAACCAGCCACCTCTTCACTGGGGCTGGCTCAAACATCGAGATGGATATAGAGCCCAACAATCCCGCTGGCCCACCTACTGATGCCCCCACTGAACCACACCCTGACCCGGCCCAACCAAAGACCCTTGAAGACCTTCACCAAGAAGTTGATCACTGGAGGGAGCAGAGCAACAACTTGGTCAAACGGCTTACCAACCTAGATGTAAGAATGATAAAGCTCAACCCACTTCCACCGCCTCCTTCCTCCAGTTCCAAAAGCAGAAGATGGTCCATCCTGCAACCACCCCACATACCATGGTACTCACCTGATCCATCTTCAGTCAGCATCATGCCTGACCATGCCCCCCACCTTTAGGTCAAGCCCCTGATGCATCAGATCCCAGACAAGTTCACCAGAGAACATGCAGACATTAAATGATTCCTTAGCAATTGTAACTCCTACTTCACCACCTTCGACGTCTATTTCCCATACCCCTCTCAGAAGATCCAACTCGCTTCCTCCCTCCTAAAAGGCTCTGCCAAAGAATGGTGAGTATACAAGAGACCAGAGTTCTATGATACAACCATCCAATGAGTCCAATACCCAGACTGGAACAGTTTCTGTGACCTTGTCAGATGACAATTCTCGGATCCAGCCATTAAACAAATCCACAAAAAGTACATGCTGGAACTCCGAATGGGCAATGGTCTGGCCACCACCTTTTTCTAAGACTTGGAAATACAAGCCAAACTAGCAGGACTCTGCCATGATGAAGCAGAATGAGGAAAGATGGTCATGGCCATCCAGTGGGGAATTCCTCAGAGCTACACCAACACTATCACCAACCAAGGGATTTGAACTCCGGAAACATACCTGGAATGGAAGGAGCACATCTGCCAGCTCTACATAGATCACATAAAGAAGTTGATCTTTGACCAGACTCTAAGATGCCCCGAGGACCACCACAATGACAACCAACAAAACACAAAGCTCAAAATGTTGAACAACAATTCAAGTCCCAGAAAACCTGCTGGGGCCACAAGTTTGACACCGGCCAAGCAGTCAGGACAGGGCAGGACTACCACCAGAGATGCCAGGACTGGGAGATGGATGATGTATGGGGGACAAGGGCAGGTGATGGAAATAGACCAGTTATGAATGGAAGGAAGATGTTATTAGTGCAAGGAGAAGGGGCACATGTTAAAGAATTGCCTGAAATGGAAGGAGCACAAGAACATTCACTCAGTAGAAGTTACTGAGCAGGAACTGCAGACAGAATCAAAGGTGGAGGAGGTAAAAGATTAGGTTGTCAAGGGCTCAATTCCCCTTCGATAACCTCCTCCTCAAGTACTGGTATGCTCTCTCATCCTCCTGGTGGGGCTTATAATATTTCTCTAGTTACATTGTCTACTATATCTACCATGCATACAAATATACCCTATTTCTACTGCTTTTAACTTCCCCAGCACAACTAGCAAACCAGCAAAAGAATCAAACTGCTATGCTGCTCTAGCAAAATTGAGTGACACAGAGTCAAGTGCTGAAGAGGTCGATACCTCCAATACCGAACAAGGAAAAGACTCTCCAACTGGGGAGTTGGCAGAGAGCCTCTTGAAGGATGACTTGCCAGAACCCCTAACACAGGAACTGTCTGCACATGAATCCCCTTGGGGGAAACACCTCTGCAGAACTGGCTAATCGGAGCATGATTACCTGGAAGGGGAAAAGTTCTGGAGAGCGACCTCAAGAAGTCACACTAAAAGGTGATCCCACCCAGAAACAACTGAATCACTGAGTCAGGAGTACTGAGGAAGCAGAGCACAACCCTACCCATTGTTTGGCATCGGACATGAATGGCAATCCCAGTCAATATGACAAGAATGTGACAGGCCCAGGTGAACCCTCTGTCCCTCAAGGGGATGGCCCCAATGTACAGAACGGATGTAGGTATCCTCCCATTGCATCTCCAGTCAACCCTGATGAAGACACATGACTGGCCAAGGATGCTAAGAAAGCTGCAGGCATAGGATCTGCTAGCACCCAGGCAGTAAAAAGAGGGCCAGCCATTACCATGGTAGAAGTTCCTGATGAAGAAGATGACATGGCTTATCAGTGATGGTGGGCCAAACAGAAGAAAGAAAGTGCTGCCTAGGAGAAATGGGACATCAAAAACTACTCCCAAGTTCATATTCCCACTCCCTGCATGCCAGCCCCCCACTTCCTCCCTCTGACTGATGGCTTAAACCCTTCAGGGCCGAGTGGACTCTCTATGCCATCCATGAAGCCTGCACTGACAGCAAAGCAAAAGCTGCCCTCCATTGTTGGGTCTACCGAGACAGAGTCGATGAAATCATTGGCAACCTAATCGAAGGACTAAAACATGGAGACAAGCTGGCTCTAGAAATGTTGTATGAGCTCCAGCAACTAATCTGCTACATATGAGGAACCAAGTCTAACAGGCAGGACTTCATGCTCAGTGTCCAGCTTGAGACCACTACCAACATCCAAACCCTTTCCATTACTCGACAGCAGATGCACCAGTAGCTCTATCAATCAATCATACATCCAAAACCACTAGATCGACACAAAGAATGCCGTCACCCCGATCTCCAGCTACAATGCTGATGGAACCCACAACAAGGTGGGTGACATCACTGAATTCATAGAACTCTGCCTCACTATAGGAGGCCACAGTGAATGTATTGACCTAGCAGTCACCGACCTCAGCTCAAAGGATCTCTACCTCGGCCATGACTGGCTCAAACATCATAATCCAGTCATCAACTGGAAAATGGGCACAATCATCTTTGGTTGCTGCCAGTGTACAAAGAACCCCTTCCCACTCTCCTAACACAGACCCCGACGACCAGTGGGATGAAGAACTTGAGGAAGGAGAAACTATCCTCGCAGTCAATATGCAGGAAAAACTCATCATCCACATGGTCCACCATGCCAATGACTTAGCGGCCCAAGCAAATGCAGATAAGCCAAAGAAGACCTTTGAAAAGATGGTACCCAAACACTACCGTTTATACCACAACTTGTTTTCGAAAGAAAACTTTGATAAACTTCCCAAGTGAAAACAATGGGATCATGCCATTGAGCTCATCCCCAATGCCAAGTCTACGCTTGACTGTAAGGTTTACCCCTTGAACCAGAATGAACAGGAACAGCTTAACAAGTTCCTCGATGAAAACTTGGAGTCAGGGCAAATTCATCCATCCAAGTCTCCCTTCACCTCCCCTTTCTTCTTTGTCAAAAAGAAAGATGGCTCACTTCGCTCCATACAGGATTATCGAAAGCTGAACAAGATGATGATCAAGAACTGCTATCCCCTTTCGCTCATTTCAGAACTCATTGACAAACTCCAGGGAGCAAAGTACTTTACCAAGCTCAACGTTCGTTGGGGATACAACAATGTCTGCATCAGAGAGGGAGACGAAGAAAAGGCTATGTTCTGAACAAATCGCAGACTGTCCGAACCTACCATCATGTTTTTCAGCCTCACCAACTTGCCTGCTACATTCCAGTGGATGATGAATGACATATTCAAAGACCTGATTGCCAAAGGAAAAGTCACCATCTACCTTGATGACATCCTTATCTTTACCAAAGACTTGGATGAGCACCATCGAGTTGTATGATGCATACTCCAATGCCTACAAGAGAACAAACTATTCCTCAAGGCTGAGAAGTGCAAGTTTGAGGTGTTAGAAACTGAGTATCTAGGAGTCATTATCAGTCAGAACTCAATATGCATGGACCAGGTCAAGGTTGCCAGCATCATGGAATGGCCAACACCCACCAAGAAAAAGGAGTTGCAGTCATTCCTTGGGTTTACCAACTTCTACTGAAAATTCATCTATGACTACTCCAAAATTGTTCATCCCCTCACTCAGCTTACTGGCAACATGGAATGGATGTGGGGAACAGCCCAGAACCAGGCCTTCCAGCAACTGAAGAAACAGATGGCTGAGGACATGGTCCTAGCCATCCTGACAGAGAAAGGCCGATTCAAGGTAGAAGCCGACTTGAGTGACAGAGCCATCGGCATAGTCCTCAGTCAGCAGCAAGAAGGAAAATGGTGACCAGTGGCACAGTGACAGAATACAACTATGAGATCTATAACAAGGAACTGCTCGTGATCATGCTCATGTTATCCGAATGGTGGCACTACCTAATGGGTGCTACTGAAGATGTTGAAATCTGGATGGACCATCAAAACCACCAGTATTTCTGAAAGCCCCAGAAGTTGAACCAATGCTAAGCCCGCTGAGTGACTGAGCTTGCAGAATATCACTTCATCCTCCACCATCAACCCGGCACCACCAACAAAAAGGCAGACCTCCTCTCCTGATGAGATGACCACAACCAAGGCAAGGGGGACAATGATGACATTATTGTTCTCCAGCCCAAGCATTTCAGGGCCCTCATAATGCCCACTATCACCAAAGTCCAAGGCAAGGTGAAAAATGCCCTCTGTCATAAAGAACTCTGGGACCAGGGGATCACCAACTCCCTAAACCACAAATGAGGCATCACAGAACAAAATGGACTACTCTTCTATAATGGATGAGTCTATGTACCAAAAGACCATGCTCTCTGAGGAGAAATCATTGCCCAAAGCCATGACTACATCACCACTGGACATCCTGGCATCGAGAAAACCAGGGAGCTCATCCAAAGGGAGTATTGGTGGCTGAAGCTCAAAAAGGATGTAGAAACTTATGTAGAAGGCTGCAAAGCTTGTCAGCACTCAAAGACAAGCACACAAGCCAAGGCTGCTCCCCTTCATCCCAATATGATTCCCTCTGAGCCATGGACCCATATCTCGGTCAACATGGTCACAGGCCTACCCGAATCCAATGGATATAACACCCTGCTAGTTATCATTGACCACTTCTTGAAGGCAATTGTTCCTGTACCCTGCAACATAGAACTGTCCACCAAAGGATGGGCAAAGATACTCAGAGACCATGTATATGCCAAACATGGCATGCCCTCTGTCATAATCTCTGACCAAGGACCCCAATTCATATCCATGTTCATGAAAGACCTTTACCAAATGCTCAACATCACCCCGAATGCATCCACCACCTTCCATCCCCAGACTGATGGACAGACCAAGCGAGTCAACCAAGAGCTTGAAGGGTACCTCCAACTCTTTGTAGACTATTGGCAAACTGACTGGAGTGACTGGCTTCCCATTGCTGAGTTTTCTCACAACAACTGAATTCATTCTGCCATGGGCAAAAGCCCATTCATGGTACTCTACGGCCATAACCCCTGACTAGTTCCCAACTCTGTTAGGACCTCTCCATTCACCAACCCAGCTGCCGGAACCTTCACCACGACCATGGCTGAAGTACACAAACAGACCCAGATGGCTTTACAGAAAGCTGCAGATGAGATGAAGGCCCAATATGACAAAAGGAAATGCCCCATGATCAAATACAAAGCCAGAGATCAGGTTTGGCTCAACACTGCCAACCTCCACCTACCTCAACCCAAGAAGAAGCTCAACAACAAGCGAGTTGGCCCCTTCTTGATCCTTGAAAAGTCTGGAGCATCAGTGTACAAGCTAAAGCTCCTGTCCCACTGGAAAGTACACCCACATTTCAATGAAAAGTTCCTATCCCCATACACCCTGCCTTCATTCCCAAACCAACAAGCACCACCACCACCACCACCCAACCTCATTGATGATGAAGAACAATATGAGGTGGAAGAAGTGCTTGACTCCAGAACATGTTAAGTAAGGGAAAAGAAGGGACAAAAGGCAAAAAATGCCATTGACTATTTTGTCAAATGGAAAGGGTGGACCCAGGAGCACAACTTGTGGGTATGAAATACAGAAATGGGAAACGGCCAAGAAGCAATCCAGGACTATGAAGACAAAATCCAGCAAGCAGGGCGAGTCGACATAGCAAAAATCATAACCAACGATGCTGCCAAAGCTGTCACCATGATTCTCAATCACAAATATCATGATGGCATCGTCTATTATAAAGCCCAACATCAGGATGGATTCCAGAAATGGGTCAAAGATCCCAACAGCAACCTGTGGAAGGATCTTATAGAAGAGTATTGGAATAATGAACTCACGCATCAACTTGATGCCCCTGAAGAGGAACCATGACAGTCAGGATGACTGTCTTAATGAGAGGGTAATGTTATGATTTTTCCACTTATCTAATCTTATCAAGCACTCATCATTATCTCATCTTATCTCAAGCACCTACCTATGGTTACCATGACTATAACGGATGCTCTCAATGATTGTACTATGGACTGCTACAGTGTGTGACCAATCACTTGCCTACCTCATTGTTTCCCTTGTTTCATGCATGACAACTATGGACACTGTTCTATTCTTAGCATGTGTTAGGATCGTGCCAATAGAAGAGAGAATGAATGCACACCAATGGAGTCCATGGAGTGTGTGTGAGCTTGGCGAAGCTATTAGCAATGTCACCCTTGGGTCGAAGCTCTAAGATAGATTTTGGACAGAGTCCACAGGATGAAGACGAGTAGGATCAAGATGAAGTCAATGGAGTCAGAATCCATGGACTTGTAGCAAGAGATCAATTAGGCTTGAAGGCCAAAGTGAGAATGAGAGTATTGGGCTAAACCAAGTTGATATTCGAACTGAGGTATGTACAAGTAATTCTACAGTTTATATACTAGAGCAGAGTCCATGGATCGGACTCTAGAATGTTATGGATGTGGCTAGAAGATAATAAGTCTGGAATATTCTGTATCTAGAGGAGTCGAGGATTCTGTGGAATCCGATATAACACCTACTCAGTACCATAATGGATTCTAGATGTGATAAATGAATATGTGAAATTAGTAGGTGAAATAGAAATGAGATATGAAATAGAAACTGGGGTTTGGAATCTGACAGGATCTGATAAGTAGGTTGGAGCCATTGGGTTTGGCTAAGGTTGATGTCCATTGGGATCCATGGCATGCTTGTTACAGTATCCCCCCCTTAGCATTCTTGCCCTCAAGAGCACAGATCCCGATGACTGAGTGGGATGCATGGAATTTGGTGCAGGAGTGTCATGTGATTTTCACCTCTTGATCTTAAACCACCACTATCCCCAAATCCTAAGTCCCTCCTTGTTACCTTTGTCGATGTCCACTATCTACTGCCAGTCTGCAACCCCAGAGCCATACATTGCGCCGCCTATCCCAAACAATATTGAGGTCGATGAACTGTCGGTGTTCTACACTGACAGGGATGCTGAGGAGGAATTGTATCGGGCTGCCATGGAGACCCACAATGTTTGGAAGGTAGTGCAGTTGAAGGCAGAAAAAGCTGTGGAGGCTGCAGAGGCCATAAAGAAGAAAGCCGAGGATAGAGTAAAAAAAATTGGCTTTGTTGAAGGCAGAGAAGGAGAGGAAAGAGGTGGAGGCTGTGGAGGCCAAGTGACTTGATGATGAGAGGAAGGCCAAGGAGGCCAAGGAGGCCAAGGAGGAGAAGGAGAGGCAGAGGTTGAGGGAGTTGGAGAGGCAGAAGCTCACAGCATCAGAGGCTGTGGGGGACAAAGGTGATGAAGGTACTGATGGAGAGGAGGAGGATCCAAAGGTGAAAGCGAGGAAGGATTTGCTGGAGAAGCAGAGGAAAGTAAAGGGTAAGGGGAAGGTGGTGTTGGCTGTCATGGGCACCAAGAGGAAATTGAAATCGAAGGTGTATGTGCCAGTGAGTGAAGAGGAAGAATCTGTGGGGCTGTCGGAGCATCCCATGAAAAGGGTCAGGGCAGATCCTAGCCCTAGTAAGGGGGGTATTGAGTATCAAGGCAAAGGTAAGTGTCCATTGGCGTCCATGGTTTTCGCTAACTTGGAGTTTTTTAGAGAAGTGTGGATGGTGCTGGGCAGACAGGGCCCGATGCTTTCTGGTGGAGGTGGGACAGTCTTGTGAGTGTTGCAAGATTTGCAAGGCGAAACACATTTTTTCAGATGAGGCAGAGTCTGTGGCACTTGAAGACATTGTGGAATTACTTCAAGGCCTTCATGGATGAATGAATGTGCTGGAGCAGAGAATGAAGAGGATGGAGGGCGAGTTGAGGGCCGTTGAAGGCTGGGTAGACAATTTGGTGCACAATTTCCACCTGGGGGATGCGATTGAGTATCCTGATGATTTTATTCCATCGGCGTCCTTGGACGAATGGGCGACTTTGAGTGTGGAGTTGGGGGACTTGCAGGGCACCAACTCTGAGGCTTTCTGTTGGGCCATGACCTTGCGATTGGATCAAGATGTAGCTCAAGTGTGGCATGCAAGAGTCATGTCCATGGAGTCCTTCAATGGTCACGATCCTTTCAAGTTGGCCAATATGGAGTTATGGCATGGAAGCTGTGGGCAGGAGGCTTTGGTGGCAGTTATTGCTGCGAGCCAGAAATTTCGAAAGGCTTGCAAGGAGTTTTATCATGCCAGGGGCCATTGGTCAGAGTGGGCACTGTGGAAGGAGTTTTTGAAAGGTAGTGAGGAGTTTATTGTAGAGGATTCAGATAGGGAGATGGAGCCAGAGGAGGTCAGGGAGGAAATGAAGCCAGGCTCCGGCTCCATTGGCATTGCAGAATTAGATGAATTGGAGTATGAGGGAGAGAAATCCAAGGAAACTGCAGTGGCCTGAAGATCCTGGCCTAGTAATATACAATTTTTTGATGTAGATAGATAGAGTACCATGCCTGAGGGCAAAGTAAATAAATTTTCTTGATGCTTGAAATATAGTGACGAAAGGAAGAGTTGAAGCCAAGAAATAGTCTGATGGATTCTGTTCCTGATTAGGAAGTGAATTTGCAATAGTTTTCCAGAATCAAAATTGAAATTGGGGAATCAGAATCTGATGGAGGCTGATGGGGAAGGAATCAAGAAGGGATAGGTATAGGCTTGGATGTAGTCTTGTGAATGGTGACCTTGGAGAGTGGTCCTGGTTTGTCTGGGTATTGATGGTGGAAGTCTTCAATGTAGTCTTCCGCAGAGAATTCTGTGGTGGGAATCCAAGCGAATTCTTCATCAGTACCTTCATAATCCAACCATTGAATGCGATAGAGAAGGGGGCATCAGAACCGACAGTTGAGTTCAGAGTTGAGAATTTGTGCAATTTCATACTGTTCTTCACCATCGACTTCAACTGGAGGTGGAGGTGGTTGGGTACGATTAGGAATGGTATTGGTTTCCACAGGTTCCAATTGAGAGACATGGAATATGGGATGAATGGAATGGAGATCCATGGGAAGCTTGAGAGTGAAGGAATGGGATCCAGGCTGAGCAATGATATCGAACGGTCTGAGGAATTTCTCAGAGAATTTCACAGTAGGGCAAGTAGTCCTGATGTGCTTAGCACTGAGGTAGACTTTATCACCTACTTTGAAATCTGGGGCTGGAGACCATCGCTTGTCAGCTTGGAATTTGTAGCGAGACTGAGCAAGAGTGATTTCATCGTGTAGGAATTGGTGGAGATCATCGAGGTTGACTATGAAATCGCAGGCCTGAGCGGAGGTGGTATTGCGTTCAGGGTATACTGTGATGTTAGGATGGTATCCCTTATTAGCAAAGAATGGAGAAATTCCGGTGGAAGCAGTTAGGAGCATTATTGTACACGAATTCAGCAATTGGTAGTAAGGTATCCCAATTGTCTTGTTGGTAAGAACAATAGATACGAATGTACTGTTCAAGGGTTTGGTTAGCATGTTCAGTCTGTCCATTGGCTTCTGGGTGATAACCAGAAGTAAAGTGAAGCTTCATATCGAGGGCCTTTGCAAGGGCACAAGTGAATTGGGAGACAAATTCAGAGCCATGGTCGGAAGTGATGTGATTAGGAACACCGTGTTTGGAAAATACATGGGTAACAAATAGTTGGACTGAGTTCCACGGAGTTAATGGTATCATGAGTGGGAATGAGAATGGCTTGTTTGCTTGCATGGTCAATGATGACCAGGATGGTGGTGAATCCATCGGACTCCGGGAGTTGTTCAACAAAATCCATGGAGATGGAATCCCATGGATGCTCTGGTACAGGCAAGGGTTTGAGTAAGCCGAAAGGGCGGTGTCTAGGTGTTTTGTTATGACCACAAGTAGTGCAGGATTTGACATAGTGGCAAACAAATTCATGCATCTGTGGCCAGGTATAATTCTGTCAGACTAGTTCGAGTGTCCGATTTTGACCAAAATGACCTGCCAAGATATGGTCATGATTGTTTTGTAGGACACAAAGATGGAGGTCCATGGAGTCTGGGATATAAATGCGATTGTCAAGATGGAGTATTCCTGACCTGTCCATGGACCACTGGGAGGAATTGGAAGAGGAAGAAGTGAGATGAAAACCTTCAGTTGCCATGGAATCCACGGGCTGTGCTCATTTGATATCAGAATGTAATTGATCAACATCCATAATAGCACTAGCATGGAGTACAGGACCTTCAAGAAAAGTAGCATGGAGAGAAGCAGAGAGTTGTTCTTGAGTAAATACAGGATGGAAATTATGAGGATTGACTTGAGCATATTGATTATCCCCCTCTTTAGGGTAGACATCCCATCATCTAGTGAGTGCATCCGGTTTCCCACCAAGTCTACCCAGTTGAAACTGGATTACTAGGTTGAACTGAGAAAGGTATTCAGACCAATGCACTTGTTGTCTGGTAAGGATCGTGGTAGTAGAGAAATACTCAAGATTCTTATGTTCTCAGTTCAACCTAGTAATCCAGTTTCAACTGGGTAGACTTGGTGGGAAACCGGATGCACTCACTAGATGATGGGATGTCTACCCTAAAGAGGGGGATAATCAATATGCTCAAGTCAATCCTCATAATTTCCATCCTGTATTTACTCAAGAACAACTCTCTGCTTCTCTCCATGCTACTTTTCTTGAAGGTCCTGTACTCCATGCTAGTGCTATTATGGATGTTGATCAATTACATTCTGATATCAAATGAGCACAGCCCGTGGATTCCATGGCAACCTGAAGGTTTTCATCTCACTTCTTCCTCTTCCAATTCCTCCCAGTGGTCCATGGACAGGTCAGGAATACTCCATCTTGACAATCGCATTTATATCCCAGACTCCATGGACCTCCATCTTTGTGTCCTACAAAACAATCATGACCATATCTTGGCAGGTCATTTTGGTCAAAATCGGACACTCGAACTAGTCTGACAGAATTATACCTGGCCACAGATGCATGAATTTGTTTGCCACTATGTCAAATCCTGCACTACTTGTGGTCGTAACAAAACACCTAGACACCGCCCTTTCGGCTTACTCAAACCCTTGCCTGTACCAGAGCATCCATGGGATTCCATCTCCATGGATTTTGTTGAACAACTCCTGGAGTCCGATGGATTCACCACCATCCTGGTCATCATTGACCAGTGCAAGCAAACAAGCCATTCTCATTCCCACTCATGATACCATTAACTCCGTGGAACTCATCCAACTATTTGTTACCCATGTATTTTCCAAACATGGTGTTCCTAATCACATCACTTCCGACCATGGCTCTGAATTTGTCTCCCAATTCACTTGTGCCCTTGCAAAGGCCCTCGATATGAAGCTTCACTTTACTTCTGGTTATCACCCAGAAGCCAATGGACAGACTGAACATGCTAACCAAACCCTTGAACAGTACATTCGTATCTATTGTTCTTACCAACAAGACAATTGGGATACCTTACTACCAATTGCTGAATTCGTGTACAATAATGCTCCTAATGCTTCCACCGGAATTTCTCCATTCTTTGCTAATAAGGGATACCATCCTAACATCACAGTATACCCTGAACACAATACCACCTCCGCTCAGGCCTGCGATTTCATAGTCAACCTCGATGATCTCCACCAATTCCTACACGATGAAATCACTCTTGCTCAGTCTCGCTACAAATTCCAAGCTGACAAGCGATGGTCTCCAGCCCCAGATTTCAAAGTAGGTGATAAAGTCTACCTCAGTGCTAAGCACATCAGGACTACTCGCCCTACTGTGAAATTCTCTGAGAAATTCCTCAGACCGTTCGATATCATCGCTCAGCCTGGATCCCATTCCTTCACTCTCAAGCTTCCCATGGATCTCCATTCCATTCATCCCATATTCCATGTCTCTCAATTAGAACCTGTGGAAACCAATACCATTCCTAATCATACCCAACCACCTCCACCTCCAGTTGAAGTCGATGGTGAAGAACAGTATGAAATTGCACAAATTCTCAACTCTGAACTCAACTGTCGGTTCCGATGCCCCCTTCTCTATCGCATTCAACGGTTGGGTTATGAAGGTACTGATGAAGAATTCGCTTGGATTCCCACCACAGAATTCTCTGCGGAAGACTACATTGAAGACTTCCACCATCAATACCCAGACAAACCAGGACCACTCTCCAAGGTCACCATTCGCAAGACTACATCCAAGCCTATACCTATCCCTTCTTGATTCCTTCCCCATCAGCCTCCATCAGATTCTGATTCCCCAATTTCAATTTTGATTCTGGAAAACTATTGCAAATTCACTTCCTAATCAGGAACAGAATCCATCAGACTATTTCTTGGCTTCAACTCTTCCTTTCGTCACTATATTTCAAGCATCAAGAAAATTTATTTACTTTGCCCTCAGGCATGGTACTCTATCTATCTACATCAAAAAATTGTATATTACTAGGCCAGGATCTTCAGGCCACTGCAGTTTCCTTGGATTTCTCTCCCTCATACTCCAATTCATCTAATTCTGCAATGCCAATGGAGCCCGAGCCTGGCTTCATTTCCTCCCTGACCTCCTCTGGCTCCATCTCCCTATCTGAATCCTCTACAATAAACTCCTCACTACCTTTCAAAAACTCCTTCCACAGTGCCCACTCTGACCAATGGCCCCTGGCATGATAAAACTCCTTGCGAGCCTTTCGAAATTTCTGGCTCGCAGCAATAACTGCCACCAAAGCCTCCTGCCCACAGCTTCCATGCCATAACTCCATATTGGCCAACTTGAAAGGATCATGACCATTGAAGGACTCCATGGACATGACTCTTGCATGCCACACTTGAGCTACATCTTGATCCAATCGCAAGGTCATGGCCCAACAGAAAGCCTCAGAGTTGGTGCCCTGCAAGTCCCCCAACTCCACACTCAAAGTTGCCCATTCATCCAAGGACGCCGATGGAATAAAATCATTAGGATACTCAATCGCATCCCCCAGGTGGAAATTGTGCACCAAATTGTCTACCCAGCCTTCAACGGCCCTCAACTTGCCCTCCATCCTCTTCATTCTCTGCTCCAGCACATCCATTCATCCATGAAGGCCTTGAAGTAATTCCACAATGTCTTCAAGTGCCACAGACTCTGCCTCATCTGAAAAAATGTGTTTCGCCTTGCAAATCTTGCAACACTCACAAGACTGTCCCACCTCCACCAGAAAGCATCGGGCCCTGTCTGCCCAGCACCATCCACACTTCTCTAAAAAACTCCAAGTTAGTGAAAACCATGGACACCAATGGACACTTACCTTTGCCTTGATACTCAATACCCCCCTTACTAGGGCTAGGATCTGCCCTGACCCTTTTCATGGGATGCTCCGACAGCCCCACAGATTCTTCCTCTTCACTCACTGGCACATACACCTTCGATTTCAATTTCCTCTTGGTGCCCATAACAGCCAACACCACCTTCCCCTTACCCTTTACTTTCCTCTGCTTCTCCAGCAAATCCTTCCTCGCTTTCACCTTTGGATCCTCCTCCTCTCCATCAGTACCTTCATCACCTTTGTCCCCCACAGCCTCTGATGCTGTGAGCTTCTGCCTCTCCAACTCCCTCAACCTCTGCCTCTCCTTCTCCTCCTTGGCCTCCTTGGCCTCCTTGGCCTTCCTCTCATCATCAAGTCACTTGGCCTCCACAGCCTCCACCTCTTTCCTCTCCTTCTCTGCCTTCAACAAAGCCAATTTTTTTTACTCTATCCTCGGCTTTCTTCTTTGTGGCCTCTGCAGCCTCCACAGCTTTTTCTGCCTTCAACTGCACTACCTTCCAAACATTGTGGGTCTCCACGGCAGCCCGATACAATTCCTCCTCAGCATCCCTGTCAGTGTAGAACACTGACAGTTCATCGACCTCAATATCATTTGGGGTAGGCGGCGCAATGTATGGCTCTGGGGTTGCAGACTGGCAGTAGATAGTGGACATCGACAAAGGTAACGAGGAGGGACTTAGGATTTGGGGATAGTGGTGGTTTAAGATCAAGAGGTGAAAATCATGTGACACTCCTGCACCAAATTCCATGCATCCCACTCAGTCATCGGGATCTGTGCTCTTGAGGGCAAGAATGCTAAGGGGGGGATACTGTAACAAGCATGCCATGGATCCCAATGGACATCAACCTTAGCCAAACCCAATGGCTCCAACCTACTTATCAGATCCTGTCAGATTCCAAACCCCAGTTTCTATTTCATATCTCATTTCTATTTCACCTACTAATTTCACATATTCATTTATCACACCTAGAATCCATTATGGTACTGAGTAGGTGTTATATTGGATTCCACAGAATCCTCGACTCCTCTAGATACAGAATATTCCAGACTTATTATCTTCTAGCCACATCCATAACATTCTAGAGTCCGATCCATGGACTCCGCTCTAGTATATAAACTGTAGAATTACTTGTACATACCTCAGTTCGAATATCAACTTGGTTTAGCCCAATACTCTCATTCTCACTTTGGCCTTCAAGCCTAATTGATCTCTTGCTACAAGTCCATGGATTCTGACTCCATTGACTTCATCTTGATCCTACTCATCTTCATCCTGTGGACTCTGTCCAAAATCTATCTTAGAGCTTCGACCCAAGGGTGACATTGCTAATAGCTTCGCCAAGCCCACACACACTCCATGGACTCTATTGGTGTGCATTCATTCTCTCTTCTATTGGCACGATCCTAACACATGCTAAGAATAGAACAGTGTCCATAGTTGTCATGCATGAAACAAGGGAAACAATGAGGTAGGCAAGTGATTGGTCACACACTGTAGCAGTCCATAGTATAATCATTGAGAGCATCCGTTATAGTCATGGTAACCATAGGTAGGTGCTTGAGATAAGATGAGATAATGATAAGTGCTTGATAAGATTAGATAAGTGGAAAAATCATAACATTACCCTCTCATTAAGACAGTCATCCTGACTGTCATGGTTCCTCTTCAGGGGCATCAAGTTGATGCGTGAGTTCATTATTCCAATACTCTTCTATAAGATCCTTCCACAGGTTGCTGTTGGGATCTTTGACCCATTTCTGGAATCCATCCTGATGTTGGGCTTTATAATAGACGATGCCATCATGATATTTGTGATTGAGAATCATGGTGACAGCTTTGGCAGCATCGTTGGTTATGATTTTTGCTATGTCGACTCGCCCTGCTTGCTGGATTTTGTCTTCATAGTCCTGGATTGCTTCTTGGCCGTTTCCCATTTCTGTATTTCATACCCACAAGTTGTGCTCCTGGGTCCACCCTTTCCATTTGACAAAATAGTCAATGGCATTTTTTGCCTTTTGTCCCTTCTTTTCTCTTACTTAACATGTTCTGGAGTCAAGCACTTCTTCCACCTCATATTGTTCTTCATCATCAATGAGGTTGGGTGGTGGTGGTGGTGGTGCTTGTTGGTTTGGGAATGAAGGCAGGGTGTATGGGGATAGGAACTTTTCATTGAAATGTGGGTGTACTTTCCAGTGGGACAGGAGCTTTAGCTTGTACACTGATGCTCCAGACTTTTCAAGGATCAAGAAGGGGCCAACTCGCTTGTTGTTGAGCTTCTTCTTGGGTTGAGGTAGGTGGAGGTTGGCAGTGTTGAGCCAAACCTGATCTCTGGCTTTGTATTTGATCATGGGGCATTTCCTTTTGTCATATTGGGCCTTCATCTCATCTGCAGCTTTCTGTAAAGCCATCTGGGTCTGTTTGTGTACTTCAGCCATGGTCGTGGTGAAGGTTCTGGCAGCTGGGTTGGTGAATGGAGAGGTCCTAACAGAGTTGGGAACTAGTCAGGGGTTATGGCCGTAGAGTACCATGAATGGGCTTTTGCCCATGGCAGAATGAATTCAGTTGTTGTGAGCAAACTCAGCAATGGGAAGCCAGTCACTCCAGTCAGTTTGCCAATAGTCTACAAAGAGTTGGAGGTACCCTTCAAGCTCTTGGTTGACTCGCTTGGTCTGTCCATCAGTCTGGGGATGGAAGGTGGTGGATGCATTCGGGGTGATGTTGAGCATTTGGTAAAGGTCTTTCATGAACACGGATATGAATTGGGGTCCTTGGTCAGAGATTATGACAGAGGGCATGCCATGTTTGGCATATACATGGTCTCTGAGTATCTTTGCCCATCCTTTGGTGGACAGTTCTATGTTGCAGGGTACAGGAACAATTGCCTTCAAAAAGTGGTCAATGATAACTAGCAGGGTGTTATATCCATTGGATTCGGGTAGGCCTGTGACCATGTTGACCGAGATATGGGTCCATGGCTCAGAGGGAATCATATTGGGATGAAGGGGAGCAGCCTTGGCTTGTGTGCTTGTCTTTGAGTGCTGACAAGCTTTGCAGCCTTCTACATAAGTTTCTATATCCTTTTTGAGCTTCAGCCACCAATACTCCCTTTGGATGAGCTCCCTGGTTTTCTCAATGCCAGGATGTCCAGCGGTGATGTAGTCATGGCTTTGGGCAATGATTTCTCCTCAGAGAGCATGGTCTTTTGGTACATAGACTCATCCATTATAGAAGAGTAGTCCATTTTGTTCTGTGATGCCTCATTTGTGGTTTAGGGAGTTGGTGATCCCCTGGTCCCAGAGTTCTTTATGACAGAGGGCATTTTTCACCTTGCCTTGGACTTTGGTGATAGTGGGCATTATGAGGGCCCTGAAATGCTTGGGCTGGAGAACAATAATGTCATCATTGTCCCCCTTGCCTTGGTTGTGGTCATCTCATCAGGAGAGGAGGTCTGCCTTTTTGTTGGTGGTGCCGGGTTGATGGTGGAGGATGAAGTGATATTCTGCAAGCTCAGTCACTCAGCGGGCTTAGCATTGGTTCAACTTCTGGGGCTTTCAGAAATACTGGTGGTTTTGATGGTCCATCCAGATTTCAACATCTTCAGTAGCACCCATTAGGTAGTGCCACCATTCGGATAACATGAGCATGATCACGAGCAGTTCCTTGTTATAGATCTCATAGTTGTATTCTGTCACTGTGCCACTGGTCACCATTTTCCTTCTTGCTGCTGACTGAGGACTATGCCAATGGCTCTGTCACTCAAGTCGGCTTCTACCTTGAATCGGCCTTTCTCTGTCAGGATGGCTAGGACCATGTCCTCAGCCATCTGTTTCTTCAGTTGCTGGAAGGCCTGGTTCTGGGCTGTTCCCCACATCCATTCCATGTTGCCAGTAAGCTGAGTGAGGGGATGAACAATTTTGGAGTAGTCATAGATGAATTTTCGGTAGAAGTTGGTAAACCCAAGGAATGACTGCAACTCCTTTTTCTTGGTGGGTGTTGGCCATTCCATGATGCTGGCAACCTTGACCTGGTCCATGCATATTGAGTTCTGACTGATAATGACTCCTAGATACTCAGTTTCTAACACCTCAAACTTGCACTTCTCAGCCTTGAGGAATAGTTTGTTCTCTTGTAGGCATTGGAGTATGCATCATACAACTCAATGGTGCTCATCCAAGTCTTTGGTAAAGATAAGGATGTCATCAAGGTAGATGGTGACTTTTCCTTTGGCAATCAGGTCTTTGAATATGTCATTCATCATCCACTGGAATGTAGCAGGCAAGTTGGTGAGGCTGAAAAACATGATGGTAGGTTCGGACAGTCTGCGATTTGTTCAGAACATAGCCTTTTCTTCGTCTCCCTCTCTGATGCAGACATTGTTGTATCCCCAACGAACGTTGAGCTTGGTAAAGTACTTTGCTCCCTGGAGTTTGTCAATGAGTTCTGAAATGAGCGAAAGGGGATAGCAGTTCTTGATCATCATCTTGTTCAGCTTTCAATAATCCTGTATGGAGCGAAGTGAGCCATCTTTCTTTTTGACAAAGAAGAAAGGGGAGGTGAAGGGAGACTTGGATGGATGAATTTGCCCTGACTCCAAGTTTTCATCGAGGAACTTGTTAAGCTGTTCCTGTTCATTCTGGTTCAAGGGGTAAACCTTACAGTCAAGCGTAGACTTGGCATTGGGGATGAGCTCAATGGCATGATCCCATTGTTTTCACTTGGGAAGTTTATCAAAGTTTTCTTTCGAAAACAAGTTGTGGTATGAATGGTAGTGTTTGGGTACCATCTTTTCAAAGGTCTTCTTTGGCTTATCTGCATTTGCTTGGGCCGCTAAGTCATTGGCATGGTGGACCATGTGGATGACGAGTTTTTCCTGCATATTGACTGCGAGGATAGTTTCTCCTTCCTCAAGTTCTTCATCCCACTGGTCGTCGGGGTCTGTGTTGGGGAGTGGGAAGGGGTTCTTTGTACACTGGCAGCAACCAAAGATGATTGTGCCCATTTTCCAGTTGATGACTGGATTATGATGTTTGAGCCAGTCATGGCCGAGGTAGAGATCCTTTGAGCTGAGGTCGGTGACTGCTAGGTCAATACATTCACTGTGGCCTCCTATAGTGAGGCAGAGTTCTATGAATTCAGTGATGTCACCCACCTTGTTGTGGGTTCCATCAGCATTATAGCTGGAGATCGGGGTGACGGCATTCTTTGTGTCGATCTAGTGGTTTTGGATGTATGATTGATTGATAGAGCTACTGGTGCATCTGCTGTCGAGTAATGGAAAGGGTTTGGATGTTGGTAGTGGTCTCAAGCTGGACACTGAGCATGAAGTCCTGCCTGTTAGACTTGGTTCCTCATATGTAGCAGATTGGTTGCTGGAGCTCATACAACATTTCTAGAGCCAGCTTGTCTCCATGTTTTAGTCCTTCGATTAGGTTGCCAATGATTTCATCGACTCTGTCTCGGTAGACCCAACAATGGAGGGCAGCTTTTGCTTTGCTGTCAGTGCAGGCTTCATGGATGGCATAGAGAGTCCACTCGGCCCTGAAGGGTTTAAGCCATCAGTCAGAGGGAGGAAGTGGGGGGCTGGCATGCAGGAGTGGGAATATGAACTCGGAGTAGTTTTTGATGTCCCATTTCTCCTAGGCAGCACTTTCTTTCTTCTGTTTGGCCCACCATCACTGATAAGCCATGTCATCTTCTTCATCAGGAACTTCTACCATGGTAATGGCTGGCCCTCTTTTTACTGCCTGGGTGCTAGCAGATCCTATGCCTGCAGCTTTCTTGGCATCCTTGGCCAGTCGTGTGTCTTCATCAGGGTTGACTGGAGATGCAATGGGAGGATACCTACATCCGTTCTGTACATTGGGGCCATCCCCTTGAGGGACAGAGGGTTCACCTGGGCCTGTCACATTCTTGTCATATTGACTGGGATTGCCATTCATGTCCGATGCCAAACAATGGGTAGGGTTGTGCTCTGCTTCCTCAGTACTCCTGACTCAGTGATTCAGTTGTTTCTGGGTGGGATCACCTTTTAGTGTGACTTCTTGAGGTCGCTCTCCAGAACTTTTCCCCTTCCAGGTAATCATGCTCCGATTAGCCAGTTCTGCAGAGGTGTTTCCCCCAGGGGATTCATGTGCAGACAGTTCCTGTGTTAGGGGTTCTGGCAAGTCATCCTTCAAGAGGCTCTCTGCCAACTCCCCAGTTGGAGAGTCTTTTTCTTGTTCGGTATTGGAGGTATCGACCTCTTCAGCACTTGACTCTGTGTCGCTCAATTTTGCTAGAGCAGCATAGCAGTTTGATTCTTTTGCTGGTTTGCTAGTTGTGCTGGGGAAGTTAAAAGCAGTAGAAATGGGTATATTTGTATGCATGGTAGATATAGTAGACAATGTAACTAGAGAAATATTATAAGCCCCACCAGGAGGATGAGAGAGCATACTAGTACTTGAGGAGGAGGTTATTGAAGGGGAATTGAGCCCTTGACAACCTAATCTTTTACCTCCTCCACCTTTGATTCTGTCTGCAGTTCCTGTTCAGTAACTTCTACTGAGTGAATGTTCTTGTGCTCCTTCCATTTCAGGCAATTCTTTAACATGTGCCCCTTCTCCTTGCACTAATAACATCTTCCTTCCATTCATAACTGGTCTATTTCCATCACCTGCCCTTGTCCCCCATACATCATCCATCTCCCAGTCCTGGCATCTCTGGTGGTAGTCCCACCCTGTCCTGACTGCTTGGCCAGTGTCAAACTTGTGGCCCCAGCAGGTTTTCTGGGACTTGAATTGTTGTTCAACATTTTGAGCTTAGTGTTTTGTTGGTTGTCATTGTGGTGGTCCTCGGGGCATCTTAGAGTCTGGTCGAAGATTGTCTGCTTCATTTGGTCTATGTAGAGTTGTAAGATGTGCTTCTTCCATTCAGAGTACATCTCAGGGACTCGGATTTCTTGGTTGGTGATTGTGTGGGCATGTAGTGGACTGCATCTGCTACACGATGGTGGTGATGTTGAGAGTCAGAGGTCAAGTCTAGAAGAAGCATGTATTAGATAAGCTAGTTCTTGTTAGTCTTGTATTGCATTTGGTAGCTTTCCATATAGATTGGTTCTAGCTATCTTGTGCGATGCAAGCCTGAAACTCTTACACTTTTTTAGCTACACCAACTATATGACAAGCTACCCAGCTTTACAAGCTTTTCAAGCTCTTTTTTTTGACTTTTTTAAAAGTTTTTCTCTCGCTTAAATGCAAGCTATTGCATCAAGATGTTAACACATCAACTAACATTAACTGAAAACATACTTTTCTACAGTTATCCAACACCAGCCTTGATGGCCAGTCTCTAGAGTGCACAATGAGATAGTGGCACTGAAATTGCCTAGGAAAGGTGACAGGGGGGACACTAATGTGCACCTTAGACCTGGATCAAAGGCAAACATGGCAATGCTGTCAGAAACCAGCACTGGAGTAGTTATTGATGAGGAAGATGTAAATATTATCCCAGGAGGAGCAACCATAACACCAACAATATCAATAGATGGGGTGATTGACCTCATGCAAAAACAAACAGCTGATGAATCCTAGGAAGAGAATCAGTATGGGACCATCAAGATGGAGTCGGAGTACACCAGAGGACCAATGAGCTGGAATAAACCTGTTTGCATCAGCAGATGAGTGACAACTACACCAATGAGGTAAAGGCAAGGCAAGGGAGGTAGAAATGGAGCATGGTTCAACTGATGCCTCCAGTCCCAGAATACAGATGCCTAGAGACTCTGGAGAGGAAGTAGAGGATAAAAGTCAGGAGGAACAGGGATCTGGTGAGGTTGCGATACATTATGACAGGATATTGAGGTGAGAAGCTATCCAAGGGATGCAGGCCATCGATTTGGATGGTTTGGGATGCCCTGCAGTACCATGATTCAGTGAACCAGTGGATGAAAAATGTTACCTCACCATGATGGTCCAGTTATGACCATTGCCAGATGAAAATCTACACCCAGCAATCCAGGAGATGATGGAGAGGATGTCAGAAACTGAGAGAGAGAATGTCATGGTGATGGTGCATGCCCAGGGATTGGTAATGCTTGCGGAGATGAGAGGAGATGATTTGATAGACATTGATTCAGATAATGAGGAGTACTGTAAAACGATGAATACACCACTGACTGGCATAATAACAACTTATGCATTGGGAGTGCAAAAGGGACTCATGAAGAATGTGGCAAAGGCAGTAAATGTGCACTGGAACTTGGATGTGCCTTCAGTGAGGAGCATAATCAGATCTCAGATGGCACCAAGGACCAGTCAAAGAAGTAGGACCAGAGATGATGAGCCTACTGGAAGTAGGGCACCTCGAGTGGAGGATGTTATGGATGAATCAGAAAATGAAAGGATTAGGCCAGTATCAGCCCCACAACCAGGGACTACAGCAAATAAAGAAACACTGCAACTTGATGGAAGGGATCACAACCTGATCCCAGGGGGCATAGCAGGTGATGTGCCATGAGAGCAAATGGCAAAAGCACATGACCTTACATGAGAACAGAAGGCTGCTAAACCAAAAATGAACTGTATCAACCAAATGACAAGGATCCCAATAATTGTGCCTCAACTGCAGAGGGTACAACCCTCAATTAAGATGCTGCAGATGAAAGTATCACAATGAGCATCAGCAATACCATACCATACCAAACCACAGATGATGAGAGTAGCACTGACACAATAGGGACCTATAGCCGGACCATTAAATGCACCTGGTACCACACAGCACCAACAACAACAAGGGAATTTAAACCTGAGGTATCAGAATATGACAGAAGCTCAGAAAACAGAGGCAATACTTCGAGCTTGGTGAGGATAAACACAAGGCACAGTACAGATGGATCAACAGGCATTAAATGCAGGAATGTGGGGGCACCCAGGAGATGAAAATGGCAGCTTACCACTGATACCACCAGAGAGACCAACCCATGATAATCTTGGACAAAATCCAAGGTATAATAGTGAACCAGGAGGTAACAGTAATGGTAATGGCAGACCTTGAGGGGGACCGCCACAAGGAGATCCTGGGGAACCAGATGATGGACCAGGTGACAATGGGAGTGGCCAAAACAGAGATAGATGACTACCACCAAATTGAGGGCCATCAAATAATCCACAGGGTGGTCACCATGGTGGAGGTGGTGGCGATGACCCCCCAGACCCACCAAATCTGCCACTGGAGGATGAGGATAGTGACAGCTCAAATAATGATGGTTCAAGAAGAGATCGACACCAGCGAGGTAGATCAATGACTGCATTCGACCATGGTGAAGAAGGACAAGAATGATATCACATGCAGATACATGCAAGGATATAGCAGATTATAAATGATCAACTGGAGACAAGATTAGAACTCTCAGCTGGATCAAAAAATTTAAGTCCAAACATAAAAACAATTCTGCAATATAGTGGAGGTACAGACTACAATGAGTTCGAATCATGGCTAATGACATTAGTAGAGTACCTACAGCTGAAACAGCTTGGGGGAGAAGATAATGACCTGGCGAGAAGTATGGTAGTAGCCTATTGGCTCAAAGGACAGGCCATAGAATGGTACCAAGCATACATACAGAGCCCTAGTTGAGAATGAAGGGACTGGTCATTTACAGACATAATTCTCGAGCTGTATGATGAATTTATACATGATGCTGCAGTCAACAAGGCATGATCAAAGTTTGATGCATGTAAGTTTGAGGACAAGGGCAATGCACAGGGATATTATGATGCATTGAAGTGCTATGCACAGGATATGATTGAGCCCCCAGATGCTTACATGATTAAAACCAAGTTTATGTGTGGGATACCAAATGCAATGGCAGTGGATATCTTTGAGGAAGGCCTGACAGTTGAAGGAAGCACAATGCTTGAACTGTTGGCAGTGGCATGCAGATATGAATGTACTCACTATTCCATTAATCAGTTTGTGAGACCCAGTGGATCTACAAGCAGACTGGTGGAATCCAAGAGACATGAGCAGAAAGTATTTGAAGGGAAACAACAACTTATAAAGAAAACTATAATGCATCCTATTGGGCTCAAGCGAGACTTTAAACATGTTAGTTTCAACATGAACACAACTAACCAAGATAAACAGGATTGGGAAAATACTAAACTGATCATGCATCAAAACAAACCTATATTCGTGAAGCAGAGACCAGACAAAGGTAAATTTATGGATAATAAGAAGCTCCAAGTGGGAGCAACAAATAAGGAGGGCAAATGCTTTGGGTGTGGAGGCCAAGGCCATTGGGCAAATGACCCAAACTGCCCTAACTATAGAAAACTGAGACCAATGGAGAGGATGCGAGCAGCACACTCGGTAATAGAAGTTGATGGTGTTGAGTACACAGTTGTACCATCAGATAATGAAAAAGAAGAGAGAGAGGCACTACCAGAGGACCAAGAGCAAAATAATAAGGATGAGCAGCTACTTGATGAGCAAATTGAGAATAAGGACCTCATATACACCACAGAGACATATGAGTACTATGGCTCTGATAGTGATGATGAGGATGAAGAGATGCAGGAATACATAGCAATGACATGAACCATGCTGACCACAGCAGACAATGACTCTGTCATGGACAAGGAATACATGGAGGGATGACAGTGCATCTGAGAATGAACAGGCAAGGACATCAGGAGATGAAGCAGACAATGAAGAGAAGTCAATGAGTTCTGATGGGAATGAATTCACTAGTGAGGCTGAAACAGAAAGGAGTGATAATGATGAACCAGATATCATACTATATCTAAATGATATATCTGAGAAAAACATTCAACAACACATATCAGCATTGCTTGAAGAGGGGGAGGATGTGGTAATATACCCATGGCAATCCTCTGAGCAGGACTACATTGTCTACATCACTGCAGGATGGGAAGAAAATGCATCAGTACAAATGTGGACCAAGAGGGTTGAACTGAGAGTAATGAAGGAACCACAGGATAGACCCAAATATTTCCCAATGGAAAAGTGATGCCTATCCACATTGATGAAAGTAAATGGATTGGAAGGTCATGCACTATGGGATAATGGGAGTATATCAACAGCAATGTCTCCTGCATTCACATCTGTATCCAAGGCACTGACCTTTAACTTGCGAAGGCATGTAACATTGCAACTAGGGATGGTCAGGAGCCAATCAAAAATAAATTGAGGCACCAATAGCTTTGTAGATGTGCCTGGATGCAAGAGTCAGGAGTACTTTGACATTGTCAACCTGGATAGGTATGAACTACTGATGGGCACACCATTCATGCATAAACATGGTGTGGTATTGGATTTTGCACAGAAGTGCATGATTATAAATGGCTACAAAACATATAGTGAAGTGATCAAGGGAGAGGATGCCAATCAAATGACGGAACAGTGGCACCGATGGTGAACCTCCAGGCTCTGTATGCTCAGAATTCACGGATTTATCCATTAACTACCCAATAATAACAGATTTGACTCCCATCTTCCTTATCCTACATTGCTGCACTTGATTTAATGCCCCAACCTTCAATTATATGCTACACCCTTCGATATCCTTCAATAACCGTGATATACCGTAATTACTACTCAGCAAACCATGTTAATACCCTTCCGTTCACGTTTATTCTCCATATTTCTGTGACCGATCACAGCAATACATCTTTGGTTGATGATCATACCGAAAATGGAGTTGCTGCATCAATCCTAGGCACCCAATTGATGTGCCCCTTGATTCCTCGATCATAGTGACATCATTTAGACCCTGCACTCCTCCATCAAAGATATTGACCCAATATGGATACTCCAGACTGCAGTTACTCAGGCTGTTACTTTGCCAAGTCTTCACAACAGCTTATATCAATTTATCAACCTCAGAACATGTATCATACCCTCACAGTCTGCAGTTAAACAGCACCTAGCTGTTTACTCATCATTCTCCACTTCCACATGGTTTCCCATCCAGACACAGCAATACAGACAAGCTGTTATGCCTCAGCTGACAAAAACTTCTTCTATTTACTACAGATTTACTAATCCAAGGACTTACAGCCTTACCAATGCTTAGATATCTTTTCTATTTATAAAACCAAACTTTTAGTATAAAAACTCGTATTCTACAGAGGAGAGAGAAAAGTTCTTTCGCTCCAGGTTATCCCCCATTGCTTGCTATAGTCTCAACGTTATTGGATGTGTTAATTACCACCAATACATAGATTCTTGCTCCAATAACTTGCTTTTGTCTTTTAATGCTGCAACATCATTTCACTTTCACCAGATAGGATCGTTTTATCATCTTCACCTTTTACATTGTCATCATTTCTGTTGCCCACATCAGTATAAGGTATTATTGCCTCTGTGTAGGCCCAGCTCCGCATCATTCACCCACATCATTGTCATTGTCCCCAGTTGCTGTGCAGTATTGCTGTGACACTCAGTTATCATATTTCTGTCCAGTACCTCTCTGTTTCAAGCTCCCACATGTCTATTCAATTCCTCATACATTTATTCAACTCTCCAAACATTTATTTGATTGTCTAAATGTCTATTCGATTCTCCTAACATTTATTTGATTGTCCAAACATTTATTTGATTGCCTAAACATTTATTTGATTGCCCAAACATTTATTAGGCCAGTCTCACATTTACCAGACCAGTTTTACGTTTTCTAGATCAGTTCTGAGCATCTAGCATGGTTTCTTGGTATTCGTACCATACCAGATTCCATTTCATCTCGTTTATTGAGATCCCCTCAGCTTACAGCCTGAGCCTCTTAGTACTCAACTGCTAAAGGGTACTACTTTCAGACTGTATAGTCAAAGTGTATACCTGCATCTAGAGGAATTGACCACATGGAGATGCACCAAACCACTCACACAAACACACAGCCTTGACTACTGTGATTGCACACATATTTCCTTGGCTCTCTTGGAGTTTTGGGTGTTGCCATTGCCATGGAAGTCTAGGCTCAACACTGATTGAAATGACCAGAGGAAGAAAAGCCTGGAGCTCAGAAGACTTACGAAAATACAAAATGACTACATGGTCATCAACCGAATAAACCATCAATAGAAGTCATAGAGGATGATGAAGGAGTGGATAAAACACAAAAATCATTACCTGCAGATGCAGTAAGAATAATGGAGACTGATGAGGATCACACCTTGCATCACTCAAAGTCAGAAGAGGAGGAATTGGAACCAGAATATGATACATCACAGGAATATTGTGAACCAACTTCATGAAAGTGTAAGTTAGAGGATTTAGTAACTGATAAGGAGGATTGAGAACATGAGGATAAGTTCTATATACATGAGGAAGACACACCATTCACACAGAAGCATGTATTCTGGGATAGACCGATACTGCCACCAAAATTAATGTGGCCAATGGATAGGTGAATGCCCACAGAGTGGAATATAATGGTCAGTGATATGTGGAGTCATAATGTTAACCCACATCAGTTGGTGTACCCATCAACAGAGCTGACATTTCATGATGTGGAGGATATAGAATATGATGGTATGATATACCCATCATTGCCATACCCATCTATGGGCATAGAAACAGTGGGACTGGTCGAATTCAACTGAGCAATGTATATGTCAACTGAGGTCAGACAGGGCCCAAGATCAATAGGGCTATTGCTGACTCATATAGACATCTGCAATGATCGTAGTATGGACTTTGTATGAGCCCTAAGGAAAAAGAATGAACCCTTATGAGTTCAAAGGCCAAAACATAAGCCAGACATTAGGATTGATAAGGGTAAGTGATGAGCAACCAGTACACCCAATGACAAGAACTTAGAGGAGCTACATCAGAAGTAACATGACAAGTTTGAAGAACTACTATAAGGTGTACCAGAAAGCATGCCTCCCATGCAGGAAATTAATCATGAAATCCAGTTAATTGATCCTGCAAAGCAGTACCATTACCACCTACCATGATGCCCACATGCACTTCAGTCAGAGCTTCAAGAGAAGATTAAGAAATACACACGAGCAGGGTGGTGGGAACCCAAAGTGGTTAACCAGGTAGCACCCATGATGTGTATATTAAAGAAGGACAGACATCTGTGAACTGTCATGGACTGTCATCAATGAAATGAGAATACAATAAAAGATGTAACCCCATTACCAGACCAGGAGAATATTCATGAAGATGTAGCTCAGGCAAAGTACCAATCCAAGATTGATTTATTGGATGCATATGAACAAGTACATATTATAATTCCTGATATTGAGAAGACAGCATTTGTGAACATCTATGGAACCTTCATAAGCCATGTCATACAGCAAGGGGACTGCAATGCACCAGCAACTTTTCAGCAGTTAATGACCTCAATATTCTGAGATGTGATTGAAAAATTTATGCACGTATACCTAGATGATATATTCATCTATTCAGATAGCATTGAGGAACACAAAGACCACTTATGAGTAATATTTGAAAGACTACGAGATAACTCCCTGTACCTCAAGTGGTTGAAGTGCAAATTATATGCACCCAGGATTGATTGCTTGAGACACATCATTGATGAGAAGGGACTTCATGCCAATGGAGACAAGCTGGCCTGAATACATGAATGGCAGACTCCACAGAATTACAACAATATTCAGCAGTTTGTGGGGTTGGTACAATATCTAGCAGCCTTTCTACCAGATTTGTCTGTGTATACTGGACCACTAATGTCAATGACACAAAATGGAAATGTATTCAACTGGCGACTGATACACTAGTGATGTTTTGATATGATCAAATATCTCTGCTGCCGAACACCGATACTAAAACCAATAGATTACATGTCCAGTGAACCTATATGGATAATCTGTGATGCGTCAACTTCAGGCATAGGTGCAATGTATGGACAAGGACCTACCTGGAAAACCTGTAGACCAGCAGGGTTTATGTCAAAGAAATTTACAAGTGCACAACAAAACTATCACATGTTCGAGCTTGTGACACTAGCAATGCTTGAGGCCCTCCTGAAATGGGAAGATAAATTAATAGGATACAAGGTACATATTATAATGGACCATCAAGCGCTCAAATTCTTCAAAACACAGAACTGACTGTCTCACCAACAGATGTGGTGGATGGACTATTTATCCAAGTTTGACTTTGATATTACGTACGTGAAAGGACAAGACAACAAAGTTGTGGATTGTCTGTCATGCTATTATGAGGCTGACACCTGGAAAGACATGCATGAAGCTCATGAGTATGTTAATGCAGATGCCCGCATTGACCCAACAGGTGAGGACCTGCCTCAAGATTGAGCAAATGAAGTTGCTTCATGGACTATTTAAATTCAAGCAATGCATGAACAAGTCCATTGTAGAAGCCAATGACTTCAAGAAAAGGAAGAGATCCAAGACATCGAAGCCCGAGAAATGGCAGCGGCTAAAGAAAAATCATTATCTGCGAAGACTGACAATGGAGACAATGATGAGCCTAGACTTCCATGGCAACAGCAAAACCAAACTCTAGCAGAGTATGGAGAAAACATGTGAACACAGTAATACTAGGACGATTGTGTGTACGAGTGGGTTCAGGGCACCTCCATGCAGTAAATCAAAGCTTTAAGGGTGCAAAGATATGCTTAGACTATGCAGTCAAGCAGATAATACAATGTGAGAGTCAAGGAATCAAAAGAATGACTATAAGTCATGAGGGTCTTGTAGAATGAGAGGGAACAGCACCTGATATAACATGAATATCAAGAAACCATATTCTGAAATGGTAACAGAGAATGAGACTCAAGAAAATGTGCTCGAGACGTTAATATGAGTGGGGAAATGAGAGAGAAATGCCTGAATGATATGGCAATAGATCAAGGGACTGGCAATGCTGGGAATAAATGTGCTGGTCGATCGAATAAATGTGAACAATGTGCTGAAACTGGTTGAAACTGATCCTAAAACTGGATGGGCAATACAGAAACTGGGGGAAAACGGTACTGGGCTGAAAATGATCCTATCTGATGTCAAAAACTGATCCTATCATCCACACTGGGATTTCCCCTATACTGAAATGATTGCTGAACTGGTCCTATACTGATACTGATCCTAAGTCTGCTCTGAGACTACCCAAGTGGGTGACGATGACGATGGCAAAGGTGAAAACTGGTAAAATGGTCCTATCTGGTGAAGTTGAAACTGGTGCTGCCTATAAAGTAAACGGGGGGGAGGAGGTATGGCATGGTCAATCACGTATTGGCACAATATTGATGTGTACCAATAGTGTTAAGAGTAAAGAGGGATGGAAACATCTTCTTCACAGTTAAAGAACCATGGAATAACTCAAGCAATACTGTGAGTTGACATGCAATCGACTATATGTGATGCAAGACGAATATTGCCATGAAATGACAAATAAACATATGGAGATCCTATAGAAACGATGGATGGATTTGTAGAGAGTTGCTGGTCTGACTAGTCGATTTATTGTTGGTGCATGTGGTGAATATGATGTACAATGGATTGACGTGTACAAGAATCAATACAAGCATAGTCTGGTGAAAGAGAGTGTACCCACAGGGGTCAAAAAGTGCTGAACGCTACTGTAATCTATGTTTTTATACTAAAGGCCTACATATATTAATAGAATTCCAAGCAACTTTTTACTAAGGCTGTAAGGCCTTAGCTGAGTAAAATCCTGAATAAATGTGACCTATATCCATCAGCTGAAGTATACAGTGTTGTTCGAATTGCTGTGCTTGGTTAGAAAATGTTCTATAGTGGAGTCTGGCTATTGGACCAGGTCTTGCTTTTTTGACTGTGTGTGCTGCAGATTGTAAAGATGCACTAGTGTTGCTGAGATCACCCAATGCATCTCCAATGACGTGCCAGCTTGGCGAAGTGACAGCTTGAGTCACTATAGTTCTGGAGTATCTGTGATAGGTTGATATCTTTGATGGATGAGTGCAGTGTCGTCAATAGGGTCTAGCAATCAATGGTGCGTAGTGACATGCCTTGATGCGGATGCGGCATTACCATATATGATCAAGAGCCCATCAAAATCGGTGTTAACGTGTCCATAATGCTGTGAAGTGTCAGATTTCAAGATGGGATGGATAACAAACATGCAAGGACATATTGCCATGATACAAAAGTGGTATTGCTGTGTCAGCAATGACTTGTTTGGTGAAAGTCCATCAGGTGGACTGGGTGTAGGAATTAAGGGTAATTTCACGAAATTCTGAGCATACAGAGCCTGGAGGCTCATCACTGTTTGAGCTAAATGAAGGATATATGCCATCAATGATTTGAGAAATCAAAACCGGTGGTGGGATACCACTAGGAGTTAAACACTTTGCAAACCAAGCGCTCGTAAACTTAGCAGCAGCACACGACACATTGATAGAGGAAAGAACATTTCAGACATTTTATGCTAACCAACAAAGGTCGAGTGAACCTGAAATACAAGAAGGAGATTTAGTATATCTTTCAACAAAAAACCTGAATTTACCGAAAGGGAAGGCATGTAAACTCTGCCCTAAATATGTGGGCCCATACTGGATGTTAAAGGCAAACTCAGAAAAGTCAACATACCCACTACAGCTGCCAACAGCGCTGCAGGAGAGAAGGATTAATCCAATGTTTCATGTCAGTCTCCTTAGACCCTTCTACCCTAATAACGATATGATGTTCCTGAATTGAGCAACACCTGAACTATATGACTTTGGGGCTCTAGATGATGCTGAATGGTTTGTCGGTGAGCTCATTGGCCATCGATGGGGCAAGGGTAATAAACTTGAATTTGAAGTAAGGTGGAGTTTAGGAGATACAACGTGGGAACCCTATGAAAATTGTAAGGATCTGGCTGCATTAGACAGGTATCTAGAATTACAGGGAGTGAAGATTCTGCACCAACTACCATAATGTGAGCAGCCAGGCACAATGCCACAGAGATCAAAGAATACTAGAAAGTGTACAACAAAATAGGACACATGGGAAATGCTTACATATGAACTGTATAGCTCAAACCAGAGAGTCAAGACTAGAAAACTGTACTGTGCAGGTATCAGACTTATCTCACTATTGCAAATATCACAAAAAAGAGGAATGTCCCTACCAAGACGTGGAATCCCAAGTTACCAAGTTAGCTTAAGAGGGGGAGGACATGGTGGTGGAATCCAATCCCATATAACCAACTACTGAGGTCATCATGACTTGAATATGAGAGGCCAACTGCAGTATGATAGCTATGATGAAGGCCAATACCAATGCCAAGAAGGAGCAAGTAGAGAGAAACTGGAAGTTAGGAGGAAAGAACCGCCAACAGCACCACATGGCAAACTCCAGGTGAGAGAGGATGAAATGGAAATAGACGACATTGGTACTGACCAGGCCTAGGAACCACCTAGAAATATGGCTTTGCTGAAAAGACCACCATCACCAATACCACAAGCAATGAGACCTGTGGAACAACAGAAAACAGATCAGGCAGAATCTTTGACAAAGGAAACATGTAATAACAGAGATGCAAGAGGTGTAGGGGAAACACCAGGATATATAGCAGACCTAAAAAAGCAGATGGACAAGATGCAATGACATCTTGAAGAACAAACTAACCAGTCAATCCACATTCTGAAGGAAACAACACAGGAGATACAAAGGCAATGGGAAGCTGAGAAGAAAAGGATGATGGCATTAGAAGTGAAAGTACAGATGATCCTAAACAAATGCCAGAGATCACCGATGAGGGAATCAGACCTCAAAATGTGTGCATGAGGAAAGGTATCAACTAACCACCCATGTGAGTGAGGAATGGCTCAAGCCTGACATGCCAATAGACTACAATGGCTTTAATGAAAGCCACCCATTAGTAGATGAAGACCATCAGATGGGAGACATATGGGGAGACCAAGTGTGGACGACTCTGGTCTGCACCACAAAAGTTGTCACCAATGCAGCAAAGGAATCCACATGAGATGAACAAATGTTCATCAACTGCTATGAACAGTCATCAGTAGCAAAATAAATGATACAACTCAGCACCCCGACAAAGTTCACAAATCCACTAGCAACCATGCCAGGACCCACTGGCATGATATTGGATATCTCTGATAATGATGATGAGGAAGATAGAATGTTATACCATGAGATTGAAGCCGATGACATACCAGAGGAGAAAGCACAGAAATGATGGCATAATGAGAAGATGGAAAAAGAGAAGGAGAGAGTGAATATAGTCTGTGAAGACAGGGATCGAGGGATTATCCCACTGGGATTGGAGGAGACATTGATTAGTGGCCAACTGGAAAGGAAGAACAACTTCATCAGCATGCTCACATCCTAATACTTCTGGATCGTGGGATACAATACTGTGACCACCTGATGGGAAGCAGCATGAGCAGCTGATGCTATGTACAAAGAGGAAATTGTGACCATGCCCACATCCCAGTACCACTGACCAAACCTGCATGGGTTTCCTATGAGTCCCTACAAAGTCACAAGGACCATGCAATGAGCACTCACACCAAATGCATACATGTGAGATTGCACTGCAGGGTTACTGGTGGAGTTCATCCAAATCTCAAGATGTATGGCCTTCCACCTACATGACAGGGCTATGTTAGCAGTGGCAGAAATTAATGATCAACTATACGTGGACTTACTGACTATTGCTGAGGGAGAGTCCATCCCTAATGCTGTGCAGCCCAATGTTGAGCCTAGACTTCTGTGGCAATGGCAACACCCAAAACTCCAAGAGAGCTAAGGAAATATGTGTGCAATCACAGTAGTCAAAGCTGTGTGTTTGTGCAAGTGGTTCAGTGCACCTCCATGCAGTCAATTCCTCTAGATGCAGGTATACACTTTGACTATACAGTCTGGAAGTAGTACCCTTTAGCAGTTGAGTACTAAGAGGCTCAGGCTGTAAGCTGAGGGGATCTCAATAAACGAGATGAAATGGAATCTGGTATGGTACGAATACCAAGAAACCATGCTAGATGCTCAGAACTGATCTAGAAAACGTAAAACTGGTCTGGTAAATGTGAGACTGGCCTAATAAATGTTTGGGCAATCAAATAAATGTTTGGACAATCAAATAAATGTTAGGAGAATCGAATAGACATTTAGACAATCAAATAAATGTTTGGAGAGTTGAATAAATGTATGAGGAATTGAATAGACATGTGGGAGCTTGAAACAGAGAGGTACTGGACAGAAATATGATAACTGAGTGTCACAGCAATACTGCACAGCAACTGGGGACAATGACAATGATGTGGGTGAATGATGCGGAGCTGGGCCTACACAGAGGCAATAATACCTTATACTGATGTGGGCAACAGAAATGATGACAATGTAAAAGGTGAAGATGATAAAACGATCCTATCTGGTGAAAGTGAAATGATGTTGCAGCATTAAAAGACAAAAGCAAGTTATTGGAGCAAGAATCTATGTATTGGTGGTAATTAACACATCCAATAACGTTGAGACTATAGCAAGCAATGGGGGATAACCTGGAGCGAAAGAACTTTTCTCTCTCCTCTGTAGAATATGAGTTTTTATACTAAAAGTTTGGTTTTATAAATAGAAAAGATATCTAAGCATTGGTAAGGCTGTAAGTCCTTGGATTAGTAAATCTGTAGTAAATAGAAGAAGTTTTTGTCAGCTGAGGCATAACAGCTTGTCTGTATTGCTGTGTCTGGATGGGAAACCATGTGGAAGTGGAGAATGATGAGTAAACAGCTAGGTGCTGTTTAACTGCAGACTGTGAGGGTATGATACATGTTCTGAGGTTGATAAATTGATATAAGCTGTTGTGAAGACTTGGCAAAGTAACAGCCTGAGTAACCACAGTCTGGAGTATCCATATTGGGTCAATATCTTTGATGGAGGAGTGCAGGGTCTAAATGATGTCACTATGATCGAGGAATCAAGGGGCACATCAATTGGGTGCCTAGGATTGATGCAGCAACTCCATTTTTGGTATGATCATCAACCAAAGATGTATTGCTGTGATCGGTCATGGAAATATGGAGAATAAACGTGAATGGAAGGGTATTAACATGGTTTGCTGAGTAGTAACTACGGTATATCATGGTTATTGAAGGATATCGAAGGGTGTAGCATATAATTGAAGGTTGGGGCATTAAATCAAGTGCAGCAATATAGGATAAGGAAGATGGGAGTCGAATCTGTTATTATTGGGTAGTTAATGGATACATCCATGAATTCTGAGCATACAGAGCCTGGAGGCTCATTACTGATCCCAAGATACTTCCAGGGCATCCAACCTCATGGACCAATGGCACATCAGTACCCATACCCATATCCAACAGCCTCAAAGATCATGCAAGATACTTCACAGTTTAGGCATGTCCTGGGACTAATACATACACTCCTGGTATCGCCATGAATTATGCATATGGAGTACACCTAGCATCTATATATGGGGCTCTGCTCGCTCATATGTTGAGCCCTCCTCAAGAAGGGCCATGGTTTGACTTTGGATATCTCCTCGCTGGGATAATGGCAAGACCACAATACTATCATGATGCCATTGAGCATTATAATTAGGCTGCTGCATTGTCAGTTCATCACATCATGATCCAACTGGGAGAACCAACCATCAGGACCTTTAAGCATGACAATAGGATCACAGAGATAGCTGAAGAGGATGTGATTCGACATCTGGCCAGCTGTGGAGTGACACAGCATCACATGGACTTGTGCTACATCTATGCCATCCACTATCTGGATCACCATGACCATGATCGCCAGCCTACCTACCTACAGGCCTGGTTCTGGGACATGGATGCTGAGCAACACCATCGGCTATCCTTATATGGCCCCCCTGTAGGTGACCCATCCCTTCTCCAGTGGTGGTACCCCAGCCCAGACAATATCATTTGCATATGTGCAGTACAGGATGTTGAGTTCTGGGGCAGTGGGCCAAAAGGGTGCTGGTGCTATGATAGTGATGAGTGGCATCTAGTTGGAGAGAGTGCACTGTTTACATACCTCAGAAACTGTCCACCAGCACCTAAACTTCCTGATACTGAGGCTACTCAGCCTGGTCCAATCATCCTGAACAGTGATGACTATGGCAAGTCCCATTCTAAAATGGAAGCCATGTTGCCAGCCCAACAACCTGAAAATCCCACAATTACCCATGATAACCTGGGAGCATCAGTAGTATCTATTGCTAAGGAGCTAGGTGATGTCCAGGGTAATATGGTGGTTGACAAGGTGGCACCAACCAAAACCAGTGACTTGGGCATGACCACTGGCAGTACACCAATTGGACTTGTATCAGGACAGTACTGGCAGCACAACTCATTCTGATGGTGTGCCCCACTAAATTCCATATCGCATTATCAGATCACCTGGAAGCGATCTCAATGGGGGGTGTGTAGTGGACTGCATCTGCTACATGATGATGGTGATGTCAAGAGTCAGATGTCAAGTCCAGAAGGAGCATGTATTAGATAAGCTAGTTCTTGTTAGTCTTGTATTGCATTTGGTAGCTTTCCATATAGATTGGTTCTAGCTATCTTGTGTGATGCAAGCCTGGAACTCTTACAGGGCATAACTCTTGGGAATTCCCCAGTAAACCACTGTGACCATCTTCCCTCACTCTCCCTTGTCTCTATGGAGTCTGGCAAGCTTGGCCTGTATTTTTAGGTCCTGGAAGAAGGTGGTGGCCAATCCATTTCCCATTCAGATCTCTATCATGCATTTTTCATGGATTTGTGTTACGATTTTCTCACATATTTAATCTTATCGACTGGTGCTTATCCATATCTTATCTTATCTCAAGCACCTATCATCGTAACCATGACTATAATGGACCACATCAGCATTTGTACTATGGACTACTATGGCTTGTGACCAATGCTTGCCCTTCTCATGGTTTGCCTTGTTTCACACACGACAACCACAGACAAAGACTCTATTCTTAGCATAGGACTTTTTGTATATAAGTAGCATAGCTCTCGCTGTATATTCCCCAGCTTCGAGCTAAAGTTTAATCACACCAAACTTAGCTAGTTGACTCAGCCTCAGACTAAGACCTTAGTCTGACACTTCCAGTAGCCATTCAGTACAGAGACTCCTTGGGTGACTGTTCAAATGTGAAACAGCCCTTGGTTTACTCTTATTTGGTTTACCCAGAGTTCAGGTCTAACAATTAGCTTGAAGCTTCCTATTCCCTTTCTTCAAGTGACTATCATCACTTGTTGAAACCAAATGCCCAACATCTTTCACAACACCACCTTTATTGCAGCATTCTTCTTGACGCTCTTCAGAGGCATTTCCATCCTCAGTTTCCTACTGTATTGGTCCTGGTGGCCACTTACCTTTTGATTACACCACCAACGAAACTGACTCCAATGTTGGACAGACTGCACCTTCCATGCACCCCATCTCCCAGCTGTCCCTTTCTACCCATCCCCCTATGGTCTCCAGCGCTATGGCACCACCCAGCCCAACAGATTGGTCACGTCCTTCCCCTCATTGCTCAGTTCCGTATGCAATCCTGAAGATCGGCAAACTCCTGGGGTCGCTCCGGTCCCGGAAATCAAAATCAATATTGGCGAGCAAGGACACAGCATCCTTGTTCATGACCACACCCTCAATAGCCCTGTCCCTGCCATACTCACTGCCTTCTCTACCAACAACACCATGACTTCTGCATCATCAGCTCCCTGAGGAGTTCCTCAAGCCCGAGACTCCCTCAAACTCTATGAGGTCGCAGAGTCCAGTGGCATGAAGCTCCCAGTCATCACCCTCTCTGACAATGAGGACGACGAACCCTATGTCCCCCAGAGCCCCACTCAGTTAGAGTTTGAGGCCTACATCCACAACTGCCAGACTCACCCTGACTCCCCTACCATCCCTCTCCCCATTCTCAACCATGCAAGACCTTTCATCCTCACTAGCTCCATCTTCACAGATGCCATGAGGGAAAGGGAAAGAGTCAGCGAGCTTGAACTCACCCACCTCCGAGGCATCCAGGTCGACATCGAGGCCTGCCCCATCAACCATCCCAAACATCTCTGCCTTGTCTCCCCTGAGCAGTGCATGGAGATTATCCAGCACCTCCATCACCTCAGAATCCACAATCAGCAGCAGTACTGTGAGTGGCAGTATTAGCAGCAGCAATGAGACAATGCCCACTGAGCTAGTAGCTCATGCCTACCAGGAGAGGATGACAAGGACTTCACCCACTGCCAGCATTGGAATCGCTTCTGCAATATCAGTGCGGAGGACGAGCGGTGGTATGAGGAAGACAAATTCAGGAGATACAATGAGCACTGGTGGAGGGGCCAGTGGGTCGACACCAGGCTTGGTGCCAACTATGCCCTGCCACCCCTCAGTGAAGGTGAGCACCTTATCTACAGCAACCGCTTCAATCTACAGTTTGAGTTCCGATGCCAAGAGCACATACAATGAGGTGCCCAGGATATCACCCACAAGCAGCATCATGCTGAGTCCCAGCGTGCTATTGCTATTGGTCCAGATGATCCCCAATCCATGGGAATAAGAATTCATGTGGATCTATATAGGTCACTTATTGGACCTTATGTCAGACCTGACCTTCCTGTCCTCAAAGATGGGGAGATCCTGAATGAGCCTGAAGCTGGAGGATCAGGAGCGGGAGCATATTATTGAGTATTGTATGACCAAGCAGGCTGTGTATGATTTTAATATAAAATACCCCCATCAACTGTACACAGAACCAAAAGACTACTGCCCCCTCTTCCCCCAAATGCCCCTTCCCATGTCCCCGCCCCCTCAACCCTACATGCTGAAAAGCTGAAAGGGCAAGGGCCGAATGCTTGTGGGAGCTGGACCGGATGAAGCTGAAACTTTGAACGCCAGCAACCAGCTGCCCATTGTCCCAACCTGGACTGGAGCCGATGGGGCCATCAAAGGCTCTCCTCCTTCAGGCCACTACACTAGCCCCCTGGCCTGGGACCCTGACAGCTGGTCACTTCCCAGGGGCCCTGGAAGGTTCCATGACCTTGACAATGAGCCACCCAATCCTAGCAGACAAATGGCCGAAGATGCCCCCTGGTTAGGATGTAAGCCAGATCTGATGTGAAAGCCTGCCATCTTCAAAGACGAGGCCGACGACATTGACTGCTTTCTCACTCATTGCAAAATGTACTTCCAAGTACACGACCCCTATATGTATGCTGACCCCTACAGGGTCACCTTTGCCTCCTCCTACTTCACCAGGAAGGCAGAGGAATGGTGGATAATGATCCTAGCAGAAAGATGGAGCCACTCCCGCCACAAGTTCCACCTCTCAAGCTGGGATGACTTCTGCTGCCTGATCCACAACAAATTCTGTGATCATGCAGTGGAAGAAATCCATTAGCAAAAGATGTATGATCTGTGCCTCAGCAAAGGGATCGCCGATGACTACTTCCAGGCCCTTGAAAAGGAGGCCAAACAGGCAGGACTCAGAGGCAATACCGGAGCATGGGGACACATGGTCGCTGCAGTCAAGAAGGGTGTCCCTGACTCCGACACCAAAATGATCTCTGACATCGGAATTGGCATGCCCAAAATGTACAATCAATGGAAGGAGCACATCACCATCATAAATGCTGCCCGCCAATGCAAGGCCATTGAAGATGGTCTTGGGTGACCCGGTCCTTTTATCCCAAGAAACAATAACCCCGCCACAAACACCAACAAGGCTAGTACTGGCACGACAAGTACCTCAGGTGACAAGAAGACAGGCACCGGTACCACCTATGGCAGTCGCAGACAGGCGATGGACATCAATGTGCTCAGGTTAGAAGGGAAAAGTTTCAGGTGCAAACAGAAAGGACATATTAGCAAGAATTGCCCATTGCAGAGTTGAAACAAGAAGAAGGAGGAGGTCAGGGCCTCGACTATGGAACGTGCTACAGAATCCAAAGTCAAGGAGGTAAAAGATGGTGCCGAGAAGTAGGTGGTTCTACTTGCTCAGCAAAGGACTTATCTGGTACAAGGAACAATATTGCTGGTTGGACTTATGATACTTTTGTAGTTATATCAAATATCACGCATTTAAATATACCTGCTTTAACCATTCCAAGTCCAGAAAAGAAAGAACCACACAACAAAATGACATCCGAGCCTGCTGTGGGGGAGAGGACATGCCAGGTGGCACTGGAGCCCTCAACATGAGTATTAGGACTCGGGTCAGAGTCAAGTAAGCAGGATGCCCTCAGGCCTCTGAAGCTGAAAGACTCAGCACCTTCTATAAAGGCCAAGACACTCCCTGCAAGGACCAATGCAGCAGAACTCAAGTGCCCGCCAAGGGCCAAGACCACAGAGTCCAATCCTCTGGGGCACGGGGCAGAGAGCCCCAACAAGGTCACCATGGTCAAAGTCCCAGATGAAGAGGACAATACTGCCTTCCGACTCCATCAAGCAAAGCAAGCCAAGGCCTATTTACCCCTGACACCAGAGGAGACCCAGCCGTTGGCTGAGAAGGTCTCACTGGGATGGATGAAGCTGTTTGAAACCGAATGGATGTGGAGGGCCATCTGAGAGGCCAAAGATGAATCTGCCACCAGGTTAGTGCTCCTTAATTGGATACACAGGACCAGGGCTGAAGAGGTAGTCGATGATCTCTTAGAAGGGCTCTGCTGCACTCAACGAGCAAACACATTAGAATGGCTTGATGAGTTAAGGAAGCCCTGGCACTACCTAATCCATTCCCAGACCACCTCCAAGTGAGACCTTAAAATCCTGCTTAAAGTCAAAGCTGCCGATTATCAAATCCTCAACATCACCATTCTACTTGACAGCGGATGCATGGGCAGCTCAATTCACAGCAAGTTTGTCAAAACCCATAACATCCCTGTCTACAAAACCACTAGTCCCATTCCAATCTACAACACTGATGGTTCCTGCAACAAGGCCAGGGAAATCACGGAATTCGCAGAACTAAGACTCACCATAGGTGACCATAGCGAGAAGATCGATCTCATAGTCATCAACCTTGGTTCTAAAGAAATCTTCCTCAGGCATGACTGGCTCATTCATCACAACCCACTGATTGACTGGAGCACCGGCAAGATCACCTTTGCCAGGTGCCCATGTGCAAAAAACCCCTTTCCCCTACTGGACTCAGATCCTGACGACTGGTGGGATGAAGAGCTTGAGGAAGGCAACCACATTCTAGCCATTGACTTCGAGGAAGCCATTGAAATTTGGGCAGTTCACAAAGCCAATGAACTAGCTGCCAAAGCCAATGAGGGAAAGGAGAAGAAGACCTTTGAAGAGATGGTCCCCACCACATACCACAATTTTGCAGACCTCTTCGAAAAGGAAAACTTTGATGAACTCCCTATGTGCAAACCCTGGGACCATGCAATAGAACTCATCCCCAATGCAAAGAACATGCTCGATGATGAGCCTCCAGGCTCTGTACGCTCAGAATTTCGTGAAATTACCCTTAATTCCTACACCAAGTCCACCTGATGGACTTTCACCAAACCAGTCATTGCCGACACGGCAATACCACTTTTGTATCATGACAATATGTCTTCGCACGTTGGTTATCCATCCCATCTTGAAATCCGACACTTCACGGCATTATGGACACGTTAACACCGATTTTGATGGGCCCCCGCTCGTATATGGTAATGCCGCATCTGCATCAAAGCACGTCGCTATGCATCATTGATCGCTAGACCCTATTAACGTCACTTATCACCACACTCATCCATCAAAGATATCAACCTATCATGGATACTCCAGAACTACGGTGACTGAAGCTGTTACTTTGCCAAGTTGGCACATCATTAGAGATGCATTGGGCGACCTCAGCGACACTAGCACATCTTTACAATCTGCAGCACATACAGTCGAAACAGCAAGAACCAGCCCGATAGCCGGACTCCACTATAGAACATTTTCTAACCAAGCACGGCAATTCGAACAATGCTGTATACTTCAGCTGACGGATATAGGTCACATTTATTCAGGATTTTACTCAGCTAAGGCCTTACAGCCTTAGTAAAAAGTTGCTTGAGATTCTATTAATATATGTAGGACTTTAGTATAAAAAAGTAGATTACTGTAGCATTCAGTACTTTTCGACCCCAGTGGGTACACTCTCATTTACCAGACTACGCTTGTATTGATTCTCGTACACGTCAATCCATCGTACACCGTATTCGCCGCATGCACCGACAATAAATTGACTAGTCAGACCAGCAAATCTCTACAAATCCGCCCATCGTTTCTATAGGATCACCATACGTTTATTCATCGTTTCACGGCAATATTTGTCTTGCATCGCATATAGTCGATTGCACGTCAACTCGCAGTATTGCTTGAGTTATTCCATGGTTCTTTAACTGTGAAGAAGACGTTTCCATCCCTCTTTACTCTTAACACTATTGGTACACGTCAATATCATGCCAATACGTGATTGACCATGCCATACCTCCTCCCCCCCGTTTACTTTATAGGCAGCACCAGTTTCAACTTCACCAGATAGGACCATTTTACCAGTTTTCACCTTCGCCATCGTCATCGTCGCCCACTTGGGTAGTCTCAGAGCAGACTTAGGATCAGTATCAGTATAGGACCAGTTCAGCAATCATTTCAGTATAGGAAATCCCAGTGTAGATTATAGGATAAGTTTTTGACATCAGATAGGATCGTTTTCAGCCCAGTACCATTCGCCTCCCATTTCCGTATCAGCCCGTCCAGTTTAGGATCAGTTACAGCCAGTTTCAGCACCTCGTTCACGTTTATTCGATCGACCAGCACATTTATTCCTAGCAGCGCCAGTCCCTCGATCTATTGCCGTATCGCTCAGGCATTTCCCTCTCGTTTCCCCACTCGTATTAACGTCTCGAGCACATTTTCTCGAGTCTCATTCTCCATTTCCGTTTCAGAATACGGTTGCTTGATATTCACGTCATATCAGGTGCCGTTCCCTCTCGTTCTATGAGACCTCACGACTTACAGTCATTCTTTTGATTCCTCGACACTCACGTCGTATTATCTGCTTGACTGCATAGTCCAAGCGTATCTTCACACCCTTAAAGCTTTGATTTACTGCACGGAGGTGCCCTGAACCCACTTGCACACACGATCGTCCTAGTATTGCCGTGTTCACATGTTTATTCTCCATACTCCGCCCGAGTTTGGTTTTGCCATTGCCACAGAAGTCTAGGTTCATCATCGACTGCAAGGTATACCCCTTAAACTGTACCAAGCAAGAGGAGCTTGACAAGTTCCTCAATGAAAATCTCGCCACCAGCCGCATCTGACCTTCAAAATCCCCTATGGCATCCCCCTTCTTCTTTGTCAAGAAAAAGGATGGAAAGCTACACCCCATACAAGACTACCACAAGCTTAACGAAATGACAATCAAAAATCGTTACCCCTTGCCCCTCATTGCTGAGCTCATGGACAAGCTAGGGAGTGCCAAGTACTTCACGAAGCTCGACATACAATGGGGATACAACAACATTTGCATAAAGGAAGATGATGAGTGGAAAGCTGCATTCAGAACAAACCATGGCTTGTTCGAACCCACTGTCATGTTCTTCGGCCTCACAAACTCCCCTGCCACATTCCAATGGATGATGAATGACATCTTCAAGGACCTCATTGCCTCTGGCAAGGTTACTGTATACCTTGATAACATCCCGATCTTTTCGAAGACTCTAGAAGAGCATCGACAGATTACTCGCAAAGTTCTTGTGCTCCTCAGAAAACACAAACTTTTCCTGAAAGCAGAGAAATGTGAGTTTGAGGTACTGGAAACAGAGTACCTCGGGGTAATAATTAGTGAAGGTTCCATCCACATGGACCAAGTCAAAATCGCAGGAATCATCGAGTGGCCTGTCCCCAACAAGAAGAAGGAACTTCAATCCTTCTTGGGGTTCACAAACTTCTACCGACGCTTCATCAAGGGCTACAGCAAAATTGTATGCCCGATGACGTGCCTCACTGGGAATGAAGCCTGGACCTGGGGAACTGCACAGCAAGAGGCCTTTGACAAGCTTAAAGCCCGTCTTTCCCAAGACATTGTATTGGCCATCCCGACTGAGATAGGAAAGTTCAGAGTGGAGGCAGATGCAAGTGAAGGAGCCATCAGTGTGGTCTTGTCACAAGAACAGGAAGGAAAGTGGTGACCAGTTGCATTCTTATCCAAAGCCTCAACAGCCACAGAACATAACTATGAAATTTATGACAAGGAACTACTTGCTATAATGCTTGCCCTCAAGGAATGGAGATGCTACCTCATGGGCACAGCCGTCGATATCGAAATCTGGATGGATCATCAAAACCTCCAGTACTTCAGAAAACCTCAGAAACTCAATCGTCGACAAGCGCGATGGGTAACTGAGCTTGCCAAATACCATTTCACCCTCCATCACAAGCCAGGAACCGCAAACAAGAAGGCAGATCTTGCCATGCAGACCATGACCAAGGACAAGACGACAACAACAAAGTTGTCATCCTCAAAGCTGAACATTTCCAGGCCCTGATCATGCTCACTACCAATGAATCCCATGAGTGCATCAAGAGCATGACCCATGATCACCAGAAATGGGATCAAGGGATCGCCAAGTCACTTAACAATGAAAAAGGTATCCAGGAGAAGGATGGTCTTCTCTATTATGACCAGCAAATATATGTGCCCCAAGACAAAGCAGTGTGAGGAGAAATCATCTTGCACCGCCATGACCATATTATGGCCGGCCATCCAGGAGTGGAAAAGACCAGAGAGCTAATCCTTCAGGACTACTGGTGGCCCAAGATCAGGAAGGACGTCCAAACCTACGTCCAAGCCTGTGAAACCTGTGCCCACACCAAGTCGAGCACTCAAGCCAAGTGAGTGCCGCTTCACCCCAATGAAGTCTCTTCTGAACCCTGGACCCACATCTCCATAGACATGATCACTGGTCTACCTGAATCAAATGGACGTGACGCTATCCTTGTCATTGTCGACTGCTTCTCAAAGGAAATTGTCCCTATAGCATGCAACATAGAGCTCTCGTCAGAAGGATGGGCAAAGATACTCAGGGACAAGATATACGCCAAACATGGCATGCCTGTCACCATCATCTCCAACCGAGGACCACAATTTATATCAAAATTCCTAGAGGACCTCTACACCATGCTCCAAATCAAGAGAAACGCCTCCACAGCCTTTCACCCACAAACCAATGGACAAACTGAACGTGTCAACCAAGAGATTGAAAAATATCTCTGCATCATCATCAACCATCATCAAAATGACTGGGCTGACTGGCTGCCAATATGTGCCTTTCAACACAACAACCACATGCACTCCATGACAGGCAAGAGCCCATTCCAAGTCCTATATGGACAAAATCCCTGAGTTGCTCCCAACTCTAGAACCCATGCTCCCCTTCACACTCCAGCATCAGAAACCTTCCATGACCAAATGAAAAACATCCACACTGAAACCGAGGCCGCCCTAGTCAAGGTAGCTGAACAAATGAAGACCCAATACGACAAGAAGAAGAGAGCCACCATTGAGTATCAGACTGGGAACAAGGTCTGGCTCGACACGACAAATCTCCACCTCCCCAGACCAAAGAAAAAGCTCGACGACAAACGCTGATGAGCCTCCAGGCTCTGTACGCTCAGAATTTCATGAAATTACCCTTAATTCCTACACCCAGGCCACCTGACAGACTTTCACCAAACCAGTCATTGCCGACATGGCAATACCACTTTTGTATCACGGCAATATGTCTTCGCATGTTGGATAGCCATCCCATCTTGAAATCCGACACTTCACAGCATTACGGACATGTTAACACCAATTTTGATGGGCCCCTGATCATATATGGTAATGCCGCATCTGCATCAAAGCGCGTCGCAACGCATCATTGATTGCTAGACCCTATTGACATCACTTATCACCGCACTCATCCATCAAAGATATCAACCTATCACGGATACTCCAGAACTATGGTGACTGAAGCTGTTACTTCGCCAAGTTGGCACATCATTAGAGATGCATTGGGTGACCTCAGCGACACTAGCACATCTTTACAATCCGCAGTACACACAGTCGAAACAGCAAGAACCGGCCCGATAGCCGGACTCCACTATAGAATGTTTTCTAACCAAGCACGGCAATTCGAACAATGCTGTATACTTCAGCTGACAGATATAGGTCACATTTATTCAGGATTTTACTCAGCTAAGGCCTTACAGCCTTAGTAAAAAGTCGCTTGGAATTCTATTAATATATGAAGGACTTTAGTATAAAAACATAGATTACAGTAGCGTTCAGTACTTTTCGACCCAGTGGGTACACTCTCGTTCGCCAGACTATGCTTGTATTGATTCTTGTACACATCAATCCATCGTACACCATATTCGCCACATGCACTGACAATAAATTGACTAGTCAGACCAGCAAATCTCTACAAATCCGTCCATCATTTCTATAGGATCACCATATGTTTATTCATCGTTTCACAGCAATATTCGTCTTGCATTGCATATAGTCGATTGCATGTCAACTCGCAGTATTGCTTGAGTTATTCCATGGTTCTTTAACTGTGAAGAAGACGTTTCCATCCCTCTTTACTCTTAACACTATTGGTACACGTCAATATCATGCCAATACGTGATTGACCATGCCATACCTCGCCCCCCATTTACTTTATAGGCAGCACCAGTTTCAACTTCACCAGATAGGACCATTTTACCAGTTTTCACCTTCGCCATCGTCATCGTCGCCCACTTGGGTAGTCTCAGAGCAGACTTAGGATCAGTATCAGTATAGGACCAGTTCAGCAATCATTTCAGTATAGGAAATCCCAGTGTAGATTATAGGATAAGTTTTTGACATCAGATAGGATCGTTTTCAGCCCAGTACCATTCGCCTCCCATTTCCGTATCAGCCATCCAGTTTAGGATCAGTTTCAGCCAGTTTCAGCACCTCATTCATGTTTATTCGATCGACCAGCACGTTTATTCCCAGCATCGCCAGTCCCTCGATCTATTGCCATATCATTCAGGCATTTCCCTCTCGTTTCCCCACTCGTGTTAACGTCTCGAGCACGTTTTCTCGAGTCTCATTCTCCATTTCCATTTCAGAATATGGTTTCTTGATATTCACGTCATATCAGGTGCCGTTCCCTCTCATTCTACAAGACCCTATGACTTACAGTCATTCTTTTGATTCCTCGACACTCACGTCGTATTATCTGCTTGACTGCATAGTCCAAGCATATCTTCGCACCATTAAAGCTTTGATTTACTGCATGGAGGTGCCCCAAACCCACTCGCACACACGATCATCCTAGTATTGCCATGTTCACACGTTTATTCTCCATACTCCACCCGAGTTTGGTTTTGCCGTTGCCATGGAAGTCTAGGCTCATCAACGCGTCAGCCCTTTCCAAATCCTGGAAAAGCATGGTGCTTCAGCCTACAAACTGAAGCTTCCTCCTGTGTGGAGGATATATCCAGTCTTCAACAAAACACTCCTCATGCTGTACACACCCCCAGCATTCCTAAACCAGCAACAACTGCCACCTCCTCCACCCAACATCATCATGGGTGAAGAAGAATATGAAGTCAAAGAAATTCTCGACGACAAAACCTGCAAGATACGTGGCAAGAAGGGAGAAAGGTCCAAAACGGTGACTGACTACCTTGTCAAATGGAAAGGCTACGGTCCCGAAGACAACAAATGGACCACAGAAAAGTACCTCGGCAATGCAAAAGAAGTGATTGCTGAATACTGGGAAAAGAAAGGAGGAGTGACAGTGGATGCAATTGTCATCAACCCCCAGAATGATACAATCATTATAATGGACAACATTTAGTATTACCTTGTCAAGGTCACTAGCACCCAGGCAGAAAAAGGGGGCAAAGAATATGGATGGCTAGATGAAGAATGGAAACCAGAACCCAAACTCAGATATCTGAAGGATCTCATTAAAGATTATTGGTGGGCTAACAAGCAGGACAGCGAAGTGGACCCCCCCGACAGAGACAAGTCTTAGGGCAGTCGAGACACCTGCTTTAATGAGGGGGTAATGTTACGATTTTCTCACATATCTAATCTTATCGACTGGTGCTTATCCATATCTTATCTTATCTCAAGTGCCTATCATCATAACCATGACTATAATGGACCACATCAGCATTTGTACTATGGACTACTATGGCTTGTGACCAATGCTTGCCCTTCTCATGGTTTGCCTTGTTTCATGCACAACAACCATGGACAAAGACTCTATTCTTAGCATAGGACTTTTTGTATATAAGTAGCATAGCTCTTGCTGTATATTCCCCAGCTTCGAGCTAAAGTTTAATCACACTGAACTTAGCTAGTCGACTCAGCCTCAGACTAAGACCTTAGTCTGACACTTCCAGTAGCCATTCAGTACAGAGACTCCTTGGGTGACTGTTCAAATGTGAAACAGCCCTTGGTTTACTCTTATTTGGTTTACCCGGAGTTTGGGTCTAACAATTTGTTCTATAGTGGGATCAGAGAACTGGGTTCGAAGGAGGTTGCAGAAGCTGTTCCAGTTTGGGTATTGGACTTGTTGGGTAAATCTGTCATAAAAGTTGGGCCTTTTGTATACCCACCATTCCTTCATCCATCTGCCACAAAGCAAGGTTGCAAATTGGATCTTCTGGGAGGGAAAGAGGAAATAGATGTCAAATGAGGTGAAGTATGAGTTGCAATCACCGATGAGTCTTTCAATATCAGTCTGTTCCCCCATGAACTCCTTTGGGACTTGATGGATCATGGGCTTGACCTGGAAGAAGGGGGTGTGGGCTGATATGATGCCTATGGGTGGGGGGTTTGATGGGTAGCCTGATACAGGGGGTGGTTAGGGTACCGACCATCTGCTGCTATTGCTGCTAGAAGGGGAGGAAGGCAGGTTGTATTTGTTTATCTTGTCTTCTAAGTCTCAGATCTGCTGGTTGACATGGGCACTGTATTGCCTCCATCTATTGACTTCTTCTATTGTACTCTTGACTTGCTCTTCTGTGAGTGGGGCAGGGTTCTGTTCAGGGGGTTCAGGGTGGATAGAGTGGATGGAAGAGTCTTCCAACATTGCACTTTTGGAGAGAGGTATGTCAGCTTCTCTAGCAGTAGTGAATAGTCAGCTGGTTCCTTGTTCAGAGTGATAGCCATGTTGCCAGATTTGGCTTGTCAGCATCGGAGGTCAGAGAGGCAGGGAGTCATGTAGGGGCCTTGGGAGAGGTACATTACAGGAGCCATAGGAGGAGTGAGGTATATTGGAGCCATACATGTTGGCCCTGCCAAAAGTTTCTGGGTCATATGTAAAATTGTCAAAATTATTTAAAAACTCTATCCTCATGGTGAGAGGGGCCCTAGTTCTGCCATGCTGCATACCTCCTTGCCAGGTCCCCAAGTTCTCATTCCAGCTCTGCCTGTTCCTCTGTGGTGCGAGATCATAGTCCCACAATCCTGTGCCTGGCCTCTAGGCCCAGGATGGTATGTTGTCAGAGGGCAAAGATCTGCCCATCAATGCAGTGCTCAGGGAGTGGGTCAGAGAGGGGTAGGTCTCACTCAAAGGCAAGATATTCATCCATGGTGGGGTGGAGGTGGAGGAGGGGATGGTCCAGGCCTCGACATCAGCCCTATGGACAACCCAGGCTGCTGTGCTGTAGGGTCCGAGTCATTCCACATTGGTTGGTCCCAGCCAGGGCTATTCAAAGTTGTCACCTTGGGGGTTAAAGACATTATTAGCCTTATCATGGGGAATTGGTTCCAGGAACTTGGAGAGTCATATTCTGAAAAGCTCTAGTACACAGATTTGTATGAGCTTCAGATGGTCTGAGATTGAGGAGTCCGGCTCTGAGGCGGAGGAATCTATCTCACCCAAATGTCCAAACCCATATGGGTTGTAGAGGTTGAAGGGACAGCGGGGTTAGGGATACTAGACATCAAGGCCCTGGTCTTCTGCATAGGTCGGGAGCTTAGGGCTTGATGCTCAAGAGATGCTAGGGTTGATTGGGGGGGTAGGGAGAGCAAGCTGGACCAGGACAAGGTCATCAATGGAGGTTCTGAGAACAGTCCATAGGTCCTGCCTGTATGCACTGGCAGTAGTGTCTGGACAGATGTTCTGGTTATTAATTGGTTCTGGGGTCAGGGTCCAAACAATGCCACTAGGATCTGGAGTGGCATTTTAGGGAGGTTCCTGCCTATGTGGTGGGAATTCCTCGCTGGAGTCAAGGGTGTGATAGGTGCTCCTCCTTTGGGAGGAGTCCTGGTCAAGAGGTGGGGCAGGGCTGGGAGCAAGGACATCAAGTGGAAAGGGGGGGTTTCAGATTGCTAGAAGAAGTTGTCTGTAGATAAGAAAATAGCAGATTTGTTGGTAGTAGATAAAGGTAGCAAGTGCTATGAGAAAGGATACAATGGTAAAGGCACCAAAGATGGAGATGAGCTCAATGACTGTTCAGGAGTTCATGTTGGGGTTTCTTCATAGCTGGCAGTAAAGAAACAGAAGGGAAGCTTCGAGCTAATTGTTAGACCCCAACTTCACATGACCAAAGACTTAGTCTAGACCTTGGCTGTCTCACATTCGGACAATCACCAGAGGAATGACTGAGGCATCTTAGGCTCAGTGAAGAAGGACTAAAGTTTTAGTCGAGTTCTTTGTAAGAGTAAAGTGTGGTATAGATAAACTTTAGCTCAAAGCTGAGTATACTACAGCAAGAGCTATGCTACTTATATATGAAAACTAAAGTACTAAAAATAGAATGGTGTCCATATTTGTCATGCATGAAACAAAGAAGACAATGAAGAAGGTGAATGATGGTCATAAGCTGTAGCAGTCCATAGTACAATCATTGAGACCATCCATTATGGTTGTGGTAACTGTAGATAGGCACTTGTGATAAGATGAGATAGCAATAGGCACCTGATAAGATAAGATAAGCAAGAAAATCGTAACAAAGATGGGATAGGTGTAGGTTTGGATGTAGCCTTGCAAATGGTGACCTTGGAGAGTGGTCCTGGTTTGTCTGGGTATCAGTGGTAAAAGTCTTTGATGTAGTCTTCCACAGAAAATTTAGTAAGGGGGATCCAAGTGAATTCTTCATCAGTACCTTCATACCCCAACCATTGAACGTGATAGAGAAGAGGACATCAGAACTGATGGTCGAGTTTGGAGTTGAGGATTTGTGCAATCTTGTACTGTTCTTTACTGTCAACTTCAACTGGAGGTGGAGGTGGTTGGGTACAATTATGAATGGTATTGGCTTTCATGGGTTCCAATTGAGAGATGTGGAATATGGGGTGAATGAAATGGAGGTCCATGGGAAGCTTGAGAGTGAAGGAATGGGATCCAGGCTGAGCAATGATATTCAATGGTCTAAGGAATTTCTCAGAGAATTTCATGGTAGGGCGAGTAGTCCTGATGTGTTTTGCACTGAGGTAGACTTTATCACCTACTTTGAAATCTGGAGCTGGAGACCATCACTTGTCTGCTTGGAATTTGTAGTGAGACTGAGCAAGAGTGATTTCATCACATAGGAATTGGTGAAGATCGTCAAGGTTGACTATAAAATTGCATACCCGAGTGGAGGCAATATCACATTCAGAGTATACTGTGATGTTAGGGTGGTATCCCTTATTAGCAAAGAATGGAGATATTCTGGTGGAAGCATTAGGAGCATTGTTGTATGCAAATTTAGCAATGGGTAGTAAGGTATCCCAATTGTCTTGTTGGTAAGAGCAATAGATACAAATGTATTGTTCAAGAGTTTGGTTAGCATATTTAGTCTGTCCATCATCTTCCAGGTGATAACCAGAAGTAAAGTGAAGTTCCATACCAAGGGCTTTTGCAAGGGCATGAGTGAATTGGGAGACAAATTTGGAACTATAGTCAGGACTAATGTGATTGGGAATGCCATGTTTGAAAAATACATGGGTAACAAATAGCTGGGCAAGTTCTGTGGAATTGATGGTATCATGAGTGGAAATGAAGATGGCTTGTTTGCTTGCATGGTCAATGACGACAAGAATGGTGGTGAATCTGTTGGACTCTGGAAGTTGTTCAATGAAATCCATGGAGATGGAGTCCCATGGATGCTCTGGTACAGGCAACAGTTTGAGTAAGCCAAAAGGATGGTATCTAGGTGTTTTGTTACAACTACAAGTAGTGCAGGATTTGATGTAGTGTCAAATGAATTCATGCATCTGTGGCCAGGTATAATTCCATTAGACTAGTTCAAGCATCCAATTTTGACTGAAATGACCTGCCAGGATATGGTTATGATTGTTTTGTAGGACATGAAGATGGAGATCTGCAGAGTCTGGGACATAGATATGACTGTCAAGATGGAGTATTCCTGACTCATCCATGGACCAATGGGAGGAATTGGAAGGGAAAGAAGCAAGACAAAAACCTTCGGTCACTGTGGAATCTGTGGGCTGTACTTGTTTGATATCAGAATGCAACTGATCAACATCCATGATAGCACTAGCATGGAGTATGGGACCTTCAAGAAAGATAGCATGGAGAGAAGCAGAGAGTTGTTCTTGAGTAAATACAGGACAGAAATTATGAGGGTTGACTTGAGCATATTGACTATCACCTTCTTTAGAGTAGACATCCCATCATCTAGTGAGTGTATCCAGTTTCCCACCAAGTTTACCCAGTCAAAACCAGATTACTAGGTTGAACTGGGAAAGGAATTGACTAATGGACTTGTCATCGAGTAAGGATCTTGGTAGTAGAGAAATACTCAAGATTCTTGTGGTTGGTAATGACATCAATGGCTTCTGTGGAGCCTTTAAGATAATAATGCCAATATTTAAAGGCTTCAAAGATAGCTAGAAGCTCTTTATCATGGGTATCATAGTTGAGCTTGGCTCCATGGAGACTGCAGGACAAGAAGGAAATAGGTTGAATTTCACCATCCTCAAAGTAGATAGAAAGGATGGTGGCAATAGTATAGTCGGAAGTGTTGGTTTCCACAACAAGTTGACAGTTGGGAATCCAGTGGATAAGGATAGGGGCATGAGTGAAAGCCTGTTTCAGCTCATTGAATGTGGCCAAGCATTTATCATTAAAATTCCACAGAATGCCCTTGTGAGTGAGGTATATTAAGGGCAGGACAATTTCACTGTATTCATGGATGAAACGATGGTAGAAGTTGGTGAAACTAAGAAATGATTGGATATCTTTGACCTTCCACAGGACCGGCCAGTCAACATTAGCTTTAAATTTGTCTTCAGCCATGCATAGGCCTTTGGGAGAGAGCATATAGCCTAGATATTCCACAGAATCCCAATGAAATTTGCATTTGGAACCCTTGCAGTAGAGCCCGTTAGCTCAGAGTCTGTGCAGGACCTCACAAACATATTTTCAGTGTTCTGCAGGATTGTCAGAGTAGATGAGGATATCATCAAGGTAGACAACAATGGAAATGTCAAGCATATCGGAAAAGATGTTGTTGACAAAGTGTTGGAAGGCTATAGGAGCAATTGGTAAGACCAAATGCCATGATGTGCCATTCAAAGGAACTATAGTGGGTGCAGAATGCAGTTTTCCATTCATCTCCTTCAGCAATATGGACTAGATGGTAGGTGTGGTGGAGGTCAAGTTTAGTATACAGGTGTATGGAACACATGGAATCAAGAAGGTCAGAAATGAGGGGAAGTGGGTATCTGTCTTTTTTTGTGATCTTATTCAGACTACAGAAATCAATGCAGAGTTGGAGTTCACCAGTCTTCTTTTTGATGAAGAGTACCAGAGCTCCATGGGGAGAGCATGAAGGGGAAATGAAACCATTGCGAACATTATTGTTAATAAATTCATGCAGGGCTTTGAGTTCGGATTCCAAAAAGGAATAGATAGGTCCAAGTGGAGGTGAAGTACCTTCCTCAAGGTTGATTTTGAGATTGTAGGGGCAATGCTCAGGGAGTTTCTTGGAGAGGGAGTCACTGAATACATTGGCAAAGTTGTGATATTCATCAGGTACTTCAGATAGATCCAGCAGAGCCATGGAGGCAGCCTGGCCACTAACACTTAGCAGAGAAGGTTGGAGTGTGAACTGTTGTGCACCCTCCTCTGTGCAAGCTCATATGAAAGCAGCCACAGAAATAATGGAGATCTTGGGTGCTGCCAATGCAGCAGATGAAGGAAGGGAAGGGTAGGAGTAGATAGGCTCATAAGGTGGCAGAGTCCATCAGGATCTTGAAGGAGGTTTGGAGGATGGGATAGGACCTGAAGGGTCCATGAAAGCTGAGACCAGAGGGTTGGAAGCCACGGAAACATCTGAGACAAGACCAGAAGGGTCTATGTGAGCTTGGGCTGAAGCACCAGAAGCCATAGAAGAAGACACATCAGATAACTTTGAATGGAAAGTGATACTGTGTTCTACCCAGTCAATCAATGGATTGTAGTAGGAGAGCCAGTTGTATCTCAGGACAATATACAGGATGAATCGAGATGTGTGACATAGAAGTCAATAGGAATAATACCTCCTGATGGAAATTGTATGGAGAGAGTAATGGATTGAGAAATGTGAGATCTGGCAGAGCCATCAAGAAGCCAAAGTTGGATGGGAGGAATGGATTTGGTAGGGAGATCATAGTCATCAACAAATTTTGAGTCAATGAAACAATGACTAGAACCAGAATCAATGAGTGCTAGAAAACGAAGAATGATGGATATAGGACTGCCATCAGACTCTGATCTGGAGCCAACTTCAGAGGACAAGGATACAGTGAGTGAATGGTTGAAAAGAGTGGCAGCATTGAGGGTAATGATCTCTGTAGTGCAATGACAGTCAATGCAACTCTGTCCTTGCATGGAGGAAGCAGGGCTGCTCTCTATTTTTCTGACTCCAATGGAGCCAAATCAGTAGAGGCAGGAGGTTTAGAAACCTCACAAGCACAGCCACATGTGGAAGCTGTGGCCTTATGCTTGTTGCAGTCCTTGGTCTTGTGCTTGCTACTACAGAACATGCAAAGGTTGTTCATGCAGCAGTATTTCTTTTCCTCAGGTGTGAGCTTGCCATCCTTGCCTAGCTTGTCAGCATAGGGCTTCTTGGTGGCACCTGAGGAATTGGAGGGAGAGGATGAACTAGATCCCGCAGAGCCTGAGTTGGAGGACTTTGGCTCCACAGAATTGTAAGAAGAGCTCGAGTTGAAACCTGAACCCTTAGGTTTGGAAGAGGAGGAGGATGACGAAGGTTTATCATGATTTTTGCATACAATTTTGGTCTTCTGAGTCCAATACTGTATGTTGAGCTCCTGTGCTAGAGTTTGCATGTCATGGAGGTTATTAGGCTTACCATGGTGAGCCATATCATCCTTAATCCGGGTACAAAGTCTATGGTAAAAAGCATGGTGGAGGGAATTGTCACCATAGCCTATGACAGCAGCATGTTGGTTGAAATGGACTATATACTTCATAATCTGGTCTCCATCGTGCATGCAAAGATTTTCAAGTTCATCTTCAGCATCTCCAATGGCATCAAATGGACCAAAGTTAGTCTAGAGTTCCGAAAGAAAGGCAGCATAGAATATACCCAAGCAGGAGGATTGGTGTGGTTGGGATTGAGGATATCTGGTTTAAACCAGTCAAGAGCCACACCAGAGAGGAAGGAGATAGCATAGTTGACTTTAGCAGTTTCCATACAGAAAGCATTGGGTCTGTCATTAAAGTTCAACTAGAGAGAAATGATGAACACCTTTAGTTTCTGTGGGACCAAGCCATCAAACACATCAGGTTCCTTAACTTTGGTATGGACTGGCCATGGAGGAGGGTTGTTTACCTGATTGCTGAGACCACGGAGGAGATTTATGAAGTCGAGCATGAGGTAGGAGGATTACAGGTCTGCTGGGGCCACTGGGTCCTCTGGGACCACCTGGTCCTCCAGAGCCACCTAGATTAGGTGGGCCACCAGAAGGGCAATTGAGATCCTGTGACTGGTGATGGCTGCAATTGCTAGGGGTGTCAGGTTTGTCATTGGAGTTGTCATCATTGTCACTGTTGTCTCCTTTGTCAACAGGGAAGAGAGACTTAGGTCGAGTGAGTGGGGTCCATGGAAGGTCATTCTGATATTCGCCCCAGCCATTAGAAACAGCATGGTCAGCAATGAATGGATTTGGAGTCATGGTATCCAATTGATGAGCAGTAAAACCACTGTGGGTGTAGATTTTCCTACAGGAATGATGAGAGGTAGCAGAGTCTGTGCCAATGTTACATGTATGCCATAGGCCTCCGTTTCACACCGACTTCACACCAAAATCAATCCACAACTCAACCAGCTACCAGACTCTGATGGGACTCCAGCCACACCTTATCCTTCCTCTGCTACTCTGTGGGACTCTGAACTGTAATCTAACCTTAGGGCTTGACTCAAGGGTAACATTGCTAATAGCTTCACCAAGGCCCATGCATCTCATCAGACTCTGCCGGACTTCATGTGCAGTCCTACTTCATCCTATTTGGTACAATCCTAACAGCCAAAGAGATTAGAGTTCCCTTTGGACACAGAGGTGGGAATATCATTCATGGTGAAATGAGGTGGGATCAGATCCGAGGTGGACTGTTTGGTATAAGGTGGTTGTGTGATGGTGCTAGACATGCCAAAAAATTTTGACTCAAGTATTTATGTTTGAATATACTGTTAGCATCATGCCAATAGAAGAGAAGATGAATGCATGCCAATGGGTTCTACAGAGTGCATGTGGGCTTGGCAAAGCTATTAGCAATGTCACCCTTGGGTCGAAGCCCTAAGATAGAATACAGATGGAGTCCATGGGATGAAGATGAGTAGGATCAAGATGAAGTCAATGGAGTCAGAATCTGTGGACTTATAGTAAGAGATAGATTAGGCTTGAAGGCCAGAGTGAAAACAAGAGTATTGGGCTAAACCAAGTTGATATTTGAACTGAGGTATGTACAAGTAATTCTACAGTTTATATACTAGAGCAGAGTCCATGGATCAGACTCTAGAATATTATAGACATGGCTAAAAATAATAAGTCTAGAATATTCTGTATCTAGAGGAGTTGAGGATTCTAGGTGTGATAAATGAATATGTGAAATTAGTAGGTGAAATAGAAATGAGATATGAAATAGAAACCAGAAAACAGAATCTGACGGGATCTGATAAGTAGGTTGGGGCCATTGGAGTTGGTTAAGGTTGATGTCTGTCAGAGTCCATGGCATGCTCATTACAACAGCACTTAATAAATAATAAGTATCAGCACATAAGCCAAACACCTATGGATATCAACCGTCTCCAGGAGCATGTTGGCTTACTGATTATGAATGTGATGACTCCAATCGCTTCAAGTGAATGGGTACAGGTTTCCTACCATAATTATTAGTGGAATCCAGGCAGAAAGAACAACACTTACCCCAAAATATAGCAAGCGGTCCAAGTGTATGTATGATGGTGTCAAAGTAAGAGGCAAAGATGATGTTAGACACCTTGATGTATCACATTCAAAATACCGGGAAGACATGGTTCATTGTATATATCTAACATTACCCGATGAAGAAGATAAGAAGTGTTATCATATCATATCTAATCCCTTTTTCCCCCCCCTTAATAAGGTAAAAAAACCAGGTAGATTGACCCCTCCCTGTACATGGTCCATTGGTGGTCGATTGTTGTTTACTCTGTTTTAGACCCTCTGTCATTTCACTCCTTATCAGTCAGAAAGAATCAGGGATATGCAGAAAAATTGTAACAGTTATAGGAGTTTTCAATACTTTAGACACAACATCCTGCACTCTACCCTCTTTATGGATGCTGATCCCAGTATCTCTGAAAATGCAAAATTACCTTCAAGTGGCAGTGCCATGGTCTCAATTGTGTTGTTGACACATAAGTTAGTGGTCAAACACCTAAGATGGAATACACCTTCAGTCCAGTGTGAAAATAGATTGTGCTGAATGTGCATATCTGATGTTGAGACCCCAGAGCATGTACTCTTCCACTCCATGCCAGGGAGCAATAATAGTGGTGAGGACTTAGACATCAATGATCTTGACAAGAGAACAAGGGTGGTGGAAAAGATGCATGACTTACACAAAAGCTTCTGGCATGATCTCACTCACATGACTCACATGTCACTCCACCCATTGATGCTCATCAAGATACATCATTCTTGAAATATTTACTTGCTGATTGTCCATCAATCAAGGTGTCTGCAAAATATTGCTACTAAGCACTGAAAAATGTGTACAAGCTACCAATGTATTGACCTTTATGAGGGACTTCCCATAGCAGATCCCAGAGGCTCTCAACTGGACCCTAGGTTCTATCCAGCAATGTTAAGTTGACCATGAGCTCAGCCTTTGGGTGAGGGTATCAGTGGATAATTCAGTACATAATTAATATGCTAGAGTGTTAGTGTACTGACCATGTGTTATCTACACTGCTAGGGGCAGTATGTTTTTACATTTGAAAAAGTGGTCCAAAAAATGTTGTGACTTTTATTGCAATCTTTTGATGGGAAATGGATATTCTAAAAACAAGAAGAAAGAGAACTCTTTTCCATTGTCTTTTAGAGTAGGAAAGATGACACAGAAAACAGATTAAAAAAGTGGTTTACATTGTTTAGAACAATGGAAACCTCTTTCTTTGTTAAAAACTTACCCTTTTTGGTGCATAAAAACAGTACAGAATACAAGGCTTTTTCCATATGTTCTCCAGATACTCATGTCGGAGAATTTGTCATGACCTTATAAGGTAAATCAGCATATAATGCTGATGTCAAATATGAGATTGGCATTGTAAGGGTCTAATAAGATCAGCCCTTTTTGGCCCAGCATCCATTTTTGGACTGTGATGTCATTGACAGAAACAATTCTACTTGAAGGCCAGGAATGATGTCAGTGGCAACTATGAGGGATTTGTGAAAGATTAGTGCAACACAGAAAGTATGATAGCTAGCATGTAAACACAGGGGACATCACAATCGGAATACAATCATCCTTCACCAGTGAAAGTGCACATTATAGTGGTGATAATCATTCTGATCTGAGGTCATGAGTTCAACCATATCAGATCCTGATTGAACTATCTGCTATTGCAATGCCAGAACCTCAAATTCAATTGGTAGATAATGATGTTTCATGCGGTATTCATACTTCTGCAACTGTGGTTCCTAGGCTGCATGTGTCCTGCAAGAATGTTCCATCTCTTGCTCCAATACAAGCCTTCTAGGATATCTCTTGCACAATATGGCGAAGCTTGAGAATCTGTGAAGTCCTCGTGGAGTATCATTGCAGACATATGGTCCTTAAAGATTATCTTCTAAGTGTATCCTTGTTTAGGGGATCTCTGCAAAGATACTTGATTCAGCCACCTTTCTGAGTTTGCAACATCATCTATAAAAGATACTGCATACACCCATGCTGAGTCTCCATCATGCATGAGTTTCTCAATGGCTACCTCCAATACAGTGCAGCGAGCATGTCGCTACTGCTTCAAGATATTTGCAAAATGTGGTGCCAGGAATCATGAAAGGACCTGCCACAAGCTTTTGCACTGCCAGCAACAAGATGCCGATTTCGAGGCTCAACTCCTCAATATTTTAGGTAAATACCTATGAATCATCACAGAATATCCATTAAATTTCATTTCTTAAACAGCTGCAGAAATTCCATTAGGAACCTGCAATTCTCGTACTGTTTTATCCTATCATTCTTTCCTGATCTGTGCTAATGTCATGCTGCTTAGATTCCAAGACAGATGATGGAGTAGAAGATGGGATTTTCCCACATACGGCTGATGAGTACTGTGCGTAAATAGTATTGTCTAAATGTCAGACCTAGAACCTGATCTTTGATGTAGCGCTGGATACACCATTACACAGTGATGACTCAGATAAAGTATCTGTCCTGGATTCATCCAATGGCGAGTCCGATGATGAGCCTCCAGGCTCTGTATGCTCAGAATTTCGCGAAATTACCCTTAATTCCTACACCAAGTCCACCTGACGGACTTTCACCAAACCAGTCATTGCCGACACGGCAATACCACTTTTGTATCACGACAATATGTCTTCGCACGTTGGTTATCCATCCCATCTTGAAATCCGACACTTCACGGCATTACGGACACATTAACACTGATTTTGATGGGCCCCCGATCGTATATGGTAATGCCGCATCCACATCAAAGCACGTCGCTATGCATCATTGATCGCTAGACCCTATTAACGTCACTTATCACCACACTCATCCATCAAAGATATCAACCTATCACGGATACTCCAGAACTACGGTGACTGAAGCTGTTACTTTGCCAAGTTGGCACATCATTAGAAATGCATTGGGCGACCTCAGCGACACTAGCACGTCTTTACAATCTGCAGCACACGCAGTCGAAACAGCAAGAACCAGCCCGATAGCCAGACTCCACTATAGAACGTTTTCTAACCAAGCACGGCAATTCGAACAATGCTGTATACTTCAGCTGACAGATATAGGTCACATTTATTCAGGATTTTACTCAGCTAAGGCCTTACAGCCTTAGTAAAAAGTCGCTTGGAATTCTATTAATATATGAAGGACTTTAGTATAAAAACATAGATTACAGTAGCGTTCAGTACTTTTCGACCCCAGTGGGTACACTCTTGTTCGCCAGACTACGCTTGTATTGATTCTTGTACACGTCAATCCATCATACACCGTATTCGCCGTACGCACCGACAATAAATCGACTAGTCAGACCAGCAACTCTCTACGAATCCGTCCATCGTTTCTATAGGATCACCACACGTTTATTCATCGTTTCACGGCAATATTCGTCTTGCATCGCATATAGTCGATTGCATGTCAACTCGCAGTATTGCTTGAGTTATTCCACGGTTCTTTAAACTGTGAAGAAGACGTTTCCATCCCTCTTTACTCTTAACACTATTGGTACACGTCAATATCATGCCAATACGTGATTGACCATGCCATACCTCGCCCCCCATTTACTTTATAGGCAGCACCAGTTTCAACTTCACCAGATAGGACCATTTTACCAGTTTTCACCTTCGCCATCGTCATCGTCGCCCACTTGGGTAGTCTCAGAGCAGACTTAGGATCAGTATCAGTATAGGACCAGTTCAGCAATCATTTCAGTATAGGAAATCCCAGTGTAGATTATAGGATAAGTTTTTGACATCAGATAGGATCGTTTTCAGCCCAGTACCATTCGCCTCCCATTTCCGTATCAGCCTGTCCAGTTTATGATCAGTTTCAGCCAGTTTCAGCACCTCGTTCACGTTTATTCAATCGACCAGCACATTTATTCCCAGCATCCCCTGTCCCTCAATCTATTGCCGTATCGTTCAGGCATTTCCCTCTCGTTTCCCCACTCGTATTAATGTCTCGAGCACGTTTTCTCGAGTCTCATTCTCTGTTTCCATTTCAGAATACGGTTTCTTGATATTCACGTCATATCAGGTGCCGTTCCCTCTCATTCTACGAGACCCTACGACTTACAGTCATTCTTTTGATTCCTCAACACTCACGTCGTATTATCTGCTTGACTGCATAGTCCAAGCGTATCTTCGCACCATTAAAGCTTTGATTTACTGCATGGAGGTGCCCTGAACCCACTCGCACACACGATCGTCCTAGTATTGCCGTGTTCACATGTTTATTCTCCATACTCCACCCGAGTTTGGTTTTGCCGTTGCCACGGAAGTCTAGGTTCATCACCGAGGAGGATTCCCATTGACTGATTGATGATATTGAAACCATCTATCACCCATCCAGTGACCTGTCACTTCATATTGAGACACTCAAAGAGTATAATCTTGGAGTCACCGAAGGGAATGCTGGAGGTGTCATTGCTTCAGCAATAGATCCTCAGCCCTGGTGGCCCTTTCATTCTCTCCTGGAATTTGAGCTTTGTGAATTCATTCTGGATGCTTCTTTGACCAACAGGCTCATGGCTACTCTACTGGATATCTTGGACAGGTCTTCAACAGAGAAGAATCCAACCAGCAACCAGTCTCTAGCTCATCTTTGTTACCCAAGGGATATCAATAAACTTTGGTACCAGGCATCTTTTCTCTGAACACCAGTAAGTTCATCTCAATGTTATAATAGATGCTATTTGTTAACGTGCATGGCAACAGTTTAATAAATCAACATTTACTGTCAATCTCAAAGGAACACCACATCATTACGATGTCTATCACTGCTCTCTATGGCAATGGGCATTGGACCTGATCCAGGATCCCATTCTTGCTCCTTATTTTGTCTGGGATGCTGTCAGGCTTTCTAAGTGGAATGGTAAGGAGTTTATGAGGTTTTGACATGAGCCCTGGACAGCTGATCAGTTTTGGAATTTACAAGTATGTGTTCTATACCAAGACTGACTCCCATATTATCTTACAGATAGAAATAGAGCACTCTACCAGCTGGCGGAAAACCTCTGGCTTACATTCTATATGCTGATAAGACCTGACTCTCATCTTTTGGCACTGCTCACACTGCATGGAAAATCCTATATTTTAGCTTCTAATATTTAATTCTATAATCATTTATTTTTTCCAACTTCTATGCTAAAATATAAAAAGATTATTTTCAATATTATTCCAATATTGTTGATTATTGAAACAATATTGAAAATCTCCCAAATACCCCAAATATATTTCAAATATTAGTTCTATATTTTAGAGTATTATATTGAAAAAATTAATAATTATAAAATCTAATATTTTAAGCTAAAATATCGGATTCTTCATGCAGTGTCAAGGATATCCCATGGTTGTACAATGCGCCAATCTTCCAGTGGATATTCAAAATGGAAATAGTGTTGGTGGCAGTCAGGTTGTTGGATGGTTACCAATAGTGAGTTATTTGCTATTGCTCCCAGAACACAAGAGAAAACCGTATTTTGTGGATTTCAAGCAGGAGGTTTGGCACACTGCACTGGATCACACTCCTCAACCTGTGTATCAAGCCATTAGGCTTGGTGAATGGGTACAAGTACCAGGGAGATCTGAACCAATTCATGTCTTCTCTGTCCTGCTAATGCTCTCTGCAGATTATGAAGAACAGTAGTGGTCTCTTCTGTATCAAGATAATGTATATTTACTGAGATACTTACTTTATGAGGTCAATTATGGCACTGATTCATGGAAGCCAAGGCAAAAAACCATGTACAACTTGTCTTGTCCCAGATACTGAGCAAAATAAACTTGATGTTGAGTATGAACACCATAGCAGGAATCAGGTCAGGGCAGTGTTACAATCTGTTGCTGCAATGCGAACAAAGGGAGAGCAGAACAAGCTTTTAAGTGAGCTTGGTCTCCATGGTATTGAGGTGTGTAGGATATAATAATTCTAAATCTTCTTCAGTAGTTAAATACTGTCAGAATGTCTTTAATTGGGGGGAATGAGTGGATCCATACCTTGCCCTATCCTATGATTGACTGCATGTTTGCCATGATAGTGTATTTGGGAAGCATTTAAGGCCAGAAGTCATCTCATGTATTGATAACTTTGATCGAAAGTTTCGTAAGCTGGCAGATGAGAAGTAAGTGCTTTATTCTACTACTATTTGTGCTGTTGATCACTGTGTGTGAAGAATTTGTTCCTTCCCTTGATGGAGAGATCTCTACCATTTTCAGAGCAGGTTTATGACCATCACATTTACTGATGGTGCAAAATATGAAGACCTGTCTAAAGTGAGTGGCTTTTGGTTTCATTGACATCTATACCTGATGTAATTATTCAATTAGCAAATACTATTTGTTGTCCATAATATCATCACAAAACAGCAGGATAGCCATGGTTATCTGCTCTTGAAATGCATATGCAGCTACCTGAAACTAGACATGTACTCCGATCTCCACATGCACATAACCAAGACTCTACAGGCCATTGAAGCACAGGCACAGAAATTTGGTGATCTGATACAGGCAAGTTGGCTGCATGAAATCTTTCTTCCATGCCTGAAGTCAGTGTCATCCTAGGAATATGAAAGGGTTATGCAGCAAATCAATCCCGATGCAAAGTCATGGAATTTCCCCAAGGTTCACTCACTGAAGCATACAATGAGAGATATCATGGAGAAAGGTGCAACATGCAATTACAATACAAAGCCAAATGAAAAAATGCATGGCTCACTGAAAGACACTTACCAGCTACATACAAATTTCAAAGGTGTAGCAGAGCAGGTAAGTCAAAATTCATTTTGGTGGCTGCTAGCTGACTTTCATGATGGATAGATACTATGTGTTGACCAATGGTATAATGCTGCCTCCTTCATTTGGCAGCAAATCAACCTCCATGATAAACAGCTTCAGTTCAGTGAAGACAGCAAGATCGGAAATGACAAGGAAGATGGCAATGAGGATGAAGGTAATGATGATAACAGTAACTCCATGGCCCAGGAAACAGAAGTCCCTGTTGATTATTCCACAAAGGCATCTCTGCATGGAGGTCGAGGTAAGGGCAGAGGCTCGTGGAAGTTGGAGGATTTAGAATCACAGAAAAACCAAGATCCTGCCTTCACAGATCTCTGCCAAAGGCTATTGGCATATATGATAAAAGTCTTCGAAGACCATCCAGAAGAGATCCCCATGTGGAATAACAAGAAGGTCATGTTCAATGGTTTTCAACCATATGATAAAGTGAGCTTTTTATATCTTTGGAGAAGTTTGTTAATGATAGGACATACAGATACAATTATATGGCTTACTGAAGACCTATTACTGAAGCACCATTGACTGGAAGGCAATGGCTGACTACCTTCAATGCAGTCCAGACTTCTATAATCACCCCTGATATGATTGCATCCTTGTTGATATGGTAGAAGGCTTGTATTTTGCCCAGCTCATTCTCCTGTTTGAGTGGATGATAGAGGATAAAGCCTTTTCCACTGTGCTCATACATCCATTCAGTGAGCCTGTCAGTCACAGAGGAGGTTGAAGGACTTTGGATGCAGACCTTGGATTTTACTGGGTTTGGGTGACAAAAAGACATTCATCAGCCTTTATCTCCACTTACTTGATTGTTCAAGGTGCATTGCTGGTGGAGGATTTTGGTTATAAGACTAATAATGGCCCTGACACTATGAAGGAGTATTTGATTGTCGATGTTATTGATGCAGACATGTTTCTTCGCATGAAAACATTATCATACATTGGTCAACATAGTCCACATCAACCGCAATGGCGACATGGACAGTAGATACACAAATAGTGTAGATACAGTCAATTTCAAGATATATATATTCTAGAAAGATGAGTGAGAACTGGTTTAGAAGTTAGAAGAGCATGAACTCACTAGAACACCTACTCATACTGCGCAAGATCAAAAACTATACCAGGTCTATCTGTATACATCGTTTTATGGACTTCTTGAGTGAACAATGTTTGCAGTTGATGCCTGTTGTGATATGGGGGATCAGTTCATCTTCCATACGTACACACGCTGTGTCAAGCCAGTAGTATTGCGCTTGGCTGAGCTCTGCAAACGCATGAGGATGTACACTACAGTACCTACTTATATACTAAAAGACTATCTACTAGAATCTTCTATACTTTTCCTATATCTTCCTTCTTAATCAGCATCTTTGGCATGATGCTGGATTGCCATATTCCAACAATGCCCAAGATGACATGGAATAATGGGAGCATGCCCAAAAAAGCAAAAGAATGATTCAACATAAAACTTCACCATTTCTCTCTCCAATGACAGGAATTCTTCCTCCGCATATCCATTTCTCTTGGTAAGAAGCAGTCGAGGACAGTCTCACCAACTTCTCATGGCATTTACCAATGCAAAGACATATGGAGCTCGCTGTTGCCAAGAAGGGTGACTCAGTCCATGGTTTGCACTGCTGACATCAACAGCAACAAAAGGCATTGTTTGACCATGTGGGATAGCATGCAGCAGCAAATGTTGATTCCCTCTGTTCTGCACTGCTTGGGCATCTAAGGCCATCATCTCAAATCGGAAGTTGAGCTCAGCTAGCTCCCACAGGATTTCCTGAAGACCATTATCACTCAATGCTGAATACTCCTCCCCATTCCAGAACACTGGTCCCAACATATTGAAATCAGTGCTAATCTTCATCTCCCCATGGCAACCCACTAAGAAATCCATCGCTTGATCTTGATGTTTCCTAGACTTTGTCAGCATGTTTGATGGGTTTTCATGGCGGTTCTTTAACAACCAGTCAATATTGAGAATGGTTCACCATGCTTGGTGGGGTAGCAGTTGAGCTGAATATGTGGTGAATGAGACACAGGCCAGTAGCGAAGGCCATAGATGAAGCCACACTTGCATGATAGCATGCATTTTTGTATCGCTTTGAATGTTTACAAAGATGTCGGGGTGGGGGAAAATGTAGCTGTTGGCCTCTCCGATCCATGCCTCTGGATGACAACATGATTTGTTGGCACTGGTTGTCTCAATGGCAGTTTTCCAGACTGGGACAGGGACTGGAAGCAGAGCATGTGTGGGCACTATCAACAAAGCTGCTCCTGAGCTACCATACTCCTTTTCTTGCCGATGATGAGCCTCCAGGCTCTGTATGCTCAGAATTTGCAGATTTATCCATTGACTACCCAATAATAACAGATTCAACTCCCATCTTCCTTATCCTACATTGCTGCACTCGATTTAATGCCCCAACCTTCGATTATATGCTACACCCTTCGATATCCTTCAATAACCATGATATACCATGGTTACTACTCAGCAAACCACGTTAATACCCTTCCGTTCACGTTTATTCTCCATATTTCCATGACCGATCATGGCAATACACCTTTCATTGACGATCGTACCGAAAATGGAGTTGCCGCATCAGTCCTAGGCACCCAAATTGACGTGCCCCTTGATTCCTCGATCATAGTGACATCATTTAGACCCTGCACTCCTCCATCAAAGATATTGACCCAATATGGATACTCCAGACTGCGGTTACTCAGGCTGTTACTTTGCCAAGTCTTCACAGCAGCTTATATCCATTTATCAACCTCAGAACATGTACCATACCCTCACAGTCCACAGTTAAACAGCACCTAGCTGTTTACTCATTATTCTCCACTTCCACATGGTTTCCCATCCAGACACAGCAATACAGACAAGCTGTTATGTCTCAGCTGACAAAAACTTCTTCTATTTACTACAGATTTACTAATCCAAGGACTTACAGCCTTACCAATGCTTAGATATCTTTTCTATTTATAAAACCAAACTTTTAGTATAAAAACTCGTATTCTACAGAGGAGAAAGGAGTTCTTTTGCTCCAGGTTATCCCCCATTGCTTGCTATAGTCTCAACGTTATTGGATGTGTTAATTACCACCAATACATGGATTCTTGCTCTGATAACTTGCTTTTGTCTTTTAATGCCACAACATTGTTTCAATTTCACCAGATAGGATTGTTTTATCGTCTTCACCTTCTACATTATCGTCGTATCCATTGCCCACACCAGTATAGGGTATTATTGCCTCCGTGAAGGCCCAGCTCCGCATCGTTCACCCACGCCATTGTCATTGTCCCCAGTTGCTGTGCAGTATTGCCGTGACACTCAGTTATCATATTTCTGTCCAGTACCTCTCCATTTCAAGCCCCCACACATTTATTCAGTTCTCCACATGTTTATTCGACTGTATAAACGTCTATTCGATTGCCCAAATGTTTATTCGATTGTACAAACATTTATTAGGCCAGTCTCACGTTTACCAGACCGGTTTTACGTTTTCTAGATCAGTTCCAAGCATCTATCACGGTTTCTTGGTATTCGTACCATACCAGATTCCATTTAATCTCATTTATCGAGATCCCTCGGCTTACAGCCTGAGCCTCTTAGTACTCAACTGCTAAAGGGTACTACTTCCAGACTGTATAGTTGAAGTGTATACCTGCGTCTAGAGGAATTGAATGCACGGAGGTGCACTGAACCACTCGCACAAACACATAGCCTTGACTACTGTGATTGCATGCATATTTCCTTAGCTCTCTCGGAGTTTTGGGTGTTGCCGTTGCCATGGAAGTCTAGGCTCAACACCGAGCAACTGCAGTATCTGCAAAATAAAATAAGTGTCCATAGTACAAACCAAAGCGATGTACATACAGGGCTGATAATGACAGGACATCGATGGTTCTAGCAAGGGTGGATTTTTGCGAGCTTCTCCTGGAAGCAAACAGAAAGGATCAGGAAGCTTCAGATGGCTTCTGGTAAAGGCTTGAAATGCATGGTACTTTTCAATCTGTGTTGCTGAACCAGTGAAAACAGTTCAAAGCTTTAAACGTGGAGTATCAAAGTTCAGATGGTAACAAGGCTCAATAGGGTGATCTAAGGAGTCGATGCATGTGAAAGGCAGTTGTTCTAACTTCTTCATCATCCAAACCAGTACTTGTGCCTTGAAGAATTCTTGGATGACGATTGCATCAGAGGTGAAGGCACCAATGAGGTCAGGTTCAGTGCCAGTCTCCACAGACATGTTCAAATCACTCTGCATGCAAGGACAGAAGATGGTGATATATTCAATGAGGGCACATAGTTCAATCACCATGCACTGGGTCTCTGCTACAGTAAGGCATAACCGATCAAAAACAAAGGTGAGAGATTTGATGGAGTTTAGCAACATGGAGAGGGCAATATGATTATCATGAACAAGGGATGAAGAGGCTCCCCATTCTTATGTCTCTGACATGTCAATAACCCTTTTGCATGCAGTCTGTAAATGGGAAAACAAAGGTCTGGATAGAACACCGAGACCACTGACTAAGAAGTGCTATTGAGCACATCAAAGTCTTGACATAGAGGGGTTTCATATAGAGTGTAAAACAGATTGCTTTTACTGATGGGGCATTTGTGAATGCACGCTAGCCAACAGTGTGATCTGAGATAAAATTGGGGCCAGGAGAGCAGGTCATCATCACCATAGCAGAAATCTCCTCACATGTACATCTCCCTGTTATGACCTAAGGGAGGCTGGTACAGCTCCATGGCATTTGGAGTGATTATGAACCACTCTGGTGACAAGACAGCACCATGCTTTCCATCTAAGGGACCAATGGCTGTAAGGTGAGATAATTGATTAGATTTTATTTCCTGAGAATGTTAAGAACTGTACAAAGGTCTGGCTGCTTCTTATGCAGAAGCAGACGAGGATTCTTTTGAAGGTTTTCATACAAAAATGTATTCTCCATGATGTTTAAATAAGATCTACTATCTTGGCAATTAATAAAGGATTACTGAGTGGAGAAGTAGCATCCAGGTATGTACTTCCAGGGTGTAAGCTAGGCATACTGGTTTGGCAGGTATTTCCAGAGGGTCCAGGGGATAGCCTCATCTAAACAGTACAGGAACTGACATTTTGTCTAAGCTCTGGAGTTGAAAGAGGGAAGAGCACCAACATCAGTCATCTAAGTGCCTGGGCAGTGATGGTTTGTCTAACTGCGTCTCATAGATTGTGTCCTAGATTGTGGGAGAGCAAAGATAGGTGAGAGGAAGTAGACAGAGAGGGAGAATTAAGTAGCAAGTAGAACAGGAACGACACAATGCAATCAGGCCATATCAAGTATTATGCTTATGTAACCATTGAACCAGTGTTCTACACCACCAGTCATACTCCCTTCCACCCTGGGTTAGACATTTCATCACCTGTTTTGACTGTATAGACGATGTCATCTACAGTTCCATGGAATGGCCTTGTGTAGATGTTACATCCACAGGCTATTTCTGTCTTTGCTTCCAGACAATAATATGGTCAATCTGACTCAACAGTACAGATAGATATGTGCAGGGGAAAATCAACAGAGGTAAGACTTCCATGTGTTAAAGCTACTACACTCTACTAATCAATCTTTCACTTAGTGTACTTCCTCATCTTCTTCACATTGGTATACCAGATGGCTATGCTCACCACTGATCAGTCAGAGGTGGATAGATCCTGTCCTGGTCGAGGTCTTCACCTATGGTCTACCTCTTGCCCATGCTACCTTGGGTGATTCTCTAATCCAAGGCCTCCTCAAGCCCATCGTTGCAGAAACAGCCAGCCCAGCCACTGTTCTGGCTGCAGATGTCTATGCCAATATGTTGACACTACTGTGGCTTCATTGGATGGTCCTCCCCAAGGCATCCTTATAGAACTCCTCAAGCCCATTGTTGTCAAGTCTATCTGCCTGGCAGCCATTCTCAAACTGTCCATAATGTTTATTACTGTCAACTACCCACCCAACCAGGTGTTCATCCAACCCCCACCTATTGGACTACCACCCACGGTTCCACCAGTCTTATTGAACCTAATGATGATGTTTGTATCATCGGCATTTGTTGTGGTTGTCACCACCTTGGTCCTTAGGCAGGCCCCAAGGAGGTGAGGTTGTAGAGGATATCCCGCTACCAAATTGGCAGACTGAGCAGGGCATGACTTCACTCTGGGTTTTAAGCATTGAGGTAAGCATCATATATCATCTTCTAGTCCATATTTCTCATGGTTACTTTCAGCTGATGATTAATATTGTGTCACTCCCATCCAAAGACTTCCTGTTCAATGATATCTTTCACTTGCCAAGCACACGTGTTTGTGTCCAGTGTACATTTGAGATATGTCAAGCAGAGGTAAGCATGCCCATTTGATGCTTTTGATGCCACCGACTAATGCTACATGTCTCATAGGATACTTCTGTTCCTCGTGAATCAGTTTCCACTCAGGATATCCTTAGTCTTTATGTCAGGGTCCCAGCGCAGAGTTCGATATCGCAGATATTGGTTGAGGAATTGGACAGTGTACATGATGTTTCAGACAGCATCACCTTTGCCATATGCTTAGTGATGAGTGAAGATGTGAGTACACCACAGATCACATATGCAAGAGTTACTTAATGTCATCTTTTCAGGATTTATGGACTATGGCATCTGCAATCTCATTTCCTCCAGTTAATGACCTTGTGCCTGCCTACTGAATTTCTTAAATTATGTCGAGCAGTGTTTGATGAGCTTATAGGGGGGACCCAGGTGAGTCTTCTCGATCTGCTTTCTATCATGAATGTACCCATGTGCTATGGCTTTTAGGGTATGGCACCCTCATTGTCATACATCCTTTGACATCCTCATCGTCTCCTGCATCTCTTGGTTTCTTGGTCCCTACTATTTCATCCAGAACCCACCTTCACACATCCAGGCATGCAGCTTGAGCCGCCAGATGCCCGTGGGCAGGACAGCGTCTCACTACCATATGTTGTCCATTGTAGCTGCCAGTGTAGCCAAAGTGGCTGCACTAGCAGTGCAACATGATGACCATCCACAAAGCTGGTCCACACAGCCTCCAAGACATCTACCCCAATATCTCACACAGCTGAGTGTCCAGAGAATCAGATGATGAGGTTGAATGACTCAACCCTGGCAGCTCTTGCAGATAGCTTCCACTCCAAAGGTGGTTGTCACACATGTATTTTCTGGAGCTCCGATAAGCACAGGACTTGAGGCAGCATTGGCTGAATACTGTCCCAGGACACTCTCCCTGCAGCACTGCACATGTCTACTTCAAAGTTGCAGAGTATCTAGGGCCAGAGTCTGCAGCGAGATGCAGAGGAGGAAGATCCTGAACTGTGGCACAGGAGCTCTCAGCGGGGTGCTAGCATGGTGTTTTTTGGTGTCTGGGCATTGTTCAGTGTGGGTGCACTTTCTGGGAGTCAACGGCATCTGCCACTTATCAGCACAACAACTCATATAGAGAATGTGCTCGCTGCATGGGGGTTTTGCATCCCTGAACATCTGGAAATCTGTACAGGTATTGCTGCATTCCCACTGTCTCCTTCATGATGCTAACTGGCATTGCAGAGATTATGTATCTTTTTGTTTTCACTTTCCTTGGGAGCTCCTTTTATGTTGCATCTATCACCACATCCCCTAATGCCAGATTGCTGCAGCCCACCTCAACAGACTTTATTGAAGAGCACATTACCCACCCCTCGTTGATATTGCCACTGATCCCTCTACGGCGAGCAGCATCACAAAGCACTACAGTGAATGTCAACATGTGTGTTGGCGATTTTGAAAGCCATGATTCAATGGACTAGCAGGACCAGCCTACCATTCAGACTCCACATTGATGGAATTCAAGCTACATTTATATGGCCAGGATGTCTAAACTTCAAACTCAGCCGACAACTTCGGTACCAATAATACTTCTTCCCCCAATTTCAACAAAATTTTTTTCAGTGACAATGGACACCCAGCCCATGAATGCCCTCTCTCAGCTTCTTGAAAATATGTCTGTTCAGGATCTTTTGATGGTAAGCTAATGAGACATCACAGTAAAGTTACCAAAAGGTTGATGTTTCCGACAGGTTTTGAAAGACACCCAAATGCAAAACCAGGCCTTGAAAAACAACATCCATGCTCTATGCACAGCTCCTGCCCCCATTGGACTGGTTAGTGGATCTCCATCCACCGCTCCTGTGACCTCTGCAGTTCCAAGTGGTGATGAGCCTCCAGGCTCTGTACACTCAGAATTTCACAAAATTACCCTTAATTCCTACACCCAGTCCACCTGATGGACTTTCACCAAATCAGTCATTGCCGACATGGCAATACCACTTTTGTATCATGGAAATATGTCTTTGCACATTTGTTATCCATCCCATCTTGAAATCCAACACTTCACGGCATTATGGACATGTTAACACTGATTTTGATGGGCCTTTGATTGTATATGGTAATGCTGCATCCACATCAAAGTGCATTGCTATGCATCATTGATCACTAGACCCTATTGATGTCACCTATCACCGCACTCATCCATCAAAGATATCAACCTATCACAGGTACTTGTAATGAGCATGCCGCAGACTCCGATGGACATCAACCTCAGCCGACTCCAATGGCTCCAACCTACTCATTGGATCCTGTCAGATTCTGAACCCCGGTTTCTATTTCATATCTCACCTCTATTTCATCTACTAATTTCACATATTCATTTATCACACCTAGAATCTGTTACGGTACTGAGTAGGTGTTATATCGGATTCCATGGAATCCTCGACTCCTCTAGATACAGAATATTCCAGACTTATTATCTTCTAGCCACGTCCATAACATTCTAGAGTCTGATCCACAGACTCTGCTCTAGTATATAAACTGTAGAATTACTTGTACATACCTCAGTTCGAATATCAACTTGGTTTAGCCCAATACTCTCGTTCTCACTTTGGCCTTCAAGCCTAATCTATCTCTTGCTACAAGTCTGCAGCTTCTGACTCCATTGACTTCGTCTTGATCCTACTCATCCTCATCCTGCAGACTCCGTCCATAATCTATCTTAGGGCTTTGACCCAAAGGTGACATTGCTAATAGCTTCGCCAAGCCCACACACCCCACAGACACCGTCGGCATGCATTATTCTCTCTTCTATTGGCACGATCCTAACAGTACTCCAGAACTATGGTGACTTAAGCCATTACTTCACTAAGCTGGCACATCATTGGAGATGCATTGGATGACCTCAGTGACACTAGCACATCTTTACAATCTGCAGTACACACAGTCGAAACAGCAAGACCTGGCCTGCTAGCTGGACTCCACTATAAAATGTTTTCTAACCAAGCACAGGCAATTCGAACAATGCTGTATACTTCAGCTGATGGATATAGGTCACGTTTATTCAGGATTTTACTCAGCTAAGGCCTTACAGCCTTAGTAAAAAGTCGCTTGGAATTCTATTAATATATGTAGGACCTTAGTATAAAAATATAGATTACAGTAGTGTTCAGTACTTTTTGACCCCAGTGGGTACACTCTTGTTCACCAGACTATGCTTGTATTGATTCTCATACACATCAATCCATTGTACATTGTATTCACTGCATGCACCAACAATAAATTGACTAGTCAGATCAGCAAATATCTACAAATCCATCCATCGTTTCTATAGGATCACCATATATTTATTTGTCATTTCATGGCAATATTCGTCTTGCATCACATATAGTTGATTGCACATCAACTTGCAGTATTGCTTGAGTTATTCCATGGTTCTTTAACTGTGAAGAAGATGTTTCCATCCCTCTTTACTCTTAACACTATTGGTACACATCAATATCGTGCCAATACATGATTGACCACGCCATACCTCACCCCCCTGTTTACTTTATAGGCAGCACCAGCTTCAACTTCACCAGATAGGACCGTTTTACCAGTTTTCACCTTCACCATTGTCATTGTCACCCACTTGGGTAGTCTCAGAGCAGACTTAGGATCAGTATCAGTATAGGACCAGTTCAGCAAGTGTTTCAGTATAGGAAATCCCAGTGTGGATTATAGGATAAGTTTTTGACATCAGATAGGATCGTTTTCAGCCCAGCACTGTTTGCCCCCCAGTTTCCATATCGCCTGTCCAGTTTAGGATCAGTTTCAGCCAGTTTCAGCACCTCGTTCATGTTTATTCGATCGACCAGCATGTTTATTCCCAGCATCGCCAGTCCCTCAATCTATTGCTGTATTGTTCAGGCATTTCCCTCTCATTTCCCCACTCGTATTAATGTCTCGAGCATGTTTTCTCGAGTCTCATTCTCTGTTACCATTTCAGAATATGGTTTCTTGATATTCATGTTATATCAGGTGCTGTTCCCTCTCATTCTATGAGACTCTCATGACTTACAGTCATTCCTTCAATTCCTCAACTCTCACATTGTATTATCTGCTTGACTGCATAGTCCTAAGCAGTATCTTCACACCCTTAAAGCTTTGATTTACTGCACAGAGGTTTCCCGAACCCACTTGCACACACAATTGTCCTAGTATTACCGTGTTCACACATTTTCTCCATACTCTGCTAGAGTTTGGTTTTGCTGTTGCCATGGAAGTCTAGGCTCATCAGCGGAAGTGCCGATTCCATGTTAAACAAGGCTTCCAGCCAGGCTTCAATCCTCAAAATGAAAGAAAGCAAAGATAGATTTGAAGTAGCAGGGAGGAGATTGATTGTTATGGGTCATGTGTGGTGGGAGAGGAAGAATATCTTTGGCATTGGGCAAGCTTTAGCACAATGAGAGCTTGATGCTGCCCTGGCACTCTATCTTCAAGGTTCCACCACAGCTGCAAATGTGGAGAAGGTCATAAAGATGAGGCTCATCCTTCAGCTTTATGAGGCTCTTCCTCCTCAATACTATGTCTTCGTGGGTGGAACCATACCTGGATCTCATCACAAGCTTGAAAGAATTGTGAGTATATTGAGAACTCTGTGTATACGGTATTAATTAGATAATATTCTAGATGAAGGATGCAGGCAAGGAAATTTGTTCGACCCTTCTCAACCAGATCAAGGCAAACACTGCTGAAATCTGTGAAGGCATAGTGCCTTATGACTGCTTCTGATAAGGGTTTGACTGATATGCCAATCCACTGTGTCAGCAGCTTGTGGGATACCAAGCAGACAAAGAGGGAATGGCACATTTGTGTCCTTGTCTCTATGAGCCTGGGAAACATATTGGTGGGGACACTTCATTCCGAAGTCCAGCAACATTAAGGGTATATATTGATTCAGCTTTAGGCAATGAAAATGTACTAATGGGTCCAAAGATTCTTTTATGTGTTCTTTGGGGATTAAGTGCACTCAGAACCAAGAAATTCCAAATGAAGACTACCTATGGCAGGCTTTGGGAAGTCAAAGAGGTGACCCCTGCTGCTATCGTGTTTGCAGCAATTACAGTAAGCTCCAAGTAGACCCTCATATGTCATGACTGACGGAAGCCTTACAGCTATGTTTTTTATTGTCAGGTGATCCTTCCTTCACATTAGAAAGAGGCGCCAAATTCAAAAATCAACTACTTCTCCTGATTTCAAATTCTATGTCAGCATTATTGAAAAAAAGCTCACCAAAGGGTCCAGATCAATGCTGACCACCCTTCAACTGTACAACAATGAGGTCTTCCCCACTTTTAGACATGCAAAATCTGCCATGCCGAATCTGCAGGCCAATCTTAAGGAGAACTCGGAAGAGGAGGAAATCCTGAGAGGGCTGGATGAGGTAGAGGCAGAGGCTTATTTGGACAATGAAGATTTCCACTGTCTTTGCAGACACTATTGATTGCCAGACCAATACTCAGGCTGTGTTGGCCTCCATAGTCACTACAGACATTGTTGCAGCTGCACCTGTCCGTTTGGTTGTGCCGCAAGTTAAAGCCACAAAAGGGAAAGGAGGAAGGAAGAAGGTGAATACCAGTAAGGAGGCTCCAGTGCACCAAAGTGCACAAGGCCAAGGACCCAAGGCACAAAGCAATATCAAGCAACCACTGCCAGTGGAGAAGGAGAGGTGAGGTCTCAGCCGACAACATAAGCAAAAGACAGTGGCAGCCCCTCTTCCCACCAGATCAACCAGGGCAAGGGCTAGATCAGGTTCAAAAGATGCCACGCAAGCTGCAATGACCAAGGTTGAGGTTGACCAGCATGACAAAGCAAGCAAGAACAATGATGATGATGATGGTGACAGTGACGGCAATGGTTTGGGTGACATTGAGGAAGAAGAGGAAGAGGAAGAAGAAGAAGAGGATCTTGAGTATCCTCATTGATTCGTAGTAGTTCATTTCCAATGTCCAGAGTGTAAGAATGTGCTTCACAAGCAATGCTTTAGGGTATACATGGAGTGTATGCCTTATAATGACTTGATACGCATATACTAATATGTCTATATAGTGTAATGGTATTATTGTGTTATTGTATTATTTGTAATCTTATTTTTATTAAAGGGTTGCTGGTTTGATTCCTGCTCTTAGCTTAACAGTTGGTGTTAGGGGGGGGGGGAATCCTGTTACAATAAATGGAAAGAAGCTGCTGGCCAGTTAAATATTCACCTATATTTTTTCCTTTGCCCTTCAGGTTGGCAGTAGATTATCTTAGTCTTTTAATGACCCTTACATAGTATCTTATTACATCTATGCAACATTACATTCACAAATCAAGTTATATAATAATCCACCTCGCAAGGTCATTGCAAGAAGTAGCATGGAGCAAGCAAGGACCTTATAAGGTATGCCATACCAGCAATGCAAGGCACATTGCAAGGGACCTTATAAGTAACCTTGCTGGAAACAACTCTCAGCAAACAATGCCATACATTCCACCTTGGCTCCTTGCAGCCTTACATTCTATTTTGACACCCTATTTAGCTAAATTAGGTAAATGCAGAATCTCCGACACACTGCTGTGGTAAGCTGGTAATTCGAGGGAGTCAAATCCTTTGAAGGTTTTGGCCCTGTATTTTAGATGTGAATCCACCTGAGCAAATATTGAATGAAAACCTTACTGTTTTTTGAAAGAATTTACTTAAGAGGATTTTGGGGGCAACTCCTACTGAAAAAATGGTGCATATTTGCATCTGTATTTGGAAGGATGGATTTGCCCCCAAAATCCTCTTAAGTAAATTCTTTCAAAAAACAGTAAGGTTTTCATTCAATATTTGCTCAGGTGGATTCACATCTAAAATACAGGGCCAAAACCTTCTAAGGATTTGACCCCCTCGAATTACCGGCTTACGGCAGTGACTGTTTCACGGTTGCAAGAAGATGATTAAAAACCATGACTTTTAAGTATATGTTTTTAGATTCAAAAAAGCAGCTGACCCCAGCAGTGCTACCCCTGGCATCCCTAGTTGAACCGTGCCGTGTAATCCTACCCCCTACCCCTACCCTACTTATTAGCAACTGCGCTTCCGCTCATCGATGGAACTTCAGTGCAAGCACCTCATAACCTTCCTTGACACCACATTGCAGTGCTATCGCCGCTGTCCGCAGTGTTCTCTAATGAGTCAACCTGAATGAAATATCGTCCTGGTGGATCCCGAGCCATTCGAAGTTCCGACGAAGACCTACTTGGCGGCCGGGCGAGCGTGATGGGTCAGGGTTACGACAAGCGAAGGAAAGGCACCCCGCATGTGACATACGGTACCCCACAGATCGGGAATCGGACCTAGGTGTGATATCTCGGGGAAATGTGATGTCGCGAGGGCGGATGGAAGCGTGATATCGTGATAGAAGAGAGGGCGCTTCTATTATAGACGGCGGGGCATTCCTTCTTGTTCACCCACGACTCTGCTTGCTATCCCTCGCTCTCGATGGAAGACGCGCTACGATACCCAGACTTGGACGGCGACCAATGGCTTGTGGAAGGATACGGCGAGTCTCCTGTGAAGAACGCGTCCTTGCTGTCGCCGATAAAGGACGCGTCGCCTGTGAAGAGCGTGTCACCGAGTCTGTACGAGCTGTACGCGAGCTATGGATTCGACGGCGATGTGCTGAGTGGAGGAGAGGAGAGTCCTGTGCTGAGGTCGTCTTCGTCGGTGGTGCTTGCTCGGTCTCTGTCTCCTGTGAAGAACACTGTGTCGAGTCCTCTGTCGCTGACTGGGTCTCAGCTGGAGAGCGATGCCGCGATGTCTCCGCTAACGCCGCTCAGCTCGCCGTCGCCGCCCAAGAGGAAGAGAACCTGACAACGAGGAAGGCTCGCCGTGTCGCAAGAAGCCGAGAAAGGTGGGGTGGACGGAGAGGCTGTTTAGCGGGGAGCAGGTCGAGGTGGACCGGGACCGGTTCCCGTTGCTATATCGCCGGTTCCCGGTGAGCTGACTTTGGCGGCATGGCGGGTGCGACGGCGAACGCGCCGAGGGAAGGCTGGGGCGACTTGTACACGCCGCGGTGGGTGAAGGGGAGGGGTGCAGACAAGATGGGACTCTGCGGGATCTGCGTGGAGCCGCGGGAACGGGGCGGGGAGGGACGGGCAGTGTGGCTGGGCATGAAGTTCAGTGCGTACAAGTGAGTGCACACCCGGATGTTCGTAAATCCGCACTGATGATTGGGCAGCTACCACATGCAATACGGCCACGGAATCAGTGCGCACACTACACGCCCCTTCAGTCCTCCGCTGGCCTTCCGCGATGTGACCAGGCCAAATCCGGCGAAAGGCGAAAAAGGGTCTGTGACGGTGGGCATGTGCCACCACTGCAGAAAGTGGGTGCCAGTCGAGGGGGTGAAGGACGTCCAGGTGAAGGTCCCGGAATTATTCTGGTGGAAGCATGCCGCAGCGTGCCATGGAGCGAGTACGATCGAGGGCGAGGACGGCGTATTCGAGGAAGACGAGATGTGGAATAAAGTAGTAACGTCATGTGATCAATAGGCGGATGCTTCCGATGCGGGGTAACCCGGAGTAAATGCTCCTTTCCTCTTGACCCCCACATTCCGACCATGAAGATTCAGAAACGATTCTACACTGGTATACCGATACCTATACGAGCACGCAACCTCCACACTGCGTCGTCCCCGCTATCCTTCTTCGACAGCCCCCCCACACCCCCACCGACGACTCCGAGGAATGCAAACATCGTCCGCTTTGCCGCTGAGAGCAAGGGTCTGGGAAGCGCACTCTGCGGATTCGATGTCGTCAGGCGTGGCTGGGAGGGGCCCTATGTTATAGGTGTGGATGTGAGGGTTGGGCGACGAGAGGGCAAGAGCCGGGAGCGGAAGGGGAGAAAACTCATTTTGGATGTTGGCGGGTACGGGATACCAAAGAGGTGCATGTCCGGAAGCGTCGGTGGGAAAGCCGTGATGGTTGGCGAGGATGCCTTTTTCGTTCGGAGGAATGCGATGGGCGTCGCCGATGGTGTTGGTGGCTGGGCAAGAGGGCAAACCATACCGGGTCAGTCCGTCTTCTCCGCTACTGATCTCGTGCTTATGTTTTAGGCCCCACTCCGTCTGCGCTGTTCGCCCATCGATTAATGCACTTCTGCTCCGAGGAAATGGAGCTCGAACCTCCCAGGCCGAGCACGTTTATACCGTCCGTCAGTTTTGCCCGACGAGAGCTGCAAGAGGAAATCGAAGAAGAATTGGAAGAGCTCGAGGAAGGCATAGACGTGCTCATGATACTCGAACGGGCTTACGAAAAGACTATCAAAGCACATGTAGAAAAAGAGCAGCCGATATCATATGTGAGTGCTCTTTTTACTCTACAGCTACTTTTTTTTTCTGACTGTTAGCAGTCACCGTTTACACCCCCACCACCGCCCGATACCCTCTCAACTCCGATAATACCCTCAGATCCGACACCGAAACCGCTGCTCGCAGGCTCATCAACCGCCCTGCTGGCCGTCCTCGACCACGTCAACAACGGCGAGGCGGTCGTCAAAATTGCCCACGTCGGCGACTGCATGGGCATGCTCGTCCGCGGTACAGAGTGCGTCTGGAGGAGCGACGAAATGTGGTGGAGTGTACGTACCTCCGCCAAAAAATTTCTTTCGTCTCTGACGTCAGCCTGCAGTTTAATACCCCCGTCCAGCTCGGACCCACGACCCCCGCGCAGCCGAGCACGACGGCGCATGTGTTCACGCTCCCCGTGCAGGAGGATGATATCCTCATCCTGGCGACGGACGGCCTGAGCGACAATCTCTGGGACGAGGATATCCTGGATGAGGTCGCACGTTTCCAGAGCGACCATGGTGAAGAGGGCGAGCGAGATATGCTCGCTGCGGGCATGTTGAGCGAGGCGCTGTGTTCCCGGGCGAAGCGCGTCGCCAAGGACGGCGAGGGTGATACCCCGTTTGGGAGACGCGCAACGGAAGAGGGCAAGAAGTGGAAGGGAGGGAAGAATGATGATATTAGTGTTGTGGTGGCTGTTATTTCGAGGGCGGGCGAGAGGCGGTAGCCTTGGCCCTTTTTTATGATAAAATGTACCAGTAGACGAACTGTTTTATGTGTTAGATAGGATGTACGACTATTAATTAAAATTTGCATGATGCTCTGATCAATGGCGAACTATAACTTGCAGTCGATTAACAGACTTTCATATGATATCAACCTGGTTATTTTTGCAGTGACCAGGAATAGCTGATTGACCAGGGTCGTGGCCCAATGGGGATGCTCGACCTAGAGTGAGGTATATGGTTTAGCTCAGAGAGTCGAGATATCCATAATAATATATTACTACGCATACTTGGCAGTATACTGAGCATACAATTTCGCTCTTTTATTCACCTTGTCCCCTCCGGACGGCTTAATGGGACTATACTCGATAACCCGCCTCCTCACCCGCTCGCCCTCCTCCCTCCTCTTCCTTCCCACCAGCTCCAGCGCGACCTCAATGCCCCTCTGCACCCTCGGCTTCAGCTCGGCCGCCTCCCCCTGGTCCGGAAACGCCACGGGCCTCCTATAGCTCAGCCACGTATAGAGCCCCAAGCATCTTATGGAACGTCTCCAGCGCCGACAGATCCTCGTTCACCACGCGCGTCCTCCGCGCCTCGACCTTGTCCAGCGTCTCCATGAAGGTCGTCTCCGCCAGGCACTCCCCGAGGTTCGCGATCCCCTGCGTGCTGAAGAGCGTCAGCAGGCGCTCGATGAACGGCATCGCCTCACGGTCGCGCCACGGGATCGGCGCAGCCAGCATCACCTCAAAGTCCCCCATCGACACGCCCTGGATGTACGCGTCCAGGTAGTTTGTGCACACCCGCGTCGAGCTGCTGTAGATGTACCGGTACGTCGGCGCGAGCTTCGACGTGTACGCGTGCGCCAGGAAGATGGTGTTCATCGCCGAGTGCGGGGGGAGCGCGCTCGCGGTGGCGACGAGCGACGTGTACGACGGGGTGATGCGCTGCGGTCTTGAGGGAGGGGATAGGGAGCTTCATCGTCCGGGTGAGGAATGGGAGGTCTGCTTCGTTCAGAGTCGTCGTGAATCCCCCGGGGCTCTCTGACCCGTGCAAGCCAAATCGCCCAGCACGACCAGCGATCTGTTTCGTGGACGATATGGAGAGATACTGTATGTGGTTTTCGTGATATTTCTGGACTTCTGCGAAGATTATACGTCGGATTTTCCTGTTCGTACCGTTAGTTGCGTTACAAGTAAAAGAAGAAGAAACGAACAAGTTCAATCCCATGCCAATAGCATCGCTCCCAATAAGCACGTCGACCTCATTGTTAGGATCATTGAACAAATCCGCCTGCTCGCTCCTCACCTCCGGGGGCAGCCGCCCATAGACAGTCGCACAGTTCACCCCCATCCTCTTCTCCACATCCTTCTTCATCTGGAAAATCGACCGCCTCGAAAACGTCACGATACAATCGCCCTTCCTGATCTTACTCAAGTCGCCTCCCAGACTCTGCTTCTCGACCTCCAACGGGGTGAGCCGCTCATACCGATTCACGACCAGATCGTCGTTCGTCTCTTTCAGCATCGCCTCAACGAGCGGCACCGCCGTCTCCTCGCCACACAGGTGGATCTCCCGCGCATTGAGCCCAAGGACGGCCTCCGTCCAGGCGAAACCCCGCTCCGAATCGCCCATCATCTGGATCTCGTCCACCACCGCAACGTCGTACAGCATGTTCGGCTTGATCATCTCCACCGTGCAGCTATACAGCCTCGCATTCTCATCCACGATCTTCACCTCCTCCCCCGTCACCATATTACACGCCCTCGCGTACTTGCGGTTCCCCACTTTCGTCAGCGCCGCCTTCTCCGGGCTCACGTCGAACGCCGAGTCGGGCAGGGACGGCGGGGCCTCCTCGATCCCTGCCGGCACGATCTGCCCCAGATTCAGCCGCTCCCAGATCTCGTGCGCGAGCAGCCTCAGCGGGCCCGCGTATATCCCCGTGGGCGCAGCCGCCAGCGCCCTCAGCGCATTGTGCGTCTTGCCGCTATTCGTCGGGCCGACGTGCATGATGAACTTGCGCCTCAGGCCCCTCGCAGCCGGATACCAGTCCCCCGGATGCGCGCGGGACGTCGCCCCCGCCAGGCCCCGCATACCCACAATCACCTCCCGCCCCAGCCCCCTGGCTCTCCAAGAACGCCTGGTTCGCCGGGTCCGACACCCACGTATACAGCACCGTGCTGTACACCATGTCGAAATACTGCCTCTCGTCGTCGTCCGGGGACATCCTCCCGAACCGCTCCAGGGAATAATCGAGGTAGCCGTTATGCGTGGAGAGCTTCTTGCTCGTCACAGCCTGCGTGAACACAAGCAGCACAGTCGGGACATGCTCTACGGGCACCCCGAACAGTGCCAGACGGTCCGCCACCCGCTTCGACGCCGCCCAGTCGGCTACGTGCTTCTCGAAGAACTGGAGGATCGCCTCGGGCTTATCTGGCCTCAGCTGCCGAGCAATGGAGCCTATGTCTACTCTGGGCGGCGGCGGGGCGATGATTGCATTCCTGGAGAATGAGGGATGAGATGGGTTTTGGTAACGTACGCTCGTTCGTCGGCTTGGTCCAGAGCGGAATCTGCGTGAGATGTGGGAGCCTAGACAGGTTGAAGACGAAGATTCAGGAGTGATCCATCGGGAGCAGGAGGCTACACGCTGCATCCCAGGAGCGCGACGATGGCGCAAAGAAGGAAAAAGTTTTTGATGGATGATCGAGAAGAGGTAGGGTTAGGGTACGTCATGCCGCTCGAAGCACACATCATTTTTAGATATTGGGGAATTTACTGTTCGCCCCCACTGGCCGGTACTTGGTAACTTCAAAAGCAGGGACCTTTACATAAGAACAACTTAGGGACTGAGGCTATCTGCATGTTCAACTCTCAAATACATCATAACGGGCCCAATCATGAGCAAGAACAGAAGGCTACGAAAAATGATCAGGATGCCTATGTGCCCTTAGTCCTAGTAAAGCCCGTCACAGTGAGAAACTTTGAAAAGAGAGAGCATAAAACTGACCACAGTAATATTAAATGATGAAATGCTCCCAGCATTCCTTTGACATTTTCTTGAAAGCCTCATAATGATACAAAACCTCCCGCCTGAACTCAGGAGCTTCCATTCCTTCGCTCAGACGACGGGATGTCGGCGCAACTACGCATTTGACGACCTCTGTTTTAGAGACAGGGTACTGAGCCGTAGTAACAGCGTCGCTCAATTCCTGAGTGACGGGTATCTTGTAGAAAATGGGACGAGTGCCGATCAGAGTGATAGCAGGAATTGTCATGGAATCAAGCGGATCTAAGCCATTGCGATCACGGGCTGTGTTGTTGTATTGGAAAGCAGCAATGGCTTCAGCAATGACTTGCGCCTCAGGATTCTTGGCACTAACGACTGTTTTGTCTTCTTGGATGACCAGCAGAATCGTCGTTGTGCCTTGAACCAAGCATAGGTCAGTCTGTGCTGATCGCCTATCATCGCCGCATATCGTGAAAGGAATGGAATAGCGTGATCGTAGTAGAGTTCCTCGCTCTTCAAACCCGAGCAAGCGAAGCAGTTCTTTGGCAAAATCATCGATTGCTGACTCCTGGCCGGAGTTTGCGTGGGTGGCAAGGTCTAGGTATTGAAGGAGCCTGTAGGTGCCATCGGACAGATGGTCATCAGGAGGGACCGTGGCAGTCAGAAAAGCTGGATCGATTGCATCAGGTATTGTGTTGGGCCTATATCCGAAGAAGGAGTCCGAGGATTGGCGGCGGATTGTGATGTTATAAGAGATCAAGTCATTCGACGTCCAGTCACTCCCAGACTTGGCAGAACGGATTATACTCGCCATTGTAGAGTATGATCTGTCCACAATGAGATACATCAATGTGACCAGACAAACATACTCACAGAAAATTGAACGAGATGACGGTTGAGGGAGACTGGTATGGGATTATTTGTAGAGGTTTGGCTACTTTGAGTACTGTAGCTCCGTGTATGGAAGCAACTTCGGATGACCCCTCACGCTGACTAATTCATACTACACATGCAACCGGGGGGGTCTTACCCCCTTACATTGCCTAAATCAAGCAACCGCCCCGCAGGGAGCAATATTTTTTGAGTTCTGCTTACACACTGGCCACGTACTACTACCAATGAACCAAGTATCTGAGAAGTTCCTTGGCTTCCTCTCTGCTCTTATTTCTCAAGTTCATCATCTCAGAGATCTTATCTGAAGTCTTCCTGACATCAATGATGCATGCCCTACCAAATGCCGTGACATCACATTTACGCAAAAATACAGTCAAAATTATGTGCTTTTCAGACATGTCTGACCTAAGCAACCGACCCCTCCTTACGCCTTGCCGTGACGATGTTGATAATAAGCAACGCAACCGACCCCCCCTTACGCCTTACGTTGCTTCCATACACGGAGCTACAGTAGTGGTCCTCGATAGTAGTAGTAGATCCCCACCAGTGAGCTCCTCTGAGTATTCAAAGAAACCAGAAACTAAAGAGTCTGATGGGATATTTATTCTCGTCGCAGATGGCATTCAAAAGTCTATTCATCTCTACACCGGCAACCTCGCGCCGAGATTGTCCGGGACAGCCAACGCATCATTCATCTCACTCACCAAGGTACCCCCAAACGCAACCGCGCCCCTCTCCTCCCTGAACCTCGCAATGCGCTGCTCCACCTCGGGCCGGAAATGGCGCATCAGGCCTTGGATCGGCCACGCAGCCGCGTCGCCCAGGGCGCAGATCGTCCGGCCTTCGACTTGTTTACTACGGAATAGTGAGTAAGGGAAAGGCAGGGGAGCGAAGGACTGACGTCAACTCGAGCAACATATCAATCTCCCTGACGTGACTCCGCCCTTCGACCATCCGATCCATCATGTTCATCATCCAAGTGGTGCCTTCGCGACACTGGCGTGCATTGTCCGCAAGGATTCGTGTTTGTAAAACTAGCATTCATTAGTAAAAGAGCCAATGAGGGACGATGGCTCACCTGTGAGAAACGGGCAATAGCAGCGACGATATCCGTGCTCTTATCCATGACAATAACAGCCCCAGTTCCCAAGCCCGACTGAGCGTCCTTGAGCGAATCATAGTCCATCCTACAAAACTAAGCCCAAACCCAGATATGACAAAACGGGACTCACAAAACCTCTCCACACTTATCAATAGGCAACACCGGGACCGAACAGCCGCCGGGAATAATGCCCAGCAAATTATCCCACCCGCCCCTCACACCGCCACAATGCCTCTCGACCAACTCCTTCAACGGAATACTCATCTCCTCCTCCACAACACACGGATTGTTCACATGGCCACTCACACAGAACAGCTTTGTGCCCTGGTTCCGCTCCCTCCCAAAGCCCGCAAACCACGGCCCGCCCCGCCTGCATATCGTCGGCGCAACCGCGACGGTCTCCACATTCGCGACGGTCGTCGGGACACCCAAACAATCCGACGTCGGCGGGGAACGGCGGCTTAAGGCGCGGCTTGCCCTGCTTGCCCTCGAGACTCTCGATGAGGGCGGTCTCCTCGCCGCAGATGTACGCGCCCGCGCCGCGGTGGAGATAGACGTCGAACGCGTAGCCCGAGCCGCAGGCGTCCTTCCCGATGAGCCCGGCAGCGTACGCCTCGTTGATCGCCTGCTGGAGGTGGCTCGCCTCCTGGAAGAACTCCCCGCGGATGTAGATGTACGCCGCCGTGGCGTTCATGCCCCGCCCCGCGATGAGGCAGCCCTCCACGAGCTTGTGCGGGTCGCCTCGCAGGATCTCGCGGTCCTTGCACGTCCCCGGCTCGCCCTCGTCGGCGTTCACGACCAGGTACCGTGGTCTGCCGGAGCGTCAGCGACGAGTTGCCATGCAGGAGACGGAGAACGCACCTAGGATCCTTCTCCCACCCAGGCTTGTTCATAAAACTCCACTTGAGCCCGCTTGGAAAGCCAGCACCACCACGGCCGCGCAGACCCGAGTCTTTGATAGTCTGGATGATCCACGAGTCGCCTTTGAGGATGATGTCCTTCGTGCGGTGCCAGTCGCCTCTTGACTACGAGGGACCCTGAGCTGCAACTGGTTCGAATTCAGGACGAATACACACCTGGGCACCCTTCAAGCCGTGGTCATGCCTGCAATACGCATTGGTGAAAATCCTGTCCTGATCCTTGAGCCCTCCGTATCTCCTAACAGGCGGCTCCGTCACCGTCGCGAACGAACGGACGCATATAGGGCGTGAGACGCCTGAGAACTATCAGCATCCACCTCCAACGCAAAGAACGCACGCACCTTTTGATAATCTCAGCATGAAAGACAGAGAGAAGGTTGACGCGGGGTTGGCCGGAAATGACGAACCAATCGGACGGCAGGGTTTCCACACCAGCCAAACACACTGCTACAAGCGTCATAAATTAAGATAATACACAGAACATACTCGTCGTGAATTAAGATAGCAACGAAATCTAATCAACTTTTTTCTCCTTCTTCTCAAGGACCTCAACCCACTTCCGAGGGAACCACCCCTCCCGCCCATCCCTCGTCCGCCCCTTCCACCACTCCGTCTCCACCCCCAGCCTCGGGTCCACCTCCGCCCCCGTCGCCGGATCCAGCTTCCCCACAATCGCCACAATCTCGTTCTCCTTCAGCCCCAGCTCCTGCTGGTTCGTCGCCTCGAAGGGATACAGCGCCCTCGCAAACGCCAGACTCGCAGGATCAAGGGGACCCTGAACCACCTGCTCCCTCTGCGCCTTTTCGCTGAGTATCTTGATGAGCCGGGTCATCGCATACGGGATCCCCAGCACCGCCAGCAAAAACACGATAAGCGGCTTCTTGTTAATCGGCTGTCTCGGCGGGGGAGGAGGCGCCCCGCTCGCAAACCTCTTGAAATCACCCCCAAAGCCACCATCACCAGAGCGGCCCGTGAGCAGCCCCCTCAACCACCTGAAGCAGCCCAAACAGCCCCAGCACGCCCCCCAGGGCATCCCTCAGCTGCCCAAACTGGTCGACGACACCCACCATCGCGAAGAAGCTCGAATGGGTCGCCATGAACGTGCTCTCCAGCATCTGCGCGACGCCCGTAAAGGTCTGTACGATCGAGTGGAGGAGCCCAAACGTGTGCTGGGTCGTGCTCTCTAATTGCTGTGTTAGACTCGGCGCCATACCCATACCGGGCATGCCGACGCCGTAACCCATCCCTCCATACCCGCCTCCCATCCCGTACCCGCCCCCATAGCCACCCCCATAACTCATCCCTCCGTACCCCACCCCGCCATATCCACCATACCCCATCCCTCCCATCGTTCCCATACCTCCATAGCCCCCATACGAGCCCATCCGTGAATACGGCGATGTGTACGGAGACACAGCAGAGGTGCTCCCAAACGCAGGTGGCCTCTCCGGTACCGTCGTAGTAGTCGTAGCAGTAGCAGGCAAAGATGGAGGGGCCACACTCGAAGCTACATTCCTCTCCCAGGGCTTGGGTGGAGAGCCCATGATCGTCAGAGACAAGAGACAAACGTGACGTGATTGTCACACCTTCCCCCACCATGATCCTCGAAACTCTCGCGCGGGTCCACGCCCGGCGCAACCTCGACCTCACCCGCGGGCTCAGCGCCATCCGGGGCGTCGTCCGGGGGAACGCCTACACAGGGCTCACCACTCGCGAGCTCTTCCTCGCTATCAAGGCCAGCAGCGAGAAAAAGTCAGGTCGGCGTAAAGTCCCTCTCGTACGTCCCCAAAACCCCATTGTCGTCTATCCTTCTGACAAATAGCAGGTTCTTAAAAACGACTCTTCTCCCCCTCCTCCAACTCAACCACGAAATCAAACCCGTCAAATCGCTCCGGATCCCCGACACCCCCCAAAAACAAAAAACCAAGAAAAAGGGCAAGAAATCCACCACCACCGCAGACACCATCCAGCCCATAACGACCTGGGTCTGGAAACCCACCCCAGAATACGCCAAGGAGCTCGCACACCAAAGCGCGTTGACCCGCGCCGCCGCAGAAGCCGCGAACAAGCCCGTGTACGGCGCAGAAGTCGGCATCGGGGAAGACTACTCGCACCTCAACAGACGCCGCCTCCGTGCGCGGCCCGGCAAAATCCGCCGCGCCCTCTTCGCCAAAAAGGCGCACGATGCGTTCCTGACAGAGCGAGAACGCGTAGCAGCTGCAAAGGGCGCAGAGAAAGAGAAATTGGACAAGGAAAGGAGGGCGTTGAATAGAATACATGCTCATAGACGACGTAGACTACATTGATTCGATTGCACTCTTCAACGCTGCCTCGTCGAGAATCTCAAAGCCATTAGCAGGAGTGACCTGAGCGAGCTGGACATTATGATGGTCAAGCTTTTCTTCCATGACCTGCTTCAACACTCTCAGTGTCAGCGTTCTCGCCTCTTGCAGCGTCATTTGCTGCCAAATCCATCAGAATCCCGTTCGCGCCCCAAAAAAAGAACACACCTTGTGCCACTTGTCCTGCAGCTCACTCTGCGCCTGCCTCAGGAGCCCGAGCCAATCGCCTTGGCCTCATACCTCACACTCGTCCCACTCGGGTCGGTATGGTACAACTGCGGGCCGAGCTCATCGTAGCCCGCGACGAGCAGCGCCACGCCAAACGGGCGACTCATCATGGCCTCCTCATCATGCACGCTCTCCCCGAACCGCAGCGCCAAATCACACACCGCCTGCGTCACAGCTCTCGACCTTGATCTTCTCGTCGTACGTGAACGCGTGGTTCTGCGACGTCACCCGCGCGTGGTCGATCATCGTCCGCGCGTCCGCGGTGAGTCCCGACATCGCGCACCCCAGGTGCTCGTCGATTTCCATGATCTTTTCGATGGAGCTCGCTTCGAGGAGCGGCGACTGCACACGCTGTTCGACACCCAGGACGACGCCTTCGGGGGTCCGCACGCCGATGGTTGTCGACCCGAGCTGCGAGGATTAAGTATGGCACTACAGGGACATATCAAGTCAACACACCTTGATAGCCTCAATGGCATACTCGACTACGCCTATCAGCACAAATCGCCTCTCAAACGAGTCGCTCACCTTGGAACAGCCGTCCTTCTGGCGAAAACGTATTCACACCACGATCTAGCACAAGTCAGCCTACAAACACCTCCGACAGACTCTCACACACCATACTCTGAACGCGTCAAAAACATAGGTGGTAGTAGTAACAGAGCAAAGAGTGAACGCGCGTGCCATGACGAATCGATTTCCTTTTTAGTATACACCCCTAACTACACTCTCCTCCACCAGCAGATCCTCCGCCTTGCCCCCAAAGAGGCCGCGCAGCACATGATTCACCGCCCGCTCCTTCCCGTCCCGCTCGCGCCTCATCTCCTCGCGCGTGACCCGCAGCTCCTCCTGCAGCGCCTCGTTCTGCTCCTGCGCATGCCGCATCTTCGCCTTCATCAGCAAATACAACACATGCTCCGGACTCCGCCCCAGGATCCGGCCCGTCCCCGGCTCGAGGTGCACCATCAGATGCGGCGGGATCACATCCGAGCTCGACCCCGAGCTCTTGTAGCCCTCGTCGTCCTCCCCGCCCACCTCCGACAGCGCCGGCAGGTCAAACAGGCTGAACGTCCCCAGCGTCGGCGTCTGCGACCGCGTGGACACGCTCGGCGCCACCTCGATGTCGTCCGGGTTCCTCTTGCGCTTCCGCGACCCGCCCCGCCCCGGCGCAGGCGGGCTCTGCTTGTGCTGGTGCCGCAGGTGCTTCGCCAGCGCGTCGCTCCGGGTGAAGCTCTTGTCACACTCCGGGAGCGGGCACACGAATGGCTTTTCCTTCGTGTGCGACCGCAGATGGCTCGTCAGGGCGAATCGCGACGTCTGCGGGATACCCCGTCTGTTGCACGTCGCCCAGTCGCAAAAGTAGTTGCTCTTATTCACTCCAACATGGTCTGCTCCCATTAGGCTTCTATCAAGTACCAATACATGGCCACTCACCGACATGGATATGCTCAATAAGCGATGGCAAATGAGTAAACACCTTCCCACACTCGCCCCACAGACACGTCGCAGTGTCTTCTTCGCCCTTCTCCTCTTCCTCCTCTGCCGCCTCGGACTCGGACGACTCGCTGTACACCGGAGACGGCGTGTTCATCGGCGACGGCGAGCGGGACATGATGGTAGTTGTTTGAATATGTTTACCACGTGGCCTGGGCGTTCATGTCCAAATCAAGACTTACCCGGATCTCTTCGAGCTTTCGCATGGGAAATCGTGTTTCCGTATCACGATCACAATTTTCGAAGATTTTCCAATGCTCGACTCTCACTGTGATCCTCTCTGACCCTTTCGTGCCTGCGTTCACCTCGGAACTACTCACATTGGCCTTCAGCTTCAACATCCAACCGTTCAACTTATAGCTCTTTTGTGCTTTTGGAAGCGACGGTCAATCGGGTACCCATAGCATCTTCGGTTCGCGGCCTCAATATTACTGCCTTTGATTTCTCTGTCTGTCTCTGTTGTTCAATCACACTGGCTCGTCCAACACGTGTTGAGATACCGCAGTATTCAACAGCACTGTACAGCTCCCTTCACATTGCTTCCCCCCCACCACTCGTCCCAATACCTCTTTGCAAGTCACAAATCGACTCGACCAGCACGCCACTTTCCATGGATGACGAAGTCCTCGATGACACCGATGTGGATCGAATTCTCGATTCCCTCGGTCCTATCATGCGATAGGGGTTTCAACTCTGACAAGTGGAATAATACTCCCAAAATCATCAAGTACCTCAAGTTTCCTCCTAAAATAATGCCGACAGCATTTGTCGACGCAAAGGACTTGACCGTCTCCCTGCTCCATCAGTCGCATTTTGTAGACCAGCGAGCCGCCTTCGAATCAGCGCTATCACATATCGCTGCGGGTGTTCCAAGAGCATTGAAGCAGTATGAAATTTTTTGGGAACAGAAGCGAATTCTTGCAGAAAATTGGCGAACTCTTTCAGAAATTCGGCAAACTCTTGAAAGAGTGCAAGAATGTTGGCGAGCTCTTCCAGAAACTCAGCGAACTCTGGAAAGTCTGCAAGCTGTCTCAGAAAGTCTGCGAACTGTCTCAGAAAGTCTGCAAGCTTTCTCTGTAAGTCGGCGAGCACTTTCAGAAATTCAGTGGGCACTTTCAGAAGGTCTGCAGGCTCTCTCGGATTGTCGGCGAGCACTTTCAAATGCAAGCTCTTCGGACTGGATGAAAGGTAATCCGGAGTGGGTGGAAATTCTTTTGAACTGGGGGGAAATTCTTTTTGAGTTGGTGGAAGGTACTTCAAAGTGGGCGAAGGGTTTTTTGAAGTGGGTGGAAGGTGCTTTGTTGCAGGTGGATATTAATTGGATGTTCATGGAAGACGATACAGAATTGGTGCTAGGCGCCGTTGCTTCGTATCTCGCTGCTTCAAAACAGGATCGACCTGCGGCGATACGAGATCTAGTTGCTTTACAAGGGGAACCGAACTGCGTCAGAATGGTATCCAGCTATGCTACGCGGAAAGCGGTTTAGATCCGTTCCAAAGGTCTTCCCCAAAAACATCCAAAGAATTTTCGATGACATTCGAGCAGCTTTCGAAGCGCTTCAAGCAGATTTCGAGCGGCTTCCAAGCGTGCGCTTAACCCCACCTCCCGTCTTCCTTCGCCTGGTAGGGCCCATCTCAACGGACCTTCGACCACTTCATCGAGAAAAGATCTTGGAAGGAAGCAATGTGTACTCCTTGGGATCAGTGTTTCTTGAGGTACGCTCGTCGAACTATGTGTAGTATTGCTCGCTGACTTCATACCTAGAATCTGATGTGCGATAATGGAACATCATGGGATCTCCACTCATGCTTGGCGCTCGTGGCGACAAAACTCACCCGCAGAGGTCGTCCATACCCTCCTGCTTTCACTTCTGAACTTTCATTATTGGTGAAACGTTTAGTTAAAGCCAATCCGCAGCTCGCTCTTCAGCTCGGCGCTCAGAGACAGCAGCTTCTTACTCTGAAACCACTGTCAGAGTCTACGGGTCTTGAGGTCTCGACGACGTCTCGAGTGGTCAACGATGCGCGCATCAGGAAGGGTGCAGAAGATGCCTTGATGCAACGATCTCTGAGTACAATGATCAGTACGTCCCTTTGGCATTGCAAGAAGACATGGTGATGTATTAACCATACTATTGACTCAGGTCTTAGTGTTAGAAATCTCACCAGTCGCTTAACACGAATCGGAGAGCGGCTGGAATTTTCTGGTGGATTCGGCGAAATTCGGAAGGCACATCTTGCATCATCCAATGGAAAGGTCATTTGTCTGTCTGATTCACATTCATTTTTTTCTGATTTATCTTCAGATGACTGTCGCCGTGAAATACCTTCGACTCTATGTCACTCAAGCCACAAAAGTAAGTGCATATTCTATCGTGGTAAGAAAGAATACTTACAGTTTTGTGAAGCGCTTATATAAAGAGATTCGAATCTGGCAAAGACTTAATCACCCTCACGTCCTTCTGCTTCTTGGGGTCTGTCATACCGCCACCTCTGAATCTATTCATGCTAGCATTGAGCATCCTGATCCGATGAAGTCCATTGAAATTGTCTGTCCGTGGATGGAAAACGGCACATTGGTCAACTTCCTGAAACTCCAACAGACAGAACAGGAAAACATGGAAGAACTTCGTCTTCGGCTTGTAAGATCTTCTTCGTATCTTTCTCTTGCATCCCCGCTGATTGGCCACGAAGCTCATTCAAGTATGCTCTGGTTTGATGTACCGTAAGCAGTTTGCAGTCTTTCTAGTCATCAGCTTATATGGTTCGTAGTCCATTCGAAAAATATTGTCCATAGTGATTTGTACGGTGTATGGTCTTTCGTTTCGTCTTTGTGCCTGACTAACATCAGACATAGGAAAACGTCCTTGTAGATTCTGATGGATGCGCACGTCTAGCTGATTTCGGTCTGTCAGCTGTGGTTGCAGAATGTCGAGGTACACCTGGGACCAGTCCAGGTGGCAGATCTTCACCTCCTTATGGCGCCTGGCGTTGGGCTGCCCCCGAGCTTGTCCTACGGCAGGGGGATCCCGACGTGCGCCTTCATCCCTCTGCTGACATATACTCTGCGGGAGGATTGATTTTACAAGTGAGGTTCATTTACACTCTGAATATACGTCGTTTCTGATCCTTTGTCTCGGTAGGCATGTACGGGAGACGTGCCATACTCATATTATAACGATCGGCGTGTTCTCGGTGCAATCATCACTGCTGAGAAACCACAACGTCCTACAAGTGACCAGGCGCAAATCTCGGACGCACTATGGTCTGTGATTGAAGAATGCTGGCAGGACGATCCTCTTAAACGCCCGACGGCGGCTGCCCTTGAGTCGCGCCTTCAGGCCATATATTCAGGGCTCGGAGACGAACAAGCATAAATGGATACAGGTATTGGAACGTTTGTTGGACAAATCATGGTTTATTAGAAAAGGCGCTACCAACGTCATTTATCTATGCTTCGTTTATGCACTCTCATCTCGTCATTCTTCTAGTATATGTGCTCTGTAGCTGCACCTCTATATACCATCCTCCGAGTGTTCCGACTGGACATGGTTTCCGAGCACGAAATGTAAGGTATGCTGGAACACCATAGGTTTGATTCAGGGAGGATCCATTTTGGCGGTCGGTGAACGGTAATACTGTGACTACCATATCAAGTTTGTAGGACGCTGTCCACCGGGAACGGTGTGTTCGTCGGTGACGGTGGGCGGGACGAGTCGTGGTAGCTGTTTGGCCGCAATATGTTTACATATAGGGCCTTGTTTGTCAATGGGGACAAGGTTTTTCATAACGTCTGTACATGTCTCACGGCATGGACAAGTCAGTACACGAAATACAAAACACGAAGCCAAAGTGTTGCGAAATGAGCAAGAAACACATCACAAATCCATTTCGGTATGAAACCTCGAGGAAAAAAAGAGCAAGTTCGCACAAACACAGAGTAAGTACTGAAAGTATTGAACAGGCAGAGGCAATTTATATTTCCTATCTTAACCTGATGTTCCGAATTAGTACTCCAAGCTCAGCCTGGTCATCTTTAGATTTTTCGACGTTCATAGGCGGAACGGGACACTCATCAAACATGTTCTTTACTAGTCGAAGAAGGTTATAATGCCTGTGGGAGAATATTTGGAGAATCATCAGGAAAATGCACGTGGCGAAGCAAAGTATCGCGAGTACTAACCAACTAGTAGCACCAGTATGAATATGGCGCCCAAATTTCTCCGGCAGTGATATCTTCAAATATATCATGCTAAGCACCTCCTCTGCGACACAATACATGCCGGTCAGGTCTGGGTAGATGCCATAGGTCATCAGAGGACCTCCGTGATAGTCGAAGGGATCCATTTTCCAAGTATGGACGCCCACAAGGTCATCGCCTTTGGTATGCCCCTGATTGTCACTAGGATGGTCCAAGGGGATGATCCAACAGTACTTATCCCCGACTCGTCTTAAGATGTCATGGAATTCAGCACCAGGATCATTGCGAGCCACCGTAACTGTTTTCCAACCCCGGCCATAATACTTCTCTCGAGCCTCGACCTCGCGGGGGCCATCCGCGCGGCTTGGAACAGAACGCCGTTCGACAAATGTAGCTCGAGCGTACAATGAGTAGGCATGGGAGTGTGTGATGAAATTCATCACACACGCTACGGAATTTCATAAAGAACGTTCTAAATGATGGCACTGTCTGAACTCACTAGAATGAAACTGTAGGATCGCGTCGACTGGTGAGTACTTGGAGGCGATCAACTGGATCTTCTTATCCGTAATGTTATAGAAATCGAATACTTCTGCAACAGTGCCAGCAATCTCGTCCGAGTAGTCGTCCGAGTGGATCGGAGTAGGGACAAAGGGGTGCAGTATCTCTGCGATATGATCAGCGTTTGCTTCAAAAGTCTGTTCCTGGGTACTCCGCGGCCGAAAGTGGTACCCTGCTTTGAGCAGGAAGGTCTTGACCGCATAGCTCTGCCTGTAATTGACGTACAAGTCCAAATCAGAGTTTTCGTACTCCTCGCGCTCGAAGAACTGAATGGCAGTAGATCCCGATATGAGAATCCCGAACTCTTTTTGCAGGACTCGAAATTGGGTGATTTGCTCTTCGGCGAAATATGAGAGGAGGTATTTGTTGAGAGTGTAAGCCCTTTTACGGAAGGAAGTGATGGATCGGTAGGCCTCCTTATTGACCTTGGAGTAGTTGTACAAGTCGAGAGGCGCAAGGTCGCGAAATAGTAAGTCGTGCGCTGTATCTGGGCTGTCAAGCAGGCAGATGAATACCTGAGGGGCGGAATCACAGGGTCAAAACGTACAGAAGAGGCATGTTCGTTCAGCTAACGAAAGGGATGAGAACAAGTAACTGGGTGTATGTTCCCAGGCTGTTATTCGGGAATGTTCGACGGGACGCTTCTGAACGTGACTTATAGGTTATGGGCTAAAGATCGTAAAGGTCACATGGTCAGCTATGTAGCTAAGAAAAACAGGTAAAGGACTTTTGTAGATCCTCCAGATCGACTCGCCGTGCGACAAACAGTCGGTGAAATGAGCCTAAGATCGTTCCTTCGTCCCCCAGTTCTAGGCTTCTAAACAACAATGCTCGCAGAATCTTGTACGGGGACGTGATGTGTTTGACGGGATGCGGAGAAATCTGTTAAACTAGAAACCGCTACCGTTAAGTTGGATTCACAGTTGGTAAGTCCACGTTAGCGACCATGACAGACCGTCAGAGTTGACATTGTCGATTTACGACCTTGCTAGAGATTCGGCGAGCGTGGTAACGCAGAGTGTGGGAAGGGAGCTGTACACTCCTGCTTATTACTAGTACTGTGGTATCTTCGCACGTGCTAGACAGGCCAGTGTGATTGCACAGTAGCGACAGACCCGCTTAGCGGGTAATTCGACGATATACTGCTCCCCGATTATTCGTATTCAGCGAGACGACCAGCTGAGGATAAAGCTAGGTCGATAGTATAATTCGGAAGTGAATACAGGCGCTGTCCAGTGATATAAACGTATCACTTGACTCGCTTGGCGATCGGGATGCTGGGGAAGGTCCGTCGGAAAACACTGAATGTTCCCACAAAAACAGCGCAGTTCGAATTAGAGGGAGAGAACATGTCGGCAGTAAAAATGCACAAATAAGGCAGATCCGCAGACGTGACGAAGGCAATTGCACGGTGCAGCTAGCCGTGAATGTAGGACGAGTCGGGTTCATTTTTCAGGACGACGACAATGCTGCCAAGTACGAGCATTGTTATCTCAGCAAAAATAGTTCGTCCACCTTTAAGGAACAAATATCACTGCTCGGCACGGGTGGGAGGGGATAACTTCGCCGCGCGCTGATTTGATTAACTAAACTTCGATTATTTTCGCTCTTTCGGCGGCACGAAGAGTACATGCTGCAACGTCATATTTTGCTCCAGAGGGTAAATCGATAACCTTATAAGCTAGTTTATGGGAGGTGCTGCGACCAGCATCTGAAAATGTCACAAGATATGATGGTGCACTGGTGCAGGGCCAGGGGCTTGAGGTTCTATGCAAACCTGAGGACGGGTATGGTCTTGGAAAGCAAGTCCTTGATGGTTCGTGTCCACATGATTACTCTGCGCGTATATACACACCTTGAAAAATATAGATCGTGAAAAAATGCTGAGGCAGTAAGCGCTTAAGCTCCGAAGACGGGTATGATCCTGTCAAGTGTCAGTACAGATCTGCCCACCACCGTTGTGAGCTAGAAACCCAAGAAAAGCATTAGGTTTTCCTGACCCAAGACGGCATTGGACGTCTTGAGGAAGGGTAGAATTACGATATACCCCAAAAGATGTCCACCTTTCGAGTCCCAGATGCCTAAGTAGAGTCGAACCAATCTCATTGGAACACCACGACAGTCGATCAAAGTGCGGCCAAAGCTTGATCGGTCCAAGCTTGCCATTTCTTTGTAAAAATACCCCGAGTGAGATTAGAACCCACCGGGAGGTGCCTCAGAAGCTTGCAGCGCGTGGATACCGGACCTTCGCAGGAACGTTCGAGCCAGATTATTGTGGCTGGAAGCTAGTGTGGCTCCCAAACCATCAAATAAGGAGGAGTCGATATTACACTAGCACGATGGATAAGCCCAGAAGTAACTGGATGAAAAAGCCGCTTGGGGAAAGATGACGTATTGGTATTGCGTGAGAACGATGACCTCATCCGTGTTTTGATACCAACACCTACGCGCATCAAAACCACCAGCACACTTCTTCATTTCCAACTACCACCATGTCTGAAAAGCGCGACGTCCACCATCCGCTCCTCTTTGAATGCGCTTGGGAGGTCGCCAACAAGGTCGGCGGTATCTACACCGTCATCAAGACCAAGGTTCCCGTTACAGTGTCAGAGTACAGTGATAGGTACTGCCTTATTGGCCCGCTCAGCTACAAGACAGCGCCGATGGAGGTCGAGCAGCAGGAGCCTCAGGACGAGCATCTCGCCGCGACACTCGACCTTATGCGGTCCCAAGGCGTCAAGATTCTCTACGGGCGGTGGCTTATCGAGGGCGCGCCTAGAGTCCTTGCTCTTCGACACCGGGAGCCAGTACAACAGGCTCGATGAGTGGAAAGGCGACCTGTGGAATCTCGCCGGGATACCCTCTCCTCCCAACGACCACGAGACGAATGAAACCATCGTATTCGGCTATCTAGTCGCTTGGTTCCTTGGCGAGGTAAGCGGTGCTTTTTCTGTTGGTTGCTACTCCCGCTGATTTCCCCGCCCAGTACGTTTCAAGACAACTCACGACAGCTGTCGTGGCACACTTCCATGAATGGCAGGCTGGCCTCGCTATCCCGCTCTGTCGCAAGCGTCATATCGATGTCACGACCATTTTCACTACTCATGCAACGCTGCTTGGCCGGTATCTCTGCGCTGGTTCCGTAGATTTTTACAACAATCTTCAATACTTTGACGTTGACCATGAGGCGGGAAAACGCGGAATCTACCATCGGTATTGCATCGAGCGGAGTGCGGCACATTGCGCGGATGTTTTCACGACGGTGTCGCACATTACCGCGTACGAGGCGGAGCATCTACTCAAACGCAAGCCAGACGGCGTCGTCCCAAACGGTCTCAACGTTAAAAAGTTCCAGGCCATGCACGAGTTCCAGAACCTACACTCAACGTCTAAGGCGAAAATTAACGAGTTTGTGAGAGGACACTTTTATGGGCATTATGATTTCGACCTGGATAATACGTTATATGTATGTGGCTATCTTATACTAAACCCCTCCCAGTCTAATGTTGGACAGATGTTTACTGCGGGGAGATACGAGTATCGAAATAAAGGAGTGGATATGTTCATTGAGTCGCTCGCACGTGCGTTTGCATTTTCCTTCTCTGATTTATTTATCAGACAACATATATAGGACTCAATTACCGTCTGCAAAATTTGGGATCCTCTGTAACGGTTGTCGCTTTCATCATCATGCCCGCCGCGACCAACTCGTACACCATTGAAGCTCTGAAGGGTCAAGCAGTGACGAAGCAGCTACGGGACACTGTAACAGAGATCCAAAACCGGATAGGCGCCCGGCTCTTTGACCATGCAGCGAGATCCCATGGGTACGTGTCATGTGCATCCGCTCATCGCAGCCGATACCAATTAAACACTGTAGCGAAATCAAGGCGATTCCAACTTCTGAAGAACTCCTGTCCGCCGAGGACATTGTCCTTCTCAAGCGACGCATATTCGCACTTAAACGCAACTCTCTTCCACCTATAACGACACACAACATGTCTGATGACGCCAATGATCCCATTCTCAATCAAATCCGGAGGGTGAGGCTCTTCAACCACGCCCATGATCGTGTCAAGATCGTTTTCCATCCTGACTTTTTGAACTCCAACAATCCAATTTTGGGCCTGGACTACGAGGAGTTCGTGAGGGGATGTCATCTAGGCGTGTTTCCGAGTTATTACGAACCATGGGGGTATACCCCAGCCGAGTGTACTGTGGTATGTCAAACCCAGACTATCTTGACTATTGTAGTACTCATCCCATTTCGGTAGATGGGCATTCCGAGCGTGACCACTAACCTCTCCGGCTTTGGGTGTTTCATGCAGGATCTCATCGAGCGGCCTGAAGACGAAGGCTGCTACATCGTTGACCGGAGGTCACAAAGTGTCGAAGACTCTGTGAACCAACTGACGGAACACATGTTCACCTTTTGCAACAAGACGCGTCGACAGCGAATCAACCAACGGAACCGCGTAGAGCGTCTCAGTCCGTTGTTAGACTGGAAGAATCTGGGGATTGAATATAGCAAGAGCCGGCAATTAGGTTTGAGGCGAGCTTACCCTGATGCGTTTTACGGGGAGGGAGAACTTGACGAGGACGAAGATTACTTTGGTGGTGGGGTCGGAAGGATGCCTCCCTTGAGCGTTCCCGCCAGTCCGAGATTGAGGGGTACTGCGACGCCTGGCGATATCGGAACGCTGACGGAAGAGATGCAGAGATTGGAGACGAGTGATTACCGGGGCCAAGCGTGGCCTGGTGGAGTCGACGAAGATGACTCATATCCATTGTGAATTCTCTTCTTTCGCTTCTTAGTGGAACCTTTGCTGATTCTTCTCACGCTCTAGCCCTTTGGTGATGAAGGTAAGATCGAGGAGCGGGAGCGTCATGAGTGGTGCAAGTACACCTGGTGGGAGCACTTTCCGGAGTTTGAGCGAGGGCGACCTGAAGAAGGCGGATGCGGCCTTGAACCAAGTCAGCGTGAATGGCATCCATTGATGATCAAAAGTTGACCGGGGAGGTTGCTGTCCATAACATGGTTCCAGAAATGCATATCAAAAGTACATACTCTGTCAACATTTTCCCTTACCTACAGTTCATGTTTCTTAGTCTTTCTACACATTTATTTATAGTATTTGTAAGCGTACTACAGACAATGGATATTTGAATACCCCTATCGTATTCTCTTGCTTTTTCTGAATCGATGCTTGCGGTGAATATATTCGAGAAGACAGACTACTCTTCAAGCGCTTCGCCTTTCTCTTGGATCCATCCATATGCTCATCACCATCCAAGTCTCTCCAGACACTCGAAAACCTGCCACAAAGCGACCAGTCCAAAACTCAGAGCACCAAACTCCCTGGAACGGCGTAGACTAAAATCCCAAGCACACCATGCATTCTCCAGACCCGTCGTTAGCACCTCTCTCGTGGCCATCTCCTCCAGACCCCCCAGACCCTGCTGTACATCTCTCACTGCTTGCGAAGCCTGATCTGCAATGCGCTGAATCCGATCTCTCCTCGCGCTATTGGATGTACACTTGGCTGAAATGGTGCCCACGACGACCTCCGCCTCTGAAAGTTTCGTATTCGTGAGAGCTTGGGTGATACAGATATATCGGATTTCATCCTCATACTGCTTGAAGAGAGTCGCGATTTCGCGAGATGTTCCGTCAGGGGGAATGTATGGCCAGAAATGTTTCTCGACGAAGGGTGTGAGCTTCAATGATAATGCATCTGTTGAGAGGTCTGAAGCAGTGGTCGGCGGATTGCGTTTTTCTGGATCTTTCCAGCTAATAGAGCGGTACATGAATCCCAGGGCCCTTTGCGACTCGTAGTAGTCCGTTTTACGAGGGTCGACGACTTCACCAGCTTGCCAATCAGGTTTTTTGGGCCTGTCGGGTACCCCTTTGAGCACTACGGGTACTCCTTGTTTAGGATAATCTACGGCCTGTTCAAGATTCAAAACTTTGATGTCGAACAATCCATTGAAGAGCGCACCTGAGAACAAAGCGCTGCAAGTGTTTCACAGTGTTTGTGGTAGATGCCCTCCTGTGAGGTGAATATTAGTGGACAATAAGCTATTTTCACAGGAAGAGATGATTTACCTTCTCTTGGTCTGCGTGCCAACAAGCAATTGTGAGATACATGTTGTTGCGAGGACAATTTGATCATACCTGCGATTCTAAACAGTCTACCAGACAAAGTACCCTGAAGATGACATCAGACAGGCGAGGAGAAGTATGTATAGAACATATGTACCAAAACGTCGGAGTCAATGTATTGCACAACAAACTTGATGATATCATTGACATCGCATTCTCTTAGTGTTCCATCTTCATGCGTAGCCTGGTAAATCTCCCCTGGAGGATACGATGCAGGCGGATCTACTGTTGAGGGTTATAAATCGGCGTTTGGGATGATAATAAATGTATCGCTAAATGCCAATCGAATGAGTGGTAAAACATCTAATGAGGAAATGACCAACCCGTCCAAATCACCGCCACCCAGCATCGAGGGAAATGATCGTTCATCTGAACCATGATAAGAAAATGCATACCTCAAGCTAGCTATTGGGTACCTACCAACGGTCGGGAAAACCATCACATTTCGAAGATGTGCGAACGCACAAAACTTGTTTTCGGGAGGTTTTACAGCTATAACTTGCTGGACTGTGATTTTGATGAGAGAATGGCAATCGAGGCAACGAAATAATGTCCCCACCGTCCCCAGGATGCGTCAGAGGATGCCGATAGACTGTACATGGGCCCTCAAACCAATAGGGCTCTTCACCAAGCCGCTGAATACAAGCTAGAAATAACATTAGAGACTACTTGATGCGGAATCAGTTAGCAACCGACCGTATATGTTACGCTTCTTGAGAGTGAACACATTCGTATACCCCGCTTTCTCATAGGTAGGACCTTCATCTGGAACACCAACAAGTTGATAACTGCCAGGGACAGGAATTCTGGCCCGGTGCCTGATGTCTTGTAAAACATGTATCTTTCCTATTTGTCGCAACTCCTTTAGAAAGGGTGTATCGATCCCAGGGGTAGCGATGTCCAAACCTAGATCCGAGAGTCGGCGAATGATATAAGATAACCGGTAGACGTTGCCTAATGAATGCTTTTCCAAGATCTCGGAGAATTGTTTCATTGAATCGTCAATGGTTTTCGCATTGGCCTCTGCGTCATCTTGCAGTTCCTGGAACACCTCCCTTCTCACACGTTTGTCCTCCAAAATCACGACTAATGGCCTGTGAAGGTTTAATATAAGTAACAACACACTTGAAATACAACTACGAGAGATCACCTATTGAGATATGACGGCATAGGCCTATTGAAATAGTTTGCTATCTCGATGTTCCCCTCCGTTGCTCGGGAGTCTGTGAACTTCCCCATACTAGGCCTCAACCGCATCCTGATAGGGCGATCATCAAGTCTCGGGTTCACCGCAACAACACCTTTATAACCTAAAAAACGAATTTGATACTATAGCGTGTTAACCAGAGACCTTTTGGCACAGAGAAGCTGTAACTTACCGCTGATGGTTGTATCAGATTTTGGCCGTGATCTCCACGGCCCTGGCATAGGCGCTGCCAGATCTCGTTGCCCAATGACTTTGATATGGTACCCGCGCCGTCCGTATGCAGATATGGCTTCACACCCAAATCCTCCACCTCGGTCCACTGATTCATTTGAATGGTGACTGAAGGATTGGTTGAAGTAAAAGCCTGGCCAAGTCTTGCCGCCCACCTAGACGGCATTGTCATGGGCACTAGAAATTCTGCGTGGTCACCTGCGTGGTACCACGCTAGCGTGGTGCGTGGCCACGCAGCCACGCAGGTCCTTAGTTGAACTTGACTTGAACTTGACTTCAATGTACAGATTTACTCTGTGCTAGTGACGACATTCGCTACGTATACAATTATTTCTAGTCCTCTGTCATTGGTGACCTATCCTGTATAAAAGATGACCCCCATCCGATGAATTTCCACAGATCGGTTCGTCCCAATTTGACAAATAAGATGTTCAAATTTAATGTTTCTCCGAGCGACAATACCATGAACGTACATCTTAATGATTTTGACAGTGATAAATGTCAGAATGGGGGTACTCTCTCGACTTAACTGATTGAAAATGCACACCCAAAGATTCTCTCTTGTTATGACTCTCAATACCACATGAATCGGATGTCAATTTATTATTCATAGTGTGCATACTGACCCACATGATCATAAAACTCACTTAGAGATGAACATTTCCTATATGAGAATTTATGCTAACCACGCAACCCGCCACGCCAGTGTACCACGCAGCCACGCAGCCACGCAACCACGCAGGCACACCACGCAGGCTTACCACGCACGACCACGCGGATTAACCACGCCACCACGCGGACCACGCAGGCACCACGCAGGCACCACGCATGATTCCTCGCCCTGTTTATGATGTTATTCATGCTGTGCCATCAATTGAACAATATACCAGTGCATTTTATGTGTTCAACTCGCCAAATTTTGTTTCGGGTCCACACTATAGGTATTTATTATATTTATATAGCATTATTATGCACGACAGCTGTCAAGGCAAGTCCAATTAATCATCATCAAGCTCATTGGTAAATGTCTTACCAAGTTATCAAACATGTCGACATTTCTTAAGGATTGGCCGTGGCCGTGGCTCAGAGTAATCCTTAGGTTCCCTTGTAGCAGATCGTTTGGGCGGCTCTTTCAGTTGATTCTCATGAGTCATCCCATCCTCATATACATAGCTAGGCCCTGGCTAATGTTTGGAAATCAGCGTGGCCTTTAGGTGAATCAAAACAAATATAAATTACCTCTACTTCAGATTCTGTTCCGAATCTGTAGTCATCATCATGATTGACAGCATAAGGATACCAATTGTCCTGATGGCATCCTACATCAAGGCCCCACTGTTGGTTACCTGCTGTGCCTGCTTCTTCAGTCTGGCTGAATAATTGGAACTCGAGTATTTCATGTGCCTCGAGATCAATATCGACAATTGTAAAATTGGCATCCATATGCTTATCCATGTATTCCCAAGTCTTCTCTAAGAGAGTCGGCCAACTTTTGTGGTATTTGGATAAGAGGGTGTCTTGTAGGCGACTGGCCATGAGGAGAGTACAAGAATGGGCCATTGGAAGCAAGCTGATCCACTCAAGGCGACGCTCTTTTGTTAGATGTGGTATCAGTACGAGACGCACACGGACTACGTATTTGTATTTACTTTCCTTTTTCATTTACAAAGCACAGCCTCACATCTCAGCTTTTACCAACACGCTGAGATGTGAGTACCTCTACGTATATTCGTCCTAGCATTATACTTATCATACTATAGTAACGCTACGGCTATTCTATTCAGGTATAAAATACAAAGCTTTTACCAACACGCTGAGATTAACGCTACGGCTATTCTATTCAGTGTTGCTATCAATTTCTCCTGAGCCTACTTTTCATCACCACGTCCGAGTACCTACCTCGCCAACTCCAAGAGGTTATGGGCCCCGCTACCATCATGTCAGAGACAACTGTCATAAAGCTGGTCAGCACAGCAAAACTCGAAGACGATGGATTGAACTGGGTAGCGTTTGAAGAAAAGCTCACCAACAAGTTCCTGGACAAGGGTCTTGGCCGACACCTAAGAGGAACTGCTCGTATACCTCCTCACCCTATCAAGCACAAAGGAAGATTTTACCGGTCTACCGACACTGCATTTTCACACCCACTCTCAGATGATGACCTGGAGAAGCTAGAGGATAAGCTAGAGGAGTATGAGCAGAAAGAGGCAAAGATGCGCTGCATCATTTACGAATCCATCTCCGACTCTACCTTCAATGAGATCAAGGGCGAAGCAACAGCTGCTCTCATCTGGAAAAAGCTCATTGCTGCCATGACTGGCAAGGGCGATCTTGTACGTGAACACCTCCTCACCCGGCTCAGCAACATGTCCTGCTCTGATGAAGATGACATGCGAAAACACCTTGGCGAAATGAAAATCCTCCATGAACGTATCGAGGGCATGGGACTGAAAATCGAGGACAACCAGTACATGTCAATGATCCAAAAATCGCTCCCACCTTCCTATGACCACATCTGCCGCACTCTCTCTGCTGCCAGCAAATTCACTGGGAAATCCCTCACATCGGACATCCTCATTGCTGCACTCCAAGAAGAATGGGATGAGGAAGTGGCATCAAAGGCCACAGCTGAGAACATAGCAATGTCTGCTCAGCGGCAGAACAAAGGAAAAGGTCAGGGATCAAAGGGGATGTCAAAGAAAAAGCCAGACAGATCCCACCTTAAATGCACAAACCCGGTATGCAGAAAGACCGGCCATCTCATTGCAGACTGCTGGTGCGAAGGTGGTGGAAAGGCGGGACAAGGCCCAGCTTCGAAAAAGAACAAGGCTAAAGGAAAAGGGAAGGTGAAGGAATCGGCATCAGCAGCCATTGATGAAAGCGATGATGAGCATGTCATTGCGGTTGTAGCTGATGACAACGATGACTCAAATGTGGCCTTAATGTGCACATCAGACTACAAGGATGAGGGCGATGCTCACGTAGCAAGGGGAGAAGAAGTTACAGCAATCGCTGATTGCGGGGCTTCGAAAACATACTCACCCGAACGTTGGAGATTCAAAAACTACACCAACATTGAGCCGAAGCCTATCAAAGCCGCAAATGGTGAAGTCTTCTATGCAGTAGGCAAAGGGGACCTCCAATTACCATTACCTATGGGTAAGGATCAAAAACCCACCATTGCGAGATTCCGAAATGCATACCATGCACCGAAAATGGCATACACCCTCTTATCCCTATCACACGTCAGCCACGCTGGATTTCCCATCCATATCGAATCCACCGATCATACCATGTATATCCGCACACCACGACCCGAGGCTAAAGTCATAGCAAAGATCCCCGAAGCCGGAGGCTTATATATCATCTCAACCCCAGGTACACGCCAGACCACGGGAGCAAAACCAGATGTCGCTATGGCGGCAGGTAAGCTCAAGGTGAACATCACTGAGCTACACAATATCTGTGCTCACCGAAGCCATGCCACTCTTCGTCACATGTACGTTGATGGCCATATTGAGGGAATCGAGCTTGACCTGAATTCAAAACCGGAATTTTGCGAGACTTGTGTAAAGGCCAAAGCAAAGCGCAAACCATTCCCCAAACAAGGCTGATACGAGTATGTTGAGAATGCTGGCGACAAGGTTGTTGGAGACTTAATGGGACCGATGTCTGTCACATCACTAGGGGGAGCACGCTATGCCTGCACATACCGTGATCTACACACCCACGAATCAAAATCCAAATACTTATCAAAGAAATCGGATACCTTTGGGTCGTACAAGCGCTACGAAACCTGGATCAAGGTCCAGCATGGTGTTGAGGTCATAAAGATCCTAGGTACGGATCGAGGGAGAGAATTCCTAAGCGACGAGTTCACTCAGCACCTGAAAGTGAAGGGGACAGAGCGGCACCTTACAGTACACGATTCTCCGCAGTCAAATGGAATTGCCGAACGTTCCAATGGGTATCTGATGGATACAACGAGAGCATGCCGAATGGGTCTACAACCGCACCCCAACGAAAGCAATACCATCAGGGAAAACCCCGTTTCAGATGGCAACTGGCAGGAAGCCCAATATCTCCGGACTGCGTCCATGGGGATGCCATTGCTGGGTCCGGGTTAAGGCACCAGAAAAGCTTGGGGAACATGCTGTTGAGGCTCGGTTTGTGGGAATTGATACTGAAGCTAAAGGCTGGAGGATCTACTGGCCTGGAAAGCGAAGGGTCAGCATTGAACGTGATGTTTACTTCAATAAAGAAGACCTAACTCCAGAACCATTCGTTGTCGAGGGGGAGAATGAAGACACCGACTCTCCTCAGGCTCCAAAGTCATCTACAACCCTTCAACCCACCGAAAATCAGCCAAACGAACCACAAATCCCTACAGAAACTCACCCAGAACGTCCAGAATCTCCACTCACAGACATAGAGTCTGACCATACTCCTCAGCCAAGCCATCCCAAGCGCTCTGCAGCTCCAAAACCAGGCCAACTTGCACAACCAGACTTGCGTAAACGTCCCACCACTGCTGGAATAGCAGTCACCATGGCCGAAGATGAGCCAGATGAGGATGAAGAGCTGTTGGGCTGCTTGCTGGCAGACTATGCCATGGTAGCGGATATCGAACCAGTGACCATGAAAGAGGCACTGAGTGGTCCAGATGAAGAGGAATGGCATGAGTCGATGCTTGTGGAAGTAAGGCAGTGCGAGAAGAAGAAAGCATGGAAGGTGATGAAACGAGAAGATGTTCCCACGAATGCAAATATCGTGGACACGAGGTTCGTTTACCGGGTCAAACAGAACAAAACTGGCGAGTCTGAAAAGGCTAAGTCGCGTTTTGTAGCTAAAGGATTCACACAAGTTCAAGGTGTTGATTATTTTGACACTTATGCTCCAGTTGTCCGCCTCCCCACTCTCCGCATCCTACTATCCATGGCTGCATCTCGTGATGCAATAATTGACCAAGCCGATATCAAAAACATGTACCTGCATGCAAATATCACTGAGGAGATCTATATCAAGTTCCTGAACAGATATGAAGAATTCTTCGAGATCCCGGAACACCTCAAGGGCCAGAATGTCTGTGCCAAGCTGCTCAAGTGTCTGTATGGCACAAAGCAAGCAGGCCGAGGCTGGTACCAGACCCTCAAGTCAACAATGACCTCTCTTGGGTTCACAATTAGCAATGCAGATGAGGCCGTCTTCTATCGGATCGAGTCAGCGACAAAATACACCATCATTGCAGTTGCCACAGATGACTTTACCATCATAGCGAACTCCCAAGAAGAGTTGAACCGATTCAAACGAGAAATCGGCTCTCACTTCGAGCTGGTTGATCTTGGGCCTATTCACTGGCTGCTGGGCATGCACATCACTTGGGACTGGGAAAAACACACCATCAGCATTGGACAATCTGCATACATTAGCCAAATTGCGAAACGATTCAGCGTGGAGGAAATGGCCCCATTTGCGACACCAATGGAAGCAAATCTCGATTTGAACCCGGACTCACCTTCTGTATCCACGGAATCAGTTACACCACGCGAAAAAGCACTCTATCATGAACTTCTGGGCTCCCTTATGTACGTCGCAGTCGGATCTCGTCCTGAAATCAGTTATTCGGTCTCAGCACTCTCACAATTCATGGAGGAACCGCGCTCAACTCACCTAAAGGCTGGATTCCGAGTCCTCCGCTATCTGAAGGGCACACGCGACCAACAGCTTGTAATTGGTGGCCCTGATATCAACCCTAAGGGCTATCATGATGCATCATATGCAAACCAGCCCGGGCGGAAATCTATGTCCGGATTCGTGCTGTTCATGGGTCAGGGGGCCGTCATGTGGACATCTAGAAAACAACCAATCGTTATGGTCTCCACAGGTGAATCGGAATATGTTGGACTGACCCCAGCATCGAAAAATATGATCTGGCTGCACAAGCTCCTTTCCGAACTCTCCACATTCATTGCAAACCCTTCCATCTATCCAACTGAACCCACAATCCTCTACTCCGACAGCCAAAATGCCCTCTCTATTGCAAAGGATTCAGTATTCCATGAACGTACAAAGCATATTGGAATTCATTACCATTTCATTCGGCAAACCATTGAGCAAGGCCATATCAAACTGCAGTACTGCCCAACCGATGATATGATTGCTGATGTCCTAACAAAACCATTGGCTCGTCAAAAGTTCAAGAAATTTACGGAAGCACTGGGCGTTGTGTAAACGAGCCGCGTACATCTCGAGGGGGAGTGTTAGATGTGGTATCAGTATGAGACGCACATGGACTACGTATTTGTATTTACTTTCCTTTTTCATTTACAAAGCACAGCCTCACATCTCAACTTTTACCAACACGCTGAGATGTGAGTACCTCTACGTATATTCGTCCTAGCATTATACTTATCATACTATAGTAACGCTATGGCTATTCTATTCAGGTATAAAATACAAAGCTTTTACCAACACGCTGAGATTAACGCTACGGCTATTCTATTCAGTGTTGCTATCAATTTCTCCTGAGCCTACTTTTCATCACCACGTCCGAGTACCTACCTCACCAACTCCAAGATCTTTTGCACCGGGAACCATGCTATCAAACCAGGTATTCAATGCTGCTTGGTCATCTTGAGAGATACCACCTGTTATTGGGATAACAGAGGAATGAGGATCCCTTTTCTCCTTGTGTAGCCAACCAATTGCTGGGACTTCATCAACAGATGCAGAACCTGGCCTCTCGAGAAGTTCTCTGAGTGTCTCAATGTGAGGTGAAAGTGCTTTGTCAACCTCAGCTGTGAAAGGAAGTAAATTTGGCATGATCATAAGCTCATCCTTTTGATCTTTGACCTCCCAGGAATGTCAGAATTTCCCTAACTGAGTTTTGTTAAGTAAATGTACACATCAACATAATAGAATACTGACTCAAATCTGTCAGCGACCTTTTTGGTCCTGCCACAGCTCATCGACAATGTCATTCTCATGAACCAGGGTTACTTCTCCAGGAATGCGAGGTGAACCTTTGACAAAGTGATTGAAGCGCAACCACTTTACAGTCCAAAACTTGCCTTCAACATCTAGAAGGTGAACAACATACCAGAACACTCCATCTCTTGCAAGAGCTGCTTTTCCGATGCTGTTCATTCATGCAGATGTTAGTACATATATATTCATGTTCTAAAAAGAACTCACAGTAGGTGCATTTGAACAGATACTCCACGAGAATGCACAGAATTCCTGTGTTAGAAGTCATACCTTTGACAGTAAATGAAGTTGAGGTATTGTACTCACAGTCTCTTTGATTCTTGCTTCCTAAAGTCTTGATATCCATGCAGTCACTCTCCGATTATATCAATACTGCATCTGTGGCATTCAAATTTCACCTTTGGGGAGCTTAAGAATGGTGGACGTGCCATGCCATTGAGGCCACGCTGACAGGCGAGGTGAGACCAGAATCCACAGCTATCACAACAGACACCTTTCTCAGGTGTTGTGAAATAATCTGAGTTTCCACTGGTCCCACAGCGACATTGGAAAATCATATCTGGTTCACTCGATCCAGATGAAGACTTGTTGGAAGGTGATTGACTAGGAGGTACAATGTGCTGAGCTTTCAAAGGTCACATCTTAGCAACAGGGCTTTTGGAAAGATTTTTGGTAATAGCAGGTTGTTTTCTCGACTGTTTTGATTGCTCCGGCCTGTCCACAGGTGTAAGATCCCTCTTGTATGGAATCGGAGATGCTGTATACTTTTGAATCTTGGAATCTGAAGACCGCCACCAGATTTCGTCATTGGTAAATTCCTGATAACTGTGTCTTGTAAATGTGACATCAGGAATAATGTTCATGTCATGTGAGTCAAATGATAACCCATGGACCCTTTCAGCAATACCCAATTGTGCCTCAAGGAATGCTTTTTGTGTGATGCGACCTCCACGGAGTTGATAAAGGACTGCATGAGTGCGAGAAGACTCTCCAGGCCTAGTAATGACCTCTCTGCCTATCATATGTGTTGCTAATGTTGCCTTTGGCTCATAAACAGCATAGCCTTTGTTCTTCATGCCATCGTAGATGTAAATAGCATAGTCTTGGCCATCTGGAGTTGGAGTTACATAGCAAGTCTGAAAATGATTCCCGTCGATAAGAAAGATACAAGCCATGGGGCAAAAAGAATTCTGCATGGTAGCCTGCGTGGCTGCATGGTGCATGGCTGCATGGTAGCTGTCATCAGCATGGTTTGATGTGCACTGATTGGCATGGTTGGTGTGGTTGCCATGTCACTCACAGGGGTAATCAATGTCGGATCAAATATCATAGTAGAGATTATTTATATATTTTTTCAAGTCACCTCAAGGCCACACTGACTTCCAAACATTAGCCAGGACCTAGTTATGTATATGAGGACAGGATGACTCATCAGAATCGACTGAAAGAGCCCCCCAAACGATCTGCTACAAGGGAACCCAAGGATTACTCTGAGTCGTGGCCACAGCCAATCCTTAAGAAACATCGACATGTTTGATAACTTGGCAAGACATTTACTGATGAGCTTGATGACAATTAATCTGATTTCCTTGACAGCTGAAAGAAGCCGTTGTGCATAATAATGCTGTCTGAAGGTTGTACTGTCGCTGCAAGGAACCGACTCAAGAAACCTAGCAGAATTCTGAGTTAAAACTGGAGGGAAGTAGCACATGACTAGAATACATCATATGAATACAATCAATACCTATAGTGCAGACCCAAAACGAAATTTGGTGGGGGAAAACTGAACTGATCATAAGTCAACTAGTTCCGCTTGAGTTGAACACATCAAATGCACCAGTATATTGTTCAATTTACTGCACAGCATGAATAACATCATAAACAGGGCAAGGAATCATACATGGTACTTGCATGGTGCCTGCATGGTGCCTGCACAGTCTGTGTGGTGGCATGGCTGATCAGCATGGTCGAGTGTGGTGTGCCTGCATGGTGGCATAGCAGCGTGGCAGCATGGTACATGAGCATGGTCAGCTGCATGGTCGAGGGTTAAATTTCAGAGAAAAAAGTAACTTTGTTAGTGTGTTTTATGGCCAACTGGGATAGTACTCGATGCATCGAAGCTCTATTGAAGCTGTATTCATGTGAAATGCATGGGTAATTTATGTGTACAACACAAGTTTAAAAATTTTAAGCACTTAGAACAAGAGAGCACCAAAATTTCAACGTATGACTGTCCCAGAATCATATATACATACATTTATGATGTGCTGGTAGCTAGAAATCATAAATCCGAAGTTCCACACACTGTACTTTGCAAGACTTGGGCTCAAAAATCATTTTCCTACCCACTTATGCTTGCTCCAGATAATTCATGTTTGAAAGCAAAACAAACATACTGATATCTAACAAAAGATTTCTGAGCATTGCGGAGTATATATATATATTAAATTTATTGTGTTCAACCAGAGTTGAACAAGTGATGTGTGTGGCTGCATGGCCACGCACCACACTAGCATGGTACCACGCAGGTGACCATGCAGAATTTCTAGTGCCCTGAGCCATGATATTGTATACGATTTCATGATTCTGGTCATCTTTTATAGATGTCGCCGTGAAAGTCGCTGGAAAGTCCCAATATTTGGGGTCTTGTTCATTGAGCAAAAGTGTCAGAATAATGGAAAGCAATAGATAGAGGTCGACAACGGTAGGTTTTCCTGAACAAAAGGATTCTCCTTCAGAATTCTGCCAGCATACATCCTGATGCTGTCCTGCTTGATTTGCCTGTGTCAGTCATTGAAACCATGTCTCAATGTGACCACTAAAATGTATGACTTCCTCCATGGAACCTGGTGGATAAAAAATAGTTGTCTTTCTAGGTTGACAAACTTGGACATGAGAGAGTGTATTTTGTTGCTCGTGTTGAGACCCATCTTGACTCCCTCGGCACGTTTGAAGAGTGATATATGTTCCACAAAATACTGAGTGGATAGTAATGTCACTTCCAACAAACTGACTAGACACAACATCGCGTAGCCAGGACTGTAAATATCATTATTTCTGTTGAAACCAAAGAGAATAAGCAAAAACCTACTATTGCTGGTTGCGGATCATAAATGTCTCCATACAGTATTTTGTTCTTCCATAGAATAGTGCAGAAATGGTCGCGTTTAGTTAGCAAAGTCAATTGGTTCAGTGAGGCATCATTTGGTGAAGCCAACACTTGCAGACTATCGAGGGCTAAGTAAAGGCTGTTTAGGAGTGGTGGTTTGGACTCATTAACCTGTTGAAATAAGGAGGAGAACAATGGCCATTGCGAAGCAAGTGCTGCTGAAAGTGCCATCAATGAAGAGTCAAGCCAACAGGAATTGTTTGACCATGGATATCCTAGTTGTGGAGGAAGAAATTTTGAAGGAGCTAGCCATTTAAGATTGTCCTCAAACTGCACCTGTGATTTTTTTGAATTTGTGCGATGAAGTTCTTGTCGTGTATTGGGAGGCCATCCATCATTTTTCTTCTGGTGAGAGACAATTGGCTGGGGTGCTCGAGATGGCTTGGTATGCCCAATTGTTTCCGCATATACTTTCCAGGGCTCCACACATCCATAGCGGATTGGAGAACCAACTGTAATTTAGGTGTTTGAGTAAAACAACAAGAGATAGTTTGAACACATACCCAAAGCAGCGACATTTAATCGCTCATAGTAGTTAGCCATGGACAAAAGACCTTCAAAGCCTTCCATCACATCATGATTGTGACCAGCACCTGAGTAAAGCTTCCAGTGCATTGCCTCTTCTGCATTTGTACTTCCCGGAATGGAATCCCATATCTCTGGATCCATGATCTGCTGTGACTTGAAGATCATTGAGGCATGTGATTCCCTTGTCCACCAAGCAAGCCATGTTGATGTGCATGGCCACTTCTTAACAATATGGTGTGCAATTGCTTCGAATTTGTTTTGATTAGAAACAGAGCAGAGTTTCATGGTGAGTTTCTTAAAGCTCCTTTCATCATCAACAGGAATGATGGAGCCAATGCGTTTAATATGAGTAACAGCATTGCGAAAATGCTGTTCACATCCCTTCAGAAGTTTGGCACCATCTGTAAGGAGCTGGTCTTCAGTACAGGAGTCACCTTGTTTGCGATGGAACTTGGCAAAGGCAAGAATATATCCGGAATGCTCAGCTTCGCTGAAATCAACGACCTGTATTTGGTATGTTCAATGATAATCAATATAGAGAGGAGAGTCTGTGTATACCTGTGCGAAAATCTCATCGTTAAGCTCTGTGTTTGTTTTAGCAGCCTCCTTAGACATGGATTTGAATAATGCATAGAAATGGTGCATGTAATGCTCCTTGGATGCACTGTTTGAATAGGAGAATAAGGCAGGAACCCAGCACATCAATGTCATTGAGTAAGTCGAGGTTACAATGAGAAGAGATGTTCGCTTTCTCCACCAGCCATGGGCAGCATTGGATACCATCCCATTGATGGGTTCACCAATTATTGTATCCTTGATAACTGTGCTGGACATATAGGCTGACTGTAGAGAAATCACAATGACCTCTCGAAACACTCGCCGAATAATGAAGTCAGGATGGGCTTGACTGAAGCCGGAGTATATGTCAAGGAAATGTTGGTCTGTAGCGGCACCTTTTTTGCCTGATGATTTCCTGATTTTATTGCGTTCATACTGCACTCTTCCAGCATTCATCAATGATGTGGCTAGATCAGCCACAGACTTCCCATGCAGACCCTGGAGCATAGGATGGCCAACGATCAAAGCGAGAGCCTTCAGATGAGGCTGCGATGATGCGAGTTCCCTAAATTCCAGTTCTGCTTTTGGTGTCAGATGAAGTTTGTGAGTCAAACATGGATGATGATGATATCCACCATTCAAATAATGTACTCTGCCACTCCAGTGATGCAAGACAGAGTGAACCCTGCCAGGACATGTCTTCCATACCAGATCTCCACCGCATTGACAAGGAACCACAAGCTGCTTCTTCCGTGAAGCTTTATCGATTTTGGGACAAATAATCATGCGACAAGTCTTCTTGTCGCACTCGATATGGCCTAGACAAAGGCAAGTCGATCTCTTTCCATCCATCCAAGTCTCTGCATATGCGGAATGGAGTTTATCCCCCCCATTTGCCTTCATAGACCAGTGAACCATAAGTTTTTTTGTAGCTTCAAATATGGTATGATCCATATTGAGGTCAAAATCTCCATCCAGCCATCCATCCCATGTTTCCTGCAGGTTCGTACTCTTCATTAGATCCATTGCTGTGTTTTTACTGGTGGGTCGAACTGCATGATCACTGGTAGCAGCAAGTACATTGCTGGTACGGAACTGAAGGTATGTTCGTTCTCCTTCATCTTTTGTTTTTGAAGCATCTAGTCCTATCCGAGCAGAACCAGCTGCTGTTTCGGAATTGCCTGAAGGAGTTTTTACTTCTTGCTTGGACATTGCGTTTGCCTTGAAAATTTGCGAGGGGTTGTCCAGCCGTTTAACAGGTCTGGGCACGTAGTATTGTACATCACCTAGACAGTACATTCATTACTGTGAAGCGACGAGTCGCAAAGTGTCTTACCATTTTCATCCAAAACCGGAACATGTGTGAGATGAAATTCTGATGCGGGGTTAAGTCCTCCGGCATTTGTTGGGTTTCTATTGTGATTCCCATGAAGGTTTTCATCGAGTTTGTGATGTAAATATTGCTTGAATTTATGGGCCTGAGAAGTGAATAGATTATTTTGTTTTCTTGTTGTTAACCAGATTAGACTGATAAGAGCACATACTAGGAACGCAAACATTGTCTATGAAGCTCTGTAGCTCGCAGGATCAGCGGTAGATTTTTGAGCATCAAAGTTGAAAAACAAAAACAAAAAATTAATGACACATTTGCATAACGACGGTTCGAATGTATTTCCGTTAAATTGAGTGCCTGAAATGTCATTTTCGTCGCGAATAAGAACGAGAGGGATAGGATTTATGGTAGCACATCTAGTAAGCCTCTTTGAGGATTTAAATAGTTATTCATCGTCTACAACACTCGTAGGGGAGAATGATCTAGCAAAAGGTGACGGGCAAAAGAGACTGCGCATCAAGCGATATTTGATCTGACGTTGACTACCCCTGTGATTGATTTGGCAACCACGCCAACCACGCCAATCAGGGCACGTCAAACCACGCTGATGACAACTACCACGCAGCCACGCACCACGCAGCCACGCAGGCTACCACGCATAATTCTTTTTGCCCCATTGTCATGATAGGATTGCCTCTGAAATCTCCAATGGAGTCGCGAATAATGTCGGCTGTAATCCACACAATCTTGTTGGTGTTGGGATGTTGGTATTGGAATGGATTGATAAACCACACCGAATGTTCCTTCAATGCAGAGGGCGAGTAGGCCAGAAACTCGAACCTTCGTCCCGCGAGCTCAAACCCTTCTGTCAAGACACCGCCTACCCGCTCATCCACAAATAAAATACCGTCCACAGCTGGATCCCGCTGGTATGGCAGCCCGTCTTCATCACGAAACTCGACGCGAATGAAATGATCTTCAAATCCGGGATATTTACGAATAATGCGGTTGGATTGAGTGTGATAAGGACCTCCCAAAATCATACGGGTTGGAGCGACAGTTATATGACAGCACATCAAATAACCTGGGGACAACTTCTCCTTGAAAGCGAAGTATTGTCTGATGCGAAGGAAGCAGTCTCGTGGTGATTCACGAGGACTTCGACTTTTGAGTTCCCCCGAATAGCGTCGCAGCAGATCGCCCGTGAGAATATCGTCTTTGCTGGGGCGCCGCAGACAAGTCTCTTCGACAAGAGGAATCAAGTTGTCCAAATCCTCTGTATGAAGTAAACCATTTAGTAGCAAGAGCTCTAATTGAAAAGCGACAGGCCAATTGAACTTTGTGATCCGCTTTCGCAGTCTATATACTTTCTTTTCTTCAAAGAAACGTCGCCAATTGCTTAAAGGCATGAAACGACGGATGGACGGCGAGATTCTTGCTACACCACAGAGATCGACAAAGTACTCAATGATGTCAGGAGCCGGATAAAGGAGCAATCGCAATGTCGGGGCATATTGCGCGACAACGGCGTGTCTTGGATCAAGAGAGCCAATACGACGCTTGTACTTTTTGCGATCCTTCTTTTTGTCCCCCGTCAATGATCTGTGGAACCCAAAAGCTTCAAAGATGGGCGGAGTAAACGTATTAAAGCAGATGCCTGCGAAGACAAGGTATTAGAATTGGATCTTTACGCAGACAAACATAAGAAACAAACGAACAAGGTTTCCCGTCATGTCCGACGGCTAGTCCCTGAATGTTGGAGAAACTGACAGTTATAGAACAGCAGGTGTATTCCTTCATTTCGTCGCCGAGCTAAGCAGTTGCTTGAGAAACTTCTCTGATTTTTGTCATAGAACACATACATTTATACGAATCGCCTTGCACGCATAATCAAAAGTCAACCAGACGGTACGTTCGCTTTCCCACTCGATGGAATACTCGCGCAGTGCCGGCGGAGCCCCAGGTGATGTAGGATATGACGGATAATGAAGTACGCCAAACTGTACGGCATCCACGCAAATTTGGCCTCGTAACTTTTGGCACTTGTCATCGTACTCGTCCTCGAGTGCCGGGTCGATGAAAGGTGTACGTTCCAAGGCCCAAGCATCCCTAGGAGTCAACTCACTTCTCCTACCCAGCCTGATTTTCTTTTTTTGGATCCGTATGGGTGTCGTTTTTGCCCAGTTGTAAAACCTGTTTCCAATCTCTTTGGTTGGAAGTTGTACCATGCCCGTCCCATCGTTGCGCATGCCCATTTTTTCGTTCAAGTTCAAGATCACCTTGAAATTGAAAAGGCGCCCGTTATCGATTCGACGGAATTCTGGTGAATGAAGGACCTTGGAAAGTTCTTTCGTGACATCCCGATCACTGACAGTGGTGGGGAGGCCCAGTAGACCGACATTCATGACTGTTGGGAGTCAGGAAGGGAGCGACTTCGGAGACGCAAGTTATCAGAAATATGCCTGATGTAATCGATAGTCATCACGGTAAACAATGGACCACAAGCTCCAGCGGCAAAGTAGCTTTAAAGTAGTAGTAAGCCTGAGAGAAACCATAAGCGCGAACACAGCCACTGTTGACGGCCGGCCAATATAAGACGGCGGCCCTTCTTGAAGTTGTTTCGAACTATCATCGTAACCATTACTATCACACTTTTATCATGTCCACTCTTTCAACAACTATTATATCTGACGCTTTTTGGTTCGAAGATGGAAATATTGTGCTCATCGCGACCAACGTCGCTTTCAAAGTCCACCGAGGCCAGCTTTCACGCCATTCGGAAGTCTTTGAAGGATTGTTCGATTTACCTCAACCGCCTAAAGAAGTCAACGACATTTACGATGGTACTCCTTTCGTCGAGCTTCATGACTCCGCCCAGGACGTTGGGTATTTCCTCGGCGCCCTCTATGATGGACTGTACGCCCAACTGAAATCCCACCTTTCGTCATCTCACTAATTGAACAGGTATTCTATGAAAACCTCCGCCTCAGGCTTTGCCCGCATCTCTGCTGTACTTCGCTTGTCGACAAAATACCTTGTTGAGCATCTACGCGTGCAATGCATGACGCGGTTGACGCAGGACTGGCCTATAACCCTCGCCGGATGGGACCTTCGAGAACAGCAGGCTACCGACGAGAACGGGCGATATTTGCCTCGTGAACGTACCTGTCACCCTATCCACGTTATCAGCCTCTCCATCGAGCTTGGACTCATCAAATTTCTACCTGCTGCATTCTACGATCTCTGTCGCTACGGCCCGAGCAAGATTGTTGCTGGCTGTCCTTCTGTATCTGATCCTTCCTCAGCGGTAACCCTTTCAACTGACGTTCTCCGGCGCACTCTACGGGGACGCGAAATTGGACAACAGTATACGGCGCGTTTCGTCTTGGAGGAGATACAAGGACGTACACCCTCCGCCGATTGCCCGCACCCGGACTTATGCATCCAGGCCTTCTACCATATCACGCTCAATTTACTGAGGGCCGTAGGTGGGATTGCTTGTGGGCGTGATGCCGATCCGCTTTTCACTCTTATACAAGGCATGGGTATGCCAGATCGGAACGACTTTTCAGACGGCCAGAAAGAGTGCATGTTGAGAATATGTGGGATGTGTAAAGCGGAATTCATCGATGACTGTGCAAAAGCGAGAGGGGAGGTTTGGGGATTACTAGGTACCTGGTTTGGTTTGGAGGGATGATTGCATTTTCTAGCTGCAAGGGCGTATTTGTTGTCTTGCACGCTTTTCAAATAGCTATGCTTTCTCGACAACAACAGAAAGCGGGTGAGTTTCTATGAAGGTGCGATGCTAGGAGATCAGATTGCGCTTATCTGAGTATTGATTAAAAAACCTGTGCTGAAAAAAGGGAACCTGTTCCTTATTGTGAAAAACGCACCGGCCTCTGTACATGTAGTGGTTTAAGCATTCAGCTTGAGTTGGTGGGTTGCTACTAATGCGTTTTAGGTATGGTACTCTGCTAAGTGGATCTTTTATGTACAGAAAAGTCATAAACTTGCGTACTTCAATTACGAGTTGATTATAACCTACCGTAGGGTATCAGACAGCTCGACATCGTCCGTGTACGTTTCCTCTGTAGAATGGAGTCGACGCTGCTTGAAGATGAGCAGCATGACCCGGTTGCACAAGATCGAATGGAAGATGCGCTGGTAGCAACCGAGAGAGGCTGTGAGACTAGGGTCCCATATGGGGACAAGGATATTGGCGAGGGATATAATGAAGATGCATACGTAGAAGAGCATCCCCGAGGCGTATAACTCTATAAGGAAAGGATGGGTCGACCGACGAAGGTGCTCTATGCCCTTGAAAAGCGTGGGCAAAGCAACGATCGTATCTGTAACGAGTATAAGGATATATGCCACCGCTATGATATTTGAAGAAGATGTATTTATGCAGCCAGGCTCATTGGGCAATGTAACGACTGTAAAAATCATAAGTGTCAAGCTCTCTGCTGGACGTACAAGACATGCTGCCCACATTGAGTCGTTTTGGTTGCTATAGCGATGCAAATCATCGCTGGTATGAAGCAGAAGATCCCAGTCCCGACAAAAGACCAGAATATTACCCTGCTCCTATCCCATATCGCATAGGTACGAATCATAAGGATCACCTGCGATATGAAAATCCCAATGAGCACGAACGGGCCTACAACGCTATAAAATCGGCGACACAGGGCGGGAGTGGCCGTTTGCTGGATCCAGTTCATGGCCAGCGTCGTATCGACCAAGGGTGAGTAGCGGTTCATTGCGAACAGCAGTAGACGCGGGTGTAAGGGTCGGGGAAGCCATACATAATTAATCTCAGTGGGGAGGAGGAGGAGCATGTCATAGACGAGCACAGTCGCGCACGCGGTTTGAGAATAGGATGTGAAAAACAGCGCGAACCTCTGTAAGAATGTAAGTGAAAGTGACTGCGCAGATGAGGAAAATAAGATGAAGAAGAACATACCGCCAATGACATGCTGCTGAAACAATTGGGCACAAAACTTTGTTGTTCACCGCCAATTTTCGATTTTGCTTCAATGCGTACACTCAGAGGAAGTGGGCATGGAGAGGGTGGACCTCCCATAGAGAGTACTACCGGTCCTTTTAACGCCTGCGTCAGCCCTGAGATGATCCACAAGCGACGGAATGAACACTCCGTAGACGACGACGTCCACTTCTCCGCTAACTCTCCACAGCTCAGCGGAGACTAGTTATCTTGCGCCAGGCAAAATAGGCAGAGAATCAGAACGTTTTGGAAGTATGAAATGCGTTTTCTCCACATAGCAGACAGCCGTCGGCATTTTTACTACGCGAGATCAAAGTTTTTACCTTTTTTCTATACATTCCGAGTTGATTATGACAACCAGGCTTGGTTACGGTCATCGCCCAACTGTGACTCGGAGCGCCCACTGTTTCTGCATCCGTTCTCAAAAAAATATTTTAGTCCTGAGAAATAAACACTGGTGTTCCTTCAATTCACTTATACACAAAGCCGAGGCACGCGGCGCTGCATCTCTCCGTCATTCTGGAAAAGAGTAGAAATGTGACAAATAGAAACAACGCAACCCTGGAGGGACTTGCAGTGTGAGCACAATTCTTCGTAGGGTCAGATCGAGAGACTTACGACCAGGGGTAGAGAAACAAGGAGCCAACCAGCTATGGTTTCCGGCTTTGCATAATAGTGCTTTGACAGATATTGAGGACGACCTGTTCTTCGCCGCGCACACGACAACATTCAATGACGCGGGGATATTCTTCCTCCGATCCGACCATGGAAAGATGAGCCACATGCTTCGACACGAATACCTGACTGCGATGCGGGATCGAGCGGAGTGGCGAGTAACGGAAGAGCCCTAAGCGGCCCGGAAGCTGTTTCCCACCTTTCTGAACGTACATAATCATATAACCTTTGCTGTGCAATCCACGGCCCCGGTCCTTCGAGCCACAGGACAAAGGCCTAGTTTTCTACTTCCCATCTCCGAAAAAGACAAGCTATCTTTTTAAAAAAGTTTCAGGAGTACCCGCAAAGTACATGGATGCATCACCGGGTCTGAAGGAACAATGATTAGTACAAAGTTCTCAATGGAAACAGGAAAGTCCAATTCTCACCACGGCGACATATACTTAATTACAAATCTCCAGTAACAGCAAAATACAGATCTCTTCTGGAGCCAGTGACGCGTGAGCATCACTGCGATTCGTATCAGGGTTACATATTGCTTCAAGTGAAAAACAGTCGACTGGGCACATGCACTCTACTGGGAAAGGTAAGCCATACGTTTGTCCGTAACTGGAATGAAGGTAGGACTGCTTTGAGCAGAGTTCAGAGGTTCCCTGGAGATGTTCTGAGAGACGACGTTATGGTAGTGCACCATGACTGCGACCATCAGTGACATCGGCCACAATCGCAGTGGCGTCAAAGTTTGACAGAAAGACCTATAATGTATATTTAGTACATTTACAACATGTTGCCAGAATCTTAGTTTGGTCTGTTCCATTGTTTCCCATCGAGCATGAATCTATTGTAGTCTATAGACCCGTCAGCCAAAGCGCCATTATGAGATAACTCTTGAGTTTATCAGCATCTGGGCCCTTGCGAGAGCCCAAAGTGGTATTTTTGGGATTGCAAGGCTTTGGCGGCGCGATAGCTAACGTTGGACCTGCACTAATGAGAGCGACTAAGGACGACATGATTGTTAAGTAGCTTGAAGATGAATAGAGATTTTATAGAGAAATTAGACGGCGTCTATTCGTCTATTTGCGTCGAGGAGACTAATCATCCACCAGAGAACAAGACGGAGAATGATGCACCGATGTATTTCCTGCTGGATTCTGGAGACGAAAATATCAGTAACCGGATTCTAAAGGAAAGCACGCAATGGCGAGGACATTCCGTTATAAGTCGTAACGGTTTCAGATGGCTGCTTGCACACAGCTCGACAGTAGGATGTGTTTGGTGCGAGAGAAGAGATGTCATAAACCGCGGACGCGGGTGGTTTATGGCCACTTCGGCGATCTCGGAGGCCATTTTGCAGTTGAAGTCGATCTATGACGGAGTTCAAGTTTCCTTCCGTCAATGTATCATCCAAGGAAACGCCTCTGACTGTCGAGCTGTATGCAAATAGCTATAAGGAAGGAAGGAAGTAAATTTTATTACCTAACGTAGCTCCTCAACAGACATAAAGACAACAACCGAATCTGTCAACATCGGCATCAAATTTTTTTTTTTTACGCACAGTACAATAGTGCATCATCCCTTCTGAGGGAACAACTATCACGACAAAAGTTTAATGGTAAGGAAAGGTTAATCTCATGTCAATGCATAATGAGAAATCTCAGATACGGCAAAACACACGTCCCGTCCAGAGCTAGTGACGCTATGAACGAAGCATTGATTACGCACAACTTTTCGACCCAGGGAGATGCTGGATGAGCACTGTATTTGTTGAAGCGACATGCTGCATACGCCCTCAGTGCTTGGATGTAGCACTCTGCTTTGACGACAACGTTAAGCTCGTACATGGCCTGCTTCGGCTTTTTCGACAAATCCGTACTAAGAAACGTAGAAGTACTGCCTTTTCTCATAACTGGAATGAGGGTAGGACCTGCGCAGCCAGTCGATCCAATCCTTATCCTGGGAAGTTGATCTGTGGAGACACTCTGAGATGAAACTGGCATGTTAGCGGCTGGGAGTATCAGACAAGATACCGGCGGTAGCGTCATTTGACGGAAAGATATGATATACATTTACATTTACAGCATGTTGCAAAAATCTTAGTTTGCTTTGCTCCATTGCTTCCCATCGAGTGTGAATCTATTGCATCCGTCAGCCAAAGCACGAGATTGAAGTGAATTGAACGCAACCGGTAGGCCCAGCCTTTAGGCTTCTTGCTGCTGATGAGCTCCCAATACGCCGTAGCGTGCGCAGGCCCGCTTATCTTGAAGTCGCTAAAGGCCGGAAGGGTACCCTCCTCCGAAACCAAGAGGGCAAAATGGAATCTGTCAAATAATTAAGCGGGGAGCGCTTCAGACAAAACGGACGCTAAACCTTATGTCCTCTTTGATATACGCGTTGTAGAACACCTCAGAAAGATGAGCCTCCACTGACTTTCAGCGTTTGGAGATCATACAAGATTGTGTTGTCGTGAGAGAGGAAAGGAAGGGCGTTTCCGGTTACGATGAAGACCTTTGGGCCAGAGGCGAGGGATCGGAATCCTTTCAGCGCATCCTGAGCAGCACTGTATACACTAGTGGTCACAGTGAGGGTCCGTTTAAAGTCTTCTAGAGGCAAGGAGAGAGGATCTGTTTCGACCTCGGGACGGCGCCAGACGGCAGCTACGAGCGGTTCAGTGTTGGACAGGCATCAACTTGATCAGGACGCACCATTGAACACCACTACGTTGGGGGTACCGAGCTCAGTGGAGACTGTCTTGTACGCGGCAGAGACGCTGTCCGGCAGAGTAATATCGACTTTGACAGGGAAGAAGCCCTCCTTCTTGAGCTTATCAACATCTGGGTTGCGAGAGCCCAAAGCGACTTTGTATTTCTGGGATTGCAAAGCTTTGGCGACGTGGTGGCCAACGTTGGGACCGGCACCGAGAATAAGAGCGACCAAGGACGACATGATTGATGGGTAGTTCGAAGGTGAACAGTGCCTTTATAGAGAAATTAGATGGCGTCAGTTAACCAATACATTAGTTAGCACCCACTTATTCATCCATCTGCGCAGAAAAGCTTACTCATCCACTCGGAGAACAAGGTGGAGAATGATGCATTGATGGACTTCCTGCTCGAGACGAGAATATCAGTGACTAGATTCTAAAGGAAAACACACAATGGTGAGGACATTCTGTTGCCAGTCGCGTAACAAGGCGGCAAGCCGTTGACCAAGCGGAGAGCTTTCCCACGCCTTCGCTGCTTCTCCTTCAAACAAGACTGCGACATCGACGCTCTGGATAGATATACTCGCTCTCACTCACTCTGTCTCCGGTCTCCTGTCTGTTCCATTGCAGGTTCTTCTGTAATCGAATCCGCACTTCAGAACCATCGATAGTTGTTGCGCTTTCGACCAAGTTACTCCCGTTTCTGAATAAAATACGCAAACCTCCGCAGTGAATGTATCTTAATCTTCCTGCTATAAAAATTGATGTCACTCGACTACGCAGCATTCTGGCCAAGCACATTTCAGAAGGCGGGAGTATGGTATCACTCTTCTGGTACTTGACCTTCCCAGGATGGTTTTTCTGCAACGTCAACGTTCCTACTGCCCCGTGTTTATTCATCTGCGGTATATCTTAAATCTCCTACCACTGGAACTCGTCCACGAAGCCTTTAAGAATGGACGAGGTGAGCACATTCGCTATTCCAGGACTTGAGTCTTTAAATGGCTAAAAGTGTATGACAGGTCAATGCTGAGTCGTTAAATTATGAGCGTGAGAGCGCCTTCCCGTTAATGCACAAATGGCGCGACCTTGTCGTCGAAGCACGACAGTGGGACTCCTAATCAGCACTGTCCTCCCTCAATGGTGCAAGATGAGGACGATGCTCAAGAAGACGTCGTGCTTTCTACTATCGATGGTCCAGTTGACGGAGATGCTCAATACATTATGTGTCGTCTGAAGAGTATGTAATTTTCTTGATATTCAGATTGACGTCTGCTTTGTGCTTAAACTCCCTTTTTTCTTTATTGCGTTGCCAATTCATAATTACAAAGCCAGGCACCCCATCCGCAGAGACGGAAAGGACCAGGGTGACGCCATGTAGGTTATCTTTCGCATCATACATACTATGTTTATCTTCTTACGATAACCAGATCCTCTTTCTGCGAACCCGAAGTCATGACTGTCGAGGCTCAAGACGAAAACACTCCCCTCCTTCCACAAGTGAAATGGCAATCTTCTTTGAGGGATGTGTACCAAAGGAACACGGGTTTCCTGCTTATTTCTGCCGCTTCCTTTATATTTTCCATAGGAAATGTCTGCGTTAAAGAACTGAACAGGCTGGACGAGTCAGTTCCGACGTTCCAGGTGAGCTTAAAGTCGATTTTACTGTCCATGTCTGATCAATTTGCGGTAGTTAATCGCGATTCATATGGTACGCTCGTTCGACTAATTCCGAGTCTGTTGTTCCAAAAACTGCATCTAGAGTATAACCTACCTAGGCGCTGTAATCTACATGCTATGTGCAGGGATCCCTGAACCTTTCAGAGGTCCTCACGGGGCCCGCGCACTTCTAGTGTTTCGCGGAATATGCGGGTATGAAGACCAGCTTTGCTTCTTATGCATTCTAATGGTTTCGCTTTCAGTTTCATCGGTATCTGCGGCGTATACTACTCCCTCAAGTACCTCTCCCTCTCAGAAGCTACCGTCCTCACCTTTCTGATGCCAACCACGACCGCCATCGCAGGTGCAGTATTCCTCGGGGAGACGGTATCTGTAGGGCAGATCATCGCTGGACGTATGTCCCCTTCATTGAAATGGCTTGTGCGCCCGCATTTTGACCGGAACAGTGTTCAGTATCTCTGGTGTCATTTGCATTGCCCAGCCAGAATTTTTATTTGGAGATTTGCCGGCAGATGAATCCAGTGATCCTGAACATCGACTGATTGCAGTTGGGTATGTGTCAATAGAACCGGTCCGACAATTCGCTATCTTTATGCCTAAATAACGTACCCTAGCGTTGCTCTAATCGGCGTCCTTGGAACCACTGCTGCTTGTAAGCCCTTGTTTATTTTCTCTTTGACATTATCACGTCCTTAACTTACGTGCCCCAAAGTTACAACCATCCGCGCCATCGGATCTCGGGCTCACGCCCTTCATTCATTAGCCTCATTCTCATTGCAGTCGATCATTGCGTCCAGCATTGGGTAGATATACCTTTCCCGTCTACTCTTTCCCGCAAGCTCACTACTCGAGCAGAATAGCAATAACGAGTACTCCGCTTGTGTTCCTCACGCACTGGACATGGATCGCTCTCTTTCTGACATTGGGTATTACTGGTTTCTTTGGACAGGTGTGTGTGCTGCTAGCCCTTTTCGTCGCACACCATACGACCTTTCCTAGCTCCTTATCACTATGGGCCTCCAACGCGAAACAGCCGGAAGGGGAACAACAGCTGTTTATACCCAAGTATGTGCTCTTACAATACACTTTTAATCATATCCAACATCATATCCAAGATCGTATTCGCTACAGTTCTGGAACGTGTTTTCTTCGATTTCACCCCCGACTCGTGGTCGGTGGTAGGTACCGTGATTATTGTGACAGCAGCCTTATACGTGGCGGTTCGTGATTCGTAGTATGTGGCTGAGAGACATAACTGACCCGATTTTTGCAGTTGTCGAAACGTAAGGAGAAGGTTAGGGATAGCCTAGAACCATCAGAGAGCGCATAATGTTTGGAGGGGCAATCCGATTGGAGAACTAGGGATAAACTGCCGTTCATGATTGGGGCCAAGCACGAAGTACAAAATATTGGAGCATAAACTTGAAGTAAGTCACTAAGGTCTTCAAATAAGATTACACATATACAACGTCGCGTCGTGTCGTACGCCTTCCAGATGGAGGGTAATAGAAATTGAGTGCACCCCCCACCCCACCCCCCCTCTGACTCATATTTTCTTGTTTTCTCCAGTAGGATCTAACGATGTAATCAGTAGACTGGTAGGAGGATGCGCCTCGCTGAGTTTGTTGACTGTTTCAAGGAAGCTGAGGAGTGGTGCGTTCCCGAGGCTACGCGGTGCGCTGAATCATTTCGCTGCAGCCTTGATGAATATTGACTGTAAAGATGGTATAGCGATCCTGACTAAGTTCTTAGCTGTGCTCGCAATGGACTTTATGTCATGAGATCCAAGAACGGCACAGCTGGAACGACATCATTACACGATAAATCGGACAGAAAATCTCTCTTCTCAGGAAGAATCGATGCAACGTTAATTCATTCCACTGGTCTCAAGGAACACACTACTAAATGGGTAGCCCCCGCTATGATGGTCTGAAAGGTACTACGTTCAGTCCAACAACGACGATACATAGACGAGCAGTTCAGCGCTGATGCAACTAACCTAAAGCGTTAAGTAGCCTGCATCCCTAGAGCAATGATCTATCATTTTAGCTAATACTTCTCTATAGATTTAAAGAACGCATAGTCGAACAAGCATATTGGAATCTAAACATCCTATCCAGTTCGTGACAAAGAAGACGGGATTACATCATTGGCGAACCTCGTGTTAAAGGTCATGGTCATGGCGGCGGTGAAGAAGAACAAGAAGGATCTGGGATATCAATCCTGTGCAAGGAGTGGTAAGATGGTGGCGTAAGGGAAGTGCTGCGCATGACCCCCTCCCCATCCATGTGTCTGATTTGCCGTTGTAGCCACTCGATCATCTCTTCATACGCGATTCGAGAAGTCTGAGGTGCTCTCCCCAGGAGTTCACCCATAGGGCCAGGGGCAGTAGATTCGACAGTCGAAATAGAATGAGCGGAGGGAGATGGAGTTCGTGGTATGTGCGTAAGGATTGGCTCTGAAAGGAGTGGATTCGGATTCGGTATAGTCATTGGATCAATGGCATCTTCGACGTTATTCCTGACCCTCCGATCGCGACGTGCTCTTCCCCAGAAGATGATAAGAAACAAGAGGGAGGACAACACAGAAAACAACCCCGACTATGGTGGCCCTCATGATGATTCCCCGATTTGAATGGTCGGCTGTGCTAATACAGACGTGAGAAAGCGTCATTCTCGGCATGCAGCGTCGAAGACTTACTCCCGAACTGTACTGACAAGGCCCTCTTTATAAGCCATCGGACTAAAGATATATCAATGACTTACAGCAGAGACGACGTGGGTGGGACAGCGGCGGTGGTAGTGATGGACGAATTCTGGAGTCTCCGAAGTCTGTAAGAGGGGGGGATTCGCCAGTGAGTACTGAAGTTCTGTTACTACAAGAATGAGGGTGTCTCAGATTTCTTACTGATTCGATTTTGTCCCCATTGTGATTTGTGACAGGATCCACTGGGAGCACAAGAAGAGTAAAGAAGATGGTACGGAGGAGACTGTCGTCTACTGAGATTGGCTCCTCGAAGAGCCTGACGAGAGGGGCTGGCTACAAGTAGAAGAGACGCCAGTGCCAAGATAACTCGTCACGACTGGATGTTTATATACGGTGACAATAGGAACTCCATAACGAGGGTGGATGCTACGTTGATCATCTGGAAGTCACTGGGTCGGTGTATGGGCCAGGGTGGAGACTTGACGCTTATATTGCAGCCGAATGATATCAAAAAATAAGCGCTCTTTTTTTGGAGTGATGTATACAGCACAAGTACCTTGCCACATTTCTTCGCTCTCAGTGATACAAAGTGTACCACGATCTATTAACGAAGATGACATTTCAACAAAAGCCCCAATCAAGTTTGAGTAGTATCAAGCACTTCGTTCCTATCCATATTTGGCTTCTTGATAGTCAGCTGTAAAGTAATGGAATACGGTGTTCAATATTCAGCGTGGTTACGCTAATTTTGGAGTTGGTCAACCTGCCTTATAGTGATCATTCCTAGATGGAAGGTACTTACCAGGTCATCTTCTGAGGCGACATAAAATTGATATTTACATGGTCCCAGTGCCATAAATACCTCGGGAGGACGAACGATAAATGTGGTAATGTCGTCCGTCGTTTGATCACCGCCGGGCCGTGCTGGAGAACTTGAATCACGACTCAAGGACAAGGCAAAGATGTATTTCAGTTGCTGAAATCGGCCAGTTTAAAGGTATGTTCCTCCAGTCCAGGGGATACTAGGCAAATGCAGATAGACATTCAAAAACAAATATGGCACCGTCTTGTCGATGCTTGGTTCAGGGGGATATGTCTGTGGTATTGGTACCGGCACAAGGTGGTAGGTGCGCTTGAATTCGAACTCTATCCTGAGTCATCAAGAGGCATTATGACATCGTTAGACTTCAGGTCTGGAATAGAGGAGTTTGGAAGTCGGAATACGGAAAACGGAGTTACGACTTCCCTACCCTTGTACACAACTCTGTGACGGTGAGAGACCTCTAGTCCTTTAGAGTATGGCACGAAATATGTTTGAATATGTGGATGAGAAGAAATCCTGATCGCGGGGGCATTACACTTTGAACGTCAGCTTGCAAACAAGAGTAAGGCGTAGTAAGTGCTCGCCATCATCTTCTATGCCAGGGGGGCTTAAATGTGCAATTATCTGGGGGCAGAGGTCACAAACGCTAGGTGGACTATAGTCAAAATACCGGTGGACGTCCGGTTGACGAAGCATGTATTCAAAGTTCAGAACGCTCAACGTTCATTAATGCACATTTACGACGCGGATGCTTTCAATATTTTGAAAGCAACATAGTCATTATTACTAACCATAGCAAGTATTGAGTATCATGAGGTTTGATAAAACGCATGCATAAAGGCGTACCTCGGACCTCGTGCAAGCCACACGATAGACGCTTTTCCGTTGTTTCGGATGGTATTCCCTGCACACACCACCGGGACCCAGACTATCCCCAGGCATTCCTTGAAAGATCTCATAGCCTTCACTGGCCACTAAAATTCAGAGAGATTCTTCGTGAATCATAAGGTTGTAAGCGCGGCTTTCCTGGAGTGTCGAGGACACCGAATAGAAATATCGCTTGAAATTTTCGACGTGCAGACGATTGTCAAGGGTCATATTTGTTGGACAACCTTGCTATAGCTGAGTCGACTTCCTAGGCAGATCAGAAAATCTCCGTCCGTCCATGAACAGCCGACGCTGCAGTATGAATCTGACCAATGGCAAGTGTGGTGAAACGATGCAATTCCCACGGTCACTATACAGAAGTGAAGTCCAGAACCGTCCTGCGTCGTTCGGATTACTTCCCATTAGTGGTATTATCCATCCCATAATAATCTATAACACTAAGTACTGAAAATCAACGCTACAGCTTCTGCAGCTCATCATGAATCGAGAACCCCAGTCTCCGTTGCGTTTTTGGTGCCCCACGACCGCCAGTTGTTCTTTGCTCTTGGCAAACAAAACTCTCGGGTGCACCTTCCCAATCTTCCAATATATACCTGCTCTTCCCTTCACCACTCTCCTTGCCCTGATCGTCACCAAACAAGTCCCGAGCTAGCTGTGTATGACTGACACCAGCATAGGTGGTCGGACAACGAGGGTTAGCGAGTATCCTGGCAGGCCTAAACACCGAGTTGGGAATGGCAAGCTTGTCACCCTCCCACTGACCCGGGTCCTCGTCTTCGTCTGTCATGGCGTCGTAATCACTGCCAGCATTTGCGTCAGGATCGGCGGGTTGTGCTTGAGCTTCCTTGTGCTTGTGACCAAAACCTTGTCGACGGTGTAGTCGCTGCTTGTCAAGCAAGCCCTCCCCCCTCTCCAGGTAGCCCTCCTCCATGCCCTCTCTTGCACTTCGGACCCACAGATCACGGCAGAAATAGGCTTGACTGCTATCTAAGCATGGGCTCTCGGGACCGCGAACAGGCGCAGGATCTGTCCGACTAAGGTTGTGGAAGTCCGATCCAGAGCGGTATCGGATACCTTTGTAATATGTCTGGGAAGGATCGACGATATGGGTGCCTGCTTCACAGCAAAAGACCTGGAACGGTAGATGTTTGCCGTAACGCTGAGCGCCCTGTTCGTCTCTTGGAGGTACACCCGCTTCTGCACGATTGGAGCTTTTACTCTGACGGAATTGATCCCCTTCGATATCTCGCGTGCGCCATCTGAAAAGCAAAGGGTTAGCGATTCTTGACACAAAGAACGAAGAAAACAATTTGCACCTGTCGCTGAAAATAAAGTCGCCACCATGTTCCGCCCAATCCATACCGCATACCATCCCCGCTTGGTTGACGAGACTGACCCTCAAAGTTTCCAGGATGTCATTCGGACATGTAAATCCCTTCAACCACACGACCCTATCGAAAGTGACCCCTCTTTTGTCGCGCAAGTCCCACAAGGGCTCGAGCACCGAATTCCGCATATACGCCTCCTCCAAAGGGTAGTAAGCGGCGGCAGGATCTTCGGTCATACCTCCCACTCGTCGAATTCTGAACGGAACACCCAGCAGGGTCAAGACCGCCTCACACAGGTCCACCAACGTCTCCGTGCTGTCGTTACTATCGTAATCCAACATGCTCACAAAGATATTTCCTGTCCCAAGTCGTTTGGCCATTTGGACGATCACCGCAAGCTGGTCGACCAAAAAATGATCCGCACTGTGGATGACAATTGCGATGAAATAATACCGCTCCCGAGCTCCGTCGAACACCAAATCCTCATAGGTATCCGTTTTGCTGTTTTGTCCAAATGGCCGAGCAAGAGTTGGACACAGAGCAGCCACCCATCCATTGAGGGAGAGAAGTTGGTCAATGGCAGAACGAACATGTTGTGCATCCATGTTGGATGTTTCCTTGCTGATCATACTACCGATATAAATTGAGTGAATGCCCACACAGTGGATGCCGATATACTCACTAAGGTACCTGCCACCGTTCCCAATAATCATCTACACCGTCTCTTACGACACCACTGAAGATGTCTTGTCTCTCGTCCCTTCCCATCCTGGATTGGAGCCATGAATGACTTTGTACGTCAAAATTTGTTCCTGAGTAACCCAATTAGCGTCGAGTCCATTCACACAAAAGATTTCCTCACCTATTCCTTCAAACAACCCCTGCTCCTGTATCTCAACATCTTTCGCCTGCCTCGCCAATGTCGGCACCGATGGCGTAGAAAAAAATAGCACTCGAACGAAGAATATTAGAAGGAAGGCGAAGAGGACGCGCCCCAACGACCGCCTCCGCATCGAGATAGCCATGGTCATGGTGAGAGTAGATTAAGTCCTCGCAACTTGATTCAGAGCCGATTATCGGGTGTTACGACGCTGTGGTGCTCGTTTCTTCCTCTTGACGGTAGCGGCAGCGTCTCTAACAGCGCGCCGACGACCAGCTCAGGGATGGTGGAAGTCGAAGGAAAAACGGGACCGCACTCGCGCCCATGAATTGCCTCCTTTTCCCAATCAGGGCCTTTTCGCACGCACGTCTCGCGGTCCGGGCCGATCCTCATCCGATGCGTCAACTGTTTTCGCGGAATTGCGAAGAGCGCTGAAAGCAAAGCATAGCTGGTAAAAAATTGGTTAAGATACAAAGTACAGGTATATTACAGCTTTTACAAACGAAAAATCAACCAATCGTGATGGTCATAATCACGCTGGCATTGATGAAGAGGAAGCCAGCCCTGACGAGTCTGTCACTCCAGAGCTAGACGGGTAATCAGGCATAATAATTAAGTTCGTGCTATCTAAAATGGGCGAACTTGGTGGACCGCCTTGTTTCATGATCAAGAGGAGAATTCTAGTGCAAAAGATGGAATGGAAGACACGCTGGGGGCTGTAGAGATACGTGTCAAAAGGAGCAGATCGAGGAGAAGGAGCGCAGACGCCTACGTTGCGAGCCAATTAGAGAGAGCCTGAATGAAATACATATTAAGATTACGAGGTCAGAAGTAGAAATTGCCTCACCGGTACGCATATTGGAATGAGGACATTGGCCAAGGAAAGAACTACAATGCACGTGGGTCATGTACCGGTATACAAAGAAAAATGACTGACTGAGAAGATACAGATAAAACAATAATCCTAAAAGTGTCAGCACCCCAATCTACACAAACTCTTAATAAAATTCAACTCACCATCTCGGTACAACTTCGCGACCCACGGCGAATATGGCGGACGCACTGTACGGAGATAAGGACTCGATTGGGAAGAACCGAATTGACTCACAGTGCTGTATCGCCTTTATTACCATAAGCACAGCAATGACTGCAAAGAAACGTCATTTAATATCTATCCTCTAACATGTCAACCGATGAACATACCCGTCTCGCAAAACAACAGTAGAAGGTACGCCCCAATGATGATGGGACTCGCATGTGTCCGGCTACATCCTGTTTCCACCTTTCTGTCTGGATAAACAATACTCCCGTTAAACTTGTGTAAAGTTTGATGCTGGTTTGGTACAAACAAACGAGGGAGTCAAGTTCTAGATCCGTGAACACGAAAGACGGGACAGCGGCAACCTCGAGAGCTCCATTAGGTCCAAGCTTAATGTCGGAGAAACATAACACACCAAGATGAGTATAATAAATCCGATCATGACTGATCTTTTCCGCTCCCAGATAGCCCACGTTCGCAGCATCAAAATCACTGCTAGAATGGTAGAACCGTAAATCTCCCCTTGCAACCCCGGGACATACCTTCGCAAAGAAGAATGCCCGCCACTGTGAACCCTACGTCACCATAACGGCAAATCAGGAACATGGAAAGCAATCTATACGCCGGCTGAAGCTTACAGGTGACGACTTTGAAATGCTTAACACATTTCTACATATTTGGCAGCTCAGTCTTTACACCAAAAGTATCCCGAAACACGTACGCACCTCGGGAGAGTTCTGAGTAAATGCCACTACAAACATCATGTGCGATCAGCCAAGTATTTAAGACCGGGGGTTGAACGTTTAAGTCCGTGACGCACAGCTCATGGAGATAAACGCGTCCACGAATGGCAGGTATCGATTCATGAAGAATAGCGTCGCGCGAAATGATAGGGGATGTGGCCAGACGTAGTCCGCCTGTCGGCTACTTGATGAGAAGGCGCAAATGAGGAAAGAAAGGTGGCATACCTCCTGGTCGAGTGTGCAAGCCCAGTCATAAACCTATTCAGGGTTATCAGCAGACCACTCCACAACATGAACCATTTTAAGCGCACCAAAAGCGCGCAACTCGCCACCAGAGATGCACTAGTCAGCTGAACATGTCGTCAGCAATGAAGAGTTCCAGGTAGCGGGAACGTACGTCGATCTGCATAGGTGTAGCCATTTTACTGAAAGGCAGTTGCAATCGCCAGCAAGAAGGAACATCGTCCAGAGAAAAAAATTCTCCTTGGGCTTTCCGTGTGATCTCGCCGCCCATTTATGATTTGATCACCATGGTCCTAAGTGTTAGCAACACGGGTAAACTTGATATCACTGTTTGTATAATCCGCGGATCCCGGCAGGCATCGGTAAGGCCGGGCTCCATGCAACCATGGCAAAGCGAACCCCCAAAAAATACGGACACCGACTGAAGAGCTGGCGCGCCATGCTGCTCCGCGACTGCGCACGGCCATTTGTCAGATATATCCCTCCTACACCCGCTTGATCTGCCAAGCCAAAGATCGGGGTGGGTGAACATGGAGGGAAGAGAAGGACTTTATTCTGATGATTATATGATGATAGTCAAGGTCCCAGGTGTTTCTAGGCTGGACACGAGTGGATCCCAATACATAAAAATAAAAGAGGGACCTGAAACAGGTTCAAGTTGAGACGGACTAGCGGAGGCGAACCACTGGAGCCGATAAGCCACCGCCAAAGAATGTGCTCCCTCGCGCTAGTACATATCGCGACCGTTGCTGTTAAACAGGACCAGAGGCCTGTCACGGGGAAACTTCGGTAGGCAGGGAAACTCGATCCGCCGTCGTGTTTCGCAATCACATACTCTTTAGATTAAGTTCATGTTCAATAATTCTGTGAAACCGAATACAAAGTCACATACCAACGAATCGATCCAACGGATCGCCAAGTGGGGCCTTCGCAGCATCAAAACTTACGATTTTCAGCATTTCAACAAAATCTTTCCTCGCCAGATTTGCATTTCCAGGGCCATGTGTGATCTGCAAGATCGATACCCACTACGATATAATTAGTAGACTAAACACAGAAAGGAACGTACAATCCTAGGTACATCATCTATCCAATAATGATGCATTGAACTATTTCCTTCTCCTAGTTTTCACAGGCTTAAACACCGCATCAGAATCAGAATCATCATCGACCTGCAATGTCGCCTTTTTGGCCGTTCCCCTTCTCGCTTGAGTACCTTTACGCGAAGGAGCGCTGGATTCCAACGTCTGTACGTCGTCGTCGTCATCCGCCAAATCTTGTTGCATTGCATCATCCTCTGAATCATCCAAAAACAGAGGTGGAGTGCTAGGCCTCCGTGACGCTGCTCTCTTCTGGGGAACAACACTTCCTGCTCGAGAAGGCTGCTTATTCTTAGACTTCTGAGCAAGAAGCGGAGAATTATCGATATTCGAATCTGAGTCGTTGATAAGAATCTTTTGGCTCTTTGTACGTTTTGGTGGTTCGGGTGCATCGAAATCAATGGGCTCATCCATCTGATAAGTTACTGAGATCGGAGAGAACGCTGTAAGAACCACATTAGTGGTTGAAAAAATGGGTCTTGTTGATGCTTACTCGTCGCGGGACCCATGGTACTCTCATCACTAATGACAAGATCGACAAGCTTTGGGCGTACCCGGTTAGTATTTTTCTACAAAGAGAATTAGCCACAAATGTTCGAATGACGAAGACACCAATGTACCTTCTTGAATTTCTTGAAATCGGGTTTGCCTTGCCATTCCAGATTTGTTTCAGTCTGTCTGGTCCTTCCCCCATGCTTTCCCGTCACCTCCATTGTAACAATCATCATGAAGTTTCCTCTAACGTGATCGTCGTCGCCGAACTGTTCCAAGACCTTCCACTCATCCTCGGGGTTCTCCTTGTTCAACTCGGGTTTCGAAATCTTGAGTTTGTTGAACTCTCGGTCAAACTCGTCCTCGTTTTTCTTCCCACGTTTTGTGGAGGCAATTGCCTTCAAAAAAGCATCGTCCGTATCTGGCTTACCTAGAGGAGCACAGGACTTGGACTTCGACGGCTGAACCGTGGAAGGTGGTTTGGACCTAGTCCTATCCTCGGCTTGGATAGTAGTTGTCGGCAGACGCTGAACAGCATTGACGTTGTCTACGGCCCGCTTCTTCGCCGGAGGGGCATCGGTCTCTGGTGTAGATGCAAGGGCCTCTTCAGCACCAGCCATTTCAACATCTTCCGAAACGGACTTTCTCTTTTGCCCTCTGCTGCCTCCGGGTACGGACTGCTGAGTCTCTTCCTCTTCCTCCCGGACCGGTTGAAGAGTACCGCTTCCAGAACTCCGAGAACCTAGCGTCCCGGACTGACTCTGTGTTTGACTGGCAGCACCACTCTGGAAACCGCTAAAAGTCGTCCCGTCAAATGTTATTCCGGCTTTTTCCGGATCGCTCGCATCAAATAAAGCCTTATGTTTCTTGTACGCAGGCTCCTCAGTGACTTCGATCTTGCCTTATGGACGCCAATTGCGACTCTACGGTATTTGATGTGTCTAGACGGCGTTTAAGCTTCTTTGAGCGTTGCAAGGGGACCTAGCAGAAGGGATCGGCTTTTGAGATGTGTATCTGTAACTGTTAACTTACAGAACTTTCAAGCGCAGACTCAGTTGCGGTTTCTGGTGGCGCAGCAGTCAACGAATTGATCAATATAGAATTATCGTTCAATCCACTGATAATGGGCAGTCCTGCGTTAGCACGTCTGGTCAACATCTGTATTGGCCTAGTCAATAGAGAACTGTATGCAGAAAGATTTAACCTACCCGTCGCGGAGGCAGTGCATCTTCTGGTGGAGGCATCAACGAAGTTGGAGTGTCCTCCGGTTGTTGGGACCCTGTTCTTCTTATCAATTTCTTGATATACAAATCAGTTCGCATTCTATGGACAAGTTTAAACAACATACACGCCGCAGGGGTAGAATAATTTCCTCTGAGTTCGGGTCCGGTGTATTGACAGGTTCTTGGGATGCTTGGCGAGAGACCGTTCGCCTGACTAGCTTCTTGCGAGGTGGAACACTCGGTTCTGATTCGGGAGGTGGTGCAGACGGCTCATCTGGTATAGGATTTGGAATGTTCGGCAGAGAAGATTCTTAGCAGGCATTAGGCATCGTATTCCATTAACGACTCTATACTTACCTACGGCCATTGACCCTTGAGTGAATATTGACACGTTCACATCCAACACGGTCTGAACTATGTCCTGGGGCTCTAAGACACGTACTTCAAACCTAATGAGCGACGCGTAAGTCTCAAGCAAGAACGCAAAAACGTTACGCACTCCCGGGCGATTTCTAGTAATTCTCGCCAGCTCTCAGACCCAACTGCAGCCACCATAGCATCCTCGGATGCAATAGTGACCATTTTCACGCTCTCCTTCGCATACCCACGAGACAACGCTTTTCGCCACTTTGCACCACCATCTTGAACATTGAACGTTTCAATCGCCCCGTCACCCCGTTCAAGAAGTTCGCGTAATTCGCTATCGATTTCTCTCGACTTTTCACTGACACACATGAACCGATAGTCCTTGAAAATGTGGAGACGTTCTTCATTAGGGTTCCATACATCCGCTGTCTTGTGTTTCTCCGGAAGTGCGGATGAGAATGTTGGACGGTATTTCGAAGCAAGAGGCAGCTTGAGATGGCTTTCAAGCGATGAGGGATCGTGACTCGGTAGACTTCCAAGCCTGAGCACCTCGCTGAGCCATTCCGGCTTGACGATTTGGCATGCAGAGATGAGCGAAGTGGCGATTGATACCATTGCTGACAGTGTTGAAGTGACATGATGTGTAACATCAGGATTAGAGATGTGTACCACCTTGATGCCTAAATACGTCTTAGGGGACTCCCGGGACAGATACACAGAAAATTTCACCTAGTGCTGCACAAGACTCCAGAGATGTGGATGTCCTTCCTCGCGTCGACGGTAGATAGACGCAAACAGGCAACCATCTCACGCTACCGAGGTTTGAGTCATAGAACGCGTTAGCTAATTCATAACCGCACCTAGCGGACACTGCAGATGCCAACTGAAGTATATCACCATCCTGTAGCTCTACGACCTGCGGCCGAATTAACAGGGAAAGGTTTTCCGTTTCTCTCAACCTTGAACATCTTGTCTTTCTTATTTACCAACTGAACACTTGGCTTTGATTGCGGATCAGACTGGGCTAAGGTTTGAGCACAAATTTTGGAAATAGAAGGTCGAGCGCACCACATCGTCCACTTCGTTCTCTCCCTACGATGAGTTCACAATGATGATGCGATATCTTCTTGCTGTTAATCAAAAGTGGCTGGCCTTTTCTTCCTAGACCATATGTGGAACCAGGCTTTAGCAGCTTGGATTCTTCATATCCAGTTAGAGAGATATTCTACAAGCGAGGAATATAGACCTGGCATACTGGCAAAGTTGACTTCTCCAGTCTCACCGTCGAATGGTCCAACGATAGTCCACATACTGACGGTAGGTTGGAGCTGAGAGATCCCAACTGAGCAGAATTAATATCACAGTAAAGTGGGATTATCTGATGATAACAACGAGGGATAGTGAATATTGCGCTGGTGGTTAAAGTAATCGCAAAGAGCGGACTTCAGTGTGACAAGTCGCGTTTGTGACAGTAACGGTCGTAAGGGCTTCTGGGCTTTCTGCCTGCTATATCCTCTGAGATAGAACTCAAGGTTCCAGCTCCTTACACGGTTACACCACCAAACCTGCCCTAACTTTTTGTATTATACAACATCAACGCTCGAAATAACAATAGAAGTACAAAACTTTTAAACTTAACATAATGATACGATAATCTATGCTGGACACTCTCGTTTTGCATTCTCAACCGCTGCTAAGACCATATCTCTTAACTGCGGCTGGTCACGGAATACCGCTGTCAGCTGCTCGGGCTGCATGGTGACCAACGCTGCTAAATCACTGGGCAGTGTCACCATCTGTGATACAGGCGTTGGTGTAGCCATTGGAGGATCGGCTGGTGGTGATGCCTGCGTCGGTGTCTCTGCTTGGGGTGGAGGAGGAGGGGTGACTAGGGCTGGGCTGCTCGTGGCACCCGTCTGTGTCTGGTATTGAGCATTGGGGTAAAAGTAACCACCATTAGGCGGACCTTGGTATGGCTGCTGCCATTGTAATTTGCCAGAATATCCTTTCGACTGAGGGGCGGTGTATGGGTAATACTGGGCTGCTGTGGCGTAATAACCTTGATAAGGATAGGTTGTTGCACCCGACTGCTGACCAGGGACCTGGTATCCCCAATATGCGTATGGATTGGCACCATAGTTAGATGGTGCAGTAGGTGTAGGCGTAGTAGGCACCGGAGACTTGTTGTTGTTTTGACTGGTCGAGGCTTCAGCATTTATTGCTAGCGCTGATACGAAAGAGGACTATGAGCGACCAAATGGAGAAGCAGAGAATAATGGAACTTACGGGGCTCAGGTGCAGCTTCAGAGGGCTTTTGCACAACAGGACCATCGGTGTTTCCGAATACAACACTCCCCCATTTGAACTCCCTCTTCGAGCCACGGTCCCAAAGGACCTCCACAGAACCGGTCTCTTCGATCACACGGACCAAAGAGACCTCGAAAACGCCAGCACTGACTCGAATCTTTATACGAGCCATATCAGGTAAAGCCATGAGTTCGTTTCGAATCTTGTCTTGTTTCGAAGCTTTCTTAGCGGCGGCCACGAACTGTAACAAAAAGTGAGAAGTAGGGGCGGAGTGTAGATAGCACACTACTAACGGGGTTGTGTTGCGTACACAGTACTTGCACCTCCACCTTCTTGATCACCTTCAGGACCTGCGAATCATCCATTGGAAGGCCAGTGACAGAGTCAACTTGCATCTGATCAGATGAGGTCCCAGGGGAACTGGGATCCAAAAGCACCACCTCCTTCTCCACTTCGCGCAAAATCTCGAATATAATATGTTGATCATTTCCGTCTCGAGCGCATGACACATGAAACGCCTTCGGACATTTACCCTTCGTGCATTGTATGGGGGCTCCGTGTGCCTTGGGTCTGCTCTTAGTGCAGGCGGAACATTTCTGTAAGACGCCGTCAATAAACACGTCTGTCGCGCTAGTAGTCTCATGAAATGCCTTACAAGATTCCATCTGTCGCGCACAATTCCATCAACGCCAAACACCACCCTTTCCTTCAATCCGTCAATTCCATCAAATTCGTCAACCCACGTTTCAGGTACAATGTTAGCACAACTCTCGTGGGCCATCCATTTACTTGGATTTCCAGCAGCATCCGTGGCATCTTTGCGGCCAATAGGTGGGTCATGGACACGAAGAAGGGCTTCCCGTTGACGTAGATATGCATAAACAGCATGGATAATGTTCAGGTTCCGAAGGTCGCGGTCCTAACTTGAGCGTAACCTTCGTCGGAACTTTGGTCACCACTCGTGAGGTGGATGGAAGCGGTGCTGGAGGCTTCGTTGACTTCGGGGGTGTCAACTTGACCTTCTTAGTCTTGGGAAATGCCTCCAGCTCGTCTTCGTGTTGTCGTTTCGAGGAACGGACGGTATTCAAACTTGGAATGACGACTGAAATTTCCTTTTTCGTGGGTGATCGCTTTCGCTGCGGGGGCGACGTAGGAGCGAAAAGTTCACGCTCAGCCTCACGATCCATTAGGAGCTGTTCTACGTCGATGCGAACACTGAAGAGTTCGAATCAAGGCATGAAAATGCTCGGACTGTTAGAACTGACCTATCGGAGATACATTCGCAAGCTTTAGCCTTAATTCCTTTGCTGATCCAGCTGTCCAAAGCGAAGTTTACGCTTTCCGCGCAGTTTAATCCAAGATTGAATCCAGCGTGATAGCCCAGCGGATAGGTGATGATAATTTCTCCCGCGTGCTGTACACAATGATTCGGCCTGCATGAAGACTCTGCCAAAAGAGTCGCGGAAGCGAGGTAGGATTTATGACGAAGAAATTGTGGACATTGGCGGCCGTCTTTGGGGAAGTGGCCTGTAGGGGGTAGATTAGGGTAAAAATGCCAGCATAGAGAAAGAGAATGAAACGCACTTCGCATGGTTTGTTCCAAAGCGCCTGCTCTGCCTTGCGGAATGGCATACCAGAATTTGGGTGCTCCGAAATGAATATAGTTGATACTGAAAAGATCCATGTCCTCAACATGCCAGGCAAACGATGCGCGCCACATCCCCCAGTAAAGATAGGGTGTGTTCACACCAGGTAGTCCTTGGCTTGATGAAGGCAATAGTCGCGTCAAAGCAGACTCCAGATGTCCAATGTTCCAAACTTGGGTCTCATCGGTGAACAGAGTCCCTGGTAAAGTAATGAAGCAGGGTCGTAGAGCTTGCATAAGTTAAGACTCACCCTGCGAATCGGCACCATACCAAGCTGGTTTACCCAAGCCACAGCTCCGCCAAAACTGCCTTTCGAGTATGTGACAGAACTCCGGGGTGTAGTCCGACGGCTTTGTGCCTGGTGGCAACCAGTGCGTGTAGGGATCAAACGTCTTCAAGAAAGCCACATCGCGAGAGGCCCGTTCCGCAGCTTTCTCCGTTGTTGACTTTTTCCGCCCAGGTGGCCTCTTCGCAGACGTCTTTGGTTTCTCTTCTGAAGGGGTAGAGGGGTCGAGGGTCGTGGGTTCGATAACGATAGGTGCGTTGGCGGATCCCGGACCATCGTCGTAGATTCTGTGCGTTTCACTGGGCTCCTCCTTGATGATGACCTGATCATCGGAGTCACCCGATTCCGCTTTCACGTTGTCCGAAAAACGTTTAGACCGTCGCGTCGTCGCTTTGACGCCACTTCTTCCATGAAGACCGACTTCGTGGACACCCGGTGCACGATAATCTTGCTTGTCACACATTTCCACCCACTCACGTACACTCATGTACTTCCTTCTCATCATGTTTTCCACCCGGAAGAGGCCAGCGCATCCCTGCATGTGCTGTTCGATAGGTGATGATATCTTCACATTATTGAGTTGTTCCTCCTTGATCCGTGGCAGAGAATCCGACCTAAGGAATGGTCAGGGAGGGCACAAGCCACTGGAGTGCCATTACGCACCATTCCTTCGGAGGTATAATCTTAATGATGCCGCTCCGCTCACCCCAGCACTCGACCTTCTGCATGTACTCCTCAAAATCCCTGAACTCATCCATTGTCGGCTTGAATACCGGTATCCCTCGATGCGCCAGGGGATCATCTTCGGGTGTCAGCCAGGGCCTTCCGACGGACGTTGGTGACGGTAAGGAGTCGTCGGAACCAAAGAAATGGTCAGGCTGAACGACTGGAGGGTAAGGCGTAGATGATCTTGAGCTCAGGGAGCCGGTAAGAGATGACGTCCGCGACGATGACATCGCTATTCAGTGGGCGAGAGAAATGGATTGCTGAAACCAGGCTAGGAGCCCGTGTACAACGTCCAGAGGTACTTGGCCGCTGCAAAAGACAAATGAGGCTGCCCTGCTACGAAATGTGCCGACTGCTGCGCTCGTTGTTGGTAGGAAATTGTCGCTGGAGGATCGTCTAAGACGACCTAGGCTGCCTGCTGAGTTTCAATAGTTGGCTAGATTAGTCCCAGTATGACTGGGTCGGCCGAGAGCCGGTCCGAAACGGCTTGAGCCCTCAGGTTAGGGTTAAACACGTCCATCCACTGTCGCCCACTGTGAGTTGGACAAAGGACGGAAACTTTACAAAGTAACGTCGAAGTGGGATTAGAGCTCTTTCTACGACTACTGACCCCTTCTCTGCCCTTACTCGCAGCTTGCTACCGTGGTCCGTGATTCGCTAGTAGTCCCCTACATGTAAAGTCAATGGCTAAGATTTCTGCAAGGACTTAAATTAGGGCAGCTGGTCTCCAACACGTTATTCCTTGTTTAGCTGCTTGGCGAAATGCCTGTATTCCCGAGCTCAATCCTTGGTCGGATACGAAGGAACTGCTCGCCGCAAGTCTTTTGCTTTGAGCCAGCCCTTCTGATAATCCGTAAACGATTCAAGGGAGGCAGGTCTTCGTGCCATCCGTCTTGCATGAAATTACTAAAACCGAGAAACAATTTTAGCACAAGTTCTTCGCATCCGGACTTACGAGACCCCGTCGTTCACCGTAATCCATTGCTTCTTCCTGCTTTCGCTGCTTCTGCCTGTGACCTGTTGATTTTCTTGTTTGCTCACCACAACGCTCAATCTAGGAAAACCCACAGCCCTGCGCCACCCCCCAGAAGAATTCTGGCCGCGCGAACAACCTGCGACGACGTGGTGGTGTAAGCCATGCCCCTACGCGTGTCCTGTTCGCAAGCTCTACTCAGTGCGGTGATGAGAACATAAAACAGGCGCGGTGACCTGGAGTATACCTATGGTATGATTGACCAATCAGCTTAAGCTCTGGGGTATCTTCCAGAAGGACTCCAGAAAGCCTCAGCGTGTCTATGCAGCCATCGTCGCAGTGACTAGCGAAGGTTATGCTGACTCGTGAAACTTATTGTAATTGCGGGTCCGTATCATATCCGACTTGACGCCTTACTTTCTTGCGTCGAGTGGCTACGACTGCTGTTTCATGAAGGATAACCCTAAAAGACTCAAGTGGCTATCAGAAGGCTGACATATACCCTTGCCTACCGGTACATTCGCGTGGTTCTTGAAACTTGGGGAAAGAACTTCTTTTTTTATTTAAACCCCCCTAAAAGATCCATTAATCCATGATGAATTTCTTCTTGATGGCGCGATCCTTTCCTGTCCGTCATTTTCCACTAGAGTTATACAGCCAGAAGGTAGGTTCAAATCTGTCCATTTCAATTGAAACTTATGCGTATCTTTAGGAACTTTTTGATGCCCGTCCGATAATTTATAGCTGCTCCAGGCCCTCGCAACCGTACTCTGGGCGATCAAAGCGACACTCGATGATAATTTGAGCTAGAGCGCCAAGATTTCAGCGCTTCATCTACTACTCTCCCACAGAAGATAGAGTTTTTGAACGCATGACTGTCTTTCGACCGTCATATCTTTCACACAGTGTACTTCTGCTTAACTTCGTTCTGTAGTACAGATGTCACCGCGCAGGCAATATTAAATGAAGGTAACGATGTAAGTCCATCTTCCGTTTTCCTCACTTCTTTTCAGACGTTCTATGTTGCTTGAACGTCGGAATGATTACTTAAAGCAGGAAAGGGTCGGAGCCGCATTGTGGGGGATACAATGATCATGTAACTTTCTACTACGTAGACGGCGGGTATGGGGTTTCCCGTTTTATTGGTCTTTGAGCTACTTGCCGTTGAAATTTTTCGTATAAGATACCCTTATCCGACGACTTCAGGACGTCTCACAATCTACCTGCCAACAGATGCGGCAAGAACAAGTAAACAACCCTGCCTCAAACTATTCCTTTTCTGTATGATGTTAACGGTCAAACTCTGCCGCTGGAGCTAAGACGACAAAAAAATGACATCTCACTACGACTAAACGCGACGTTCCTGAATTACCAGGGCTGTCGTCTTGTTGATATCCTTGGACATGGTGGAGGATCAGGCGCTTATGTGGCGTCGATATAGTACGAGAGTCTATTATACAATGGGGAAAATCAATCCACGGCAGCGGAAGATACCATTAGTATCAAGATATACGGTTTGGTTTCAAATGTAATGAATCTGAATCTGAATCTACTTAAACCTCTTGAGGGACTTGAGGGCTGTTCGGCGCGGAAAGGAATATCTTCCGGCGATCCGGCGACTAACTACTTTGACGGCTGGTCAACCCTGACCCGCTTACGGGAAGAAAACATGAGTATCTCAATGCTACCGCACCCTACCGACCTGCGGCACCGTAGTCGGAAAAAGCTCACGGACCATCGCTATACCGCGGAATTTTCTCCTTTACAGATTGACGTTTCCAATTGGTTTCCAAAGACTTAACACCGGAGGAAACCTGGACAGCGTCATTGGCGTCCGAGCAAACCGGCAAAAAATTGGAATCCTTACGGAAGCCTGGTACAGCTGGTAAGTATACGAACCCAACTGGGATATAGTGACAAATGAAAATGCGCCGGAGAAGAGGATCATGTACAAGGATAAAAGTCTAGAAATCCTATGACGAAATGATACGTTTTAATAATTCGAGACAATACAAGGTTCCAGAGAATCTTTCTTCGTTCAAGCAAGCTTTATTTATTCCAGACAACTAAATCTTGCTCACTGTTTATTATACACCGTCGAGCAAATGTTACATATCAATGCGACCGCGACAGTAACGACGATTTCCGTGATACCCATGGCCTGTGGCGTATAGTTCCTGAATTCCCTTTTGCAAGCCGCCCATGTTTCGCAGGCTGATCTTACTCGGCAGCAAAGGGAAGCGCTGGCTGGATCCATGTAGCTCCAATATTAAGCTGATGTGAGTCCGATTGAATGGAACGGTCAAAAACAGGGAGAAGGGACATATTGACATCATAAGGGTCCAATCCTAGCGGGCCCTGGTGACCGACAAGGATCCAGCTATCACCCGCGTACCAAGTATTCTTTCACCCGCTGCACGCCTCCAGGGGGCGCTTTTCTGCAACAAATTCGATGTGATGCATGTTCCAGAGCCCCCTAGACTGAGACGACTGCAACAAGGCACTCAGAAGTATATTCGACCTAGCATTCCGCCGCCCTCAGAAAATGATGCGTCGATGCGTCGGTCCATGAACCTGAGATATCGATGTGGCGTAGAGCTGAGTCGGAGAGGCCCAGACCCTCCAGTATACTGGCCTATACCTGGAAATTTGAAAGATCGACACGATCGGAGGTGAAGATCGTTGATCGCTTGGTGTATCATTTCCGAGAAATTCAGGAAAGACAGGGAGGAGGAGGAAGGAGTATAAAAGTCTTTTCTCAAGGCTTGGCGGGTAACAGAGCTTGGATGCGCCATTTGACAGTCATCCGCATTGGATCCGTCGCGCTATAGCACAGCACTGAGCATTGCCAGTGTCTATTGTGGATGGAGAGTCGGGATGTGTAGCTCCGTAAGCAGGAGAAATACTGAGGGAACCGACAGAAAGTGCTGTGTAGACCTAGACTTTTGAGAAGGATCGTCAAGCTATTTCTGAATGAGCAGTCTGACCCGAAGAAGAGCTCCGTAGATTTGACCCTAACAGTCAATGAACTGACCAATCAGAGGATCGATATGAAAGGCACAGCTTAGTCAGCACCCCCTGACATCCTTCAAGCCGACCTGGACGAAATTCGAGGTGTATTAAGAGTTGACAAGGGGATGCATTGATCCATGCCATCACGCGTTCTCCGTTCCTATAAATACGGCCATGTATTGTTTCCCGCTCTTTCCTCTAACTGCCCCGCATTTTCCGCCCACTGGATCGCGTTTCGTATAATGTAACACAGGTTTCTCAGCCACAGTCATTGGAACTCCTGCTGATCATTGCATTATGTCTTAGACTGTCATATTATAAAACACCCTTCGTCCCCACAACTTCAACTCTCCCTCCATCTTGTCATGACTGGTTATGTTGGTGCGTCTTTCCTGTTCACCCTTTTACTCGAACACCTTTGATTATAAGCCTAGGTTACTACAACAATTCCCAAATTATCACTCCGTCTGAAAGCCCAGTCGGAATGTATGGAGACAACAACCGCAATTCCAGCTATGCTCCTGTGAACGAAGGACTTTGCCTCTTACCTGCCAGAGGGTACGCTGGGCTTCTCTATTATCGTTGTCCATTTCCTAAGTATCTTTGTAGGCGGTATCAGTGCTCTAGGTGCCTTTGATTGTTGGAACAGTATTCCCCCCTCTGCACTGCCTCACAAGGCTCACGGAGCTAGTACGTTATTCGTACACATGGCTATTCGCCTACCGCCGTTCTTACCTGACTCTTTTAGCTTCTCAATTTCATCCTTCATTAAAACAAATCCCGTACCATGAACACGGTTCGTTTTGATCATTATTCATTGTTTACTTTTTCTGACCGTTTATAAGAAGGCTACCCATACACAAACTGTCCTCCATCATGGTCACATCACTCCCAACGCGATGTCTCCGCCCTTCCACCGTACTTTCCTTCAGGCGAAATAGGAGCGGCACCATCGTCATGGTCTCCGAATTCTGCAGACCTGCAAACTCCCGATCGTAAGTTGGCTTGGTTCGGTTGATCCTTCGTGATATCAATCTCAAGCTCAGATATAGTGGGATTCTCCTCACCCGCGCTCTCAGACGACTGCCAGAACGTATTTGATCTCCAATTTGGCCACTCAATAAGTTCGGCTTCCACGGAATCAATCTCCCAAAATATGTCGTACTCTTCGCTACCGCAGGAGAGATCAAGACATCAAGGGATCTCGTCTCGTTTTCCGAGTGGCTCACACGAGGTGATCCAGCACGTTCCTCTAAAGAAGCCTGTCCCTCCTGCGTCCAGGGCGAATGATAGCGATGACGCTGCCCAACGCAGAAGATACCCCTGCCTTGTGGCTGGATGCGGTCGTCGCTTCACGAGTCAATATACTCTGAAGGTTCATACAGAAGCGCACAAACCGAAACCACGCGTATCCTTCCCTTGTACCTTGGGATGCAATGAGTGGTTTTCACGTCAGCACGATCGGCTGAGGCACGAAGTTGCTAAACATAACAAGATTTGCGAGTTCTCGTGCGACGTCTGCGGGAGGTTCTTCTCAACCGCTAAGACATTGGGCAATCACAGATGCCCCTTGGCACAAGGGGAGACTCGATGGGTGCATCACTAAATTATTTGTTTATTTGTATGTGGACACTTTCATAATTTATGCACGAGTATTTACAAATTCCGTTTGCAGAGACGACTCGATTGATATATCTCAACATGGGGGTGACTACAAGATATCTACGAATCTGTATCCGTCATAGTCATGGAGATTTTACACACCTTGTATGACCATCTTGAATTTACCTACTGTTTACGCTACGCTACAATCATTATATTCGCTCTTTGTACAATATCTATTATTATGCTCAGCACGACAACACGTCATTCGTTTATAATAGACGAATAATTGCTGTCAGCGGCGCACATTTCGCTGAAAGGTTATCTCCGGCGCCATACACTACATAATACGGACAATGATCCCGACAGCCTTAAACAGTAATCCACCAGAATCCACACGGTCAGCGCATCTTTATAATCTTGCGAAGATCGTTCTTGTTCTGGCGTCCAATTCCCTCAGAGTGATGCGTCATGGGTAGCATCTGACCATGCGATACTCTTGCGGCGTGTGAGTTGGGCCTACCGCAGTGACTTCACTCGAACCCCAATACTTACCCCAGAACGAATGGCAGAACTGAATCAGAAGCTTCGTGTTGCTATCATGTACGTCTATCACTGTCACTTTCGAAAGCACTTAAGCTTAAGATTACCGGGTTTCAACAACCGGCAGCGGAGGGGGCATTGGGGGCCTTACATGTGCTATAGCACTCAAGGACTGTAAATGGCTAGAGGTGGACCTCTACGAATCCGCGTCCATACTGACCGAAATCGGAGCTGGAATTACGCTGTGGCACCGTACATGGACTATTTTGAAGAACCTTGGATTGGAGAAAGACTTTTTGGAGATAACTGACGAAAAGCCTCGAGACGAGCCTGGTGCGAAATCTCAGCCGTTGCGTGTATCGGTCCTAGGGCATTGATCTTACCTCGCAGGCCCCGTATTCATGTTCCGGCTAGGGGATTCAGCATCTGGATTTGATCTCTGCGAGCTTATGTCTACAGGTCAGAGAAGGGTGCTGTCGTTAGTCACACTCTCTAACGAGACATGACAGGAGCCTTTTTCGCAGGCGCGTCCGTCGGTGCGATGACCACCTCCATTTTGATAACGCTTTACTAGGTGGATTCCATCGTCACGATGTTCAGAAGGCGCTCTTGAAAAACCTGCCCCCCGGAGTTAAATGTCACCTGTCTCACCGGCTGCTCAGTTACTCAGAAACTAAAGATGGAATACAACTCGAATTCCAAAACGGGCGCACCGCTCTTTGTAATCTGCTCATCGCGGCTGATGGAATTAAAAGTATTGTCCGAGCGAAGCTGATGGAGAAACTGTATCCAGAAATCGATAGCAAAATTATCTCACCCATTTTCTCAGGGACCCTTGCGTACAGAGGGCTATTTCCTGTTGACGAGCTTGCAAAAAGATGGCCCGGACATCGTGCACTAAAGAAGCGGATGATGGTAAGTGTGTGCATCCAAGGCAGTACAAAGACTTATATGATGCCAGTACTGTGGGAAAAACAAGGTGACGGGCCGTGCGCGATCCTCCTTCCGGACGTCGGTCTGAGACTTAGTTCCTAAGCATGTCGTTGTATATCCAGTATCACAAGGCCGGTTCATCAATGTTGTCGCATTTAGTTCGGTCCTGTCAGATGAAGGTAAACCATTCGATGGACCTTTTATTGCAGAAGCAAACAAGGACGAGATGATGTCCAATTTCTTGGACTGGGAGGACGAAGTAAAGGTTCTTCTACAGGCGAGTAAAATCCTATCACGTTTCAAAAATCGATTTGACTGATTTCGCACCGATACAGTGCATAGATAACCCCACAGTATGGGCCATACATGCGCTTAACCCATTGAATCTATACGCTTCTGACCGAGTTGTGCTCCTCGGTGACGCGGTACGACATATGTAGACGGATTATGCGCGGTGTTCAATCTATGTTTGTGCAGGCCCACGCCATGACACCGCATCTCGGCGCAGGGGCTGGACTAGCTGTTGAGGCACGTCTCTCAACCTTAGAATAATCAGATTCAAAAGTTCACATTTCGGCAGGACGCGTATGTTCTTGGGTACCTGCTGTCCAAATCAGCAGCAACGCTGGAATCGATCTCAAAGGTACTCGCCGCTTACAACAAGATTCGTCAACCATATGGGAACTATATCCTCACTACAGCAAAAAGCGAAGGGCTCCTGTATGAATTCAACGCACCAGGCTTTGAATATATCCGAGATGGCGGCGACCGTCTAAAACCCAGGGAGATGGAAGACATGATGGAGAAGGTAAAAGAAGGTTGGGCATGGGCATGGTCAACTCTGGACCTCGATCAGGAAGAAGCCAAGGCGTTATAGTACCAATAAGGTAGTAGTTCACGTGTAACAAATCGTCCTATGTAGTTTCAACTTACCCACAGCTAAGAGTGGAAATGAACAAATGATACTTGTTCCCGTCCGTGGGAACAGAACTGGAAAAGAATTGATAAATTATAGCTCGCAAAAATACAGCAAAATCTTGCCCTTATCCATAGTTACACCACACATTCCCATAGCGATCCTGGAAAGTCCCCGAAGAACCCCGACCCTGTACTCCCTCTATACCGCTATCTATATATCCTACACCGTAGCTGCTTGAAGCATTGAACTGTGCCGTTGGACATCGGAAGCCGAGGAAGCTTGGACAAGCCCGATCAGCAGCATTGCAACGCTCCAGGCATGGCAAGAGCGCTGTATAGGTCTCGTTGAAAGGCGGAAAGTTTGAATTTCTGGGTGCGACTGTCGTCGGCTGGGATAGCAAGGCTGAGAAGACCTTTTGAGCACCATTGGAAGCCACGATGGTACCGTTATTTGAGTTCGCCTCTCCACAGCGGGGGAAGCTGATGGTACACAGCCATCTCCGATATTCCTGCTGACAGTTATTACAAGACACAAGAGGCGAATAGTCGTCGCGGCCGCAGGCAAAGGTCGTAAGAGTCGTAGTGAAGTTGGTCAATGAAGATATGAGGGGGTTTGAGACTTGTGAAGGGAGATTGGTGGAGTCGTAGGTTAATTGTTGGGGTAGTTGCGGGAGCGGTACCGCGTATGCGATGTTGGGGCAGTACGGCAGGTTGGACAACAGCGGGCAAGAGAAAGATTCTATAGCTAGCAGTGAGACGGGTTAGCACATACTCTAGATATAGGCGCACCGGATTTTGTTAGGAAGTACATGGGACCACTGACGGTGGTGTCATTTACAACATAGGCAGGTATAATTCGTTCCAGGTGTCAAACCGTCAAGTGATCCATTGTGTTCGCCAACCATCTTCATTTGGGAGCCACATTGTTTGGTTGATGATGTTTCCAGAGGAATTCCGACTCTTCAACGCGCAGCCTGTCTGCAACATGGACGTCAATGGACTAGGTCCTGTTGTTTCCGAGAAAATTAGCGAGAAATTGCTGTTCGCGGAAGGTATTGGAGGTATTGAGAGGTTCGCGGATGGCAGAGAGTAGTTTGGATAGGTGGGCACTTCTGACGGGGATGCTTCCGAGAATACAGGGGAAAATATGATAGCCTGGGTTGCTGTGGTATCACCCAATGATGGAGGGTCCGTTAAAATTTTATGGATTGGTCCTATAAGAAGAGGTTCGGTATTTGCATTATAAAGAGATGCAACAAGTACTCACCACTTTCTGACACACCTATTTCAAAGGTAACGTCGTCGGTATCCTCTGCCGACAGGACGCCTCCATTCGTAAATACACCTGCGAAACTGCCGTACCCCTCGTTCAGAGATATTTCGTATACATCGATACCACCGTCAGGCCCCGGATTATCTGCATTCGATGATGTATTTGTAACGAAAAATCGAGCTGAAGAGGCTGAAGAACATAAGGCGAGCGAAACTGTGAGGTTGCTTGAATCTGGTAGGGTAAATGACGACGATTCGTCGAAGGAAGAGACATTGTTCAGAGAAAGTTGTTGTCTTGTTTGCGCAGCAACAATAGCAATGTTGAGAAGGCACCAAAGCGTCTCCGGAAACATTTGGTGGATGTCAGTTGAGTACTAACTGCGCCCTGTACGATTTCACCTCCCACGTGTCCCTTCGGCATTCGGTCCATACATCCGGTCCGCTTCGTCATCATCGGCAAAAATCAAGCTTGTCATCGATATTCATGTCACCGAAAGCTAATAAAGCTGCTCCTTCCTTCCTGTCTTGACGCAGTTCCCTCGGCCGGGAAATTTCTGACTTTCGACGGGTCTGGCATGGATCGCCTCGTTGCACGACCGTTACCGAGATGGGTCCGCAAGGGAGTCGACGTGAGGTTACACAGGCGGTCGTACGCCTCACCTTCATCACCTACGACAGCACCATCTCGAACTAGGAAATATGCTCGTCGGATAGGATACTTTATCGCAGGAACAGGGGTCCTCTACACTCTGGATAGGCTTTTCAATGCCTCGGCTATCACCCGAAACTTTAGAACGATACATACGGTCCGTTTGCTTTTTTTTATTCCATCGTCTAGGCTTTTATTTGATTTATAAAGTGCGCCATGATAACACTAGACTACAAATTTAATTTCACGCCCGAGAAGAGCGACCTCATACCGGAATTGCACCAACGCGTCGCGGATAGAATGTATAATTTATTCACTTCTAATGGAGGCTTGTACATCAAAATCGGTCCGTCGTACCAGCCTATAAAGCACGCAGTGACTAATTCTTTCTTCAGGCCAAGCAATTGGTGCCAATGCCGCTTTTCTCCCTAAACCGATGCAAGAGAAATTTGCGAAGCTATTTGATGATGCCCCCCAGATTCGTTATTCAGAGGTTCTCTCAGTGTTCCGGTCTGAATTTGGGAGACCTCCTAGCGGTCCAAACGGTGTCTTCGAGTTTTTCGATGAAAATGCCATCGCCAGCGCCAGCATTGCACAAGTGCATAAAGCAAAGCTGTGGCCTGCACCAGGCGATACGCAAGAATACTGGGTCGCTGTCAAGGTACAGAAACCTGCTGTTTCTAAACAGACAGAATGGGATCTCGGCGCCTATCGGATAGTCATGTGGATGTTTGAAAACTGGGCATTCGATTTACCGGTCTATTTTGTAGTTGGTGAAGTTTTCTAGTACATGCTTAGGAAAACACTAACTGATAATATCCTCAGACTTCGTCACAGACCATCTGCGGCAGGAGCTGGACTTTCTTCGGGAAGCCGATAACGCCAACCGAACGGCCGCGCTGATTGCGTCAGAACCTCGACTGTCTGATAAAGTGTACATACCGAAAGTCTACGAAGATCTCACGACGAAGAGGATCATGACAGCGGAATGGATTGACGGCGTCCGGTTCAGTGATCGGCAAAGTGTGTTCGACCTAATGGGCGAGAAACCGTCGCGACTAGGGGCGTACACGATACCTTTGGCCGTCTCCCCCACAGAAACACATTCAGATGCGCCTCTTCCCCTTGGACCACTCCGAGGTGGTGTCAAGTCTGTCATGCAGACAATGGTTGAGCTTTTCAGCGCGCAGATGTTCAGCTTCGGTGTGATCCATTGCGATCCACACCCGGGAAATATTCTCATACGGCCAAATCCCGCCAAACCGGAGATGCCTCAATTAGTTCTGCTTGACCACGGGCTTTACGTGACTGTCGGTGACGAGTTTAGAAAGCAGTGGGCTGGTCTCTGGAAGTCGCTTTTGCTCTCAGACTATCACACTGTGGAGCTGGTTGCAAGGAGCTGGGGTGTTGGCCTCCCTGATTTGTTTGCCAGTGCGACGCTTATGAGACCTGTGAGACTCAAGAAGGTAGACAAGGAGAAATTCGCGCGCGAGATTGAAGAGATCGGTAGGATGAGCCAGTACGAGCAGAGCGTGAGGATGAAGGCCAAGTTGAAGGATTTCTTGATCGACACCGATAGGCTACCCAAGGCGCTACTTTTCTTGATGCGCAATATGCGGTAAGTGGTTTTATCTGGCTGGCTGAACTGTACTAATGGATAGCGCTACAGTATCGTGCAAGGCAACAATCAATCCATGGGTGCCGCCGTCAATCGCGTGAAGATCACTGGATATTGGGCTTCACGATCATTAACGTATACACACGATCTTCCTCTCATACAGCGCATAAAAGAATACTGGAACTACGCTGCTTTCCGGGGTACCATGTTTTCCTTGGACATCCTCTTCTGGGCCATTCGATTCCGACAGTGGTTCTGGCTAAAGCTCGGTCGATATTCTTCCAACTTTGAAGACGAGGTTGAGAAGTCGATGCAAGTCTTTGCGAAAGGCAGCCTGGGAATGGATATCAAAGGGGGCGTATTTCAGGGTTAATATGATAAATGGAAATTCAACATCAGTTTCCCTGAAGCAGATAGAATTACCATTTAAGTAAACGAAGTCTGCTAACAACTGGAGCGTAGGGACATCATTCTGGTGAGCCTGACTCGCGGGTCACCATAAATCTACAATGAGATCGAACAACCTTCCTCAGCTCAAGCGCAATCTGCAATGAGGTTGGTGCGGAGTAAGTACCCTAACTTTATTGCATCGCACTGAATCGACGACTAAATCGAATAAGCGTATTGAGGTTGAGGCAATTCAGTTAGAATTTATACTCGGAGGCAACATTGCCACAGCTTTGCTTCCTTGGCAACTAGTTTATTTCTGATTCGATGAGTGTGATCGTGAGGTGCTCAACCACCAAATTTAAAGAAACTTAAGGCCGAGAAGGACGGAAGACTATGAATTGTAGTCTGACAAAGTGCGTCTGACTGATGTTGGGATATCATGTAGGTTAAAGTTGGTAAAGAGCGAGTAAAACGAATAATGGCGAGCCCAAGATGTGCTGCTAAAGTCCGTGGTGCAATTCAATGAGAATCGGAATGAATCACGACGAATTAGAATAATGAAGCCAGTCGTCGAAGTTGGTATATGGGAGAGTGTCACCAGTCACGGTCCAGTCGAGGATGTAATCCCACCAGTTCGTCCTCACGAAGTCAACATCACTATTTTGAAAATCAACACGAAATTATTTATATCAACCGGAGGAGGGTTGCACACACCTAGGCCAGACGGTGGAACCGATAGCCGAGAGAGCCCCATAGTAAAAGTCAACGTAGTTCTGGAACGTGATGGGACACCCGCCCTCTTGCCAGGCGCAATCACCAACAATGTCTGCATATATCTGATAGCCAGGCATAAGAATATAGTTTTACTAATCGGGTTCCGTAGAGAGCCTACTCACATTGTAATTCAGATGAGGAAGACTACTCGCATCACTGATGTTGGCGCCGTAACATTGGGCCAATTTCACCATTGGTAATGTCTATGTGAATGTGAATATCTTGAAGTGGAGGTATAAAGTAAAGAACTACACTCACGCCTTGACAAGTAGCAGCCGCAACACAATTCTTGATACTCCAAAGGTCTTCAGTGCCATTCACATTCGCCAGACAGTTGAATACCTAGGAAGAACAGTTAAGTACATGCCTTGCGAACGCAGATATGGAAAGAGGGCTCACCAACTGTCCACAAGAGGCATCATATTCGAAGTGGTACATTCCGATATATTTGATATATTGGACACACCCTGGTGATGGAAGGTCTGCGCGCTTCTCGAACTCGGGATGTATGGCTAGCGCAGAGGCCAATGAGAACATTGACGCGGTGAGGAATCCGAGTAAAGCCGAAAGCCTCATTGTAGATGCGAGGAAACGTAGAAGGTCGCTGAGTTGAAGGGTCGTCAAGACTCACAAAGCAATTAATGAACGACCCTCACCTTTTAAACCTGAAGATATGGGTCACGTTGACTTGTATTGCCGTATACATAGCCTCCGACCATATGTTCACTCGGATCATGGAGTCGAGAGACGGTCAAGCTAGCCCGCCGTGCCGCTGCCATCATGGATGGACGCCGGGGTGGTCGGGTACGCTAACAGAGTTAGCTTCTTGCAGAGACTGGCAATTGAGGATGACTGTTGGAATAAAAATTATTTCCGAAGACATTTTCAAAAAGCCTCTGTATTAGATCTAGAGATACCTAAGGTCATTTAGCATCCTCAAAAAAATACGGGAAAATTGCGTCTCAGGCTTAAGCTTAAGCGCTTAACAACGAGATGGAGTTTCAGAAGTCAGGCACAAACACATTGGTGCTTAAGTACCTGGCTGAGAAACGAGCCGCTGCCGGAGATACACGTAACTGCGGTAAGTCCTGCATACATTCGCGGGTTATTAAGTATCCCGTAGCGTGCTAGGATGGGTCTGACTCATCCCTCGAGTGCCCCAAAGAAAAATTTCCGATAGTGGCCCACTGGGAGGTACAAGTTTCTGAGAAACGGAAATAAGCCAGTCGAGTCGTTGAATTACATTAGCTCCAAGAAGATCATTGGGAGAGCAAAGGAGAGCGCGAAAGAGACATCTTTGTCCTTTTATTGGTTATGCACCGCTGTGTACCGTTGGACGTTCAATAGAGCGATATTTCCCGTCCAATATTCTATATGCATTGAGGACTGTTTGGAATGAGGCCCGGTTATTCACTTGACGCCCCTACCATTCTTCTCCGCTGGCGAATGTTGATAGTCGAAAGAAGAAAGTATACGGGATTTTCGGCCCGTTCCGGTGCATGCACAAGAGGAAGAACCCAAGAACAGGTGCCAATTTGAATCTCACTTCCACTCAGGGCGATAATCACACTAGGAGAAACGGCTGGAAAGACATCTTGCAAAATATAGAGCTTATTGTCACGCGTTGTTGGCATCGAATAATTCATCAGGAAAAAGACCAAAAAATTGTAATTGGTCACGGCGGATTTTGCCGATCCTAACGAGCGGCCATTATTTCGGGTGATTACAATTCCATCATAATATAGGAAATTGCTTGGAATCCACTCCTGATGACCTTGTACTGTTGATAATTCATTACAGCTCATTTCACACATCCTGACTTGGTCCCAACATACCTATAATCAAACTATGAGAGTGCTACAAGATATGAGAAAGATCAATGTAGCTTCCTCACGCTCTATAAAGCCTTTTACTAAGTACCAAATCATTAAAAAATGAGTATCCCACTTCATGTCAAGCAGTCGTCGCCTGGAACTTCGCAAAGGGGAAGACGACGTCGTCAGTGGAGTAAAAATGATTCAAACTCCGCCCGAAGATTGTTGATAAGTCCCAATAAGGAAGTGGTTGGACTTGTCCTTTTACTCTCACATCGCGCTGAAGTCTCGCGACTCTTGGCTTCACGAGGGGGTATCTCTGTGTCCAAGGTATGTGAGCTCCTCGAGCAGTGGGACTTACAGATGCGCTGTCAGTTCGATAGAGGTATCAAGTACCTGCTGTTGTCTGTCACACTGGTATCGGTCGCTGATGTGGATAGTAGATTCCACGCTCACGGTCCGTGGTCACTGGTAAGTGCATCCACCTCCATCTCTGTATTATGTTCATACCGTCCTAGGTCAGTGTCAGGTCAGTCAGTTTAAAGTCGAAGTCAATTTTGTAAATGTGTTTTGGTGTGTATGTCCCTTTTTGTTGACTCCGCCTTAGACTGATTGCCTTGAAAGATGCACCTACATTACCGGTTGGCCTGGTCCTCACTGCGGTTGCGTCATTGTGTAAGTTCTTGCATGTCTCGGCCCCATTCAAATGCTTACTTGTATCCCCTCTTAGCCAAGGGTACCATGGAGCGATAAGGGCCGTTGTTTTCCAGTAGTACAACCAAGAGTGGAGGGATTCATTACAGTGTCTAGTATATGTAGCTGGTTTTATGTATTTGCCGAACGCAATATACTATATTTTTATCATTTCTACTTGCCGTGATTTGTGTGATTGTGATCAAATGTGTTTTCGTTGTCAGTAAAATGTGGTGGACTTGTGAGCATATGAGAAGGGCATCGGGATAGTATTACAATAGCATCACAATGGTATATTAATGTGCGAGTTTCAGTTGTGATAGATCCCAAGGGATTATGTATATCATAATGCATTTTGAATATTGTGACATATTCCGATCTCGCAGTCTTTTCCCTGATGAATTGTCATTTATTATTAAAATCTATAATAACATGAACAAGTTGTACCGTGACATTGCTGTCAATCACAAAAAAAAAAAAAAGACACACTGAACCAACTCTGCGTCTTGCTTAGAGGCGGAGAGTCTACGAAGGATATTGATAAGAGTCTTGCTTTGAACGTGCAGGCCCCAGACGTTGGAGGCGGCAGTCCAGAGGTGCACTGCCGGCATTTCTTTTGGTGATAGGAGGGCGTTGGGATTCTATGAGTCTTTTGTGATATTGAGGCGGCTCAGCAGGGCGAGAGTTATGTACTTGTTCGCTGATTCCAAGCCGACTCAGCGGAACTCGAGGAAAGTGACATGAAAAGGTCATTATAGAACAGATGTTATCTAGCACCAGAACAGAATTCAGTAGATGACGGGTCATGCAACAAGCGCTGTAAAATCTATCTTCATGTAGTCAACTTTACTCGTTGTCCTGGCAATCAGAATTCAAGCGTGACTTTGAGATACGAGAGACTAAGTGCACGTGCGAGGCAACGCGACAGGAGACGAAGGTGGTCCAACCGAACTTGAAGAAACTTACTTAGAAATGCCATGGAAATGTATTCTTATAAAGTGTATCTGATCAATATTGGGGTATCAAGTAGTCAAAGGTGTTAGAAAAGAAAGAGTAAAGCGAATAATGGCAAGTCCAAGATGTGCCACTAAAGTCGGTGGTGCATCAAGATACACTTCAATACGAGTAAGAATAATGAAGCCAATCGTCAAAGTTACTGTATGGGAGAGTGTCTCCAGTCAAGGTCCAGTCGAGGATGTAATCCCACCAGTTCGTCCTCACGAAGTCAACATCACTATTTATGAAAGTCAACACGAAATTATTTAAATTGACAGGAGAAGAATGTTACGCACCTAGGCCATATGGTGGAGCCGATAGCCGAGAGAGCCCCATAGTAAAAGTCAACGTAGTTTTGGAACGTGATGGGACATCCGCCCTCTTGCCAGGCGCAATCACCGACGATGCTTGCATATATCTGAATGTCATTCATAAGAATACAATCTTGCTGACCGAATTCCGGGGAGGGCCTACTTACATTGTAATTCAGATGAGGAAGATCAGTCATATTACCGAGGTTGGCGTCGTAACATTGTGCCAGCTCCACGACTGGATATGTCTATGCGGACGTGAATATCTTGAAGTGAAGGTATAGATTAAAGAACAACACTCACGCCTTGACAGGTAGCGGCAGCAACGCAACTATTGATACTCCACAAATCCCCACTACCATTCAGATTCGCCATACAGTTACGCACCTAGGAAGAATAGCTAAGCACATGCCTTACGAACTCAGGTATGGAAAGACGGCTCACTAATTGTGCACAAGAGGCATCGTAGACGCCGTGGTATATTCCTAGATATTTGAGATCTTCGGCACACGCGGGTGTTATTACAGGGTCTGCGCGCTTCTGGAACTCGGGACGTGTGACTGCCGCCGAGGCTAACGGGACCACCGATGCAGTGAGGAGCCCGAGTAAAGCCGACAGCTTCATAGTAGATGTGAGGAAGAACAAAATGGTCGCTGAGTTGGAAGGTTATAAAAACTCACGCAGAAATCAATGAACGATCGTCGCCTTTTAAACCTGAAAATATGGGTCACGTTGGCATGTAATGCCGTATGCATAGCCTCTAGCCATATGCCTGCTCGGATCATGGAGTATAGACGGTCAAGCTAGCCCGACGTGCCGCTCCACTATGAACGGACGCAGGGTTATGAATGTCAACGAATGCGGTATCTTGGCAGGACCTAGCAATTTGGCCATTGAAACATCAATATGTTCAGGGGCAGTCCTGAAAGTAAATCGGAGCTGGCAAAGATTGGAGCCAGGCCATTTGCCATAAGCAAATGATGGCCTGACAACGAGATGGGGTTTCAGATTTCAGATTTCACGCTTTACACATGACGAATGGAATGAAGCTTACTTTCTATGAGATGGGACACAAGCAGCTTGCAGACGCGTATGGAACTGCGACTATAGCTGATTATTGTTATCATCCATGGCTTGTTGAGTTACTCGATAATCTAAGTCTCCGTCTTACAATGAGTCCGGCTCGGTGCTCTGGAGAGTATTTCCATCAATGGTTCAGGAGGTACAAGCTGGTGAGCAACGCCAATTAGCCGTTGAGTCGTCGAACCTTGCTCGTTTCATATTGGCTCCCACATGGAAAGTGATATACTTGTTCTAGCCTTGTATCGCGTCGCTGTATACCGTTGTATATCGTATTTCTCTTCCTCTTGGCCGACGAATTGAACACGTTTTGGATTGAGGGCCGATATTAAACATGAACGTTGAAAGCAAAAAAGGATGCGGGAATTCCGGTCTGTTCAGAGCCCGTTTCGGTCAGAATAGTAAAGCCAATGATCGAGATTTGTATACGGAAGAGTGTCTCCAGTCAGTGTCCAGTCGAGAATACGACCCCAGTTTGCTTCTAATATGCTGGCAAAGCTACAATGGAAATGAAGTCAAAATCAGCCAAAGAGGAGAGAATCACACAAAATCAGGCCAAATGGTAGCATCAACCGCTGAGAGCGCTTCGTAAAACCAGTTGACGTAATTTTGTAAGGTGATAGGACACCCGCCTTCTTGTCAGGCGCAGTCACCAACAATGTTCGCATATATCAGATTAACGATATAAGAATGCCATCGCATCAACGCATGCATACAACTTATATTGTAACTCAAGTGCGAGATATCACTTGCATCACTGACGTCGGAGTTGTAGCATTGAGTCAACTGTACGAGACGACTGGTCTGTATAAGCTCAATGTAAATTAGGTCACAAAGATATTGAAAAGGACTCACGCCCTGACAAATTGCCGCTGTAGCACAACTCATCTTGCTCCCCACTTAAATGATTTCGGCTTCGGTTCCATTGACTTTTGCGAGACAGTCAAATACCTGTATAGTATACGATTAAGTATCTTCCATGTACGCATCCAGGATCCGAAGCTCACCAATTACGTGGAAGAGGTGTCATAAATTCAATGATACAACCCTATAGTTTTGATAGCAGCTATGCACTCGGGAGAAGGCAGGTCTGCACGTGCATCAATTTGAGGTACGACGACAGCAGGGACTAATGAAGCGCCAAAAAGTGCTGGCCCTGGTACAAACATCATCAAGACTGAGATGACGGTTAGTTCCGGACACAGCACGAAGAATTTATTTATAGGAAGAACCTCGCGAGTACTTTCGCATTGGAAGGCGTCACGATCCCATATGTTGGTTCCTAGCCATACTATGTTATTTCACGAGTCGGTCAAGGTTTCCCATCGTGGCAACCAAGTGAGGCGAACATCTGATATCCTGGGAGAATAGCCGACAACGCTGTACGTGGGTCGTACTTATGAAAGCGTCTAGCCCGGCACATAGTTGTAAACAAGGTCCTGCCGAAAATGAGGGTATCAGTCGAGAATATACTCCCGTTTAGCCGACGTTCCAGAGTTGAAAAGGATTGTATGAGGGGAGCCGGTCGATGGAGCCAGAAAGTGCTTGCAGTCTAAACTCTTCCCATGATACTCATACGCGAAAGCTGGTTCCGCGACGGAGGTGTTTTACTGGGTCACTTCGACCAAGGTAGGACAGCATTAAGTATGACGTCCATTTTGACCTGCTCCTCAGTCCTTGGTACCGCGGCGTACTCTTGGTGCGGTGTATTCGTAGTAGTGTGCTATTAGCATAGATCGACCTTGACATTCTGCCGAGCCACATCCAGTCCCTCCAACCGTTGTCTCTCTGCACGATCAGGCATCTGGAAGATCGAGACCTTCTCGAACTTGTCTGCATTCCAGCGGCCAGCTACCCAGTAGAACATCTTCCCATTATTAGTGTTGCCTATCAGCGTATACGTGTCTTCTTGGATTGGGTGTTGGTGTTGCGCAGAAATTTTGAAACTGTGTTGGACACCGTTGCTGTCCTCTACACGCAGCTCTCCTCGATTGGGCCCATGTTGCACTTCGGATAACCCCCGTATGAGGCCTTTCTCGATACAGTAGCCCCGGTGCGAGTAACCTTCGTCAACATAGCCCCAACCCCATTCATCAGGGAGAACATCAGACATAGCCTGCTGCCAAGATGGACGCCATCGCGCATTCTCGTGCCCCGCCTTAGGATACTGGAAGAGCAGATCCGCCCAGACCCACCCTCCGAGCACGTCTACCAACGCCGACCATGCACCCTCGTCACTCTGTGCCGCGTAATAGGTGGGAATTGAGTTCGTCCTCAGAAGATAGGATAAGCCCGCAACACGGTCAACGGGATTCATCGATACTCTCTTCTGCATCTCGCTCAAGACAGCATAGATGCTGAAATGGTCCATATTTCGAAGGGACGACAGCTGCTTCTCAAATGCTCTTTGTGCGTCCGGATTCAAACCCTCCTCTGTCTCTCCGCCGATGAGAGACTGCTGCAGAAGCTGAATTTCTTGCATCGTCCACGCACGACGGAACCAGCTTCGGTCACTGGTCATGTCCACAGTGCCACTCAGTGGCCGTCCCAGCCCGCTGAAGTAACAGAGCACTTTATCAGCACGCTCATACACGTGCCCAATAGTGGGAACATCAAGCTTCCACTCTTCTGCACGTAGATCTTCTCTCGTTCCACCCGCCTGCCGCAGACAGAGGACGTCCTGCCACACGTACTCGGCGCCCTTCCTCAGCAGCTCAATCCGTATCCATTGGAGATCAATGCCTTTCGGAAGCGGAACGGGCCATGCTCGTCCATTGATCATTGTCCAGATTGCAACTCGTTCTTCCTCTAGAACCCAGGCATGAGACACGGTCCAAATCATAGTGAGGTCTATACCCGCAATCGCCCACGGAACAACCCTGTTACTATACAAGTCCCAAAGATAGCGAGGTGGAACCCAACGGTTGAGGATGCGGTTGCCATTCATAACATGTTGTCGCATATCTCTGTCTCGACGTTCGCTCTCGCCCATCTCATCCCTGATATACGTCCAATCGATATACCACCTTGGTCGCAGGTAGGCATAGGCGGCCCCAAAATCTCTGTTCGTGGCAGCATAATCGTGAAGAAAGAAATACAACCATGGTTGGTCCAGGGTGTACGTAGTACCGAGAATATTGTTAAGTTTTTCTAGGAGTCCACCTACGCCAAGGTCTGCGCATGGAGTGTCGGCGAGAGAGGATGAGATGACGGGTTTCCTGTCGGTCCAGACGCGTTGCAGAGGTACTTTTATCAACGACTCTGCTCGAGCGGAATCCTCGAAAGCTGAGATAGTAACTTCCGAAAGATCCTCATACCGCCGATGGGCATCCTCTCTCTAAAACACTCTTAGTCAATTTATACTCAATCCATGTTGCGGTAACGCACAATTCTTAACCAGTTCTGCTTCAGGATCTCATCCCTATAACAATCGTACCATGACTTCGCATCCATTGTAGGTTTCCCTGGTTCTAAATGTCAGATGACATTATTGAGCATCTGTCAGGACTTACTGGAAGTTGTAGATCCCTTCCGCCGTATTCCAAGTGCACGCTTTGAAGCCACGCAAAACGCTTGAAGATGGGTCAATTTTTTTTTTTGCTGAAGAATGTCAACAACGACGCGACACGGACACGAGGTTGGCTGAGATATCCGGGCAGTGCAGTGCCTGCTCCAACATAACCCGGTCCCTCCTTCATCATTTCTTCGTGCCTCTTCACGTGGTAACATCATCTTGTCAACAATGAACTAGTTCCGCGGGTGATCATGAACCAGGCGCACAGGGCATCCGACTACTCTTGGCGAGTTCGTTTCACGGAGTTGTCAACCTAAACTTGTCCAATGGCTGCTCAAAACAAAGGTTTAAGCATGCCAGGCCTGGAGCGCTATTGTTGGAACAAAGCATAGCTAGCTCAAAATTGATGTAATGGACGGCCGGATAACCTTAGAAATCCGAAATATTCACCTGCAAGATAGACAGGTCTGTCCGCACTTCTATTGTTTAGTTCATATGGCAAGGAAGTCGACTGACGCCAAGTCATGGTGGTTTTCGTGTAACGAGGGATGCTCGGTTGACAGTGAGAGTTTAGTTTCCGGTGTACCGGCCCGAAGGCCGAACGTGCTTAGTCCGCTCCTTCATGGCTTCCACGTCCAATGTCCGACTGGATTCTGCCTCCTTTGAAACTGCAATAACCGACGACTCCAACGGACAGATAGATCTTGTCGGTGGTCCATTTGCCGTCATCGAATCTGACCCAGGTATGGGCAGCCCATTCAATCAAGCTGCATCCTTACTCATGCTCATACGCAGGCGTTTTCACATCCTTAACGCGTAAACTCGGAGTCAGGCACCTCGAGATCATCGAGGTGTATGATATAGAACCCTGGGCCGTCGACCACCTCCATCCGTACGGCTTGGTCTTCTGCTTTCGCTGGCGAAAGGACACGCACCGGCCAGCCGACTTCAAGGACCCAGCTGCTGAGCATGTGTGGTTCGCGAACCAGCTAAGTGACGATGCCTGCGCATCACAGGCTATTCTGAACATCCTGTTCAACTGCTCAAATGTCGATATCGGGAGGGAGCTGAGCGAGTTCAAAGAATACACAAGGGAGATGTCTCCCAAGGTGAGTATCTGCGCATCTACCTCTTGTCGCTCATTCAGACGCTACAGATGAAAGGGCTCGCCATCTCGAATTCCTCTATGATTCGAAACGCTCACAATTCTCTTGCCCGGTACGTCCCTCTGAATTACCTACACGTATAGTAGTAAATATAATGACCCCAGACCAGCCGACATTCGGGGCGCCGATAACGCCCTAGCCTGCCGCCATCCTCGACGCTGCGAAAAAGGCGAAAGAGAAAGCTAAACGGGGCACCGATCCTCCTCCGAATAAACGCGCCAAGACCAAGAAATCCTTAGCTAAGAAACCCGAAGAAGGCGACGAGGAGACATACCATTTCATCGGCTACGTCCCCGCGTACGGCAAGGTCTGGGAACTTGATGGGCTCAAGTCGGGGCCTTTGGAGGTGGGTGATGTGACGGCGACAACAGAGTGGATGGACGTCGTCCGGCCGGCACTGAGGACGAAGATGCGTAAGTATGGAGGTGGAGGTGACGATGGTGGACACGATATTCGGTTCAGCCTCCTGGCTATTGTAGATGACGCGTATGAGAAAGCAAGCGACGAGTGGGAGTATTGGAAGTCGGAGCGTCGGCAACTTGAGCGGCGTCTAGGGGAAGGATGGCAGATAGCGGTGAGTGGGCATATAGGTTTATACGTCTGCATGTTGACATTATGAATAGGTTGATCCATCACTTCTCTCTGCTGCTGAAAACGTGTTTGACGGCGGAGGCGGACAAAAATTCGCTCCTGATTTCGCCAGTAAACGCAATGACAGGGACCGGCATATATTGAACATGGACCAGGATGCTTTACAACACGCGTGGGAGCAGTGCGTCTCCAACGCCATGAAGGCCAAGGTGGTTGTGGAGGAGGAAATGACGAAAGCACAGCGAGATCACGTAGGCTTCCTTTCGTGTATGTGTTCTTGTCTGAATTCTCCTTGCAGACTGATCATGTAAAACGAACACATGATTACGAGCCATTCTTCGCCGAGTATCTGAAATGCCTGAAAGATGAAGGCGTTCTGACAAGATTGCTTGCGAGGAACTAACAGTTTGTATGGGCTTGTAGGCACTGGGATTATAGTTGTATCGATATAGTTTGTGATGTATTGGTCGGAATACATTAGTGCACAAGACCAACGTTCACAAAGTATTGCCCGAGCATGTGAGGAGTAACTGACTCAAGGGCGAAAAAGGTGACGAAAGTAGGGAATGAGAGGATGGAGCTGCTCATGGCTGCAAAGAACAGCATGTATTACTAAGTCTCATCTTTCCAGCAGAGAAGTGAACACGACGCTCATTCAAAGATAGGTGGATATCTTTTACAGCAATGGCTATGCACATGATCAACGCAGATACTCTATTCACAATACCTAGAAGAGAAAAGGCATCAGTGGGGAGAAGTGAAAATAAGAATAACATGTACCTTCTTTCACCAAAGTCACCTAGCCCTGGAATGATATACGCCTTCTCATTCAAACCCTGGTCGATCCACCCCGTGATCTTGAGAGCAGTTCGTGATGAATTCAATCGGATAGATGAATAGAGATGCTTACCACTTTCAGTTTGGGATATTTTCCACAGAATGTCTGGAGACCTTCGGGAGAGGCGATCTGTGAACGAATACATTGAGGATTCGATGTCACAAGGGGCGGACGAGCTCATACAAGGTTAATGAAAATGATTCGCTCCTCGGGAACGCCATGCTCGATGAGGACCTCGACTGCCTTCATCGCTGAACCCCCTGTCGCGAGCATGGGGTCCAGCAGGAGAACATAGCGAGCAGCGATATCTTGAGGGAACTGCACGCGGTCCTGGTTAGCACAGACCTAATATTATAGACAACCGGCCACCTTGGAGTAGAACAATTTAGGAAGGGTCGTCTCCTCGTCCTGCGCTGTGATAAATATAATGAGTATGCCATAGTCTACGGATAACTCACCCGCTGAATCAATATCTTTCCGATCCTCACGCTCCTGCAAACCTCCCGAAGGCCTGCCTCCATGGCCTAGGATCACGAAAATCAGCGCATGTGGGTGTCTCCTTGACATGGATCCGTCACCTCGCCAGCCCGCAGGATGGACACGCCGCATATCTTGCCTTCAAACCCGACACCTTCGTATGTCGTGCCCTAAACGTGATACCAGTCAGACACAGCGCACACGACACATCTACGCGTACCCACCGTAGGCGTCGTAACCGTGCGTTTCACCACTGGCAGATGGTTCAAGCCCTCCTCGACGAGCAGCCTGATGATCCTGTCAGAGTAGAAGAGGAAATCGCCCCTGGACGTGTCTCTGTCTCTGATGATCGTATACAGGGCCTCCAGCTGGGCCGTTTGGGGCAGGGTGAAGACGGAGGGAGGGACAGGATTCATGTGGGACCGGTTCGTGGGTGCTGGGACCGGTTCTGCGGGCATTATATATGGTGGGGATGATAAGAGGAAGAGAGAGGGGCAAGTCAATGAACAGATCAAGCGCTGATAACCACATGGCCCTTATTCTTCCTTCTTTGTCTCGGCCGTGCTTTGCCCGGAGGCCATGTTTGGCCGATGCCATGGCCAACCAGGATACGGCCAAAGGATGGCCACCAAGGGGACGCAGGCCACCGTGTTGACTTAGGATCTCAGGTCGATACCTTGACAGTTTTGATTTTTCGACAACTCGCTGGGATGATCTAAGACATGTACAAATCCGGTAGATTGTGGTATAACGGTAGACATTCGTGAACGCGATGAGGACGAAGGCATTCTGTGGTTTACGTCTACTTCAGACCGGGATCGCACACTTTAGAGCGTACTAAATGGAGGATTGATTATGTAAGATTGGCATTGAAATGTTCTAAGCTCGGTTTTCCGTTCAATACACTGGGTATTTTCATCTAGATTTGGAAGAAAAAAGAAAGAGAAAAGAAAAATCCGGAAAGCTCTTACCCGTTCTTAAGTGTGCTAAAGCCATTACTATTTTGTATATGTAGCCATTCCGTGTTATTTTTCTGCGCTGCGCGCGCCCGAGATTGTATCAACTTCTCATAATCTTAAGGGCTCAAAATGAATGTCGGGCACACATACTATGCCAAATTGCTGAAAATATATTACCTATATCTTGTACTCCGATGTACACATATGATACAAGCGGTATGTGCTCAAAAAGAGTATCGAGAAACACAAGAAAAATCAAGAAAAATGGAGAAAAGTAGGTACAAAATATTCATTGTACAGGCTCAGAAATAGGTCGAAAAATTGTGAATCCTACAGTATGTATGTATGATATATCAGAGAATATTTATAGGAGCAAATGAGCCCTGAGGAATAGGCGCAAAGACAAAAACGAAGGAGTGGCAGGTAAGTCTCGGACCGATTTGACCGATGGCAGGTAAGTTTGCTGACAAAGCATAGTATTATTTTCTTCATGGCTCGAGAGATGCATATTCTTCAAATTTTTGGGGAGCATAGTACAGGTAATACTGAAATATAATGCTATAGAGAGTATGAGACTTCTGAGACTTGAGGTGAAGCCAAAAGAAAAGAAATACGCTATCGATCCCGAAATGGCAATGGCAGCTAAGTGCACAGCATGGCAGCTAAGTTACCGTGGGAACCCAGTGTATTGGACGGTAAACCCTAAGCTCCGAAACAAATGATGGACGATGTGGCTATGTAAATGTCTTTCACAAGTGACATACCAACAGCACCATGACAAACTTACCCTCAATTGACAATATGCTGTCTGCCCTCTATGCATCACAGAAGGAATACTCAGATATTCTATCTTCCCTGGTTCAGCAAGTTGCAGACACTGCGCCATCGACAACCTTTCCCATTCTCACCCCTATTCATTCCCTCATTTCTGCATTCGACAATGTCACACAGAAAGCCCTATGGCATTTAGCCTTACAGCTTAGTCAAGCTCTGCTTTACATAGAGCCTGAACTGATTGAAGATGTCGCTGGATATTTTAATGGACATTACCATCATGTCCTGAACAATTGCTGGCGAGCGTGAGAGGAACTATTACCCACCATTGAAATGGATCTGACAATGTTGGAACCGCTACTCCTCACTGAATTACATGGATCACGTGGACTTGAGCTCTTCCTCCACTTCATCAAGCAAATTCCGGGATGTTGGTCAGCTCGAATCGACCTTCTTGACGACATCCAAACTATCATTTTCTCACTCCACAGTTTGATACGAGTTGTCATGGCCTGCCTTGATTATGTCGAGCAGTGCGCACATCTTGTCCATGCCCATTTCCTTGATGAGGATTGGGTGGGCTGGCATCATGGTCACTCAGACTTGCATTGGTGCTTGACTTGGGCAAAGTGGTCAGTGCTAGATGTGTCTTCTTTCTTGATTCAACACCCTCAGTTGCCAGGGTACCATCCTAAGTATGCTTTGCTGGCCTTATTCTACTTCACCATCTCACTTCTTCTGTAGGCTTTATGAACACTGGTATATGTAACTCACTGTCAGGCCAGTTCCCGGACTTGAGGAAAAACAGCAGTAGTCATCAGTGGGTCAGGCAACACCAAGGAGTAAGAGAACACATGGAAATATATGCCATGTGCCACTCTTGGCAGATGATGGGTAAGCAGGAAAAGAGGTATTCATAAGATAATGGGTAAGCAGGAGAGAGAGATTTATAAGAGATGTGTAAGTGGTAAAAGTGCTATTTATAGGTTAGTTAGTAGTATTTAAGAAGAGAAAGAAGAATAAGAAGAAACCTTTCCACCAAGTATTAGTATTGAACATAAACGAGACAGCCCTCGCAAGTGTTCCCCAGCATCACAAGATCACCAGGATTTTGTGAAACCAGCATTCAGTAACAGACGACTACGACCACGACAGCAGCACCAACGAACGATCGTTGGTACCCATGATTGAGACGCATGTACACAGAGACAGAGTTTCTCTGCACAACGACAGTAGCTACTTAGTGAGCTATTTAATGAGATTCCCCTATGACTTGAAGTCAACATACACCATAGCATTCGTGCTCACCTCCCTGAATTAATTTATTGTACGACTTTTGTTGAATGGTAAATCTTGTCATACATGAATTCACGTGACATAATTGGAGCCCATCGCGAGGGGGGGGTTTTTCAGTATCTTGACTTTCAAGCTACTTCAGCAGTCCATACACCAATATTCATCACTCACCGCATTCCTATACTTCAGCACCACATGATGACCACGACAATGCCTGGGCCAGAAGACACTACAACTAGTGCCACCCAGCCACATGCTGCACCAGCAGCCACAAACCCTAGCCAGAGATCGAGGGACCCATGGAAGCATAGGTCTGTCGAAATAGCTAGCACAGATTCCTCTGATTCCGGAGAACCTGTCAGTACCTTCCTGTCCGATGATGGGACCCTAGATGGTTTTGACACTATTTTTCCGGTCATGAGTGATCCTATAATTCCACCCAGAACTGAGGCCAAACCATGAACACCTGCAGCACCAACTCATGGATCGACATTCCTTCCTCGATCAGGTCCTCGCATGACCACCCCTCCATTGATTCCTGTGACTCAACCAAGAGTTAATTTTGCACCAACCATACCATTTCAACCCAATGCAGCTCGCACTCCTGATATGATGCCCTTACTAGGTGCATGATCAGCTCCTGCTAAATTTGATGGAAAGTATGACTCTGTGAAGAAATTCATACAGTTGTACAAGCAGATGTGTGCAGTTTACAACGTACCTGATGACGAGAAATGTTTGAAGATTGTGGATTACTGTTCAACAAAAGTAACCCGATTCATTGAATCCTTGGATAGCTTTGTGTATAGGGATTGGGCTCAACTTGAGTCTGACATGTTAACCTATTATGATGCAGAGCTGAACGAGTCTCGGTACCTTGTTAGCGACCTGGAGAAATTAATCGATAAATGGAGAAACTGAGGAATCTATACCCTTGAACGATTCAAGGAGTATGAGATCAATTTTATAACTGTGGCCAACTGGTTGCTTTACAAAGGAAAAATCACAACAACCGAACTACACACCAAATTCTGGTGCAGACTCAATGAGAACCTCCGAGAGATTGTTGAGGCCAGATATTTGACCACTCACCCAAGGTACAATCCTCATAATGTCATTGCTCGGGAAGACATAGCCAAGATCATTTATGCAATGTTCACACGAGATTGTTTTGATGCAGACTTGGCTAGCCAAAAGATGAAAGGGCATCAGGCAAAGCTGAGAGAGCTATTGAAAATGACCTTGTCTGATGATGAATCCAGCAGCGAAGAAGACAAGAGTGATGACTCAGACTCGGATGACGATTCAGATTACAGGAGGAAGAAACGGTGAGGAAAGATGGCTAGCCAAAAGAAGAGAGAGAAGAGAAAGAAAAGAAGCAAGAAAAGGAGATGAGCCTTGAGATCTGATACCAGTGATGAGTCAGAAGATGAGGCTGAAGAAAGCTCTGATGAAGAAGATACTCGCAAAAAGCAGAGAAAGGAGAAACATAAAGCATCTGAGAAGCCAGAGGAGAAAGGCAAGGCCCAAGCAAAGGAAACCACCAAGGAGATTGACCAACCAAAGGATGACACAGCCGAAGAAGTAGAAGAATTGATAGGGCGATTATCCAGAATGAAGGTTAGCGACACAGAGTATTCCCAGGTATATTATCGGGCTATTAAGAAAGACTCATCCATAGCAGATATCATCACCCCACTGATTCGCCAAATGGGGGCAATATTCCCTTCCATGCAGAGAATGAATTCTACTCCACCTCCACAGTTTCGAGATTCAGCACGAAATATGGGAGGAGGATTGAATTGCTATGGATGTGGAAGCAAGGACCATATGATGCGAGATTGTCCACCCATCAATGGGTTATTAAACATGGGACAACTCAGGAGAGATGACCATGGAAGGCTTATCTATCTGGATGGGGCTTCAATACGTCAGTTTGGCACTGAAACCTTAATGGATGCCATTCACAAGAGTGCACCAAGAACTAATCATGTCAGGATAAACATGATGGGAACCTATGAGCCGGAATACGAAGAGTACACTGCAGAATATTTTGACTATTACAGCAGTGAGCCAGAGGAGGACGAAGGTGATGAGTGCTCTTACCAGTTGCCCCAGCAGTCATATGTCATCGAGAGATATGCATCCAGAATTCCTGGGCGAGTTAAAGACCACCAAGCCACCATGAAAGCAGCTTCCACAAATATTCCTGAGAAAGCAAAAGGGATACCTAGTGGAATCACACGTGCATCACCAAATAACCCTTATGGTACTCAGATGAATCCTAACAAAAAAGGGGCCACCGAGCATGAGAAACCTCGTGAACCGAGACGGGACCCTACACCTCCACCGGTGATGATGCCAGTTGAAGCTCAACAGCCCCGTACACACACACCAAATCTAGATCAGGATATCAAAATGACCAACCTGACTAGCCCCGCTATTGTGGGACAGGGTGCTGAAACTTCCAGGATGGGATATGTGGATGATACCAACAAAGGCAAGCCAACACGATCAACGCCAATAACCGAGAAATATGCACCAGGGAATTTAATCAAAACGGCACTCGACACACATATCACTGTCCCAATTGGTGAATTGATGGCTGGCAGTATGGAGCTTCACAAACAAATGATTAAGGAGCTACAAAGCTGGACAGTCAGATTTGTGGAATCAAATGAAGACAGTACAAATAATGCACCAGCATCCTCATCTATCCCTCAAATTAACAATATGACATCCAAACCTAGCCTGCCGAAACCTGAAGAACGAGCCTCACTAGTTGTGATCAAAGTAAACCTAGGACTAGGGGAAAAAAAGTTCTGGGTAAATGCGATCATCGACTCAGGATCCAAAGTCAATATTATCAGCTGACCTGTGGCCAAAGAACTCAATAAAGAGTATCCTGTATTGCCATTAGAAGAAGCTCTATGCTCTGATGCCAATGGGAACCAAGGGGTACTCACAGGGAAATTCAGCAAGGTCATGCTATTCCAAGGGACCATGACAACAAGCGCCGCATTATTCGTAGAGAGTCAGAAAGTGAGCTTCCAAATGCTGCTTGGTCAACCATGGATAAGAGGTAATATGGTCTCAATGAAGGAGCGAATCGATGGCACGTATCTTGTCTACGAAGACCCATACAACAAAGGGAGGGTGACTGAATTACTAGTCGTCTCCAAGCCTTGGAACACACAAATTGATGGACCAGTCCCTGCGTACTACATGGAGAAAGATGAGCTAGAATTCGAAGGTTCATGGAGGCTCCAAGAGGGCGAGACCATTGTACCATCGGGTGCCCCTCAATATCAGGTATTCGTGAATCGAATCACTGAGCCTGGGAATGATGCTGACCTCCCGAAACCAAGAGTTGAAATTCAAGGAGCAGAGTTTACAAAATTGGACAACTACAAAAATAGCAAATCACAGACTTTGGAGAGGCTGAGTTTAGAGTCAGAAGAGCCAGAGAATGAGTCAGAAGATGACTCAGAGGACTCAGACATCGTGCGGGATCAGTCATTCAAGGGCAAAAAGAAAGACAGTGCTGCGAAAGTAACTGAATGGCTTCAAAAATGCCAGATTCTGAGCCTGAACTTTGAGCAGATCACACGTCGATTGGAAACCATTCTTGCAGAGCAGGTTGCTGCAGAAAACCCAGGCGAACGACTGGCAAGGGCATGAGAGAAACGAAGCCTGCTGAATGTACTCTATCACCTGAGAGCTCAGCTAAATCCTTTTGACTCACAACCTACCATCGGATTGCCGGTACCATCGGACTATCCACATGCTAACAACCAGATTGAGGTGTACAACCGCAGAGAAGGACGACACATATTATATCCACGAAAACGGCTGCCATTGTGGTCCCTCCTTAGGACCACAGCACCTGACAATGGAATAGAAATCAGAACACGTATGTACTCACCTCGGGACGTGCATGACGCGTTAAGCAACGAGATCCAGCTATGCGTAAGCAGAATCTCGTTTGCACAAAAGCCAGATGGGTATTTAGGGCAGCAGAAGGACGAGGGGATGTGCAACCTACCTAAAGCCCAAGCCAATAACTTCTCGAAATTACAACAACAAACAACCATGACACAGCCTTGACACAGCCACACCATGTATGAAGGGATTCGTCATCGAGTCCATTCACTCACCCACATTGATGGAGGCGGCAACATGCCTCTTGCACCCCCCAACGACGAACCCCAGCCACGGCCTCTACGAAACTCAGCCATATACTACCCTCTCACTCCCACCATTGCCTCCGTGCAGCTCAACTATCTCCACCACTCATTAGCACACCCAGAGGTCACTGGACCTCAATCCTTCCATGCGATTGTCTTATCTTCCCACTACGTGTTGCAGCTCGAATCAGAAGAGGTCCATGGACAGACTGTACAGCGAACTCACGTGTACAACGTCGTCCTCTCTGAGATCCAAGGACCAGATGGCACCCTGGTAGCCTCACATGAAGGGCATGCAGTCATTTTCTTTTTCCCTGGAGAGCACGAACATAAGCCAGGTTCCAATGACTTTTGGAACGACCTACTGAGGTGCAAAACAGGCTGTCTCGAGCCTGAAGTGCTGCGACAATACGAATCTCAGGACAACAGGGACGAGGAGGATGACGAGGATGAGGGGAGTGTGATGCGGACTGACCTCGGAGATGAGGAGGAGGACGATATGGATCTTGACGACGGAGACGACACTTGGCTCACTGCATGACGTCGACATTCCTGCCCGCCGAATCCTGGGCCCAGGGATGCAACCATCCGAATCACCCCTCCACTCGAAGAAGAAGAAATTCCGGATGACTTGTCCCTCACCAACGTTGACACACATGTGCCCACGGATCCTAACAACCCCTCCACCAGCCACGACAAACATCTGAACCTGAGATGTAGCCCAGTCTCTCATCCAGCTCTGCCACAAAAATTTGTATTGCCCGTCCAGCGAATAATCACTATCAAACTAGACGAGGCCCGTGGAGTCTTCAAAGTACCGCGGGACTACACCTTACGAATGCAAGTGAACGAGACCGAGTTGACTAGGCTGGTATATGGCCTACCCACTGCAACCTCTGTACGACTTGATTATATTGTCTGAACCCTTGCTCGTATTGCCAACAACCGAGGGACTGCCCTCATTCTCCACAACCCAGTATACCTCAATATGGTGCACCAAATATTATTCCCTCACAGCGTAGACTTGTACGCACAACCAACATCCTGCCCACTGGTAAACGTCCCAGAGCTCCAGGCTGGCATATTCGTCCTCATAACCAACAAATTGGAAGGAGATACAGAGGTATCCTCCAAAGAAGAGAGCTCTGATAGCTCAGAATTGCCAGCGAGAAAGGCCCCAGGTATCCTCCAGCAAGAATGAGAACGAGACCGGCCTCCCTTGCCCAAGAAACAAAGACTGGGACTGTACCAAGGCAGGAAGGACTCTGAGGGAAGAAAGAATCAGGAAGATCTTTTGGGTATATCGATACCCATTTTATTTTTCGTAGCTGACATACTTCCGATATTCTCTGAAGAGGGGAACCTCCATCTGCCAGTCCTGTCCCCGGTACCAACTGTACCAACCTCTTCCTTGCTGTTTTGTCCCCCTACACTGATTCCTCCCCGCACCATCGAGAACCTTACTGGGACTCGAGGAGAGAGTGGTTCCGCCTCGACCCTTGAGACGTTGCGCAACCTTAAGGTCAGAAAGGACCAGCCTGTGGAAGTCCATTACGTTACGTTGGACCCACGGCACCTCACCCAAATCAAAGATCTGGACGCAGGCATCGATTCTGACCAAATAAGTGACATTGAGAAGGACTGGGATAGTTGCGCCAGTTCCTTGCCCAGTCCAGAGCCTATGGAGCTTGGGCTGAGGGTGGGCAGAGCTCCCATTCCAAAATCATCTCTCTCTTTGGAACTGTCATCTCCCAGACCCTTGCCCCCACAACGACGATACGAGGTTCCGCAACTAATCATAGAATCATCCGAGACCATGAGTTCTTCCGGTTCCACTACAACGACACCTTCTATGTCCAGCACAGACAGCTCTATGCCTGGGCTGTGTAGTGTCAGTGATTCTGATACCGATGCCTATTCATCCAGCAGCCTTGATGAGCTCACACAGGCAACCTTGAGGTCCAAATACTTTGTCCACAAACCGGTGAGACTCGGAAAGAAGACCCAGGCTGCGCTTATAGACCACCCGAATGAGCCTCAATACTTCGTTCACTGAACTGCTACAGCAGACAAGCTCGGTGAAAACACGGCATTCACAACTCACACCTGTGAGCACATAAATGAGTGGAAACCCAATCTCAAGTTTCGACCCATGGATAAGGAACCAATATCCCCTCATCCCTTCACCATGGATAACCACCAGTACACGTATCAAGTGCTCAACACATTTCAAGGTCCCATCGACAATTCCCCACTCCAACGGGTAGAGGACAAACTCTTCAATCCCTTCCACCCTTCATATGAGCCATTACGAAGCGTTGATGAATACAAGATTGCGACCGTCACCCTCAAGGTCTATGATTTAATCTCGGAGCTCAATGTGCATCTTGACCAGTGGAAGGAGACTCAACCATGGATTAGTCGGGCTGAACTCGAAAAGATTCGTGCAACCATTTTTTGAGCCCACATCGATCGTCACAAACTCATGGATGCAGGAAGGTGGGGCAAACACCTCATCATGAGGGATATTACAGAACCACCCCCTTCTACATGCATCATAAGCTTCTGCGATGCCGATTTAGGGATCAACAGAACTGACTCGGACTTCCAGATTGGTAGCAACGACTGTGAATACGAGATTCCACCAATTCCCCAAGTCATAGCCTTCTTGAAGCTGAATGAGATTCTACCAGAAAAGGGGCATATAGCTGAAGCGGTGCGCTCCCCAGATAAACTCGAGACCTACTGGGCCCTTGACAACGAACCTCTCTTTACCTTTCTTGATGCATATGTCACCGACATTCCAGAAGTCTACCTCAACCCTTGGCACCCTGTACTCGACCGTCTATGCATTATCTGGATCTTCCTTCATTGACTTATTGGTCTCATCTGCAAGCAGTTCTTTTGCCAACAATGGTGCCGGGCTGTTGATCACCTTAGCCCAGAAGATGATGCCCAGCATTTTCTCTACTGGCATAACGATTGCTTTCGGTACTTGGAACCGAGCTTTCCGACTTACTTACAAGGCTTTCATCACCGATGCATGCATGTTGACAGCAAGGCTAGCACCATGCATACCGCTATCCCTCCTCACAACCCACTTCTTACCTACAATGAAGACGAGCTCTTATATCATGCCATATCCTTATTTGAATTCAAAGGTCGCACTGAACTGGCCAACTGCATTCGCTATGCCCAGGGTGCTGAGCCCATTCTTCCAGACCAAGTCCGCATCCTCTTCGAACAAGGCTATGTGAAATCCCTCCTCTACTATGATACAGAGGGGAGACACCATGCGTTCCGTGGCGATGAGCATGACCTTGAATATTATAACGAGGTGGACTAGTCTGGTACTTTCCATTACTTCGTTCCCCGCGAACCCCATTCCAATTAATTATTCTTCAGACCTTCAAACTTCTTCAACATCTCCTTGCTTGAATATGGATGCTGAGTTTCTATTTTTCCCTCTCTGCAAATTTATTTATGCACATTCATCAATTACCTTCAACCCTGCTGACCAACCTTGGCAGGTTTCTTCTAATACCCTTATTGACTCGACAAAAACCCCAACTCAATACCTATGTAACAGAATCCCTGATGGACATTTTGATATAAACAAACCCCACTCCATTCCCTTCCTATTTCGAGAACCTGAATTGACACCTACCTTCTATCCCTTTTATGTACATACTTTGGACTCTCCCTTACCTACTTACTCTGCTATGAAGCCGTTTTTCTCTGGTCATCTCCATCTGAAAGATGAGTTTAAGCCTGCTCAATCTAACCGAAATAAGCCTCCAACCATGACTTTGAGATGTCGGATGAGAATAAAGCAGACCTCAATGGAGATACAAGAAGAAGCAGAGGATCTTTCCAGGCACCGGGCAGATTGGAGATTGTCAGATGATGACAAGAACAGGGTCTATACCTTAGCCAATTATCCCTTTGAGGATGGTGACATTATGATTGTCCCTGGAGAAGAAATGGAGGAAATCCAATCTGATATCCACTGAGCTCAGATACATGCGTTCACCATGTACAAAAGGGTGGACCAGAAAGTAAAGCCGGTATCCACTACCTTTCCAGAGGAAGCTCAGGTAAGGAGAACCATGCCGAGAGACCCTCTGTTGTCATTGGTCCCCTTGCCGATACTACCACCTGAGTTCATACCTACCCCATGATTAACCAAAGAGAGGATGCATGAATTGAATGTGAACCAGGATGAATTCCTGTGGCCAGAAGAAGAGAAGCTATTCAAGCATGTGCTTAAATTGAATGAGCAAACCTTGCCATATGAAGAAAAGGATCGTGGAACTTTTAGCCAGGAATATTTTTCAGACTACATCATGCCGGTTGTATCGCACACGCCATGGGAATACAGGAACATACCTATACCTCCAGGGATATGTGAAAAGGTCATTCATTTCCTGAAAAGTAAAATCGAAGCTGGAGTGTACGAAGCAAGTCAATCTTCTTACCGCAGTCAGTGGTTCTGTATTTTGAAAAAGAGTGGAGCCTTACATTTGATTCATGATCTGCAACCCCTGAACAAGATCTCTATTCAAGATGCAGGATTAATACCGGAACCAGATGAATTCATCGAACCATATGGAGGATGTCAATGTTACACAATGTTTGACATGTTCTGGGGATTCGATGCCCGTAGAGTGGACCTAAAATCCAGAGACCTGACAGCCTTCTACATGCCTTTAGGACTAATGCGGATCACTGTACTACCTATGGGATATACAAATTCTCCATCTGAATTCCAGAACTGCATGACCTTCATTCTTCAGAAAGAAATTCCTCATGTTGCCAACATTTTCATAGATGACTTGCTGATCAAAGGACCTCAGACCCAGAGTTTGATGGTCAATGGAGAACCTGCCACACTGAAAGGCAACTCAGGGATTCGAAGCTTCATCTGGGAACATGTCAATGATGTGCATCGTGTGATGCATCGGATAAATTGTGCTGGTGGTACCTTTTCTCCCAAGAAGACCCAGATATGTCGACCCAAGGTGACTATATTAGAACAGCAATGTTCAGCAGAGGGCAGACATCCAGAAGACAGCAGGGTTGAAAAGATATTAAAATGGCCTCCACTACAATCGGTGACTCAGGTACGAGGCTTCCTGGGACTGTGTGGAACTGTTTGCATTTGGATAAAGGACTATTCCAAAATCACATGACCCTTAGTGGACTTGACAAGGAAGGACTCTGAATTCGAATGGAGAGACAAGCAACACCAAGCCTTCAAGATCTTGAAACACAAAGTAACCACAGCATCTGCCCTTCGATCAATTGACTATAAATCAGAGCTGCCCACCTTCCTGTCAGTAGACACTAGTTTTAAGGCTGTAGGTTCCATCCTGTCGCAAGTTGATGAAAAGGGAAAAAGACAGCCAGCACGATATGGATCAATTCCTTTGAATGATCGGGAATCCAGATATTCTCAACCTAAACTGGAGCTGTATGGATTGTTCAGGGCCCTATGATCTTGGCGACAGTTTATCATTGGAATTAATAATTTCAATGTGGAGGTGGATGCCAAATATATCAAGAGAATGCTTGAAGCTCCAGATTTGCAGTCTAATGCCGCAATGAACCGATGGATCCAAGGGATTCTGTTATTCAATTTTACCTTGATTCATGTTCCTGGAGTCAAATTCAAAGGCCCTGATGCGTTATCCTGCAGAGATAGAGCTATGGATGAAGAAGAACCACCCAATGAATATGATGACACATGGCTGGATGATATAACATTGCTCTCTCAATTCTCCCACAAGGAGCTATTAAAGCAATTTAATGCATATGTGGTCCAACAAGCGGAAAGACAGGTCCCCGCCACACACATGGATCGGTTATCAACACAGGACCAGCTCTTGATTGGAATAAAAGACTTCCTTGTAACCAAGCAACTCCCACAATTGGAGATGAAACATGCGGAGAAGAGATTCCTGAAGAAAGCCAGCCAATACTATTTGACTGCTGATCAATGAATGTTCCATCGCTGTGGTAACAATGTCCCCACATTAGTCATTTTGGATCTGGAAACCAGAGACAGAATTCTGGAGGAAGCCCATGACAAGCTTGGTCACAAAGGAGAATTGTCAGTTTATGAAGTGCTGCGGAAACAAGTGTTCTGGCCATATCTGAGGACACATGTGCACCAACATGTCATGTCCTGTCATGAGTGTCAACGGTGAAGGCTAATCTGCATGATGGTACCCCCAACTATATCCACCCCTGCCACCATATTTGAAAAAGTATATGTGGATGTTATGTTCATGCAACCCTCTGCCAGAGGTTATGGGTTCATAGTCACAGCTAGGGATGATCTCACTGGAGTAGTGGAAGTGAGTCCGCTAAGTCAAAATAATTCCAACCAGCTAGCACATTTCTTTTGGGAAAAGATATACTGCCGATATGGAGCCATTGGGCATGTGGTGACGGACAATGGAGGCAAAGTAAAGGGAGCATTTGAGAGGCTAATGAAGAGGGTGAACGTTCCTCAGGTTCGCATATCGGCTTATAACAAGCACAGAACTGGTGCAGTGGAACATAGTCACTTTGTTCTCCGAGAAGCCATTGTCAAAGCCTGTCCAAAGATGAGGCGAGGAAAGATAAAGAATTGGCACCAGTACATTGACATTGCCGTGTTTGCTGATCGGGTAACTACAAGTCGAGTGACAGGGTACACCCCATATTTCCTGTTACATGGGGTTGAGCCCTTACTTCCCTTAGACCTAGCCAAAGCCACCTTCATGGTAGAAGGATTCTGATCAGGCATGTCAACATCTGAGCTGTTGAGTCTTCGCATCCGACAACTCGCTCGACACCCATCTGACTTGGACTGAGCAGCCGAGACACTAAAGGTGGCCAGAATCCAATCCCGAGACCAATACCTAAAATGGTACAAGCAGAGATTACAAAAGGAGGAATACAAGCTGGGAGAATTGGTACTGGTCCACAACAGCCATCTAGAAATGACAGTCAACCGTTTTAAAACCGACCTCCAATACTTAGGACCTTATGAGGTAGTGCAGAAAACAGATGGCGGAGCATACAAGCTCCAAGAGCTAGATGGGGCATTGATCAAGAAAAGTATTGCTGCCTTCCGGTTGCTCCCATACATCACCCGAGGATCACCCAAATTCTACAAGTTAGCCCAAGATGACTATGCACCTGAGAACCTAGAAGAGGAAGAGATGGATTACCAGGAATCGAAGGGACCAGATGCATCAGAAACATCAGAAGATGAAGAGGAATCTGATCAGGAGCCAACCAATCATACACAAATAGACAAATCACAGGGAAGTGGGGCACCATTTGGCAATTAACGTAAAGCATTCAATTGTCCCTTCATCCTAACCATGAAAGCTATGTGATGAGTCAGAAGCTGCCGACTTCCCTCAACCGTTGCAGAATAAAAAGGAATGTCTTCGTTCCCCCCCCCTCTCCTTCACTTCATTTTATTTCTTCCCAATTCTCAGTGCTATGCTGACTACCAGCCAGCATCCTCCCCATTCCCCTTCAGCCACCGAAATAGTCTGGATAGGCAAAGGACCTTCTGAGACAGCTGAGTCTGTTACCCATAGTGTCCCAGCAAGGCCAATGCAACCAACAACAAGGATCTCCTTGAGCAATTCTATGCCACAGTAGAGTCAGGAGGGAAAGCAAGGGCAAAGGCCACCATCGATAGGCTGGAGGTGTGTATTCCCTAACCAAGTATCTGGGAATAAGGCTGAGCCAACGTCAAGGAATTCATTGCCACTACTCACAAGCAGGCCATCTTGCCGTGAGTACCTGGTTATTTCCATGCCTGTGTAATGAAGGATGATCCCCAAGCGACTGCACCTGCAAGGACAGGCCTGCCCTCCTATGCTCCTTTCCCCCGCCCCCAATACTCTACCGCAGGACGAGTTCACATCGTCAGTGCCCGAGAGCGAAATGGAACTCGCAAGCTACCCTTCATTCACACCATCGCTAATCTGAAGCACATGCAGCTTGGCAGCCGGATCTACTGTCCCATTTGGTATGGGAATGGAGAGATCACCAAGATACTCTTCGCCACTGCTGAATTCACTGTTTTTACAGTAAAGTTCAACAATCTGCTATACAATCAGAGACCTTACCAGGTCACCTTCATCACCTATTCTCATCTCTTTCATCTACCCCCAACTCTGCGCTGGACATATGCTGCAGACCTTCTCCGACGTCTGCTCCCAAAACCATGGGGAGAGCAGAAGCTGGTACTGGTGCGCCTTGATGTGGAGGAGGCCATTCAGCTGGAGTTTCACAGGTACCTTCCGAACATATTCAATATGTTCTATGAAAGGCTCACCGAGCCCTTGTGAATCTATAGTGAACACTATCCAGTCGTTAGGGTTACTACAGCTCATTCATTTATCGCAGAGTAGTACCATTCAGCTGTATCCTCACACATGCTCTTTCCTTTCACCCTAATTAGCCATGGAATTCAAGTCCACCTTGTTGTCCATTCCACAAGGTGTGTTAAGAGAAAGATAGAGATAGTTGGTAACCGAGGATGGTTACATTCTCTTCGTTCCCCACAGATGTCAGGCCGGTTCCCGGACTTGAGGAAAAACAGCAGTAGTCATCAGTGGGTCAGGCAACACCAAGGAGTAAGAGAACACATGGAAATATATGCCATGTGCCACTCTTGGCAGATGATGGGTAAGCAGGAAAAGAGGTATTCATAAGATAATGGGTAAGCAGGAGAGAGAGATTTATAAGAGATGTGTAAGTGGTAAAAGTGCTATTTATAGGTTAGTTAGTAGTATTTAAGAAGAGAAAGAAGAATAAGAAGAAACCTTTCCACCAAGTATTAGTATTGAACATAAACGAGACAGCCCTCGCAAGTGTTCCCCAGCATCACAAGATCACCAGGATTTTGTGAAACCAGCATTCAGTAACAGATGACTATGACCATGACAGCAGCACCAACGAACGATCGTTGGTACCCATGATTGAGACGCATGTACACAGAGACAGAGTTTCTCTGCACAACGACAGTAGCTACTTAGTGAGCTATTTAATGAGATTCCCCTATGACTTGAAGTCAACATACACCATAGCATTCGTGCTCACCTCCCTGAATTAATTTATCGTACGACTTTTGTTGAACGGTAAATCTTGTCATACGTGAATTTGCATGACATCACATATAGACTTGAAATGTTGCTGTAGCATTATCCAATTCAAGGAATCTGGAACACCCTCTTCAGCCCTTGACTCAAGAATACAATTTCTTCCTTTCTCATGGTGTCTGTCTGTAATCTAGGAATGGTTTGACGTGCACTTACACATGGAGGTGGAAGAGTCCCTTTCACTTTGGCCATGTTTGCTTCCAGGTTTCATTGGGGCACAACGTGCTTCCCTTTTCTTCTACATCTTGTCTTCAGAGATGTCCACTCGGACTCCATGTCAAGACATGCCTAGGGCATGGCCAAGGCCAAAACACTCCTATAGTCATTTGTGATACCGCCCAGACATGCACATACCTCAACTTTTTCCGGTGGATCAACTGTATATTCACCACCTTCTTCACACCACCACTCCCCCAGAATATGATGCAAGCACTTCATTGATAGAAAGATTTGACGATGTAGATGCTATTATAGACCAACTCGAAGGAAAGACAGTGTGCGTAGTACCTCCCATTACCTGTTCCTGCAACACACACTGATACTTGCCTGAAGATTCTTCCATATGTTAGGAGAGATGAAAAATATGCAAAAAATTGTCATACCCTTGGCCTGTGCCTTCCATGCTTTGGAACCATCCTGTTGGGAAATCTTTGGTTTACTTCAACAAAATGATGGACCATCATCTGGGCCGCTTGACCACAAGTATATCACTTGTATATCTCTCATAAGCCAACACATAGTGACGATTGGAGAAGCCTTGAAAAAAAGTGTCTGTCTGATTCCTATTTTTCACTTTCTTGAAATGCTCAACCCACTGCTAGCATTGCAACACACCTTCATTTCCCCACCTATTTGGAGACTACTTTGTTGAGATCCTGCTCATGATTTCAGCCATATCCTCCTTCACCCTCTGTGTTGTAGGAACTCTATACCCACTCCATACAGATCTAGTGAAGCTGGCAGCTGCAATGAGTGTGATGATTACCCTCATCGCCGGATATATTGATAGTAAGGAATTTTCTGTCTCTATTTTAGTCACTAATCAATGTCAGGATTATGAACCCTTGCTAGAAAGACAATTCAAGCAGGCAATAGCCTTGTTCAGGATGTAGCAACATACATTGTTGCCTGGGATGAGCTCCAAGTGGTGCTGGGGGTCAGGAGAGCCAGCGCCTGATTGACTGATATGGAGAAAGAATTTATTCTTAGATTCCACCGTATTGTATGTCACCTTTGGTTCTGGAAGATTGTACCTGCTGATTAATCGAGGTTCAGTTTTTACTGAGCGGTGGTGTCTTCATGAAGAAATGGAGAAAGTTAGCAACCTCTCCAGGATGGGACCACGAACTTCCTCCGGGTCCGACAACATTGATATCTGATGGGAAAATTGCACATATGACAGGAATCGTAACGGTGCAGTCCTCTGCAAGCTCGTCATCGAGTAATCTGAGCACACCGTCTGCAGAGAGAGGATTGTGCGTCAAATTCAAATATTGCGAGCCCTTCAGTCTCTCATATGTAACTTTAAGTGTTAGAAGGACGTTTCACTTTGGAACACTTGTTTGGTCTCAGTCAAGTTTAGTTTAGACTCTATTCAATCTGATTCGCTAAAGATCTTAGAGAAATGATATCGTCGACTTGTATAGCATATACATGTACATACTTACATACCGCGTCAAAAAGGCCGTGGGGATTGTGGAATGTAACCCAGGAATCCGCCAAACGAGCGCATCGAGCGTATCTTCATCCCGAGTGTTCGCTGGGATGTCGCGTTGTTAGCCCGTCCTGGCGTAGATGTCGACGTAGAATGGTTTCAGGAGGAAGCCCGCGGAACTCGGACCGCCTTCCGATGGTTCCCACCAACTGCCCAGGGCCTACGCGTTCAACTTTATCGTTCGGACAAAGCTATCCGAAAACGCTGTAATGCTAAAAATTAGTAGACGTATCATCCTCGGCGCAATTTCCGACAAGTTGTCCTGCTTAAATGATTAATTTATTCATACAATTTCAGTTTATTCCCTCCTTCAAGACTGTCAACAACTCCGAGACATCCAAAGTCCTGTTCAAGGTCCTCAAGGAGCCAATGACGAACTCGTCATGAGTGCTGGAATCGGTCGGCCGTCGGAATTGATGAACGCAAATTGGTATTGGCGGTCGTCTGCCATGTCCCCCCGCCAAAAGGCAATTTTGTGTTTGACATTGATGTCTATACATGCATGATCTCGTCTGCGGCAGGATATAGCTAAGGAGAAATTGGTCAGAGCAAAAGACACCATTAAAAAAATAGCGCACGCCAATATGTAGGCTGAGACTGCTGCCTGCAGGCTCGACAACTTTTCTGCGGTACTCGTCAATGGGCATCCACAGAGCCATATCGAGAGATATAAAACTCTTGTATCTCATTGCGGCTGTAGGTTGGATAGGTTAGGCGCAACCAGTCTATCCAGTCTAGCTTATCGGACTTCGAGGATGGAACGATGGCTGCAGGTTTGCCAACGGAGGACATGGTCATGACAGTTGCGGTGATGGTGGCAGTTCAGAGAGACTCAAGACTAGTCTCTCATCTTGAGGAGCTTTGAGGCTATCTCAGACAGAAGCCACCCCGGGACGGCTCTCCGACGAAGGTAGGGAACACAACCAGGATGTGCTCTTCGTACCACAGTACATTCTAGTGCGATGCATTCCCTAGGTTCTCCGTCTGCGTGAAAGAAATGAAATTAAGAAAACGAACAGATAAAAGATTACCCACGAGGGGAGATAGTCTGTCCAAGAAGACTCCATGCGCAGACCAGACAATGTTTGCAACACAGAATCATTGACGCATTCCAAGCACCATCGCAACTCAGGAAGACCTTGATGGCGTGATACCCGTCCCTTGTCTTGGAAGCGGGCGAGCAGAATACGAGAATACCGCTCGATGTAATCAAGGCATTCCATGATTGTCAGACATGACTGCCAGATCGAGGAGATAATGTCTGGAATATCGTCGAGAAGATCAACCCTCGTAGACCACAGACCCAGATGATGCTTGGTAAAGCGAAAGAACCTTTCCTGTCCATACAATCCGCGTAGCTTGGAGATGAGGAGCGCTTCGTCTCTGATCAATTGTGCTTCGATGGCAGGTACGAGCTCTCTTGCCAGCCGGCACTGTGTCATGACGTTACAAAACACCCTATATAAATCTTTGTACTCGAGCCCAGTCCTTATCGAGTATCGTGCATCGGTAAGCACGAAACCGAAACTATTATGGTTGCCCACGTACATTTACCGAATCTGCCAGCGAGGCAACACACAGGATTAATTAAGAAGGCTGTCGATGATGAGACATCTGCAAGGCGATGGACCAGGTACTCGAGTATCTCAAAAAACGACCTGTGGGAAGTCGAGAGAGCTGAAAGCAAATGGGACGTCGAGGGTAAGGGTGCCATTCTTCGAGTGAGAGGGTTAAGATAGACAGGCTTGCATAGCCACATCGAATTTACACATGCACCTTGAACTTTCCACTTCCTTTATAGGGTCACCAGTCACCATTAGCACGTAGCTCTCGTAGGTAAACCATACATGCAATTTGCGACTTAGACCGCAGCAGCCATAACCATGCCTAGGTAGTCCTGCTTCTACCGTTTCTTCTGGGCTCTTTTGCTGTCCTCTGGACCACAAGTCAAAAAAACCAGACGGAGAAAAGGAATCGAGCAAACGCACCTTTCCCTTTTGACTTTGTCGGCGCGCCCTTCCCTCTCTTCTTCCTATCGATAATATCTTGGAACCTCTGCTGTTCTTTCTCATCTACGAGTTCCAACGCTGGGTATCGACGGGCAATTGCAGAGATGTTGAGTGCCGGTGGATAATATTTAACCATGGAGGGACCCTGGAGACGGGCACGGAGGTATTTGGCGCCGGTACGGACGCGTGTAGGGTTGTACGTCGTCTGGAATATTGAGCATCGTAGGCGGGTCAGTGCCTCCAGTGTAGAGGGCCGGACGTTGGCCATGATGGTTTGTAGTCAACCCTAACCCCACCTCGATCATCAATCAAAATCTTTTCCCTTCCGGGCCGCCACGCCATCATGCATTCTCGCATGCCATTGCAACACCGCCGTTACCTAAAGTCAACCTAGGCTTCATTGATAGATGTCTTCATCGATCAGGGAAGGATGAGGTGGCTGTGCATGCCATCCTTGTACTTAGTTGGAATGTATTGAGGTTCATGGAACAATTGCGTTACAACCATGAGTAGGAAACCATTGCAATTCTGACTGTGCTAGAAACATAATATCATATCGTACACTCATCGGTCGTGATAAAAGCAGCCACGGATATAAAAGAGAGTACCATGGCTCTCCCTCCCGCCTCTTTCATCTAGGCCGAATAGCTCTTCGTTGCTGTCTTTCCACCGCCACAAAGTGAAAGACTTCCACGCATTCCCATTAGGCCGCTTTCCCCGCTCAACCCGTCCGTCGATATCCAAAAGGCCGGTCTCCAGCATAGAGGGAGACATGATTGTCATACTCCGTATGGAGTCATCCGGGTTGACTGGTGCACGCGCTAGTAACACAGCGGGAAGATGCTGCGTCGTGCCGCTAGGAAGCAGCAGCGTCACGTTCTTCGTCCTCCGGTCGATAGACTGCACCTGGTGGGAGATGTGCATGAGTGTATTTCAAAGCAAAGAAAGAAGAGGACAAACAAGAGCATCCTTCTCGATAACGATATTGCCGTTTGTGAAATTCCTTTTATACGAGATGAGATCTCCGACTTGTATGATGGCGTTGTGGACAAGGTCCGTAAACTTCACCTCGGCGGCCTGTCTGTGAAAATATGAGACTTGTCCTATAATTGTGTGCAGGTATGATGGGCCATACCCTGCACGAGCAGATGACTCGGGAAGTGTCAGCCACTGGGCATCGTTTCTGTTCTGGTTGTCCCACTCGTCGTCTTTGTACGGTGCTGAAAGTGTACCGTCGCGTATACCTTGCTTGGATTTCTCCACCTTGGCTGTATGGCTGTCGGAGGTCCATCCAGAGAATATATGGTCCTGGAAGGTGTGGGCGGCGGAAAGGAAGTGCGCGTCGGTGAAAACGGAAGGGTCGAGCGTCCCAGACGACGACGACGATGGAGAAGAGGTGGCCTGGCTTGGGTGGCTAGTATCAATGGACTGCTGGTATCCAAAGAACGCCGTCGGCGGGAGCAAAGTCGACAACACGGCCCGTGAGTCCTCAGAGAGCAAGGACCAAGTTTCTGCATTGAAGATTGTCTATCGAGAACTGTTCAAGAGATCCAGTAATTCTGCAAAGACAGGAGAACAAGTACGCACGGAAATGTCCAACTTTGTCAAGGCGCTCCGTGGATTCTTCAACAAGAATTGCAGGTTGGGGCCATCGTGAGATATCTTTGAAGCTGCGGCTACAAATTGAGGCGTCTTGGAGCTGGCGGCGCTTCGAATCGTACGTCTTGGTCGAGTGGACATTTGAAAGAGGGCGTCATCAATATCAACGTCGAGAGAGGTGTCCGCTGTCCGCAATGTTCTGAACTAAGATAGTGGACTCGGGTGGAAGTGCCACGTAATGATGCACTGTTATCGGACCGTATAGAGATACGAGTTCCGAAAGTATATAATACAGACGGCTCGCCAGGCTAGGACCGTCTGAACTTCAAGTTTGCGACGTGCTGATGGACTGTAAGTTGTAATCTGTACAGACGAGCACAGAGGTCAGACTAAAGTAAGGTAGTAAGTATAGGTAACATAAAGAGAAAGATGGAAGGAATACGTACTCCTCGATCAGACAACGATGGTGGTTGCAGACTGAGGAAGGATCCGCGTCACATGTGACATAACGCGTAAGGCGTGACTAGTCCGATAAGTCCGGAGTCCCCTGCGTTCCTCAGTTCAATTTGGTGTTCATCAGATTTTCTAGCTGGTCTCGAGTCTTGACTGTGGTATTCATGAAACACGGAGAAAGGAGACTTGAAGGAGACACTAAGTAGTACGCTATCGAATTCTCCGTTTTTACTATTCTCTTGGTGCGGAGATATCTTTCCTCTAAAAAGAGGGTACATACGGTGGGACCCAGGATATGGAGTTCTGTCGACTTAACGTGCTCAGTGTTAAAACCAAATGACTAGCAGGGGACGATATGCATTCTCCAAGTCAAATGAAACAGCATAAGTAGTAACGAAAAAAACAACTACGCTGTGGTGAAATCGATGCAACTCTCAAACGTCTGCTTTGGCGCATACCACCACCACTGAATCGCGCAGGCGCCGGCAGTAGTGCAAGTGTCTCCTAGGTCTGGAATAGTGACGTTAAAAGAGGCTATATATCATCGTTATTATTAGCTGCTCGCGGAGGAATAAACAATCAACTTACTCTCGTTCTTGGGCCATTGAGAGGGACCAAGAGTGTCGTTTGCATACACAGGCCAGGTGAAGAGGCGCGCAATTGGCTTCTGGGCAGCAAGGTTCACCACGGAAACGTTCTGGGATACTATGAATAAACGAATTAGATGGAAGGCACATAAAAACCAACCGCGTATCCTGTGTGATGGGCCTCGATATCCACTGCGAAGGGAACGACCTGTCCGGTGTGGTAAACTCGAGTATTGGCAGCATTGTCTTCGTACTAAGGAGAGCGGAAATCAACCATTGTTTCGTGGATGTCCATTCAGTTTACCTGATAGCCACGGCAGAAGAACAGGTGGCAGGCAGTAGCGTCGTAGTCGGAGTCGATCTTAGCAGCAGCAGTTTCGACCTATTCACACTGGTCAATAGTGCGCAGTGACTCAGGAGAAATTACCATACCGGTCCATACTTGTCTAAAAGCACCCATTAATCACGGAGACTAAAAAGGCATTATAAGAGTCATTTACCAGATTTAAGAACCTTGTAAACAGTCGCGCCGCAAGCCGCTTGATTGGCGTCACCGATCTAGAAAGAGCATGAGGATGCGCCAGAATGTTGCAGGTTGCAGACAGAACCTACCACTCGCGGCGCAGGAGTACTAACGATTCCATGGGCAAGCGACGAGGCTAAGAGAGCTGCGAGAACTAGGAAAGAAAAGATAGCCATTGGTGTAACGCAGAAATCGGTTAACGACAAAGATTAAAGTTGGGCATGAGTCTTTTATGCGTTCCCCAAACGAAGTTAAGCGACCGCGGCCCGCGAAGGACAACACAAGCGGTCCGCCGGAAAAATCTCTGTAGAAAGAGTTATGGCCACACGCGTAGATGTCGGTTAAAGCTCGCGTACATTGCTAGCCACTGCCTTCCATAGCCAGTTAGAGCATGAGAACTCGAATCTTTGGACCGCATGGCCTCGACAGAAACAGTATGCCAGAAGGCCAATATCCAGTGCCGTAAACATCAAGGATTGTCTAGAAAGGTATTCAGCTGGGCACGACAAAATGTATTGAATCTACGGTACCTAGATGCTAACGTATACTACACACCGCTTGGGGACTGACATGATTAGAATTACAATGATTGTAAATAGTATGCGTGGAATACAAGATGCAGCATTGACTGTCATCCGACTCATCGTCCTTCTCTGGCCCGACTAGTTTTCGTATCAACCCTTACGTATTCACCCTCGTCCAACTGACCTTGTCCATTCTCCTTCTTGACCGACATATACACCTCGCCGAGGATCTGCATCGCAACGGCACGCATTTGTGCCTTGTCCCGTGTAATATTGGTATCTTCCAGAACGCGATCACATGTTTCCCTCAGGATCGACTCGATTTCAAGTTTGGTACCCTATCAAATCGAATGAACTAATGGACAATATCAGAAGACGTGGGGGTAGTTACCTTGAACAAAGCCTGCAGCCCCTTCTCGGCAGCCTGTTCCTCTAGCTTCCGCTTCTCTTCCGGGCTTAGATTGCCTGCCTTTTCAGCAGCTTGTATCTGGTCGAAGACAGTCTTCAGTTCTATCGCTGAACGAAGGGTCGATACGCTGTAACAACGATCATTAATAGTGGAAGACAATGAAGAAGGTTCCTCACGTCTCGCTGAAAACATGATATTTTCCTTGAACGTTGTGCAGCCAACCACCGACGCCAAGGAAGCTCTGATTAGTAGCCAAGTGATGCTTTGCCTTGGATGCATACACAAATCCAATGGCTTGGAGAAGCTCAACACCGTAAGATTCACGTTTAAGCTCTTCGGCCTCGAGTTGGCAAATCGTCCGCCAACTTCGCGTGACATCGGCGTCATAGGGGCCGGTAGCAGACTCTGTGAAGATGCCCAGCTTGCGTTCAAGATTTTCGACGAGCTTCTGGACCCGTTCCGCTCTTTGTGCTGCTCTCTAGAAGTGAAGGAACTGAGAATGACGGCCGGCATCAACAACGAGGCATACCTCTGAAGCCTTCTTTTTGTCCCTCTCTTCCTTCTTCACCTTTTCTTCCTCACTCAGTATTGGCCTCCCTTTGGAATCCTTTGGTTCATTTCCTTCGGCTTCCTCTGCTTCCTGCAACGCGGTCTTCATATCTCTGGCCAGACTGATTTGACCAATAATCGGGGCGAAGCGATCACCGCCAAATATAGCGCCGAACACTTCTTCTGGGTCTACGTAGCCTCCCTCTGGAGCACTCTCTTTCGGACCGAACTCGTTGTACTTCTTCCGCAACTGAGGAGAATGTCAGTCAACTCAAAATGGAATTGAAATCAGATGGCGTACTTGATCGTCAGAGAGAGTTTGGTAGGCAATAGCGATTTCTTTGAAACGCTCCTCGGCATTAGGATCGTCTGGGTTCTTGTCGGGATGGTGCTTGATAGCGAGACGTCCTGGAAGAAAATGAGACGCGTCTAACAGAGGCTGCCCTACGCACGATATGCTTTCTTTATATCATCCGTCGTGGCAGTGACTGGGACGCCTAATATATCGTAATACCCTGTTTCTAAAGGACGTTCTTGGGTCCCAATCTTCCTACCCTTCCTCGAAGAAGGTTGGCTAGATGACGGCCTAGAGTTATTGGTTGATGAGGGGGTATTCAGTGCTGCATGCGAGGGTACTTGATTGGGATAAAATGCATGAGATAGTATCGTTTGACATGAAAAACATCGGATCTGTAGGAGGGTACCTGGCCGTGGCTGAGGTGAAGGGATGAGAAATTCGAGATGTGTGCTGCATTTCTGGCAATTCGTTTGGATGTGAGGCAATACGGGCCTCGAAGGAAGAACAGGGTACACTGACATGGCAGCAAGAGGGAGCGCCTGTGCCGTGTGGCTGTGCCACTACCTCATCAGAGCGGCTGTGCGGGTATCCCCGAACCATACTTGGCTGTTGACGTCGTTTTGCGCTCGAAGTCACATCTGCAGATTCAAGTCCGATTGGGGTACAGGAGAGCACTCACGAGGACAAAACGATAAGGATCGACCATGACTCTTTCATATCTCAGGGCAAAAGCTGTGGTTCAGAATTAGTTCAAGTTCCTTGATAAGCTGTGATGGAAAGGTCAACTGTCCCCTGACCTCCCCTAGGACCCATACATCCCTTCCTGAAAATTCGAAGCCAGTGGTCACTAATCAATTCAGGATGGTGTAATCGAAACTGAATGTTTGGTCTTTTATCCAGTCAAAATGGATTTACCGTATTTTATTGTTTCATACAATTCGGATAAGCATATAAGGGATACTCGATAACTATTGGTCTCTTCGTGGGGCCTGCTGAGGAGGTTCACAGCATTATATACTGTACGGCGTACAGGGCTGAGGTGCAAGTGATACAAATGTATCTGACCTGCCATAGGGCGGTGCGCATATTGTCGTGGTACCGATGACATCTCTACTATATCTGCAAGAACTTTTTGAACTTTGTAGTGTTCAAGAGGACTGGCCACCATACAGAAAGTGGGTAAAAGACCGAGTAAATGTGCATCGTCAATTAGAATCAGAATTCTGACAGTCCCGATCAGGACCACGGCTTTCGGAGCGGCGTGTTTCGTCCAAATTAGCTGCCGGCGGTCTTGTGTCTTTCAGCGCCTTCAAGTATGAATTGGTACGGATCTATATCGTGATTCATCGCAACCAGGACACAGGGACTGGATCCATTCCGGAGGCTCGAAATATGAATAACGCAAGATAAAAGGACGGAGCTGCACTTTCAACTACAAGGTTCTAACTCCAGCAGTGACGTACAGCGGCACCCCATCTTCTCACCATGGCTCAGTCATTCGGGGAGGTAAGCATCCGATGGCACAGTCAAGACTTTACTGACAGAGATGTATTACAGTATGCCCGACCAACTGATACAATAGCCGCAATCCTAGGAACATATCCATTTTCTATCGGTCTCTTTCGAGAGTTGATCCAGAACTCTGATGATGCAAAGGCTTCAAAGCAGGTTGCCACCACATTGTTTCTGAATTTTGAACATACTCAAACGGTACAAAGATCTTTGTGTTGGATTCCAGAAAGCACTCGACGCACAACTTATTCAGTGACAAGTTGGCCGGTACTCAGGGTCCATCTCTTCTCGCCTACAACGACGCGCTCTTCACCCAGGAGGACTGGGAAGCCTTACAGACTATCCATAGGTCTTCGAAAAAGACAGACAATACGTCAGTTCCTTCAATCCGTTGGCATTTCATCTCTTATCGTGCTCTAGGAAGATTGGCAAGTACGGAATTGGATTCCGCTCGTGTTATCATGTAAGTAGTCTTTTATCAGAGAGTCTTCATGATAATGGGTCGATTATGGATTTTACTGCGTTCTTATGGCTACTTGTCGCCGATAGAACCCATTTCACACCGAACGGGGCTTCGACAACTTCGACACCGCCATCTACTCCTTGTCACAGTGGCGGCACATTAATATTATCATCGACCATAATCGAGTCCATAATCGGCTCACCTGCAGGTTCCAAATGATATAGATTGTTCACTCGTTTCTCACCCTTTCACAGATAACAGACCATCCACAAATTCTCTGTGGCACATCTCTTGCTATATTGGACCCCCATCACCACTTTAGCGATTCTGGAGGAACCAAAATAAACTTTGTCGAACTCGGAGACTCATGTGCTGACCACTTGTCATGCTTCGACTTCTTTCTACCTTCTAGCACACCCCCAACACCCTTCTCCGGTTCCGTAATCCGACTTCCCCTCCGTACCCCTCAATCCCAGAGCAGCATCAGCAACAAAGTTGTCACTTCCGAAGAAATACGCACCTTGTTTCGCGATTTCATTGAAGAGGAGCTCGATGTTTCACTTCTCTTCCTCAAGCATGTCTCGAGAATTGAGATACATGAAATCGATGAGCAGGGGACCCGAACGTTCCTCGCCGGCGTCTCTATCTCCAAGGGATCCTTTTCTCAGTGGGCAGAGGATGGCAGCCATATCACATTCATAGAGACCATCAACATCACATCACCCTCCCGAAATGATGCCATAACCTGGCGCATACTCCAATCTTCATTCGATGAAACCACCTCGGCATCGTTGATATCGTATAGATTGGGACGAGACGTGCGCCCTTTGCTATCGAAACACAAGCTGGTCCCGTCAATATCTCTCGCCGTTCCCATGTCCATCGTGACCGCTGAACAGACATCTGGTCGGCTGTTCACATACCTTCCCCTTCCTATACGTACTGGATTCCCATGTCACGTCCACGGACTCTTCGCGCTAACTCAATCGAGGCAGAATCTCACCAACAAGACTGAAATTGGAATCGTCCGCGGCAGCGATGACAGCGTCTTGATAGAGTGGAATCAACTACTCTTCGAGAAGTACCTTCCCAAAGCTTGGGTGGTACTTTTGCCTGTTCTTATTGAACAAGATGCGCTGAAACACATATACCGAGCCTGGCCGGCTGCACAACCGATCGTGGAGACGGGAGATGGCACGTATTGGCAAGACCTACCTCGCAATCTGCTCTCTGCCGTCGCGTCCTCGGGATCCGTCGTATGGCCACTCGTACCACGCAGTTTGAAAAGCAATTCCTGGAATATGGAAGTCGCACCTTTTCAGAATCTCCGGTCTGTCATGGTGGCAGGCAGTGCAATCGACGTCGAAGCCCTTCAGGCCTTGGTAGATGCGGGACTGAATATCATACAGCCCCCTGAATATATTATGAAGGCGGAGATCAATCATACGGCATTAACTCCGGACATCGCACATGCTGGGTTACTCGTAAGTTACTTTTATCTCATGCTGTCATGGTATTCATCTAGGGCTTATATTCGACAGCACCATAGATTTGAGCTGGAACAGCTCGGCGCCTCGGACAGTAGCGCTTCATTGTCCATTTTGGAATATCTTCTATCGACAAAGAACCTTAGGCTCATCCTTGACCTACCCCTCATTCCGCTAGTCAATGGGAAATTCGCAACCCTTCAACATGATACTCCAGACCTTCACATCCTGCTGGAGAAGGCTGATTTTAATGCGTTCCAAGAGTTCGATGGCTCAGCTATACCCTTGAACAAGTTTTCGAACTCGACCAGAGAGCTCCTGCTTTCAAAAGGCGCCGACGGCTACAACTTGACGCGACTTATGCCCGAGCATGTTGTAGGCTATCTACGATTGTCTCCATTTGGAATAAATTTTTCGACTGCCGAGAAACCCAACGAGACTGCTATTCTGTGGTTATCGAAGTTCTGGGAATGGTTAGGAGAGTGGAAGGAGAAGGAGGTGTTGTTGCCCATGATTTCTCCGTTCCACCTTCTGCCGTCAAAGAATGGGTCACTGGAACCTGTTGAAGGTGGAGTGTTCTCAGGGGAATCATTGGAGGCGCCAGTGCAGTCCGCACTTCAATTGCTACAAATCAAATTTCTACACCCGAAACTTTCAGCTGCTGCTCGGAATGTCCTCAAAGACGTACCCGGTGCTCTGCGAACTCCAGGCGCAGATATTCACTTTCTCCTCGACTGTATACAGTTGCCTTCTGGCTCCGGCGTAGACAAGCAAACAACTACCCTCATACTGAGCTTTTTAGTCCCAGCTATCCTTGATTTCTGCCGTACAGAACGCCTCAGTGATAGCCAAAGACACAAGTTCCGATCATTGCCGATTTTCCCGATGCTTGTTCCTTCGAGGGGCCTGATTAAACCTGAAAAGACGTCTAGGTTTTTGGGCATCCCGCTCAAGGGCCCCAAGATGAATACGACGAAGATTGTTGGGTCTATATCTGGTAGTGCCACTGTTTACGGGGTGACGGCTTCGACATCCTCACTCCTTCCACTCGCTAGTGGCATTGTGTATCTCGACGGATCGAATGTTGACCTTGCTATCTTATCCCACCTCGAGTTGGAGAATGGCGTCCCGCTTTCGGAGATTGACATCGTAGCCCTCGCTTTAGAACATTTTGGCGAGCAATCCAAGTTCCTCCAGCATGCCTTCCTGGAACAAATGGTCCAACAACGCGATAGCTTGCCTCCTCGCTTGCTAAAGATTCTCCAGACAACGAAGTTCATACCTGTCCTTGACGGGTCCCTGCAGTCAGCGGAGCATGTAATAGACCCCACGACACCGGTGATGACGTTGTACACGGACAGTGGAGATCGTGTTCCGAGGTCGATAGATGATGATGCAGGATTCCTCCTAAAGCAGCTGAGGCTTCTAGGAGTCCTTCGAGGAACACTGACAACGGAAATTATCCTCGAGAGAATACAGCATATATCTTCGATACGCAATTCTAATCCGAAGAATGCTAAAGGACTATCGATTCGCTTGGTTGATCTTTTATTTACATCTGGATTTGATTGCGGGCAGTTGGAGATACCTGTCGACGCGAAGTGGTTATCCACGAACAGGGGAATGTTAAACCATGAAGAGTGCTTGGATCGCGGTTTGCACCGCCCAGAACTGTTCGATGAGGTGTACCCTTTGGTCGAAGACACTATAAATGTCTCCCATTCTCTGCGGTTGGCGCTAGGTTGGGATAAACCGCTATCGTTTGCTACCTTGAGCCAGCAGTTTAACCTCGTCATCAGTGCGCGCGGGACGAATGGGGCCTATAAGAAACTCAGGGTCATCATAAAGGAGCTCAGTCAAAGGGAGCTCTCGGAGGAAGATCTAGCGACCTTGAAGGGTATCATTGATGGTCGCGCATGGATTCCGATAAACTCTCGTTATATCGCTACTACCAGTCACGCAGTTTTCTTCCTTCCACTTCCTCTAGCGGGATTCCATGAAATCCCTCCTGCTTTAGCTGATCGTCCTGAAATCCGCGGATTTCTGTTTAAGATGGGATGCACGGAAAGGTGAATATCTATACACTTTAGCTGACGAAACGTTAACAATCGAGTTCATAGGCCTTCGATTGATGTTCTTGTGGCCGAACTCAGTAGTCTCCACAAGTATCCGGCTAGTCCTGACAAGACGCAAATGGTACTATACATCTCCCCAGACACAGTATTTCCTCAGCTTAATGTTTACTCAGGCCCTTTTAATATTGAAAGCCCTCCCACTCAATTTGACTGAAGAGGAACGTTCGCAGATCTTCGTCCCCGATGTGTCTGGGCAACTTCGTCCCGCAAGCGAGGTGTACTTCAACGACCTAGGTGATCGGGCGTTCATTGAGGCTGGGGATTTGATACTAGCGCATCCCCAGTTGAACGAGCAGATAGCGAAACGCCTTCACATGAGCAGACTGGGTCTCAAGTTCCTTCACTTGAAAAAACCGGCTGTAGATATGGGCGAGAAGCTAACGACCACAATTCGAAACGTCCTGAAGCAGTACACGGAACAGCAAACACTGGCCGAGTTCTTTGCTAATGCCTCAGACGCAGGAGCCACGGAGTTCAAGATCTTGGTTGATGATCGCCACGCTCCGTTCGAGCGTTTGCTTTCACCCATTATGGCCCCATTCCAGCGCTGCTCCTCCTTGATTGTTTATAACAATAGCATGTTTACGCAGGCAGACTTCGAAGGCATCTGTAAAACTGGAGTGGGCGGGAAGGAAGGCGAGACAAGTACGATTGGACAGTTTGGTTTAGGGGCTCTTTCTATGTTCCATTTCACAGAGGTGTGTATCAATTATCTGTCGTGCGAGTGATATCACTGATATCCCGTAGCTTGCAATGATTGTCTCTGGAGACAAAGTACTATTCCTTGATCCGTCAAAGACACACCTCCCATTTGACGACTGGGCTTCGTTGCTCCTACCACTTCAGCAGATGCAACGGTCCGTATCTTGCAGTTGAGGTTGATATTGCCCTTGACCTTATCTATCAGGATGTACTCGGACCACCTCGCGGCGCTTGACGGGCTATTTGGCTTCAAGTTATCCTCCACTACTTCTTATGACGGGGTAAACCAGCTATTCCTTTATCACCCGAAACCAGCTCACTTTTTGTCAGACTCTCTTTCGATTACCTCTCCGAAATGCTTCTCATTTGAACGATTGCTCCATTTTGCATGTTGGACAAACAGCCGACTATGTCCGAGATTATATCGTCCGGCCGTACTGGAAGCAGGCACAGCAATCCCTGCTGTTTACCAAGATGAAAAGTGTCTCAACATACTATCGGCACAGGTCAGGTCGCATCATAAGCAGCTGGAAAGTAGAAGTGAAGGCAGATGATTCAACGACATCCGACGGGAATTTTTCTATTCGCAATCGCTATCTCATTGGATATGCATCTCCAAAGGTCGAACCAGTGCAAGAGCGTTGGATGGTGGCGACGACGTCCCTTCCTGTCACCAGCTTACCCTCTGAATTCAATATATTGAAAGAACCACACCGTTTGCGATCGCCCATCATCGTAGGGCTTGCCGCACGGAGTACTGCACGAAGCCCGAGCAGTTACAATCTCTTCTCCACATTACCTCTTCCCATGACTTCCACGTTACCATGCCATCTCACAGCGTCATTCATCCTTACGCCCGATAGACGACATATACGATTTGACGATTATGACAACCTTGAGTCGCAGTACAATCGGTGGATACTGTCAACTGTCGCGCCGCCTCTCTATCTCACGCTTCTCGAAAACCTTCTCGTATTAGTTGGGCATAATGACATATGGTGGCCGGGTAATGCGACACAGCAAGACAGTGTCACTCGGCTTCTTGTTGACCGGTTCTACGCAGATGCCCTTCCTTCTAGTCAGCGTCTAGTTTTTCCTAGTCATTTCAACCCCTCCATTCGTATGCGACCCTCTGATGCCGTTATTCTCGGGAATCAACCTGCATCGGTGACGCATGTACTTAAGGTGCTTCGCTTGCCACGATATGTCTCATTCCCTCCTATCGTCTGCGAGCGTTGCTCAGGCCACATCAAGACATTTAATCAAGAAGTTTTGAGAGACGAGATCGCTTTGCGTGGTTTCAGTTTGATTGGCGGATTTGAGACGGGAAAGCTCACGACAAGTGACATCCAAAGTCTTCTTGACTACTTGTCGGAAGATTCATCTATCAGCTTAATGGACCTTCCTCTTATACCTCTCGCAAATGGGTCACTCGTTCCTCTGCATCCAGCCGACTACAAGAAGAAATATTATATATGGAAGTCGGCTTCCAAAAAGCACACTCTTTTCAATCTAGGAGACCTAGTAGATGCAGGTTTCGATGCTAATGGATTGACGGGGAAGGGATATAATGTTTCAGAGCTTCAGGCATCAGACGTCGCGAACTTGATACGGCCTTTCATTTCGGAGGCCAATGCATGCCATACGAAGAGCGCTGCAGAAGAGGCTTGGATCGAAAAGTATTGGAAAGAATATCCCAGCTTGAATATGGATCCCGATGTCCACGCTCAAGACTTTCCATTAATCCCCACTGTCCGCCCTGGACTTTACGTTTCCATGAGCGCATTAAAAACCCTTCCCGATGTTGTCTCGATTGGCGTCACTGAGCCTGATTGGCTCCCAGATTGTCTAGATAGATTAGGCATATCAACCGTTCGACGCAACGACGAGAGACTGCCTACATCGGTGCGCACCGTCATACTGGCTCAGCCCATCGTCAATATCGACCAAATCATCAAATTATTCGAACACAAGACTTCACCATTCCAAGTATTGGACGACGACATGCTCGCCAAGTTCACAGCATGGTGCCGTGATAAGATCGGTCAGTGCTCTTCGGAATATATTTCGGCAGCCCGCTCGCTTCCAATCTGGCCTTCTCCTTCGCGGGATGGCAAGCAGTACCTTGCTGCGAAGGAGAAGCGAATGGCCATGGTTCCTTACCAGTTTCCTCATGATGTCATCAATCCATTCATGAGTTCTTCTTGTGTCGAGTTCTCCCAAGGTCTTCGTCATCTTGGCCAGGATCCAGTGAGCTTGGATACTTTGTGGAAAAAGCTCAAACTTCCCAAAGAACTCGGTCCCGACAATACATCTGCTTATAAGCGGCTTGTCACTGCCCTCATATCAGACCAATCCTTCACAATTCGGGAGATACCCCTTCCTAACGGTACTCGTCGACTTGTTCCGTCCAACACATTGTATGCTCGCGATCCCCTATTTACTGCCGCCTTTGGGACATTCGAAGCACATTTCATGCTTGAAGAGTTCATCGACCTTGAAGCTCGACTTGGACCGTTTGGACTAAAGAACACGAACAATCTAGATGTAGATACATTTTTGATTTGCGCCACCTCGATTAACGACGACGTTTCCGGTAGAGATCGAGACGAACGGGCAAAGCTAGTTTTCAAGGCTTACTGCGAAGATCTGCCTCTTCGTATTGCTGCCAACGAAGATCGGTCTTGGCGACAGTTGGATAATTTGCGTTTTATTCCCCGGCTACCTCTCAGGCAAAAGTCAATGGGGATCGCAGAATTTTCTCCTTATGTCAAACATTTGCCCCCAGTAATCTCCCCCAATGAGATGATATTACCCGAGTACGAGCCTATTTCTTGGACTCAACGTGCTATCGGCAAGGTTCGACCTGCCGAAAGGGTCCTTCTCGCAAACCCAAGTCTCGGGAAGCCGACTAACTCCGACGTGGTATGTTTTCTTCTGGTCTTTGACACCTTTTCTTACTTAAAAACAGATCCAACATCTACGTGTGCTTGCTTTGGAAGTTGCAAGAGATCATACCTTTGACAGGCACGTATTGTCTGACCTGGAAGCCACATACAAATGGCTCGACGAGCATCAGGATGAAGTCGGGGAGGAAATGATTACCCTACATCAAGAACATCTTTTCTTAAATGTTGACGATCCAAAGAGGGACGTCTGGATGTGGAACTCCGCAGACGACATGTTTTTCAACATCACGGAAAACGGAGAGTTCAAGACTGTTCACAAATTCCTGGAACCCTACAAGGATCTGTTATACGTCTCTGGTGTGGAGAGTATAAATGACCCTCCCCGTCCTGAACCCGTCCTATCATCAGTCGAGGCGCAGTTCTCTAAACTAAGAGAAGGATTCAACGCAATGCGGTTGGAGGGGAAATTGACTGACGTTGTGTTTGTGACAGAGGATGAGCAACGCTTTGCGGCACACCGATCGTTCCTGTCGCCGATGAGCGAATATCTACGCGACCTATTCTGTGGAGAATTCACTGAAGCTGGACCCGCTTCTGCAGATGAACCGATCGAAGTTGGCGTGGAATATCCTGGAAGTTGTTTGAAGACCTTGTTAGGTACAGATGCACTGGTGTGTTTCTTCGTATCAGTGCTGATCTTGCATCTCTAGACTTCATATACACGGGAACTGCGCCTGATTTTGACGACATCGGCCTTTCCGTACTCCTAGATATCCTAGACCTCTCACAATATTGGGGCTTCACCGAGCTGAACGAAATCACTCAAGCTAGGATCATCGGGGGAAGCTTCATCAATCCCGTAACCTTTGGTGATAGTAAGCTTCTTCGCGCAATTTCTCCTTTGAATGAAATCTAAGAGAGAATATCAGTCCTTCATCGTGCAACCATCCTCGACGCCAAATTCCTTCTCGACGCCTGTGAATATTACGAACGCGAAAACAAGGACGCTATACAGCGACTTCGTGGCGAAGGTAGAGTTCGCAGGGAGAACCCGCGACATATCCCAGTCAAGCCGAAATCTACGCCGGTCACTCCACTGGATGATATCGGACCGATCGGTAACAAGCTACGACCTCGAAAAGTCCGCAGATTCATGCACCGGATTTCGATGAGCTTCTCACGTAGATCTAGAATTGCCCCGCAAGCTCAACCAGATTAGATCTCAGAAGAACCTATCTTTACTATCAATATACATGATACTCTACATGTTGTAAACTATTGAACAAGATCGTGTAATGTTATAAATGCTACTAGGTTACGGTCGATCCTTTCATTAGCATGTTGCTACCCCATTTCATAAGGTCGTCGTGCCAGATTATGGCTTACGAAATTACCCAGCTGTCCAATGATGTGCAAATTTCCTCGGAGATATATTTCTGCAATGAGAATACGTATTTGCTACGCTTACTCGTGGGATTTACTCAAGGGGGAGGAGGAGGAAATTTTATTCTGATCGCTCTCCCTAAAAAGGAACAAGGAGACCTGATCAGGGAAGAAATTTTTCAATACATGAACATTAGAGTGTGATAATTCCTCCGATTTAGTATGTTCAATCTGCAAGCCGAAAAAGATGAGAAATAAAACATGGCGCATTACGAAACGTGGTACTGGATACTACATGATTACAGGCATCTAAACATCAATATTAAAAGCTGCACTACGCCAACCGGAGGTTTTCTTCTCCTGCTCAGTCATCTCTTCAACTCTCTGCATGAATGATTGTAACTGCCTCTTCCCCTCCACCGCTACACCCTTCGCCTCTTCTTTAACCTGCCGGCCTACTTCCTTCACTGCCTGCGCATCCTCTGTCTCGACACCACCACCCAGCCTATCCTTCAAGCTCGCAGAGGCTGTACCTACAGATCCTTTCTTTTCTCCACAAAGAATCTGCGGCTCAGCACCCACCGCAAAAGCTTCCCCCTTCTCGCCCTCCACCACCATCCCAGTCCCAGTCCCAATCGCCTGCCAGCCGCCAGACATCCTCCTCAGCCTGCCCAACTCCGACCACACCGCAGCAGACAGAGCGTTTCCAGCACCCATTCCACCATCAGCAAATACCTCTGCCCTTTGTGAAACATCCCATGCAATGCCATCCACCCATTCGAAAACACCCTTAATCTGCTCCGACAGAGACCGTTCAAGAGCCTCGCGGAAACGCAAAGAGAAAATAGGCTTGAACATGCTCAATAGCATCGGATGGTTGCTTTCGGTAATGGACAAGTCAATATCCTCGGTAATTTCCACCCGCGCTTGCTCGACGACGTGGAAAGCGCGGTTAAGTTCGCGTTCTTTGATATTTGTTCCACGCTTGGGTTCAGCCTCTTGGTTGACAGGAATGAGCCGGAGTTTCAGGTCGAGATCAATGCCTCTTGGAGGAAGGGTGAAGGTAACGATGCCGGAGAAGTCGCTCGGGCCAACAGAAGCTCGCTTGTCCCGGTAGAAGAACGAGACTTTGTCCAAAGCAAGCTGAATCGCTTGAACGCGGATATGCGTAAGTGTACCAATGGCAGTACGCGTAGGAGCATTGGTCGACACCGTATTGATGTCAACATCGGTAATATTGCGAATGTAAATGTGCGATGGTTGAACGTTAAAGGATGAAATATCGAGGTTTTCAAGCATAAGTTCCATATCATTACCCACATATTCCATCCTAGATAGATGTCAGATGAATGTTAAAATAAGGAGAAGAAGACACACCGTGGAATCGGAACTCCCTTCATGACCGTCAATGCACGGGGTATGTAAACTTGGAAAAGGTCTCGCCAGAACCACAACACTTCATCCATGGCTGCCTCCAAACCTGTCTTAGCCACCGATCCAATTTCAACAAGTCCTTCTTCAATCGCCTTCCCTAGTTGGACGTGCGCGTTACGTAGTCGCTCCATATCATTGTCCTGGCTCAGCGCCAGCTCGAAATCGTTCAGCTCTTTTTTGAACACTTCATAATCTGTCTTCCAGTCTGATGACTCGTCGACCAAAAAATTCTTCCATCGCATCCGTAAATCCTTTTTGGTTCGCTTGAGTTCTTCGCTACGCATGTACCCAGCATCATTAACCATCTTCCGAATGGCCTGGAAAATTTCTTGGAACCATCTCTGAAGATCCTGATCCTCGCATACGTGGATGACACATTGCTTGACTTTGTTGAGCAAGTCGTCAAGAGACTGATTGTTGGCGAAACGTTCAACAAGGGTCTGAAGCTGTTTCAGGGCTTTGGAAACGTGCTCGTCAAGCATCGTGTCGTGAATGAATGCATCGAGATCGGCAGTAACCGTTTCCCTAGTCCTGGAAAGCCATATCTCGACCGTATCGAGAAGCGTATTGACGGCTGAACAGTATTCTTCATCGTTCTGAGCACGCTCGCAGACCTAACGCTAAAGTTAGAAAGTGGGTGAGAAGCATTTGATGTGTTACGTACTCTGTGGAAAGAGTCCTGCAACCCGTTGCCCGTTCTATCTGCCAATTTCTCCGTTTTTTCCCTTGCATCCTGTCCAGCACCTATCACTGTGGAGCCAGTATCCTTCGGCGAGTCCATCGTGTGCTCGAACTTGACTTTGACATCTTCCTCTTCCTCTTCCATTCTCTCCTTGTCTCTGCCTCGGGCATCGCGCTTGCCATCCTGCACGTCGTGTTCCAGTTCCCTCAGATTATCCTTGGCGCGACCAGCTTGATCTTCCAACACCTCTGCAGCATCAGCAAGTGACGACCGAGCGAAAGATGTGAAGTCTCGTAAAATGAAAGAGCCTTCGGTTGAAATGCTAGTTCCTGCAATTTGCAAAAGTTTCTGCAAAGCTTTGCGAATTTTGTTGGTTTCCGCCGAAGCTTGATCATTGTCTATGGCGTCTGAAGGCATCGCCGTCGACATATCGCCTTGCGATAGATGCCAGATAGCGTCCTGGAGCAAATCGTCACCTACAAAAACATCAATGCCCAATTTCAGTAATAAAAATAATGCGGACTATTCTTGTTCAACCCTAGGGTCTTGTAAGCGTCTAGAATGCTCCCCACATGCTTCACCAGAACTCTTCCCTGAGAGCTGAGCCGTCCGGCTTCCATCTGCGACAAGACATTGGTCTTGATCCAGTCGATGAAACCGTTGAGTTGTTCCTGTGAGGGGAATTTGCCTGCGTTCAATGCAGCTAAAGTGCTTGTTACGTGTTCCATTTGCGAGGGTAACATGAGCAGCTCATATTCATCCCCTTTATAGGGCTACATGGCAGGTAATGTCTTTGGTGCGAAATGACGAGGAAGGGAGGAAGATCGACACCGTATTTTCGTCACCGACTCCAAATGATCCTGGAGCTTGAACACAGCCACACCTGTTTCAGCAGGCGACAGCGCTGGAACCACAATAAATACTAAAGACACGCCTACCCCTTCCTTGCTACCGGCTTTAACGTCAATGTCAAGGAAGGGGTGGGGCTTTTGAAAAATTTCGTGTTTCTGAAGGTACCAGGTCGAGATCCCTCGGTATCGTCAAGGGCGAGGATCCGTATGGATAGAGAAGCCCATGTAACAGTATCCGGAAACGACGCCCACTGAACCTGCGTTCTTGGAGTCTTTGATACGTACCCAGCCACCAGCGATTGCACCCGATGATGGGACCCTCAGATGCCGACGCTGGTAGAAAAGTTCCTCCTCAGAAGTCACACCGAACTCTTCGAAGAACAGGCTGTCTTCGAAGAGCGACTGCTCATCCTTGAATGCTTCGAACGAGCTCGATATCCTCCAATCATTTTCGGCAGCATACTTCCATCGCCCATCACCATAGCGGAATTATTTTAAACAGGTATGCGGCGATTGTTAAAAAGAAAGTAGTAGAGTAACTCACCAGTCTTTCAGGAGCGACAGGTATCATCCAAGCGGGATCTTTCCGAACTTTCCTCAGTTCCCGACTTCACACACGCACTTCCAATATTGCAGATTTTGCCATCTTGTGGCCAGCTCATCATCCTCTGCAGCTGTACATGGACGCAATGCGAAGCAGCGTGAACAATTACGGTGCCACTGAGCTACGAAAGGCGAACGGAAGACTCACCCGTAAGTTCGGGTTAAGGAAGTGTGTCGGATGGTCGGACCGGTGGTGGCTGTTCCAGCGTAGACGAATCACTGGTTCAAACCTCGCACCTCCTCACCTACTTACTGGCACATTTCATTCACCACTCGTTCACGTTCACATATGTCAGGGTCAGCATTACTTCTCTAGCTCAACAGAACAATCAGACCTGAAACTCAAAGCTTATTAGGCTTGAACCACTAGTCTACGACCCAACTTCTACCATTGGACCTTTTTAAGGGCATTTTCTAGGATTATGCCACCAGCGCGAAATTTGTGCAACGATTTATTATCCTGAATTTTGACCGAGGACCGGCTCTGTTCCCTCCCTCCGCTTCCTTGCTTCTGTCTGTTTGCAAAGAAATCCACGATCCACAATTTTTCGGAACCGTTCAATGGCCAAGTGGGCATTTCCGTCTGTGTTACCTTGATATCCTTCTTTGACCCCCATTTTTCTTTTCGAGACCATCAACAGATCATGAGCATTAACTTCGAGAAATTTTCGGTCTGCACACGTCAGGTGCGTGTATCAATTTGCACGGTTGCAGTCCTTAGTGCATGTTGTTGCCCCCTTCTTGAATATTGTTGGATACATATGACCCACGTTCACACAGGCCATAGATTCTCCTATCGAAGATTTTCCGCCGATGTGTGCTTCCCTTCCTCGTGATACTATCAGACGTTATTTTTTCCATACCGGTCCGTTTTCATTGCTCGTTAGGTGCTCGAATGGATGCCCTTGACAGTGTTTCTTTCTTTTCAGGTCTTTGGCAAAGCCGAACGCCAAGCCAGAAGTTCAAGTCCTGACGTGCTAGTGACGTTTGCCGTCGGACCGCCCGGGACGCATAAGCATTCAACTTTCTTTCATGCGCGTGTTAAAAAGTATAAATTGAATGAGATATGCTCGTACTCCATAACGAGTGGCTATTCACGATGCTCACTCTTCAGACTTTAGTAAACCTTGCCATCGGAGCTGCAGTTGTCGTGGCAAACCCGTACATTTTCAGCGACATTATGCCCTTTTCCAATTTCACTAACTCAATAGTTTCAGGTTGGAACGTCGCACTGCAACCAACGTCTTCCCAACCCCTCCGACAAGCAGCTCTCTCAGCAGTCCCATCACTATCGCCGCTGGGCAGACATTCACTCCATCTGAGGCATATACGCGGTATGACCGAGGATCTGGTGCATGTAAAGGGCAGACAGAAGGTGGTGATTCTGATGCCGTTTTCCTACTTCAAGAGGGTGCCACACTGAGTCGGGTTGTCATTGGCACCAACCAAGCTGAAGGCGTTCACTGCCTTGGTATGCACCATCGTGAAATCATGTAGTCCGGTCTAACGAGACTTGTACAGGCTCGTGCACTTTGGATCACGTCTATTTCGAGGTATATATCTACCATGTTGCAAGGTACAGAGTCTGAATCCGATACTTAGGACGTCTGCGAGGACGCTATTACCATCAAACAAACCTCAGGCACCTCCCGCATCAACTATGGCGGCGTATGTTGAGCTTTACTATGTGCTTCTTACTGCTGACCCTTTGTAGGCCAAACATGCCGACGACAAGGTGGTTCAACACAATGGTGGCGGAACTGTCATTATCAACTCGGTAAGAAAAACACACATTACTTGGATTGTCCGATACTCAACCGCCTGTAGTTCTACGTCGAAGATTTCGGAAAGTTATACCGAAGCGTAATGCCTTATCTTTTATACAACTGTTATACCCTACTGACTAGATATCATAGTGTGGAAATTGCAAGTGAGGCTACTACAACAGGGATACATTGACTCTACTATACTTATATATGACAATTTCAGAACGCAATACCAACGCAAGGTTCAGGTAAATCTTTCGACTTCTCACTGACGGGACTGGCTGTTTATTTCCCAATTCCGAAGATCAATGATGTATGGGCAGTTGACGGAGACGTTCTCGCTGGTATCAACTCGTGAACAAAATTCTTATGACTTCTGAAATAGCGCTCATATCATTTCGCTCTTTCAAGCAATTACGGAGAGTGAGTTATTGTCTCATTGGTTTGGGTCTTCGCCTTGCTAATCTGAGTATACCAGTACTGCCACGATTCGAACAACTACTGTTGATGATGTCGACACCATCTGCGAAAGGCAAGCTTATGGATTATAACATCTCCGTCTCGCTTTTCTCACTGTATACTACAGGTATGAAGGCAATGACACTGGTGATGAGCCCGATGAGCTGGGCAGTGGGCCCGACAGCAAAGTACGCAAGATTTCTCATCTGTTTATTTTCATACATTGACCCCAGCTTCCACTAGTACTGCCTGTATTCGACTTCCGACATCACGGGCTCTTGAGTGGTTAAGACCAGTTACCTTTAGTTACTCTTTATTCCATCATAACACGTATGACGAGAGAACTATGCAATTTCGAAATAAACGAGCCAGTATTGTTACCTTGATCCCCCACGATCGTCAAGATTTTCCTTTCATCTGCCTTCATGTGGCACAGCCGTTTCTCGATATCTTTTTGTATCTTACTTTGAGCCTTGTTCTCAAGTCTATAGAACACCACCAGGTCCGTTCAAACGATTCGGCGAGAGTTCAATACGGGCCCGGAACTCCGAAGACCACCAGCTTAAGGCGAAATCGTGGAATCCCTTCAATTCCTATGACTCCCTCAGGTTCAGTAAGATGATCAGTCCAAATGGAGAAGACATGCTGATCACTGCTCGAAGTTTTCATCATGAGCACGAACTCTGTTCGTCACAACTAACGACAACCTTTTATCGAGAAGTAGGAGTCTGTGGCACACACTGCAGCTCGTGAGAGTAAATCATCAGGAAAAACTCTTTTGCTACGTATTTGCCACTCAGGTATACGTAGTATGTGTATCACTAGTAGCGGTGGTAGAGGGTGCACAGTGATAGGTAGCAGTAGGTAGCGTTCAGTATATGCCGCTGGTATGGCATACATGCCAGTATACCTGAGTGGAGCCTACTGAATGCTACAATGTCAATCAGTATCATAGTTCTTCTCGAGTCTGGTGAAGCTGATTATAGTCTGGTGTCAGCTGAAAGTCAACTTTGAACTCACTAAAATACGAACTCGTGTAGTGGTAGAACAAGAACAAAGAGATTAAAACATCAATGAAGGATTGAATGCGATACCACTGTTTTCGAGGCACGGAGAGAACAGGTGAAGGAAGGAAGGAAGGAGTTTTTATTAGTCGTCGGTGCTCCTGAACAGAAACGTAACGACGTCCGTACTACAGTAACAAATACTAAGACTTGTCTTTCCATCAAAGGGTTACTGCTATGGGACCGAACCTCAGCCATGCTCTGCCGCTATGGTACAGCCCCACCAAGAGTACTGCCTCACGGCCTCGGCGATGGAGAAGCGAAACGTGTCCTGGGAAGGAGGAATATTTATTCTGGTCATTCTCATCCAAAAGAAGTACGACTCACGCAAGATTAGAGTGAAACGTGATCGGACCCATCCCTACATACTTGACCCCATCCAGGGTGAAGTTGAGTCTACCTAGGAGATCCGGTATGACAGATCATCTCGTTGCAAAATCAGCGCTAATAAAAGTACCATCATATCAATAGATTCTATGCATGTGGAAATCTCAAGGGAGAACACAGCAGGACACCAGACACCGTTTCGATAGTGATGTCCTCCGTAGACTATAGTTGCACGTCCCTGTAAACCTGCAACTAGACGTTTAGCTAGTATTACCTGTATTCTTTCTTCGGATTTTCGTTCGCTGTAATTTGGGAATCATATGTAGGCACTTTCAGAACGAAAGGAGATCAGCAAGAGTAGATCATGAACGCGGATTTCCCCTTTTGGACCCGGCGCTCTTTTCAACCAACCACAAGACAGCCATCATCATCATTTTCCATGTGCCCGCGCTGTCCTGCACTTGGCAATTCCTTTGTATTCAGCGACGATTCAATCACGATTTCTCTCCGAATATCCCGAATTAGCTGGTGACGAAAAGAGATATCAAGACACGGAACTTTTGAGATGTTTTCAATTTGACGACGTTAACAACTCTCTATTGAAGAGGCACCTCTGCTCCTCCCGTCTAAATGTATTGATAACTTAGTATCCTAGCAGCATGATCCCAGTCGACAGATGTTAAGATCATCGTAGCCACCTTGACCGACGTTAGAAAATCATGAAAGTTTCAATCATAATAGTTACCCCCCAGTAGGTTTTCCTGTTCGCATCCGCATTCATCGCATTCAAATCATCTTGCTCCTCAGCATTGCTCGTTGTCTTCCATGGCATCCACTAGTCAACGTGAGCCGGTCATAAATCCCGCAGTTTTTACACTCTCCTAACACTTATATTCTATCAGTCCGATATGACGTTCTTGAGTTCTGCGTACAAGCATTCGATGCCATTCTAATCATTACATTCGTCCTGCTGGGCGTAACAAGCTTTACAGCGAAGCTTTCCTCCCGTATATCAAGGTCAAAAACATGGTACCTGTTTATCGGAAGCACCATGTTCTGGTGTATCGCGTATCTGTTCTTGCTTGGCCGGCAAGGTAATCAAGAGCCCCCCTTCGGTATCTGTCTCTTGCAGTCGGCTCTTGTGTATTCAGCCAATCCTGTGTAAGTCCTCTTATAAGTATTTCTTTAGATATTTGACCGTATAGTGTTCTTCTAGCGCTACGATCTCCGCCTTGGGCCTAGTGCTCGAGGTATGCTAGGTGCTGTCATCCAGAAACCGTAACAGAACTGAGTCTCAGATGCAGTTGCACATGAAGCTCAACATTTTATCATTTTCCGACAAAAGACTGAAGGAGTGGCAATCCTGGGTACGGTATTACTTCCGGATCCACTCTGTATCTTTCATACCAATAGCCTTGACAGTTCCTTGCTATGCCGCCTGCTGTTGGTGTCGTGGTCTTTTTCTATGTCTTGGGTGTGAGCTCTATAAACTTACTTGTCAATGGGTTGCTCATCGTACTCATTTCAGGTCGGCGCTGCCCACGCAACGGCTGTCGAACGAGATCCGAGTCGTATCTTCTGCCATATCACCCATATAGGTAGCTTTGGAATTGGACAGCCGTTCGTCAATCTGTCGAATCTATCGCAGCGTTTATGACTGACTAACTTCTCATCCTAAAGATTCATCATTAGCGCAGTAACGACCATGATACCTGACGCTTTCGTTCTTCTCTTCTCTGGTAAGCAATGTGTCGTTTATGCATTCGAAGGGCCTCAGATTCTTGCAGGTCTGGTTGCCGTCAAGATATGCATCAGCAAACGTAGGTATGGACAAGCTCTTCCATCGAACGGGACTGCCCGCATAACCGTATCGTGGGTTATACGGGTCACCGCACTCACGGTCTTGCTTTCTATTGGTAATATGTAAGCCCGATCTAATCACTCGTACTTTGGCATCAGGATCAACTCATCCCCTTCCCCCAACAGTATGGCTATAACTAGCTTGGTGATGGATCCCAACACATCAGCAGCTGGATGGAACTTGGCTCTGACATCGAGTCCGTGAAATATTCGTCTATTTGATACGCCACTGATTTCTCTATGACAGTGCCCGTGTCCGTGTTTCTACTCTTTGGCACCCAGATGGTATGTACAGTCGATTGCGACATCGAATCGGCCTCATACTGACGAACCAGGACTTTCTGCATCTATGGTGCTGCCGTCATGGAGCGGGCAGGGCAGCATCAAGCAAAGGGGCGAAAGATTTGGAGATGGCCACTGTGCGACCATCTCCTAGCCGCATGGACCTCTTACATCCAAGTGAAGACGTATGAAGACCAGCGCGAGAAGCCAACTCCTAGGGATGATGATCCTGCCACATTGTTCTTATTTTAAAATTGCATCTATATAACATCATATTGAACATCACACCGGGAATCGAAAAATTTAGGATCATCTTATTTTAATTCCGAAATCTAATTACGTAATCCCGACGGCGTCGGGATTACTTTATAGATAACGCGCTTAGGGCGGCATCACGTGATTGAGTTTCGGAACCAAAATCATATCGTTTTAAATTTCGGAATTTCCCGTGTGCATGTGTCAAACTAATGTATAGGGAAATCATGGAATCTTAATTCTCTCTTGATACTAAATAGTGATGGACCGATTCGCGGGCGAGAACGGCGAGAACCAAGTAGACCATCACAGAAAAAAACTTGAAACGGTTAGACTAGAAGGGCTACGGGAGCCGTACGCAGGAATGATGGGCGACAAAGACTCTAAACGAACTGGTGATGCTAGCAGTTGTATGATTGTCATACGGCATGGACACTGGTTTCGGGTCAATGTTGGTGACTATCATTACTCAACCCGGCAAACCGCCTTACTATATACGTGCAGAGCTCGTACCGCAGGCCTCATCTCTATCATCTCTCCAGCCACACGTGATCGGCCCGTTGAACGAATCGGGTATTTATAAGGTTTTGTTACGATCCTGCTCCTTAGGCTCGAAGCGTAGCCCTAAGCTCAAGCCATTCTCGGATAGTGCTATTGTACCTAGCACCGAATCATCAGATGGTAAGATCAACTTCTATCGTCCTCTTCATAGATCTTTTGATTACTCATTCTGAACCGTGAACGATCGTATAGGATCCCTTGTAATCTCGGAGTCGGAGAAACGCCGTCATTGCAGTAGCGGGTCTTACCTGACTTCGTCACTCAGCATCATGATATTCGTCGAAGGAAACTCTATCTGATCGTTGCAGAGATCCAGAAAATCACGAAATTTTCAATCATGATAGTTGCCCTATGACTCCTTACGACCCCATGGCATTCAAAGTATCCTCTCCCCCAGCATTTCCCATTGTCCTCCTTTCCGAGTAATGGCGACCAATGTCCAGCGTAAGTCTCCCATAGACCCTCCCATACCTCTTCCATAACACAACTGCCTAGTTGATTCCGATGTCCTCGAGTTCGTCGTCGAACTATTCGATGCGATCCTCATCAGCATACTTGTCTTGCTTGGGTTGACATGCGCAACAGCGAAACTTTCTTCTCGTATTTCAAGGTCAAAGACATGGTTTTTATTCATTGGAAGCACAATGTTCTGGTGTGTCGCGTACCTGTTATTGCTTGGGCGGCAAGGCAATCAGGAGCCTCCTTTCGGTATCTGCATCTTACAGTCAGCTCTCGGCTATGCCGCCAATCCATTGTGAGTAACCTGTTCATGTTTTACCTCGGCTGAAATCATACGAGCTTTGTCTAGCACTACGATCTCCGCATTGGGCCTGGTGCTCGAGGTACGCCAAAATCTGTGGAAATGCTAGAATGTGCCCGAATTTCGTCTTCAGTTGCACATGAAGCTCAATATCCTATCGATCTCAGATAGAAGGATGAAGCAGTGGCGGTCCTGGGTACAGTTTTCGTTCTGTCTTATTCACCCCTTTGCCGACAGCCTCTTCGACAGCTGCTCGCAATTCCTCCTGCCGTCGCTACCGTCGTATTCTTCTATGTTATAGGTGTGAGCATCAATGGCCGATTACTCGCAACTTTCATCTGATCTCTGACCATCCTTCTCAGGTCGGAGTCGCTCACCCAGAGGCGGTGCAACGAGATGAAAGCCGCATCTTTTGTCATATCGCTCCCATAAATGGATTCGACGCAGGACAGCCGTTCGTCTTGTCATTCCTTTCCTCGTACTGAACTGACATCGGATCTTACAGGTACATCATAAGTACCATAACGACAATGCTACCCGATACCCTTGTACTTATTTTCTCCAGTAAGTAATCTTTCATTTGCTATCACTTCGAAAGTCTTGAATTCCCGCAGTTCTTGTCGCTATCAAAGTTTGCATCACCAAGCGCAGACTCGGACGCGCCATTCCCACCACTAATACCTCAGTTACAGTATCTTTAGTCATACGCGTGACAGCGCTCACAATTCTCCTCTGTATCGGTAACGTGTAAGTCAGATCCGCCCACTACAGCTACGATTTTAATTCGCTCTGCGTTAGGATGGGTATCACCAGCCTCGTAATGAATCCCAATTCTTCCGCAGTGGGATGGAACTTGGCCTTAACTTTGAGTTCGTCTAACCTCCATCTCTTTGAACGTTAATGATAACTAACTTGTGCGCCAGTGCCCGTATCCGTCTTTCTGCTCTTTGGCACACAAAAAGTACGTATCGCATCCACCACGTGAAAGGATACGATATTCTAATAAGTTCACAGAACTTACTGTATACCTGGTGTTGTCGAAATAAAGCCAGTAGAGGGGGGCCGACTAAGCTGTCAAAAGATATAGAGATGGCCAACGTTCGACCATCCCCAAGTCGCGTAGACTTGCTACAACCCCGCATTAGCGAAGACAGATGAGGGACCTTGAGCTACACATTCACTCGGCGCTAACTCCCTTCGAGTTCAATGTATCATACGTTCAACTTCATAATTCTATGGAAGGAATCCATAAAACGTACTGGTGAGCGTCGCGACGCATGAAACAGAGCGTATGCGCTAGGTTAAAGCTTGAATTTTAAGTCCACACGGTTTGACTCATGTTAGCTAACCGACAGGTCTGCTGTAGCCCAGACGGCTTTGATTGACGTATAGCCGAAGGTCTTCCGTAAGGGATGCCAGAGGACTGGTAGGTGTCGTGTAGGACCTTGCTGGATCCATCTACTTATCCTTGACTATGCACTTGTAAAGATACACAATTTCAGATCTAACAGAGCGCCTTGTCGAGTCGTCCACTTATATTATTGCTGATTGTACAGATTCATGCGATGTGAATCCCGCGAATATTATGAAAAATATTGCTATAGTAAGGCAGAACAAGCGGCCAATCAAACGAGAAACGACGAGTGCTAAGGTGCTGCTGTTGTCGTGCAAACGTGCTCCCTCAATGTGTCGAAGGATATATAAGAAGGAAGGACCTAGGCCTCAAACCTTGGCAGGACTGATGACAGTGCAGAGCCTGAAAAAGGTGGCCAGGATGAGAAGCCCAGAGGATTACAAATTCATCTGAGCTAGCAGAATTAGCAACAGTATTGCCAGCGGTTGTCGGGAACTGAAGGAACGCAGGAAGTTGTAACAGAGCTGATGGTGAGACTTGAGGCCGCCATTTCAGACGATTACCTTCGCGTTTGGACTTGTTTCCATCTAGGCAAGTAACGCCCCGCAGAAACTTTGATCCATTTTGCTGGAAAAACGTCTGTATCAACTGAACCCAAAATAACAAGGACAAGGTTGCGAAAATAGCCCAGAATGAGAAGTTGATTTTGAAGAGATACAGAAGATCTATGAAGGAATGTATAGAGATGAGATATGCGGGAGACAAAGAAGTCGTGAAATAGAGTTCAGTCGCAGCGTGGCATCAAGAATCGCTCCTCTCTTCTTGTATCGGAACCTCCGGAATAGGCTCGTTCTCCTTCCCATCAGCATGCTCGCCGCAAACTCCTTTGACAGGTTTATCGAGGGTATGGGTGACTGTTCCCAAAGGGTAGGGGCCGTCGTACGGCGGCATGTAGTCGAGACAACAGATGACAGTGATCACAGAAGATGCTTTGCTGTTGAGTACTTGCTTGCTCGATGAATCAGGAAGTAAAGATTCTTCTTCGTCCATAAGGCGAGATGCGAGAAGGTGCCGAAGCGGAGAAGGTGTGAGGCAGACGATACGGCGCATATCAAACGGCGACCTAGGTCGCCCAGGGTAGATTCGACGGAAAAGAAACCTATAGCGCATGACGGGTGTGGTATAGAGGTCCGGATGTTTTCTTGGCCTTCCACTCGCAGATATAAAGTCAACCAGATATTGAGCCTGATAGTTCGTTCAGATTTTGGTTGACTTCTGCAGATAGACGACGAACCTCGCTGTAGGGCACCATCCTTTCTTCACTTTTAGGCGCAAAAAATGTCCCAACGATGGTGCAATAGAGGTAGTAAGACATAACGGCGACGCAGTACACGACCACGATACAGCCTATAACGATACCGACCATGACTGAAGGGCGCGAATTAACTGAGCGAGCGACTGGAGGCATATAGCTGTCGTAAAAAGAGTGTAAAAGAGTGACTGTAAAACGAGCGAGGTGAATAGAAAAAATGAGCAAGTGCGAGACTGCGAGATGGTGGAAGCCAAGGTTGATGTCAGCCACAATGTGTAAGACGTTATCACCGTCCCGGAATTCACACGGTCGACGCAGAGTTCACCGATGACCGCTGTCAGCAACCTTTCCTTCACACCACCACATCTACCACCATGGGCCTCACTCTCGAACTCGGAACTCCTGTGAATACTGCTCTCTTCCTCTTTATACTGTACTCTGTCCAGCGCATTGTCTTTCCATCCCCTTCTACCGCAGCTAAAGGCTCTGTTCCCAATGAATTTAAGGGCGGCTACTCGTGGATGCCAAAGTACCATCCACCAACAGTGATTTTTGAAAACTTCACGCCAAAGACGCTGCAACCTTTCAATGGCAAAGACAACGAAAGGATTCTGCTGGCGATCAATGGAATCGTTTTCGATGTTACCGCCGGCAGGAGTTTCTATGGCCCTGGTGCGTCGGTCGCTGGATCAGTAACGTATTATGCCTGATGAAAGTTTTAGGCGGTATGTATGGAAATTTTGCGGGACGTGATGCATCAAGGGGAATGGCGAAACAGTCGTTCGATGTCGGTGCGTAGTGTTCGTTGTTGTTGTGTTTCTCGGCACCAATCACTTTTGACAGAGATGCTTACACCCATTGACCAACCTCTAGACAAGCTCGAGGATCTCAAACAGGATGAGATGTACGTCGTATGCTGCTGTCAATGAAACCTGAGACTTATTGATTTTGAACAGTGACAACATGAAAGGCTGGATCGACCATTTTTCGAATAAATACATCATTTGCGGCAAACTCGTAGAGAACGACGCTGCATAGACAGTCTTGCGCTTTTAAATGCATCACATCTATGGTTGTACTAACACACTGATACTAAAGTTTCTTTCTTGCGCATCATCTACGCGGCCCAAGGGCAACCGGCGGGTGCACTCTAAAGATATCAAGAAAATTTGCCACTTGGAAACAGAACTACAGTTTGTTACGTCCGTCCCATCTTGCTTCTTTCTCTGTCCCAGATCCGGCTGAAGACACCTCGTCTATGCCGTGCATGACGTCTAATCGGTTGGCAGGCCTCCAAAACGGTCTGCTCAACTTGATCCCATCCTTCACCGCCCTCTACCCTCATAAGAAATGAGAAGATATGGCACAAGTATCTCGCAGCACACGCAGGCCACTTAACTGAGGTATTAGGTGACGAGAGTTCGCGCAGCCGGTGCTGAAGACTGATAGTGCGGCGACGCATAACTCTTGGGGAATACAACGGGCATATTGAGATGCGTAAGTCGGGGGAAACCCAAAGCTATCACTGGTGAGGCATCGTAAGGGAGAGCTGGTCCAATAGCGCGGGGGATGCTCAGTATTTCGATGGTTGGCCGTGCGGTAGCGAGCCGTCGCCCCAATACATCCCGGTCAAAAGCGACTTCACCAGTATAGTGAAGCTTCTTGAGCGATTTTAGTCCAGAAAGAAGTTCAAAGACCTCATAAGAAGGATCTCAATCTGCTTGTGCAATAGACCAACTAGGATACGTCAACGACAGTTCGCGCATCTCGATCCAAAGCGTGAGAGAAGACCGAGGTGGGAAACACGCATAGCCTGGGATGTGGACTGGTAGCTCTGGTGAGAGATGTTGTCGATGAGGGTAAAGGACTCTAGCCTGCCGGGGACGATGAGTCTGAGGACAGGGTCATCGATGCTACCGGGCCGGTGATGTAGGGGGATTTCAAGGAAGGAAACCCAGCCTATGTATCTTTGTACATCCACGAAGAGAACCTGATTTGGAGGTGCTCAAGGGGCTGGGAGCATGACAGTTCCTCGAGAATGACATCCACAATTGTGTGGTCTAATTTTCAGGCAGCGAAAGCCCTGCCCGGTAAAGACGGTAGCAGGACATGGGATTCTCAAGCCATCGGGTTGGTTTATTGTGGCCACGATTGGACAGGAGACGATGAAAATATCTCGCCCTACAATGACAGCCTTCACCGCTGTGGAAACAGTAGGGCCATCTGCGTTAAGCCCTAAGCGAGTTCAACTTTTTGCAACTTGAGGCTAGATAGCAAGAATAGAATGAGAGGTTCTGCGAATAGATTCTTCTACCGCGATGCTCTCGAGGTTGGGGAATATAGGTACATTTGTGAAATGCATCGCGATGCAGAGGTACGTGGCCGGGAGAAATGATGGGTGTAAAGAATAGTCAAGAGTCAAAGTCCTAACCCGCTGCGCATATAGCATGAATCTCTTCCATTCTGATTCAGTTGTTTCCTCTGGAATTGCCTGGAAGCTCGAGTTGATATGACTCGGAGGCGCTTTAAAGAAAATCCTACGTACCCGATAAGTAACAGACCCATCGGCAGATCCCACCCGAAAAACGTCTAATAAAGGGGTGAGACCATCGATGTGTTTTCACAGACGTTTGAAAGCCGTCTCGGATACTGCAGAGCATGTGGAAATGTAACCAAAGGGTGGATGTTCGTTCCCTCGGGATGCATTTTTTGGGCAGGAGGAGTCTATAGATCTTCACAAATAATGCTCAAGAGGTCCTGGTTGTACAAAACGCTCTCCCCTGCGGAAAGAACACGGTCGTCCATGGCACGTGGGAGATAGCAAGAAACGATGGTTAAGTACGGAGTTCAGTACTATAAGGGATGCTGTTGAGATGGTCTCAGGCAGAGATCTCGAACGGACGATACGGCGTCTGCGGCGCGTCGACGCTTGAAATTTTCAAGAAGACTGACTCGTCGTTTCGCGCAGACTGACTAAGGGTTAACTGAACTACGATCACGTGAAAATCGTGTGCCATTAGTATAGTACAGTCAATCTCCTCGGGCTGATTGAATGTCGATGCTCATCTGAACACGGAACGTATTAACAAAGAAGATGTTTCCTGATTCAAAAACAAGAGAGTCGGACAAATTTCTCGGCAACTCGGGGGCTGGGCACAGTTGAGTACCAGGTTGCGTAAAAGTCCGCCGAGAAGAATTTCCTGAGCTTCTTCCCATCGTCTCATGATCATCTCTCACTCAGAACTGAATATCAACCATCGAGGAAGCCGTGATTCCCGTAGTAGTTCCATCAGTGGGTGCAGTCGTGAGTCTCACATGCACAGGACAAAACTGCGCAGCAGTGACTGATACTACAGCACAAGGAAATTAGCGTGGAAATTTCGAGTGATTCAAGCTCGAACAGTCACGTGGAAAACTTGATCCTCGAGAGAAGCAAGGAATGATAGGACAAGGATCAGTCTGAATCGGGAAGTCGATGTCCTTTTCAATACACTATTGACTACCACCGACAATATTCACTCAGAAAATGTAGGCAATTCGTTTCTTCTGTTATGAAGATAGGTATTAAGTACGTTTATTTTGGGATCAGCTGTCTTATTCTTTTGTGAGAGATGATATCAACACGCGAAAGCTTTGCTAGTAGCCGCTACATTCCGCAGATCCTCACGTTGGATAAAGTTTGCCTTGTTTCTAGTGGCGCTAAAATTAAGCGCTTGGACCGAGCTTATAAGGTCCGTCATTCCTTTTGAAAGACTCCACATTCCCCGCATGGACTCCTCAGACTCCAACCCTCGTTCCCCAGAGGAAGCCGTCCTCTTTAATCCGGACCTACTGAGCATTATTTGCGATGATCTTTGGAATGATGACATCCAGTCTTTGCCTAGTGGTCCAACGATCAACCCCTTGGTTGCATTGACGACGGTTTGTACTTCTGTATCCGAGACGGCTCTTGACCGTCTCTGGAAAGATATCTATGGCTTCAATCCGTTATTGCGCGTCCTCAATGCAGAAACTTCCGGTCCCCAAAGTGGAGGCCTTTGGGTAAGCACCGTCTTCGGATATCTTCTGTGAATGTATGTTTAATGCACATCAACATTGACAGACAATCCCTAGGGATGTATCCCAGCCGATGTGGGACCGATTGAAGCAGTATGCCCAACGTATTCGATTCATGATGCTCGACGCACCCTCTCGCGCCACAGATCATCCATCAATTTTCCTTCGTCTTTCCGCCCAATTCGCAGGCGCTCCCCTATTCACGAACCTGAAGCGCTTGCAAGTAGATCAAGTCTTCGCCGCAGAGCCTCACATTCTCTTTCTGCTCTCGAGCCCCGATTTGCGCGAAGTTGAAATTGCTCTGGAACCAAACCCAGATGAGCACGCACTGACAGCATCTGTGGGGACTGCTATTCCCGGACGAGAGACATTTATTATCTCTTGTCCATTGGCTACTCAGGCCGGTTATAATTCCGCTCCGAGTCCCATCGACGGAGCTTGCCCGGCCACTTTCTTCACCGGAACACACCTCCGTTGCCTGAAAATCACATCTCATCCTATATCATACTCCTTCCTTGAGGAGCTCTCTTCCTCTGAATCACTTGAGCACTTCCAATTCATCTTTTCCCCTCACACCTTGCCCCGCGACATCCGAGATGGATTTTCTTCCCTCAGAACTCTGCATGTCACCGGACCCGTTAGGTCTATGACTCGCGTACTGAGAATTATCGTCCCAGACATTCTCGAATCATTCACCTTCATCGACAACTCCTCCAACCTGAGTTACCATTACGCTTGCATGGCCATACATGATTTTCATCTTGAACTCGTCGAACGATTCAACTTGAGTCTGCATGAGCTCTCGTTGACCTACCCATACCAGGTCATTGGTCAAGCTGAGCATTGGAACTCTTCACAAGCGGTCTTTGAGCTGCTTTATAGCCTGAAGTTGCTTGGGATGCTTTATTATTACGGTAATCTCGCCTTAGATCAGGGCACGGTCGAAAAGAAGCTCGTTAAAGCCTGGCGGAACATCGAAACCATCTGCATCCCTCGGTTGGCAGTGCCTCTACCATGCGACATTTTGCCGGTACTAGCGGCGGAGTGCAGTCAGCTCGCAAGCCTTACTATACCCATCGAGTTCCCCGAAAGTGGCGCGCTTCCACCTCGTCAGGTTTCCCAACATGGATTACGCGTAATTTCTTCGCCTGATATGCCGGTCGAGAATCCTGTGCGTGTTGCGGCGTACCTGGACAGCCTTTTCCCATACCTTGCAAAGATAGATGGCGGGGACCGATGGAATGAGGTGGAACGCATCATTCTCGATGCATGTCAACTGGTGAGAGGCGATGAGCGAGGAAGAGGCAGATTGATCGAAAGTTTGGAAGAAGTGAAACTATGAGATTCAAGTTAGATTTAACTATCGTTGAGACGGAGTCTCGTTGTATTAGCACAGTCAGATTTCCAGGGTAGAATATTGAAAGGGGAATTTCTAAATTTCTAAGCCCTCTGCTTGATGTCGATCAGTCAAAATTGCCCTGCCGCCGGATGTGCCAAGACGACTGGTAGCCTTCGGTAGCAGTAGTATACTATTAGTAGCCTATCTGGCAAGCGATCCCGTTCAAGATAACAGCCAGTGTTTTCTACACTGTTATTGATAAACAAGGCAACATAGCAGCTTGCGACTCGGAGGAACCTCTGTAAGCATCACATTGTCTGTCCCGTCTCGCGGTGTTGGATAGCTTTGTCGGGACTGAATACAGATTTGAATGTAGCCATTCATGATAGAACTCGGAGGGAGTAGACATTTGCTAGCCCTTAATATCGGTAAATAATCTCAAGGGCAACTTCTATTAAGGTACAGTCCCTGCCCTCGGAAGGAGAAGTGTTGATGGTATATGTAGGAACCATGCTGATTGTGACATTGATACGAAACTCACCGCGGCGATCGAGAGAGGAAAGGTAAGTAACGTAGAGCCTGAGAAATTTCGTACAGGATAGCTTGGCAATAAGCTTCCTGAATAATGATATGTAGCCGTTGGTATTGTAGTGGAAAAATGGTTATAAATGCAAAAGTCTCGGTGTTTTTCAAGTGCAGTGGCTGCGAAAGTGCTTATGGCGATCCTGTCAGTGGGGCGAGACAGCCGAATGGATCTTCTGAGACGGTTTTCAGTACGTCGTCCCCTCTCCCCTCCCCCAATTATTATCAATGAAAGGTGTTAGCCAAGCTTTATGCGCATACTCGAAATGTGCAAGGGGAAGGCGAAAAACAGGAAATCATCATGCCGATCGGCCATCTCCGGGCCGAACTACCGGATTTGTCGCAGGCTCTGGATTTTTGGAGCCATTCGCAGCCATCGTCATGCTGTCCAACTTCTCGACCCTGGGCCGGCCCAGAATCGTGCGGGTATCTCCAGTGTCCTCTGCTCTAGGGTTCAGCCTCATTCTTTATTATGACTGGGGACCTATTTTTGGGTGACACCGATATTAATGCGTGATTGACCTGGGACGTCGTAGGATCGTCAGTACAAGGAAACATGTGCCCACAACGCCGAACGCTACCATTCTCTGGGACTCGGATGATATCGTCCTTCCCACTGGATACGCCGATTGGTACAAATGTTGAATGCAACTCCTCGACTCGGAAAATAATTCAAGATCCTCTTCCTGTTCACGTGGCGTCCTGATAGTATTCAGTGACCGGGGCGTTCTAATATTGACAAAGGTAACCCCTCTCTTCTTTTAGAAGTTGTACTTATCCGTGGCAAGTGCATACTGTACCTGGAGGCTAAACTCAAGAACACTACTGCATCGCCAACTCGTTTTGTTCAGTCGCTGCAGGATACCCATCACTTCGACTGATGACTTCTCCTTTTCTTATCAGGAAATAGTTGGCTGGGTTCTCCTAGCTAGCTACGACGTCAATCAGTGGCTCCGTGAAACAAGAAGCAATCAATCTTCGTTTACTTTCAATTGCCTCAGCCGTATGATACACGCGCCATCGAACACCTTCGACGGAATTTGGCACTGGCGTCAGTCCTTTGATCGGATTCGGTGCTCTCGGAACTGACCTTCCCCGGGGCTGAATGCATCGACAGAACGTTCTCTCACAAGGAGAATCGCAACCTTCCGGGAGCTCTAGAGCACTCAGCGTCACGCGTCATGGCAATACTCCACGACGACCTTCTTCGGGGGTACCCATTTTACGTCTTTGGAACGGGACTCGGATGCCCAGGGTGTTTTAAGAACCATCGATATTCCAGTGGATATCCAGGCAATTTCCCCGTCTGTCGCTGCTGATCTATCCTGCTCTACGTTTGCTGTCTCAGCTATCTGTATCAACAATGCTTGAGATCTATAACCCGTACGCCATCGCCGCCATCAGTGCGCTGGGCGGATTTTTGTTCGGTACAGGTAACTATGGATGAGACTGAAGATTCTCTTCCATGTCGTTGATCTGTTCTGTCTAGACATATCATCCGTCTCTGCGTTCTTGGACGTTGATTCGTACCTGATCTACTTCAACCACCCCAATGACACGACCCAAGGCGGAATAACGGCGGCTATGCCAGCGGGTGCTTTCGTCGGTGCCCTCGTCGCCGGCCCTGTATCTAATCGCCTTGGACGCAAGAAATCTATCATACTTTCGACCGTATGCTGGACTATCGGGTGCATCCTCAGCTGCGCCGCCCAGAATGTTCCTATGCTGGTTGTTGGGAGATTTATCAAAGGTATCTGTGTTGGATGGACGTCAGGTCAAGTTCCCGTATACCTAGCAGAACAATCGCCCAGGGTAAGAATATTTCTGACTTTCACACATGGTAAATCGTCTTAAACCATATCTAAGGCTATCCGTGGTCGTCTTGTTGGCACTCAACAAATTGCGATAACCGTCGGTATCCTTGGTGTGTAATTTTCATTGATCTCAAGGTCTCACGCGTCAAGTTGAATATTTCTGATATTAGTGATGTTCTACGTCAGTTACGGCTGCAGTTTCATAAAGGGTGTGACTTCCTTTCGACTGGGTGAGATTACAACCTTGAATCTTGTGAAGCAGATATATACTAATTTTGTTTCTAGCATGGGGTCTACAACTCGTTCCTGGGGCCCTCCTTGGTCTTCTCTTACCTTTATGTCCCGAGTCGTGTCGCTGGCTCGCGTCCCGTGGTCGCATGGAGGAAGCAGAGCAAGTCATCGCCAAGATTCACAATCTGCCACTCGACTCAGCCGAGGTTCAGCTTCAAATGGACGAGATTCGCGAAGCTCTCCGTATTGAAAAGGAATCAGCCGAGATCGGATATAGCGACTTGTTCAAGAAGAAACTCCTGTCCCGAACTATTGCCGGCATGTCTTGTCAACTCTGGAGGGATGTCCACCCATTGCCCACTTTGTCGTGTACTTACTTTAGTTTTGTTCTTACAGCCAGCTGTGTGGCGTGAACGTTATGATGGTATACTTTTAACCTATTCATCTTACTCGTTCTCACCTTTCTGCCAGTACTACGTCGTTTACGTCTTCCAAATGGCCGGTCTTACGGGAAACACAAATTTGATATCCTCCTCAATCGTAAGTTCTTCCATCATCAACGGATGCCCTTCTCATGGTTGTTGAGTAGCAATACGTCATTAATTTCGCCATGACGATCCCAGCTCTTATATGGGTTGACAAATGGGGCCGTCGACCGACTCTCCTCGTCGGCTCTGCTCTTATGGCAGCATTTCTTTTTGCGACGGCCGGTTTGCTCGCCAACTACGGACACTACGTCCCCGATGTCGAAGGCAACGAGAACGTGCGATGGTCTGTTTCCGGTCCGCCTTCCAAAGCTGTCATTGCATGCAGTTACCTCTTTGTCGCTTCCTTTGCAATTACATGGGTATATTTGTCCTGTGATTCAGCATTCTGCTGTATTCTTATCTCCCTAACAGGGACCTGTCTCTTGGATATACGTTTCGGAGATATTTCCTCGCCCGGTACGAGCACAAGGGTCTGGTCTGGCAACAGGTCTGTATTTTCTTCTACACTTTCTCGCGCGTCCATCTAACCGCGATGCTTTAGCGACCAACTGGATCATGAACTTTGCTCTGTCCTTCTTTGTTCCTCCGGCTTTCAAGAACATTCAGTGGAAGTAAGCTCACCCCATCATGATCACTATCGCCAGAGAATAAACATATTTATCAGAACGTACCTCGTGTTCGGTGTTTTCTGCGTTGCTTCATTCATCCAAGTGTTTTTCACTTTCCATGAAACAAAAGTTTGTCCTCCATGAAGAGTTTTGTTTATAGACTGACGACTTGGTACCAGGGTCGTTCTTTGGAAGAAATATCGACGCTGTTTGAAACTTCAATCACACCATTCAGCAAAAAGGCTACGCTTTATCCGTCACCTAACGATTCTTCCCACCACGACGATTTGAAGGAACATATAGTCGCTTCGGAATGAGTAGTTGGCCACCGCTTCAGCAGAGAAATCAGAGAGAATATATAACTCGATGCGTTTTCTCAACTTCTACTTTAACATTACAGTCCATGTACTATGAATTCGAGACGACAATGTCACGGGTATTTCTATATTATGTTGAGTTGCCGCATTGTTACCGAGTACCTGAAATTGACGCTCTCTGAGTATTGTGAATTATAAGCTCATCCTTAGGGCTCTCCTGAGGCTTCGACATCTGACAAGTCTTTAGTGAGAAAGTGTAAAGATCTGATAGAGACACACCGCAACATAGATTGCCGCCGACATAATAACCGCGATCCCTATGGCTGACCATGTGTTGGGAATATATTCGAAGAAAATACGTTCGATGATTGTGGCGAACACAATCTAGCATGTTTTAATCTCTTTTCAGGTAGCACAGATAACAGTTACTCACTTGAGTATATATCGCAGTCGTCCCTCTCCCTGCGGTTTCACGCTGAAGGCCCATAGATAGCAGCACCTTCCGAAAAAAAGATGATCAAGTCTTCCTGAGAATAAATGAAGGTGGCGTACCTGCCCGACAAAGCCAGTCAAGACGAGGATCGCAAACAGGACACCCCACTTCGGCTGTGTCGGGATAACGATTGGACTACCAGTTACGACCATTCTGTCTGCTATGAGAATATGGAGCTCAGATAAGTGGCCTAGAACAATTACCCGATGCTCGTGGCAATGACACATTGCAGTGAATACGAAGCCAAAGAGTGGAGTGGATGTGCACGAAAGCCGACGGCACGGATTGCGGTGTCTTCGAGAACCGAGAACCATATGAGCACGGGGCAACTGCAAGCATATAGAAGATGACTTACAAGCGCCCGTACTCCCCATGACGCCTATTAAAGACATGCTATCGACTGACTCAGGTCCTGGTAGCCGTAAAACTTCAATTCACACACCCTACTGCCAGTAAACGAAACTCCGGATCTTCGGCCCCTCCGGTTGGCAACTGTCCAAACAGATATACCGGCTGCGCGATACAAATGACACCAAAAATGTTGAGTACTGCAGTCGTCAGCAAAGGATTCGAGACACTTTTTTTAGACTTACAACCAGCTAGGATATGTCCCATAAACAGATTTTCCCCGAGAAATATCGAACCGGAGATAGCTGTTGCGAAAGGCGCCAGGAATGATAGAACGATAGCTTCCGACAGCGACAGATGTTTCAGAGAGTAATAAACACCGCTGACGCCTACGAAACTGCGTAGAAAAGGAATGAGAACATAGCTTCATCGGTGATAAAAAGGGAATCTCTTGTACCCGCAAAGACCGCGGATGACGAGCAACCCACGAACACCTTCTGGTCCTCTGAAAGGCTCCGGGACTCCTATCCACAACATGACGAGTATGCAGCCGAGGTAAGTGGCAAACTTGATCATCTTTTTAAGTAAAACGGAAACGAAGCAGGTCAAACGTCCACACCATATGCGCGCCAACCAACTATACAATAGCCATTCAGTGTGATGAAAAGGTGAAGTATATCATGCTCACCTCAAGCGTAGATACCGTGTTTTCCAGTCTGCTCAACTCCTTAACGGAGGCATTACTCATAGAAAAAGCCAACATTGATGCAGCAATGAGAAGGAGACCGACGTTCCTCTTGTACGCTTGACGCAAACAGAAACGCCAGCCATCTACGCCCCTAGCAGTGGAAAGTAGGGGAATATTTTCATCCTGAGCACCAGCAGCCATGACCAGAGGGTGGTAGAGTTATGGGCCGGGTATCGATGGTAGAGATGAGGATGGGGAAGGCATGAGAGAGAACGGGCAGATGATATAGAAAACTGACTCTGAGCTACCGGATGAGCCTTCGCCATTAGGCAGGCAAAGATTCAGAGTATGAAGGCACCAAAATTGATGGTACAAGTGAGATCCTGTCATTGCCGCTAAATTCTTTGGATTGGAGGTACATATGACTGTACATATTACTCACGCAATTACCCAAACGATGTTGTTCTTTGACGCCGAACCATCGGCACGGATTATCCTCTATACACTGCGTGCTTCCACAGCATCTGTTTCACCTAAAAGTGGTTCCTTTGCGTCTTTGTGCTTTGACAACTGAAACGCATAGTTAGAGGCATGCGCTTTTAATCAGAAAGACACAAACCGCAACGTATATCGCAGCCGTCACAATGACTGCAATTCCGGTGACCGACCACGGGTTGGGTGTAAACTCGAAGAAAATGTACTCAAGAATAACGGCAAAAATGATCTAAACCGATCAGCTTCCTGTCACAGTTCATCGGATGAAATGCGCTAACCCGTGTATAAACAGCAGTTGTGGCCCTGGCCGCTGTCTCGCGTTGGAGGCCCATCGTGAGCAATGCCTTTTGAATTTGGGAATGGATGAGCCAATGACAGAATAAGGCAGGAGATATACCTGTGCCACAAATCCGGAAACGCCGATAATCGCAAAAAGAGCGGCGCCCCATTCCCGTTGTATCGGAATTACGACTGGCGTTCCAAGTATGATCATTCTTGATAGCCGGAGTCATGTTGCGGAAAGAGAGAATAATCAGAGCACCTACCCAATTCCTGCAACGATGACCGATTGAAGCGAAAATGAAGCCAACAAGTGAAGAGCATGCACGCGAGAACCCAAAGCACGAATTATAGTGACTTAGGAACCATAATGAATAAATGGCACTTTCAAAAACCAGGAGAGCTCACAAGCAGCCGTGCCCCCAGAAACTCCCACTAAGCCGGCGCTGTGCAGATTCATATTTACATCAGAGCTTGACGATATTTTCGCTATCGTTAATGAACGCACAAAACTGAGAGTAAACGAAGCCTGGGATCTACAGATCCTTCAGGAGGTAAAGTTCCAAAAAGAAAGTCAGGTTGCGCGATGCAAACGACACCAAAGACGCAAAATGCTGTTACGTGCAGTTATGATCGAATCTCAGCTCTGAAATGAGATTCGAACTTACATCCTGCTATCAAGTATCCTGCAGTCACAGTTTCTCCGAGGAAAATCGCGCTTGATATAGTAGTTGTAAATGGCGTCAAGAATGTGAGGACAGTAGCCTCCGATAGCGATAGATACTTGAGTGAGTAATATACGCCGGAGAGACCTACAAAACTGATAGAAGGGATCAGCAGGTTCAACGGTGATAAGAGGCGAACGCACCCGCAAATTCCACGGAATACGAGCATTGTACGAGTGCCTTCTGGTCCTCTAAAGGGTTCTGGAATCCCTGCCCATAGCATGGTTATCAAGCAGCACACGTAAGTTATGGCCTCCCTAAGTCATGAGATTGCCTGACGTGATCAGACAGGTGAGCATACCATGCGAATAACGATCAGCTGCGTAAGAGTCTGTCAGCGCTACGGGTTTTATATTTAACGAAGTCAAACCAACCTGGAGTGTAGGAACTGGATGATCAAGCCTGTTTAATTCCTGTACGCAAACATCGGAGGCTGAAAAGCCAAGTTGGGCAGCAGCGATGAGAAGGAAACCAGTGTTCCTCTTGTAGACCTTCTCCAGTCTGTCTAGAAGACGCCAAGTATACGAAATTGTCTTGCCGGGAAGTAGAGGAACGCTTTCATCTTGAACGTTCTGAACACCGACAGTCATGACTCAATCGATGGTCGATTGTGGGCGCGGAAAGAAGAAAAGAGAAAACATGAAAAAAGCAGAAATGGCGCGAACGATAGTCGACATTGCGTCACCACCATTAATACCAATACCGAACGTATCATATGACCATCATATGCTGAGTATGCCGTGTAATCTGTTTCGATGTAGTAACCACGCAGTGACAAGCACCTGGACGCAAGATTCAGATGAACTGCTAGGCGAGAGGTGAGTACGTTCGGCACCCAGACCGGAAAGCCAACTCGATGGCGGTGATCCTCTATTGGTCACCTTAATTCCCAGTATTATTCGACAAAAAGATGGTTGTTGGGCAAATCACAGGAGAGGCCAGATAAGGCACGGGGAACTTTGAGGGAGCCTTCAAGCTTCAAGCCAAGTTCGACATCCTAGATACCAGAAACTTGTGATGAGTGTTGGTCTTCACCTGATCCTCTCTCTTACGAGGCCACGACTATAAACAATGTCATGTGGGTGGGTATATGCGTACACTTCCTATCACTTCGTGCAGAGAGAGATTCCTGAATGAACGTCTCGCCACAACAGTCTGGAGAGTTTAATTAGACAACGCCATTGACGGCAGATATATTCAGGCTACCGGATATCATCGTCCAATGAAAGATGAGGCGAAAAGGAGAAAACGACAAAGGACAGGTGGGAGAGCCTCAGCGGACTCGGAGGAATTGAACCGTAAGTATTTGGTACCAGACGGTTACTTTGCAATTAGATCTATCCCACCGTGAAGGGTCGAAATGGTCGCCACTGACGATGAAGACGTGTTTGCCGCGTCAATGCAAGGATGGTATAAGGAAAGGAATGAAGGCTAGCTGAGCCCCAACGGCCGGGTCGTCGGAGTATAGAATATAATTCGGCATTCATTCAACAACATCCACTAGCGAAATACCATCATAGAAAATACCTTTCAGCCTCAGATTCAGGAGGCATCGCAGGTAGTTCAATTTAGAGGATGCTGATGGGCACGCAGCCAATGGCAATGATGCCGTTCTATGAGATACTCGTCAGCGCAAGGCCTTGCCGCGAGGTGAACACTTACGAAGGTGTTGTTTTGGCAACAGACTGTCTGGTCTTCGCAAGAAGCGGTGCCGATGCCCAAAATGGTTATCGGGGTGCAAGTGATACCACTACAAAAGATCCTCATGAAACCATATCAAACATGCATAAATAAGAATAGCGAGCGTACACCAGAGCGGTCACGTCGCTGAGGACGACACCAAGAAGACCCAGAAGCTTTCCTACAACACTGCTGCTGCCCTAAGTATTCCCTGCATTAGCACAGCAACTGTAGGACAAAATATGCATGCAACTCACCGATTGGAGGCTATTGCAGCACTGGAGATTACTGGAGCTGCAAGAGCTGGCAGACTCGGTAACAGTGGTGGTCGCCTGGCGCAGAATCACATCAGCATTGACGGTAGTCACTCCAAGAACTGAAAGACGTTTACCCCAGAGACGGTGACAGTCGTAGTCACTGTCTGGGTGCTGGCGAAGAAAAGAAGGTCAGCATCATGATACCGCTCGCGCCGCACAACTCACGTCGTAGTCGGGTTGGAACCCAAGGGCGTGGCGGCAGCAAGGAGAACGAGCGTCGTGAAGACGTAGAAGAGGGTAACAAGGATACGACAAGACAACATGCCTTTTAGAGGAGGGTGAACGCTGAAAACAACAAGCGGTAGATCACTGAAGAAACCTATCCTTGCGCCGGACTTTTATACTCCAAATGTATATGTTTTGACTAATAATGCCTGATGAACGAACCGGAAAAAGGTACGCGGAGCAAAAATAGTCTGCGCTTTTGTCATAAGGTTTGCGAATAGAGGGACAGCAGCAGGGGAAGCTTGGCACGCTTGTACGAGAACATACGCCAGGAAACTCTTGTCCCCGAGACGTACGGTATGGAGGTTCCTGTGTCAGAGCCAAAAATCTGCCAAAACATAATCGGATTATACCTTCATTAAGAAGAGAGATGTAGCTAACTCACCCTTTATCAATCTGTGATGCAGTCACTGCCGAGGGTAGTAGGTTTTATCCTTCACGCAGTCGGGCATGTCGTAATAACTTTGATTAGGGGAATTACTGATATTCATGCGCAAGGTAATGATTAAAGTCAATCCCGATCTCAAGACAGGAGATTGTTGGTATGCGTCCACCGCGGGTCAGTATAAAAAGCAGATAATAACAACGCAGTAGCGAATCATCAACATTATAGCCTGCTATTCCTTCCTTGATATAGCATTATTTTGGTTCGCTTGCATGTCCACATGCCTGTAAAGGCTTGATTGAGGTTCAAATGTTCATGGGTATGAGTGGAGTCCTGTGACAGCGATCAGAACAAGCACAACTAGAACCAGGTACAGAGCAAGGACGAACCGAAATGCTTGACGAAATTATTCTCACTCAGACCGACACACCGACTGAGTCTGAGTCAACCGAAAATATCATTCAGTCATGAATTCCACTAGTAGCGAAAAAAAAGCGTAACAGACGGTCAAAGGCATGCTAATGTAATAGGGTAACCTGGGAAGTAGGAAAGCAAGGAGAACAGAAGAGACGCCAAGAGGTATATGCCTATTTTGAGAAAAACGATCATGCACAAAATGGCTCATCAATTTACTCTTCCTCAACGGGAAGCTCTTCTTCGTACTCGCCGTCTTCTTCCACACTGTGTTGCCATCATCAGCATTGATCACTGGAAGAATTTCAGAAACACTCACGTAGCATCCTGGTATTGCTGATATTCAGCGACCAAATCTTGCATGTTTGATTCAGCTTCTGTGAACTACACGACGCAAGAGGCGTCAGTGTTTGTAGGACTGTAAGAGATCGGATACTAACCTCCATTTCGTCCATGCCCTCCTGGGTGTACCAATGCAAAAAGGCCTTTCGCTTGAACATGGCCGTAAATTGGTCGCTCACACGCTTGAACAGCTCTTGGATAGCAGTGGAGTTGCCCAAAAATGTGACAGCCATCTTGAGACCTCTTGGTGCGATGTCGCATTGAGCAGTAAGGACGTTGTTAGGAATCCACTCGACGAAATATGCGGAATTCTTGTTCTGTACGTTCTGCATTTGCTCCTCAACCTCCTTCATCGAGACCTTGCCACGGAAGACAGCAGCCACCTGTTACCGAAAAGAGGTCCATGAGCCGGGAGAATCTTTAACACGCTAGTTGATCTCACCGTAAGGTAACGTCCGTGCCTAGGGTCTGAGGCCGCCATCATGTTCTTCGCATCGAACATTTGTTGCGTGAGTTCGGGAACTGTCACGGCGCGGTATTGCTGGCTGCCGCGAGCAGTCAAAGGTGCAAAACCAGTCATGAAGAAATGGAGACGGGGGAAAGGAACTAGTTAGCATACACTCGGTCAGCGTGAGAAAATTACAGTTGAAATGAACCGCACCCATGTTCACAGCCAACTTCCTCAAATCAGAGTTTAGCTGACCAGGGAATCGCAGACAGGTAGTTATGCCGGACATGACGATGGAGACCAGGTGGTTCAAATCACCGTAGGTGGGTGTAGAGAGCTTGAGTGTCCGGAAGCAGATATCATACAAGGCTTCGTTATCAATACAGAACGTTTCATCGGAGTTCTCAACAAGTTGATGCACTGAGAGAGTGGCATTGTAGGGCTAGGGCTCGGGTGTCATTACGTATACGATGCGATTTAAAATAGCGTACCTCGACGACAGTGTCCGAGACTTTAGGACTGGGCACGACAGAATACGTGCACATCATTCTGTCTGGGTACTCTTCCCTGATCTTTGAGATCAAGAGAGTACCCATACCAGCACCGGTTCCTCCCCCAAGAGAATGGGTAATTTGGAAGCCTATAACGACATGAGAAGGAGAACAAGTGTTTGTTGCTATGCTAACCTTGCAGGCAGTCGGTTCCCTCTGCTTCCTTGCGCACGACATCCAGAACAGAGTCGACGAGTTCAGCACCCTCGGTATAATCTAGACGCAAAAAATCAAATGTGAGCAGATGACAGGGGGGAAAGAGAGAAAGGGGCTTTGAAAAGAGGCGAATACAAGAACAGCTTCATAATACAGAATAAGAGAAAACAGAGACTCACGCCCTTTCGCCCAGTTGTTACCAGCACCGCTCTGCCCAAAGACAAAGTTGTCGGGGCGGAATAGTCCACCAAGAGGTCCAGAGCGGACAGAGTCCATGGTTCCGGGCTCTAGATCCACCAGGACGGCACGAGGAACGTACTTGTTGGCCCCGATCTCATTGTAGTAGACCGAGATACGCTCGAGCTGGAGATCGTTGGTGCCCTTGTAGAGACCATCGCGCTCAATACCGTGCTCGTCAGACACAACCTCCCAAAACTTGGCACCTGACGAGATAATCACTCGGTTGAAAGAATAACGCCGGATTGGAGTACGAACCAATTTGGTTACCGCACTAACGGGTTCACCGTGACCATCAGCATCGTAATACTTGGGCAATCTGAAAAGATATTACCTGGCCAGTTTGGAGGTGGACAATTTCACGCATGCTGGAAGAAATCGGTCAGACCACGGAAGTTAAAGGTGGGAGTTTAAAAATGATACGATACCAACACGCGATTAAAAACCGCGTAGATGGTAACAACAATGGCTCAAAGATGGAAGATATCTGCGCAAGGGCCCATCGAATCAAGGAAAGAGAACCTACATGAAGGATTATCGTGGATAAGGACGAGGATGAGTGGACAGGAGGGGACGATGGAGAACGCCTAACCGACAGGAAATTTGGGAAATTAAAACTCAGTTCAGACTCCGAAAGTGGCTGGGACCTTCCACCGTCACGTGTACTCTTCGCGTTCTTCTGTTCTGTGTTCAAGTTGATCTATAAGTAGATCCAATTGCAACTTCTCCATGCCCTGGACTCGAACTGGGTTCTCTCTTTAACGAGATTGCGAGTTGTCTTTGCCATACTTATATCTCCCACATAGCGAATAATATCTCCCCCTCGGGCCTCAGGCTGCTCATGTCGGCTCAAGATTGAAGGAATCGCGATTTTAAAAAGTCCAACCGTCGGCTTACAGCCTGTCTTAATTTCGATCGTAGCAAATCCTCGCTGCATATTCCTCAGTTAATGATCTACCGTGATGTGTCACCTCTTGGCTGTGCCTTATTTTCTTCAATGGACAGCAAACGATATGCACGCACATGTTGACCAGCCGATGGATCCTCACTTGACATTGAAAGTTCAAGAAACAGTACAATTATCGCCTCATAGTTATACATGACATCTAGCCCAAATAAGATTGTAGTCCCCGTCAACTACAATGATGACCCTTGTCAAGCACAATGTCATGATCTGCCGTGACGTATCACACCCGTTGGAGGCGTCAACGCGATTATTCATCTCATTTATTCCTTTGGCATTAGTGAATTCGTCAGTTCTGACTAATAAAATACACTTTTTTCCTTCCGCAAACGCCCAAATTACAGCTGCTGCCCGCTGTATTACTGAATGAGTAGCATCCCCCACATCCTTCCAGCCCGTGACAGATATCTTACACTTAAGCTCCACCACCACGAGGAGTCGTACCCGCTATTCATAGGATAAATATATTCAATATCGTGTCCTCTTCGCCTTTGTACCTTAAAGTTCCTACTCTGGACGCACAACAATCTATTGCCATGTGAAACCTACATCGCATTTCCGCACATCACTGTTTAGCAGGAACTCCACGCAAGGAATTTACGGTCACCTGCTCAAAGCCACGCGTGAGCGTCTTCTGAATCTTATGCCACGAACAAGATAGGAAACAATTGCGAGCGCAGATGAATTTAAAGAGCAACCCATAGTAACGAAAAATAGAAGTCCCTGGGTACAAACTAAGAAGGCAGAGATGCTAACGATCCGACCTGTAGCTGAATTAGAGCTGGATGATGATGGGCACGCAGCCAATGGCAATGAGACCGTTCTGCCAGAAGTGAGTATTTGCCGTACTAACAGACCTGGTAGATTGCGTACGAAAGTGTTGTTTTGACAGCAAACAGCCTGGTTGGCGCATTGCGCTCCTTGGCCTATAAACATTTCGATAAGCTTGCCGATGAGCGAGTTATAGACAACGAGACTTACCAACTCCGACAATGGAGATAGGGGAGCAGGTGATACCGCTGCAGAGGAAGAATTCAGTATTGACGAACACGGTCCAGAGGTCCAGAGGTTCAAAACATACATCAGTGCCTCGAGGTCCTGAAGAACAACACCCAGGAGTCCTAAGATGACACCCACGGGGGTAGAGTCCGCCTGAAATGTTCAATGAGCAACATTCAGCCATGATCAATCTCGAATCTGCGTACCCTTTCAAGCGCGTTGCAGCATTGCATATTCGCAGTGCTGCACTGAGAGGCAGGGATCGGTGTAGCCGTGATAGTAGCCTATTCAAACGAGAATCAAGACTCCAGACGTAATATTGGAGACATCATGCTCGTACAGTAGTCGAAACCGTGGAGGTCACAGTCTTCGTCGTCGTCGTCGGCACGCAACCAGCAGTCACTAAAGTCGCGATGACAGCGAATGCGAAAAGAATAGCGGTGAATGTGCGAGCAAACATGGTCGAAAAGAAATAGAAAGATAGACAACTGAAGAGATTTTTAGCAGCTTTTTAAGTGAAGCATCGCGTCTTGCCCGGCAGCTACTTCAAAGCTAAATAATCATGAGCAAATGGTCATACTGAGGGTGACATATTGGTTGGACGCGTGAAGCATCACACCCGCTGCTTCGGAAGGTAATTTAGGAGCAAATGGACGGTTCTGAATGTCCGGCGTGAGTCAGGGCATATCGGAATGATGCCCACAAGATGATGCAGAGAACCGAAGAACGAAAATTTCTGGAAGTTTCAGTGAACAGCATGCCATTAGAGTTTCGAATTGTCAAATCAAAGATCCATTGGCAACAATCCACCTGTAGGATGCTAAGAAGATGCAGTACACACAAACACAATTGGAGGGCGGTGACAAGGCGGGTTTGAGGCGGGTGATATGACGACGGTCTGTTGGGATCCCTTTTTTTCCCACGCTCAGGCTTAGGCTAACCTCATTTTCCGATTTTCTGTTTTCAAGGTTCACTTCGGTTACGATACGTTTAGCCTATGAAAATATCAAGGACACTCATGTTTGTGTAGCTGACTTTTCACATGAGCGCTGAGTCCATGTGAGCGGGAAGAATAAGACTTGCGGAATGGTAAGCGCTTTAATTTACCCTCGGATCATTGAAAATCGCTGACTAACGTTACCAATGCCCCCTTTTGTCACAGATTAGGAGCACTCAAACATGTGACTGTGCGGTTGAAGATTCACCGAAAGCCGGAGAGCGAAGGGCGGGATGCTCGGTACGGGTATTGCTTACGTGCTTATGACGGACGTCACAGATTTCTGTGAGGCATGTCACTTTCTCTGATTCACCGCTAGCGACAGATGTCCATTCTGCTATCGATAGTGCACAACTATTGACTCGTCGACATAGGGACGTCCGTTGGTGCGTCGATTACTTTTCGGTGATAATTGATAATTGTTAGACACTTACTGCCGCCTTTTCTAGACTTCTGTGCCTGTTATATCCATGTTACATACGCGAACAAGCGGCGCAAAGCGCATCAAAATTGATCAAATACTTCAAGTTCATGACAGAGACGAAAAGTTTCTAACTTTATGTCAGTTTACAATTTGAAGTCTAAACCACGCTCATTCATCGCTTCTTATTTCGAGGTTGATTAAGACTCTCATACTGGCAGGTGTACTATTTCAAAGCAAGAAAATAGTCCGTTGATGCATCAGGAATCAGGAAACCACACAGGAACCGAAATCGAGTGCAGAGCGCTAACTAAGATCATGCGTCGGTATGTGTTTGCGTCCATGTCCTAATGGAACGACTACGAAACCCTCAACTCTCTAGAGACCGATGTTGATGGGCATGCAACCAAGGGCGATGAGTCCGTTCTGGAAAACCAGAAATCAGATTTTGAAGGTTAAAAAAAAACATGTCCCTTCACTTACGAAGGTATTACCCTCGCAGCAGACAGTCTGAGCAGAGCAGCTGTTACCTCCGATGCCAATGACGCTGATGGGGGAGCAGCCAAGACCACTGAAGCTCATGGTAAGCAAGGACACGGCGTGACTCCCAGAAGAGGCTACTCACACATTGAGACCGAGAGCTCCAAGAGCAACGCCTAGAAGCCCGGAGAGGGCTTGAACAGGATTAGAGGCGGTCTAGGGGCGATGAGTTTCTCTGAGTGGGACAGATAGCTAAAGCGCTTACGCTCTCGACTTGTTGACAGCAATTAAGTTCTCCGGTGGTGCAGCCAGTTTCACCGGCGGACGCAAGGAGAGGCAAGACCAAGAGGAAGGCAGGGATGACACGGGGGAACAACATAGCTATCCGAGAGTGTGTGTTGTGTAGAAGAAGTGAGAGGGAAGGGAAGTTTATGTCGGTGCAGAAAAATGGGTTTACTGACTGGCCTTTATAGCTTTTAGACTCGTTGCAACGTCTATAAACGGTCATATATCTGCGCATTGGAAAAAGGGCATTTTTTACGAGTATCCCCAAAACAAAAACCGCGTGCAAGACCAGGTTCTGAATGACAGCGCTGCGAAACTCGGGCAGCGCCATAACAGCTTCGACCACTTGTTTTCTAAATGCGCATCAATATTGGAACGTCTAGATTTTTGTTCGCCTCCTGAAAGCGAGTGGTCGAAACACGGCGAACAAGTTCGGGGCATGCAGCTGGTAACGAGGCTGATAATTTTCCATTTTTTGCCATTAAACCCACTGGAAGTACGCCGATTAACTTCTTCATCAGGTGCCTTCTTCCCTCGCACGCACAGACAGTGTGCGGCTCGCGGCAGTGCTCTAGAACCTGAATTTATACCGATGCGAACTCAGAGTCATTTAGGCCACGTTAAAAGAAAGAAACCGCGCGGTATATTTATTATAAAAGATGCAGCAAGAACCAATATGAAAGAAAGAGGTATAAAATGAGTGTCCTGATATCTTGCCCAAAACGGTACGTGTTTTTGTCGTCCCTCAATGATACAACCATGAAAGACTAGAACGCCTCTTCAACTCTTCAGAGTCCCACGTTAATGGGAGTGCAGCCAATAGCGACGACACCGTTCTTCAAATTTCACATCAGTTGTTGAAGGATCAGGCACCAATGAACAACTTACGAAGCTGTTGTTCGAGCAGCAAACGGTCTGGGCTGAGCAGCTGTTTCCTCCGACGCCGATAACGCTGATGGGAGAGCAGGTAAGGCCACTGTCGACCACGTTAGCAACAACATCATAGCCGTGACGTTCAATGACACCTACACATTCACACCAACATCACCAATGACGACACCAAGGAGTCCCAAAAGGGTAGACGTGAGAGTGCTAGTAGAGCCGGACTTTACAGCCGTCAGTATTTGCGGGACTGAGAACATGCGCAGCCATGCTCACACTTTCAACAGACTGGCAGCATTGCACCGCGCCAGTTGTACAACTGTTACCGCTATCCGTTCCTCCTCGGGGAATCGCCGAGGCGGACGCAAGGAGAGGAATAGCAAAGAAAAGAGCGACGAAAAGAGTGTAGAGGCGGGCGAACATGGCGAGTATTGAATAAGTAAGTTGAAGGATATCGACTTAGGGAAGTAGATGGCTCAATCACTTAGCCTTTATAGCTTTCAATCTCGCTTCAACCGCCGAAAAGGATGATATTTTTGGCTGGGAATTATGATTTTGCAGCCTGTTTTGTCGAATCATTCAACTCGGTCCAGGGAGGAAAAATCAAGAACAGATCCCGCGCTTCCATCCAATAATGCTTCTTCCAGATCTTATGATGACCCATGTAATGTTCCCATCTAGACCGGGTTCTCCCAAGCCCCCTTTGTTAAGACTTACCCTGGCCCAGAAGCTGTATTTTACTTTTCCCACCACAACAACGCGTAATGATTAGGCTTCTCTTCAAAGTTCGTAAGTTATTTTTATCTCGCGTGTACTCCTTGCTGATTCGAACATCCCTCTTCTATGATGTTGGCGGTGTTTCATGACCGTCCATGTCCCGTATGTAGTTCCTTTGTGTTATTTTCGAATAACAGGCAACTCTTCAACATTCAGCGTCAATCCTCAGTCGGCAGCGAAATAAAAGAACGTGAAGGATCAAATCGCGTATGTGGCACTTTACGCGAATTTCACATTTCATCAGGCTTTTGACTAACGAATTTCGGCAAGACGGTTTAGCGTTTACTCGTGCAGTGATATTTCATACTCGGCGACCACAAAGAAATTGTCCGGTGACCAAAGAAAAAGAAAAAGAACCACTCCAGGACAAACAGCCAAGTATAAGCCAAGTAATGTTTCTCGATATTACGATCCTAAACGGCTTCTTCGATCAGAGGCCAATGTTGATGGGAGTGCATCCAAGAGCAACAAGGCCATTCTGCTCGGGAATTAGATCAGTACTGTCCTCTTCTCCGGTATAGTATGCATGCACTTACGAAGTTGTTTCCCGTGCAGCAGACGGGCTGGTTGACACACTGGTTGGTTCCTAGACCAATGAGGGTGATAGGACTGCAGGTAAGGCCGCTACGAACACGTTATCAACATCGCCATTATCTTCTCTCCATACAGCACCTACACTTGGGCGGTGATGTCGCCGATGGGTATGTTAAGAAGACCCAGGAGTGACTGGATCGGAGAGGACGAGGCCTAATTGTTTGTGAGCGTCTTCGCTGTTCTAGACGCGAACTGAGAGGGCTTACGTTCTGCACAGACTTGCAACATTGCATAGATCCCGTGTTGCACGATCCTCCGTCGACGGTAGTGGTAGTCGCGGGAAGGGCGCTCGCGAGTGCAAGGAAAAGAAGAGCCAAGGCGGCGTAGGCAGAGATACGAGGGAACATTTCTTTGGATGATTCTGGTAAGCTGTACAATGTGAGCGCTGTTGATGAAAGTCTTGTCTATTTCCCCTCTCTTATATATCACTTACACTGGGCATTCCACTTGTCGACATCCAGGAATCCTCTCTCATAAACCCATGGGCGAGAGAGAAACTGTGCCCTGGGTGTTGAAAGACGTCCCGCCTGGAGTACGCCGCAGTGACGAGAATGCGACTAGCACTCATTTTCGCGCAGAGGCTTTCTGGCGCATAGCTCGTATGAGCATTTGATAACCCTTGAACAAGCGGCCTTGAATCCACGAGAGGCACACATAGACGCCACCTTTTGGCGCATTAGGCGCCTCTTGTTCAACGTCCCTGAAATGAAATCACTAGGCTTGAAGCTATTCGTGGTGTAGTGTCTCCAGAAGGCATCAGGTCGGGAGGGTATCGAATTAGCTATGTATTACCGACTGAATTGAACGGGAGAGGCGCGCGTCTTGCAACTACTGCAGGGTCATATTTGAGGGTGTGTACGGCATTCAATATTCATCGGTAAGACGCGCTAACTTGCCCCGTCCAATCCCCGAACGTTCGCGATCATGTTCGGTACTAACTCCAGTCAAGTCCTAAAGAATTTTCCTGGCAGTGTTTTTACTCTTCCCCGATCCGCTGACACCTGCTAGCGGATTTGGGCAACTCCGCTCAAGACTCAGCATGCTGTAACTTGGTGTTCTGTTCCTTGAGACATAAAGAAGTAGAGCGTTCAAATTCTTAGAATGATGCAGATGGATGCATACCCAGACTTTGACGGTCTTTTCGGCATCGTATCCCCTTGGCTTCTATACATAGTTTTGGAATCCACACGGACCACACCTAAGAGAACGCCACATCAGGAGTAGAGAGCACAAGATTTTTTCCAAACCGTTATGTGAATTAGAGCATAAGTAAGTGATCGAGAGGATCGAAATAATTCATTGCAGTTAGTAGTGGTGCGCCGAAACTCTAAGATATGCATCGAAGTCCGTGAAAAAAAAGTCCGACAAAAACGAACTATCATCAGCCCTCATAGCGGGTCGTAAGGAGTTCTCAACGGAACCGAATGGGCTTTCCACGGTGGATATCCTGTGACGGCATCTTGTGAAGATGACAGAACCGACAACGAAGAATTCCGTGCGTGTCCTTTTGCCATTCCCAACAACGCAACACCATCCCCCTCTCCCTCGAAATCCCCTGTGTCATCATCCTCAGCCACGATAGCACCTGTCCGCTTATCCAGCCGAAATCGCAGTCCTTTCAACTTCTGCTCAATATTCTTCTCGCTGTCATACGGCACCAATAGTTGGCCGAAGCCTGAGTGACTTGTCATCGATACGATCCCTCCGATTGACCCTGGAGGAGAAGCGATGAACAAGTGGCGGCGCTGTCGTCGATTGATGATGTGAAGGAAAGTTCCGATGAACCCGATGACGAAAAGCAGCAAAGCGAGCGCATGGCCCGGAAGTGAACTTTGAACACGGGTGATTAATGATGATGAGAAACAGAGGTAAGTGACGTACTTGATGACTAGCCGCGGCACGTAAGATTCAAGTTGAGCTGGTATCGTCCTGTTCTCAGCAACAAAGTAGATATTTTTTGCCGTCAATGCTAGATGTTGTGTCTGTTGATCATTACCATCAAGACAACATCAATGTTCAAGAGATTAACACGCCGTACATAGACATTGCTTGTGATATCTAAGAACCCGTTCGGAAGATCAAATGTTGACTGGGGTCCATTTTCAAGTTGAGAAGCAAATCTAAAAACAGTTCCCGGGATCGCGATGTTAGTGGCATTTGCTCTGGCCTGAATGAACGGGTTCGAGCTGCTATTAAAGACGACACTGCACATATGTTAGACGCACAATACCATATGGTTTCAGTAAAAAAACGTACGCATTGAACGGACGTCCAAAGAGAGGAGCCCCAGTAACGTTATTGGACTGGGTGTAATTATTGGTGGGATTGCACTGAGCAATCGTTCGATCTTGCAGGTACGCTTGGGCTGTCACATTAAATGTTTGGATGGAGGGAGCACAAAATATAGTCCTCGCTTCATATTCTTCGTTGTCGGAGCGTTGATGAAAGTACCTAATACAGATATAAGGAGCGTTTTAACACGACTTCAGAGGTTGAGCGCATACCAAAACATGACAGGCTGAAATTCAACACCCAGATCTGCTCCACTCCCACATTCTAGATTTACGACGCCGTACTGGATGCCCAACTGAAAGTTTTGATTCGCTCGGTCATCAGCTCTGTCCCATCAATTGATTACGTACCGATATATTGACCGGCACCGATTGGGCGCAATCAGATATAGACACGGATTCAATAGTTGAAGTTGCGTTATTGAAAGTCGTGTTTCGCGCATTTTCACAGTTAGGATGTGTTTGGATTCCCGTAGTATCCACTTTGATTGTGGCGTTGAGGTCATTGCCACTAGGAATGGCAAACTCGGCGGTAGCCCATCCCGCTTGGACGAATGGGGGATCTGTAAGATTATTGAAAGCTGCTGCGTCCGCGAACTGGTCGGTATGTCAGACAGCAAATAGAGATTGATGAAGAATTGAGCGCACCCCGGCGGCGGCAACAAATGCATTCAACTGATCGACATCGGGTGTCAATCCAATGGTCCGCGTACTTGTTACCGTCGTATCTAGAAACAGTTAGATTGCACCCTTATCTCCATGTTCTGGACGCACTTGAGAGCATTGAGCGCTGCTGAATCTGGAAGATGGAGCTTGCTGTGACCATGTGAATGGTTATTCCTCTGATATTATGCAACTCACCGAGAGGCTGTAGAAGGTATGTTGCACACGATGTAATGGCCGACCAAAACACTACTCTGTGCTTGAACTTGGACGAGTAGAACAAAGCAAAGAATGGTCTGAGGGACTGAATTTAGGATTCGTTCGAACATCGCTGCAATGGATAACACACCCAAGAGAGATCTACTACATGGTTAGTCTGACGTTAAATCTGGAAGCAAATGACAACCTACATAATCTAATAATACGCCTTCCTCGACAGAAGCGTTTCCTCTTGAAAGAACAACATATGGCTAAGAATGTCAGTTGTAAAGAACGACAATCGTCCATTGACAAACCCACCTGATACCACCTAAGATACCAATCTAGTTCACGCCAAAGAAATGCCACGGGTATGACGAATCTGTACAGAGTCAGAATCTGCATAGATACGGGAGTCTCGCAACGTTACACTGTCGGCACAAAGGACTAGAACGGACGCGCCCATGAACAACTAACCCGGGAAAGGCTGGCATCGCCACTCACAAGTAAAAACTGCGCGGACGCAAATCCGAGCGGGTTGGTCTCGGGAACGCTAAAACCTGAACTAATTGTGACTGGGGATCGTATTCCACAATGCGCGCATCTCGTACCCTGATTCTTGTTGGAAACATTGACGCCTATTTCAAGCGCCACTCCCAAAGCCAGCATGGAAAGTGGCGTTCCTACCACGACAGGCAGAGAAAGCGCAAGTGGTTTCTACACAATTTAGCACATGTTAATGCTGGAGACAATGTGTACATACATAGCGTTTATCCTCCGATATTCGAGAAGGAATGAGGTGAGTTGATTCCCGGAACCGGCTCGAGCCTTGACTAATGCTAAATCGGGCGCTGTCGACTAACGAAGGAGACTTTTGAGGCATCATTGCAGGTAGGTATGAGGAAAGCTTTCAGGAGTCGCATATAGCGGTAGAAAGTGGACGAGTCCGGCCTAATCGAGGTCGTCGTTGGCAACAGCTCGCAACGGCAGAACAGCCTTCTCCATTGAACACGGAAGTAGGCGTGGTGCAGATGGGCCACGTGTGAACAATACGACCGCCACGGTTCGTGAGACTTTATTGGACCATAAAAGTCGATTCGATGGCATCACGGGCTTCTACCGAAGGGTCATGTGAGAAGCATGTCGACGCTCGTCGCTGGCGGCTCAGGTCGAAATCCTTCAACTGCCTTCAGCTGCGAGTCGCTCGTCAAAAATCCAGACAGTGAAATGGTCACAGAATCGTACAAAAGCCGGCCAAGCCTCGGAAAGCTCCTGGCATTCCTCCACACTACTATCACTAAACACTGATGTATGATTGTGAGTACAGCATCATGGCTGTATCATAACGTATGCAGAGGATACGCAAGTGGGTAGGTAGGGGATGATGGTGGTTCCATTTCAAGTTGGTTCCGAGAATGTTGAAAATGAAATTGTGGCGGAGAGAACTGTCCTTGACTTGTGAATGACGTAGTTGCCTAGGTTATGTAACTGAGTCGCCTTATGAAGAGCGGTGTACTCTGGCCAGTTTTCTACATGCAGCATGTATATTCTACGTTGAGGATTTACTGGAGCTCCACAGAATCCCAAAATACGCCAAATGGTCGACGTGTAACCCTTGCGAATGCCGGGATATAGCACATTGATTGCTAAGACAACTTCGATTTCGGGTATAGTCATGGCACTGGGCGGTCAGTGCATGCATCATTGCAGATTTTCCGAACGACAGACCATCTCAAGTATTGATGGTATATTACTAGGATGTGACGGGTTATTGGTTCCGACTCGCTTTGACTTTGTCGCGGACCTGGCTCCCCAATTTCTATGGAAGCTTTCTTTGGTTTCTCATGCAGAGAGTCATCGGTCCTGTTCTTTGACCATCTAATCGCCTACGGTGCCTTGTCTATATCCCGTTCCTCATAAATAGGGACTTTCAGTCCCGAACTCGAGGGCTGATTATGCTGATTTTACTTGGAGCTGATCTTTGAACAATCTGGCCCTCTATTTTGAAAGCCCCATGCCAAAAAATCAACAGGAAACAGGAAAGGAATAATCAACTACCTAATTATTTCGTTATGATTGTCATTTGAGTTTGGCTGAAACATCATAGCCAAATAATGGTCCCAAATCGGGCAGTCGGATGACTCAGATCTTCGGAAATCTTCGGCAACAACTCCGCAATCCGTCAACATGATCACATGGTGTTCAGAAATAATCAAAGCACTGATTGTTCCAAAACCAACTCCATGAGCTGGTTTTTTAATAATCAACAATCAGCTTTTCAGAGAATCAGCACAATCAGCTTTCGAGCTCGGGACTGAAAGTCCCTAATGTAATTTAAATATTATTTATGCGTATAGGATTAAGCCGTCTCTGGGTCCTTTTTGGCCTTGTCTTGGCCTTCTTTGGTGTTTTCGGGTCCCCCTCTGTTCTTTTATATTGTAAGTATTCCATCCTCTTCCGGGGCCACGTCCAAATAGCCTCAAACAGCTGTGAGGAAGTACATCTGTTTTGATTTAACTAATGGCTCGAAAGAGTTAAGCGCCTCAGCTTAATCAGGACGCAAAGTTGAAAAGTCAGGACTCGGAAGACACCATAATCATCTTTTTTGGCTCCTGAATAAATCAAAGCCCTTCCCCCCTTTGCGGCAGATTCCGAGGACGCATAAGACTTCAGATACATGAAAACCTAATTCTTAGGTGCGTCTGTCTCGAAGATTAGTATTCCGAATCCCCTGAGCAACAATTCAAAATGTGATCTCCTATCGCAAACGCTCCTCAGTACATTCAACACCGCCGTGCTCGCACTACCATCAGTAGTATTGTTCTTTCGGTTGTCATAACGTCATTGGCGCCCTGTAGAACCCTGAGACTTTCGCCAGTGAACACTCCACCTTGGCTCCAATCTCTTACACTGCTCGCCGATAACATGGGGTATGTGGCACAACGATTTAATAGGTGCTGTCTCTGTACTGAATTGAACTTAAGCTGCATCTGTTCTTGCTTAGCAGGTAACTACCTGATGTCTTTCAAGCAACATATTTTAAAGAGAAACGTGCAAATTTATAGCTGTTTTCGACTGTATTGGTGAAGCTCTTAGATCGGTAGTTTTTTGCCTGGCTGCGATCATCGAATGCATAGTAGCAGGTGTGTTTATTTTCTGTTCGGGATCCTGCTTCACTGACTGACACCGTGTTCCGTCTTGCTAGCTATCGCTGGTGTTCTTGTATTCGTCTTGGATATCTTGACATGTCGATGTTGCCGAGGGTGAGCTTGATACAACATCACATGTATCTAAACTTACACAGGTCCGCTTTTAGACCCAGAAATAGTACAGTGTCCTGAGAGTGCCAGAAAGAGTCGCTTATGACGAAGCTGCGACGAAAGTTTACGAGCAATTACGCCCCATATATTCCCTCGCCAGTACTTTTGATACCTGCTACTACGCTCATGAATCTGGCCTTCCAGTATATTAAATTGATAATAAACACGGCTTTATCATTGGCCATCGGTTCTGGCCTATTTTATTATCTCGTAAGTTTTTCCCGTGGTAATATTGCGCTTATCTTGCAGGGTCCAGATCACCTCGTTATCTTCTGGACATTATCTTTTCGACACGACCTGGAAAAACGCAGTCTTCTGCAGTACCAGTGATGTACTCTCCTTACATTTGCATGAAGACTGAAATCGTATCGAGTAAGACTCGTTGGCCGTATGCATTTGCGCCGGGCGATTGGTCATTGCCATGTGGCAGGCAAGCACACCATCAGGCCCCCATCCATTTTTCTTTTTCTTCTTCTTCCTCTCCCCCCGAACACGAACCCCTGGCTCGAATCCGGGTGGAGAGGAAGACGACGACGAGAACCGCCACCAATCCATTCTTTATCATCTATCACTGACCATGTCCACCACCCGTCCAGCGTTGTCGCGTACATCGAGCTCACTGTTTCCGACGCCTCTAGCGAGCGCACCCTACGCCCAAAATAACAAGTCGACGTTGTCTGGTGACAATGCAGTCCTTGAACTGGGTGATGGGTCCGCCTTTAAAGGTATCAGCTTCGGCGCAGAGGGAACGAGCGTAGCAGGCGAATGCGTTTTTCAGACGGGTATGTTGTGCCCTTTTTTTTATGGGAAAAAAACTTTTAATAACTTTTTACTATTAGGTATGGTAGGTTACACGGAGTCTTTAACTGACCCGTCCTACGAAGGGCAGATCCTTATCCTGACTTATCCTCTCATCGGCAACTACGGTGTGCCTAAACGACCGACCGCCACCTCTGACCTCCCAGCCGAGTTCGAATCATCTCGCATTCATGTTGCCGCCATCGTGGTCGGCAACTATTCCAAGGATTTTAGTCATTTCCTTGCGGAGTCGTCACTGAGTGACTGGCTCAAAGAAAATGGAGTCCCCGCGATTTACGGTGTCGACACCCGTGCCCTCACAAAAAAAATTAGAGAGAAAGGTTCCATGCTAGGGAAAATTCTCGCGAGGAGGCCCGAAATGCCGTTGGGCCGGAGGTTCTCTTTGAATCCTGTATCCTCAAGGGCATCCTCTCCCCATACAACCTCATCCTGGCGCGAAGATTATTTCGACATCCCTTTCCAGGATCCTAACCAGACCAACCTAGTTGCCGAGGTATCCATTACGGAACCACGACTTTATTCGCCGACTATTGCTCCACAACTACACCCTTCAGGCAGACCAATTCGCGTTCTAGCTATCGATGTTGGCATGAAATACAACCAGGTTCGTTGTTTCATCAACCGAGGTGTCGAGCTCTTGGTCGTCCCTTGGGACTATGACTTTTTACATGAGTCAGCGCCATATGATGGTATCTTTATCTCCAACGGGCCCGGGGACCCATCTTTGCTCTCTTCGACTATTGCAAGACTTTCGGAAGCCATGAAAAAGGCCGACAAACCAATTTTTGGTATCTGTCTCGGCCACCAGCTCCTTGCTCTCGCGGCAGGCGCAAAGACCTCCAAGATGAAATACGGAAATCGAGGCCACAACATTCCTTGTACAGATATGCTTTCCGGACGTTGTTATATCACCAGCCAGAACCACGGTTTCCAGGTGGATACGCCGACACTACCAGCCGGGTGGAAAGAGCTGTTCCGAAATGCCAACGACGGAAGCAACGAAGGTATCTACTGCGAAGACAAACCTTTCTTCTCAGTCCAGTTCCATCCGGAGTCGACTCCTGGACCCCGTGACACCGAATTTTTGTTTGACGTCTTCATTAAAAACATCGTGGACTGCGCCACCACTATCTCCCTTCCCGGTGGGAAGAAGGAGGACAACGACAAACGTGTTCCCCGTGCCAATGTCTCCAAGGTTGTTATTCTTGGGTCCGGAGGCCTGTCCATTGGTCAAGCAGGCGAGTTTGATTACTCTGGATCACAGGCGATCAAGGCTCTTAAGGAGGAGGGGATATATACGATCATGGTGAATCCCAACATTGCTACAATCGCTACATCCAAGGGTCTGGCCGACAAGGTATATTTCCTCCCAGTCACACCAGAGTTCGTCCGGAAAATTATCAAGTACGAGAAGCCGGATGGTATCTATGTCACATTTGGCGGCCAAACAGCTTTGAACGTGGGCATCAAGTTAAAGGACGAATTTGCGGAACTTGGCGTGCAGGTACTAGGCACGCCTATCGACACCATCATCACTACGGAGGATAGGCAGCTATTTGCAAGTGCCATGGCCCAGATTGGGGAGAAGTGTGCAGAGAGTTGCACTGCTGTCAATCAGGAGGAGGCTATCAATGCGGCAAGGAGCATTGGGTTCCCGGTCATTGTTCGTGCAGCGTATGCATTGGGAGGACTGGGATCTGGCTTTGCGCAGGACGAGGCCCAACTCAGGGCGTTGTGTAGCAAGGCTTTTGCTACCAGTCCTCAGGTCCTTGTGGAAAAGAGTATGAAGGGATGGAAGGAGATCGAGTATGAAGTGGTCAGGGACTGTCGCGACAACTGCATCACAGTCTGTAACATGGAGGTTAGTCGCTATCCTGCACATTTATAAGGCGCTTATAACACCCGAACAGAATTTCGATCCATTGGGAATCCATACGGGTGACTCCATCGTCGTGGCCCCTTCACAGACGCTTTCCGACGCAGATTACAACATGCTTCGGACAACTGCCATTAATGTAATCAGACATCTTGGCGTTGTTGGTGAGTGTAATATCCAGTACGCTCTCAATCCCAGCTCCCGAGAGTACTGTATCATCGAGGTCAGTTTATGGCACCCTCCCTTTCTGCTCTTCGTACTCACCTACAACGCACCGCAAGGTCAATGCACGTCTGTCTCGATCGTCGGCTCTTGCGTCTAAAGCTACAGGTTATCCCCTTGCATTCATTGCTGCGAAACTCGGTCTGGGTATCCCTCTCAATGAAATCAAGAACTCAGTTACAAAGGTCACTAGTGCTTGCTTTGAACCCAGCTTGGATTATGTGGTTGTCAAAATTCCCCGATGGGACTTGAAGAAGTTCAACCGTGTCAGCCGTCTTCTTAGCAGTAGCATGAAGAGCGTCGGTGAGGTCATGAGCATAGGACGAACATTCGAGGAAACCATTCAGAAGGCTATTCGAGCTATCGACGACCAGTTTTCAGGGTTTGCGAAGGTAATTGTTGTTTTTTGACACATGTTCCTTTCTGATGAGTGCTGCGCAGAACGACTTCGTGGAGGACATCGACGAAGAGCTTGTCAATCCAACAGATAAGCGTATATTCGCCATCTCAACCGCTTTCCATCGTGGCTATAGTATCGACAAGATCTGGCAAATGACCAACATTGATAAATGGTTCTTGGCGAAATTGAAGTACATCTATGAGATGGAGGTGCTGTTGGGGTACGCCTTCTACTTTTTCGTCCATTCTTCGTCTGAATGGCACTCCTCAGTTGGTATGGCGTTGCGACTTTGACTCCTGATATTCTCCGTCAAGCGAAGCAGCTTGGGTTCTCGGATAGGCAGCTTGCTACTTGTGTGGGATCAACAGAACTCGCTGTACGCACCCTTCGCAAGGAGCAAGGGATAGCTCCCTTTGTGAAACAGATCGATACCGTCGCTGCCGAATTCCCTGCATTCACTAACTACCTGTACACGACCTACAATGCCGTGGAGCACGACATTTCTTTCACCGACCGTGGTGTCATGGTCCTGGGGTCTGGAGTGTACCGCATAGGTTCGTCCGTCGAGTTTGACTGGTGTGCTGTCCGGGCCATCCGTACTCTTCGTGATGAAGGGCTCCCAACCGTCATGGTCAATTATAACCCCGAGACCGTTAGTACCGACTACGACGAGGCCGATCGTTTGTATTTCGAGAACATCAGTCTGGAGACCATCCTCGATATCTACGATGCAGAGCAATCTCGAGGTGTCATTCTCTCAATGGGTGGACAAACGCCCAATAATATCGCTCTTCCTCTGTACCGCGAAAACGTCAAGATTTACGGCACGTCACCGGAGATGATCGATACGGCTGAAAACCGGTTCAAATTCTCGCGTCTCTTGGATGAGATTGGTGTGGACCAACCGTTATGGAAGGAACTCACGAGTTTCGATGAGGCTGACGCGTTCTGTGAGAAAGTGGGCTACCCCGTTTTGGTTCGACCATCATATGTCTTGTCTGGCGCGGCTATGAACGTTGTATCCACTGGGGACGATTTGCAGAACTATCTCACGCAGGCCACCGCTGTATCCCGTGACCACCCCGTCGTCATTACCAAGTACATCGAGCAAGCGAAAGAGATCGAGATGGATGCTGTCGCTAAGGATGGCAAGATGGTCATGCACTACATCTCTGAACATGTCGAGAATGCCGGTGTGCATTCTGGTGATGCTACCCTGATTCACCCACCTCAAGACTTGGATCCCCAAACCGTGCGACAGATCGCGGAAGCCACCGCGAAAATTGGAAACGCACTCAATGTCACAGGACCTTTCAACATCCAGTTTATCGCGAAGAATAACGAGATCAAGGTTATCGAGTGTAATCTTCGGGCTGCAAGATCCTTCCCTTTCGTCTCGAAGGTGACTGGTATCGACGCTATCGAGATGGCTACTAAAGTCATGCTCGACCTTCCCGTGGAATCGTATCCGGATTCAGGTCTTCCTCCTGATTATGTGGGAGTCAAAGTCCCTCAATTCAGCTTTAGTCGATTGTCCGGTGCAGATCCTGTCCTCGGGGTGGAGATGGCGTCGACAGGAGAGGTTGCATGTTTTGGTCACGACAAATACGAGGCGTACCTCAAGGCTCTAATTTCTACTGGTATCGTGCCTCCGAAGAAGAACATCCTCTTCTCGATTGGCAGCTACCGAGAAAAGTTGGAGCTGCTGCCATCCGTTCAAAAGCTAAGTGCCGCGGGGTATAATATCTTCGCAACATCTGGTACCGCCGACTTCTTGACGGAACATAATGTGTCTTGCAAGGTAGCTCCACTTTGTCATAAGTTCTTGTTCCTGGCTGACGTTTTTCGAAGTATCTGGAGACCCTGGGAGAAGACAACCGAGACAAACAAAAGTCCGAATACTCCCTCACTCAACATCTCGCCAATAATCTTATCGATATGTATATCAATTTACCATCCAAAAATCACTATCGACGACCGGCTAGCTACACCAGTAAAGGCTATCATACTCGAAGGATGGCAGTGGATTTCGCTGTCCCCCTCATCACAAATGTCAAAAATGCCAAAATGCTTGCTGAAGCCCTCGTTCGGAAACTGCCACTAGACGTATCGACTGTCGATTCGAAGAGTTCCCACCAGACTCATACATTCCCCGGGTTGGTTAGCATCGCTACTTTTGTACCCAGTCTCGTGGAACCCGGAAGCAAGGATCTCGAAGAAGCAACGGAAGCGTCCCTTAGTTCAGGATTTACTACCGCGATTGTGATTCCCATCGGCCATAGCACCCGGATTACGGATCGTGCATCGTTAGATGTGGCCAAGGCCAATCTCAAGGGCTCCGCGCATTGCAATTTTGCGCTCACTCTCGCTGCATCAGCACAGAACGTTCAAGGCTTGGACGATGAATTACAGGCAGAAGCCAAAGCTCTCTTCATTCCATTCAACATCGACCATATCACCATCTCACTCTCCGCAGTCGCTGCCCACTTCACATCGTGGACATCGGATAAGCCTATTGTCACGAACGCAAAAGGATCCGACCTGGCATCTGTGTTGCTTTTGGCAAGCCTGCATAACAGAAGCGTCCATGTCACCGATGTTCTCACGAGCGACGATTTGTTGTTAATTTCTCTCAGCAAGGCTAAGCACCTGAAAGTCACATGCGATGTGTCTGTCTACTCGCTCTTCTTCAATCGTTCCCAGTTTCCCAAGTCAACATGCCTGCCAACCACAGAAGATCAAAAAACGATATGGTCGAAACTCGAAACGATCGATGCTTTCTCTGTTGGTGCGACCCCTTATCTTCTGGCCAGAGAAGAAGGTGAAACGACTTCGCCGTGGTCGGGAATGGAGGAAACGCTACCTCTTCTGCTCACTGCAGTAGCGGATGGACGTCTCACGCTTGAAGATATCCGTCTTCGCTTGCACGATAATCCGGTTCTCATCTTCGGACTTCCCGAACAATCTAACACTACGGTTGAAGTGGTTGTGGGCCGCAAAGCTCCGTTTGGAAAACGGGAAACATGCTGGTCGCCAGTGGAGAAAGGTTTCGTTACGGGTGCCATTCATCGGGTCATTGTGCACGGTCAGACGAATTTCCTCGATGGCGCTTTGATTTCATCGCCCAACGGCAAAGACATTTCGAGCGCGACGATTACCCATCCTTCTGTGGCGGCTTTGGTATCGCCAGCGCTGAAGGCAGCTGAGCCCGCCTCCTTGGGTACGATCGCGACGTTTGCTATGGGACCACCTATGGCTCCACCGGGACACCCTACGATACAGGGACCACCGGCATGGAATATCACCTCCCATCTTCTTCCCCATCCGTCATTCCATCGTCGGCACATTCTCTCCGTGAAGCAATTCACGCATCGGGACATGTATGACTTGTTCTCCCTGGCTCATGAGATGCGTCTGCAGGTCGAGCGCAACGGAACTCTCGACGTTCTAAAAGGAAAAGTGCTTTGCACCGCATTCTACGAACCCTCGACACGGACGAGCTCATCATTTGATGCTGCCATGAAACGGTGCGGTGGGCAGGTTGTCCAGATCAGCGCGGATAACTCTTCCGTCATGAAGGGCGAGACGTTACCGGACACGATCAGGACTCTTGCTTGCTATGGTGATGCGATCGTGATACGGCATCCGGATGTTGGCAGCGCTCAATTGGCCGCAAAGTTCTCTCCTGTCCCTATCATCAACGCTGGAGATGGAATTGGGGAACATCCTACACAGGTACGACGTTCAACGGATATTGAGAACGTATTTCTTACCTTTTTTGATAGGCGTTATTGGACGTGTACACCATTCGATCAGAACTGGGGACTGTGAACGGACGGACCATCACGCTTTTGGGCGACCTCAAGAATGGGCGCACTGTCCACAGCCTTGTTACCCTGCTTAGTCTGTATTCTGTCCAACTCAATTTCGTGTCACCTCCGTCGCTTGCTATGCCTGCCAATGTAGTTTCTGCGGCTCGGAAGGCTGGCATACCGGTCACAATATGCGAGTCCCTTGAAGACGTGTTACACGATACTGATGTGCTATATGTGACACGCGTTCAGAAGGAGAGGTTCGAAACTGAGGCCGAGTGGATGCAAGTGAAAGATGCTTACAGGGTTGATCATGCGGTTCTGTCAAGGGCCAAAGAAGATATGATCGTCATGCACCCATTGCCAAGGGTGAATGGTAAGCCGTTTATGATTTTTCTGTGTAGACATATTCGCTAAACTCTTAACAATAGAAATCGATCCTGAAGTTGATTTTGATTCCCGCCGGGCTGTCTACTTCCGACAGATGCGTTACGGCCTTTTCGTGAGTATCTTCTCGCCTGGTTGAAGACCAAATCGTTGACCCTCTACGCTAGATTCGTATGGCACTCCTCATGAGTGTCCTTCTGTAGTTGGCACTTCCAAAAGTAATTAATAACATCCAGACAGCCAGAATGGCTTGTACTATATAGAGAACAGTTTAGTAGAGGCACAGGGCATTTACTCATCTCCAGATGGGAGTGAAAATGAATCAGCACATGTACAACTATATAAGTACGAGAAGCTTACTAATGCATCCGCAGAACATCTGCCAACTTGAAGTCAACCTTGATGCGCTCTCCAGTTCCTCGAATTGTTTAATTTTGCACGGCCCTAGTTAAGGTTGGTCGGGAAAGTTCACCAAGCGATTTTACGTGCATCTTGGAACCGTCAGCTCCATCTGCAAACATGCGGACGCAATGAACTTTCGTTTCTGCCTCTGAATTATGGATATAAGTATGCCCGCCTACGCATGCAGTTGATGAATTCTCTCGCTAAGGAGACTCTAAATACCCTTTCATCGATCACCTTTGGCTATGGATGCTCCGGACCGCGTTGGAAACTCTCATTCTCAGACCCTAGGCAGCTCCTCCCTGGCTGGCCTCGGACCTACTATTGCAGCCCCAGTGCCAATAATCGGTCCAGGGGGGAACTCGACGTACACTTCTATCAGAGGCAACTCGCCGTTGACCGACCAAGGGGATACACCCGCGTCGGGGGCGTCATACGCGCCCCTCCACAGCTTCTCCAACAACCCCTCGCCTCCCCTGCCAGGTCACGACCCATTCTCACTCGGGTGGAAGCCCTCTCGGCGATCCGACACACGGGTCGCCCCCGTCATTGACTGGGTCGTCCCCGTCGAAAAAGTGCGTCCTTCCTGTTTAGCCCCTAGACAACTAAACACATGCTTGATACATAGTCCCAAGGTCTCAAAACAGTAGGTGAGCGCTTAGAGCCCACACGGAAAACTGCAGAAACGACGAGGGACAAATATAAACTGAAAGCGAGGATGACAGGCTATGCACTAAATATCGCGATAGGTGGGTGGCTGGTTACCAGGCAGACGCCGTGACTGGTTGTGCTGAAGGAAGTTGTTGGATCAGGTCTGCAGGTCCTGTTGGGTGCACTTACAACGGCGCTGTCGGCTGCAACGTCCGGTAAACAGGTCAGATTCCAGCTCTTCCATGACTTAAGTCTTACTCGATGCCTTACTTCTACTAGACCTCGATCGCTATATCAATCCTCGGTGGGAACAAAAGTACATTCCTGACCCATCCATCCTGCTCACTTCTTCTTCTAGGAGGCATCTCAACCATGGTAGCTTCATACCTCGCCCGAGCTCGCGGTTCCAATGAACCCCAACGATCCTTAACGCTCGTGAAAGACCTCGAGCAGTTCATCCGAGAGTGCCTGGCATTCGAGATGGACCACGGTAACGATACGGGTCACGAATTTGATTCGCGCTTGGAGAATTTCAGGCGACGATACGAGGAGCTTCTAGGGAATACGAATAGGTAAGTACGTCGTGATTGTTAATGAAGGAAATCAGCTGAACGCTTCGCTGCACAGGGAATTGAAATATAGTACAACCGGAAATACTGGACAAAACCCCAAGGCTTCCGTGATGCGGGGAATGGTGTGAACACCAGCGAATTACGGTCTACTTACATGACGTCTCTGTCAACAAATATCATGGAGACACACGTGAAACCCGTGTATATCTGTATCCATACTACACCGATTTACACTGGCTTACATTTGTATTCCTGTGGACTCGAGGGCCCGGACTCGTAACCGTCTCTCTCTCTCACTTGACGTCGCAAGCAAGTGAGGATGACTTTATAGATTGGACTAAATTTGGATCCGAATTTGGCAGGAAATGGGGGTGGCTGTGTTAGGGTCAGGTGAATATCACGTGCATTTTTCCGAAGCGGTTGCCAATCTCAAGGGCTGCTCTCATTGCAATTTTGCGCTCACTCTCGCTGCATGCATGGAAAGTTCAAGGATTGGACGATGAATTACAGGCAGAAGCCAAAGCTCTCTTCATTCCCTTCAACGTCGACCATGTCACCATCACTCTCCGCAGTCGCTGCCCACTTCATGTCGTGGACATCGGATAAGCCTATTGTCACGAACACAAAAGGGTCCGACCTGGCCCCAAGTCAGCATGCCCACCCACTACAGATTATTAGAAGGCAATATGGTTGAAACTCGAAACGATCGATGCCTTCTCTGTTGGTGCAACCCCTTATCTTCTGGCGATAGAAGAACTAGGCGAAACCGCTTTCGCCGTGGTCGGCAATGGAGGAAACCCTACCCCTCCTGCTCACTGCAGCAGCGGATGGACGTTTGATACTCGAAGATATTCATCTTCGCGGAAGGCTGGCATACTGCGGCTGGTCACAGTATGCGAGTCCTTTGAGGACGCTTTACACGAGACTGATGTGTTATACGTAACTGCACGCGTCCTGCAGGAGAGGTTTGAGACTGAGACCGAATGTGAAAGATGCTTACCGGGTCGATCATGCGGTTCGGTCAAGGGCCAAAGAAGATATGATCGTCATACACCCATTACCAAGGGTGAAATGGTAAGTCATCAATGAATTTGCTGTGTAGACATGTTCGCTAAATTTTAAACAATAGAAATCGATCCTGAAGTTGATTTTGATTCCCACCGGGCTGCCTACTTCCGACAGATGCGCTACGACCTTCTCGTGAGTATCATTTAGCTTGACTGAAGACAAATCGTCGACCCTCCATCCTAGATTCGAATGGCACTCCTCATGAGTGTCCTTTTGTAGACGGCAAACTTCCCAAAGTAATAATTAATATCGTCTAGACAGCCAGAATGGCTTGTGCTGCACAGAGAACAATTTTGGTGAGGCACAGGCATTTACGATCTCCGGATGCTGACAGTCAAGAACCACATGTACAACTATGTAAGTACGAGAAGCTTACCAATGCGTCCACGTAACGTTCTGCCAGTCAACACTTTGAATCATTTGATGCGTTTCCAAGTGCCTTGAATGATTTCTATCTGCACGACCCTAGTTCACACTGGGCGCTGTAATGAAATCGGCAGTGTACTATACATTTCAAGACTTAAGGTTTGTTGGCAAAGTTCACTGAGCTTTTTTCGTGCTTCTAGATCTTGAAACGGTTGAAATCAGCTCCATCTGCAAACATGCGGGCGCAATGAATCTTCGGTTTTGCCTCCGAGTTATGGATATACATAAGTATGTTGCCGTACGCACGTTAGCTGATCAATTCTCTCGCTTAGAATACTCTAAATACCCACCTGTTCTTCGGTCACTTGGGCTATGGACCACCCCCAGGCTCTCAATCCTCAGGACCGACCTGGTACGACCTCGCAGTCTCAGGCCCAAGGCAGCTCCTCCCCTGTTGGTCTCGGACCTACCATTGCAGCCCCAGTCCCAATAATCGGCCCAGAAAGGAATTCAGCGTACACTTCCATCAGACACAGCTCACCGTTGTCCGACCAAGGCGACGCGCCCAGGTCGGACATATCGTACGCGTCCCTCCGCAGCGCTCAGAGCCTCTCGAACAACCCCTTGCCTCCTGTACCAGGTCAAGACCCACATTCACCCGGGCGGAAGCCCTCACGGCGATCCGACATTGACTGGATCATTCCCGTCGATGCCAGGTCGGAGAAAGTGTGTCTGGCCTCATGGAAAACTGCCTGTGGCTGACCATACGCTTTGCAGCCTTCACGTCCTAAAACAGTGGGCGAGCGGTTGCAACCGACGCTGAGCACTGCGCAAGCGGCGAGGGAGAAATACATTTCGAAGGCGAAGAGGACAGGCTATGCGCTTAATATCGCGATAGGTGGGTGGTTGGGTTTCAGACAGATGTAACTAGCCACGCTGAAGTCGTTGGATCAGGTCTGCAGGTCCTGCTGGGTGCACTTACGACGGGCCTATCAGCTGCGACGTCCGGTAAACAGGTCAGATTTCATCCATCATATTCGATATGCCTTGCTCGAGCTCAATGCATTACTACCAGACCTCCATCGCTATATCAATCCTCGGTGGGATCACAATCCATACTCATCCCTCCGAGTTGCACTAACACTCCTTGTAGGAGGCATCTCAACCATGGTAGCCTCATACCTCGCCCGATCTCGCGGTTCCAATGAGCCCCAACTATCCATAACGCGCGTAAAAGACCTCGAACAGTTCATCCGAAAGTGCGAGGCATTCCAAATGGACCACGGACACGATACTGGACACGAGTTTGATCCGCAGCTGGAGACTTTCAGGCGACAATACGAGGAGCTTCTGGGGAATGCAAATGGGTAAGTTCGTCATGATCGTTAGCGAAGGAACTAAGCTGAATATTTTGTTGTGCAGAGAGCGGAAACTGTCACCGCCTGTATAGATGATACCCTAACTTATTCGGACTGTACTATCATAATGCAATACCATCACTAATGCTCGGCAAGGATCTTATCTGCATGTTATATCATGAGAACATTCACCTTGTCCTTGTCCGATCACCTCTTACCATGGTAAAGTACCTTTTTTCATCTGCGCGTTGCGTTGATTCGCTGATTATTTTGAAAGTCCTTAGGAACACGCCACAAGACGCCCACTCCGGCCTCAAGTATCAAAACTGTGGAACCGACGCTGTGGCGCTTTACTATTCATCTTGTCATGCCGATTTTGGACCATCTTAATCGCTGAAATATTATCCAAAGTCTCTGGAATTGAACCTCCCGACTAAAATATCTGGATGATTGCTACCTGTTCTTGTTGATCACAGTGGCGCCGAGATCTACGTCGGCTATCCTCCACCTGCTCCCCGCTCGACTCCGAAAACACGGCGGGTAAAGAATGCACGCCACTCCCTACCATACAACGCGGAGCTTCAGGCAACCTTAATGGCCTAAACAGCCTTAAACCGAAATAAGGCGTAGTATAGCCTCTTACCATCCCCTTGCGCAGAATGCAGAGAGCATGAAATTAGTACTTAGCATTCTTGGACTCGAGTTTGTGGGACAGTACTTACATTAGAACAATTCTTACAGAGCATCGTTTGTCTTCCCCAACAACATTTATTGTTTAGAATAGGGAATAAAATGTATGAAAGCACAAGGATAAAGATCCCGAGAACATCTGGTGCACGGCACGGATTATGCACCACATACTTAAGTAACGGTAAATCGCCGTATCAAAACACGCCCCTTCGGAAATCGGTAAGAGACTGTAAGTCAATCCTTCCCAGGTGTTTTCATTCGCAAACCTTTTCCCAACTTGGAGTTCTGTTGAAGAGCACCGCACGTAGGCCTTTGTGTAACCAAGTAATACAAAGGCTAAAAAAAAAAGGCAAAAAACTTTCTGATACTGGGCCCGACTGGGAATTGAACCCAGGACCTCCTCGATAGCTAGAAATCCACCCCGACAAAGAATCATACTACTAGACCATCAGGCCATAAGGTATAGAAACTTTGAGACACTCAAGTTGTAGCGATACTGCGGCAATCACCGGTGGACGTGATCCTGTTTACTCATCACAGCTTTCTCTTAACCTGAACACTGTTGTCCGTGATGAAGAACAAGAACCGACAAACGAAATTTCCCGTCGTGAGTTTATGTCCTGTATGATAATACCCTGGTGACCAGCTCGAGTAGGCCCGGATAAAGAAGATAATGCAGAAAGACGAAGAAGTGGGCAAGGTAGCGCAGGCAACGCCCATCGTCATATGTACGGCTCCCAGGCTCAAAACAATGGATACCTTCTGACGCATCCACACCAGCGAAAGCCCTGGAGATGTTCCTAGGGCTAATCATCGAAGAAGCACACAAAGTCACGTCGGAACGGGGGTCGAAGAAGGTGGAGGCGTATCATCTGTGCGTGGCATGTCCTGTCTGCTGTATCCATCCATATTGACGCTGATGCAGGAAACACGCCGTGGAGACGACTGAGATGCTGGACTTTTTGAAGGAGATCGTAGAAGGCGTACCGGACCCTTCGGCAGGTGGGACGATTGATATGGACGTGGAGCCTGCTGAAGGTGGGAAGAGGAAGAGGGGGAAAGCGAAGAAGGAGGGTGCAGCAGCGAAGGATGAGAATGCTGAAGGGGCCCCAACAAAGAGAAGGAGGAAGAAGAAGGGCGAAGAGGAACTGGTTGTAGTGAAGGAGCAGGAGGAGGTGAAGGACGTGGTGATGGAGCCAGAACCAGAGCCGGAACCCGAACAGGGAGAGCAGGACGAAGGGGAGGACCAGGCGATGAATGGTCACGGAAATGACGACGACTGGGACGGAGACGACAAGCCCTTCATGCCTAGACGGTAGTATTAAATTTAAATAATGTTACAGTGCTCAGATATTCTACTTTCAGACGAGATCGACATTCGCGGCCCGTATTCCCGGATCACTTTTCTTTCACCTTGACTATGTTTCCCCCCGAGCTTGTAGAGATAATCGTACACGATATATGGAACTCCAAAATGTCCTCATTGGTTCGAAAATCGGACATGACTACTTAACCCCCAGACCAACCGAACGTGGGAAGTTGTTTATTCCTCTTTCGCATCTCAGGATATGTACATCACCAACATCGCATTTTCAGACTATCTATGTGACATATCCCAGGCCTAAAATCCTATCATCTATCATGACAGAACTAACAAGCAGAATCAATGAGTCAGAAGTCCTATCTAACGAAGTATAGAGTCACATATATATATGAAGCAAGGGGGCAAGGCAGATGTATAATTTATATATGCCGCTTTACAGCAACACAGATCAGACTGAAGATAGACCAGGGAGGAAAGGACGAAAGAAGTTTAGAGGTGATAATCACCCATTAAGATGTTCGAAAAAAACTCCACCAAAGTCGGGGCAAAGCTAAAGTTGACATCCTCAAAGGATGTGGGAGAGCCGTCCATGTTGTTGGAGAAAGATGCTCCTGGGAAATGGTGTCCAGGGTTGAACCCGTTGTTGAATAATGTCAAAACAGTGATTGTGCTGTCTCCTCTAATGTCCAAAAATAATGGTAAGCCTGAAGGTATAGCTGATTTGCCATTGACCAGAGGATCATGAAGTTTACCCAGGGCAGGATTGTTCCATCTCCTTACTGAACGTAGGATATCACCTATCACATGAAGAGCCTGCATGAGATTGAGGAGAGTTGATCAATCCTAAAGTTCATAAGCCCAACATTTGGTCATGACTTCCCACCACAACTCAGCATGTCTACTTGTGGTCGGTGAAAGTGATGGCCGCTACACAGCTGATCATTAGTTTTTTGTTTGTGTAGCTACTTTGCCAATGTCATTCCGCTTCTTTTTCTGATGCCCAAAGACATGGTGCGACATGAACACAATGAGGCAGCAAAAAACCAGTTCATTGGTGCTATGCTCACTACACAGAAATTAAATGAAAGTGCCCTTCTCACTGGCATTCCATATGAGACAGAACAAAAAATCTGGTGGAAGTACAGGGAGCACAGTCCTGTCAAAAATCTACCCTGTAGTGGACATCCAAAGAAGATTGATGAGTGTACCTCACATCGTCTAGCTCATGCAGCTGTAAAAAGCTGCTGACTGCCACTCAGAGACCTTAGGAATGAAGTTGGTATTGATGCGAGTGAGAAGGTTATTGCCAAGGCCTTGGATGACCATGGATTGCATCAACATGTTGCATGGAAATGTCCCTTTCTCTCTGCAAACCAAAAGAAGGTGCAAAAACAATGGGCAAAGGATCACAAGGAGCAGGATTGGAGGAAGGTGGTTTGGTCAGATGAATGTTACATCCATCTTGATGATAAGATGGGTCAGATTTTTGTGACACAGCATGCTGATGAAGAGTTGGATGAAGACTGCATAGTGCCAACCTTTAAGCAGTCTCCCATGCATGTAATGGTGTGGGGATGTGTTGCATTGGGGTGGAAGGGGCCATTAGTTGTTCTTGAGTATCCTAGTGGAAAAGGCAGAGGAATGACAGCAGCTCACTATCAAGATCAGGTGCTAGAGGGTCAGTTGAAGGTGTTTTGGAAGGATTTGGACAAAGCCCAGCCAGGACTCACCTTCCAGCAAGATGATGTACCAAGCCATACAGCCAAGACCACCAAATGCTGGCTTGCATGAAATAACATCCCTCTCTTTCCTCATCCACCAAATTCTCCTGATCTTAACCTCATTGAACCAGTCTGGCACAAGCTCAAGAAGTGTCTCCATGCATTCCCAAGGCATCTGATGAGCACCAAGGCACTGTGGGAAGTGGTTTTGCAGGAGTGGGTCTTGATGCCTTTGAAGGATATCAATAAGCATATTGGGACCATGTTGGATCAAGTCAAGGCTGTTCTCAAGGCAAATGGAGGTCACACATGGTTTTAGAGAATGAATAGTTGGTACATTTGGAATAATGGTGATGGTAGATAGCACAATTAGAATTTTTTGTGATAAGACCTGGGTACTATGCTGTGCTAAATAAGGCACTGGCCATCACTTTCACCAACCATGAGTAGTCAATGTTGATGAGCCTAGACTTCTGTGGCAATGGCAAAACCAAACTTGGGCAGAGTATGGAGAATAAACATGTGAACATGGCAATACTAGGATGATCGTGTGTGCGAGTGGGTTCAGGGCACCTCTGTGCAGTAAATCAAAGCTTTAAGAGTGCAAAGATATGCTTAGACTATGCAGTCAAGCAGATAATACAATGTGAGAGTTGAGGAATCGAAAGAATGACTGTAAGTTGTGAGGGTCTCATAGAACAAGATGGAATGGTGCCTGATATGACGTGAATATCAAGAAACCATATTCTGAAATGGAAACAGAGAATGAGACTCGAGAAAATGTGCTTGAGATGTTAATACGAGTGGGGAAATGAGAGGGAAATGCCTGAATAATATGGCAATAGATCAAGGGACTGGCAATGCTGGGAATAAACATGCTGGTCAATCAAATAAACGTGAACGAGGTGCTGAAACTGGTTGAAACTGATCCTAAACTGGACAGGCTGATATGGAAACTGGGGCAAATGGTGCTGGGCTGAAAACGATCCTATCTGATGTCAAAAACTTATCCTATAATCTGCACTGGGATTTCCTATACTGAAATGATTGCTGAACTGGTCCTATACTGATACTGATCCTAAGTCTGCTCTGAGACTACCCAAGTGGGTGACAATGATGATGGCGAAGGTGAAAACTGGTAAAACAGTCCTATCTGGTGAAGTTGAAACTGGTGCTGCCTATAAAGTAAATGGGGGGTGAGGTATGGCATGGTCGATCACGTATTGGCACGATATTGACATGTACCAATAGTGTTAAGAGTAAAGAGGGATGAAAACATCTTCTTCACAGTTAAAGAACCATGGAATAACTCAAGCAATACTATGAGTTGACATGCAATTGACTATATGCAATGCAAGATGAATATTGCCATGAAATGACAAATAAATGTATGGTGATCCTATAGAAATGATGGATGGATTTGTAGAGAGTTGCTGATCTGACTAGTCAATTTATTATTGGTGTATGCAGTGAATACGGTGTATGATGGATTGACATGTATGAGAATCAATACAAGCATAGTCTGGCAAATGAGAGTGTACCCACTGGGGTCAAAAAGTACTGAATGCTACTGTAATCTATGTTTTTATACTAAAGTCATACATATATTAATAGAATTCCAAGCAACTTTTTACTAAGGCTGTAAGGCCTTAGCTGAGTAAAATCCTGAATAAATGTGACCTATATCTGTCAGCTGAAGTATACAGCATTGTTCGAATTGCCATGCTTGGTTAGAAAATGTTCTACAGTGGAGTCCGGCTATCAGGCCAGTTCTTGCTGTTTCAACTGTGTGTGCTGCGGATTGTAAAGATGTGCTAGTGTCACTGAGGTCACCCAATGCATCTCTAATGACATGCCAACTTGGTGAAGTAACAGCTTGAGTCACCATAGTTCTGGAGTATCCATGATAGGTTGATATCTTTGATGGATGAGTGCAGTGATAAGTGATGTTAATAGGGTCTAGCAATCAATGATGCATAGCGATGCACTTTGATGTGGATGCAGCATTACCATATATGATCAGGGGCCCATCAAAATTGGTGTTAACATGTCCGTAATGCCATGAAGTGTCAGATTTCAAGATGGGATGGATAACCAATATGTGAAGACATATTGCCATGATACAAAAGTGGTATTGCTGTGTCAGCAATGGCTGGTTTAGTGAAAGTCTGCTAGGTGGACTGGGTGTAGGAATTAACAGTAAATCTATGAAATTCTGAGTATACAGAGCCTGGAGGCTCATCAACGGTGACTCAAGCTGTTACTTCACCAAGCTGGCACATCATTGGAGATGCATTGGGTGACCTCAGCGACACTAGCACATCTTTACAATCCACAGTACATGCAGTCAAAATAGCAAGACCTGACTCAATAGCCAGACTCCACTGTAGAACATTTTCTAATCAAGCATAGCAATTAGAACAACACTGTATACTTCAGCTGATGGATATAGGTCACATTTATTCAGGATTTTACTCAGCTAAGGCCTTACAGCCTTAGTAAAAAGTCACTTGGGATTCTATTAATATATGTAGGACTTTAGTATAAAAACATAGATTACAGTAGCATTCAGTACTTTTTGACCCCAGTGGGTACACTCTCATTCACCAAGACTATGCTTGTATTTATTCTCATACACGTCAATCCATTGTACATCATATTCACCACATGCACCAACAATAAATCGACTAGTCAGATCAGCAACTCTCTACAAATCCATCCATCATTTCTATAGGATCACCATATGTTTATTCATTATTTTATGGCAATATTTATTTTGCATTGCATATCAACTCACAGTATTGCTTGAGTTATTCCATGGTTCTTTAACTGTGAAGAAGATGTTTCCATCCCTCTTTACTCTTAACACTATTGGTACACATCAATATTGTGCCAATACATGATTGACCATGCCATACCTTGCCCCCCATTTACTTTATAGACAGCACCAGTTTCAGCTTCACCAGATAAGATCATTTTTACCAGTTTTCACCTTCACCATCATCATTGTCACCCACTTGGGTAGTCTCAGAGCAGACTTAGGATTAGTATCAGTATAGGACCAGTTCAGCAATTGTTTCAGTATAGGATCAGTATAGGAAATCCCAGTGCAGATTATAGGATAAGTTTTTGATATCAGATAGGATCATTTTCAGCCCAGTACAGTTCTCCCTCAGTTTCCATATCACCTGTCCAGTTCTAGGATCAGTTTCAACCAGTTTCAGCACATCATTCATGTTTATTTGATTGACCAGCACATTTATTCCCAGCATTGCCAGTCCCTCAATCTATTGCTGTATCACTCAGGTATTTCCCTCTCATCTCCCCACTCATATTAACATCTCAAGCATGTTTTCTCAAATCTCATTCTCTGTTACCATTTCAGAATATGGTTTCTTGATATTCACATCATATCAGGTGCTGTTCCCTCTCATTCTATGAGACCCTCATGACTTACAGCCATTCTTTCAATACCTTGACTCTCACATTGTGTTATCTGCTTGACTGCATAGTCTAAGCATATCTTTGCACCCTTAAAGCTTTGATTTACTGCATGAAGGTGCCCCAAACCCATTCACACACACAATTGTTCTAGTATTGCTGTATTCACATGTTTATTCTTCATACTCTGCCCAAGTTTGGTTTTGCTGTTGCTATGGAAGTCTAGGCTCATCATCACTGCTCAAAAGTTTGGTTGGGATCATAGATGCATTTCTTTGCTCCTGCAATGTGTTGTCTGCAAACACTGTTGTAAACCACAGCAGTAGGAGGCTTGCAGTAGGTAAATACTGAAATTGTTAGCTATTAGAGCTTGGAACAAGCTCCTTAAATACTACAAAAGTATCTAGAATATTCTACCTAAAGTACCTTAAATTATCCAAGTATCATAACAAATTACTAAGCTGAATGTTTGGAAATCTTCTGGCATAAGCTTGAAGTTGCAAATCCCAACACTCTCCTTCAACTTCAAGTTCCTAAAAAGCATAATCTGTATCTTCTTCAACTGCAACATTTGCCTTTGATGGATGTTCTCCCCTTGAAGCAAGATCTGGGCACTTATTTCTGTAGTGGCCCTTCTGTCTATATCCATAGTACATATGGAATCTCTGGACTTTAATATGAGATCTCATGAGATCACATGAGATCATGCAAGGGCTCACACAATCCTGTGAGGTCATGCATGAGCACAAGAGATCATGTGGGATCTCATGGGATTGATCTGCTTGGAAAGAACAACCTGTTCCCCATTCAGCTGATTGAGGCACAACCAGTCACAATTGGTCACACTCAATCTTCCACCTCATCTGCCATCTGGTAGGCCCTTTTGTGTACATAATTGTATGGGCTGCTGAACCATCACTCATCACAACCAGGTGGGACATCACACATCCCCCATCATTCACACATTTACTTAGAGTATATAGTGTATTTTAGTTTTTTCCATGCAAACAACAAAATTAAAATTAAAAAAAACAATACCAGCTGAACCCACATAAGTCAAACACCCCACTTCAGATTGTTTCCCTCACCATGTCCAATGAACCCCAGCCAGTCTCATTGGTGCAATTGCTCTGTTCTTCCCAAACTGCACATCGTCATCCAACTATCAACCTAGAATGGCTTCTTGCCGCTGCCATTCCTCCTGCACCAGCACCAGCACACAATTCTGATCTCATTGCCAATCATGGCAACATTGTTAATCTTTCTCCCAGTCACCCAGCCCTTTCACCTCTCATGAGGATGACTGGGACAGGGATCTACCCAGCACTACCCATGCACACCACTGGCAACCCTATGACCATGCTCCCTCAGCCATATGTCTGACCTGGACCAGTGGTGGCCAGGCTGCTCTCCCACGCTTTCAACCCTAATGCCTTCCTGGGAGATCCTCCAGAGTCCAGTGCACCTGCATTCATTGGAGCTAACACCACTGGGCACAAGAAGGCATCAATTCTATGTATGACCTTAGGCAAGGGCCAAGCACCCATCTGCCACATTCTGATATACCTGTTTGTTAGTCCTGTTCATTGCTGTTGAGCCTAGACTTCCATGGCAACGGCAACACCCAAAACTCCGAGAGAGCTAAGGAAATATGCATGCAATCACAGTAATCAAGGCTATGTGTTTGTGCGAGTGGTTTGGTGCACCTCCATGCAGTCAATTCCTCTAGACGCAGGTATACACTTCGACTATACAGTCTGGAAGTAGTACCCTTTAGCAGTCGAGTACTAAGAGGCTCAGGCTGTAAGCTGAGGGGATCTTGATAAACAAGATTAAATGGAATCTGGTATGATACAGATACCAAGAAACTGTGCTAGATGCTCGGAACTGATCTAGAAAATGTAAAACCGGTCTGGTAAATGTGAGACTGGCCTAATAAATGTTTGGGCAATCAAATAAACATGAGGAAAATCGAATAGACATTTATACAATCGAATAAATGTGTGGAGAACTGAATAAACGTGTGCAGGCTTGAAACGGAGAGTTACTGGATGGAAATATGATAACTAAGTGTCACAGCAATACTGCACAGCAACTGGGGATAATGACAATGACGTGAGTGAACGATGCGGAGCTGGGCTTTCACAGAGGCAATAATACCCTATACTGGTGTGGGCAATGGATACGACGACGATGTAGAAGGTGAAGATGATAAAACGATCCTATCTGGTGAAATTGAAACGATGTTGCGGCATTAAAAGACAAAAGCAAGTTATCAGAGCAAGAATTTGTGTATTGGTGATAATTAACACATTCAATAACGTTGAGACTATAGCAAGCAATGGGGGATAACCTGGAGCGAAAGAACTCCTTCTCTCCTCTGTAGAATATGAGTTTTTATACTGAAAGTTTGGTTTTATAAATAGAAAAGATATCTAAGCATTGGTAAAACTGTAAGTCATTGGATTAGTAAATCTGTAGTAAATAGAAGAAGTTTTCATCAGCTGAGACATAACAGCTTGTCTGTATTGCCATGTCTGGATGGGAAACCATGTGGAAGTGGAGAATAATGAGTAAACAGCTAGGTGCTGTTTAACTGTGGACTGTGAGGGTATGGTACATGTTCTGAGGTTGATAAATGGATATAAGCTGCTGTGAAGACTTGGCAAAGTAACAGCCTGAGTAACCGCAGTCTGGAGTATCCGTATTGGGTCAATATCATTGATGGAGGAGTGCAGGGTCTAAATGATGTCACTATGATCGAGGAATCAAGGGGCACGTCAATTTGGGTGCCTAGGACTGATGCGGCAACTCTATTTTCAGTACGATCATCAATGAAAGGTGTATTGCCGTGATCAGTCATGGAAATATGGAGAATAAACATGAACGGAAGGGTATTAACATGGTTTGCTGAGTTATAACCATGGTATATCATGGTTATTGAAGGATATTGAAGGGTGTAGCATATAATTGAAGGTTGGGGCATTAAATCGAGTACGGCAATGTAGGATAAGGAAGATGGGAGTTGAATCTGTTATTATTGGGTAATCGATGGATAAATCCGCAAATTCTGAGTGTACAGAGCCTGGAGGCTCATCATCGCCTTGAGGCTGAAAAAAAGGACAATCCTCATATACAAAGGGGCTACACCCTGCCAGAGTCAGACATGTACAACCTTGAAGAGACCGACGTCATGCAATTCTGGACACACATGACAAAACTTGACCTATGCATCATGTACTGCATGACAACCAACAATACTTACAAGGACATTCATGTGCAGCTGCTTGCACATAACATGGATCTCACAAAGCCCAAGATTCCTGGCCTCAAGAGCAACAATCTTGACAGTCTCACATTTGAAAATATGGGATGGTGTTTCCTTCAGCTAGCGACCCGCAAGCTGTACCATGCCCTACTCACATACAACAAGAAACACACTGAGGATCAATCAAACCTCTCCTACATGATCCAGTACACCAGTCTAGAATCCAAATTTAACGGATGCTGGAAGAAGAAGCCATCATCAATGCCCAGGCAGTTCACCATCGTCATTGGTATGTTTTGAAGCCTGCTGGGGCCATTAACTGAGCTAATCACAATGTATGGCAACATAGCACTGACCACTGCACCCATCTGTCACAACCTCCATAATCGCAACTTGTATGTTGAAGACTATGGCTCCAAGGGAATACCTGATGCTTCACGAGATGGGATTCATGCCTGTTTTGTGGAATGGGCAATGCACAACCTCGGATTCATCATGTGAAGCCACAGTGGCAGGGGCAATGTAAACGAATTACCTTGCCTACATGCATGCCAAGGCCTCTGCCCTGACAAACTCAGAGGAGATGTTCCAGTTGATCACAGTATTCCAAATTGTCCTCATTGGAGCCATTCCAATGCTGCAACACAGCAGGCAGGGACACAGGTAAGCGGCAAAGGCATGAAAGGCAGACAAGCTCACCATGTTTGTTTATAGATTGGTCCAATTGGCAGTCATGCAAACAAGCATCCTGGTTCCCCAATGGCAGGACCCCAACATGCAGCACCTGTGCAGAGCCTATCACCTATCAGGCCAGTTGAACTGGATGTCCTCCCTCTCCCAGCTCCACACTATGCTGGTCTTATCTGGCCAGACAGTGCGTGAGCAGAACTCACTCAGTGCCAGCAGTTTGCCTTGTTCTACACACAACTGGTTGATGAGCATTACACGATAGGCCTTGATACCATGGCTCTGATGGGCCCCAGCATTGAAGCCCTCACTGATGCCATACTCACCCTGTGCCTTTTTGTGGCCAAGAACAGCTGGGATGCACCAAACGAGAGGTTTCACAAGTTCATCGACAACTGGCAAGGTCCAGAGTTCAGTACCCCAGACATTATGTGCGATAATTGGCACCTACCAGCCACATTGGGACAAATGAAGGTCATCATAGAACCCAGCGGCAGCCACAGAGCAGGCATCAATAAAATAGTATTCAGAGAAGCACTGTTAAAGGCAATGAGAGACACAGACCTCTACTCTGCATTGCCAAACAACTCCCCCTACTTCACTGCTAAGTTTCCAATGGCAGGCATGATGACCTCGCAGAGAATCCAATGGAGAGCACAAGGCTTGCTGCTTGCAATTTGCACAGTCATGTTTCACATGCCACTATTGCCCATCTCTCCTTTTTTATTCCTCACACTTGTCCTTGAGACACCTCAGATACCTCATGTGTTGGATGCATTGACTGGCCCTGTAGTGAGGGCACTGGATCCCATATGTGAAGCCTTCATGGAACCATGGCTTGGATGTCGGTTGAATGAGCTGTTGACCACCAAGCCAGCAAAGAATTAGGGACAGGATTCAAGATACTTGTGGGTCACTCATTTCTGTGAGCCCTATTTGACAGTAAGATGAAAAACAACTGTCAACCGTCCCCTCCCATACTCATTGCTGTCCATCCCAGGCTTTGGAAGTGGGATTGCAGGCCTCAGACCCAGAAAAAGCCATACTTCAGAACAGGTTAGTACTCAGACTTATCCTCTTATCACACCCATTTGTCGAGCAGAGTGACAGTTTCATGGCCTTACGGCAAGGCTTCGCATTCAATTTTGGACATACCAGGTATAAAGGTGGACTGGTGTGTATGCCATTGTTTTCTTTCCACTTCTCTCAATGAAAGATGCTTCATCTAGCCATCACTTATACAGAGTAGCCATCCTACAATTCAAGACAATCCTAACAACCTCCTAGAATACCTTGAGAGCAATTAAGATTGCAACATACATTCCATTGATGCCCTTATGGAGGTCATACAGATTGAGACCAGCATTGTAGGCATAGATGTGTTCTGTTCCAGAAGATGTGACTGGGGCTTTGGCAAAGACGAGAATGGATGGGACCTGCCACTTTATATCAGTGCCAAAAAGGCTTTTCAGACAGGCTTGCATGCCTATCTGGAACATGACTTGATTGGCCATGGGAGGCACTTCCTGCAAATCACAATGAGCTTGCCTTATATGCTATGTGGCAGATCAGTTATAAAGGTACAGTTGACTTGAATCTGAAATCACCCATTGGACCTGATGCATAACATGCCCACCAACAGATACAGTTCTTACCACCTGACTATCACCATCCCCCTTCCCAGTCATTCAGCACAAGCATGTGCTTCACTGTAGCCAAGGTGAAGCTAGATGACGACCTCTGTACCCTCTTATTGGGCCATTCCACTGAGGTATTCCCTGATTTTGCAGCTTACTTGGACCTCTGGCTTTCTGATAATTCAAATATTGTTACCACCATTTAGAATATCATTGTGCTGAAATAGAATTTATTATAGAACCAATGAGCTGTCACAGGACCATCTGGTTGGTCACAATGTATGACTATGTCAATTATGTAACATCATTGGCGACGTACTTCATACAATAACTCCCATTCTGTAATATCAAGATAGTAACCTGGTGCTTTCGAAAGGGACTGGGCATGTTCAGGGTAGTCAGCTTCCACATCTGCAATATGTTTCAACTTGCGGGGTAAAGTGGGAGCTCGGCCGAAGGCCTGGTGGAAACTTTGGCAATAAAAGAGGGTCATCTGCTGTAGCAAACATGCCAACATGTCCTCTGTATATCTGTTCTTCTCAACCCAGATACTTTCTGGACAACCCCTTCATGTACTGATCACACAATGTCGCGAGCAGATGAATGGAGCCTGACACATCCAGCTAGACTCTGCAAGTCCACAGTGAGTGTCAGGAAGCTGGGCAATCCAGCACTGGTTGTATTGTCCCTGGGGGAAACAGTGGCCAATGTGAATTTTGTGCTTCTTAAGAGCAGAGTTGCCTTCAATGAGCCTTAAGTGTGTATCAAGAGATAGAAACTCCAGCTTGAAACCCAATTCAGAGAGCTCCCATAGGATTTCATGAATGTTATCTGTGGTGAGCTCAGTCATTGATTTTCCCTGCCAGGTTGGCTCCACAGAGGCTCCATCCTGAACAGACATTTCATTGAGACACCTGACCAAGAAGCTTGCTGCCAAATTGCAACATTTGGTCTCCCTCCCCCTTACCCAGTCATGCTCTTCTGACTTGCCAACCCAGTCATAGCTCAGAATGGTTCACCACATTTGGTGGCTAAGCTTCATGGGAGAATACGAAGAGGTCTGCATGGTGACATGGCCTGGATGAAGATGGAGCCAAGTGCTCAGCATGCTTCGATGTTTGGCTGAATCAGAGATGGTCACAAACAGATCTGGATGGGGGAAAGTGAATGGGGCTGCAGGCACATGTAAACCAGCCTTCTCTGCATTGACACAAAGTAATGCTTCTTGCCACGGTCGACAAATTGCTGGCAGCAGTTCATGCATGATCACCTCATATCTATTGGCAGGGCCAGGTTTCAAATTACCCTTTCGAGAGCAGCCAGCCTGATTGTCTATTGAACCAGAGGTTATTGAGAGCACACAAACTAGAACATGGATATTGCTCACACGGTGCAAACACGCCCTCAGCCGGCATATTTTTTCTTACCCAGGACATTGTCAGCTCACTTCGGAGTTGCCCCAATGTCCAGGCAAACACATTTGGTGCCTGTAACAAGCATGCCACGGATCCTGACAGACATCAACCTTAGCCAACCCAATGGCCCCAACCTACTTATCGGATCCTGTCGGATTCCGATCCCCGGTTTCTATTTCATATCTCACCTCTATTTCACCTCCTAATTTCACATATTCATTTATCACACCTAGAATCCATTATGGTACTGAGTAGGTGTTATATCGGATTCCATGGAATCCTCGACTCCTCTAGATACAGAATATTCCAGACTTATTATCTTCTAGCCACATCCATAACATTCTAGAGTCTGATCCATGGACTCCGCTTTAGTATATAAACTGTAGAATTACTTGTACATACCTCAGTTTGAATATCAACTTGGTTTGGCCCAATACTCTTGTTCTCACTTTGGCCTTCAAGCCTAATCTATCTCTTGCTACAAGTCTGTGGATTCCAACTCTATTGACTTTGTCTTGATCCTACTCGTCCTCATCCCATGGACTCCATCCGTAATCTATCTTAGGGCTTCGACCCAAGGGTGACGTTGCTAATAGCTTCGCCAAGCCCACGCACCCTGCAGACACCGTCGGTGTGCATTCATTCTCTCTTCTATTGGCATGATCCTAACAGTATATTTGAACTCAAACCCTTAAGTTGAAAATTTTAGGCATGTCTAGCACAACCACACAACCACCCTATACCGAACAGTCCACCTCGGACACGATCCCACCTCGTTTCACCATGAACGATATTCCTGCCTCCGCGTCCAAAGGAGACTCTAATCTCTTTGGCACAGACTCCGCTATCTCCCATCACTCCCGTAGGGAAACCTACATGCACAGCGGTTTTACTGCTCATCAATCAGATACCACGACTCCAAATCCGTTCATCACCGACCATGCTGTTTCCAACGGTTGGGGTGAATATCAGAATGACCCTCCGCAGACTCCGGTCACTCGACCTAAGTCTCTCTTCCCTGTCGATGAAGGAGACAACGGCAATGATGATGACAACTCCAATGATGAACCTGACACCCCTAGCAATCGCAACCAGCACCAGTTGTGGGGTCCCAATCACCCTTCTGGTGGTCCACCTAATCCAGGTGGCCCCAGAGGACCAGGTGGTCCTGGAGGACCCGGCAGACCAGGTAGTAATCCCCCTACTCCTAACAATAATGATGCCTGCCTGATGCTCGACTTCATAAATCTCCTCCGAGGTCTCAGCAATCAGGTAAACAACCCTACCCCATGGCCAGTCCATACCAAAGTCAAGGAACCTGATGTCTTCGATGGCTCGGACCTGCAGAAATTGAAGGCGTTCATTGTTTCTCTCCAGTTGAACTTTAATGACAGGCCAGATGCTTTCCACACAGAAATCGCTAAAGTCAACTATGCCATCTCCTTTCTCTCTGGTGTGGCCCTCGACTGGTTCAAACCAGATATCCTCAATCCCAACCACACCAACCCTCCTGCTTGGGCATACTCCTATGCTGCTTTCCTTTCAGAACTCCGGACTAACTTTGGTCCATTTGACGCCATTGGAGATGCTGAAGATGAACTTGAAAATCTTTGCATGTGTGATGGAGACTGGATTATGAAGTATATAGTCTGGTTCAACCAGCATGCTGCTGTCATAGGCTATGGTGACAATTCCCTCTGCCATGCTTTCTACTGCGGACTTTGTACCCGGATTAAGGATGATATGGCTCACTATGGTAAGCCTAATAACCTCCATGACATGCGGACTCTAGCACAGGAACTCGATGCGTGGTATTGGACTTGGAAAACCGAAATTGCACATGAAAACTGTGATAAACCCTCATCCTCCTCCTCCTCTTCCAAACCTAAGGGTTCAGGTTCTAACTCGAGCTCTTCATACAATTCCATGACACCAAGGTCCTCTAACTCAGGCTCCACGGGTTCCGCTTCATCTGCTTCCTCCAATTCCTCCAGCACTGCCAAGAAGCCCTATGCTGACAAGCTAGGCAAGGATGGCAAGCTCACGCCTGAGGAAAAGGAATGACACTGCACGAACAACCTTTGCATGTTCTGTGGTAGCAAGCACAAGACCGAGGACTGCAACAAGTGCAAGGCCGCGGCTTCTGCCCGTCGCCATGCTGCTGAGGTTTCTGAACCTCCCACATCTACTGATTCGACTCTGTCAGAGTCGGAAAAATAGAGAGCAGCCCTGTTTCCTCCATGCAAGGACAGGGTTGCATTGACTGTCATTGCACCATGGAGATCATCACCCTCAATGCTGCTACTCTTTCCAACCACTCACTCACTGTACCCTTGTCTTCTGAAGTTGGCTCTGGATCAGAGCCTGATGGCAGTTCCATATCTATCATCCTTTGTTTTCTAGCACTCATTGATTCTGGTTTTAGTCATTGTTTCATTAACTCGAAATTTGTTGAGGACCATGATCTCTCTACCAAATCCATTCCTCCTGTCCAACTTTGGCTTCTTGACGGCTCCACCAGATCTCACATTTCCCAATACATTACTTTCCCTGTACGATTTCCATTGGGAGATATTATTCCCATCGACTTCTACGTCACACGTCTTGATTCATCCTGTAATATTATCCTGGGATACAACTGGCTCTCCTGCTACAATCCATTGATTGACTGGGTAGAACACAGTATCACTTTCTGTTCAAAGTTATCCGATGTGTCTTCCTTCACGGCTTCTGGTGCTTCAGCCCAAGCTCGCATAGACCCTTCCAGTCTTGCCTCAGACATTCCCACAGCTGCCAACCCTCTGGTCTCAGCTCGCATGGACCCTTCAGGTCCTGTCCCATCCTCCAAACCTCCTTTGAGATCCTGACGAACTCCGCTGCCTTATGAGCCTATCTATTCCTACCCTTCCATTCCCTCATTTGCTGCATCAGTGGCACCCAAGATCTCCATTATTTCTGCAGCTGCTTTTGTACAAGCTTGTGCAGAGGAGGGTACACAACAGTGCACACTCCAACCTTCTCTGCCAAGTGTTAGTGGCCAGGCTGCCTCCATGGCTCCACTGGATCTATCTGAAGTGCCTGACGAATATCATGAATTTGCCGATGTATTCAGTGACTTCCTCTCCGAGAAACTCCCTGAGCATCGCCCTTACGATCTCAAGATCAACCTCGAGGAAGGTACTTCACCTCCGCTTGGTCCTATCTATTCCCTCTCGGAATCCAAACTCAAAGCCCTGCATGAATTTATTGACAATAATGTTTGCAATGGCTATATTTCTCCTACACACTCTCCCCATGGAGCTCCAGTTCTTTTCATCAAAAAGAAGACTGGTGAACTCCGACTCTGCGTCGATTTCCATGGTCTGAATAAGATCACGAAAAAGACAGATACCCACTTCCTCTCATTTCTGACCTTCTTGACTCGGCGTGTTCCGCACACTTGTATACTAAACTCAACCTCCGCCATGCCTACCATCTAGTCTGTATTGCTGAAGGAGATGAATGGAAAACCACATTCCGCACCCACTATGGTTCTTTTGAATGGCATGTTATGCCATTTGGTCTTACCAATGCTCCCGCGGCCTTCCAACGCTTTGTCAACGACATCTTTTCCGATATGCTTGACGTTTCCATTGTTGTCTACCTTGATGATATCCTCATCTACTCCGACGATCCTGCGGAACACCAAAAACACATTTGTGAGGTCCTACGCAGACTCTGAGCCAATGGGCTCTACTGCAAAGGTTCCAAATGCGAATTTCATTGGGATTCCATGGAATATCTAGGCTACATCCTCTCTCCTGAAGGCTTATGCATGGCTGAAGACAAAGTTAAAGCCATTGTGGACTGGCCAGTCCTGTGGAAGGTCAAAGATATCCAATTATTTCTTGGTTTTGCTAATTTCTACCACCATTTTATCCACAAATACAGTGAGATTGTGTTACCCTTAACATGTCTTACATGCAAAGGTATTCCATGGAATTTTGACAACAAGTGCTTAGCTGCATTCAATGAGCTGAAACAGGCTTTCACTCATGCCCCTATCCTTACCCACTGGATTCCCAACTGTCAACTTGTCATGGAAACTGATGCTTCCGACTATGCTATTGCTGCCATCCTCTCTATTTACCTTGAGGATGGTGAGATCCATCCTATTTCCTTCTTGTCCTGCAGTCTCCATGGAGCTGAGCTTAACTATGATACCCATGATAAAGAGCTTCTAGCCATCTTTGAAGCCTTTAAATATTGGCGTCATTACCTTGAAGGCTCTGCAGAATCCATTGACGTCGTTACTGACCATAAGAATCTTGAGTATTTCTCTACTACCAAGATCCTTACCAGATGACAAGTCCATTGGTCCGAATACCTTTCTCAGTTCAACCTAGTAATCTGGTTCCGACCAGGTAGACTTGGTGGGAAACCGGATACACTCACTAGACGATGGGACATCTACCCTAAAGAGGGGGATAGTCAATATGCTCAAGTCAATCCTCATAATTTCCATCCTGTATTTACTCAAGAACAACTCTCTGCTTCTCTCCACACTACTTTTCTTGAAGGTCCCATACTCCACGCTAGTGCTATTATGGATGTTGATCAGTTACATTTTGATATCAAATGAGCACAGCCCGCAGACTCCATGGCATCCGAAGGTTTTCATCTCGCTTCTTCCCCTTCCAATTCCTCCTGGTGGTCCATGGACGAGTCAGGAATACTCCATCTTGACAATCGCATTTATGTCCTGGACTCCGCGGACCTCCGTCTTTGTGTCCTACAAAACAATCACAACCATATCTTGGCAGGTCATTTCAGTCAAAATTGGACACTCAAACTAGTCTGATGGAATTATACCTGGCCACAAATGCATGAATTTGTTTGCCACTATGTTAAATCCTGCACTACTTGTGGTCATAACAAAACACCTAGACACTGCCCTTTTGGCTTACTCAAACCCTTGCCTGTACCAGAGCATCTGTGGGATTCCATCTCCATGGATTTCATTGAACAACTCCCGGAGTCCAATGGATTCACCACTATTCTAGTTGTCATTGACCGTGCAAGCAAACAAGCCATCTTCATTCCCACTCATGATACCATTAACTCCACAGAACTCGCCCAACTATTTGTTACCCATGTATTTTCCAAACATGGTGTTCCTAATCACATTACTTCTGACCATGGCTCCAAATTTGTCTCCCAATTCACTCGTGCCCTTGCAAAGGCCCTCGATATGGAGCTTCACTTTACTTCTGGTTATCACCCAGAAGTGGACGGACAGACTGAATGCACTAACCAAACCCTTGAACAGTACATTCATATCTATTGTTCTTACCAACAAGACAATTGGGATACCTTACTACCCATTGCTGAATTCACATATAACAATGCTCCTAATGCTTCCACCGGAATCTCTCCATTCTTCGCTAATAAGGGATACCATCCTAACATCACGGTATACCCTGAACATGATATCGCCTCCACTCGGGCCTGCGATTTCATAGTCAACCTCGACAATCTTCACCAATTCCTACATGATGAAATTACTGTTGCCCAGTCTCACTACAAATTCCAAGCCGACAAGTGATGGTCTCCAGCCCCAGATTTCAAAGTAGGTGATAAAGTCTACCTTAGTGCTAGGCACATCAGGACTACTTGCCCTACTGTGAAATTCTCCAAGAAATTCTTCGGACCGTTTGATATCATCGCTCAGCCTGGATCCCATTCCTTCACTCTCAAGCTTCCCACGGATCTCCATTCCATTCATCCCGTATTCCATGTCTTTCAATTGGAACCTGTGGAAACCAATACCATTCCTAATCATACCCAACCACCTCCACCTCCAGTTGAAGTTGATGGTAAAGAACAGTACAAAATCACACAAATTCTCGATTCTAAACTCGACTGTCAGTTCCGATGCCCCCTTCTCTATTGTGTTCAATGGTTGGGTTATGAAGGTACTGATGAAGAATTCACTTGGATTCCTGCCACCGAATTCTCCATGGAAGACTACATTGAAGATTTCCACCGTCAATACCCAGACAAACCAGGACCACTCTCCAAGGTCACCATTTGCAAGGCTACATCCAAGCCTATACCTATCCCTTCTTGATTCCTTGCCCATCGGCCTCCATCGGATTCGGATTCCCCAATTTCAAATCCAATTCTGGAAAACTATTGCAAATTCACTTCCTAATCGGGAACAGAATCCGTCGGACTATTTCTTGACTTCAACTCTTCCTTCGTCATTATATTTCAAGCATCAAGAAATTTTATTTACTTTTGCCCTCAGGCATGGTACTCTATCTATCTGCATCAAAAAACTGTATACTACTAGGCCAGGATCTTCAGGTGGCCGCGGATTCCTCGGGTTTCTCTCCCTCATACTCCAATTCATCTAATTCCGCAATGCCGATGGAACCCAAGTCCAGCTTCATTTCCTCCCTGACCTCCTCTGGCTCCATCTCCCCATCTGAATCCTCCACAATAAACTCCTCACTACCTTTCAAAAACTCCTTCCACAGCGCCCACTCTGACCGACGGCCCTCAGCATGATAAAACTCCTTACGAGCCTTCTGAAATTTCTGGCTTGCAGCAATAGCTGCTGCCAAAGCCTCCTGCCCACGGCTTCCATGCCATAGCTCCATATTGGCCAACTCGAAAGGATTGTGACCGTTGAAGGATTCCGTGGACGTGACTCTTGCATGCCACACTTGAGCCATGTCTTGATCCAATCGCAAGGTCATGGCCCAATGGAGAGCCTCAGGGTTGGCGCCCTGCAAGTCTCTCAACTCCGCACTCGAAGTCACCCATTCATCCAAGGATGCCGATGGAATGAAATCGTCAGGATACTCAATTGCATCCCCCAGGTGGAAATCATCCACCAAATCATCCACCCGGCCTCCAATGGTCCTCAACTCACCCTCCATCCTCTCCATTCTCTGCTCCAGTGTGTCCATTCATCCATGAAGGCCTTGAAGTAATTTGACAATGTCTTCAAGAGCCACGGACTCCGCCTCATCCGAAAAAACGCATTTTGCCTTGCGAATCTTGCAATGCTCACAAGATTGTCCTGCCTCCACCAGAAAACATCGGGCCCCATCTGCCCAGCACCGTCCACACTTTCCTAAAAAACTCCAAGTTAGAGAAAACCGTGGATGCCAACAGACACTCACCTTTGCCTTGATACTCAATGCCCCCCTTACTAGGGCTAGGATCTGCCCTGACCCTTTTCATGGGATGCTCTGACAGCCCCGTGGATTCCTCCTCTTCGCTCTCTGGCACATACACCTTCAATTTCAACTTCCTCTTGGTGCCCACAACAGCTGACACCACCTTTCCCTTACCCTTTACTTTCCTCCGTGTCTCCAGCAAAGCCTTCCTCACTTTCGCCTTTGCATCCTCCTCCTCTCCATCAGTACCCTCATCACCTTCGTCCCCTGCAGCCTCCGACACTGTCAGCTTCTTCTTCTCCAACTCCCTCAACCTCTGCCTTTCTTTCTCCTCCTTTGCCTCCTTGGCCTTCCTCTCATCATCAAGTCGCTTGGCCTCCACAGCCTCTGCCTCCTTCCTCTCCTTCTCTGCCTTCAACAAAGCCAATTTTTTTGCCCTATCCTCAGCTTTCTTCTTTGTGGCATCTGCAGCCTCCATGGCTTTTTCCACCTTCAACTTTGCTACCTTCCAAACATCATGGGCCTCCATGGTGGCCCAATGATGAGCCTCCAGGCTCTGTACACTCAGAATTTCACGAAATTACCCTTAATTCCTACACCAAGTCCATCTGATGGACTTTCACCAAACCAGTCATTGCTGACACAGCAATACCACTTTTGTATCATGGCAATATGTCTTTGCACATTTGTTATCCATCCCATCTTGAAATCTGACACTTCACAGCATTACGGACACATTAACACTGATTTTGATGGGCCCCTGATTGTATATGGTAATGCTGCATCTGCATCAAAGTGTGTCACTATGCATCATTGATTGCTAGACTCTATTAATGTCACTTATCACTGCACTCATCCATCAAAGATATCAACCTATCACGGATACTCCAGAACTACGGTGACTCAAGCTGTTACTTCACCAAGTTGGCATGTCATTAGAGATGCATTGGGTGACCTCAGCGACACTAGCACATCTTTACAATCTGCAGCACACGCAGTCGAAACAGCAAGAACTGGCCTGATAGCTGGACTCCACTATAGAACGTTTTCTAACCAAGCATGGCAATTTGAACAATGCTGTATACTTCAGCTGATGGATATAGGTCATGTTTATTCAGGATTTTACTTAGCTAAGGCCTTACAGCTTTAGTAAAAAGTTGCTTGGAATTCTATTAATATATGTAGGACTTTAGTATAAAAATGTAGATTACAGTAGCGTTCAGTACTTTTCGACCCCAGTGGGTACACTCTTGTTCACCAGACTATGCTTGTATTCATTCTCGTACACGTCAATCCATCATACATCATATTCATCGCACACACCAACAATAAATTGACTAGTCAGATCAGCAAATCTCTATGAATCTGTCCATCATTTCTATAGGATCACCACATGTTTATTTGTTGTTTCATGGCAATATTCGTCTTGCATCACATATAGTCGATTGCACGTCAACTCGCAGTATTGCTTGAGTTATTCCATGGTTCTTTAACTGTGAAGAAGATGTTTCCATCCCTCTTTACTCTTAACACTATTGGTACATGTCAATATCGTGCCAATACGTGATCGACCATGCCATACCTCACCCCCCATTTACTTTATAGGCAGCACCAGTTTCAACTTCACCAGATAGGACTGTTTTACCAGTTTTCACCTTCGCCATCATCATCGTCGCCCACTTGGGTAGTCTCAGAGCAGACTTAGGATTAGTATCAGTATAGGACCAGTTCAGCAATCATTTCAGTATAGGAAATCCCAGTGCAGATTATAGGATAAGTTTTTGACATCAGATAGGATCGTTTTCAGCCCAGCACCATTTGCCCCAGTTTCCATATCAGCCTGTCCAGTTTAGGATCAGTTTCAGCACCTCATTCACGTTTATTCGATCGACCAGCACATTTATTCCCAGCATTGCCAGTCCCTTGATCTATTGCCATATCGTTCAGGCATTTCCCTCTCGTTTCCCCACTCGTATTAACATCTTGAGCATGTTTTCTCAAGTCTCATTCTCTGTTTCCATTTCAGAATACGGTTTCTTGATATTCACGTCATATCAGGTGCCATTCCCTCTCATTCTATGAGACCCTACGACTTACAGTCATTCTTTCGATTCCTTGACACTCACGTCATATTATCTGCTTGACTGCATAGTCCAAGCATATCTTCGCACCATTAAAGCTTTGATTTACTGCATGGAGGTGCCCCGAACCCACTCGCACACATGATCGTCCTAGTATTGCTGTGTTCACATGTTTATTCTCCATACTCCACCCGAGTTTGGTTTTGCCGTTGCCACAGAAGTCTAGGCTCATCACCAGCAGGGGACTAGTGGCTATCTATGAAAGAGCCAAGAACAGTGTATGTTCTCTTCTTTTAGTTCCTAGCAAGATTCCTTTGATGGCAGTAGTGCAAGTTCCAGGAGGCATTTTGCCTATCTCCCTTTCCCTCTTCTGACAGTGTGGAAGTGCTTGCCTATGACCCACATAATACACTGCTCATTGTTTCTAGCCAACATGGCAAAATCAAGCTGTATGATCTAGATTGGACATGTAGACATGCATCTGTCTCTCAGCATCATCCTATTTACCTCAGTCAGCTTGGACTCTCAACATCGTATGGATGACCAAATTAAAGAATACCATTCTGAGGTTGTTGCATTTCATCAACAAAGGCAGACAGCTCATTGTATTCTGCTTAGAATCAAAGGAGATGTAAGTTCAATGTTCTCCCCAATTCTTTTCTATCCTCATATGCATATGAATCTAGGTTATGTATCATGACTGAAGATGGAAAACTGAACATTAAATGGTCGTGAACCCTCAGATCGCCTATGTAAGCATCTTTGTAAAGGCTAGTAAGACAATGCTAACTGACTTGAAAGTGGAAGCACTGTCCTCTTCAAAGGACATCATTTGCTCATTGACAATCTGACAAGTGGATTCAATCTCTATGCATTTCCTCATTCTTCAAATAGCCAGATGTTCCCTGTTCTGAGGACTCTGGAATGCAGCATCATCAAAGATGTGGTTTTTGCAGAGGACGGTCAAGTCATGGTTTGTGGAAGTGACTATGGGATTACTTATGTATTTTCATGCTTGAATGGGGAGAAGAAGCCATTGCAAATTATGCATCATGGCAAAGGTGAGTTTTGGTCAGCCTTTGGGTACCTGTTGCTCATTTGTATCAGAATGTGATTATCTGCAGGTCTTGGATGTGAGCTGTTGCTTTACTGCATGGTTGAACACAATTACAAACTGCAAAACAGGCTGCCATGGTATCAGATCGGCATATGGTCACCACTGGATCATCTGGATGAAGCGGGAGCGTCATCCTGTGGGAGAAGCCAGTAAGTGTTTGATTGTTTAAATGATTTATGCCAGCTGAGACTTTTGGAGGTGAAACAACTGAGCAAGATGGAACGTGATCTGGCCGATGCCAAAGACAAGATTGAGCTTCTCATTTTTGTCTTTGTTATCTGGGTGTCATGGTCGTACCTTCCAGCTTTGAGTGATGTAGGTCTTCATTGCGTTTCCTGGGATGTTCCGACTGACGGATGTGAAGGTGTTGGATTTGTTGCTCTGCTGGGTGCATTATACGATGGATCACTTTTTTGGTTATGTCTCCAGGTCCGCTTTGAGAATGAGGTGATACTATTATAATGACTTTCATATATTATCAAGCTGTTGTAAAGTTGAGTACATGAGAGATTTGATGCATCACAGTCTTTATATCTGTGGGAGTCCAACATTCAGGCATATTTTCTGCAAGTTGAGTGCATGCACCAGCATTGCCACATTGGTTCATTTGATCATGGATTTGGACCAAATGTCGGCTCTGTCAGCATCACAGTGGAGTTGCATCAACTCTGATGGAGAGCACACAAACTCTTGTGCTGCCTCATTCATAATCATCAAGATGTTCAATTTGTTCCTCCTGCACCATGTCATATTGTTTATCCTGCAAAATTTGCTTTCTCTTTTTTTCACTGAAGTCCAGGTCATTGGCAGGGAAAATATTCCTGAAGATCAACCTGTTGTTGTGTGAGTGCTGGAAAAAAGCTACTCAACTTCAGATCTAACAGGGATACAGAGCTCTATGTCAGTCTAATATGCCATTCGTTCCCACCCTCCTTTGTATGTGAACCTTCAACAATTTAGCATGTCATTAATCTTGTTGCAGCAGCCTCTTTCCCGAAAAACAAGATACTTCAGTATTACATGCCAGGTACCACCTGTTTGAAATGTTCATGTCAAAACTCTCAGGCACTTATAACAGACAAAAATGACTCTCTACCAACAAATAACATCTATCGTCTACTTCTATCATCCGGAGAGATATTAACACAGCTAGAGGACATATACAAGGCCCTCGCAACAGGCATGGCCATACCAATCTTCTCAGATGAGCAGATATCCTCAATGGACGATGGAGCCAGTGTTGCTCTTGGTTATCACAAATGGCTCAAAGGACAAGGCTCAGTCAGGGACCCAGAACAGATTTGTGTCAATGTTGTTCCAGCCACCCTGGTGACCACCAACCAGTTTCATTATCAAAGCAGTGTATACCCATTCATTTGACATGTAGATCTTCCTACTCACAACAATCGCAGGTTATCATCAAGTAAGGTTTACTTACCTGAGGTACAGTCTCATCAGACAAAGTGTTGCAGGTTCAGATCACCTATACTTATCACCTTGAAGACATGCTTAAGTGATGAATCTATGAACCTGGAGGTGCTCCGCAAGTCAATCGTATGCACCCAGGTAGAGGCCACCATCAATGCCCCTGACCAGTGAATTCACTTCTACTGCTGGCTCATGAAAGCAATATACAATAACAGAATGCAGGGACACACTATTCACTATGCAGGCTGCCAGAGATCTCCTGTGGGGTGGAGTCAACACCCTCAATCTTGATGAGTTTGTGCTGGTATCTCAAACATACTGTCTTCCACAGACACATTGCTTCAGCTGACTGTCCCATTTCAGTCTCATGGATCTGCTTTCCAGCAGTATACCTTCTAACATACAAAACATGAAGTGAATTCTTGTGGAATACCACATCATGTTGCAGTTGACAAATCTTACAGATGGTATTGTTTCATCCTTACCTGTTCCATGGTCACTGGACCCCAATGTCCCTGGATCTCTGATTCATCGTACTTTGGTGCTCCTTGCTTTGTTGACCTCTACCATCCTGTCATTGATCCATGTCCCTCCATACTGTCTTTCCCTCATCATACAACCATCTAGCTTTATCCTGATTGCCATTGGGTCATGGCTTATTTGCAAGCCAGTACCTGACCAACTGCACCGACAATGGTGCTTTCTAACCTTGGCTTATTTGATATTTTTCTGTTTTCCAGTGATTTCTCATGCATACCTGCCAAGAACACTTGCCTTTACATGGTTGCTCTGTTATTGTTTTCTACATGCATGGCACAGGCCAATCATTGGTAAGTTCTGTCAAATAACAATGTTCCACAGCTTGCTGAGGATGGGTTATACAGCCTCCAGCTTTTGGTAGGTCAAGTTCTATTGAGCTTTTCAAATTGAAATGAATATGTGCCATAGTATTAGATGATTAATCGCAGTGTGGGCTCTGTTACTTGGTCAATGGGCACTACACCAAGTTGACTCCTGCCTCAATATTTTCCTGCAGCATGCTATCCAAACATTTTACAAACTGTTAAAGATAGATCATCACACGTTTGCGCCATTGGATACTTCTCAACTTGGTGGAGTATCTTTTGAATTTGGATGGCTGCCCATGCTAAGACTTGTGCTATTGACTGTACAATTGTGTGCGAGGGCAATGAGGGCACTGGCTGATTTTTTCGAGGAGTTAGAAAAGTTAGGGGAGGGAGAAAATCTAGGAGCAACTGTACATCTCGGTTGTACCTTTGGGAACAACAACAGGGAGAGAACCATTGACGAAATACTGAAGTTCCTTTGCTGCAAAGGAGTGAACATTCCACAGTCATATTCAATGGATTAATAGCTGTTATATTTGTATCTCTCAATGAAACATAGTCAGCTTATGGAGGGAGGCATACTGACTTGTGAAACAACTTACTAGAATGGTTATACATGGAAGTATCTGATGAGTATTAGGACTGTTGCGTGTAGAGTTTCTAGCTGACATTGCGACAACTAATAGCTTTCATTTGAATTCCGGTAATAAAAACACCTCTCTCTTCTGATGGAAGTCATCAATATATCTTGCATGATGTAAGACTGGGTCTCATATATAAGATAGGCATATTCACCTGGGCTGAAGAAATGGTGTGCAACTTGGCATACCAATAATCAGTGTTTACATGTAATAGCTAATACCAGAAGCTAATCAAGGATTTGACAGGCCCATGCATGCCACCCAGTATTCTGACATCTGCTAAGGCTTTGCCATCAATGATGCAATTCTGTTCATCCACACATGACAATCAGAATGTAGGCTCTGTCAGACCATCAGTAAAATCAAGGATGGTGACCATGTCTTGCACTGCGACATTGGCATTCCAAGCAAATTCACACCTGCCTGTGATAATTTCCACCATTCACACTCAAGACTCACAGGTGACGATGAACTTGGTGAAGTCTAAGTGCTTTGCCTTGATTTTTTCAGACGCAAAGGCTGGGAAGTATTTGTTAGTCCTAGATCATGACACATGCAGTAGCACAGTAATTACATTCATATTGTTTATTGCACTTCTCTTTGTGCCTGCTGTGATAGTCCAATCTCTGGCAGTGGATTGAACAATAGAATGTATCTTGGCATTTGCGGCAAGCCATAAGGCCTTCTGACACACTGCACTAAGAAAATCAATGAGATAGACTGCCCAAATATAGTGAGCAATGAAAGTACCAAGTTACAAATGCAGTTTGTGTGTGTTTGCTCATAAAGACTGATATATCTCTCTGCAATATCGACCAGTGGTAGCCACTGATCCAGAGATACGACATCAAGCATGGCCTTGTCAATGTCACTAATTCAGTGTAGTTGGCGATGGAACTGTTGCAGTATGGGTGGCCATAGCATGGACCCTCTAAGTTTGGTAAGAACAGTCTTCCAGCTCTGGTGACACTTGCCATGAGCCTCCTGCACTTGGGGGAATCCGGAGAGATCATTGAACAGGGTCTCGGACTGAAGGATCGCCCTTAACAAGCCGAAGCACAAAACCTGAGCGATGATGGTGTATTTCATTCTCCCCACAAGTTTGGAAAAGAAGGCAAATCCCTCAATGAGACAGTGCAGAACACCATCACATTTATTTTTGATCACAAGATTGCAAGCCATGTGCTTCCAAGAGAAATGCTTGCAAGAGAGGCAGCACACAATCTTCAGCAGCCAAATAGCTGCACACATAGTACAGAAGATAGAATCTCTTCTAGATCCATGGACGACTTGGTGAACATAGAATATAACACAATGCAGTTGAGTGTAATCTGTGTGTTGGCCTTTCAGGGAAAACTCCTCTCCAAGAGAATTCAATGCTGAAAGGGAAAGCTGGTCCACATAGGAATTGATGGATGAGATGAAAGCAGTTTCATCCAATGACACAATTCTCTTTATGACCATTGTTGCAGGTAACTGATAAGGAGTGGCCGGTATGAGACACATCCATGCCTTGGTGAACTTGGAAATGAAATGTGGTGTATGTGCCATATCCCCACGAATCTGGGTCTTTGGTAGACAGAACTTCAAGGAGCCTAAGAATGTTCCAGATGAGTGGGGCATGCTCAAAGCTGTGATGATGGATATCTTCTCGACAAGAAATGATGCAGTGGTCGAAGATGTGCATGGACCATGGGGCTACACCTGTCCACACATTTCTGAGCTTGAGAGTTGAAGATTCATGATGAGATTGGTCAAAGTGGCAAAGGAGGCCTTGAGAGATGGCGATGAAAGACTTGCTGGCTCCTGCAGAAATGGCGTTGTCTCCATGTGGGAGATTGGTCGATAGCTTGGTACAGAGCATCTGCAGGCAGTTTGGTCTTCCACAGGTCCCTGTCAGAGCATGCGCTGAACCTCCCTATGTGTGCACAGTTAGGCTGATGGTCTAGAATAAAAGTGTGAGGGCATCACACCTTGAGTACTGACATTCACGATATAAAGTGAAGGATCTTTGTTTGAGAGGAAAGGAATATGTGGTCAATGAAAGAGCACAGACCAAGTGGCCTGGTACAAAGGATGCCAATTCCAGTACCTGGCCCAGAGGGAATAAGAAGCTTTACTTCTTTCGACAAGGCTGGAAAACATTGAACACCAATGAGGTTGATTTTGAATGCAGTTCAGTGTTACCAGGATTAAATGTATGAAATTCTGTACTTCAATTTCATGGGATACAAGCCACAAAGGTACCTTGACTTTGTTTTCAGAGGCGATGGGGTTCTCCAATGTTTCTGGTTTTCAGGCTTCCCCACAAGATTGGGTGGAGATGGCAGGTCTGATGGAAAAGGATTAATCCAAAGGAATCCTGCTTATAAGCATTCAGCAATGGAGAACATAGTCAAGTCCGAAACAAACGTACCCTGTGCATTTCGGCGACACAGACTGGCAGAGATTCGTATGTGTTGTAATGACAATGCCATGTCAGGGGATGCATTTCTGATGCCTGGTAGACATAAATAGTGAGCAGCTAGAGAAGTAGAAATTTCCTCACCATGTGTGAGGGAACAGATCTCAAATGTTGCTCCAATGTTGTGCTGGGGACCTGCCTAAGGCTTGACAGTGCAGGTTTTGTGGATAGATACCCCTAATTGCATCTACATGGGTCCAATTAAGATATTATTGAATGCAAAGAGAAAAAGCTGCTCACTATGGACATATGATGATGGTTCAAGGACAACTGTCAACCTATTCCACATGTTGGTATCCAACATCTTCAGAGTTGCCTCCACCATAGACAGTATCTTCCTTGACATGTGTCGTACATCTGATCTTTACCAAAGGCTCAGTCGCCCTATGATCAGAGCTGAGTGCTGAGGATTTCCATGCACTCATCCATGATTTGTTCCCTGGGAGTTCTCTTGTTGCCAATGGACCTATATACATAGATTCAATGAACCACAGAGCATACAAAACAGCGATTGTCGCAACACACTTGATGCCGGGAAGATAGTCCATTGTAGGCAACTCATTGCAGTGTCAGGCTCTGAGTCAATTGTTGTGTCCAAAACATTGAGACTCCTCAAGCCAACCATATGTGACATGAAGTGCAGCAGATCTTACGGTTGCCAAAATGACACTCCACACATCTCCAAGTGTTCCACTCATGCTAAATGACAGAGAGCATCCAAATACAGTTTGCTGTTGACCTTCCTAGGAGTCCTTCAGGCCACAACAATGCAGAATCATTGTCAGAAGATATAGCAGGGTCCATTTGCCCATCATCCTTTCAACAAGTGGGTGGCAGGTAAGACAAGGGAAAGGAAAGGAAATGAAATGTTGGAAGGTTAATAATTACTTGAACAAATCTATGCTGGGGCATGAATAACTTACATAATACTCTGTCATGGAAAAATAGGATTGCCAGTCTGAGAGCCGACTTACTCCCATCTTGAGTTGCCAACTTCATCCTCAAACAAGGCGACCAAGCCACAGCACCCTTGCTGGTCTCAGGAATGTAGATGATGATGGTACCAGTCCATCTATTCACCTTGATGATGCCTCATGTGGCAGTGACTTTGCATCAGGAAAAGACACCAAAGATGCCAAAGAGGATGAAATTGAGCTCAATGAAAATGATAACGAGGACAAAATGGACATTGACTTCAAAGAGCATGCTGATGATTCTGCGGTCGAGGCCACCAGATGACCGACTGTGTATCGCAACGTTAAGGTGAAAAATGATCTGCAAGTATCAAGCAAAGAGTGCATCACCATTTGCCCTTGGTTTGTTCATGGGAATAACCTTCACTAGGGATGCTGCTGCTCTGTACCTTCTCTCTGATACTACAGTGACAGATGAGGGCATGTCGAAGCCTCCTCCCATTCTCTGTTTCTTTTTGGTGTCATTTTCATTTTCTAATATGAAAGTTCAATGTATTCATCATCATCCCTGAAAGTAAGTTCTTGGGGCGCCTGTGTAGGGCCTTGATTGATGTTCAATCCAGCCAGATGACTGACCAGTTTGGAAAAATTGCTTCATTCTCCCTTGGTTTAGCTCAAACATCGCATAGACCATTAATATGAACAATATCTTGCCATCCCTCCATTTTCTACAAGTGAACATTCACTTGAAATAGGTTTTCACAAGCTTTGTCAATTATATGCCTGCATCCAAATTTGGTGCTTGACACCTGATGGATTAAACTGTGATCTTGTAGTTTGCATTGACTCTGGGCCAGCATACGAGTTGAAATGGTGCCCTCTCCCATCACATGACACCATATGTGATTTGACTTTTTGTTTGGGCTGCCTTTAATTGATTCCTGGATTTCTGGCAGCCATTCAAAACTGAGGAAACTGTGAATGCTTGCTGGAAGTGTTTACAATTTCAGAGTTGCCAGATTGATGAACCTTTACAAGTGGCAAACAGGCAGATGTAGGAACATCTGAATGTACATATGGAATCTCTGGACTTTAATGTGAGATGCCCAGCATACCTAGTAGGGGATACTAATCTTGTGCTAATCTTTACCAGTGACATCGGCATAGGTCAAGCCAAATACCTGCTGGCTTGGGAGGTACATGCCAGTTACTCACTTCCAAATTCAGTCTTTTATGTATGGCATCAAGATTGAACAATCAACTACTTACTCTTCTAAAACAACTCATTTCTTCAAACAAACTCTGAGTCTGAGTCCGAGTCTGAGTCTGAGTCAGCGACATGCACATATCCAGTTTACTGCACTCTGGTGAGACAAGTTTTTATTGCTAGGGATTTTGCCAATGTGACAGAATTTGATCACATGGGTGATCATGCTGAACAGCGGCTTTGTTAGCACCACAGCACTCGCTGCAGTGGGTCCTCTGCAATGGACTGTCTACCTTACAAGCATCAAGCATCTTGCAACAATCCCCAGTATGTCTGCTCTTTTTTATTTAGTTTTACATATACAGATTCATCAGTAAGAAGATAACTTCCAGGAACTAATCATGGGTAATAATTCTCAGTGAGCTGTATTCAATTTGGTGTTCATTTGTTAGACTCTAACATTTTTGAGGGTAGTATGCTGAACTGGTGTTCTTGATGAGTAAACTCTGGGTGTGGACATGTGGATGAGATGGTGGTAAGACTAGGCCAAGATACGTGTCATTGACACTTGCTTCGTCCAGACATTCATTGAGAGGAAGGCTTGGATAGAAGAGAAAATCAAAGTACATATTGTACTGATTAGGAGAATCCTTCTCATCACTGAGCATATCAGTTCCTAGAAAAGTTGCTGCCTATAGAGGTATTTGTCAGACTTGAGGCACTGTAGAGCTCTGCAAAGGATGTTCCTGGTCTGAGCTTCAGAAGTGGCTGCAGGACCACAAATTCATAGAGAAGGAAATTGAAATATTTGATACCGGTGAGTTGAAGAAGCTAAGGAAACTAACCAGAGGTATGTGATTCTTGGAATAATTCATACAAATCTGTTCATTCTTTCCACAGCTACAACTCAGCAAAATCTCTTGCCTGGAGGATACCACCCATTGAACTGATGCCAACATCTATTTATGAACTGGATAAATGACTTCACCTACTCTGTGATTGTTCTGAGAACTTGGATTTGTTGGGTGTGAAGATGTTGTGGGAGTAGAATCGGGTTGCCACATGGGTTGAATGCAGGCGAATTATCGCTGACCTCAATACCTTTCTGGAGAACCGTGCTTGATGGTCAGTGTCTTTCTACGATGCACCTGTCAACATCACAGAGACAAAGACACTTTGACAGCAAGGGTCTACTGCATCTCTCACATCCATTGCTTCAGAAAATGCATTTGTCATCCCTAGGGTTCTCCTGCTCAGTCAGGTTCACAAGTGGAGGGACTTTCATGAGACAGTGCTCAATTTGTCAGCTGTGTTACTGTGCTGATGAGCCTAGACTTCCATGGCAATGGCAAAACCAAACTCTTGATGAGTATGGAAATAAACATGGAAACATGGTTATCAAGGCAAAAGGGTGCGAGTTAGGGTTCGATGCACCTCCATGCAATTATCAATTCCTCTAGATGCAAGAATACACTGTGACTTTTCAGTCAAGCAAGTAGTACCACTTGGTATTCGAGTACTAGTAAGCCTGGCCATAAGCCAGTAAGGATCTCAATAATGAGAAGGAACAGAAGCAGATATGATGTGAATACCATAAATCCATGAAGGAGAGACCAGAAAATATGTAAATACATTAATACTGGAATGGGGACAGAAATGAGTTGACTAAATGGTTGTTAATTAGTCAAGGATGAATGGAAATATCGAGAAAATGTGTTGTTGTGGCTGGTGATGGTGAAAGATGGTGTAAAAGGCGATGCTGAAGGCTATAGAGTCAAAGGAAAATGTGAATAAACAGAAACTTGTGTTGCTATACTGGTACGGCAATGCTGAAACAATGTCGAACTGGTGCTGATGCTAAACAATCCTATCTGATGTTAAACTAACCTATAAGTCCACACTGGGACTTTCCTATACTGATCCTATACAAAACTTGCTAAACTGGTCCTATATGGGTGAAACTGATCCTAAGTCTGCTTGGAGACTACCCAAGTGGGCAATGATGATGATGGCAAAAGAGAAAACATGTAAAAACTCCAATGATGTGAAAGTGAAACTGGCTGGCTGGTAAAAGAAAATGTTGTATGAGGTATGGTGCAGTGATCACATATTGGCACAATAGAGTTGTGTACCAATAGTGTTAAGAGTGAAGAGACTAGCGTAGGTCGCCGCTTCACAGTTAAAACCATGGAATAACTCTGATGAGTTTGAGGTTTTACATGCAATCAAGAGTAGGCTGAGCAAAATGGTGTATTGCTGGAGAACAGTGAATAAATGTTGTTTTACTGGTGATAGACTGGCGCATAACAATTTGACATAGATCATGGTCAACTGAAGGCAATAGAATCAATGTATAACTGTAAACTGTCCTTTTTCTACATTTTCTAGCTAGTTTTATACTACAAGTACAGATTTATAAATAGTATCTTTATACAAGACTTAGTAAGGCTGTACTGCTGTAGCTTAGTCAACCCTCGAATAAACGTATGGTTTTACTTCTTCTAAAGTAACAGTGACTCCTCTGCGTTGCCATGTCTGGATGGAAATCATATGGACTGAGTGGCTGATGAACAGATTGGTAGGTGCTGTTTAGCTGCAGACTGGTAGGGTATGGCATTGTTACTGAGGTGTGCAGATGGAATTATGACTTTGGGAGGTCTTGGCAAGGTAACAGCCTTAGTAAACACGGTTACTTGGGGTCGTAGTCACTTGATATCTTTGATGGATGAGTGGATACATCATTCATGTCATCTTTAATTGAATGATGGGGAAGCATGTCAATAGGGTGCTTCTTTTGATGCGCTAATTCCATTTTGGGTTGCTGTCAATCAAATGTGCCTTGCTGTGATGGAATATGGAAATTATGATGCGTAGCTAGATGGGATGGATATAAAGACATGCGAGGAACCGTTGCTGTAGGTCAAAATTGGTATTGCCATGTGTGCAATGACTGGTTTACTGAGAGGCCATTGGATGGATGGTAATGTTAATTAGGAGAGAAAATCCGCGAATTCTGAGTGTACAGAGCCTGGAGGCTCATCAGCACTTAGACATGGGAACATCTTTGCTGCTAGCAAAATTCTTGATAAAATGATTGACTGTAATTGCAAACCTGTTCCTGATCAACTGCTTGATGAGCAGGACAGACTTGAAGAAATGGCGATCACACAGATGGAGGATATTCGCAAGTTTATTATGAAAGTGGTCATGCAATGGAGAAAGTAACTATTCACATCATGTCTATGGAAGTTTCTAGGCTTACAGGACTCTCAGAGCAGATGAAACATACATTGAGACACTGAAAGATCAATTAGTGGCACAAACTCTACTTGATGATATTGACGCAGCAAGAGCAATCCACTCTCTGGTCGCCAAAGTGCCTTATTCATGACTTGTGCTGATGCGCTCTGTAAGAGATTGTTAATGCAGCCATCCACATTGCCAACACCAGTTTATCCATTGTTTCCAGAGCAACAATCTTTCAACAAAACTCTCACTCAGCAGCTATCCACCAAAACTATTTCTGCAATGGCAACCTGCAAGCTGGCCAAAGCCACAGCCATGGATTATTGTTTGCTATATGAGGCTGTTCATGCCTTTGAGGATATAACCCAATCTGCCCTCAATTTGAGTGCAAAGCTTTCAGAGATCATTCAAAGGCTAGAGATGGGAGTTCCCTTGAGTAATGAGGATGGCTCACCTCTCAATTTGCACTTGGATGACTGTCTTGAACTGACAAAGCACTCTGTATTTCTTGCTTTGATGCCATCCATTTTTCAGAAACTGCAAAGTGTCAGTGCTGTGGCTTCTCAGCTTCTGCAGAAGGTGCCAGTAGACTTGCTCCATCTGGACTTTTCAGCTGTAAATCCTGATTGCCTATCCAAAGGTGTCACAACCATAGAACAACTGAAGGATTGCCTAGCAAAAGCAGAACAAGTCCATGTAGATCTGGTCATGCACACAGAGAGACTGAAGGAGGCAAGGTGAATATGGAATGTCATGGATGTACATACCCAGGATCTGTGAGCCTTCCTCCAAGACATCAGCATGTCCATGCAGAAGCATAGATGGAGGCAGGATGTAGCACGCAATATGGCCCCTCTTACACCAGAGAGTCCACAGAATATTCCATTATCAGTCAACTTGTCAGACAAAGACTTCCACCAACAGATTGCTAGGTTGGACACAAAATTTATCAAGGATATCGAGTCACCCCTAGATGTCCTCTGCCAAACTTTGGGGCAGCCACTAGTGGAGTCACTCCACCAGACGGTGTCTGAATCAAAGCTGCTGTTGAATTGCAGCAGTGTTTATGCGTCTACTCTCTCTGATCAAGGAACAAGCTACATCCATAATCGGTGTCAAAGCAGAGGTCAATGTGTTCCAAATTTGCATTGAAGACCTCAGGTTGCAGTACAAATCAGCTGCTCAAGAGTACCTATCTGGACAAGTGTGTGTTGGCCTTCCTTTGAGTGACCACACAAGCCTAGAGGCCTCCCTTAATGATGTTTGTTCTGTGGTTAATGCTTTTTCTGATAAACTGCCACAGCAAATTCAATGGATCGAAACTGGGGCCAGGAAGCCAATAACACTGCCTTCTGCAGTTCTTCTTCCATTTGCATTGCATTCATTGGATGATGCGGTTTGCCATGATTGTAATTCCTTTACCATGAGGTTGAATGGTGACCTACACAGCCTGGAGCAGAAGGCTGAGCCAGCAGTCTCTTGTCTCGCCCAGTCTCTCACCCACAAAGGCCCAGAATTCTCTGTGTAGAGTCCAGATTGTTTCAATCAATTTCAATGTGACGCTGCACCATGAAACAACTATAGGAAGCAATGGCCAAAATTCAATTGTAAAGAGGGTGCATATATATTGGACAATGTGTGTGAGTTCTATTTTTCTTTCTTCTGTCCTTATTATCATCTGATGAATTCCAGATCGCCAAAAATTCCTACTGTGACAATAACAAAATATGAGAGTATTTTAGATTGGATTGGCTGACACACAAGACATGTGTTGGCTGGTGCAGACAATAGTTGTATGTGACATGCTACTATTTTGCTGACAATATCGAATATTGAAATTCTTCTAGACACACTTGCCTTGACAAATTTCAATCCAGGAATGGCTATGAAGAGACAGCCATTGTGTGCTTTGAGAAATGATGGTAATCACAATGATGTTGGTAAGAGCATGCATCTTGTCTGATAGCCAGTCTCTAACTATTCTATAGAAAAATCGAGTGTTAACAATGGCCGCATGTACTGTGTTGCTCATCCACTGATAACATCCATCTGTGTCACAACTGGCTTGACACAATCAGAAGGAATGTCTTGATGATCCGAAGCCTTGCAGATGGTTGGATTTGACATTTGAATTTTAGCCCCATGTCGGTGTTTTGAGTCTTTAATATTTAAAGTGTTGGTATGAATATCAATACAAAAAGTTTCAATTATCCCAACTTTCAGGTCATCTGCGAATGCAGGGTTGGTAACTTCACTTTACAAATCGGTGTTTAACAGTTCAGAAGTCTAAATATTCACTGTCCACTCTACTTCTCATTCCTCCATCAATTTCAGCAGCCTTTCCTACAACCATCCAACTGTAAGTACTCTTGAGCAAACACTGTCCTTCATTTTTACTGACCTGCATATCTTTATAGATGAAGATCAATTTTTTCACAACAGTCATGATGAAGATGGTCTTTTTCCTTGGTCAGGCTAATTCCAGCTGCTCTATGCCCATGAGATGGCGCATTCAGGGTGAGATCCTGGGATGCTGATGTACTCAATTCGATCATGTCACACCAATTTAGGATGTGTCCTAGGAGTGCATATGGGGAATATACAAACATTTACACAATTTCTAGTGATGATGAAGTTGTGAGAAATATGGGGTATGTACAGTTTCTGGTATCAAGATAAGGTGTTGACTCCAATTTTATCCTTGTCATTCCTATCCTCAGGCCTACTCAACAGCCTCACTGAGCTCTTCTTCCAATATAGTGGCCAGCTCAGAATGCATGAGCCCTGCCATTCCAACATCTTCAGGGGGCACATACTGGTTGCTGTAAATGGGAGCAGGTTCATTGATGGCATCTACATACAGTCAGCAAAAGAACCTTCAAGATTTGTTCAGGTGTATGGATGTAGTTGTCAACTAGCATATCAACAGTGACATAGGGGGGAGGAATACTCACAGTGATGTCATATGATGGCAGGAAAGTGTTCAATGTCAGAACTGCATTATTGACTAGCCCTAGACAGGTTGAAAAGCTATTGTGTCAGTAGAGGAAGGATTTTCAGATGCTAGTTAATGCACCAGAATGCTAATGAGCATCCAGGCTCTGTACACTCAGAATTCGCGGATTTTCTCTCCTAATTAACATTACCATCCATCCAATGGCCTCTCAGTAAACCAGTCATTGCACACATGGCAATACCAATTTTGACCTACAGCAACGGTTCCTCGCATGTCTTTATATCCATCCCATCTAGCTACGCATCATAATTTCCATATTCCATCACAGCAAGGCACATTTGATTGACAGCAACCCAAAATGGAATTAGCGCATCAAAAGAAGCACCCTATTGACATGCTTCCCCATCATTCAATTAAAGATGACATGAATGATGTATCCACTCATCCATCAAAGATATCAAGTGACTACGACCCCAAGTAACCGTGTTTACTAAGGCTGTTACCTTGCCAAGACCTCCCAAAGTCATAATTCCATCTGCACACCTCAGTAACAATGCCATACCCTACCAGTCTGCAGCTAAACAGCACCTACCAATCTGTTCATCAGCCACTCAGTCCATATGATTTCCATCCAGACATGGCAACGCAGAGGAGTCACTGTTACTTTAGAAGAAGTAAAACCATACGTTTATTCGAGGGTTGACTAAGCTACAGCAGTACAGCCTTACTAAGTCTTGTATAAAGATACTATTTATAAATCTGTACTTGTAGTATAAAACTAGCTAGAAAATGTAGAAAAAGGACAGTTTACAGTTATACATTGATTCTATTGCCTTCAGTTGACCATGATCTATGTCAAATTGTTATGCGCCAGTCTATCACCAGTAAAACAACATTTATTCACTGTTCTCCAGCAATACACCATTTTGCTCAGCCTACTCTTGATTGCATGTAAAACCTCAAACTCATCAGAGTTATTCCATGGTTTTAACTGTGAAGCGGCGACCTACGCTAGTCTCTTCACTCTTAACACTATTGGTACACAACTCTATTGTGCCAATATGTGATCACTGCACCATACCTCATACAACATTTTCTTTTACCAGCCAGCCAGTTTCACTTTCACATCATTGGAGTTTTTACATGTTTTCTCTTTTGCCATCATCATCATTGCCCACTTGGGTAGTCTCCAAGCAGACTTAGGATCAGTTTCACCCATATAGGACCAGTTTAGCAAGTTTTGTATAGGATCAGTATAGGAAAGTCCCAGTGTGGACTTATAGGTTAGTTTAACATCAGATAGGATTGTTTAGCATCAGCACCAGTTCGACATTGTTTCAGCATTGCCGTACCAGTATAGCAACACAAGTTTCTGTTTATTCACATTTTCCTTTGACTCTATAGCCTTCAGCATCGCCTTTTACACCATCTTTCACCATCACCAGCCACAACAACACATTTTCTCGATATTTCCATTCATCCTTGACTAATTAACAACCATTTAGTCAACTCATTTCTGTCCCCATTCCAGTATTAATGTATTTACATATTTTCTGGTCTCTCCTTCATGGATTTATGGTATTCACATCATATCTGCTTCTGTTCCTTCTCATTATTGAGATCCTTACTGGCTTATGGCCAGGCTTACTAGTACTCGAATACCAAGTGGTACTACTTGCTTGACTGAAAAGTCACAGTGTATTCTTGCATCTAGAGGAATTGATAATTGCATGGAGGTGCATCGAACCCTAACTCGCACCCTTTTGCCTTGATAACCATGTTTCCATGTTTATTTCCATACTCATCAAGAGTTTGGTTTTGCCATTGCCATGGAAGTCTAGGCTTATCAACCCCCAAACGATCGACACACGATCCCTCACATCCTCTTAACAGCCCCACTAGTGAACAAGATGGATGGAGGATGTCAAGAGGAACTATTGCAGCAAAAACAGACTCCATACCATAATTTGACAGTGAAACAATGAATGAAGGACATCTGCAAGTAGGGTTTTAGTACATACTTATGAATCTTATCTGCTGACTTACCTTTGACAGTTTTTGAAGTGTATGGAATAAGAGAGAATTGAAGATATAAAGTTAGGGCCTGTGGGAATTCATGACACATGACTGGCAAGCGAGCATGTTCTGTGCCCACAGCACTGCATATTTCTTTCCATATCTTTCTTCTAAAATGTTGTCAGCCATAGCTTTGAAGCTACACCAGTGACATGTACATACCCTAACCTTTGCCCGCAGATCAACACACCTTACACAACATACCCTGCCATTAGAATTTACACCTCTTGCACGTACTCCCCTCCCTTCAATAACTGTGCCCTGGGAATTCACCGAGTATGATGTTGGCAAGTACTTTGAGTGAGAATGGTGGCTGATGAAGGAGTCATGACATCCCAATATCATGCTCTTCTTGGGTCTTTCATGGGCACCAAAGCCTGACAACCAAATATTCATCATCTCCAAATATATCGACAATGGAAATCTTCATCTCTACATCCACAACAAGTCCAAGCCATTTTCTTGGTGCCTTTGTCTCTCCTTTGCTACCAACATCGCCCATGCTCTTGCCTACCTGCACACTTACAAATGCATCCATTGTGATCTCAAAGGTGAAAATCTGCTAGTCACTTCCAATGGGCAGCTCAAGATCACCGATTTCAGCTTCACTCGCATCACCACTCAAAATGATGAAGAGCTTAAATGACTTACCTTCTGTGGTACAGACTCATACATGTCCCCTGAGGTCTTACTCAGGGATGAGTTCAACCTGCCCACCAACATTACATTCAACATTGATGGAAGATGAGATCCGGAAACTCACAAGTCTAGGCTGTCCTCCAGACATGATCGCCCTGTGTCTGGATTGCCTTGCGATGGATCCCGCTGTGTGACCTGTTACCCATGACATTCTTGAATGTCTTCGGCTCCTTGAAGTGGAGGTGCTGGCATGTCTGAGCAAGGATGAAGATGCTCACATAGGCAGTATCAAGTTCATGACTGGTGGCAAGTGACCATCTGCTGGCCTGCATATTCCCAGCTTTGGAATAGGAAGGACATTCGGTCCAGTGGGTTGTCCACTGATGATAGTGATGATGAGTTGATGGAGGCAGTCATGGGCCTATCTAGCCTAGGAGTCGACAGTGGTTGGAGTGACTCAACTGGTGGTAAGCCTGTTCCTCACTTGGATTATGAGTTACTTATTTATATTAATTTAGGTGGTAATCAACCTCTTCTTAACACTGGGTCATCTGAATACAGCACTACAGTCATCTGTTTGCATCCCTTGCAGCAAACAGTGCCTCCTTCCCTTTCCTCTATCCTAATCATTCATGCTTCCCCAAATCCAAATGAGACACCAGACCAAGTATTACCAGCGTCAAACCCTTCACCTTCATCTTGTTCCACCATCGTGGCCCAGCATGCTGAAGGCAAGGACCTTTTGAGTACATCATCCATTATGTCTATTGACTCACTTGACTTATACCACACTGCGGCCAGTGTGTCTGCAATCTCCAGCGCACTGGTGACAGAAGGAGGCTCCACAATCTGCTCTCTGCATGGCAACTATGTTGCTCCACCACTTCACCATTCTTAAACCTGGTGGTGCCAAGCCCAAGAAGAACAGTATCAGTGGTACCATATCACCCCCTGGCAAAGTTGTCACATGGAATCTGCTTGACTTGATTTTCTCCAGTGGCCTGTTTGTGGCCAAGTACAATGTGTGCACAAAATGGCTGGGATGGAAACCCATGTTGGAGTGTAATGACTGTGGACTGAAGTATGATTTTTTAAATCCTTTCCATCATCACAGTACTCGTGGTCGGCGAAAGTGATGGCCGGTGCCTTATTTGGCACAGCATGGTACTCGGGTCTTATCACAAAAAATTCTAATTGTGCTATCTACCATCACTATCGTTCCAAATGTACCAACTATTTATTCTCTAAAACCACGTGTGACCCCCATTTGCCTTGAGAACAGCCTTGACTCGATCCGACATGGTCTCAATATGCTTATCAATATCCTTCAAAGGCATCAAGACCCACTCCTGCAAAACCACTTCCTGCAGTGCCTTAGTGCTCGTCGGATGCCTTGGGAGTGCATGGAGATGCTTCTTGAGCTCATGCCAGACTGGTTCAATGGGGTTAAGATCAAGAGAATTTGGTGGATGAGGAAAGAGAGGGATGTTATTTTGTGCAAGCCAGCATTTGGTGGTCTTGGCTGTATGGCTTGGTGCACTGTCTTTCTGGAAGGTGAGTCCTGGCTGGGCTTTGTCCAAATCCTTCCAAAACACCTTCAACTGACCCTCTAGCACCTGATCTTGATAGTGAGCTGCTGTCATTCCTCCGCCTTTTCCACCAGGATACTCGAGAACAACTAATGGCCCCTTCCACCCCAATGCAACACATCCCCACACCATCACGCACACGGGAGACTGCTTAAAGGTTGGCACTATGCAGTCTTCATCCAACTCTTCATCAGCACGCTGTGTCACAAAAATCCGACCTGTCTTATCATCAAGATGGATGTAACATTCATCTGACCAAACCACCTTCCTCCAATCCTGCTCCTTGTGATCCTTCACCTATTGTTTTTGCACCTTCTTTTGGTTTGCAGAGAGAAAGGGACGTTTCCGTGCAACACATCGATGCAATCCATGGTCATCCAAGGCCTTGGCAATAACCTTCTCGCTCACATCAATACTGATTTCATTCCTGAGGTCTCTAAGTGGCAGTCGGCGGCTTTTTACAGCTGCACGAGCAAGACAACATGAGGTATGCTCATCAATCTTCTTTGGACATCCACTATGGGGTAGATTTTCGACAGAACCGTGCTCCCTGTACTTCCGCCAGATTTTTTGTGCCGTCTCATATGGAATGCCAGTGAGAAGGGCACTTTCGTTTAATTTCTGTGTAGCGAGCATAGCACCAATGAACTGGTTTTTTGCTGCCTCATTGTGTTCATGTCACACCATGTCTTTGGGCATCAGAAAAAGAAGCAGAATGACATTGGCAAAGTAGCTACACAAACAAAAAACTAATGATCGGCTGTGTAGCGGCCATCACTTTTGCCGACCACGAGTATCACTGAAGCATGCTGACATAGGGCCCACATCAAGTGTGGTGAGGTTGCTCCACGTGACTGTGGTCTTTGGCCTTCTTTCCATGACCACACCACAGGCATGTCTCCGGTGTCTAAAGTAAAGCAAGGGGGCAAGAGGAGCCTGACTAGATGATCGTGCTTCTAACTTTCATTTTCATGATGATCATTAATGACCTTTTACAATGTTTCCAGCTGCATATGACTTCCCTTCCATCATGACCATGCATGGACAGATAATTATTATAAGGCATCATTTCATACTTGGACTCCCAGCATTATAGTTTCAGCTTATCATTAGTACAAACATCAACATCTTGTATGTGATTATATTATACAATAAGATTCATCTAGTTTCCCACCATTGTGTTGTATACATTCATAAAACATTAAGAGCCAGGAGGGGACTGCCAGTGGTGAATGGGATACCTCATCCTTGTAGGCATTCTTGAGTGACTGAAAGAGCCTTCACATTGCACTTGGCATTGTGGGCCCTTGTGGGTGAAAGACTGCGAGACAAGAGCACAGGCTGATCAATGTACATGCATCAGAGCATGTGCATCTGAGATAGATGGTGCCCTCATCGAGTCACTTTGCCACCCAAGTCCATGGTCAGCATATGCTACACAGCATTAGCCCAGAGATGGGATGAGCATGAATGATGTGTACCTTGGCCTAGTCCCACCACCATCCCATCCACCATTTATCACATCATGTCTACACCCAAATCTTGTCCCTGATTCCAGCATCATTTCCATGAAGTAGTGTTCGATACATCCTTCTTTCTCTTTGCAGGCTGATGTTTTGCAGGTGTGCATGCTGGTTCTGAGGGTGGTGACACAGACAATACTAGTGACCCAGGCATGAAGCTCACATGAGAGTGGGACCATGAGCTCACTGCCAAAGATACTGTTAGTAAAAGAAAGATCGGCCGATTGACCAGGCTGGCAAATGTTACATGCTGCATAAGATGCTGTTCAAATCTTGTGAGACTCTTGAGTGTGCCCAGCAGCAGCTCGTATGTGCGTGCACTAAGGATGCGATGATTGCGCGAATGAGCAGCTTGCTTGCATGCATGATTCATTTCAACAAGTTGGAAAGTATTAGTTTTCACCTTTGTTTCCATATGATAAAAAGTTTGCCTTTTGGAAACATGGAAATTGTATTTTAAAAAATAATACATTTTCATCAGATGGAAACTGGGGCAAAAAGGTGTCCTTTTTATGTACCAAAAAGATCAATGAAATTTAACAATCTCTTATAATATCCCTTATATGGAAACAATGTGCCAAATTTAGCCTTTTAGATAACTGGAAATTTCAAGGAAATATATAATTTTCTTCAAATTTTCATATGACAATTACTTTTACTTCCTGGCAGGCAGAAATCCTTTTGTGGAAACTTTTTCAGCTCTGCAAATCATTTCTGTCAGGCAGAAACTATTCAGTGACAGGAGTGCTTGATTACCACACCTCAGTGGCAGATAGCCCCTTATATGAGGCTCTGGACAGTGGGGACTGGTTCAATCATATCTGGTTCTGGAGCAATGTGCTGGGGGCATTTGATCAGATGTTTGGCAAAGAGCTATGACAGGAACAGCAAAAGAAGAGGCATCAGCTGGAGGACAATCTGTTTTGGGATATTCCGTTTGGCATCAGCACAGTCAAAGGTTAGATTTGCCCTTTGGCTAAAGGGGAGTACCATGCTGACTTCATTATTAGCTATGATGAGCTACCTTCTATCAAGGAGGAAACCGATTCATCAGCAAGTTCTCCTTTGACAGATTTGTCAGAATCTGAGCCCTTACAATCCCCACCCCCAGCCCCAGCTGTGACGCTGGTGTCAATAGCCAGTCCTTCCAGAAAAGCCCTTGCCAAGCATCCTGAGATGATTATTGTAGCGAACTTGGCAAGCTTGCAATCTGAGGATGCCACATCAGCAGTGGAAGAAGATGTCTGGCATCCCACAACTAAACGATCTCACTCAATAGAGTGGTCTGAGCATGAGCACTCAGACATCCTGGTTGGCAGCAAAACTCCCCACCCTTTGAAACAATCCAAGAGGTCAGCCACATGAGGCACATTGCTACTTGAAGATCAACCCATCCCTGTTTGCTGCCTGGATATTACTTCCAGTATGAAGTCCATAAATGACTGGAACACTTCTGAACAAGAGGCCCAGGATGAGGAGCAAAATGCTGATTATGAAGATGAAGACATTGGAGATGACTCTGATGATGAGGAGCACTAAGCAGATGATGATGCTGATACCAATGGGAGCGATGGCACCTTTTCAGACAACCTCAAAAGCACTAGCCAGGCGATGTGGCAAGTGAATGATGAGGAGGGAGATGACAGTGTTAAGGACATGGCAGACTCTCTCCCCACCCCTGCACAGGATGGGTGGTAGGTTCAGGAGGAACAGGAAAGTCTGTCACCAGGGACCAAGTTCAATCTTGCACTGGCCATGATTGAAGTGAATGAAGCGACAGACCGAGAGATTGAGGAGACCCCCCCAGATACAGTTATGACCAGTGAAGGTGCACCACAAATGACTGGCTGGCTGAGGCACCCCAGTGGCCCCAAGGGCGAATTCAATGGAGGTAGACTGGAAGATGACTTTAATCATTTCCTCAACCCAGATGCTTTTGCCCAAGGAGAAATGGATGAGGGGGTGCTCAGAGATATTGAACATGAACCCCCGGCCCATATACACTCACTGGACACACCTGGGAAGATCAGTCACTTGGCAAAGGAGTCCTCTGAAGTCCTGCACTTGTCCCAAACAGCAGACCTCATGGCCCTTATCAGCACAACCAGTCACAGCCTCATGACGAGCCTGCCAATGCCACAAGCCCTCATTGATAACCTCTTTCGAACAAGTGTGTTGAGCGGTGCCAGCGAAGATGTGGCTGACACTGTCTCAGAGGATAAATTCCATGATGTCATTGAAGTTAGCTCTGAGAAGGAGAACGCTCAGCCAGAGTCACCAGAGGAACTAATGCTGTGGCAGGAGCAGATGAAAACCACACTCCAGGACTATCTGAAGGATAAACAACCACTGGGTGCAATCAAGGTTGAAGAAAGTGCACGATGCGATACATTACAGGTGAGTGACAATGCCACACCTAACAGTGTGTACCCTAGACAAAATCAGCATGAATTGCTGGAGGAACTAGTGCTCGGGCATGAGCAGAGGAGGAAGAAACTCCCAAACAACCAGAAGGATGGAAAACCACTTGGTCCAATCGAAATCGAAGAAGGGACACCATGCAACCTCTTACAGGTGAGTGATGACATGCCACACTTTGACGTGTGTACCCTAGTTGATAATCATACTTGGCAGTGTATTTCAAATGTCCTGGACACCAATCTGGAATCATGCTGGTGTTTTGATGGAGTCTCCACCCCATTAGAGAAAAAATCTCTGAAAAGGCTGATGAAGATGGGTAAATCCTGGCTCAATGATGGCATGGTAGCCATCGCCCTGGAGGTGCTGTGTCAAGGGTATCCCTCATGGGGCACTGCTGAACCCTTGGCACTGGCATCCTTGAATGCCACCAGTAAAGTGTTCAAGAATATCATGAAGGTCAGTGGCAGTTATATAGCTTTGTGAAATAAGTATTCAACATGTGCAGGCACACACCAAACTTGGAAAGTCCGACTTTGTCCTTCTGATTCATTAAGACTGCAACCATTGGATCCTGTTTCATCTCAATATTCCCTCCTGAAGGATGGTATGCTATGACAGTCTCAGTCAGCATGAGCATGCAGCCACCAAGACATACAATGTATGTGCACCTCTCATGGTTGTGAGATTGAACTTGAACTTACAATGATATGGTAGGAACTTTCATTGAGATTTGCCCATGCAGTATCAGACATTGAGCATCCATTTGAGTTTATAGTTTCCAAGGTATGTGTGCCCTCGAAATCGCTATATTCACATGCCTCATTGGTGGTTTTTCCACAGGATGTACCTAGGCAAAAGGATTCCATCAACTGTGGGGTGTACACAGTTGTGTTTGCCTGGTATCTGTTGTGTCATGGAAGGCCACCATGTTCTGAAGACAAGTTCTGGTTGAGTGAAGGCTTTGGTGATCATTTCTGCTTGAATATCTTACATCTCCTAGCACACAAGTGTTCTGGAGAGCTTGATAAGAGTGCTGTGTAATTCGTTGATAGGAAATTCATACATACCATATTTTTGCTGACACCTGTCACACATCTTTTTCAAAGTCAGCACAATTTAGGAGATCATAATTTGAGCCTGCCATTTAAGTGTCCAGTTTGTGTGAGACATGAGCAGCCACATGAACACACCTTCAGTACCTGAGCCTCCCCTGTCTGGATATACAAGAAGCAGGCAATTGACTCAAGCACCTGCGAAAATCAGGCTGGATGGTAGGGTGACTTGTTTGTAAAGGGTGTCATCATGGAATTCATCCCAGTCTAACAAGTGCTCCTTCCATTAAACATCAGGCTCGCTTGCCCATAAACATTCCCTCCAGTCCAAGGCCAAAGAAAGGAAAGAGGACGACTGGGAGAGATGGGACTGCTGTGTCAGGTTTGCCCAAGGGAGGGATTGGAACAGGTATGAGAGGTCGAGCTGCCACTTGCTCTCTATTGATTTCCAAGTATAGAGCCTCCCACCCACTTGAATAGCAATGGGACAGAGGAAACACCATTCCCAAGACCAGAGGCATGTCTCAATGTTGCCCATCATGAGATGAGCCAGCAAGGGGCCATTGTTGAGCCTAGACTTCTGTGGCAACGGCAACACCCAAAACTCCAAGAGAGCTAAGGAAATATGTGTGCAATCACAGTAATAAAGGCTATGTGTTTGTGCGAGTGGTTCGGTGAACCTCTGTGCAGTCAATTCCTCTAGACACAGGTATACACTTCGACTATACAGTCTGGAAGTAGTATCCTTTAGCAGTTGAGTACTAAGAAGCTCAGGCTGTAAGCCAAGGGGATCTCGATAAATGAGATTAAATGGAATCTGGTATGATACAGATACCAAGAAACCATGCTAGATGCTTGGAACTGATCTAGAAAACGTAAAACTGGTCTGGTAAACATGAGACTGGCCTAATAAACATTTGGACAATCAAATAAACATGTGGAGAACTGAATAAATGTGTGAGGAATTGAGTAGATGTGTGTGGGCTTGAAATGGAGAGGTACTGGATGGAAATATGATAACTGAATGTCACGGCAATACTGCACAGCAACTGGGGACAATGACAATGACAATGACATGGGTGAATGATGCGGAGCTGGGCCTTCACAGAGGCAATAATATCCTATACTGGTGTGGGCAATGGATACAATGATGATGTAGAAGGTGAAAACGATAAAACGATCCTATCTGGTGAAATTGAAACAATGTTGTGGCATTAAAAGACAAAAGCAAGTTATCAGAGCAAGAATTTGTGTATTGGTGGTAATTAACACATCCAATAATATTGAGACTATAGCAAGCAATGGGGGATAACCTGGAGTGAAAGAACTCTTTTCTCCTCTGTAGAATACAAGTTTTTATACTAAAAGTTTGGTTTTATAAATAGAAAAGATATCTAAGCATTGGTAAAGCTGTAAGTCCTTGGATTAGTAAATCCATAGAAAATAGAAGAAGTTTTCATCAGCTGAGGCATAACAGCTTGTCTGTATTGCCATGTCTGGATGGGAAACTATGTGGAAGTGGAGAATAATGAGTAAACAGCTAGGTGCTGTTTAACTGTGGACTGTGAGGGTATGGTACATGTTCTGAGGTTGATAAATAGATATAAGCTGCTGTGAAGACTTGGCAAAGTAACAGCCTGAGTAACTGCAGTCTGGAGTATTTATATTAGGTCAATATCTTTGATGGAGGAGTGCAGGGTCTAAATGATGTCACTATGATTGAGGAATCAAGGGGTGCATCAATTTGGGTGCCTAGGACTGATGTGGCAACTCTATTTTCGGTATGATCATCAATCAAAGGTGTATTGTCATGATCAGTCACAGAAATATGGAGAATAAATGTGAACAGAAGGGTATTAACATGGTTTGCTTAGTTATAACCATGGTATATCATGGTTATTGAAGGATATCAAAGGGTGTAGCATATAATCGAAGGTTGGGGCATTAAATTGAGTGTGGCAATGTAGGATAAGGAAGATAGGAGTTGAATCTGTTATTATTGGGTAGTCAATGGATAAATCCATGAATTCTGAGCGTACAGAGCCTGGAGGCTCATCACCATTATGGATGATGATGATGATGAGGAAGATTTCAAAGAAGATGAATTTGGTGTGTAATATAAATGGTTCAATGTACACTGACCTCACCATGTTTCAAAGGCTTCGATGACAACGATTTTGAGCCCACTTCAACCATTTCCAATGAGGAGACTGAAGAACATGAAGGCAACAGTGGAAGGAGAGGTCAGTGTGGTTGACAATGCTCGCCAGTCTAGATCAATTTGATCCCTTACATCTCTGTCTGTAGTTGGGTGCACTGACCCTATGCCACTGATGTGGCAAGTGAACATAAATCAGAATTGGGGAATGTACAATCTGCCAGCAGGCAGCCGGTACAACAATATGGTGACCATGAGTACAGATGGGTCAGGGATCAGGCATGCACCTCTGGACCCCACAGTACCTTCTCGAATGGCTTTGGGAGTGACTCTTCTGCACAATGGCATTGGCCACTCTCACTCCCACACCAGTCCACTTGTGATCAACTTGTACATCTCCCTGGAACACTGAGATGGGGTGGAACACTCCCATGTTGAATATGACGTATCAGTATTGCAAATCTCTGCAGGTGACGTTCAAGGACTTTTAATCTTTATGTTCCTAGTCTAAAATTGCTATCTTAGGTGAAGTGCTGTGTTCCCTGATGGGTCAAGAGGGTTGAACTGCATGTGCACTTCAAAAGTTGGACCCTACCCAATGGACCGTTTTGACATCCATGTGCTCATTGTCTCTCAAAGACAGGGCAAGTGAGGACCTTTCCTTCCAGGAGATATCTATCTTGGACCATGTTCTGTCTGAGCACAGTTCACATTACATTACCCCACTTTGGCACTGTAGAGAGTGCCCCGACACCACTACAGTTTTGGAGCAAACCCAACTCTCATGAGCAGATCTCTACATGGTCAGCAAGGACCCTGCAGCATGGGTGATCTGGGACTACATGTTCCTCATTTCAGTCAGCTCAGCAGGATCATTATTTGATGAGGCCTATGATGAGCCATTCAAGATTTATGCTGCGGTCAACATCCTTATGGGCATTGCGCATGAAATCAATAAGTCTGAGAAGAAACCCTTGACCATGGGGAGGGGCGGGCGACTTTCACAAGTGCTGTCCTGGTTGAAAGCTCGAGTTGGGAAGCACCAGGTGGCCATTTTTGACTGATCACAAAAAACATTCGAGCAGTATTTGACATTTTGGAACTGGGCTCAGCAAATGTCCCAAGAACTCAGCCAACTTGAGATGGGAGGGGTGAACCTGGACTCAGAACAATCAAACATGTTCCACATGCTTAAAGTATGGCAAGAAGTTCCAGCCAGGGTAGCAGAACCTGATGCTGAGCTGCATTATCTCCAACGACAGCTGTCTTTGAAGAAAGTGGAAGTGTACCTGAAATGCCAATAGATGAATATTGCACTGCTTTACAATATTAGCCTGACAATTTCAAATATCTATTGAACAAAACTACGAGCATATTGTTAGGAGTGTCTACCCCTTTTGTATTAGATCTATGATGTCCTCATCAACCATGTCAGAGGTTATAAATGCTGCTATCTCATGGGGACACACCCTCCCTGTGTATGTCCTGTTGACTGATAAAGCCCCATGAATTTGACCTATGCCTTGTAGATCAATAGGGCGATTCTGAGCCATCCCTTCCATTGAGGACGACATCCTGCCCAACCTGACATTCGCTCTGCATCCCGACCATGGATCGGCACCCAAAGAGTACCAATGTTTACTTGATGGACTGAAGCATGTGCTGTTCATGTACCTACTCACCACCGGTGATGAGCCTGCAGGCTCTGTGCGCTCATAAATTCATGGACCTGTAATAATTGAGCTACATTTCACACCCCTTCTGAACTTTCATATCAAACACAGCCATGATCTTCAGGCACCTTGATCATGAATACCATCAAACCCCTTCTGGATCTGCATCACAGCCTTTCCTGATCATTTGGAATAGCTGCAGATGACTTGCATTCCATTACACAGTTCAAAGGACCAGTCAGCAAACTTAATAATTCGCTATAGTCAGCCACAGTCAAATCCTTACCAAGGCTGTTTAATTTGCACAGTTATGGCTTATAAAGTTCGCTTGGTACAAGGATTGCTCAGAAGTAACAGCTACTTGCACAGCAATGCACAGTTGCACAGTTACTAGAGTTATAAAGCTGCTGACTGATTCCAACACAGCAGTAGTAAAGGGAGGTTAATAATACTCTATTCCACAGTAAATAGTTTGCTTGTGTTGTGAATCAACCAGGCAAGGACCAATGTAGCTTACATACAAGTATTTCTCAAGTAGTATAAAGGTAGCTAAGTAAAAAGTCGTTAGAAGGAGATCCCAAGAGACCCCAAGAGAGACACCTAGAGAATAAGACTGCAAACTTGTTCCTTGTGTTCCACACCTCTTACATCTGATACACACACCCAAAGCTTTAGTTCTCTACTGTTCATTAGAGAATAACAATTAGTGAACCTCCCTTCACTAAAAGTTACCTATAACTTTGCATGCTTGCCTCTTGTCCAAAAACCTCACTAGGAAACCTTTATTGGTTACCCTTGCATGGAATTCTCGACATCTAAAGTTTGCTTGCATACCTGTGTGCTTCAAAGAGCAATCCACAGCTAGGATTGAAGCCCTTTAGCCACTAACACCCTTATACAACCATTTCCAAACATAGGAAACAACACCACTTAACTCTTATTGAGTTAGACACCTTGGACCATTAGCTACCTTTCCAATAGAAGGAAAAGTTTGTGACGGCTCCCCTATTGAAGCCAACTCAAGATTGATACCAACTAGCTTGATATTAGGATTTTTAAACCTATATCTTGCTTGCACATACCTTTCTTAGACAAAACTTCACTACCACTTGGAACCAGAGCTTCATAAGTTTGCATAGAGCTTACTGACTGAAGCTACAGACAGATTTCCAAACCAAAACTTCACACTGCATATAGGTTGCCCCCACTCAGCATACACCCATGTTTATGCCTTGCTTTCCTTCCAGGAAACTTCGTATACATAACTTGAGCCTCTCTAGACCATTAGGGACTCATAACAACCATAGCAAAAGTTTGCTACCATCCTAGGAAGCTATAGTCACTGCACAGAGGTGCAAGACTAGACTCGCTAGAACCTGCCTTCAGATTAGCTGCTTGATAGCACTTGCCATTATAGGTCTTGTGTTTTCTGCCTGCAGGAGTCTTTAGGTTCATCACCAGACATCCGGATCCCAAGTGGAACAATGCCATCACCTACCTACCCAGTGCGCATATCATGGAATGGACATTGCTGTGCTATGAGATGCTGTATGCCACCACTTTTCCTCACAGGAATCCTAAGAGCAGCTCAAAGATCCATGTGTGTGATTTTTGTAGTCCATCCTCACTCAATGACTGATCAATGGCCATAGTTCTTTTGCCAAGTGTGGAGTGAAAGACTGGTGTGTCAAATTTAGTTGCAGAAGCTTTATATCTCCAGGAACTGACTGTGTGGCTATAACCTGAGAATGTCACACAACTGACATTCCTGGCTGCAAAGAGCAATCAAGTCAGCAGCTGTATCATCAACATTGATTATGAACTGTCAGAAGCCTTGGAGGCTATGGCATATATGGACATGGACACCTTCTTGCATGAGCTTGAAGTATCAGGTCTTGTTGAGAGCTTGGGGGAAGAATATGACCTGTGTCATGACTGAATTCATGCTGAACTTCTTACAGCTATCAGTGACAGTGCAGAAGGCCTTTTAGATAGTGATCTGTTAGATGAGGCTGGGATCCAGCTAGAATGAGAGGGTCATCGAAATAGAAATCATTATACTGACATTGCCTTGTATAATTTCTGCTAAACATCATTTTGGTGAGTCACATCACACTTACTGGTTAGTCACAGCACACTTACTGGTCAGTTATGTCATACCTCCTGGTCAGTCATGTCACAGTGGTTGGATCTGTGAGCTGGAACCCTTCAGCCTTCAGACACAATCTATATGCGAGTCTGATCACACTTGTAATACAGGTCAGTGCTTATACATTATTGATCATTTCCTGTTGATGTACAGTAAAGGTCAACCACAGTGGTGAGCTATGATGGCATTGAGTGTCTGCAAGGCATGAATCCAGAGTACACAGCAGCCTGCATCAGTGTCATCTCCCATTCCAGGACTGGTGGCAATGGTGCGGTCAAGTATGTCAACCTCCTCCGGTGTCAGGGGACAGTTGGGAGGCTCACAAGGTACATAGGCCAAAGATTCTGCAGGGACTGATAACACTGATGAGCAAGGGGCCACAACCAAATCAAATACAGCTGATATAATACACTCACAGTCCTGAGGCAAGGGTGCATTCACTCTGTCATCATCCAAGTGTGCAAGGATGTCAGGAGTGAGTGCATGATGATGCTGTTGCAGAAGGGTGAGTATGTTGTGGTTAACACTCATGTTCAGCATGGCACCAAATGGATTCACATGATGGGGGTCAGTGGGGGCAACATGTTCCAGGCCTCGCATCCCATCCATTAGCTGACTTTTGATTCACATGTTGTATGGTGATTCTGGACACTTGCCCTCTAATGGAATCTTGTGATTGTTCCATTCGGCCACCCAAAGTTGGGCATGCTCATTGATCTTTGCAAGGAAGAGGCACTGAAGTAGCCAGATGTGGGCAGAGTCATCGTGGTCAAGGCTGTAGCTACCTTCCAGCTTCATGAAAATGTCATACCAATGGTCACACCAGCTCCTCAATGTCTCCACCCACATATGTTCTGCTCAGGTATTGTGAACGGATCTGTGAAAGGTGCAGTTGCACAGATGGCCTTCTTCAGAGACAAGATGTACTCACCATCCCCAGATGTAAGGCTTGCTTAACAGCCCCCTGTAATTCTCTATCCACTGTGCAGTATACAGATTCTCGACACCATGGTCACCACATATATGCATCAGAACATCCTGCCAAAATGTTGTATCTAAAAAGACCATCAAGATGACATATGGCCAGTTTGAATTGCTCGCCCTGATGTTCCTGACCACTCTTGTTTTGCCATCAACAAAGATATGAAGGACTATCTTCCATCGGATGAGCCCTGTTCAAATATGTCAGTAGATCATTGCAATGAAGCTAACAGGGATAGGGGAACAGGTTCGACTCATGGTGATTACCATCATGGTGCCAAAGAAAATTCGCACCAGCTGTCTCATAGTTCCTTCTGGCAATCAGTTGCTGCCCAAAAGTTTGGTTGGAACCGTGGATGTGTTTCTTTGCCCCTGCAATGCATTGTCTGCAAATGCGATGACCAAGGCAATTGAGTGTGTCCTTGATCTGGTCTTGTCCATACCCTGGACAATGAACTAAGATACCATTGATTAGTTTATCCAGGTCGTCATCAGAGATGTTGGACATTGCTAGTCGAGTGGGGGTGTGTATCGTGTGGGCTTGCCTGTTGGCATCAACCACCGTCTGAAAAGGTGTGTGCCCATGGTCCTTCAGGCTTTCATCCTGCTGATGCCAAGTGATTGTGTGTGGGTGGGTGCCAAAGAGGTTGGTGATCTGCATAGATGAGCGGTGTGTTTGGGTGAGCAAGGTGAGTATTGTCAGATTAATATTCGCATGAGGTTGGCCTTTCCTCCTAGTGTACACCCTGGATTCATGGCATAGCAATGGTGCATGTCTGGGTGGATTGTTCAAGATCAAGAGTGCCCCCCTCAGAGAGGATCTCATCATCTCCAGTCCTGCATTGATAATGGCGACGTAGTCATCAGAGAAATGAATGTGGTTCTGTGGAAATAAGAGTGACTAGGCTGAAGGGAATGAGATTGTTTTAAAGGCACACCTCTGTCCAATATTGCTCCCATAGAGCAATGCTATTGAGCTGGAGGTGAATGCAATGAGGATCACCATTACCTGCCTGGAGGACCTGGTTGATGGACTGGCAGAGCTCAGCCCATGACTCGTTAATGTGCTGAATTTGTATGGTGGTCATGGTTCTTGGGAGAGGTTAGGATTGATGGCTGTGCAGACATTGTGTCCAAATTTTATTTATTGTCTTATTTAAATGTAACTTTATTTCCCTTCTTCAAATTATTTACATTTTGCTCTGTTTGTACTTACCAATGTTTGCCCTAAAGAAGGTGTTATGCTCCAGTCATGTTGGGAGGCCACAAATACCTCTGTGTGAATATTTGAGGCTTTTCAGCCCCGTCCAATATCATGAGTTCTCGTGCACCCCCACGATATCTTGCGCAATCTTGTGGGATTGCACAAGACCGTGTAAGGCCTTGCATTTATGTCCAGAGATACCCAGCATACATAGCAAGTAATTGTGGCCAGATCAGCATGTCATCTCTTGAATGATCATGCTGCTAATGCGATATCACTTTCTGGTGAATTCAGCTTCCAGCAGCACTCTTCATTGAGCAATCAGTGAGTGACATAATAAGTCTGGACCATGTGTTGGATTACTAGGGTCAGTATTGGCCTCAATGTATGATTCAATGGCAGTAACAATGTTCTCATAGCTAGGAGGTAGGGATGCTAATAGGATAGTCATTCTAAGCATGTCTGTCAGAGTAATTCCAATATCCTTGAGGGACTGGTCTAATTTATTGAAATCATTGATGTGCTCCTGTATAGGTGCTCCCTCTTCCATCTTGAGAAAAACAAATCTATGGAGAATGGTCATATGGTTAGCCCATCCTGAGGATTCATGATATTCCTTCAGAATTTGCCATATTTGGACAGGGTCCATGGTCTTATGAGTTAGCGGTAACTTGGAATCAGACACATGGAGAATGATCTCGGTGGCAGCAAGCCTCATGCACTTGTCCCAGACTACTTGCATCTGTACTCCACTGGCAGGACAGATTTCTATACATGAAACTATCCCCCATAAATCCTTCCAAATCAAATACATTTTCATGTGGTACTTTCAAGTGAAGTAATTCTCCTCATTTAGGAGATCAAAATGGTTGCTACTCTGGTCTTCCATAACTGGAAGTAATGAGATGGTATGTAATGAAAGGTAATGAAAATGTGATGTAATATTCCTGAAAAGATGAAAATATGGTGCTTAAAAAGGACTTCAGAAATGGAATGCCAACCTAGAAAGGGTTTACAGTGACAATGTCAATATTTCACCTACATAGAAACAATTTATGGTGGCATAGAAATGACTTTTGATAACTTCATCTACCTAAAGAGGAATTACGATGGCCTGGCAAGGACTTCTGTGAATTTGCACTGACCTAAAGAGGAATTACAGTGGCCTAGAAAGGACTTTTACACCTGCCTAAAGAGGACTTCTGATGATCAACATGTGGCTAAAAAGCTGGGCTCAGGTGGTCTGAAAGAGAATGAATGTGCAAGATGAGACTTCTACTGAGGCTTGGAGCCCATAACCTGTTGTAAACTACAGCAGTGGGAGGCTTGCAGTAGGTAAATACTGAAATTGTTAGCTACTAGAGCTTGGAACAAGCTCCTTAAATACTACAAAAGTATCTGGAATATTCTATCTAAAGTACTTAAAATTATCCAAGTATCATAACAAATTACTAAGCCAAATGTTTGGGAATCTTCTGGCATAAGCTTGAAGTTGCAAATCCCAACAAACATGATGACCAAGGTGATTGAGCATGTCCTTGATCTGGCCTCATCTGTACTCTAGACAACAAACTAAGATACCATTGATTAGTTTATCCAGGTCATCGTCAGAGATGTTAGACATTACTAGTTAAGTGGAGATGTGTATTGTGTGAGCTTGCCTATTGGCATCAACCACTGTCTGAAAAGGTACATGCCCATGTTCCTTCAGGCCTTCATTCTGCTGATGCTGAGTGATTGTGCATGGGTGGGTGCTGAAGAGGTCAGTGATCCATGCAGATGAGCAGTGCATTTGGGTGAGTAAGGTGAGTATTGTCAGGTTAACTCACTTTTTTAGTGGGCTATTTTTAAAGACATGAGGTCAGCCTTTCCTCCCAGTGTACACCCTGGATTTGTGATATAGCAATGGTGCATGTCTAGGTGGATCATTCAAGATCAAGAGTGCCCCCCTCAGAGAGGATCTCATCATCTCCAGTCCTGCATTGATAATGGTGACATAGTTGTCAGAGAAATGAATGTGGTTCTGTGAAAACCAGAGTGACTAGGCTGAAGGGAATGAGATTGTTTTAAAGGCACACCTCTGTCTAATATTGCTCCCATAGAGCAATACTATTGAGCTAGAGATGAATGTGATGAGGATCACCATTACCTGCCTGAAGGACCTGGTTGACAGACTGACAGAACTTAGCCCATGACTCATTGATGCATGGAATTTGTATGATGGTCATGGTTCTTAGGAGAGGTTAGGATTGATGGCTGTGCACACATTGCATTTAAATTTTATTTCCCTTCTTCAAATTATTTACCTGTTTACTCTGTTTGTACTTACCAATGCTCACCCTAAAGAAGGTGTCACCCTCCAGTCATATTGGGAGGCCACAAATGCCTCTGTGTGAATATTTGAGGCTTTGCAGCCCCATCCAATCTCATAAGATCTCATGCACCCCTGCAATATCTTGCACAATCTCATGGGATTATGTGAGACTGCACAAGGCCTTGCATTTATGTCTAGAGATGCCCAGCATATCATGAGTGTGTTTTCTGATGATGATACTCTGTCAAAAGTCTGGGAGAGGTGGACTGTCTGAGGATCAAGACTCTAAAGGAGTGAGACCATTTGGCTATCATTATCTTGTTCAGGGACTACCCATTTGGTAAACTCGCTATCCATAGTGTTCATTAGCAAATATCAAGACTCTATTTTGTCTCTATATCCAAATGGACCTACATAATCATGCAATGTGCTACATTTCATCTCATAGATGATAACTCATAATCAACAGGCTGCACCTGAAGTCTCAAGGGCTTGTTTCACAATGAGATACCAGACCTTTTGTAATATGTAGCACTAAGAAGGACTATGGGTGGTTATATACACCAGTGGTTTGCACTCTGCTGCCCTCCCTGTTTCTATGGGCACCCTCATTGAATAGTCTGCCAAACTTTTTTGATCTACTAGATCTAGCTGGTGTATATGTCATGCTAATCTGTAGGTCTCCATGCACCCAGTGGTGGCCTTTACCTCTTTCTGTATGCTTCACCTATTGTATGTTTACAGGCCTTCTCTATCCATCATCCATCACAGACTTGCTAATGATTTTTACTAAAAGATGAGATAAGTCAAAGTTAAATGATCTCTCTCTGCTCAAGTGTATTAGCTTCTTTTCAGGCAAGTCTTCTGTTTCCTCTGAGCATATAGATCAGTTAAAGTTGTCCACAAAGATACATGTCCTTTTCTTCAAGGATCTTGGTAAACTAAGATATAGGACTATCAACATGTATCAACCAGATTCATAGTTGTTGAATTGCAAAGATGAGTGATATCATACCCTTGAAGGAGTCACCTGTCAAGTCAAATGCTAATCACAAAGCCGATTTGCCTATTACTAAAACAGGATATGTGACGAGTATTTAATTTGCACTATCTGCCATTGTCAGAAGGTTGACACTATTCACTTTTAGCTGTTGTTATTTTGCTCAATCTTATCCTCTTTTTTGCATTCCTCCATCAGACCTTCTACATGACCTGCTCTACTCATGCCCAAGCTATATGCAAACACTGTTTATATGGTGCTAAATTTCTGATTTCAAATTATTGGTGGGCAGGAAACTACACATTGTCAAATGATATGCACATCACAACTACAATAATAAGATATGTCACCTCTCAAGAAGGCATACCACCAGCAGATGAGATGCCAAGACCAGCATTGGTAGTCACAATATCCAGCAAGGTATTCAATGATAATTATGAAACTAGTCAAATGAATGTCAGTCATAGTGCTTCAGGTGCTTTATTTGAGCTAAACTTTCTTTAAAGGATAAGTCACAGGATGGCTGTATGCCAAGCCTCCCTATATAACTGATGATGAGCCTAGACTTCCATGGCAACAGCAAAACCAAACTTGGGCAGAGTATGAAGAATAAACATGTGAATACAGCAATACTAGAACAATTGTGTGTGTGAATGGGTTTGGGGCACCTTCATGCAGTAAATCAAAGCTTTAAGGGTGCAAAGATATGCTTAAACTATGCAGTCAAGCAGATAACACAATGTGAGAGTCAAGGTATTGAAAGAATGGCTGTAAGTTATGAGGGTCTCATAGAATGAGAGGGAACAGCACCTGATATGATGTGAATATCAAAAAACCATATTCTGAAATGGTAACAGAGAATAAGATTCGAGAAAACATGCTTGAGATGTTAATATGAGTGGGGAGATGAGAGGGAAATACCTGAGTGATACAGCAATAGATTGAGGGACTGGCAATGCTGGGAATAAATGTGCTGGTCAATCAAATAAATATGAATGATATGCTGAAACTGGTTGAAACTGATCCTAGAACTGGACAGGTGATATGGAAACTGGAGGAGAACTGTACTGGGCTGAAAATGATCCTATCTGATGTCAAAAACTTATCCTATAATCTGCACTGGGATTTCCTATACTGAAATGATTGCTGAACTGGTCCTATACTGATACTGATCCTAAGTCTGCTCTGAGACTACCCAAGTGGGTGACAATGATGATGGTGAAGGTGAAAACTGGTAAAAATGGTCTTATCTGGTAAAGCTGAAACTAGTGCTGCCTATAAAGTAAATGGGGGGCAAGGTATGGCATGGTCAATCATGTATTGGCACAATATTGATGTGTACCAATAGTGTTAAGAGTAAAGAGGGATGGAAACATCTTCTTCACAGTTTCAGAACCATGGAATAACTCAAGCAATACTGTGAGTTGATGTGCAATTGACTATATGCAATGCAAAATAAATATTGCCATGAAATGATGAATAAACATATGGTGATCCTATAGAAATGATGGATGGATTTGTAGAGAGTTGCTGATCTAACTAGTTGATTTATTGTTGGTGCATGTGGTGAATATGATGTACAATGAATTGACATATATGAGAATAAATACAAGCATAGTCTTGGTGAATGAGAGTGTACCCACTGGGGTCAAAAAGTACTGAATGCTACTGTAATCTATGTTTTTATACTAAAGTCCTACATATATTAATAGAATCCCAAGTGACTTTTTACTAAAGCTGTAAGGCCTTAGCTGAGTAAAATCCTGAATAAATGTGACCTATATCCATCAGCTGAAGTATACAGTGTTGTTCTAATTGCTGTGCTTGGTTAGAAAATGTTCTATAGTGGAGTCCAGCTATCGGGCTGGTGGTGTGCTTGATAACAGTGAGTGGCGAATGGACTAGTGGCTGGCAATGAACACCAACAACACTAAACCTATCACTAACTCTACACTAATCACCAATATATTGAATTTGGGCATTTTGAGTATGATAAAAGCACTCTGCAGACTTCAATAATCAAGAAAAGTCATTTAAAGATGTTTTATTTGTTACTAGTGAGCAATACAAAAGTAATACTCACACTAGTGGGGTGGGTAAGACATGATTGAGTAAAGGTGACTTCATTGAGCTTCTGTGCTTGTTGGAACTGGGATTCCTCCAAACCTAGTGGCTCTCTGGGCCCTGTACTGCTCCTCACAAGTGATAGATGCTTGACTAGTCATGTTCTTAGCAAACTAGTGGTTCTCTGGGCCTAATAATAAACTATACTGCTTCCTACAAGTGATAAACACTTGACTAGTCACACTCTAGGCAAACTAGTAACACTCTTGGCCTAGGAATAATACTTTATACTCTGAGAACTCTCTTGAACTAACTTTGAAACACTCTCGGCCTTCAATAGGACACAATAGTACACTCAAAGGGGTTTTTATTCACTCAATACTGGGATAACTCTATGACTAGCCATCATTTCATTGAGGTTAAGCATAAAATCCTTTAATTGGAGGCACTAGGTACTGACTAGTATGTCACAATCTTGGGGTAGGCTTTCCTGCCATGTGAGGTGCCTACTCTACTACTTATATACAAACAGAAAAAGGTACAATAACCAAAAATAGCTATACTAGAGGGGTACTATTGATAAAGATTTCTTGGCTAGTCACAAGTATTGGTGCATAATCATGCAATAGTCAGTCTAGAATGCTTTGTTGCTGACTAGCAGGCCTAGGAACTCTGTTGGAGGTCTGTTTCCCATGCCCCCAACCCAGCAATGCTCTACTAGTGTCAAGGATAATTAATGCACCAGTTGGTTGTGCCTGTAGCAGTCACCGATTGGGATCAGGAGCGCAGCCCAGCTATACTAGTGCTGATCATCTGAGATCTGTCATCCACTAGTCAGCTCTATGTGCAATCCCAACTGTTGCTAATCAATTCTAAGTCCCATTCAAGATCATTGCATGACTAGTGATTCTGACTTAGTGTTAGACCTGAACTTCACGTGACTATAAATGGGTCTAGACTTCAGCTGTCTCATGTTCGGACAATCACCAGAAGAATGACTTGTTGTCTATAGCTCAGTGAAGAAGGACTAGGTTCTTAGTCGAGTTCTTGTGGTGAGAGTAAAGTATGATATAAATAAACTTTAGCTCAAAGCTGGGGATATACAGTGAGAGCTACATTACTTATATAGGGAAACTGGAGTACTAAGAATAGAACAATAACCATGGTTGTCGTTTGGAAACAATAGAAAACAATGAGGTAGTCAGGCAATAAGTACGAGCCGTAGTACAATTATTGAGAACGTCTGTTATGGTCATGGTAACTGTGAACAAGCACTTGAGATAAGATGAGATAGTGATAAGTGCTTGATAAGATAAGATAAGCAGAAAAATTGTAACATTACCCCCTTGTTAAGACAATCATCCCAATTGTCATGGTTTGTCCTCGGGGGCGTCGAGCTGTCAGGAGAGTTCATTATTCCAATATTCTTCTATTAGGTCCTTCCATAGGTCATTGTCCGGGTCTTTGACCCACTTTTGGAGTCCGTCCTGTCATTGGGCCTTATAGTATATGACACTGTTGTGATATTCGTGGTCGAGGATCATGGTGACAGCTTTTGCTGGATCGTTGGTTACAATTTTGGCTATGTTGACTCGCCCTGCTTGCTGGATCTTGTCTTCATAGTCTTGGATCGCTTCACGAGCATTTTCCATCTCTGTGTCCCATACCCATGAGTTGTGTTCTCAGGTCCATCCCTTCCATTTGATGAAGTAGTCGACTGTGTTCTGTGCCTTTTATCCCTTCTTTCCTCTAATTTTGTGGATTCAGGAGTCAAGCACCTCTTCCACTTCATATTGCTCCTCATCATCTATGAGGTCAGGTGGAGGTGGTGGTGGCTTCTGTTGATTCAGGAAGGAAGGAGGGGTGTATGGGGATAAGACTTTCTTGTTGAAACGCGGGTGGATTTTCCAATGAGGCAGAAGCTTCAGCTTGTATGCCAATTCTCCAGTTCTTTCGAGGATTGTAAAAGATCCAACCCATTTGTTGTCGAATTTCTTCTTGGGTCGCAGTAAGTGGAGGTTCATGGCATCAAGCCAGACCTGGTCTCCGATGTCATGCTTGATTGTGGGACGTTTCCTTTTGTCATATTGGACTTTCATCTGCTCTGCTGCTTTCTGTAGGGCCATCTGTGTTTGCTTGTGAACTTCTACCATGGTCATGGTGAAGGTCCCAGCAGCTGGGTTTAGGAAGGGGGAGGTTCGGATGGAATCAGGTATGAGCTGTGGATTGTATCCATAGAGGATCATGAATGGGCTTTTCCCGGTGGCTGAGTGGATTTGGTTGTTGTGGGTGAACTCTGCCATGGGTAGCCAGTCACTCCAGTCATCTTGTTGATACGAAACAAAGAGATGAAGGTAGCCTTTGAGTTCTTGGTTGACTTATTCAGTTTGTCCATCTGTTTGAGGGTGAAAGGCCATGGATGCATTGGGGGTGATGTCAAGCATTCGGTATAGGTCTTTCATGAATGCGGAAATGAATTGGGGGCCCTGATCAGAGATGACAACCGAGGGCATGCCATGCTTTGTGTAGATGTGGTCTCAGAGTATCTTAGCCCATCCTTCCACAGAGAGCTCAATGTTACAGGGGATCGGGATGAGGGCCTTGGAGAATCGGTCAACGATGACCAGGAGAGCATTGTATCCCTTGGATTCTGGTAGTCCGGTGACCATGTCGACCAATATGTGGGTCCATGGTTCTGACAGGATCACTTTTGGGTGGAGAGGTGCAGCCTTTGCTTGCATACTGGTCTTAGCACGTTGGTGAGCTTCGCAGCCTTTGACATACAGTTCTACGTTCTTTTTAAGCTTTGGCCACCAATATTCTTGTTGGACAAGTTCCTTGGTTTTGTCTATGCCTGGGTGTCTGGCAGTAATATGGTCATGACTTTGAGTGATGATTTCTCCTCAGAGAGCATGGTCTTTTGGAACATAAATCTGTCCATTGTAGAATAGGAGTCTGTTTTCTTTTGTATTGCCACATTTGTGATTGAGGGAGTTCGCGATCCCTTGGTCCCAGTTTTCTTCTCGTTGGAGTGCATTCTGAATTTTCGAGTGCATCTTGGCAGTGGTTGGCATGATTAGGGCTTGGAAATGTTCTGGTCTGAGGATGATGATGTCATCATTGTCGCCCTTGCCTTGGTCATGGTCATCTTGTCTGGAGAGGAGGTCCACCTTTTTGTTGGCGGTGCCTGGTTGGTGCTGAAGGATGAAGTGGTATTCTGCAAGCTCGGTGATCCAGCGTGCTTGTCGTCAGTTCAGTTTCTGAGGTTTCCGGAAGTACTGGAGGTTCTGGTGATCTGTCCAGATTTCAATGTCTTCTGCAGCGCCCATGAGGTAGTGTTGCCATTCAGACAAGGCGAGCATAATTGCGAGCAACTCCTTGTCATAGATCTCATAGTTGCGCTCTGTGATGGTGAGGGCCTTGGACATGAATGCTACTGGTCACCACCTCCCTTCCTGTTGTTGACTGAGGACTGTGCCAATTGTTCCGTCGCTCGAGTCAGCTTCCACCTTGAAGCAGCCTTTCTCTGTTGGAATGGTGAGAACAACATCCTCTGCCATCTGCCACTTCAACTGTTGGAACACCTGGTTTTGGGCGGTTCCCCACATCCATTCTGCTTTTCCAGTAAGCTGAGTGAGGGGTCGGACAATCTTTAAGTAGTCGTGGATGAACTTTTGATAAAAGTTGGTAAATCCAAGAAATGACTGTAACTCCTTCTTGGTGGGGGTTGGCCACTCGGTGATCCTGGTGACTTTGACTCAATCCATTCATACTGAGTTTTCACTAATGATCACTCCCAAGTACTTGGTTTCTAGCACCTCGAACTCGCATTTCTCTGCTTTGAGGAACAGCTTGTTCTCTTGTAAGCATTGAAGTATGCGTCATACAATTCATTGATGTTCGTCTAAGCCCTTGGTGAAGATGAGAATATCATCAAGATAGATGGTGACCTTGCCCTCAGCGATTAGGTCCTTGAATATATCATTCATCATCCACTGGAATGTGGCCAGGGAGTTTGTGAGACCGAAGAACATTACTGTGGGTTCAAAGAGTCCTCGGTTAGTCCTGAAGGCAGCCTTTTCCTCATCTCCCTCCTTGATCCAGACATTGTTGTATCCCCAATGAACGTTGAGCTTGGTGAAATATTTGGCACCCTGGAGCTTGTCGATGAGTTCTGAGATGAGGGGGAGTGGGTAACAGTTTTTGATCATCATTTTGTTTATCTTTTGGTAGTCCTGAACAGGGTGAAGAGAACCATCCTTCTTTTTGATGAAGAAGAAGGGCAATGCAAAGGGGGATTTTGATGGTCAAATTCGTCCAGATTCCAAGTTCTCATCTAGGAACTTGTCCAACTGCTCTTGTTCATTTCGGTTCAAGGGGTAGACCTTGCAGTTGAGTGTGGATTTGGTGTTGGGAATGAGCTCAATGGCGTGGTCCCATTGCTTCCTTTCAGGAAGGTTGTCGAAGTTTTCCTTCGAGAACAAGTCACAGTAGGAGCGGTAATGTTCAGGTACCATTTCTTTGAAGGTCTTCTTTGGCTTGTCCAGGTTGGCTTGGGCCACCAGGTCATTGGTGTGATGTATGGCATGAATGACAAGTTCTTCCTGCATATTGACAGTGAGGATGGTTTCTCCCTCCTCCAGTTCTTCATCCCACTGGTCGTCAGGGTCTGTGTTGGGCAGTGGGAATGGGTTCTTTGTACATTGGCAGTGACCGAAGATGATTGTGCCCGTTTTCCAGTTGATGACTGGGTTGCAGCGTTTAAGCCAGTCGTGGCTGAGGTAGAGATCCTTCAAGCCGAGGTCGATGACTGCTAAGTCGATACATTCACTGTGTCCTCCAATGGTGAGATAGAGTTCCACAAATTTGGTGATGTTGCCTGCCTTGTTACGGGTTCCATCAGCGTTATAAACAGGAATCAGAGCGGCTGCTTTTCTAGTGTCGATTTGGTGGTTCTGGACATATGATCGGTTTATGGAGCTGCCAGTGCAACTGCTATCGAGAAGGGCATGGGCAGAAAGGGTCTGGTTATTTGTGGCTGTTTCGAGTTGGACATCAAGTGTGAAATCTCACCCAGTCAACTTGGTACCCCAGATGTATCGGATTGGCTGTTGGAGTTCATACAACATTTCCAGGGTGGGTTCATCCCCGAGCCTCAGTCCCTCAATCAGGTCACCAATGATCTCACTAATGCAGTCTTGGTGGACCCAGCAGTGAAGAGCGGCTATGGCTTTGCTGTCAGTGTGGGCTTCTCGAATATTGCAGAGAGTCCATTCAGCTCCAAAAGGTTTCAGCTATCAGTCTGGTGGTGGTAATGGGGGACCGGTTCATGGTAGGGGGGAAATGAACTCAGGGTAGTTCTCGGCATCCCATTTCTCCTGGGCCGCGCTCTCTTTCTGCTGCTTTGCCCACCATCTCTGATAGGCCATGTCATCTTCTTCATTGGGAACTTCTACCATGGTAATGGCCGACCCCCTTTTTACTGCCTGGGTGCTAGTGGGTCCAGGTCCTATGGCTTTCTTGACATCCTTTGCCGGTTGTGTGTCTTCATTGGGGTTGGGTGAAGGATCGATGAGAGGGTGCCTACTTCTGGTCTGAAAGTCAGGGCTATCCCTTCGAGGGACAGGGGGCTGGTCCATGAACGTCACATTCTTGTTGCATGAACCATGACTGCCATTACCTTCTGACACCAGCAGTCGGGTAGGGTTGTGCCTTGATCCTTTGCTGCTTCCAACTCGGGGGTTTAGTTGTTTCTCTAGTCCTTCCCTGGTGTTGCCTTCCCCTTTAGGCGGGTTGAATGGTCACGGTGGTCCTTTGATAGGGAGTCCTGCTTGTGTCTTCTGGGAACACTTACCCAGGGTTCCTGCAGCTTTGCAGGGCTGCTTTCCAGAGCCTTTCCCCATTAGGGTATTTACACTCTAATTAGCCAGTCCTGTAGAGGTGTTCCCCCTGAGGGGTTCACATTCAGGCAGTTCCTGTATTAGGGGTTCTGGCAAGTTCGATGGGAGGCTCTCTGCCAACTCCAAGGAGTTTTTTCCCTGTTTGGCATCAGAGGAGTTGTCCTCTTCAGCGCTTGAGTCTAAGGTGTCCAGTTGTGCTAGGATGGCATATCAGTTCGATTCTTTTGGTACTGGTTTGCTAGTTGTGTGGGGGACATTAAAAGCAATGGAAACAGGTATATTCAAATGTGTGGTAGATAATACATGAGATATAACTAAAAAAACATTATAAGCCTCACCAGGAGGACGAGAAAGCACACCAGTACTTAAGAAGGAGGTCGTCGAAGGGGAATCAAGCCCTTGACGACCTAATGTTTTACCTTCTCCACCTTCGACTCAGTTTTCAGCTCAGGTTTCTGCTTCTGCTTGACTACTACTAGTGAGCGAATGTCCTTGAACTCTCTTCTCTTCAGACAGTCCTTTGACATATGTCCCTTCTCTTTGCAACGGTAACATCTCCCCTCCCTTCGTAGGATGTCTATGTCCATGGCTTGACCCTGTCCCCTGTACATGGTCCATCTCCCAGTCCCAGCATCTCTGTTGGTGGTCTTGTCCTGTCCTGACTGCTTGGCCGGTGTCAAACTTATGGCCCCAGCAGGTTTGCTGGGGCTTTGGTTCTGGTTCGATGTGCCGGGCTTACTGCTTTGTCGGTGGTTGGGTCATCCAAGGGTCTGTTCAAAGATTGTCTGCTTGGTGCGATCAATGTAGAGCTAGCAGACATGTTCCTTCCACTCGGGATAGGTTTTGGGGGTGCAAATGCCCTGGTTGGTGATGTTTTTGGCGTAGCTTTGTGGGATTCCCCATCTAACCGCTTGGACCATCTTCCCTCTCTCTCCCTCATCATGTTGGAGCCCTGCTATTTTGGCCTGGAAGAAGTCATTGGCGTTACTGCTGCCCATGCATATTTTGTTCATCCTCTTCTCATGTTGTTACTCAATGGTGGGGTTGGAGAACTATTGGCGGATGAGAGCACAGTACCTGTTCCAATTTGGATATCGGACTCATTGGGGAGTTGCATCATAGAAGTTGGGCCTTCAGTATACCCACCAGTCTTTGGTGGGGCCTTTCAGTAGGGAGGATGCAAGCTGGATCTTGATTGAGGAGTATGGGAAGTACACCTTGAAGGAGGCAAAATATGAGTCACAGTCCCCAAGGTAGCACTCAAAGTCATCATAGGCCCCGGTGAACTTGTCTGGGAGTTCATGCATCATTGGCCTTACCTGGAGGAATGGCTCTTGGAGGGCCACAGTCCTGACAGGTGGTGGGTGAAGTGGGTGGCCTGGTACTTGGGGTGGTCTTGGCAGCGACCATCTATCACTTCCACTACTAGATGGCAGAGACAAGGGTGGCTTGTATTTTGCTAGTCTGCCGTCCATGTCATTGATTCACTTTGCCAGGTCGAAGCAAGCGGTTCTCCAGTGGTCAACGTCAGTGGAGAGGGATTTGATGGTTGGGGGCAGCAGAGGCAGTGGGGGTTCGGTTGGCTGTTGGGTGTCTCCGGGCTGATCGGGTTCGACGTCTACATCAATATTTGATCCTGCCCCAGCCAGGAGGTGGCTTGTGTCTGCTTTGTGATAGCCGTGATGCCATTGTTGGCTTCTTGCCTGGGGATTTCATGGGAGCAGGGAGTCTCGTAACGGTTTGGGGTATGGGGCATAGTCTAGTGTATAGGGGCCGTACTGGGAAGAGGATATATTGGGGCCATATTGCTCAGCCCTGCCAAACATTTCTGTATCATAGTTAAAGGTGTCAAAATTATTCCAGGGCTCCCTGAGCCCTGGATTCAGTGCACTCCCACTTGTTGATGAGCCTCCAGGCTCTGTATGCTCAGAATTTCATGAAATTACCCTTAATTCCTACACCAAGTTCACCTGATGGACTTTCACCAAACCAGTCATTGCTGACATGGCAATACCACTTTTGTATCACGGCAATATGTCTTTGCATGTTTGTTATCCATCCCATTTTGAAATCCGACACTTCACAGCATTATGGACACATTAACATTGATTTTGATGGGCCCCTGATCATATATAGTAATGCCGCATCTGCATCAAAGCGCATTGCTATGCATCATTGATTGCTAGACCCTATTAACGTCACTTATCACTGCACTCATCCATCAAAGATATCAACCTATCACGGATACTCCAGAACTACGGTGACTCAAGCTGTTACTTCACCAAGTTGGCACGTCATTAGAGATGCATTGGGTGACCTCAGCGACACTAGCACGTCTTTACAATCTGCAGCACACACAGTCAAAACAGCAAGAACTGGCCCGATAGCTGGACTCCACTATAGAACATTTTCTAACCAAGCATGGCAATTCGAACAACGCTGTATACTTCAGCTGACAGATATAGGTCATGTTTATTCAGGATTTTACTCAGCTAAAGCCTTACAGCTTTAGTAAAAAGTTGCTTGAGATTCTATTAATATATGTAGGACTTTAGTATAAAAATGTAGATTACAGTAGCATTCAGTACTTTTCGACCCCAGTGGGTACACTCTCATTCACCAGACTATGCTTGTATTGATTCTCATACACGTCAATCCATTGTACACCATATTCACTGCACACACTGACAATAAATCAACTAGTCAGATCAGCAAATCTCTATGAATCTGTCCATCATTTCTATAGGATCACCATATGTTTATTCATCATTTCATGGCAATATTTATTTTGCATTGCATATAGTCAATTGCATGTCAACTCGCAGTATTGCTTGAATTATTCCACGGTTCTTTAACTGTGAAGAAGATGTTTCTGTCCCTCTTTACTCTTAACACTATTGGTACACATCAATATCGTGCCAATATGTGATCGACCACACCATACCTCGCCCCCCATTTACTTTATAGGCAGCACCAGTTTCAACTTCAACAGATAGGACTGTTTTACCAGTTTTCACCTTCGCCATCATCATTGTCACCCACTTGGGTAGTCTCAGAGCAGACTTAGGATCAGTATCAGTATAGGACCAGTTCAGCAATCATTTCAGTATAGGAAATCCCAGTGTGGATTATAGGATAAGTTTTTGACATCAGATAGGATCGTTTTCAGCTCAGTACCATTCACCTCCAGTTTCCATATCACCTGTCCAGTTTTAGGATCAGTTTTGACCAGTTTCAGCACATCGTTCATGTTTATTCGATTGAGCAGCACATTTATTCTCAGCATCGCCAGTCCCTTGACCTATTGCCATATCGCTCAGGCATTTCTCTCTCGTTTCCCCACTCATATTAACATTTTGAGCACATTTTCTTGAGTCTCATTCTCTGTTGCTGTTTCAGAATATGGTTTCTTGATATTCACGTCATATCAGGTGCCATTCCCTCTCATTCTACGAGACCCTCACGACTTACTGTCATTCTTTCGATTCTCTGACACTCATGTCATATTATCTGCTTGACTGCATAGTCCAAGCATATCTTCACACCCTTAAAGCTTTGATTTACTGCATGGAGGTGCCCCAAACCCACTCACATACACGATCATCCTAGTATTGCCATGTTCACATGTTTATTCTCCATACTCTGCCCGAGTTTGGTTTTGCCATTGCCACGGAAGTCTAGGCTCATCATCATGTTGTCGGGCAAGTATGAGGAGAATGATCCCCATCTCTCTCTCTTCTTCCCTTGTCCTTTTCCATATTCCATAGATTCGGTGCCCAGCTGAGGTTGGGTATAGTTGTTGATCAAGGTTGGTGTGGATCCGAGCTCGAATGGTAGCGTCTCTCCCTCTTTGAGGAATATCGTCTCTGTGATTGATGGCCAGCCACTCGTCCATGTCCAGACAAATAGGTGAGTGCCATCCTCCTCAGGCCTCGAGGTCAGTGCATTGTAGCTCCTAGGCTTCTGACTGGGTGGGGCCAAATATGTCTCTGTCTGCCTAGGAGAGGGTAGGCCAGTCATAGTCTGCACTTCGTGGATTAAAGGGATTGTCAGGGGAGTCATGGAGCGGTCCATCACTTTCTGAGTTAGGGGAGGGAGTGCGAGGGGGCATGGTGGGCTGTGGCTTGAGGGGGTTTGTCTGTTGCTCGGGGGAGTGTAGAATGATTGGGAGGCTGGACCCTCACTCATTGGCATGGGACTCTTCCTGGGGGGTGGGACATATTGTTTCTTCATCTTCCGGGAACTGCTTGAAGGAGCCTTGGAGCTCCCATTCTGGTCCAACGACTCAGATTCTGAATCCATCAAGACTGAGGGGTCTTTCTGGGAGAGCAGGCTCAATGTAGGTGGGTGGGATGCTCGCCTCATATCTTCCGAGAAGGTACTGGCTGAGGTTGTAGGCTTCCTGAGCAGTTGGAGGTCAATCTGTGATGATTTGTGGTGCTGGAAAGGGTTCGTCCAGAGGGATGGATTTGAGGGTGGTGGTGTCAGGGGAAGGGGTTCGAGGAACTCCTCTTGGTTAGCTGGGCCCAGGGGTTGCGTTCCTAGAGGGGTCCTGCCATGGCAGAAACTCGTCGCTGGAGTTGGCAGTGAAGCCGGGTCAGTGGACAAGGTCCTGTTGTGATACAGGAACGGGTTGTTCGACTTGAAAAGGGGGAACATAGCTGGTGGGTAACTGCAGTTGGGGGCAACGTTCTCCTAGTCATCAGAAGAACTGTCGTATCTCCTCTTCGTATTTGAGGGTGAGAGCGATGATGGAAAATATCACTAAGGATCCTAGGATGATGGAGAGGGCAATTACGATGGCTTGTTCGAAGTTCTGCATAGGTTGGTTTCTTCGAGGTGAATGATGAAGAGATCAGAAGGAAGCTTTGAGCTAATTGTTAGACCTGAACTTCACATGACTATAAATGGGTCTAGACTTCGGCTGTCTCGCATTTGGACAATCACCAGAAGAATGACTTGTTGTCTATAGCTCAGCGAAGAAGGACTAGGTTCTTAGTTGAGTTCTTGTGGTGAGAGTAAAGTATGATATAAATAAACTTTAGCTCAAAGCTGGGGATATACAGTGAGAGCTACACTACTTATATAGGGAAACTGGAGTACTAAGAATAGAACAATAACCATGGTTGTCATTTGGAAACAATAGAAAACAATGAGGTAGTCAGGCAATAAGTATGAGCTGTAGTACAATCATTGAGAATGTCCATTATGGTCGTGGTAACTATGAACAAGCACTTGAGATAAGATGAGATAGCAATAAGTGCTTGATAAGATAAGATAAGCAGAAAAATCGTAACACTTAGGTGTTCTTGCCTTAGCTGGTACTCATATGATAGAGCTTTTTGGTGTTTGTGTCCTCTGCCTCTGGTTTGGTATGCTAGTGACAAGACTTGCCCACTAGTGACCATACATTGTGTAGGTCCACTAGTTTTGAGTCATTAGTATTAGCTGGCAGGTAGAGTTGACCCACTAGCGATGTCACATCTAAGTCCTAGTGTTACTAGTAGCCATTTGCACTGACTATCAGCTCAAAGCCTCCACTATAGTCCTCATAATGCCACTAGTATCAGGTAGATATGCAATAATATTGATATAAAATTGCAAAATCTAGATGTGAACACATAGACTGCATATCACTGGGTCTTGCTGTTTCAACTGCATGTACTGTAGATTGTAAAGATGTGCTAGTGTTGCTGAGGTCACCCAATGCATCTCCAATGATGTGCCCACTTGGTGAAGTAACAGCTTGAGTCACTGTAGTTCTGGAGTATCCATAATAGGTTGATATCTTTGATGGATGAGTGTGGTGATAGGTGACATCAATAGGGTCTAGCAATCAATGATGTGTAGCAAGGCACTTTGATGTGGATGTGGCATTACCATATATGACTGAGGGCCCATCAAAATTGGTGTTAACATGTCTGTAATGCTGTGAAGTGTCAGATTTCAAGATGGGATGGATAACAAACATGCAAAGACATATTGTTGTGATACAAAAGTGGTATTGCCATGTTGGCAATAACTGGTTTGATGAAATTCCATCAGATGGACTGTGTGTAGGAATTAAGGGTAATTTTGTGAAATTCTAAGCATACAGAGCCTGGAGGCTCATCACTGACAAACTACATTCTTTCAGCAGATAAGCCTGCCCTAATATACCTATTTAAATAGTGCACACCAACAAAGTATATCTGTTTTTGAGATGATCTACTGAGACCTCCTTCTGGGAAGGTTTCAACCATAACCCTCTATGGAGTGTCATAGGTAGACATAATGCCACCAGCACCGGTCTTTTACAGACCAGACCTTCTCATCTCTGCTCCCTTAGTCAGACAATGCACTGACCACATACTTGTGTACTACTGCTACAACAAAACCTGTTAAACCTGTACTTTGCAATATCATGACCAAACAAGGGTTCAAAATTGTGGCTTCAATATATCTTGATTCTGCAGACTAAACATGATTAAGTTATGGGGACCAAAATGTCTTTTTTACTCACCACTGCTGCAACCAATGTCAGTATTTATGTTTTGACATGGTCTGTCATATTGACTTTCCTTCACTACTAATTAATCTTCAAGGCCAGGACAACATGTCCAATCAAGTGCTAGTCAATTATTGTTGGATTGACAGGAAATTGTCTGTCCTCTTAAAGGTGCTCTGTGGTGCTCCTCACTGTTCACCCTCACAATCTCCACTTAATCAAGTGGCCTTCTTAATTATATAGTCATGTATATAATCTAGTTGTACATGCTGAAATTTCACAGTTTTGGGTTGGCATAATACCTATCAACAGTTGTGACTCCTTATAGCTGCAAGTCTGAACTCAGCAAGAATCAAAAGTTAAAACTCCGGCAGTGAAATTGGAAACTTATTTAAAATTTGACAAGAAGAGGATTTGAACCCCTGCCATTGTACAATGAGAAACTGCATTAGGGCAAGCCTGCATGATATTTACATGATTGCTTAGATGAATAGTAGGATTTCATACTTGACCTTGGGTTGTAATATGATAGACATGAGTATGGCAGTGCCATTCAGAACAACAATGGTTTTTTATGCAACATGTATGTCATATAAGTAGCAATATGTTAATTTTCCTAACAAAAGCTAAATATTTGTGGAGTGGACTGAGTGAGCAAGACTAACAGTGAACCTATAGTACATTCCAAGGTCCTCCACTTCTTAGCTCCAAATAAAAGCTAACAGAAGGCCTGAAAAGGCCTGAGGGAACCAGGATACATCATTCAATATACAGTGATCACTGATGATTCATGAATCATGAGAAACCCAAAGAGTAACCAAAATGACAAGGATGGAACTTGACCCCACACTACAATACCATAATGAGAAATCCTTACTGAGTCAAGGTTTCTAGAATCAACCAGAATACTTGAGTCACACACCTTAACCACTCAGCCACCTTGCCTCTTTAAATCTCTCTCTAAGCTTTGCTTGATTCACCACTGATGAAAATGGAAACAATTGAGCTGTAGAGGTAGAACATGTTTAGAGAAGTTAGACAAATATCTATATCAAGTGGATGAATAAGAAATCTGTGGGTTTGGGAGGAGAGAACTCGGTGTCCAGAAGTTTCAACAAGCCAAGAGTGTGAAGGTACTGACAAAGAGACTTGCGGAAGAAGCTGAGAGCTCAGGTGATCAGGAGACCTGGAGTGTGAGTAGCATAGGTGTGAATGAAAGTAACTGCTGGATCAAACCAGGAACTACCTAAACACAGAAGCGAGAAGGTGGGCAGATCAAAGAAGAGTGAAGTGAGTGAGGGAATGGAGTAACCAGAAGAAAGTGAAAATGAATGCAGATGCAATGGCTTACTACTGATGCTTGTGGGTCAGTCTGAAATAAAAAATAAAAAGAGAGAAAAAAGGAAAGAACTGGCACCAAACAACACAATTGTTTTGTGGTTTTTTAGAATCTGCAGGTAGATCTTTTGAACTTCCCTGCAAGCCCAATGTGGAGTGCAATTGAGCAACACCATATATAGTGCTATCATGTTGTTGTTGCACCTATGCTCATGGATCTGCTCTTTAATTCTAGAGCCACATGCCTCAGACTGCTTGGTCATCTCACCATTCCATATAGCATAGGGGAAGACAAGCCTATGCCCCACATCTTTGTCATGATTGCCAGACTCTTGTACCTTGGGTCTTGGAAACCTGACTACAACATGGGACTTTGGCTTGTTGGGGCCCACCCTAAACCTGGCTTATTACTTATATATTTTGAGGTGTAAGTATGAAAGATATATATATTATGAGTGTAATAGAGCTTCAGGATATACAATATTCAATGTATCTGTGTTTTTTTCTGTAGATGGAAAGAGGACTCGAATCTGTTGTCTAGAGGTGCAGCAGCTAAGTGCCATATAAAGTTGTTCATGTGAAAAAACAGGAGTATGTAAATCTAATCCAATATAGATGACTGACTGGCCTTAGGACTTGTTGATTGTCATGGCAAATGCCAACCTGACTGGAAATTGATGATGGGAGAAAGCAATAGGGAGATCTGCTGTATCTGCATTGATTGAGATACAGAGATGAAAACAGTCTTGCCTGCATTGTTTCCACTGAGAATATAACATTCCAATACATGAGGACAGGCACATGTAAGAATCATTTGTGTCCCATTGCATAGGCTATTGGCTGGATCTAAATTGCATAGGAGCATAAGAGGGCAGTCAATCTTGAGAGCCAGCTTTGCACATGGTAATCCAGAGACATTGAAATTCTGAAGAAATTTAACTGGATAAAGGGTAACTGAATCACCCAACTCATCCTCCATCATCTTGTCAGTGCTCCAATAGACTGTCTCCTGGCCTGGAAATTTGTCCAAAACCTGCTGATTGACTTCATCAACATCATCATTATGTCCAGAGAGAATTATTCTCTCCAAAAAGAAATGATCTTGAAAATTGCCAGCTTCAATATCTGGATAAATGTATCTGATAAGTCCAGAAAGTGTAGAGTTGGTAAGGTGCATGGAAGGAGGAAGAGAGATAGTTCACTCTTCTGTAAGGCCTTCACCTGCACCAACTGTCAATAGCCAATGTGCAAATCTGATGTTTTCTGGGGTCTGGTCCAGGTACATGTTTGTTTTCAAATGGATGACTTGAATCTGAGCCCACAAAGATGACTGATGAAATGAAGCTGCAACAATCTGTTCTTGGGATCCTCATGGAACAACAGGCAATGTCTGATGAAAGTCACCTAAGAGAAATGATTAGATGAAATGATCTTAGAGACTTGGAATAGAAGCATACATACCACCAAATAAGACAGTGATTCTACCAAAAGGAGCATCATTATTGCAGATATCATGAAGAGTGCAATCAACTGTCTCAATATCATATCAATTTTGCATAGGAACCTCATCCCAAATGATAAGAGAAGTTTGACAAAGAAGTTCAGCCAGGTGAGTTCCTCTGCAAATATTGCACATTGTATCATCATGTGAGAGGATTGGAATTTTGAAGGTGCTATGGCTTGTACAACCTCTGGCTAAGAGAATTGCAGATATTCCAGAGGAAGCATAGGTCAATGCAATCTGTCTTTGCACATAAACAGCAGCAGCAATTGTATTGCATGCAAAGGTCTTTCCACCACCTCCCACACTATGAAGGAAGACTGATTTTCCATGTTGCTGAGCTGTAGAATTGATGACAATATCAAAAGCCATCCTTTGCTCTGCATTAAATGTTTGAGGATTCCTATCAGCCAATTGCTGCAGGGATGGAATATTGTAGGCCGACTGGGCTGCCAAAAGAGGATTGTTGTTATGGATATTGACTAAGTAGTATGAGTAAGCCTCCACTTCCTTTAGTTTCTCTTTCTTTCTGCACAGTTACAGAAATTTCTTGATGCCTCTAAATTTCCTATTTTAGCTAGAACATTCCAGACAAAGTAGCTAGTATATAATTCATGTATCGTTGCACCTGAATGGGCATCTGAATTCATTTTACTTAACTCCACTACTTTGTGTGAACCTGAGTGATTGAGTTCAACTATGCCTAGTGCTTGCTAGACCTACTTGGGTTCCTTCACAGGTAATAGAACTCATTAATCTTTTTGCTACACTATATATTTAGATTATATTCAAGTTGTACTTAGCTCATACATTGTCTAAACTATGCCTACTCTCAACATTGGTGGACACATTGATCTTACCTGTCTGAAGGACTCCGTTATCACCGCATTTCAGACCCATTCACGACTTCATCGTTCAACTGACCAATAACCATGTCAGCATCTGCTTCGGAAGACCACCTTCCCAACTCACCGAATAATCCTCCAACACACAACCCCTCCAATGGCTCTTTCACCTTTGCTGACATGCTCGTCCCACTAGTTTCGCCTATCCAACCTGAGGACGCTGAGAACGATGAGAGTAAGGATGTTGAAAGAGCATGGCCTACCTCGGTACTACTTCATACCTTCACTCAACACTCCAACCTCAAGGAACAGAAGGACCATGCGCTGCAGATCCTTAAGCTGGGTACCAAAATTGGTAAAGGATTATGCACCACGGAATTTCTTAGTTTCAACCAGTATTCTAAAACCTTCATTGAGGAAACTGTAAGAATGGACAGGTTGCTTTGACATCCGGTAGCCACCCCTACAGATGATGAGGAACACGTTTACAGACTCCATCTGTCTTTGTATCGGGATTTCCATGCTTTTCTGGCCACGAAACATTCCATGGCTACGAAGTCTCTTCAGTACTTCGGTTACTGTGATCTGGTTGAACCCATCTGGGGCTTGGATGTCCGACTTTATTTGACTGCGAATGACTTCAAAATATATGCCTTGCAGTATTGAATTCATGTGGAACAATTTCTCTACATGCTTGATGCTGTTCATGACTGGGAGAAACTTTGCACCCGAGTTATTCTGCATGAGGAGTTATTAGCAGCTCAACACAATGCCGATAAAGCTCATGTCAAGAAGGAAGATGACATGTCTATTTCTCCTGCACCTGCACCTTCTTCTAAACCATCTCCCAAATTGAAGACACCTCATTCTGCGACCACAGACGTTGCTTCTGATTGGAACCTGGGGGGGGGGGGTAAGACGTGCAACTACTGGAGAAGAAGAACAGAGACCGAGTAATAGACATGCCTCTCAATATTCAACCAGAGCGGCCGAGATTTTGGGTTATTCTCACCATCAAGCGGACTCAAGGATGAACCAATCACATGGATTTAGCCAGTGAGAGCACAAGAGTCTATGAGCAGCTTCCTACCAGCCCTGTACTCAGGCAGAGTCCAAGGACAATCAATCCTCAGTTGAAGGCAATGATCCTCCTAGTGATCCCGATTCAGAACCTAGTGATGACAATGGAGATAGACACCCTTCTCGAAGACCATTGATGAATCCAAAGTCATCCAACCAAACTATGGAGAGTTCTCGTATTCATTTCGATACTAAGCTCAAAATGAGTGATGTACCGACTTGGAACGGTGACCTAGACACCATCGTTTCTTGGATCTTGAAGGTCAATGATCTAGCGGCTATGAGTGACTCAGTCTTCTTGGATTTGGGATGTATCATTCCCAAAAGATTCTCTGGAGACATGGAGAAATGGTATTACTCCTTGCCACTGCAGTACAGATTGGACCTGGAAAGGAATTGGGCTACACTTAGAGAAGGAATTATGGATTACTACATGAATAGGCATTGGTGGGAGCGTCAGAAGGACAGAGCATGAAGCGCAACATACCAGCAGCCTGGACAAGCTAGGGAGACTCCTAGTGAATACTACATCCATAAATCTGAACTGTTGAATACTGCATTCAGTCTAACTGACTCCGAAATAATCAGTCAAGTGATGGATGGTGCTCCTTTGAATTGGAATACTGTATTAACTACACAGCTTTACAGGACAGCTGTCAAATTCCAAGCCAGCATTTGCTATCACGAAGATCAGCTACTACGACTAGACCCCAGTTATTGAGGATGAACCTTTAACATGTATGAGTTACGAGCATCCCAGGATAAATACAGCCAGCCATATTGACAATCTCACACTCGTCTAGTTGGTTCGTCCAGTTGATTTCCTTCTCCTCCCTTTCCAAAGGATGACTCTAACATCACCCGAAGAAAGAAGGCACCTAAGGACATAGGGGCTTGTCCATGCTGCAACTGTGGCAGCAGTGAGCATTGGGATCTGGAGTGAAAGTACTATGAGGAAGGAATGTGTACTGCTAGAGCTCGTCTTGCTGAAATGGACATTTCTGAGCTGCAAGCGCAGGATGAGTATAATGAACTATACTATGGCCTTGCAGCCAAAACAGATTCTGACCTTGTTTCTTGCCCTGCCAACTGTTCATGCTGACATGTTTCATCAAGTAAAGACTATGAGCAAGTGTTGGTTAGCAGGAACACAGTTGAGGATGACAAGACCGAATCAGTTCAATATTCTGAGACGACAAATGCTTTCACTCACAAAGCGACCAGTAACACACTTCATTCAGTATCCCCACTCTCCCAAGCTCCATTCTCCCCCAGATGCAAGGAACAACACCGTCTTGACAAGCTGCAGAGGAAGATTCGACGTGTTTTTAAAATACAGAGTTCCTCTTCAGTGCCTGAAGGGTCAATATTAGAACTGAGGAAGCATATGTCAAGACCTTCTGGATGCACCTTTTTAGGGAGTAAAGCCACCACTACTCGTGCTGGAATCAACAGTGTGGGATTGGATACCGTTCCGATAATCATCGACTCAGGATCAGACATCACTCTGATATCGCAGGAGGCACTACAGTCGCTTAGCTCCAAACCTAAGGTTCGCATGGGTCAGAAAATCAACCTCGTTCAAGTAACTGGAAAATCTACCATTTCTGGATACGTGAACCTTGATCTGTTCTTTGAGACGACTGAAGGACCAGTGAAAATGAATGTGGATGCTTATATCATGAATGGAATGACTGCACCTTTTATTCTGGGAAACGATTTTGCTGATCAGTATTCTATCTCCATCCTTTGATGAGGCGGTTCTAGTTTCCTTTCTTTTGGAGACTCTGGCAGAGAAGTAGAGGTTGAAACCTCCACGGCACCCTCCACAGTAGATGCTGAAGGTTGAGTATTCAAGATTAACGTGCTACCCGAAGCCTGCACTCGTTTAGCAAAGCATCACACACATTGATGGTCCCAGAAGATCCGACACTGCCAATGTTTCCTTCGAAACCATGGAGAGGTCCGATCAGCACAACATGTTGTACTTCCTTCTGAATCAAGTGTCAAAGTCCCTGTCAATGTTAACTTCCCTTCAAACTCCAAGGAGTTATTTATTGAATGCTATATTGGTCAAGATCCTAATAAACAGCATTTCTATGGCTCACCGGACTCCCTAATTTCAGAAGACAATGCATTCCTGCATGTATCCAACTTTTCAGATGCACCAGTGGTAATAAGCAAAGGACAGAAGCTCGGGGTAGCCCATAATCCTAGAAATTGGCTAGATCGGTATGAAGGAAGAGAGGATACAGAGAGCAAGAATTCCCATGCCTTGTTAATAAAGGAATTAATTAAGGCTGGATTGAATACTGCTAGCCGGATGATCTGAAGCACTTCCAAAATCACGTCCAAAGTGCAACGTAATGCATGTGAACCTGATGACCCCTCAGCTTCAGAACCAATTGAGGGTGGTCCCAAGACTGCTGACTCTCCACCTGACATGTTATCATCTTCCAAAATCCTTGAAGCTCTTGACATTTCGCTGAACCTAACTCAAGATCAACAACACCATTTGCAAGAAGTAATCTTGAAGAACCAGCAAGCTTTCAGTCTCGATGGAAGATTAGGAACAAATGATGCACGTGTTGAGATCAAACTAAAACCAGGAGCCATTCCAGTATCATTACCTCCATTTCCCATGTCACCTGCTAACCAAGAAGTAATAGATAAGTAGATTGATTCGTGGATACAACTTGGTGTTATTGAACCATCAGAAAGTCCCTGGGCTGCGCCAGCATTTATTGTCTACCGGAATAACAAACCCTGAATGGTTATTGACTACAGAAAACTAAATGCAGTAGTCATCCCAGACGAATTTCCATTACCAAAGCAAGATGATATCATGCAAGCTCTGAGTGGATCTCAATGGTTAACAACACTCGATGCTCTTTCCAGCTTCACCCAGCTAATCGTCCATGAAAACTCACAAGAGAATTTAGCTTTCTGTTGTCACAGAGGTCTCTGGCAGTTCACACAAATGCCTTTTGGCTACCGGAATGGGCCTAGCATGTTCCAACGTGTTATGCAAAATGTACTCGCTCCATATCTATGGATTTTTGCATTAGTGTACATTGATGACATTGTAATCTTCTCGCTTTCTTTTGACAATCATCTCTCGCACATCAACCGAGTTCTACAAGCCATCACAGCCTCCAGTATTACTCTTTCACTGCCCAAGTGTCACTTTGCATTCCAGTCTCTCCTTCTTTTGGGACAAAAGGTCTCTCAATTGGGAATGTCCACTCATCGTGAAAAGGTTGAGGCTATTCTTATGCTAGAAACACCGCAAAATGTAAGTGAGTTACAGACATTTCTAGGTATGATGGTCTATTTTTCAGTGTACATTCCTTTTTATGCTTGGATCACTCATCCACTATTCCAGCTGCTGAAGAAGGGAACCCCATGGAACTGGACCGACTTGCATGATGAAGCTTTCGAACTATGCAAACTAGTCCTGTCCAATGCTCCAGTACGAGGATACTCTACCTGAGGACTTCCCTATAGAGTTTATACAGATGCTTGTGACTATGGTTTGGCTGGTATTTTGCAGCAAGTACAGCCAATAGCTATTTGTGACTTGAAGGGCACTCGCACTGACAAATGCCTCAAGAATGCCTTCGAAAAAGGGGAACCTGTCCCTCAACTAGTTCCTCAAATTTCCAAGGAGTTCAATGATGTCCCAGACAATTCTGGATGGGGAGCAACATTTGAAGATACCATCATACAAGTAGAATGAGTCGTTTGCTATTGGTCACATGTACTTAAATCTGCAGAACGGAATTATTCACCCACAGAACGGGAAGCATTAGCTCTGAAGGAAGCTCTCATTAAATTCCAACCCTACATCAAAGGTGAAAAGATCCTAGCTATCACGGATCATGCAGCCCTAACCTGGAGTCATACTTTCCAGAATGTCAACTGCTATCTGCTCACCTGGGGCACTGTATATGCTGCATATCCGAACCTACACATAGTGCATCGAGCTGGACATGTACATTCCAATGTAGATCCTATATCATGACTAAGATGTTGCCTCCCTCCTCAAGATGGTCCTATTTCCGATGCTACAACTCCAGTAGACCTCACAAAATCGGGTGGAGAAGAAGATCCCTTGAAGAATATGTTTCAGGAATTAGGAGAACACTTCGAGGAGCGATTACTCACTGTAGGATCAAAATTCATTGCTTCATCTGAATTGACTAATGAGGATCTGAGTTTTAGTATTGATGACATACCTGTAATTCATGGAGATGTTATTGTCGCTATGACACAACTCGCCACTGCCTGTTCGCATTCGCTACTAGTAGGAATATCTGCAGACAAGCTTGAAACATGGCAAAAGGTGTACCTAGAAGATCCTCATTTCTCAGATGTCTTAAGGTCCTTACAGGATCCCAAATCGAACCTCACACCTATGTACCCCCAGTACTTTTATTCCAATGAAGGATTATTCTATTTCAAGGATAGCAATGGGAATAGTAGGCTGTGCATTCCGCAAACCCTTCATGTCCAAGTTATGGATCAAATTCACAATACCTTCACCGAATCGGCTCATGGGGGATACCACAAATGTTATAATCATCTAGCTGCCACCCATTACTGGCTGGGGATGTCTCAAGATCTCAAGAAGTATGTCAGCACTTGTGACATCTGTCAAAAATCTAAACCTTGAAGGCACAGACCCATTGGACTTCTTCAGCCAATTCCCATTCCGACTCGACCATTCAAAGTGGTATCTATGGATTTCATTCCTGAACTTCCAAATTCCGAAGGCTATGACAACATTCTTGTCATAGTAGATAAACTTACAAAGTATGGAATATTCATACCATGTTCCATGACTATTTCGGAAGATGATACGGCATGACAATTCTTCCAGAATGTTGTTTCCAAGTTTGGTATCCTCTCTCAAGTTATAACAGACCGTGATTCTTGATGGAGGCATAGTTTTTGAAAGGAGTTGTGCAAACTTATGGGAATGAAATGAGCACTGACTATGGCCCATCATCCTCAGGCCGACGGACAAACAGAAATTCTGAATCAAGGGTTGGAAATTGCACTATGTGCATACATTGGTCCAGAAAGAGATGATTGGCATCGGTACCTTGACAGCCTCGCTTTATCTTACAATTTGACGCCACACAGTAGTACTGGTTATGCTCCTGCATATCTATTGTTCGGATTTACACCAGTGACAGATTCCTCCATGCTTACTATGCCCAAATATATTCCTAGATGTTTAGGGGATACAATGGGAGAAGGAGGACCAGCTGATAAAATGCATTTATCACATGAGAATGACAAGGCCATGGATATGGCTGAACAATTCAAAGCTGCAAGAACTCGAGCGAAAGAGGCTTTGAAATTAAGTCAAGCCTACCAGCAAAGGTACTACAACCAAGGCAGATTAATTTCCGAATTTGAGGAAGGAGATCTCGTTGTATTGAATCCCCACTCTCTGGAGCTACTAAGGGAGGTGCGAGGATGAGGCAAAAAACTTCTCATGTGCTACGATGGTCCATTCGAAATCATATGCAAACTTAGCCCGGTCACTTATCAACTAAGGCTACCAGCATCATACGGCATTCATCCTATTTTAAATATTGCGCATCTAGAAAGGTACACTGCCTCACCTGTCAAATTTGGGACTCGGCCTACCAAGAGGATGGTGAGGGCCGACTTTGAACAACTACCAGAGATGGAAGTCAAGAAAATAGTGGATGAAAGGATGTTTAAGATTTCTGGAAGGCACAGGTGAGTCAAGAAATATTGAGTTCGATAGACCAGACTTCCTGAAAACGAAGATGAGTGGAAGATAAAGGAAGAACTAAGGAACGCGCCACATATTCTGGAAACCTGGTTCAAGTCACACATCAGTGTGTAGTGAAGGTCCCACATTGTGTCCTTCATTGTTCAATCTCAAATTTGTCACATTCCCACCTTGAAAAGCCCGAAACATGTTCACGAAATTTCTATACCACCAGGGAAACTTCTATTTCCTTTCACAGCAGACAAAGCAAGATGAATATACTTAACAACTCTCGAAAAATGCGAATAAACTCACCCATTCAGTCAACTTCATTCTATATCATCCTCAGCTACACTAAAGCCTATCTCACTTTGTTTCGTTGCCAAAAATATCAACATTCAGAATGTCAGCTCAAGAATCCCTTGCACTCACCACCTTTGACAAGAGCCACTTTATGTACCCTCTGCACACCATCATACATGACCCCACCTTGCTCCTGTTCTTTGAAAGCATCCTCAAAAATGACGCAGTTCTACAGGCTCTCCTCAACAAACATATTGTCACCATCAAGAAGGGAGCAGAGTGCAGGTATCGACCATCCTACCTCTTGGGATGTGCTGGTTGGACCATGGTACAGACCCTGTTGGATATTGTGTTTGCCACAGTACACAATGTCCAACCCTACACAGGAAATACTCAGCGACCCCAGACTATTCCCCAAGCTGCTCTTGAGGAGCTGGGTTACACTCAGCTTGCTACTCCACATGATATCGACATCACTCGCTTCCACTGCCTCCCTAACTATCTCTTTAATCTTGTTTGTAGGACTCCTGGAGATCTTCGTCGCACTTTCAACATGTTCCAGAACTTCTTACATCACAGCATTGTGTGGCTCGCTTCCCACATTCATTACAGCATTTCAAAGGGCTTTGAGGCTCACTTGAACTGGGGAGCATACATCGGTGTGCACTGGGATGAATATCTCTACCAAGTCTCACCCTCTACAGTTATTGCGGAGGCTCGTTGAAGGGGCATTACAGCTGACGAGGTTGTCACACACTACTCTACCAACAATGACTTCACTCTCACCCACCACATCCCTTACTCACCCACCAATTTCCCCAATATTTCTGCTTGGATGCACTTTCCTTATGATCCTCGTTACCCCAGATGTCACTTCTTCAAAGACTTACCATGTCTTCTTACCAATTTCCCAGAGAACGGTGATGAGCCTAGACTTCCGTGGCAACAGCAAAACCAAACTCTTGATGAGTATGGAAATAAACGTGGAAACACAGTTATCAAGGCAAAAGGGTGTGAGTTAGGGTTCGATGCACCTCCATGCAATTATCAATTCCTCCAGATGCAAGAATACACTGCAACTTTTCAGTCAAGCAAGTAGTACCACTTGGTATTCAAGTACTAGTAAGCCTGGCCGTAAGCCAGTAAGGATCTCGATAACGAGAAGGATCGGAAGCAGGTATGATGTGAATACCATGAATCCATGAAGGAGAGACCCGAAAACATGTAAATACGTTAATACTGGAACAGGGATGGAAATGAGTCGACTAAACAGTTGTTAATTAGTCGAGGATGAATGGAAATATTGATAAAATGTGTGGTTGTGGCCAGCGATGGTGAAAGATGGTGTGAAAGGCAGTGCCGAAGGCTATAGAGTCAAAGGAAAATGTGAATAAACGAAAACTTGTGTTGCTATACTGGTATGGCAATGCTGAGACAATGTCGAACTGGCGCTGATGCTAAATGATCCTATCTGATGTTAAACTAACCTATAAGTCCACACTGGGACTTTCCTATACTGATCCTATACAAAACTTGCTAAACTGGTCCTATACTGGCGAAACTGATCCTAAGTCTGCTCGGAGACTACCCAAGTGGGCGACGATGATGATGGCGAAAGAGAAAACATGTAAAAACTCCAATGATGTGAAAGTGAAAGTGGCTGGCTGGTAAAAGAAAACGTTGTACAAGGTATGGCACGGCGATCACGTATTGGCACAATAGAGTCATGTACCAATAGTGTTAAGAGTGAAGAGACTAGCGTGAGACGCCGTTTCACAGTTAAAACCATGGAATAACTCTGGTGAGTTTGAGGTTTGATGTGCAATCAAGAGTAGGCTGAGCAAAATGGTGTATTGCTGGAGAACAGTGAATAAATGTTGTTTTACTGGTGATAGACTGGCGCATAACAATTGACATAGATTGTGGTCAACTGAAGGCAATAGAATCGACGTATAACTGTAAACTGGTGGTAAACTGTCCTTTTTCTATGTTTTCTAGCTAGTTTTATACTACAAGTACGGATTTATAAATAGTATCTTTATACAAGACTTAGTAAGGCTGTAATGCTGTAGCTTAGTCAATCCTCAAATAAATGTATGGTTTTACTTCTTCTAAAGTAACAGCAACTCCTCTGCATTGCTGTGTCTAGACGGAAATCATATGGACTGAGGGCCCAATGAATGGATCGGTAGGTGCTGTTTAGCTGCAGACTGGTAGGGTATGGCATTGTTACTGAGGTGTGCAGATGGAATTATGACTTTGGAAGGTCTTGGCAAGGTAACAGCCTTAGTAAACACGGTTACTTGGGGCTGTAGTCGCTTGATATCTTTGATGGATGAGTGGATATGTCATTCATGTCATCTTTAATTGAACGATGGGGAAGTGCATCATTAGGGTGCTTCTTTTGATGCGCTAATTCCGTTTTGGGTTGCTGTCAATCAAACATGCCTTGCCGTGATGGAATACGGAAATTATGATGCATAGCTAGATGGGACGGATATAAAGACATGCGAGGAACCGTTGCTGTAGGTCGAAATTGGTATTGCCATGTGTGCAATGACTGGTTTACTGAGAGGCTGTTGGGTGGATGGTAATGTTAATTAGAAGGGAAAATCTGCGAATTCTGAGCATACAGAGCCTGGAGGCTCATCAATGGATCAACAGATACACCATCATCTCGTACCCTGACTATCAGAGAATAGATGTTTCCCAGACTAATTTTACTAGACTTACCTTACTACGACCATCTTCTACATTTACCTTCTTTCTTACCTTTTTCTTTCTCTAAAAAAGCAAGTGTCGACTTGGGGGGCTCTGTTATGGATATTGACTAAGTAGTATGAGTAAGCCTCCACTTCCTTTAGTTTCTCTTTCTTTCTGCACAGTTACAGAAATTTCTTGATGCCTCTAAATTTCCTATTTTAGCTAGAACATTCCAGACAAAGTAGCTAGTATATAATTCATGCATCGTTGCGCCTGAATGGGCATCTGAATTCATTTTACTTAGCTCCACTACTTTGTGTGAACCTGAGTGATTGAGTTCAACTATGCCTAGCGCTTGTTGGACATCTCTAGCTATGCCTAGTGCTTGCTAGACCTACTTGGGTTCCTTCACAGGTAATAGAACTCATTAATCTTTTTGCTACACCATATATTTAGATTATATTCAAGTTGTACTTAGCTTGTACATTGTCTAAACTATGCCTACTCTCAACAATTGTCCTCATAAGCAGCCCAGTCCATCATAGAGACTGGCATCTGAGTCCATTCGGAAAGGTTTCGACCATGAGATTGAAGGAGTTTATTGATAAGATGAAGGCCAAAGTCATGGAACTGGGCATCTGTTGAATTGGGAACACGGAAATTGACTAAAAAGGCATGATAAGATGGGCAAATATCACCAAAGATGGAATTAATTCTTTGCTGGGCCAGACACGGTGCATGAAGTCTCAAATGGAGCACCGAAGGTGCTGAAAGAAGGCAGTCATGACAAAAAAGGCAGGTGGCAGTGCCCCACAGTTCAAACTCAGCCGGAATGGGCCGGAGGATGGCAATGGCCGTAAAATTCAAAGTCAGCTTATTTGTCATCTTCTACCTCTCTTATTATATAGATAGATAGATAGATTGTTAGATTGCAAGAATCAATGGCACAAAGAAATATGGTCCAAGATTCGGCTAAACATTGTATGAAAAGCAGAAACACAGACTTTGAATGTCTGGAATGATCGATCAACAGAGGATGGACGAGACACATGTCCCACTCATATGGACTTCAAGGCGATTCAGTCTGACAGGTAATTGTGCATGTAAAGGATCTGCCATGTGATGGGTCTTCAACCCAGAAATGAGTACAAGTCAGGCATATATTGCCAGGAGAAAGCTAGGTCAAAGACATGAAAGCATGGTAGAAACTAAAGGATAAGTAAGAAAATGTCCGAAATCGAAGTATACGTAGCTCGCCGCAAACCATATGTAAATAGAGCTAAAGAAATGATGAAATATTAACCCCATATAAATTCGCATCCCTTACAGTGCAAGTGTATTGCAGACGATTTGAAGGGTACTCTGCTATATAACTATTCAGTCACAGGGAGCCCCCAACTGACTCCATCGTCTGTACCAACTTGATCAGACAGGAGGAGAGTCTGAAGGCTACAAAAGACTCACGAACGGGGACGCTGTGGGTCCATCAAAAATGGCTAGTTCTTCGCTTGTAAATGGTAATCTTGGGATGACCAGAGTGCGCAGAGGAATAAGCAGCATGATAATCACGGGAAATCCGATGGCGGCTAAGTGGATCAGCACCAGAAAAGAAATTTTTGATCAAAGCTTACCTATCGTTTGAGTAATTGCAAACGTTGCCCCAAAACCACCTAGTTGGATGGCAACAAACATGAGGATACGCGATTTTCTGACTTTGCGCAGAGGATCGTTTTGAGAAGTCAAAGTTTTGTCCCGGAAAAAGTACAGAATTTTCTGTGTAATCCCGTTTCCCCGAAGAGCGTCTGCGCCCATGAACCAGCTACACATATGAGTTGGATCATTATGGACGGGTGGAACACTCACAAGAGTCCAGCAAGCACACCCCGGGGAATGAGGTTCAATATGTGAAGGAACGGACCCGTGAGTAGAACAAGACATAGAGCGCCCTGAGAAAGGTTGGAAACTCGCTGTTCCACAACAGCGACAGGCACCTCAACAGCATTGGAAAATGCTTGGCTCTTCTTGTTGTAAGGCTCTTCCTCATCAGCCTTCTGACCCGTTACTATCAACGACGTCGTATGGATGGGAGCCTGAGGTATCAACCCATTCGGAGCTGGAACGCCGATGAGTCCAGCGATGAGCGTCGTGATTCCGAGCAGGAAGAAATCATAGTGAAAACCAGGAGGTTTACGAAGAGGAAACTCGGAGCCTTGCGCCATAAGAGACTAATCGCATCGAGTCATGTAGGTAAGATGAAATGGCACAGATGTCTTACCGAAACATTGTGGTCAAAAAAGAACAAAATCCAAAGCACGATTCCAAATGGAAGAGCAACGCCCACCCATTTTCCCTCCAGCTGCCAGAACTTGACGAGCCACTCCCTCCCACTAGCGGCTTTGAATGCGCCATTGACGGGTAAGGTCAGTGGATTAGCAGAATTGAACTTGCCCCAGTATGCCATGGCAGAAGTCGCAACCAAAGAGATAGGCATGCCATAGTCCGCTAAGAAACGGCGAACGTGGCGATGGAACAATGTCGTTCCGGCGAGTGATTGGAACAAGAATGACACCACGAGCATGAGAATAGCAAGGATGATGGAGACGAAGGTTCCTTGTACAGAGGACGAGGTGCTGTCCTTGAACTGCCTTGTGATGACTTGTATACCATATTGGAGGTACACCCAAGAGACGTAGAAACCAAATGTGTCGCAGGAAAAGAGGGTGACGTATTTGAGGAAATTACACCCTATGCAGCGTTAGAAGCGATGCCTACAAAAGTTGACTGGTGACACACAATTTAAAATCGCAGTGACCCAGTGGATGATAGCCGCCCACAGATAAACCCATCCTACGAAATGAAGGTATACCGGAGCGTTGGTCTGTTTTTCTATAATGTCATAAATAGTCTTGTTGAACACCGTGATGGGGCCTGTGACGCCTGCAATTGTGAGGGGTTGAGCCCCGAATACGGAAAAAATGAATGCAGCCATGAAGGACGAGATGAGCACTTCGGCGACGCCGTACTGTCCAGTAGTCTCTATAAGATCTAGAGAGAAAGCAATTCCAGGCAGAACACTACACCGCTGTCAACACTTCACGATTGGCAGACTACATTGGATACGCACTTGGCAAAGAATATCAACGCTGTAGCGGGGATTACTCTATAATTCCAAGCATCGGTCCAGTCACTAAGGAAGTGGGGCGCTCGGGCACGAATGTCGAGAACAATACCTGAGCCCAATGTCGTTAACCAGCGAAAGAAAGTGTTGCGATATTGTCCAATAGGACTACGAAGAGCCATCGCTGACTCTACGGTAATGCTGCGCCCCTCCTCGTCGTTCGTATGTATCGAATGCGAGTCGATGCTCGGCGTCGCTCTAGTATGCCCTTGATTGGACATCAGTGTACCTCACACCGACAAAATTTTAGAAGATAGGAAAGGTGTTTATAGTCGCCTGTAAATGAACGGTGGAGTAGACCGTAGAAGCAAGGACTCGGATCGATGGTGATCTTCTCTGGTTCGTTCGCTACGAAATCTCGCTATCTACGCTAACACTCCTGCCAAACAGGCCCAAACAGTGCTTCTCTCTTGCCAACGGCGACAGGTTCCCCTACTACAACGGCTGCATCTATGGGGTCGTCAGAGTAGGAAGTCAACGCAGACTTGATCATGTTCTTCCGTAGTTGCGTAATACATCCCTGTTCGACCCCACGGGGGAACCGTTTCAAAAAACCCTATTCTACGGAACTGTGATAATCCCTCATGCAGACTAAGTAGGACGTCGCAGCACAGTGCCAAAAAGCAGAATCGACAGCGAGAAGCAGGAAAATGAATAATACAGATGTAGGCAGCAAAAATAAACATATGCAGTATCATGACACATCCATCTCCTCATCAGTATCCGAGAGCATCTCCTTGCTCTTACTAAAAGAAATCGAACTATGAGTAATCTTACAAAATTGATGAGAAGAAGAGAAACGTACAACTGCCTTTTCCGAGGTCCGCCAGCCGTCTCCTCATCGTCGTCTCTCACAACTCGTTTCTTTGACGGACGCTTCTTAGGCTTCTCTACCTCATCACCGCTGAACGTAGCCATAGGCTCGTCTCCCTCTCCTTCTCCGTTAGCCTGTTCATTGTTTTTCCGTAGCTTACCTCTCCGCTTTTTCTTGGGCTCTGCCTCATCGCCACTACCTGCAGCCCCCTCACCTTTCGCCTTTCTTGATTTCTTCGGCCGCTTCTCCTTCTCGTAATCGCTGTCCATCCGAACCAAATCCCTGGACCAGGCTTGAGCTTGTTCGCGAGCAAGCCGTCGTTTATTCGCTAGCTCTTCTGCCGCCAAACGTTTTCGCTCGGCCCTCTCGCGCTACTCGCAGCCGGTATAAAATAATACATAAAAAGAGGAAACAACTTCTTGCGCTTCCATCCGGTCCCTTTCCTCTTGCCGTTTCTGCCGGGCATCAAACAGTTTAGCTTGTGCGCGATCTTCATATTGCTTCTGGTTGGCTAGGTGTTCATCGCCTTTCCGGAGCATGCTGTCGCCGCACTTTTGTCTTTGATCAGCAATATCACGACCATATGGGACATTTTCTGATTCGTCCGAAGCAAGAGAACCAAAGATTCTGTGAACAAGTGTAAGAGCAACATTGCATGGGTCAGTATATACACTGACTTCTGAGCATGAGCTGCCTGGTTGATAACGTGACGCAAGTCTTTCAATGTCCGCTTTGAAGGATCAATGGTGAAGAGCATCTCGGGTGATTTCTGTTGAATCATGGCAATGTTGTAAAAAATGGCTTTGTCATTAGGTTGTATGTGCAAGGCCTATATAAACGTCTTAGCGAGCGGTAAAGAGAGATACTCCGTGGAATACTGACCTTTTGAGCATAATGTAAAGCCGTGGTCATCGCCTTATACGATTGATCTTTCGTTGCCTTGGCGTACCACGAACGGCAAAGACACAGAAGCACCGACACATTTTTGCCATGGTAGAAGCGTGTAGAAGCTGTTTCATACTAGATCCGAAAATATAAGCTCGTCCCTTCGTAGATGAACGACTAAACTTACACTTTCAATCGCTCGGTCATATTCATCACGAGAATAATAGCAATGCCCCATATTGAAGTACACGCTACCGTCGTTCAGTGACTCTCGGACCTTTCCGAACACATCCAGAGCTTCACGAGAGTTGTGCAGTCGTTTCAGAGCTTCATCCGTATTCGACGAAGGTTGTCCACCACTTAGAGTACCGAGAGCATCTTCTGCTGTAACGATGGCCAGACCTTGAGCTGCAAATGCACAAAGTGGATCCAGTGACAACGCCTTTTCATAGAATTCGGCAGAACGCTGGAATCCACGGCACCGGTCATCGGTACCCTTGGATGTAGCATCTCGACTTTCTCGAGATTGCTGATACATGATCCAACCAGCTGCACAAAGCGAGTAAACATCATGTTTGTCATGATCCTTTAGGGTTGTGAACACAAAATCTTTTGCGAGCTTTGGCAGGCCACTTTGAATTAGGAAATAGGTATAGAATGCACAGACATTGAGATCCTTGTTCTGCGAAGCTAGCGGGGCACTAGAAATTTTGCGTGGTCACCTGCGTGGTACCACGCACGTCACTCGTTCAACTCCGGTTGAACACAATAAATTTAATATATATATACCCCGCAATGCTCAGAAATCTTTTGTTAGATATCAGTATGTTTGTTTTGCTTTCAAACATGAATTATCTGGAGCAAGCATAAGTGGGTAGGAAAATGATTTTTGAGCCCAAGTCTTGCAAAGTACAGTGTGTGGAACTTCGGATTTATGATTTCTAGCTACCAGCACATCATAAATGTATGTATATATGATTCTGAGACAGTCATATGTTGAAACTTTGGTGCTCTCTCGTTCTAAGTGCTTAAATTTTTTAAACTTGTGTTGTACACATAAATTACCCATGAATTTCGCATGAATACAGCTTCAATATAGCTTCAATGCATCGAGTACTATCCCAGTTGGCCATAAAACACACTAACAAAGTTACTTTTTTCTCTGAAATTTAACCCCCGACCATGCAGCTGACCACGCTCATGTACCACGCTGCCACGCCGCCACGCAGGCACACCACGCAGGCACACCACACTCGACCACGCTGATCAGCCATGCCGCCACGCAGACCACGCAGGCACCACACAGGCACCATGCAAGTACCATGTATGATTCCTCGCCCCGTTTATGATGTTATTCATGCCGTGCAGTAAATCGAAAAATATACCGGTGCATTTGATGTGTTCAACTCAAGCGGAACTAGTCGACTTACGATCGGTTCAGTTTTCCCCCACCAAATTTCGTTTCAGGTCCGCACTATAGGTATTGATTGTATTCATATGATGTATTCTAGTCATGCGCTACTTCCCTGCAGTTTTAACTCAGAATTCTGCTAGGTTTCTTGAGTTGGTTCCTTGCAGCGACAGTACAGCCTTCAGAGAGCATTATTATGCACGACGGCTTCTTTCAGCTGTCAAGGAAATCGGATTAATCGTCATCAAGCTCATCGGTAAATGTCTTGCCAAGTTATCAAACATGTCGACGTTTCTTAAGGATTGGCCGTGGCCATGACTCAGAGTAATCCTTGGGTTCCCTTGTAGCAGATCGTTTGGGGGGCTCTTTCAGTCGATTCTGATGAGTCATCCCGTCCTCATATACATAACTAGGTCCTGGCTAACGTTTGGAAGTCAGCGTGGCCTTGAGGTGAATCGAAAAAATATATAAATAATCTCTACTACGATATTTGATCCAACGTTGACTACCCCTGTGAGTGACATGGCAACCATGGCAACCACACCAATCAGGGCACGTCAAACCACGCTGATGACAGCTACCACACAGCCACGCACCACGCAGCCACGCAGCCACGCAGGCTACCACGCAGAATTCTTTTTGCCCAAGCTAGCGCCTGTTTTAGAAGGTCATGTGCATCATTGTTGTGTCATAAATTAGTGAGCATCTGAGCTCACCGTATTTTGGCTTGAAAGGTTTGTCAAACTGATGCTGGAAGAGAAGATAGAAAGAGTTTACCATCAACATACTCCGGATGCCATGAAAGCAACTTTTCATAAGCATCCTTTGCCAATCCATCTTCTCCCTGGTCCTTGTAGACTCGACCAAGGTTGTACAAGACAGATGTTGACATACCCTCACCAAGATCAGGACCGAGTCCAGTCACCTTGATAAGGGCATTCTCATATAATACCCTTGCATGGTAATTGCTCCATAAGGTGATGCAGGACACCAAGATTGTTTAACAACTGAATGTCAACTTGGCCCATGCTGCTTGATGAGTTGCTGATCTTCAATGCCTCTCCTAACATGGCAACCATTTTATCCAAGTTCTCCAATTATGACAAAAGTGAATTATGTTTTTGATGCTTGAATGGCATGGTGAAAATTTTCAATGAGACAATACTGCATGCAGTACAGTGCAATATGGACATAAAATTTATAGGGTCAGGAGCATCTGCAAAGGCTGTTTTGTACTACATCACTGATTATATCATGAAGTCACAGTTGAAGGCACATGTCACATATGCTGCACTTGAGTTGTCTGTCCAAAAGCTGGGAGAATTTGACCCTGGTGAAGATGAGCTTACTGTCAGAGCTAAGCAATTGTTACAATGATATGCTTATGTCATGCTTACAAACCAGAAAATGTCTGGGCAACAGGTCAGCTTGTATCTGATGGGATTTGAGGATCACTTTATGAATTTTGAGTTCCAGAGTCTTTATTTGACCAGTTTTGAACAGTATGTGGATACGCAGGATCCCTTGCCTGAATGTCAGCCAATTAAATGAGCAAGCGGTGGTGACAAGGTGATAGATGTTAATGCTGGTGAGCTGGTAGAGGGTTTATCATCAATGTGTCCCAATAATATAGAATGTACCATGTCTGATATTGATACACATGTTATATCTGAAAATTTGGACAACAACCATATGTCAAGTGCAGGCATGGTTAGAGAAGCCAAGGTCAATGATGTATATGATAGCGACCTGAGGTTGGACTATGAAGACGACTTAATTGAAGATGACATGAAATTATATGTGGATGATGAGGTACACAGTTATAGTGACAATGATGATGGTAGTGATAAAGAGGGGGGCGATAATGAGTTGGAACATGGTGTGGGGGATGAAGAGTGTACCAATGTTGGGGACAATGAAGACAATGATGAGACTGTGCTCATAGTAGATGACACAGGTGGATTGATTGTGAAGCCTTTAAAAGTGACTGATTATACTTGTAGGGGTCCAGCATTGCTTGAAATGTGTTTGTGGGAATATACTGCTAGAGTTAAGAAGGATTATGCACAAAAGTGAAGGTTTGACTCAAACCTTGAAGATGAACTTCTGTACAAATCTGCTACTAGAGATGATGCAAACCTAGCAGATGTATCAGTTGCTCATGATAGCTTGATGGAGGGGGTGTGGACTTTGATCAATAGTGCACTTGAAGAGACCAGGCAGATGCAACCCAGGTTCAAATATTCATCTGAACATGGAGAGAGCCAGCTACTATCAGATGATTATACTCCTGGCTCAGAGAAGGATTCCTGTACCAGTAGGACCTTTTATTCTTTGACACAATAGGAAATCAGTATATCCATGATATTGTCAACTCATGTTGTTATTATTCAAACCATGGGTATCTGCCTTTGATTTGTGTGAATGGAGAGAAATGATGAGCCTAGACTTCCATGGCAATGGCAAAACCAAACTTGGGCAGAGTATGTAGAATAAATATGTGAACATGGCAATACTAGGACAATCATGTGTGCAAGTGGGTTCGGGGCATCTCTGTGCATTAAATCAAAGCTTTAATGGTGTGAAGATATGCTTGGACTATGCAGTCAAGCAGATAATACAACATGAGAGTTGAAGAATTGAAAGAATGACTGTAAGTCATGAGGGTCTTATAGAACGAGAGGGAATGGCACCTGATATGATGTGAATATCAAGAAACCATATTCTGAAATGGAAACGGAGAATGAGACTCGAGAAAATGTGCTCAAGACATTAATACGAGTGGGGAAACAAGAGGGAAATGCCTGAACAATATGGCAATAGATTGAAGGACTGGCAATGCTGGGAATAAACATGCTGGTCGATCAAATAAATGTGAAGGAGGTGCTGAAACTGGCTGAAACTGATCCTAAACTAGATGAGCTGATATGGAAACTGGGGCAAACGGTGCTGGGCTGAAAATGATCCTATCTGATGTCAAAAACTTATCCTATAATCCACACTGGGATTTCCTATACTGATCCTATACTGAAACAATTGCTGAACTGGTCCTATACTGATACTGATCCTAAGTCTGCTCTGAGACTACCCAAGTGGGTAACAATGACGATGGCGAAGGTGAAAACTGGTAAAACGGTCCTATCTGGTGAAGTTGAAACTGATGCTGCCTATAAAGTAAACAGGGGGCAAGGTATGGCATGGTCGATCACGTATTGGCATGATATTGATGTGTACCAATAGTGTTAAGAGTAAAGAGGGACAGAAACATCTTCTTCACAGTTAAAGAACTGTGGAATAACTCAAGCAATACTGTAAGTTGACATGCAATCAACTATATGCAATGCAAGATGAATATTGCTGTGAAATGATGAATAAACGTATGGTGATCCTATAGAAATAATGGACGTATTTGTAGAGATTTGCTGGTCTGACTAGTCAATTTATTGTTGGTGCATGCGGTGAATATAGTGTATGATGGATTGACATGTATGAGAATCAATACAAGCGTAGTCTGGTGAACGAGAGTGCACCCACTGGGGTTGAAAAGTACTGAATGCTACTGTAATCTACATTTTTATACTAAAGTCCTACATATATTAATAGAATTTCAAGCAACTTTTTACTAAGGCTATAGAGCCTTAGCTGAGTAAAATCCTGAATAAACATGACCTATATCCATCAGCTGAAGTATACAGCATTGTTTGAATTGCCATGCTTGGTTAGAAAATGTTCTATAGTGGAGTCCGGCTATTGGGCCAGGTCTTGCTGTTTTGACTGTGTGTGCTGCAGATTGTAAAGACATGATAGTGTTACTGAGGTTGCCCAATGCATCTCTAATGATGTGCCAACTTAACGAAGTAACAGCTTGAGTCACCATAGTTCTGGAGTATCCATGATAGGTTGATATCTTTGATGGATGAGTGCAGTGATAGGTGACATCAATAGGGTCTAGCAATCAATGATGCATCATGATGCGCTTTGATGCGGATGCAGCATTACCATATATGATCAAGGGCCCATCAAAATCAGTGTTAATGTGTCCGTAATGCCATGAAGTGTCAGATTTCAAGATGGGATGGATGACAAATGTACAAAGACATATTGCCATGATATAAAAGTGGTATTGCCATGTCAGCAATGGCTGGTTTGGTGAAAGTCCATCAGGTGGACTGGGTGTAGGAATTAAGGGTAATTTCATGAAATTCTGAGCATACAGAGCCTGGAGGCTCATCACCGTTAGACCATTTCTAGGTATCCCACCATGGTACTATTTCACCATCAGGATCAGCATGATAAGCAGGCACACCCATGAGGTAGTGCTGTGCACTATTGACTTTAATTATATATATACTGTTGTTTTGTCTGTGTAAACATGTATTTTTGTTCTACAATTTCTGATTTGCTTGACCTCTTTCTGCTATCCCCACTATAGAATACAACTTCCTTCTCTAGTATAACACTTAGTGTCTTATCTGATATATACTAGCTTGTGTATTATATAGAACATATGATTTAGCCTTCTCTTGTCTATTGTGGCATTCATCATATAATGGGTTTAGATACATCAATATATCAATGTTTCCAGAATAGGCAAACCAACTGGAAAGCACATTGTGACATATAACAGCTATTGTATTTAATACCTGCTTAACACATATGCACTTTTACCCCTACCTTACCTATTCTATTTTTGACAGTCACTGTTTCAATTTATTTATGGAACATTCCCAATGTCATAGCATGGCCTACCATCCCAAACACATTATTATTGCACAGTCTCCATGAGTCACATATAATCCTTTGTTTATCACCCTGTACTTGTTGATGACAGTCTGGAACAGCTGCTATAGTATTGGCATTCTTGATATACCTCAAGAAATACTGGATGATATAGTAGTGATCGCTTATACAGACTCACCTGGTGACACTTGCACTATATCAATCACCCATCACCAGTTCACTTATGCATCATAGTCTGAATTATTTTCCCACATTCATATCCATCCAGGCCATAAGCCTTGTGTTTTCATAGAAGTGTTCATGGAGTGTCCACACCTTCCATTTCACATGCAAGATGTGAACATCACAAATGTGGATCCTGGATGAGAGGGTGATCTTTGGTATCTGATAGATTCTGTCTCCCATGGGTGGCCACTTAGAGAATTGATGGTAGGACAGACAGACATCAGGGCCAGTTGACCCTTCCCATCACATGTATTTTCCATGTTTGCCATCCTCAGTTTCACAGACTATATTCAATGACACTGTTATGTTGATGTTGCTTTACTTCCCATCACATTTAGTATCCATCAACATGATGGCTGGATGCAATTACAACAAGACGTTGATGAGCCTCCAGGCTCTGTATGCTCAGAATTCATGGATTTATCCATCAACTACCCAATAATAACAGATTCAACTCCCATCTTCCTTATCCTACATTGCCACACTCAATTTAATGCCCCAACCTTCGATTATATGCTACACCCTTCAATATCCTTCAATAACCATGATATACCACGGTTATAACTCAGCAAACCATGTTAATACCCTTCCGTTCACATTTATTTGCCATATTTCCATGACTGATCATGGCAATACACCTTTCATTGATGATTGTACCCAAAATGGAGTTGCCGCATCAGTCCTAGGCACCCAAATTGACACGCCCCTTGATTTCTCGATCATAGTGACATCATTTAGACCCTGCACTCCTCCATCAAAGATATTGACCCAATACGGATACTCCAGACTGCGGTTACTCAGGCTGTTACTTTGCCAAGTCTTCACAGCAGCTTATATCCATTTATCAACCTCAGAACATGTACCATACCCTCACAGTCCACAGTTAAACAGCACCTAGCTGTTTACTCATCATTCTCCACTTCCACATGGTTTCCCATCCAGACACGGCAATACAGACAAGCTGTTATGCCTCAGCTGACAAAAACTTCTTCTATTTACTACGGATTTACTAATCCAATGACTTACAGCTTTACCAATGCTTAGATATCTTTTCTATTTATAAAACCGAACTTTTAGTATAAAAACTCGGATTCTACAGAGGAGAAAAGAGTGTTCTTTTGCTCCAGGTTATCCCCCATTGCTTGCTATAGTCTCAACGTTATTGGATGTGTTAATTACCACCAATACACGAATTCTTGCTCCGATAACTTGCTTTTGTCTTTTAATGCCGCAACATTGTTTCAATTTCACCAGATAGGATCGTTTTATCATCTTCACCTTCTACATCGTCGTCGTATCCATTGCCCACACCAGTATAGGGTATTATTGCCTCCATGAAGGCCCAACTCCGCATCATTCACCCACATCATTGTCATTGTCCCCAGTTGCTGTGCAGTATTGCCGTGACACTCAGTTATCATATTTCCATCCAGTAACTCTCCATTTCAAGCCCCCACATGTTTATTCAGTTCTCCACACATTTATTCAACTCTCCTCACGTTTAATTGATTGTCCAAACGTTTATTCGATTGCCCAAATATTTATTAGGCCAGTCTCACATTTACCAGACCGGTTTTACATTTTCTAGATCAGTTTCAAACATCTAGCATGGTTTCTTGGTATCTGTATCATACCAGATTTCATTTAATCTCATTTATCGAGATCCCCTTGGCTTACAGCCTGAGCCTCTTAGTACTCAACTGCTAAAGGGTACTACTTCCAGACTGTATAGTTGAAGTGTATACCTGTGTCTGGAGGAATTGACCACACAGAGGTGCACTGAACCACTTGCACAAACACATAGCCTTGATTACTGTGATTGCACACATATTTCCTTAGCTCTCTCAGAGTTTTTGGTGTTGCCATTGCCATGGAAGTCTAGGCTCAACACTGTGCACTCATAAATTCATGGACCTGTAATAATTGAACTACATTTCACACCCCTTCCAAACTTTCATATCAAGCACAGTCATGATCTTCAGGCACCTTGATCATGAATACCATCAAACCCCTTCTGGATCTGCATCACAGCCCCTTCTGATCATTTGGAATAGCTGCAGATGACTTGCATTCCATTACACAGTTCAAAGGACCAGTCAGCAAACTTAATAATTCGCTATAGTCAGCCACAGTCAAATCCTTACCAAGGCTGTTTAATTTGCACAGTTATGGCTTATAAAGTTCGCTTGGTACAAGGATTGCTCAGAAGTAACAGCTACTTGCACAGCAATGCACAGTTGCACAGTTACTAGAGTTATAAAGCTGCTGACTGATTCCAACACAGCAGTAGTAAAGGGAGGTTAATAATACTCTATTCCACAGTAAATAGTTTGCTTGTGTTGTGAATCAACCAGGCAAGGACCAATGTAGCTTACATACAAGTATTTCTCAAGTAGTATAAAGGTAGCTAAGTAAAAAGTTGTTAGAAGGAGATCCCAAGAGACACCTAGAGAATAAGATTGTGAACTTGTTCCTTGTGTTCCACATCTCTTACATCTGATACACACACCCAAAGTTTTAGTTCTCTACTGTTCATTAGAGAATAACAATTAGTGAACTTCCCTTCACTAAAAGTTACCTATAACTTTGCATGCTTGCCTCTTGTCCAAAAACCTCACTAGGAAACCTTTATTGGTTACCCTTGTGTGGCATTCTCGACATCAAAGTTCGCTTGCATACCTGTGCACTTCAAAGAGCAATCTGCAGCTAGGATTGAAGCCCTTTAGCCACTAACACCCTTGTACAACCATTTCCGAACCTAGGAAACAACATCACTTAACTCTTATTGAGTTAGACACCTTGGACCGTTAGCTACCTTTCCAATAGAAGGAAAAGTTTGTGATGGCTCCCCTTTTGAAGCCAACTCAAGATTGATACCAACTAGCTTGATATTAGGATCTGTAAACCTATATCTTGCTTGCATGTACTTTTCTTGGACAAAACTTCACTACCACTTGGAACCAGAGCTTCATAAGTTCACATAGAGCTTACTGACTGAAGCTACAGACAGATTTCCAAACCAAAACTTCACACCACATATAGGTTGCCCCCACTCAGCATACACCCGTGTTTACACATCACTTCCCTTCCAGGAAACTTTGCATACATAACTTAAGCCTCTCTAGACCATTAGGGACTCATAACAACTGTAGCAAAAGTTTGCTACAATCCTAGGAAGCTATAGTCACTGCACAGAGGTGCAAGACTAGACTCGCTAGAACCTGCCTTCATATTAGCTGCTTGATAGCACTTGCCATTATAGGTCTTGTGTTTTCTGCCCACAGGAGTCTTTAGGTTCATCAATGTGTTTGGCCATGAAAGAAGCACCTATAATATGTGTTGACATGTGTTCTAGCATACATTTGTTCTTGCACCAAGGTTGATTGGGCAATCAAGGACCATTTCAGAGGATCACAGTGTGGTCATCTATTGCATGTTTATTATCAAGGATAAACAACCTTGTCCTCTGTCTGGATGCCATGCTCATCCTGCAAGTCCAGGAAATTATAAGCAGAGCTTGTTGTCATATTCATACCTTGGATTTACTTTTGGTGTATGGTATGTGTTTTCCCATATCATACATGCATATCTGAAAGGATCACACAATTAGATTATTGCATTGAGAGACATGTAGCCCCACACATTGACCTCAGCATGTGCACTGTACTCCATACTGTTGTGCTTGCAGAGAGCAATTGTTATGTGAACTTTTTCACTACCATATTGGAGTCAATTCCAGTGTGTACATCTGTGGAGACTATCACATTAAGTGTCACATTGCTATCTGCTGCATTTTGTTGCACAGATTGGAAGAAATTACAAGAGGTAATCATGTGCCTTATATCAAGTGGAATAATGAGGGTCAACATGTGGGTCATTATATTTCCAGATACCCTTACATCTAGCATGGATCTGCATCCCATGATAATGTTTGCCAGGATATGTGGCCTTTTAGAACCTTATGCCATTGTATCCCTTCATACCATACCTTATCAATAAAATTGATGTGCTTTTCTGGTTTAAACTCATGTTATAGTGATCTGAGATGATTGGATCTCCCTGGCAGGTATTTAGCCTGATGGTACGCTGTACTTCCCACATTGTGAATGAACCCTGTTGCTCAGGTTAGATGTAGTTTATTCAATGTCAGTGCCTTGCTTACTCACTGACTATGTTCATCAGGAACCCATCATTCTACAAACTGCCCTCTGCCAGGATATCATCAAAGTTATAGTCAAACTTGCATTGACAGATTTAGGGGATGCAATGTCGAATGCTCAATCATTCACTCTGGTTCACTCTTCTTTCTTGTATACAGCATGGAGGTCCTGTTTGCAAGCATAGGCATTAACATAATCCACACACTGTTGAGATGGATTTGGTTTGTCTCTAAATATTCCCATCTCTGCATATTCATTTCAGGTCTATTATTACATAGGATGGAATTGACCATATTATACACTGTCCCTTCCCTCATTGCATGCCTATGACATCACAGGACCTGGTTGCAAAATCTAGAGGTCAATAATATCAACATAGACCAGTTGCTACAAGTTACCACACCTTAGCAGATATTTTGCATAGTTGCTTGTCAATATACCAACATGCACTCTACTACCATGAATCACTTTATCCAGGCATTTAGAGGATTGGAAGCCCTTTATCTTGGATTGACTGGGATGCCACTAGTCAATGCAGTCATTGCTGTTCCCATGTGGATAGAATCCAAGGAAGAATATCCTGCCATAGGCAAATTCATTTATTCACCCAACTCTCCTACAGAAATTCTCCCTCATCTGCTAGATGCCACATGCAGTACCACAACTGCATTCTCTCAATTGAATGTCATACATATAAAGATCTAACCCAATGATAAATATTTTCTACAAGACATTGTAATGAGATCTGGGGCATACTTGCAGGAACTCAAGGTTAAATGGGTAGATGGTATATCATATGTCACAATATGAAGACACTCAAAATCAATATACCTTATTTTATGTTTAGAAATGAGTCCTTCCTTTAGGCACCTGGATCTCTCCAGGTGCATGACACTTGAACATGTTTGTTTAGATGTCGAACAATTGACCTTGGGCATGTTATTGAACAACTTGAACACACTCCCTCACCAAGACTGGCTGTTAAATTTGACTATACAGCTCCAATATAATTGTGATCCCACTTTACCCATAAAAACTATGATAACATTGGCAAAGCATCTGTCTGATGGCTGTTTTGTTGGCATGAGCAGGACATGCTGCATAGATTATTATGCCATCAGTCTGCTATACAGGATGGATCTAGCAGTTATTTCTTGGAAATTCCATTCAGTCTTGGAACATCATAAGTATCCTTTTGTTGTACATATAAGAGAAGTGTTATGGGGAGAGGAATGGAATGTGATTGAGTTGTAATTGAGCTAATTTTAGAACAAGTCATGTGATAGTCTTGGTTCCTGTAATGATGTACTACTTGCCAACCCTCTTTATCTCTCTCTTCCTCTTGTTTTTTCTTTTTCTTTTTCTGCTGTTACTTAGTTTTCCATGATAACAGTCTAAACTAGACCTAAAGCATATGTATCTATTTTGTTCGATGTAATATGGGCTGATGCTATCCTATCTGTTCTCACCTTTTTCCAGATGTAAACCCTTACTAGCATCTAAAAAGTAATATTCCTATGGTGAAGCCTGCATACAAAGAGCAACATGGTGAGTATAGAATCAGAAACACAAGATGTTGACCTTCCCAAGTCCTACTATCTGCTCCCCGACTGATACAGGCACTCAATCAAGTGGTGTTGCTCTCGAGATTGCCAGGTATGTATTGATGCCTCATTCTGTGATATGCATGTGATGAACCCATTCATAGTCATGAAGGCATTTTGATGTCTTCTGATGAAAATAGGCCTATATTGTCCTCTGGACATATAATCTTCCCAAATGATGTAACTACCCTATGTTTGCTAGTAGGAATATTTCTGATAGAATGAAATGTAGCCATTCCTCCCCATCTTCTCTGGGCATATCATCATCACTATCAGGTTTCCAGGTGATCAAGTCAGGTTCTGCCAGGTACCTAGTATCACTTTATCAGGTGTTACTATGGTCAACCTTGCAACTCTCATCCAGCCACTTATGTATATCAACACCATCAACTGGGCACCTGTATCAGCTATCATCAGGGAGATTTTCAGTATTGTTAAGGTGCTGTCTTGCCAATACATCACCCACCAGTTGGTACTCAGGCAGGGGCTATCTTAATTCCCAATGGTAGTCATCAAGCATAATACTATTGATCCTCACTATTTTATTGACATTGACTCTTCCAATTCTCAGAAGGTGGCTGATTTGTTAGATTTTAACAGCCTGAATGGATATTAAGCAATAGTATTTATTCACTATGACTTTTCATCCTTTCTTAGAAGTGTTGATTATGCAGCATATATAAACACTGCACAATATATATGGCACCCACAAATCCTCATTTTATTTGTTATGCAAACCATTGTTTCCTGTGAAATCTACATGGCACCATTGGCTGATACCATGCATCATGAAATTGGCCCTGGTCAGTATGTGTGTCCATTCAAATGTGTCTACTGTCTCTAATCAGTTTCACAGATGACAACAGACAATCCACAGCTGTCAACTACAAATGGTACATTATATTTCCCATTCACCATGATAATGTAAGCACCTAGATATCCATACATATAACATGCTACATCTAACTGGCCCAATAGCTATAGTCATTATATGTTGTGATATGGGGGATCAGTTCATCTTCCATATATACACATGCTGTGTCGAGCCAGTAGTATTGTGCTTGGCTGAGCTCTGCAAATGCATGAGGATATACACTACAGTACCTACTTATATACTAAAAGACTATCTACTAGAATGTTCCATACTTTTCCTACATCTTCTTCCTTAATCAGCATCTTAGGCATGATGCTGGATTGCCATATTCCAACATTATATAAACAAGCTCTGGCATCTTTTTGGACTGTGGATGAAGTCAATTTAATGAATGACATTCACCATTGGGATAAACATCTGACTGCTGGAGAGAAGGCACTGTTGTCGACAGTTCTAGCCTTCTTCACCTCTTCTGATGCTATTGTCAATGATAATCTGGTCACTAGGTTTTACACTGATATGTCCATACCTGAAGCACACTTTTTTACAGTTTCCAAGCCATGATAGAGAATGTACACTTGGAAATGTACTCTCTCCTCATTGACACTTATATTTGGGACCAAGATGAGAAGAGATGCTTGTTCCAGGCAATCAAACATATGCCATGTGTAGAACAAAAGGCCTGAGGATGTGCTTGGTAATGGCGAGTGGCAAACAGACTAGTGGCTGGCAATGAACACCAACAACACTAAACCTATCACTAACTCTATACTAATCACCAATATATTGAATTTGGGTGTTTCAAGTATGATAGAAGCACTCTGCAGACTTCAATAATCAAGGAAAGTCATTTAAAGATATTTTATTCATTACTAGTGAGTGATACAAAAGTACTACTTGCACTAGCAGGGTGGGTAAGACACAATTGAGTAAAAGTGACTTTGTTGAGCTTCTGTGCTCATTGGAACTGGGATTGCTCTGAAACTAGTGGCTCTCTTGGCCCTGTACTGCTCCTCACAAGTGATAGACACTTGACTAGTTGCATTCTTAGCAAACTAGTGGTGCTCTGGGCCTAAGAATAAACTATACTGCTTCCTACAAGCAATAAACACTTGACTAGTTGCACTCTAGGCAAACTAGTGACACTCTTGGCCTAGGAATAATACTTTATACTCCGAGAACTCTCTTGAACTAACTTCAAAACACTCTCGGCCTTCAACAGGACACAATAGTAGACTCAAAGGGGTTTTTATTCATTCAATACTGGGGTAACTCCATGACTAGCCATCATTTCATCGAGGTTAAGCACAAAATCCTTTAATTGGGGGCACTAGGTACTGACTAGTATGTCACAATCTTGGGGTAGGCTTGCCTCCCACATGAGGTGCCTACTCTACTACTTATATACAAACAGAAAAAGGTATGATAACTGAAAATAGCTATACTAGAGGGATACTATTGATAAGGATTTTTTGGCTAGTCACAAGTATTGGTGCATAATCATGCAATAGTTGGTCTAGAATGCTTTGTTGCTGACTAGTGGGCCTAGGAACTCTGTTGGAGGTCTGTTTCCCATGCCCTCAACCCAGCCATGCTCCACTAGTGTCAAGGATAATTAATGCACTGGTCAGTCATACCTGTAGCAGTCACTGATTGTGATTGGGAGCACAGCCCAGCTATACTAGTGCCAATTGTCTGAGATCTGTCATCCACTAGTCGGCTCTATGTGCAATCCCAACTATCACTAATCAATTCTAAGTCCCATTTAAGATCATTGCATGACTAGTGATTCTGACTTAGGTGTTCTCGCCTTAGCTGATGGAGCTTCTTGGTGTTTGTGTCCTCTGCCTCTGGTTTGGTATGCTAGTGGCAAGACTCACCCACTAGTGACCATACATTGTGTAGGTCCACTAGTTTTAAGTCACTAGTATTGGCTAGCAGATAGAATTGATCCACTAGCAGTATCATGTCTAAGTCCTAGCATTACTAGTAGCCATTTGCACTGACTATCAGCTCAAAGCCTCTGCTATAGTCCTCATAATCCCACTAGTATCAGGTAGATATGCAATAGTATTGATATAAAATCACAAAATCTAGGTGTGAACACATAGACTGTGTATCATTGATGGGCACTCCAATGGACCTCAGCATCTGCTCCTTTCCCTGTATGACTCATAGCATTTGCCATCATAGAAGGTATTTTCTTCTCGGGAAGCTTCGCCATCATATTCTAGTTCAAGAGTAGAGGACTTATGCCAGGCCTGGCATTCTCTGATGAACTTATATCACACGATGAAGGCTTGCACACTACATTTGCTTGCACATTGTATAAAGAGCTCAGGGAATGAGTCCACTCATCCACTGTTTATTCTTTGATTCAGGAGGCTGTCAATGTTAAACATCAATTCTGGGACAGTGAGTAATCAACACCTCTTTACTCCATAATCTGGTTATGTATTTATTGTCACATCAGGCACATTTGATGGCCTCTTGTTAGGAATGGGACCAAAAGTCATGAAGCAATACATTGAGTTCATAGCCAATCACCTGCTTAATGCATTGGGTTATGACAAGTTTTTCAAAAGTGTCAATCCATTCGATTTTATGGAGCTTATTTCCCTCAAAGGGAAAACAAATTTTTTTGAGCAGCATGTTGGGGAATATTCCAAAGTGTTTGTCAGACATCTGACAGATAGTAGATCCTTGTGAGTGAGCATTTTCCTGCAGTGCACCTGTGCTTATTGTGTTTTGGCTGTGTAAGCAATACTGATTTCGACTTCTAGCCAGAAATAAACTAGTATGATGTTGATGGGAACATATTATATGAAACCTTAATATATATGCAGCTTAACCACTAAGTTTGTGCCTGATTCCCACTTGCTTCTGTACCTCTACATGGACATTCCAAGTGTCATCAAAATTCTGATTGACAGCCCCCCTATGCTACATTTGAAGCTTGATCTTAAACCAACTACCTCCCAATTCACCATAGAGCAGTTGACTATTTATACAAAACAGTTGACCAGGAAGCAACACAATACCTTGAAGCCTGATGGGTGTGCCTTGCATGATGTACAGGTTGGTGCTTTCTCAATTTGTGACACTGTGTGCTCATATGTGTACAGATTGTATTCAGGAAACTTCTAACAGAAACAGCTAGTGAATGGATATTTTGGAGAGGGAAAATCTTTTAGATAATATGGATGTAGGTGGCTTTTATTAATCTGAGTTTATGTGATTGGCTGATAGGCTGTGCCACAGGATTCATCTGATAAAGGAGAGAATGGCATTGCACAGGCATGTCCTATGTCAGACATTGTGCGATAGCCTTTTTTGGGATTTTGAGTGAATAAAATCGTTATATTTCCAAAATCGGGATAGAGACAATAAATGATATTTTAATAAAAGAGTCCGGGAATTTAATGGGAGGATGATATCACCTTGAGAATATAAAAGAGCAATAAAAGACTGACTATACCCCTCTAAGAAGGGATCTTTAAATCACTATTGAAATATTCCCAATTTGGCATTTAATCAATTGTTCCAGAGGCGATGAGCCCTTAAAAGACCAAGTTTTAGGATATTATTTTCCATGAGCAAACCCTTTTTTACGTATTTAATAGTGGCACCATCGCGCCAAGGGAGAAATTATAAGATGATTTTTTGATATATTTTAATGTCCAGATAGAGGATTTTGGGATGACAAAATATTTGGCACTTTCTGAATTGAAATCTTGACAAGGTCTAGATTCACAGTCATATTGCTGAGCTAATAGTCAATTTGCACTGTGATTATGTAAGCAGATGAACTCAAACAAATTAAACAAGGTGTTACAACATAGGTTCAAACCAGCAAACCAGTACAATGATGGTACATAAATACAAATACAGACACAATATAACCAATACACTAAGAGGCCTTAAACATATATGTCCACTGGATTATTATAATACAAACTGAGCTATGACTGGCAGACAACTTAGATGTCAATTCTTTTCTCTTTGGCAAGACAGTTGTGGATGTGGTCACAACAAACATCATATTGAGCAATACTATGAATATGTCTAAAAGCTACTTATACTAACTGATGTTTGCTGCACTATACTCCAAATCCTCCTCAATGCTTTCATCCAAATCCACATTATCTGCATTACTCTTGGCCACAACGAGAGAACTGGAATTCTTGATATTCTGTTTATTACCACCCCTAGTGCGAAGCTGACAGCCACCTGGAGCTTTTGGCACAGTAGCAACACTATCGCTAGGTGCTCTGACAGATGTTCCTGCACCATGACCTTTAGTGCTGCCTTGATTTGCCTCGCCTTGCCCAGAAGTAGTCTTCTTACTGCCTTGACCTTGACCTTGACCTCTGGCAGGCTTTGTGATGGTCCCTGGAGCAGGTGGTCCCATGGAGACAACTGTGATCCCGTCGCCAGGAGCCTGATCGACATTGCTGTTCTGAATGGCAGTGGGAATAACAGTAGATTGTTCATCGTCAGATACATCCACATAGGTGGGTTCAGAAGAAATGGGGACAGCGGCATCTTTGGCCTGTGGCAGTGGCATCAATGTGGCCAATGGCATCAATGTCACTGACAAATTCTCCTCATCAATGGAGGTGTCCACCTCGGTTTCATGATCAAGCTCTGGTTGCTGCAGAGCACACAGTATATCTTCTTCAACATCCAAATCATCTGACTCCTTCCCAGCATCAGCCATGAAGCCCAAGTGATTTTTCTTGGACGAAAAGAGATTTTGATTGAAATACTCGAATGTTTTGATGGTTGATTTGAACGTGAGAGTCGATTCAATCATCTGTATGTAAAATTCATAGTCTCTCTCATAGGGAATGTAGGTTTTATTGTCTTGTGTCATAAAGCTAGTGTCATGGGAAAGTAAATATCATGCCTAGATGCAGATGTTAATAAGTGCTGCTGGGTGATACTGGAGAGACGAGAGCTCACCACAGTAGCTGCAGAAGCAATGGCACCAGCTGAGATAGTAGTTGCTTCCCAGAGGTCCCCATTGGTAGTCTTCATTGTCTTATTGGATTGGAGTGATGACTGGCCATGTAAAGTGACACTGAGAAGCTGGAATACATTATTGATATGTGTACTTGTATAAGGAGAATGTTATCATACCTTGACCAAAGCTGGAGCTTGGAAAATATTGGAATGGGCCTTGCCCCCTTGGCCAACAGGATAGAAAATCTTGGGGCACTGAGCATATCGCTCCTTCTTCTTGTTGTATCCCAAAAGGTGCAAGCAGAGCTCATCACCAATGTGATTGTATTTGGAGTTGAAGGTGGTGTGAGGGATAGGGATATCATTGAAGATATCAGTTGCCGACTGTTTTCCAAAGTAAACAAAGTTTGCCCTTGCCGACTTTGCCACCGTTTTCATCTGACATTGCATTAATACTTTACAATAACAAACTTCCAGAAATAAATGTACCATCTCTCTTATATCTTGATAATCATACTCCAGCATTTTATGAAAATTTGCAGGAATGCACTTGTAAAGAGCTGCAACGATTCGTAGGAGAGAAATTCTTTCCTCCGCTTGTCGCTTTTGGCTTTTGAAGGCGGTTCCCATATCCTTCCTTTTGTTGTCATCCATCTGATCGAGGCGATCGAGTTCCTCACGAATGTGAGCCAGTTCTTCAGTAGCTTTTTTCTGTGAATAACTGAAAACATGTTTCTTCTCTCAAAATAGGTTACAGAAGATCGTAAGAGACTTTGCACAGTGCTGAAGCTTCTTGACGTCTTTGACTGAGAGAAGGTTCTTTTGGTCATCTGCATCCGATGCTGTTGGTGTTAGACCTGAACTTCACGTGACTATAGATGGGTCTAGACTTCGGCTGTCTCGTGTTCGGACAATCACCGGAGAATGACCTTAGTGTCTTTAGCTCAGCGAAGAAGGACTAAGTTCTTAGTCAAGTTCTGGTGGTGAGAGTAAAGTATGGTATGGATAAACTTTAGCTCGAAGCTGGGGATATACAGCGAGAGCTACACTACTTATATAGGAAAACTGAGGGGCTAAGAATAGAGCGACAACCGTGGTTATCATGTGGAAACAACGAGAGAATGACGAGGTAGTCAGGTGATAGTTGGGAGCTGTAGTACCATCGTTGAGAACATCCATTATGGTTGTGGTAACTGTTAATAAGCGCTTGGAGATAAGATAAGATAAAAGGAAAAATCGTAACATTACCCCCTTGTTAAGACAATCGTCCCAATTGTCATGGTTCGTCCTCAGGGGCGTCAAGTTGTCGTGAGAGTTCATTACTCCAATATTCTTCTATAAGGTCCTTCCATAGGTCGTCGTCGGGGTCTTTAACCCACTTCTGGAGTCCGTCCTGTCATTGGGCCTTATAGTATATGATACCGTCGTGGTATTCATGATCGAGGATCATGGTAACAGCTGTTGTGGGGTCCTTGGTTACGATTTTGGCTATGTCGATCTGTCCTGCTTGTTGGATTCCTGAGCATTTCCCATCTCTGTGTCTCGTACCCACGAGTTGTGTTCTTGGGTCCATCCTTTCCACTTGACCAAGTAATCCACCGCATATTGTGTCTTTTGCCCCCTCTTTCCTCTGATTTTGCAGGTTCGGGAATCGAGCACTTCCTCTACCTCATATTGTTCCTCATCGTCGACGAGGTCAGGTGGAGGTGGCAGCGGGTTCTTCTGGTTTGGGAAAGAGGGGGACGTATATGGAGATAGAAGTTTCTCATTGAAACGTGGGTGTATCTTCCAATGAGGTGGGAGTTCTAGTTTGTATGCGGATGCTCCGGACTTTTTGAGGACTACGAAGGGTCCCACTCGTTTGTCATCGAGTTTTTTCTTGGGCCGTGGTAGGTGGAGGTTCGTGGCGTCAAGCCAGACCTTGTCTCCGATTTTATACTTGGTTGTGGGACGTTTCCTTTTGTCGTATTGGACTTTCATTTGTTCCGCTGCCTTTTGCAGGGCTGTTTGGGTTTGCTTGTGGACTTCTGCCATGGTCATGGTGAATGTTCCAGCGGCCGGGTTTAGGAAGGGGGAGGTTTGAACAGAGTTGGGTACAAGACGTGGGTTGCAGCCATACAGTACCATGAATGGGCTTTTACCGGTGGCCGAGTGAGTTCAGTTGTTGTGGGCGAACTCTGCCATTGGCAACCAGTCACTCCAGTCGTCTTGCCAGTAGGAGACAAAGAGGTGAAGGTATCCTTCGAGCTCTTGGTTGACTCTCTCGGTTTGTCCATCGGTCTGAGGGTGAAAGGTGGTGGAGGCGTTCGGTGTGATGTTCAGGATTCGGTATAGATCCTTCATGAAGGTTGAAATGAACTGAGGGCCACGATCGGAGATGACAACCGAGGGCATGCCATGCTTTGCATATATGTGGTCTCAGAGTATCTTGGCCCATCCTTTGGCCAAGAGTTCAATATTACAGGGGACCGGGATAATGGCTTTGGAGAATCGATCTACAATGACCAGAAGGGCATCGTAGCCTTTGGATTCAGGTAGTCCGGTGACCATGTCGACCGATATGTGGGTCCATGGCTCAGACGGGATTGCATTTGGATGAAGGGGTGTGGCTTTTGCTTGGGTGCTTGTCTTGGCTTGTTGGCAAGCTTCGCAGCCTTTGACGTACAGTTCTACATCCTTCTTGAGCTTTGGCCACCAGTATTCTCATTGGACCAGTTCCTTGGTCTTTTCGATGCCTGGGTGGCCAGCGGTGATGTGGTCATGACTCTGGGCGATGATCTCACCTCGAAGGGCATGGTCTTTTGGAACGTAGATTCATCCATCGTAGAATAGGAGTCCGTCCTTCTGGGTGATCCCTCGTTCATGGTTGAGGGAGTTTGCAATCCCTTGGTCCCAGTCTTCCTTTCGTCGGAGCGCTTTTTGGACTCTGGAGTGTACTTCCGCGGTGGTGGGCATAATGAGGGCCCTGAAGTGTTCTGGCTGGAGGACCATGACATCGTCGTTGTCGTCTTTGCCTTGGTCATGGTTGTCTCGCCAGGAGAGGAGGTCGGCTTTTTTGTTGGCGACACCGGGTTGATGGTGGAGGGTGAAGTGGTACTCCGCTAGCTCAGTGACCCAGCGTGCTTGGCATCTGTTCAATTTTTGGGGCTTTCGGAAATACTGGAGGTTTTGGTGATCCATCCAGATTTCCACATCCTTGGTGGTGCCCATGAGGTAGTGTCGCCATTCGGACAACGCAAGCATGATGGCGAGCAGTTCCTTGTCGTAGATTTTGTAGTTTCGTTCTGTTACTGTGAGGGCTTTGGACATGAATGCTACTGGTTGCCATTTCCCTTCCTGCTGCTGGCTGAGGACAGCGCCAATAGCTCCGTCACTCGAGTCAGCTTCCACTTTGAAATGGTCTTTCTCTGTCAGTATGGCGAGCACAACGTCCTCTGCCATTTGCTTCTTTAGCTGTTGGAATGCCTGATTCTGGGCGGTTCCCCATGTCCATTCTGCTTTTCCGGTGAGTTGGGTGAGCGGTCAGACAATCTTTGAATAATCGCAGATGAATTTTCGATAGAAATTTGTGAATCCAAGGAATGACTGTAGCTCCTTCTTTTTGGTAGGCGTGGGCCATTCAGTGATTCCTGCAACTTTGACCTGGTCCATTCGTACCACGTTTTCACTGATGATTACTCCCAGATACTCGGTTTCCAATACTTCGAACTCGCACTTCTCCACCTTAAGGAACAACTTGTTCTCTCGAAGGCGTTGGAGTACATGTCATACGATTCATCAATGTTCATCGAGACCTTTAGTGAAGATGAGGATGTCATCGAGGTAGATGGTGACCTTGCCCTCAGCGATTAGGTCCTTGAATATATTGTTCATCATCCACTGGAAGGTGGCCAGGGAGTTTGTGAGGCCAAAGAACATTACTGTGGGTTCGAAGAGCCCTCGGTTCATTCTGAAGGCAGCCTTCTCCTCATCTCCTTCCTTGATCCGGACGTTGTTGTATCCCCAAGAAACGTCGAGTTTGGTGAAATACTTGGCACCTTGGAGTTTGTCGATGAGTTCAGAAATGAGTGGAAGTGGGTATCGGTTCTTGATCGTCATTTCGTTCAGCTTTTGGTAGTCTTGGACGGGGCGGAGTGAACCGTCCTTCTTTTTTACAGAAGAAGGGAGATGCGAAGGGAGACTTGGAAGAGTGAATTCACCCTGATTCCAAGTTCTCGTCTAGGAACTTGTCCAGTTGTTCCAGTTCATTCCGGTTCAAGGGGTAAACCTTGCAGTCGAGCGTGGATTTGGCATTTGGGATGAGCTCGATGGCATGGTCCCACTGTTTTCGTTCGGGAAGGTCGTTGAAGTTTTCTTTCGAAAACAAGTCGCGGTATGAGCGATAATGCTCAGGTACCATTTCTTCAAATGTTTTCTTTGGCTTGTCCATATGGGCCTGGGCCGCTAAATCATTTGCGTGGTGTACCGTGCAAATGACGAGTTCCTCTTGCATGTTGACGGCAAGGATGGTTTCTCCTTCTTCCAGCTCTTCATCCCATCTGTCGTTGGGGTCTGCGTCGGGGAGTGGGAACGGGTTCTTCATGCATTGGCAGCGACCGAAGAGGATTGTGCCCGTCTTCCAGTTGATAACTGGATTGTGGCATTTGAGCCAGTCATGGCCGAGGTAGAGATCCTTTGAGCCGAGGTCAGTGACAGCTAAGTTGATTCGTTCGCTGTGGCCCCTGATAGTAATGCGGAGCTCCACAAATTCGGTGATGTTTCCCGCCTTGTTTCTGGTTCCATCGGTGTTGTAGATGGGGATGGGAGCAGCGGCTTTCCTTGTGTTGAGCTGGTGGTCCTGGACATAGGAGCGATTTATGGAGCTGCCCATACAGCCACTATCTACGAGTGTGCGGGCGGTCAAGATCTGGTTGTTCATGGTGGTTTCGAGCTGGACGTCGAGCATGAAGTCTCGTCCAGTCGACTTGGTACCTCGGATGTAGTGGATTGGCTGTTGGAGCTCATATAACTCTTCCAATGCGGGCTCACCTCCTTGCTTTAGTCCATTGATCAGGTCGCCGACGATCTTGCTGACTCAATCCTGATGGACCCAGCAGTGGAGGGTGGCCTTGGCTTCACTGTCAGTGCGGGCTTCACAGATGGCACAAAGGGTCCATTCGGCCCCAAAGGGTTTGAGCCAGCAGTCGGGGGAAGGAGTCGGGGGGGTCTGGTATGGAAGGGGGGACTCCCCAATGGGGTAATACTTGGCATCGGCCTTCTCCTGGGCAGCGCTTTCCTTTCACTGCTTTGCCCACCATTGTTGGTATGCTGTGTCGTCTTCTTCTTCGGGGACCTCTATCATGGTAATGGCCTACCCCCTTTTTACCGCCTGGGCGCTAGCGGGTCCAGGTCCTGCAGCTTTCTTGGCATCCTTGGTCGGTCGTGCATCTTCATCGGGGTTGGATGAAGGAACGGTGATAAGTTGCCTACTTCTGGTCTGAACGCCAGGGCTAACCCTTCGAGGGTCGGGGGGCTGGTCCGTGAATGTCATGTTCTTGTCGCATGAACCGTGACTGCCATTACCTACTGGCACCAGCAGTCGGGTAGGGTTGGGCTTTGCTCCTTTGCCGCTTCCGACTCGGTGGTTCATTTGTTTCTCTAATCCGACCCTGCTGCTGTCTTTCCCTTTAGATGGGTCGGATGGTCGTGGGGGCCCAGGGCTAGGGAGTCCTGCTTGAGTCTTCTGGGAACCTGTACCCGTGGTTCCTGCTTCATAGGGCTACTTTCCAGAGCCTTTCCCCATGAGGGTATTCAAGCTCTGTTTAGCCAGTCCCGCAGAGGCGTTTCCCCTGGGGGTTCACATGTGGGCAGTTCCCGTATTAGGGGTTCTGGCAAGTTTGGTGGGAGGCTCTTTGCCAACTCTGAAGAGTCTTTTCCCTGTTTGGCATCAGAGGAGTCATCCTCTTCAGCGCTTGAGTCCGGGGTGTCCAGTTGTGCTAGGACGGCGTATCGGTTCGATTCTTGGTGTACTGGTTTGCTAGTCATGCTGGGGACGTTAAAAGCAGTGGAAATGGGTATATTCGAATGCGCAATAGGTAAAACACGAGATGTAACTAAAGAAATATCATAAGCCCCACCAGGAGGACAGGGAAGTGCACCAGTATGAGAGGAGGAGGTCGTCGAAGGGGAATCGAGCCCTTGACGACCTAATCTTTTACCTCCTCTATCTTTGACCCGGTCTCCGGTTCGGGTTTCTCCTGCTCGACGACTACCAATGAGTGAATGTCCTTGTATTCCCTCCTCTTCGGGCAGTCCTTCAACATGTGCCCTTTCTCCTTGCACCAGTAACATCTTCCCTCCCTTCACAAGACATCTATGTCCATTGCTTGCCCTTGTCCCCTGTGAGTGGTCCATCTCCCGGTTCCTGCGTCTCTGCTGGTGGCCTTGGCCTGTCCTGACTGCTTGGCCGGCATCAAACTTGTGGCCCCAGCTGTTTTGCTGGGGCTGTGGTTCTGGTTCGACGGTCCAGGCTTATTGCCTTGTTGGTGGTCGGGTCATCGTTCATCGGGGCATCCAAGGGTCTGTTCAAAGATTGTTTGTTTGGTGCGATTGATGTAGAGCTTGCAGACACGCTCCTTCCATTTGGGATAAGTTTTGGGGGTGCGAATACCTTGGTTGGCGATGGTCTTGGCATAGCTTTGTGGGATTCCCCATCTAACAGCCTGGACCATTTTTCCTCTCTCCCCCTCATCATGTCGGAGTCCTGCCAACTTGGTCTGGATTTCTATGGCCTGGAAGAAATCGTTGGCGTTCCCGTTGCCCATTCGTATCTCGTTCATCCTCTTCTCATGCTGTTGCTCGATGGCGGGGTCCGAGAATTGGTGGCGGATGAGGTCGCAGTATCCATTCCAACTTGGATACCGGACTCATTGGGCATTGGCGTCGTAGAAGTCGGGCCTTCGGTACACCCACCAGTCCTTGGTGGGGCCTTTTAACAAGGAGGAGGCTCGTTGGATCTTGATTGAGGAGTATGGGAAATAGACCTTGAAGGAGGCGAAATACGAGTCGCAGTCCCCTAGGTAGCACTCAATGTCGTCATGGGCCCCGGCGAACTTGTCCAGGAGCTCGTGCATTGTTGGTCACACCTGGAGGAACGGTTCTTGGATTGCCGTGGTCCTGAACGGCGGTGCGAAAGGTGGTTGGCCTGGTATTTGGGGTGGTTTTGGTAGTGACCACCTGTCACTCTCGCCACTGGATGAGGATGAGGGCGGTTTGTACTTCGCCAGCATACTGTCCATGTCGTTGAGCCGCTTGGCCAGGTCGAAGCAAGCGGTTCTCCAGTGGGTGACTTCACTGGCTAGGGATTCGAGGGTTGGAGGCGTTTGTAGCAGGGGTGCAGTCGGTGGTTGGGCATCTCCAGGCTGGTCAGGCTCGGGGTCTACGTCTATATTTGATCCTGCCCCTGCGAGGAGGTGGCTTGTGCCTGGTTCATGATAGCCATGATGCCGTCGTCAGCTTCTCAGCTGGGGAATTCATGGGGGTGGGGAATCCAGTAGTGGTTTGGGGTATTGGTCATCTTCTAGCATGTAAGGGCCATACTGAGAGGAATATGTATTGGGGCCATACTGCTCAGCCCCGCTGAACGTTTCTGCATCGTAGGTAAAAGTATCAAAATTATTCCAGGGCATCCCTAGCCCTGGATTCAGCGCACTCCTGCTCATATCATCGGGTGAGTATGAGGAGAATAACTCCCAGCTCTCTCTCCTCTTCCCTTGTCCTTTCTCAGATTCCATAGATTCGATGGCCAGTGGATGTTGGGTAGACTTGTCGGTTAAGGTTGGCATGTATGTGGGCTCAAATGGTGTCGTTCCTCCCCCTTCAAGGAATGTTGTCCCCTCGATTGATGGCCAGCCACTTGTCCATGTCTGGGCAAATGGGTGAGTGCCAGCCACCTCAGTTTTCAAGGTCGTCGTGCTGTAGTTCCCATGCGGCAGACTGGGCGGGCCCAAGTATGTCTCTGTCAATTTGTGAGAGAGCCGGCCAGTCATAGTCCGCACTTCATGGGTTGAAGGGGTCATCAGGGTTGCTGTGAAGGAGGAAGAGGTTGTCAAGCTCATCGTTTTCGGGAGCGGGGGAGGGAGTGCGAGGGGGGGTGGCGGGCTGTGGTTCGAGGGGGATTGCTTCCCGCTCGGGGGTGTGTAGAATGATGGGGAGGACAGGCCTTCGCTCGTCGGCATGGGGCTCTTCCTCGGGGTCGGGGTGTACCGTTTCTTCGTCCTCCTCTTCGTCCTCCGGAAACTGCTCGAAGGCTCCTCAGAGCTCCCACTCGTTTCCAACGACTCTGATTTGGAATCCCTCGAGGCTGACAGGTCTCTCGGGGAGAGCAGGCTCAACATAGGCGGGTGGGATACTTGCCTCATATCTCCCGAGAAGGTACCGGCTGAGGTCGTAGGCCTCCTGGGCAGTTGGGGGCCTGTCCATGATGATCTCTGGTGCTGGAAAGGGTTCATCCAGGGGGATGGATTCGAGGGTGTCGTGGTCTGGAGAAGGGGTTCGAGAGGCTCCCCTTGGTTGACTGGGGCCAGGGGTGGCATTTTGGGGGGGGGGATCCTGCTGAAGCAGGAACTCATCGCTGGAGTTAGCGGTGAAGCCGTGTTGGTGAGCGGGGTGGTTGACGAGGTCCTGTTGCAAGACAGGAATGGGTTGTTCGATTTGAAAAGGGGGGACATAGCTAGTAGGTAGCTGGGGTCGTGGGCGTCGTTCCCTGAGTCGTCAGAAGAACTGTCGTAGTTCTTCTTCGTACTCGAGGGTGAGGGTGATGATGGTAAGGATTGTTAAGGATCCTAGGATGATGGAGACGGCGATTACGATGGCTTGTTCAAAGTTCTGCATGGGCTGGTTTCTTCATGGTGAACGGTGAAGGAACCAGAAGGAAGCTTCGAGCTAATTGTTAGACCTGAACTTCACGTAACTATAGACAGGTCTAGACTTCGGCTGTCTCGTGTTCAGACAATCACCAGAGAATGACCTTAGTGTCTTTAGCTCAGCGAAGAAGGACTAAGTTCTTAGTCAAGTTCTGGTGGTGAGAGTAAAGTATGGTATGGATAAACTTTAGCTCGAAGCTGGGGATATACAGCGAGAGCTACACTACTTATATAGGAAAACTGAGGGGCTAAGAATAGAGCGACAACCGTGGTTATCATGCGGAAACAACGAGAGAATGACGAGGTAGTCAGGCGATAGTTGGGAGCCGTAGTACCATCGTTGAGAACATCCGTTATGGTCGTTGATGAGCCTCCAGGCTCTGTACGCTCAGAATTTCGTGAAATTACCCTTAATTCCTACACCAAGTCCACCTGACGGACTTTCACCAAACCAGTCATTGCCGACACGGCAATACCACTTTTGTATCATGGCAATATGTCTTCGCACACACGTTAACACTGATTTTGATGGGCCCCCAATCGTATATGGTAATGCCGCATCTGCATCAAAGCGCATCGCTACACATCATTGATCGCTAGACCCTATTAATGTCACTTATCACTGCACTCATCCATCAAAGATATCAACCTATCACGGATACTCCAGAACTACAGTGACTCAAGCTGTTACTTCATCAAGTTGGCACATCATTAGAGATGCATTGGGTGACCTCAGCGACACTAGCACGTCTTTACAATCCGCAGCACATGCAGTCGAAACAGCAAGAACCGGCCCGATAGCCGGACTCCACTATAGAATGTTTTCTAACCAAGCACAGCAATTTGAACAATGCTGTATACTTCAGCTGATGGATATAGGTCATGTTTATTCAGGATTTTACTCAGCTAAGGCCTTACAGCCTTAGTAAAAAGTCGCTTGAGATTCTATTAATATATGTAGGACTTTAGTATAAAAACGTAGATTACCGTAGCGTTCAGCACTTTTTGACCCAGTGGGTACACTCTCGTTCACCAGACTACGCTTGTATTGATTCTCGTACATGTCAATCCATTGTACACCGTATTCACTGCACGCACCGACAATAAATTGACTAGTCAGACCAGCAAATCTCTATGAATCCGCCCATCGTTTCTATAGGATCACCATACGTTTATTCATTGTTTCACGGCAACATTCGTCTTGCATCACATATAGTCAATTGCATGTCAACTCACAGTATTGCTTGAGTTATTCCACGGTCCTTTAAACTGTGAAGAAGACGTTTCCATCCCTCTTTACTCTTAACACTATTGGTACACATCAATATCATGCCAATATGTGATTGACCGTGCCATACCTTGCCCCCCATTTACTTTATAGGCAGCACCAGTTTCAACTTCACCAGATAGGACCATTTTACCAGTTTTCACCTTCACCATCGTTATGGTTGCCCACTTGGGTAGTCTCAGAGCAGACTTAGGATTAGTATCAGTATAGGACCAGTTCAGCAATCGTTTCAGTATAGGAAATCCCAGTGTGGATTATAGGATAAGTTTTTGACATCAGATAGGATCATTTTCAGCCCAGTACCGTTCGCCTCCCGTTTCCGTATCAGCCTGTCCAGTTTAGGATCAGTTTCAGCCAGTTTCAGCACCTCATTCACGTTTATTTGATCGACCAGCATGTTTATTCCCAGCATTGCCAGTCCCTCAATCTATTGCTGTATTGCTCAGGCATTTCCCTCTCGTTTCCCCACTTGTATTAACGTCTCGAGCACATTTTCTCGAGTCTCATTCTCCGTTTCCTTTTCAGAATACGGTTTCTTGATATTCACATCATATCAGGTGCCGTTCCCTCTCGTTCTACGAGACCTCACGACTTACAGTCATTCTTTCGATTCCTCGACACTCACGTCATATTATCTGCTTGACTGCATAGTCCAAGCATATCTTTGCACCATTAAAGCTTTGATTTACTGCACGGAGGTGCCCTGAACCCACTCGCACACATGATCGTCCTAGTATTGCCATGTTCACATGGAATTACATCAAAGGGTGATGTTCTCAGATACAGAATACCAAATGTTTTCTGACGAATTCTGAGAATTCCTCAGTATTAGGTGCACTTGTCTGGAAGCCTTAGTCAACTGATGATGAGCCTCCAGGCTCTGTATGCTCAGAATTCGCGGATTTATCCATCGATTACCCAATAATAACAGATTCAACTCCCATCTTCCTTATCCTACATTGCTGCACTCAATTTAATGCCCCAACCTTCGATTATATGCTACACTCTTTGATACCCTTCAATAACCATGATATACCACGGTTATAACTCAGCAAACCATGTTAATACCCTTCCGTTCACATTTATTTGCCATATTTCCATGACTGATCATGGCAATACACCTTTCATTGATGATTGTACCCAAAATGGAGTTGCCGCATCAGTCCTAGGCACCCAAATTGACACGCCCCTTGATTTCTCGATCATAGTGACATCATTTAGACCCTGCACTCCTCCATCAAAGATATTGACCCAATACGGATACTCCAGACTGCGGTTACTCAGGCTGTTACTTTGCCAAGTCTTCACAGCAGCTTATATCCATTTATCAACCTCAGAACATGTACCATACCCTCACAGTCCACAGTTAAACAGCACCTAGCTGTTTACTCATCATTCTCCACTTCCACATGGTTTCCCATCCAGACATGGCAATACAGACAAGCTGTTATGCCTCAGCTGACAAAAACTTCTTCTATTTACTACGGATTTACTAATCCAATGACTTACAGCTTTACCAATGCTTAGATATCTTTTCTATTTATAAAACCGAACTTTTAGTATAAAAACTCGGATTCTACAGAGGAGAAAAGAGTGTTCTTTTGCTCCAGGTTATCCCCCATTGCTTGCTATAGTCTCAACGTTATTGGATGTGTTAATTACCACCAATACACGAATTCTTGCTCCGATAACTTGCTTTTGTCTTTTAATGCCGCAACATTGTTTCAATTTCACCAGATAGGATCGTTTTATCATCTTCACCTTCTACATCGTCGTCGTATCCATTGCCCACACCAGTATAGGGTATTATTGCCTCCATGAAGGCCCAACTCCGCATCATTCACCCACATCATTGTCATTGTCCCCAGTTGCTGTGCAGTATTGCCGTGACACTCAGTTATCATATTTCCATCCAGTAACTCTCCATTTCAAGCCCCCACATGTTTATTCAGTTCTCCACACATTTATTCAACTCTCCTCACGTTTAATTGATTGTCCAAACGTTTATTCGATTGCCCAAATATTTATTAGGCCAGTCTCACATTTACCAGACCGGTTTTACGTTTTCTAGATCAGTTCCGAGCATCTAGCACGGTTTCTTGGTATCTGTATCATACCAGATCCCATTTAATCTTGTTTATCGAGATCCCCTTGGCTTACAGCCTGAGCCTCTTAGTACTCAACTGCTAAAGGGTACTACTTCCAGACTGTATAGTCAAAGTGTATACCTGCGTCTAGAGGAATTGACTGCACAGAGGTGCACCGAACCACTCGCACAAACACATAGCCTTGATTACTGTGATTGCACGCATATTTCCTTAGCTCTCTTGGAGTTTTGGGTGTTGCCGTTGCCATGGAAGTCTAGGCTCAACAATGACGTTCCTCAAGGGCTCGGATCCAAAAGTGAAGTTAAAATAAGTCAGTGGACAGAGGGATGGGGATAAAAATTCAAGTCATAATTCATTCTGGCAGTGCAGGGAAGTGAGACAGTGAATGACATTGATAGCACCTGGCAGAACTCAACAAGGCCGAGATCACTGTGGTGGATTTGGGTAATGGATCGTGGAGAGTGGTGGTGATCACTGGAAAATATGTGGATAGTCCATCCCGCAGGTGCAGCCATTACAAGGGTGGCATCCTTTCATGCCCACGAACGACCATCAGTGTATGGTTGGGGCCTCAGAGGAACAATGAGCATATACAGAGGATACTCCTCTACTTCCTACTACCAGTCTATTTCATCACAATGCATTTCACACTTGCCACTCTCCTCCCTCTCGCCCTTGTGGTCCCTGCCCTCTCTGCTTCCCTTCAAGCTAGGGACAGGGCTATCATTGCCGAATGGTCCTTTGCCAGCCCAATGGCGTATTCATTGCATCGTCCACATCCATAAACATTGCCATTATCGAACAGGAATATTGTGTGGAATTCACTTATTGAGAGGCAGTAAGAGGGATAATGCCACATTAAGTTAACAGACTGACCCACCGTTGATTGCAATTACCCGAGCTCCACCATGTAGGCTGGGATGCAATGAATCAATCAGTGTCAGGAGAAAGACACTTGTGTCTGGTCCAATTTGTTTGGTGCCCAACCCCAGCTGATACACATGATTCAACCCCCAACCATATACCAAGCCGCTTGAGTCCACCGCAAAAGACTGATGGCTCCCAGCTCCAATAGTGACAATATTGCCCAAAGAGGGCTGCTCTGGCTTCAGACTTGATGTGTGGTGTTGTTCTTTACGTCTGAGCTCTCTGCGTGTGCCAAATCCCCACATCAAGATGTGTCCATCAGTGGTGAGCACTAGGACATGATTGGCACCGCATTTGACCTGACAAATCTTTTCCTTGGATAGCAAGGGATAAGACTGCGGCTGGACAGGAACGATCAGAAGAGTCACCGTCGAAGCCCAATGAACCATCTTCTCTCTGCATCGTTATAAATTCACGGAAAGACATCAAGGTTGGACTGCCACTCACCCTAAACACTTTAGCAGACAAGGAACAAGGACTGCAGGTGAGATAATGACCAGAAGAGCATATCAACAAGAGTCTGGATCAGGGTGAGGGCTTGAAGGGAGTCATTGGGATGCATGATGCGAGGGAAGGAGTATATGGAACTCAAGCTCACAAATTGATGCGGCTAAGATGGCCCCAATCGAAGGTATGTGAACTAGTGGATGAACAGTAAGAACAGGACTTGCTATAATCAAAGAAGAACATACTTGTTCCCTGATGCACCGTCTGATGTGGCCTTGGCCTGTTCTTCAACGCCAGCTGGGGTATAAACTCTATATAGGTTTTAAGTAGGTATGTGCAGGAATCGATGGGGTGACTGACCTTGGGCTGTCACCACCTCAAGTCGACTGTCAAACCAAGACAGTAGACTACTGGCTTATCTAAGTAAGGAAGTCAGATAAGTTAGTGGTGAAGGAACTCTGGACCTACTTTCCAGCCAATAGCATTATTGAATGGTTGATTTCCCTACATAAGAGAGAGACTGCATCCTCAGAAACATATCTGCATCAACCACATCAACTACAAGGTATTCCTTCACATCTTCATCTTTGGGATCGACATCAGGATCTTCAATCAGTAGAGCACCCCATAGGACTGAATATATGGAAACTAAATGGGGTTTGCTCTTTTTCATGTCCATTCTGACATAATAGAATCCTAAATCTTGATCCTTTTGTGCACTAAGTCCTTCTGTAGGTTGATTGAATGGCTGAATCAATATGAGGGGAAATATCTTCTCGTGTATGGTGCATTCGAATACCATAACTAGCTGTGCAAACAGAGGGCCATCAACGGTGTCAATGAGAATGAAATTGTAACGAGGATGATGGTTGAAGCTGGGCGAACATCGCAGGAAATCTGTGGTGAGCTGCCAGTTAGCAAGACTAGGGTAGTATGACTTTAGCATTCCATATAATGATATCTGTGATAACAGGTGTGAGACATGTCACACAATTTAAGAAGAAAGACAAGGTACCCGATCATTAGGTGCAAAGCTCTCAAATGCTACTGCAGCTCCATTAATCAAAGGAAGCTCCTCTGGATGACTCTTGAAGTGTTGAGCCATGTATTTTGACAGGAGTTTCCGAAATCTAGAAAAATCAGGATTATCTGCAGCTTTCGCTTCTACCTCTGTAATTGTTAGTCTGCCTCCTCCCTTTCCTCAATTGCCATGCACTGAAGCAGCTGAAACATAGTCTGGTTGACTATTGGCAGTTTCTGTCTCTCTCTCTGGCTGATTGGAGTCGTCGATTTCATCTGAGTCCTTTTCCTCTGCAGAGTTGGCCAGCTGTTCTTCCTGCACATCAATCTGTTGACAAATGAATGACATAGCATTGTACCATTGATCGATCTGAAGAATCTGAGGAAATGCAACGTCAGCCAATTTAATAAACTGTAAGAGAGGTTGTAATGTTGACCTGTTTTTCAAAGTCCTTGAAATTGGTACGTTGTTGATAAGATTCTTTGAATGCTCCATGCATGCTTTCATTTGGCTTTGTATTGTAGTTAAGCATGACACCTTTGGCTTCAATATCATCAAAGAGGTGTTTGTGCAAGTGGACTTTGGGAAAATCCCAGGTCTTGAATGTCAACTTCTTGGGTGGTTGTTTTCCAGCATCCAGCGCAGCTTGCTTGATCTTCTCGTACTCTTCTCAAGAAGCTTTCTCATATTCCTGGCATACAATGAGCTCAAATTCAGAAAGTGGTACTATAGACACACCTGAATTAGGGCAGCCAGTATTGGCAGCCTCGCTCATCCTGCTTGGAGGGAGCTAGATGTATGAAGAGAAAAGCTGATGTACATATCCAACTCCATGTACACTTGTAAAGTGTGGATAAGAATATATCCAATAGGGTCTCTTTCTTTAGTGAGGATATTATGAGTGATGAAAATTAGTTGCTATGGATGAGGATTAGCTAATAGAGACAAAATTTTGATTCTGTAGATACCTTTGAAAGCATCTCATATTTCTGTCCATCCATAAATGTAAGACATGTGAATCCTTGTTTAAAACAATATAGATCCTTCCAAGGAGGGAAAGTGCTCAATCTTGGTGTAAGGATTAGTACTAAAGTAAAATTGTCATGGCAATTAGGTAGATGTACTGTTCATCTGCTTGTTGGGCAAAAGATTGTGAATGCTTCAACTTCTCAATTCTTCCAATAATTTCTTCCAGTAAGTGGTCTGCAAAAAGACCATTATTGAAAGTATACAATTGATCAAACGAGAGAGCCCGATAGACATCACAATGTTCAATGCTCCAAAAGACATTCTGAGTCCCGAATCAATACATGGACGTTGAAATGGAACAAAAAACCTATCTCTATAAAGTGGAGACTGAACCCCTTGAGGAACTCATTTCAATCTGTAGCACTAGATATTTCTTTAGCCTGTTTGAATATGTCTTGGGCCCAAGACATAGTTCAAAGCAGATATATCTCCTCCATCTTGAGAAGATGTCCTTTGGGAACAAGACATATATTACAGGGAAATTTGCATCTGGACCCCCGAGTCAGAGCCATCATACATCTGTTAGAAACATTAATGCTTGAAAGACGTGTAGGGGAACAGCTTACTGCTCTTCATAATCTGCAGATAAAATCATAATGGTAGGAAAGAGATACCAGGGCACAATATCTGAGTTGGGTGATTGCACCCAAGCTCCAATTTTTGACCTAACCTGGATGGATGATAGAATGATCTCAAATGCTTTATGCCATATGGCCCTCTTGAAATCAGCATAGTATGTCTTATCACGATGCTGAGACTCTTCGAGGACCTAGCAAAAATGATTTGAGTAAGGTAGTCAGTCTTGATATTGAAACATACAATAGGTAACCATCTGATAACACGTCTGCCTCCAACACCTTGTCCATCACGAATATGAGCTGGCAGGTTTCCTAGCCTAACGATAACAGGATAACCCTGAACTGTGCCAAATGAAGAAAGCTGGATCTTGTCTGCATAAATGATGTAGCATATAGGTTTTCCATTGACTGGAAGAGCTGACTACTCCTTTAATCAATGTCTTGTGACTTAAATATAGACAAGATAAAATATGAACCTGCACCTCCCAAAAGATGTTACCGGTCCAAGGCTCAGTATAGACTCGTTCGGATGTGCCATTGCCTTTGCATTTAAAAAGTCATTGAGCATCCCAGATAAGGTGTGGAGCAAGGACAGGATCTTGAATAATGTCCAAAGTCCAGGACCAGAGATCTCGGTGATGTACATCAAACTTATAAGTTTGCTTTCCCAATGGCACACTGAAGGTTGTCTTTGTAAACTACATGGAAGATTAGTTTCAAGCCTGGATCAGATAAGGGAAAATACGAACTTGAGTGTGAAAATTGGCTGCTTTATCCCACAAGGCAATTAACTCTCAGTGGTTTCAGAATGAAGGTAGTTCTTCTCCTCCTCATACTATATTTTTCAGAAGGCTGTCAATTTCACCTTCATTTAAACCAGCCTGTAGAATAAATTCCACCAGCTCAAAGTCAAGTTTTGATTTAAATGGGTGCCAGGGTGAATCGTCAATGCCAACTTTGGGCTTCTCTCTGCAAGCCAGATACTCTTCCAGTAAATCTTCTTTTGAGTCTCGCCCACTGGACAGGTGATACTCAGTGTGAATATAAGTGACATCAGGTCTTAATTGGTCAGAGATGGCCGGGATAGGCAGGGTCGGAGTCCTAGTCCTATCGTCCTCTAGAATGGGTTGATCATCTGGAATTAAATAGCATTAACCGGCCAGACATACTATGGCAGAGGAATAAACGACTTACCTCTTCCGACATTTCTATGTTCACAAAATCATTCAAATGAGTCTACCAAAGAAGATATTGTGGCTTCATCTGACTCAAGGGAGGAGATTGGTTCGGAGAGGGGATTATGAGACTGTTGCCTTAGGAAGTGTCAGTATCTGAGACCTTCTGACCATATTGGACTGCTGACCTGGCATTTGACTTTGGGGTTGTCTCTCATATGCAATTTTGCACCTGCGGTCCTCAGCCTTCCTAGAACAAGCTGTCTCATGGGTTTTAAAGCCTCAAATGTTGAAAGTCTTTCCACATTGAGGGCAGGTTTTCTCTTTATTCTGCATTTTTGAAGAGCTAGTGAGTTGGTATCACTCTAGAAGACTGTCAGGAAAAGTCATCAACAGTAGATTCAGAGATGGGATACAGATGGGAATCCTTACCTTGAGAGAAGAGAAATGTGTAGAAGAAAGCAGAGTACAGCTGTCCCTTAGTAGCGGTGAGAAAGGAAAATAAGGAAATGGCTGCTTTGCCGCCACCACAAGTTTACTCTGGAAATATTCTGTGGGTATCTTGGGGTTGCTATGACATCATCTCAAGAGGAAAATCTACTCAAAACTGGACCTGACATCATAAAAGCTTTACAAAATTTTATTGACTGACAAAATACAAGCTTCAGTGATGGAAGTCAGAAACAGTTGCTCAGCACAAAAAAAAAAAGGTGCATACCTCAAGAATATCAACAGTTTATTTCTCTTTCCAACTCCTCTGGCTGATTAATTGGTGCATGCTGAGGAGGCATATAAGGCAGTACTGGAGGCCGACCAAAGTAGTCAAAGAATGTCTGAACATAATGCTTCACCAAGGTTTTCTCAACCTTTAAAGACACTTCATCACCTGATGGATCTAAAAGACCCTTAGCCTCAAACACTAGTGGTACCTCCCATTCTGACATAATTTTTCTGAAAGCTTCAAGGGCAATGCATCGTTCTTTCCAATTCATTGAGTGAAGGCTGACTGAAGAAGTGACAGAACATGATGGCAATGGGATGAGTGATTCTACCAGAAACAAGTTAAGTATTGCACTCTGACATTTGAGCTGGAAGTTGGTATCATCAGAAACTAGGGAGCATGCAAGATGCACATCAATTGCTAGAAGCTCCAGCCGGAAGTTGAGTTCGCAAAGCTCCCAAACAAGGTAACGACCCCGGTTGACATCAAACGGTCCATCTGTATGTGTTGTTGGGCTTCATACATCTGGTTTAGACATCTGAAGAGCAGTTCCCATCATATCTAACATGGTGTCATGAGCTTTAATGGTTTTAGTATGCTCTTTTTTGAAGGGCATAGCAAGTAGCTCTCTCCACACTTGCAGATGGATGGGTGTAGCATTTGAAGTCGATGAAGCAACGCGATAGATAAAAGTGTCTTGATAATGCTCCCACTGTCGGAAGTAGGTGCTTTGCTGAGTGGCAGAAGCATAGACAAATAGTCCAGGATTGGGGAAGGCGTATCCCATATTGATGTTGTAGTCCTTCTTCTCGCCGTTAGCATCATGCCAGCTCTGGATGCGTTGAGCTTGAGCTTCATGCTCCTGAGAACATTCTGAGTCCTTATCAATTTTAGCGTTGGCACCAGCCCATGCAGGTACAGTCGGTGGAGTGTATCTCCCAGACAAATCTGCAAATTTATCTCTTGTACTTTGCAAATTTTCTGACCAAAGACAGATATGTGAGCCCTTGAATGTACAATATAGAAAAATTTCCTTACCAGTCTTGCTTCTTTGCAGTGATCCCTTGCCCAGAGGTCCAGATGCTTGGGTCTTGGATCTCTGGTTACACACTGGAGCGCCTGAGGTTGAAGGAGGTATGGAAGGAGAAGGACATGCAGATGTTGAGGGAATGGCAGAAGGAGTAGAAGACACAGTAGAAAAATTGAAAGGATTGCGATACATATGAAAGATTTGCATGAAACGATGCATAGCATCAAATTTTTTGGGATGAGATGGGTCTCCACTGAATACTACAGGAAACGAGGGCTGGGGAAGGGTTTTGTTTACATTGAAAACAGTTGGTTGCTCTGCTTTCAGTATGATTTGATTTGTGAACTGCTTGATTGGTCTGATGAGGTAGACCGGTATGCCAGCTTTCATGTGCTGTTTGGCAACATCCAGACTGAGGGTAAAAACACCAATGAGACAATTGAAGTCAAAAGTTTCGTCGCATTGAACTTTTCCATTCATCACTGGCTGATGAATCTGCATATAGTCCAGCCCAGCAATGAGCTCCAGCCAGTATCGCTGCATTGCTGTCACCTGCACATGGATGCTCATAGTGTCTGCCATTACTGACTCAGTTTGGTGTTGAGCCTAGACTTCCGTGGCAACGGCAACACCCAAAACTCCAAGAGAGCTAAGGAAATATGCGTGCAATCACAGTAATCAAGGCTATGTGTTTGTGCGAGTGGTTCGGTGCACCTCTGTGCAGTCAATTCCTCTAGACGCAGGTATACACTTTGACTATACAGTCTGGAAGTAGTACCCTTTAGCAGTTGAGTACTAAGAGGCTCAGGCTGTAAGCCAAGGGGATCTCGATAAACAAGATTAAATGGGATCTGGTATGATACAGATACCAAGAAACCGTGCTAGATGCTCGGAACTGATCTAGAAAACGTAAAACCGGTCTGGTAAATGTGAGACTGGCCTAATAAATATTTGGGCAATCGAATAAACGTTTGGACAATCAATTAAACGTGAGGAGAGTTGAATAAATGTGTGGAGAACTGAATAAACATGTGGGGGCTTGAAATGGAGAGTTACTGGATGGAAATATGATAACTGAGTGTCACGGCAATACTGCACAGCAACTGGGGACAATGACAATGATGTGGGTGAATGATGCGGAGTTGGGCCTTCATGGAGGCAATAATACCCTATACTGGTGTGGGCAATGGATACGACGACGATGTAGAAGGTGAAGATGATAAAACGATCCTATCTGGTGAAATTGAAACAATGTTGCGGCATTAAAAGACAAAAGCAAGTTATCAGAGCAAGAATTCGTGTATTGGTGGTAATTAACACATCCAATAACGTTGAGACTATAGCAAGCAATGGGGGATAACCTGGAGCAAAAGAACACTCTTTTCTCCTCTGTAGAATCCGAGTTTTTATACTAAAAGTTCGGTTTTATAAATAGAAAAGATATCTAAGCATTGGTAAAGCTGTAAGTCATTGGATTAGTAAATCCGTAGTAAATAGAAGAAGTTTTTGTCAGCTGAGGCATAACAGCTTGTCTGTATTGCCGTGTCTGGATGGGAAACCATGTGGAAGTGGAGAATGATGAGTAAACAGCTAGGTGCTGTTTAACTGTGGACTGTGAGGGTATGGTACATGTTCTGAGGTTGATAAATGGATATAAGCTGCTGTGAAGACTTGGCAAAGTAACAGCCTGAGTAACCGCAGTCTGGAGTATCCGTATTGGGTCAATATCTTTGATGGAGGAGTGCAGGGTCTAAATGATGTCACTATGATCGAGAAATCAAGGGGCGTGTCAATTTGGGTGCCTAGGACTGATGCGGCAACTCCATTTTGGGTACAATCATCAATGAAAGGTGTATTGCCATGATCAGTCATGGAAATATGGCAAATAAATGTGAACGGAAGGGTATTAACATGGTTTGCTGAGTTATAACCGTGGTATATCATGGTTATTGAAGGGTATCAAAGAGTGTAGCATATAATCGAAGGTTGGGGCATTAAATTGAGTGCAGCAATGTAGGATAAGGAAGATGGGAGTTGAATCTGTTATTATTGGGTAATCGATGGATAAATCCGCGAATTCTGAGCGTACAGAGCCTGGAGGCTCATCATCGTACCAGTCCATTGACCACAAAGCATTTCATGGAGACATTTGCAAGAAGATGCTCACTCTCAGTTGCCTGGACAGAGAAGGCTGCACTGGGCAACCTGAGGGGGGACAAGGAAGAGAGAGCGGCCAAATGGACGTTGACAACAAAAGTAGAGGGACTTATAAAGTGTCGGATGCATCCATAAGGCACAGATTATTCAGTGTAGGAATATACGTGTATTGCGTTAAATGGGAACAAGGACAAGATCTTTGAACACACGAATGCAGTGGTTCATCTGATGGTCTCGAATCGGAGAGGCCAAAAGAAAGCATATCAGGGAGGGAAATGCTGATTGCTGGGAGCTCATATCCACCCTATACTTCAATGGCTTCCTCAAGAATCCCTCTCTCATCGGTAACTCAAGACAGCTCCAGAGATTCCCTCAACCTGGGATAGGCTGCATCCGGTGAAAGGAACACTCATAACTGGCTGCATGGAGAGACTTCTCACAGTATATCATTCATACAGCCACAATTGGTGACTGCATTAATCGCAGTTTAGCCAAAGTTGAGGTCGGGAAGTATAGGTGATCCATACTGCAAAAATATGAAGTGGAGCTTCCTTCGCTCTGAGAAGGGCTATCAAAGAAGTATGGGTGTCCTATTGATGATCCCCAGCTGAAATGCCTAGTTGTTGACTTGCACATTTGTGAACCCGCTTGGATTTTCCTCGCTTTGCCTTCATATGGACAAAATAATCGAAATTGGACCAGCGACGTAACTACTTTCACCAAAAGTTGATGAAGCGATATATCCAGAAGTGTTTGGAATTGGTGATGTCATTCTTAGGGCTATACCATTACTTACAGCTCTTGAAGCAGTGCTGTTGTTTGCACTTGCAATGGCCAGGTGCCATTGACTTTGAACTTTTTTACCTTTCTTCTTTCATCCACTCTGCCATTGTCACCACCTCTTAGCATCTACTCTCTACTCTACTTTACATCCTTCTATCAATTTCAACAAGCTTCCTACAACCATTCAACTGTAAGTACTCTTGAGCAAAATCTTGTTCTTGATTTTTACTGACCTGCATATCTTTATAGATGAAGATCAATATTTTCACCACAGACGCGATGGACATGGTCTTTTACTTGTATCGAGAGGATGAAATGGCAGCTCTTCACATGACGTTGGAGCATACCATCAGCAGTATTCGTAGGGAGTATCATGAGGATATTGGTACTGTTAGGGCATATCCAATGGACTGTATTGTCCTGCAAGTTTTATTTCAACTTTCAACAGTGAAAAACTTACTAACCAGCTCGCAGTGACTTAATTGTCAAAGGTGCTGCTTCCAACGTCAGCACAATCTTTGCCCATCATCAATTCTTGGGCATTTTGCTTTACTCCCACAAGACCGGCGATGCAGAATTCATGCTCCGATGCTCAGCTGGCTGTGTAGTTCATCATGCATGGCAAACCATCATCATCAACAATATGCCCGCCATCGGAATTCAGTATGTCAGTGACTGGTACGTCTATTCTCTCGTCCGTGAGTGCAAAATAATTAAAATTTGCAGGAACAAGTCTTAAAGTTTGATTTCGCACAATGTTTGAAGATACAACTCTCATAAACATACCCTATATACATTGTACATACCCACAAAGCTTTATTCCTTAACCTACAATCCATGAATCTATACAGATCTTAATTTTGCCCATGAGAAAAAAAACCATACTTAATCTATTATCTTATCATTTTTATCAGATTATGGGTCTATCAAGGACATTTAAATCTTATCTCATCTTATCGACAGCCCTTTAAAATCAATCTGTATTTTAAGGGTCATGCCAAATCTCCGACATATTTCATCCTCTTCAAATAGTGAATATAGTTTTCATGTGGCCTTAGATCCAGCAGATCATGTTCAAGTCCAACAACAAGGTTCTGATTTACAATTGTGATGAATGGCATGAGAGTATCATGAGAATCACTAGGACACTCAAATATGGGGATATTGAACTCCTCAAATGATGATGTAGTTTGTTTGTATAGTCAGCACTGGTGTTTGGCAACATAAGACATATGCTGGCTCATGTTCTGGATGACACGTGGGTGTGTAAGGTCCATATATGTGATTGGAACCTGTTTCCATCCCCAATGAAACTGCCAGTGAGTGTGTGTCAATCAGCTTAACTAGCAACTGGAATAACACCATCTACAGTGTTTGAATTGCATCAAGAAGAGCCAGTGTTGTTACCAGAACAGAACATCATCTAAATGCTGTGAGTGCTCTCTTTTTGGCATACCCTGCCCAAAGTCACTATCTATCATGGCTAAAAATACAGGATCAGATCTGGGGTCTTTCTGTGGTAGAAAGAGGTGTTCAACAGAACAAGGACCATTAGTTGATCTAACTACTGATGTTGGTCCTATCTGTAAGAAGGTTTGGGTTGATACATGTGGGCAATTTGAGACCAGTGAATCAGACATGGCTAAGACTACAAAGCAAAAATGTGACACAATGCTTATGCTCAAGAGTATTTGTGAGGAAATGCTTGAACTTTGGAAGGAGTGTATACATGCACTATCTAGGATCATAGATCAGAAAATATCTGATTTGACAGCCAACATGTAGCAATAACAGTATAATAATGCCTAATACTATGTTCAACCTAATTTAGTTTAGTATACACTCGATGCTTGAAGTCTTTATTTTTGTTCAGCAGCAGCTTATCCATTTCAGTACATTTGTCTCATTTTAGCTTTAGTGTCATAGATTGTGTGGGCTCAGTTATATGTGTTATTTTTCACCATGTATCAATACTCTTTCACCATGACCAACTTTCCTCCTGAAATCCTTCTGTATATCTTATCATCATCTACCCTCAGTCATAAGGATCTACTCAATTGTCTGCTTGCAGGACCTCCACTCATGTCATGCACAGAAGAGGCTATCCATACTTGTATACCAGTTGATGGAAGGAGACATGTCCTATTTTGGATCAAATACTTTATTTGTCACAGACAAGTGGCCATATGGATGAGGGTCCTAGATGTGTTGCTGAGGTCAGGTGAATGTTCAGAATGACATGCACATTGGAACATGCTGACCGGTTTACTTCCTAACCTGAAGTGCATAACATTCACTTGGACAAAGTTGTCAATGTTTATAGAAGTATGGACCCACCCTACACTCAATCCTGTATGACTCTGCTTTGTGGATTGTAAATTCAACCATCATGGTCCAAGTATGTTGCTCCATATGCCATGCATGTCCTCCATCGATATAGAAGGAGGGGAGATATTTTCCAGCTTCACAATTCAATGCCCACTGCTTCAGGCAAGGTTGGTTTGATGCATCCCATGGGTTTTGATTGATGGGGTGTATATAGACATGGCAGTTAAGATCACACCCTGTTTCCCCACATCTGAGCCTGCTGCTCAATGCTTAACCTGGCAGGCCATACATAACCTAGAAAAAGATGTAATCTTGATGTCTTTGGATATAGGCTTGGTGGATCAATTCCTGGCCATATTGCATTTACATCTCAGAGGTGCTTATATTTATTTTTATTGTATATCAATGGCGACTGACTGTTCTTCAGGGTTCTCTGAAGAGCATTCGACTCTCTTCAATTTGTCACATGCCCATAATTTGATGCTCATCAAATGGGTATGCACTCTCCAGTTGCTGTGTATATTACTGGGCATGCTATCAACCCTCCCTCCTGTGGCCATGCTTAAAGTGCTAGAGTTAGATTGCAGTACCATCATTCTATACCCTTACAAGGATCTAATCAACCTCTTAAATGAACCATGGTTCATGAACTTAACTAGTCTGATGCTGTTCTTCAGAAGCCTGCCTTGCAAATATAATGTGTTTCATGATGCTGAATGCAACAGTCACTGGACCTTAAGCTATGGCAGAGCAGATAAGAGATGTGGTTTCTGGTATAGTCTTATCCTACATCTCTTGTATGTACCAAAACTCATTCACTTACTTGTGCAGATCCTGTATCTGTAATGCCATTTGTCTATAGGTATTCCTATTATGTCCATTAAGTATGGTCAGGTATAGCCAGAATTTTTGCAACTGAAGACCAGTGCTATAATTAGAATATCAGACCCTGTGTTACATCAATTTATTACAAGTGGTGTCTGATATCCATCCTACAGTTGCTGGATATCAGCTTCATATGTTACTGCCCTGGCCCTGCATCTCTTTTTATTTCCTGCTTATTGCCATGCAGAGGATCCCATTCTTCCCTCCCTCTATGATTCCTCCAGCTCTCGAATTGAAACCTTAATGATACTGAAAATTCTGTATTGTCTGTGAGCTTATATATGGTATATTAGTCAGAATGGCTGAACATTACTTTACATATCTGGTATTGCCTTGGTGTAATATGGTAAGCCCTGGGACTATACACCATATTCCCCAAACTTATGAATTGTATCCCAGCTCACAATATGACATTCTTATATATACTATCTATTCTATGCATGATGTGGTCAATGATTCAATGATGGCCACACACACATGCCCATGTATAATTCAGGATACAAACAGCAATCTTGATCTATGTACATTGAGTATAAACCATTGGTATGTGCCCTCCACATGTGCTGTATTCTTAGTTTTGATGGCCATCCTAGCTGTCTTGCCTGGCAATCAGCCATCCTCATCTAATAATGACATATCACCACCTGTGAGGCTTCAGGTGCAGACCATTTTCAGATCTCATTCAGCATGCCCAGTTCTCTTGCATTAGGTGTAATGCTCTCTCTCCATTACTCATTTAACTGCCATTGGTGAGATCCCAGTTTCTTTCCCTGTAGGGTGTCTGAATATCAACAAAAAAACAGATTGGTTGTGTTTACACTTGGTGGCTTGGACCTGGCTTACTTGCCAGATCAGCCATTCTGGATTGGTTTATGTCATTTGGTATTTCCCATCAAAGATTGAACAGACCAATTTGCTGAACTTATAGATCATATGACTGGTAATCAGTATTGTTTATATCTGGTATATATTGGCCTGCCTTACTATATTTATCAAAACAGTGGCTGAACCCATGTTATGGTGGGTGGTCCATGTGCAATGAAGATGTTTGCAATCTCTTGGGACATGAGAACAAGGTCATCAAAAACTGTATTTCATTCAAAATGTTATATTAGATATGCAATTGTAAGTGTTGTTACCCTTACCCTCTTTTGCACTAATTCAAGTCTTTTTTTCTCCAAACACCTTCTTAAACTCTGGAGAAAGGATGTCAGGCTCAGTCCTGGGTTCCCAGTATCTGGCTAATCCATGCTGGTGACAGTATACCTGACAAGGTGACCTTGCATTCCATTCTGCTGTCAGACCTGGCTCAAGTCAATGCTATTCAGCACAAAAAAGAAAAAAGAGGAGGATAAGTGACTCACTTTCTTCAGTGTTTGAGTTCCCCAATTCTGTATTGATTTTATCACATTCTTCTTCAGGTTCACAGCTACTATTGAGACAACGAGGGCCTGAGACTGACACATCAAATGTCAGTGCACAGATATCTACATGCTGTACAATAAACATACCCTGGGGATTGTGTCGTTCAGCAATATTCCAAACAATCATATCTGGATGAAGACATAGCACCAAATTAAATTGTCTCATTCAATCAATGCACCTTCGATTTCCCACCAATCATTGGTATCCTGTGCATAGCAGACTTGGGGAGGTATGTCCAGTCCTCATCAAGTTGCCATACCTGATTCAACAACTCTGTCAGTTCAGAAAGCTTCAGAAACAGGATAAGAACATGCACCATCAGGGTCATGGAGCATTCAGAGCCCAACTTGTACCCATTGGACAAGACACCTTCCCATTGTTAGTCTCTCACCTTCATTTCCAACCTTGATATCAACTCACAGCTAAATGGCACCAATATTTTGCCATAATAACATTGAAATATCTATCTATGTTTATGGTAAGTTTAAATTTGGTTCAGAAATACATACTACTCACCTTGTGTTTGTTTAGAGTGAATTGAGTACCCAAATGGTGTGAGCATCATTGATGACAATGTGATGGTTGTTTGTGTGGTAGGCACAGCTTGTTTACTGGTGATTACATAGTATATTTCAAATTTAAACATTGTATATGTATTCTGCATATGATAATCTAATGTGCATTTCTCAAGGAGATATAATGATCTTTAAATCAGTGAAAGTAAATGAAAAAAGTGCAACCTGATAGATGATACAGCAAAATTTGAAGTCTCTCTGGAATTTTCCGCCTATCAACTAGGAGTCAAGGTAGCGGGTCTTGCTGCTCGCCAGCCCTACTTACTTATATTGTCATGCTGAAATATGCTGAAGGTCTACTACTTCATCTTCACCAACATGTACTCTCTCCATTTTTGAGAGTACACTGCCATTTTCCGCTGTACCTTGGAGAAGTGAGGGCTGCCAGCTTTTGCATACCCTCTGGATGTTCAGCATATTTTCAGTCGGCCAAGTTGACCAGGAGAATGATTTTCTCAAATAACAAACTTTGGGCTTCTCTGTAAGTAATTCTGCTTGCAATATAATAGACTGCTTACTATGTAGGTCACGGTCTCCCTCACATTGCCCAACTTATGCCATCTGTCCTGTATACAGTTCCCTGTAGTTACAGGGGAACTTGTCATATACAGTTACCTGTAACTACAGGGGATTAATTCGTGTGCACTTTTCAGCAAACAGTCCTGTGTATACTGGGCTGTTACCAGATCTCCCCTGCAGCACGATCCTGTAGACTGTGATCATCCTCAGTCTTGTGGTTGTTGGCAGTGATTGAGTCGAGCTCCTCATTGTCCTCATTGCTCAGCTGGATGCCCTTCAGGCTTCAGTGCCATGCTCAATGGCTAGTTGAGGCCTTCCGACGCCCGCCAAGTTTATGTGTGAAGATAAAGAAGATTGGTTATCATGTCCTTGTAAGTAAGCTTGTCGACGTCGCTTTTCCATAACAAGGATAACGACACCCAAGTAAAGACACCATGTCCATCCTTCTCCTCAGCTTTCTGGTCCACTCTACATGCTGAAAAGAGCACATGTGATGATGGTGCAGTCCTCCTCGAATCCTTGTGCATGATCACTCCCCTGAGCATATATGTATCAGGGGGATAGATCCCACGGATAGTGGAAATGCTATCATAATGCATGTCTGAGACTCTGAGCCTGCCAGTGGGTGATCAGCAGGCACAACTGGCAGTGTTACAAATGAGGGAAAGAATTCAAAGTCTGTTGAATTCTTTCCCTCTTACATTCATGGCCTCCTTTGCGGCTGTCAATATTCATCTGAGCTACCGCAATGCACAAGTACTCACACTCTCCATTCCCATTGTCAACATTAGGTGATTATCAAATTGTCCTCTTAAATGGCTCAGATATGTAGCCTTCACAGTATTTGGTGCCATTGGACATCTCACTCTGATGGCAGATGGCTCTGCTGTTGAAGACAAGAATATCACTTGGGAGTCGCAGGATCGCCTTTGTGAAGATTATTACTATATCCCGGATGGTAAGGGAACTGCCTTCATCTTGAGGTTGCCATCTCCTGATATATAATTGCTTTAGGAGCATTACATCTCATTGATTACCAGTGTTTGAATGACTGAATCATATCTAGTGCAACAGAACCACCCCTTCCAAGTTTTTGTCAATCAATAATACAGTGTGACAGAGACTTTTGTGTTTTCACTTGGAACAAACTGTCAGTCAGTGAGGCCATACACTTACTTCCTAAAAGTAAAGGTGATGAGGTATGTCCAGATTCACCCGAGTCATTGGTTCACTAAATCTTTGTCCAGTACATCCAGACAGTCCATCAAGATCACCGTCATGTGTACTCTGGCCTTCCCTCTTCTATCCTGGAATTTGAAAGTCCTCCTCTCGAATTCATCAACTGCGTCAAGAATGGGATACTTGTGAGGAGCAATCTGCATAAAATGTATGTCCATGGCAAAATTGGATTTATGAAAGTATGTGAAATGGTAAACTTGTATCTGAAACCTTACTGAAGCATACAGTTTAGACACCAAATGTTGCTTTGAATCCAGAAGATATTCCAAGAGTCAAAGAAGGTGACATACCAACCAGTTGTATCACACTTCAGCACATTCAACCACCTCAGGGACTAGATCAAGTGGCACAGCATGACACTCGTATAACTGGCTCCAGCAATCCGCCCATTTCTGCCATCATTCTCGACTTTGTCTATGGCATTTCCATGTTCAAATGCTGGTCCAGAGGTCCCAATGTTGAGAAAATGATGTGGGAACATTTTGAAGATGTATATAAATCCATTCCTCCCCTTCCTCGCAAGCACCGGAGACATCATATGGATCAAACATCTGATTCAATGCTTCATGCGATGGACACTGTCCTGGCCCTATTGATGTATGTCAAGGGAAATACATGGGAGTCTTTGGCTGCAGAGCATGAGAGATGTATGGAGGAAGCAGAGTTGAGAGCACAGGAAGCTGGTTCAACGAAAGTTAAACAATGGTTGCAGGGGTGACTGCCACTGTCAATGAGCATGGAGATTGCATGGAGAATGAAGTTAACGAAGCTCTACCATAATCACTATCACTGATTGTAAGGGATGCGGATTACTTACAGACCAAAGAATGATGGTCTGTCAGTGCACTGAATCAGATACCTTGCATAACAGAAACAGGTGGAACTCTTACAATATTATCTGACTTTTTATCTGTGATGCCCTTAAGAAGATGAGTGTTATATCTAGGACACCTTGACCGTGCTTGGAGTTGCTCGACCTGTCCCAGATAAAGTTGTAAGGAACAAGCATTTTTATTCCCCATTGGTGCTGGGCCATCCAGACGGCGTGTTCACTTCGGCCCCATATCCTGCATAGTATATGAGAATTGGGTCATTCTTCTTGATCTCGGGATCATCCCCAAGGCCCTTAATGCACCCTCATTGCAAAGATTCTTAATCCATTGCTCTGGAACTATGGGTCTCCACCCATGCAGATCTATGAACTTCTTCTATGAAAGGCACTTGTGGATGCTGATAACTAGCACAAATAGGGGCAGGGCAGGGCTGACCATCACTTGATCAGTGCTATATCCTTGGCAATGAAATGAAACCAACTGTCTGATGCTAACACACTGAGGACTGTGAAGGATAGTGTCATTGTGGATTATTCACATGGATGGGTTGATGTATGATGGAAGAGTTGAAGATGTGTGCTCTGGTCAGAACTATACTATACCTGACTTTTGGAAATGTCTAATCACTTCAGAGAGTCATGTGGTGTATAGCCTCCATGACTTGGTCACTGTCTCATAATCAAACACACAATACTTTGACCTTATTCTTTTGGACTTAAAATCTTTTTTAATCTTAGTACAAATATTTGTTTGAAATGCTATTCCTGTCTCTTAATGTTTCTTGAATGTTTTTCCACCTTGATAATATTCATTTATTTAACTACAAGGCCAGCCAGTGACAGGGACCTAGCTGGTACCAGTTCTACTGGTGACAACCACAGGTGTGATTTGAGGATGCATTTGACAATATATACTCCAGTATCTCCACCCTCTGTCACAATCATCAGAACTGTTTGGATTCTATACTACTCAACAGCAGTAGAAAACAACTTGGTATAACTAATCTTAGGTATATGTACATAAACTTTCATTTCATTCTAGAAGGCCCATCAGGCTTGACTGGATATAAAGGTCAGTGAAAATCGGTAGTTGAAATTGGTAGTTGGGAAGGCAACACATACAAGGTGCCAACAAAACAGTCTTAAATGATGGAGATGCTGAGCCTGGCCGCCGTTAGAACATTCAGCAGAATGAATTCAGCTTCTTGACTTTTGGACGAATAGTATAAGGTGCTGATAGGGCCTTTGCTGTTGTATAGCATTGCAGAGTTGCAGGTGTCACCATTGCTCACTAAGCTCCTGAGAGAAAATGAGAAAAAAACACATAAATCGAGTGTCCACATACAAGACGATGCAGTTTAGCATCGGGTTATTGCAATTGTTGCACATTGCATCGATGATGTGTTCTAAAGCCTTGAACAGACTTCAAGCTTTGTCCTTGAAGTAGAGATCGAATGCTACTCTGGTTGCTTGAGTCGTATAGATTGTGATTAACATCTGTGCAATGTATCCAGGTGTGCTGAACTCAGGTTTTGTTGGAATCTCACCTTAATGCTTTGACTTAGCTCGAAACAACTTGAACTTGAATGAGATTTTCAGGCAGACTGGATGAGATCTGACAGTATACAGACAAAGTACCTGTGATAGTTAGTAACTTCTCACGATTGGGAAGAGATACATATGCCTGACCCCAACAACTCTATTATGTATCAATCTCAAAGCATTTTTCCTGGCTCCCCATCCTCACAGGCAGGATGACAAAAATGCCTAGATGCTCATTGCACATTTCATGCCATGTACTTGTCGAGTCCTAAGGGCATCACAAGCCTCCCTTATGTACCGGCACTGACTACAGCTGGAGTGATTACCAAGATCCAACATGGGTTATGGGTCTGGAAACCAATGTGACTGATGTGATACAGATGCAGGTGTCCAAGTATACAAGTACAAGAGTGAGGCAGAGAGGATGTCAAAGGAACAGTGGCACCGAGCTGGGTACAAGCAATTGACGATGTATTGTGTCACAGAAGTATGAAGTTCCTGGCATCGTATTTGAAGCACAAGCACAATCACATTTGCCAGTAGTGATGCTGACATGAACATCACCACTCATCAGATACGCACCTGTCCCTGCTGGTCCACCCAAGCTAACATTCACACCTCCCAGTAAATTCAAGGTCAGTGCTGGAGTATTTGATGTGGATTCTGGTGGAGGCTCATATATGGATGCAGGGAATGACTCAGAGGTGCAAGTTATCATTTCCAGATACCTGCTGATCCTCAGATGATCTCAACAACAATAAGATGACCATGTATGACGAGGAGTTGTGAGCCCAGGTCCCATCCAGGAGTACTCTTATGCCTGCTCCACATGTTCACAGTTCATGTTTTTTGTAGGTGATACTACCAATGAAGAAGCAACCGCTCAACTTTTGAACAATGGGACCCCATTACTGTACCAATTTTTGCCCTCAACCATTGGTCGGTGACTGCTGGTAGATAATCGCATGGTGTGCCACCAGCTTCAGCATCTCAAGAGCTAAGCTGGTGGCCAGTTTGGCCCTCCCCTCATTATGTATGCAGTTTCACTGCACTTGTCTCATGTACCTGCATCGACTGCAGATGGCCAGGCCAAAGCTCTTGATACTGCCGGTTTCCACTGACAGTATCACATGCCAAGCAAAAACTTCAGCACCAACTTGTTTCCTTTCCACTTCATGTGGTCCTCTGACTGAGTTGACAGCAGTGGGGGGGATGCAGGCTAAATCCTGAGAGTTTGGCTGAAGCTATTGGCAGATTGGATAACATTGTGAAGAATAAATTGCTGCCAAGCTTTTGTCTCTGATGGCAATATGTTTTCTGTGTCATCAGGAGGATATTTCATGACTAATGGTGGGTGCAGCTCCATCAAATCTATCATGCTTTTGCGGCACTTACTTTTGAGTCAATACAGGCTTGCATAGATAGTCTGACAATACCCACTCTTTCTGCTCTTCCTTACACTTCTCAGCTCATCTGTTTTCTTCCTTGGGGCATGCCTTCTTCACTTTCACCGAATCCCCATCTAGCTTAGGATGAAGCAGCAAAACACCTTTATATCCCAAGTACCTTGAGAAGAATTATCACAGTTAGTACAGGCTCTGAAGTATAAGTAATATGGATACCTCATCCCTCAAAAGATCATTTTCTTGCTTTTGCTGACTTGAACAGCCAATCATCGAGACATGAGGCCACATCCATCTGAGAATTCAACACCCACAGACACTATATCGGCGATATATGCAAAAAGATTTGGATTGAGCTAAGTCGAGCTGCGATTCTGAGTACAATAATCCAATTCTCTTTGCACCTGTCAACAAGTGGTTATGAGTGGGCAGCATGGTTACAATATAAAGATGCAAGGTCTTATGTTTGGCTACATTCATGGTGTTCCCAATGCTTCCAAGCTCATAGATGAGATCACTGAGCTCCTTGTCAGTCTTTGCTTCACAGAGCAAACCACTATGGCCTCTCTGGGTAAACCATGAGTTGTATATACACCATCTTTAATCAGAACCACGCACCAATCAGCTATTGCTGTGGTGATCAAATTGATATTGAACCCCATTCAAAAACAAACCTTCCTTCAAAAATCACACAATATATTCCCCAGACCCTCAGAATCTGCTGTCAGGAAGCCACAAGGTGCCAAAAGCAATGAGAAACCAGTTTGAGGGATCATTGGAAACTTCACCACCTTCCAAACGAACTAACAACCCACACTGTGCTGAGTGATGCCGCATACCACTTAGACTTCTGCGGCATTGGCTATGCAACCAGACGGTGCCTCCATGAGGACACAGTCAACATGTGGAACATTTGTGAGTGCCATATCAAGATCTGAGGTGGCAGTCCTCTGAATCCTCCGGAGCCGCAATGAAGACTAGTACACTGGGTCATGCATATATGTTTGCACTTAGGAGTCTTCACGGTGCCGTGCAACCTCCCTCCCACAACTTGGTAGGGCAGACTATCTGAGGAAGATTCCAAATGCAGATCGCAGCCAGTCTTCCTAAGGGCAGAGAAGGTGGCCTGCACATGGAATTGAGTCCATCTTCAGATCTCCACTAAGCCACTGCATCTTCAGAGACAGTCAGCATTCACCATTAACAAACAGGAACCACTTACTACCCTAGCTCACACAGCCATGGCTATAATGGCATATCAATCCCTAACATGTTTTCATTGCACTCACACCACCCCTGAAACCATGACACTCAATATCTAAACCTGTCATCAATCTTGCCACATTCTTCCCACCAAATTCTATGAACTCACCTCTCAGCACTTGGCACCCTGGTATGGGCAAATCTGCAGATATTGCATGTTCAATCAGTTCATCTTCAGATATCACCAACCCCTGAACTCACCTCTGAGGAAACATGTATGCTCCAATCCTCTTCAAATCGATCTATAGTGCCATTCAGTCATCTTGACAGACCCACTGTCAGTCCATGACCATCTGCAGATCCCTTCAGATCTCTGACTTCATCTTTAGATGAAACACATGAGCCAGACATCCATCTTCAGACCCCTCATGCACTGTGAACATCTGAAGATTGGTGTTGTACAACTACCATCTTCAGATGGTTGCATGTCGGCATCTGTCTTCAGACCCCTACCTGTAGGCACTGTGTCATCACATGTCATGTCTCATCTTGCTGTGTGCACAAGATACAGGCCCCAAAGTAATGTATATAAAAATGTATATTGTAAAACTATATCTACCTTCAATGTTAGTCTCTTATGACATCTTCTAGGCAGAAAGCCACTTACATTCAGATAATCTACATCTGCTGTGCTGTAATCCCAAAAAACAAATCTTCAAATGAGGGTATATAGTGCTATGATTATCTACAAAGTCAGTTCACATTCTACAAAAAGATGTTAGCAATCAGCCACATCCTCAAACTTCCCAGTCAACTTACAAGGTCGGAGTATATGATGTTCCAGAAAAACACACGAAAGCTGTTCCAGGGTGTTGGTGACCTTGGGAGCCTCCTGCCAGAGTTTCAGCGCCTTCTTCCACTGGGTCTGGTTCTCGCATTTGAACTCTCCACCAAGATACTTTGCTACCCAATGCTGGTACCAAGATTCGGCGTCAGCACTCCAAAAACCCACATCGAGACCACTTCCTCTCCAACTAGCATCTTTGGGAAACCAAGACACATGTTCAGTTAATTGGCTGCGACTGTCTCCCCCCTTCTCAGACTTGCCAATATCTTCTGCCCTTTCTACCTTGTATACCCCACAAATTACATCCATCTGGTTGTCGTTAAGCATCTCATCCCACAATTCGTCGCCATTCTCCATCTTGTAGCAGCCTCCCATCTCCATCACCCTGGACAATGGACTGGAAGTGACAAAGTTTTTGAGTGCCTCTTCCACTGCCAAGCACCATGGCACACCCCCGTGTTTCAGTGCGGCACGGAAAACCTCATTATTGCAGAAAAGCTGCCTGCACCTGCCTACATAGCTCATATAGTCATCCCTGGTCAGCTGGAAGCCTTTGACCTGATAAGGAATGTGTTCTGATGCTCTGAGGGTCAGTCTCAGGGTCAAATCCACATGACAAATGCGCCTGCAAGTCGAGAATTGAAAACCCCAGCTACAGAGATGTTTGGCCACTTCATCCAAAGTAATGCATGTAGCTTGACAGAGGCATGTGAGAACTGCAGTGGCTCGCCCAACGATCAACTCATAGTCGCACTCTTGTCCATCCCAGATTTGATACATGTCGATCTTCTAGTTGGTGACCCAAATTGTTGACACCGACAACCTCTTGTTCCGCATCTTTGCTAGGTAATTCAGACATGAGGGCTCCAAATCCGACCATTCCGCAGCAAAACTCTTGGGTACTACCCCCCTTGAGACGAGGCCATTGACCAGAACACTGAGCTGCCTTTCTGAAACGGGCTTGTAGCGATCCCTATCCGCATTTCGACAGGATAGGGACAATTTGCATTTCAAGGCCTTCTGAGTTTCAATGCTTGTGAGGGGCATCTCGGATGGCTGCAATGCAGGTAGGTGCAGCCCATGGATGTGAACGAGGACCCCCTCAAGTGTGGCGGTGGACAGCTTCTCAGGCTTGTAAGTGCTCAGACTCTTGAGCAAGAATGCGGCGCCCAAGATCCTGAGAAGGCCCCACTTCAGGTGGAGGGTTCTGATGCTCTGGTTCAACCAGGTGAGGGGCTTGTTCCTCAGCTGACCCCTCGAGAAGGTGAGGACAGGAGTCTTGCACTGACTGCTGCTCGGTTCATGCAGCAGATGCAAAGTCTCCCTCGCTTGTGTTGTAGGCAGTAGATGCTGGTGCGAAGTAAAACTCCTCATCATCATGCTCCTTACTGTCAAAATATGCCGTGGGATCAAATTCCTCATTCAAGTCCCATTTGTGATGAAATGAGTTGTACTAGCATTGAGTGTCTGAGTAACACATCCAAATGTCCTTCACCTGTCTGCAAAAGATGGGTCATCGCAGCAGATAGTCTTTTTGATCGTTGAATGTCCACTCAAAGACTGCTGCACCTTTTGCACCTGGCATTTTGAACTTGCCTCCATGTGCCTCTCTCTGTAGTCACTTCTGTCATGACACCTCACTCTCAGTCTTCTTGAGGGCCTCATTTCTCTCGTTTCTGCAAGAGAAGAAATCCTGCCACCTCTCACCAAGATGCTGGCTGTGGGACTTCTGCCCTTTGCCGGCGGGTTCGTATTCAATCTGGGGACCTTGTACAGGCTCAGGCACCAGAGGCAATGGGTCACACCATCGGGGCTGCACTTCTTCCAGCTGCATCGTCTCATCTGTACCCCAGCTTCCATCTCCTAGGGTGTTTGCTGATGAGGTGTCAGCCATAGAAGAGCCCTGTACAGGTTTGGACTGCACCAGTTTGTCTGTTGATGAGCTTCCAGGCTCTGTATGCTCAGAATTCACAAAATTACCCTTAATTCCTACACCCAGTCCACCTGACAGACTTTCACCAAACCAGCCATTGCCGACATGGCAATACCACTTTTATATCATGGCAATATGTCTTTGTATGTTTGTCATCCATCCCATCTTGAAATCTGACACTTCAAGGCATTACAGACACGTTAACACCAATTTCGATGGGCCCTTGATCATATATGGTAATGCTGCATCCGCATCAAAGTGCATCATGATGCATCATTGATTGCTAGACCCTATTGATGTCACCTATCACTGCACTCATCCATCAAAGATATCAACCTATCACGGATACTCCAGAACTACAGTGACTCAAGCTGTTACTTCGTCAAGTTGGCACATCATTAGAGATGCATTGGGTGACCTCAGTGACACTAGCATGTCTTTACAATCCACAGCACACACAGTCGAAACAGCAAAAACTGGCCCGATAGCCAGACTCCACTATAGAACGTTTTCTAACCAAGCATGGCAATTTGAACAACGCTGTATACTTCAGCTGATGGATATAGGTCATGTTTATTCAGGATTTTACTCAGCTAAGGCCTTACAGCCTTAGTAAAAAGTCACTTGGGATTCTATTAATATATGAAGGACTTTGGTATAAAAACATAGATTACAGTAGCATTCAGCACTTTTCAACCCCAGTGGGTACACTCTCATTCACCAGACTACACTTGTATTCATTCTCATACACATCAATCCATCGTACATCATATTCACCGCATGCACCGACAATAAATTGACTAGTCTGACCAGCAAATCTCTACGAATCCATCCATCATTTCTATAGGATCACCACACATTTATTCATTGTTTCATGGCAATATTCATCTTGCATTGCATATAGTCAATTGCATGTCAACTCACAGTATTGCTTGAGTTATTCCACAGTTCTTTAACTGTGAAGAAGATGTTTCTGTCCCTCTTTACTCTTAACACTATTGGTACACATCAATATCATGCCAATACGTGATCGACCATGCCATACCTTGCCCCCCATTTACTTTATAGGCAGCACCAGTTTCAACTTCACCAGATAGGACTGTTTTACCAGTTTTCACCTTCGCCATCGTCATTGTCACCCACTTGGGTAGTCTCAGAGCAGACTTAGGATCAGTATCAGTATAGGACCAGTTCAGCAATTGTTTCAGTATAGGATCAGTATAGGAAATCCCAGTGTGGATTATAAGATAAGTTTTTGACATCAGATAGGATCATTTTCAGCCCAGTACTGTTCGCCCCCAGTTTCTGTATCAGCCCATCTAGTTTAGGATCAGTTTCAGCCAGTTTCAGCACCTTGTTCACATTTATTTGATCAACCAGCATGTTTATTCCCAGCATCACCAGTCCCTCGATCTATTGCCATATCGTTCAGGCATTTCCCTCTTGTTTCCCCACTTGTATTAACATCTTGAGCATGTTTTCTCGAGTCTCATTCTCCATTTCCATTTCAGAATACAGTTTCTTGATATTCACGTCATATCAGGTGCCATTCCCTCTCATTCTATGAGATCCTCATGACTTACAGTCATTCTTTCGATTCTTCGACTCTCACGTTGTATTATCTGCTTGACTGCATAGTCCAAGCATATCTTCGCACCCTTAAAAGCTTTGATTTACTGCATGGAGGTGCCCCGAACCCACTCACACACATGATCATCCTAGTATTACCGTGTTCACATGTTTATTCTCCATACTCTGCCCAAGTTTGGTTTTGCCATTGCCATGGAAGTCTAGGCTCATCACCATGTGCCAGGCAGGCCGCCCAACAGATTGCCAAGGTGAGACTTCAGGATAAAAGATGGACGCCTCAGGGAGAGCATGCAATCCTTTTGTATGGATGCGCTGGTGCTTGAGGCTGGACCTTTTTGAGTAGGGCTTGATTGACTTCAGTGTACGAGGGTGTTACGATTTTTCCATTTATCTTATCTTATCAGGTGCTTATCACTTATCTGATCACTTAAAGCACCTACACCATACCTTTACCGAACCTTCCACAGCCAGACTGCTGCACCTCACTAACACAGGATGTTTACCACATGTACAATGGACTCTATTCACTATTATTAGACAGACCCAGAAACCTATATAAGTAGCACAGTTCTTGCTGTAATACCTCAGCTTCGAACTACAGTTTATCTATACCAACCTACTCTCTCTATTGAGCTAAGCTCTAAGCAGCCTACCTCTTCTCAGAGTCTTAGACCCTCGTCATCTCTCCAGTGATTGTCTGAATGCAAGACAGCCAAAGACCTAGACCCAAGTCTTTGATCATGTGAAGTTTGGGTCTTACAGAGGGAGTGTACTGAACTATGGGATAACGCCCAGCTGCATGCACATTGACTGTACCCCAAGCCAACCAAAGCAGGACCCCCACTGTGATCATCTTCTCAAAGGCACCCAGAATTTTGCAAACTGTGACATCGACAAATGTTCCAATATGCTGCATCCCTTGGAAATTGTAGCCCAAGGCTCCCTCATGCTGGAAGCCTTTGCCATCCTGTGTGATCCAGCTTTCCTTTAAGAGATCAGTAACATGAGACTCAAAGTGGACTGAAACCACCTCATCCTAGAAACCAGGCTGTAGTGCAGCATTGAACATGATCTTGGCCAAAACCAAGATGAAGGCTGCTCTGGACCTAATAAGCATACCTGTCAACTTGTGCGATTCAGCATGACCCCGTCCATATCTGTATTACACAGGCTCTGGCCAGCTGAAGAGTGCATGGCCCTGCCTTAAATTGCTGATGGCTGACTGTGAGATTTCTCTGAGTCGCAAAATCACTGTCTCCAGGTCTTGCCAGTCACAAAAGACGTCGTGGCATAAAACCACCTCTCCCCTCTCATCTCCAATGGTATACTCACCTGGGTATAGTTCAGGCATCGGAGGGGATGACAGCGACAGGCGGTGTACGTGTCAACAGGCACAAAAGATTGATATGGGATTGAGTTGATCCACCACCCCTGCTGCAGATATTCGGTGGGATCAACTGGGAAGCGACTAGACATTTGCTTTGAAGGGTCAGCCTGCCCTGTCTCTGGGATTGGGGCCAGGTCGTCGGCAGCGAGTGCAAGGAACATGCAGTTGTCTGTGGTCACTATAACCTTGCATAGAGCCGATAATCTGTCCAGATGATGAGTACTGATGTCTGGTGCAATTAGCAACCCAACTTACATGGTGCTACCTTGTTGTGAAATACTACCCTCAGAGCTATGCCTCGCCAACATGATAAATCCTGAATCTGAGGCCATGTTAGCATATTCATTGAAAGTCCTCAGTAGTGCAACATACTGAGATGACTATCTTAATGATTACTTTGACTGGAAGTGCCCAACAATACCAGGCACTTCAGAGATCAGAGCACCAAGCACTTGTCAGCCAGAGTTCCACCCTGGCATGAGTGGTAGCATGTTGAACACCCAATGTTTGGACCAGAAGTGCTGAACAGTACTGAGGTTGGGACCTCAGGTCATGCAACACTAACCACTTGTCAACCAGAGTTTAACCCTGATGTGATTGGTGGTGCATCGGCCACCCAAAGTTTAACTCTGGAGGTGGTCATATGCTATGCCCTGAGTCAAAATCATGCCACTGGCCCAGAAATCAAAGTCCCATTTCAAACTCCACTCACCATCTGATCCAAACAAGACCATCCCCAAGGAACTTGCTTCTGCATGTCCCATTTCAAACCCCATTCACCATCAGATTCAAACAAATCCATCACTAATCAATTTGCTTCTGCGCCCTGACAAAGATGACCACACCACTGTTAAATGACAGCAGCATCTTCCCGCCTCGATGGTCTGATGTGACCTGCTGTGTTCCATGGCAGTACCATCTGTCATCTCAGCAAAGGACCAAGGTGGTCCCACTGTGAAATGGTGGCTAACCTGCAGTCCTTGGCTGGAGCCTCTTTCATCGTACTCCAACAGTACAAAGCCATATATTCCTACTTACCCCCCTATTATACTACTATCTACATGGTCCTTGAGCCAACTATTGGTGGTGTGACCCCCCTAGACTCAGTGGTCCTACACTGAAGTGCCATACTCCACACTCTACATCCACATTTCCCCATGCTAACCAGTGTCCATGCAATAATGAGCCTAGACTTCTGTGGCAACAGCAAAACCAAACTCGGGTGGAGTATGGAGAATAAACATGTGAACATGGCAATACTAGGATGATCGTGTGTGCGAGTGGGTTCGGGGCACCTCCGTGCAGTAAATCAAAGCTTTAAGGGTGCAAAGATATGCTTGGACTATGCAGTCAAGCAGATAATACAACATGAGTGTCAGAGAATCGAAAGAATGACAGTAAGTCATGAGGGTCTCGTAGAATGAGAGGGAACGGTGCCTGATATGACATGAATATCAAGAAACCGTATTCTGAAATGGCAACAGAGAATGAGACTTGAGAAAATGTGCTCGAGACGTTAATACGAGTGGGGAAACGAGAGGGAAATGCCTGAGCAATACCGCAATAGGTCGAGGGACTGGCGATGCTGGGAATAAATGTGCCGCTTGATCAAATAAATATGAACAATGTGCTGAAACTGGTCAAAACTGATCCTAAAACTGGATGGGCAATGTGGAAACTGGAGGTGAATGGTACTGGGCTGAAAATGATCCTATCTGATGTCAAAAACTTATCCTATAATCCACACTGGGATTTCCTATACTGAAACAATTGCTGAACTGGTCCTATACTGATACTAATCCTAAGTCTGCTCTGAGACTACCCAAGTGGGCGATGATGATGATGGCGAAGGTGAAAACTGGTAAAACAGTCCTATCTGGTGAAGTTGAAACTGGTGCTGCCTATAAAGTAAATGGGGGGCAAGGTATGGCATGGTCGATCACGTATTGGCATGATATTGATGTGTACCAATAGTGTTAAGAGTAAAGAGGGACAGAAACATCTTCTTCACAGTTAAAGAACTGTGGAATAACTCAAGCAATACTGTGAGTTGACATGCAATTGACTATATGCAATGCAAGATGAATATTGCCGTGAAACGACGAATAAATGTGTGGTGTTCCTATAGAAATGATGGACGGATTCGTAGAGATTTGCTGATCTGACTAGTCAATTTATTGTTGGTGCATGCGGTGAATAAGGTGTATGATGGATTGACGTGTATGAGAATGAATACAAGTGTAGTCTGGCAAACGAGAGTGTACCCACTGGGGTTGAAAAGTGCTGAATGCTACTGTAATCTATGTTTTTATACCAAAGTCCTTCATATATTAATAGAATTCCAAGCGACTTTTTACTAAGGCTGTAAGGCCTTAGCTGAGTAAAATCCTGAATAAACATGACCTATATCCATCAGCTGAAGTATACAGCATTGTTCAAATTGCTGTGCTTGGTTAGAAAACATTCTATAGTGGAGTCTGGCTATCGGGCCAGTTCTTGCTGTTTCAACTGTGTGTGCTGTGGATTGTAAAGACGTGCTAGTGTCGCTGAGGTCGCCCAATGCATCTCTAATGACATGCCAACTTGGCGAAGTAACAGCTTGAGTCACCGTAGTTCTGGAGTATCCGTGATAGGTTGATATCTTTGATGGATGAGTGTGGTGATAAGTGATGTTAATAGGGTCTAGCGATCAATGATGCATAGCAATGCACTTTGATGCGGATGTGGCATTACCATATATGATCGGGGGCCCATCAAAATTGGTGTTAATGTGTCCGTAATGCTGTGAAGTGTCGGATTTCAAGATGGGATGGATAACCAACATGTGAAGACATATTGCCGTGATACAAAAGTGGTATTGCCGTGTCAGCAATGACTGGTTTGGTGAAAGTCCATCAGGTGGACTTGGTGTAGGAATTAAGGGTAATTTCGCAAAATTCTGAGCATACAGAGCCTGGAGGCTCATCAGCGACCCATCTGTGGAATACCTCACCAAGGCCACTTCTGCCTTGAGTACATGCTTTGGCACCAATATCAGTGACTTTCCCCTCTCTTCCCATTTTGCCACTGTGGCACAGTTTCTCATGGCAATCATCTCATCCAGATAGAAAGTATACCTTATTCAAACTGACTGAGCAAGATTGAAGCACCAGCAATAACAGCACTTATCATATGCATGGCATCTCATGCACAATTGGATGGTAGCCACCAAACCAGCTGTTAGCTTGCTCAGCAGCTAAGGCATTGAATTGCCACTCCTTTTCCCCCTTCTTGCCCTCCTTCATCAGCTCGGGGAAGCACACAGGCAGGCACCAATTCTGACAGAACAGATCCGATTCTTTATAGCTCTGGGCATGCCAAGTTTCAATGACCATCCCCATCTTATTAAAGTAAGTGTCTCTTTGTTTCCAGAGATGGCATAATAATGAACAATTGTTGTCATAGAAGATGAAGCTGGGCAGGCAATTAGGGTATCATGAAGTGGGGAAAGTGGCTTTGAGAAAGTCCTGAAGCTCATTTGGTAAGTCACACACACTGTCCTCAGAAAACATTGCTCACAGTGCTTGCCATCACAGATTCTGTTACGATTTTTCCTTTTATCTTATCTTATCAAGCGCTTATCGCTATCTTATCTTATCTCAAGCACTTAGCCACAGTTACCATGACCATAACAGATGACCTCAATGATGGTACTACAGCTCGCAACTATCGCCTAACTACCTCGTCGCTCTCATGTTGTTTCTGCACGATAACCATGGTTATCGTTCTATTCTTAGTACTTCAGTTTTCCTATATAAGTAGTGTAGCTCTCGCTGTATATCCCCAGCTTCGAGCTAAAGTTTATCTATACCACACTTTACTCTCACCACAGAACTCGACTAAGAACTTAGTCCTTCTTCGCTGAGCTGCAGACACTCAGGTCATCCTTCCGGTGATTGTCCGAACACGAGACAGCCGAAGCCTAGACCCGCCTGTAGCTGGGTGGTGTTACGATTTTTCCTTTTATCTTATCTCATCAAGCGCTTATCGCTATCTTATCTTATCTCAAGCGCTTGACCACAGTTCCACGACTATAACGGACGTTCTCAACGATGGTACTACGGCTCACGACTGTCGCCTGACTACCTCGTCCTTCTCTTGCTGTTTCCGCACAGCAACCACGGTTGCCCGTCTATTTTTAACCTTTCCGTCTCCCTATATAAGTAGTGTAGCTCTCGCTGTATATTCCCAGCTTCGAGCTAAAGTTTATCTATACCATTCTTTACTCTCACACAAGAACTTGACTATACCCTTAGTCCTTCTTCGCTGAGCTACAGACACTCAGGTCGCCCTTCGGTGATTGTCCGAACACGAGACAGCCGAAGTCCAGACCCGTCTGTAGTCACGTGAAGTTCGGGTCTAACAGTTAGCTCGAAGCTTCTCTTCTGTTTCTTCATCGTTCACCGCGAAGAAACAACACCCATGCAAAACTTTGAACAAGCCCTCGTAATCGCAATCTCTATTGTCCTTGGGTCCCTAGGGATCCTCACCATCGTCGCCCTCACTCTCGAATACGAAGAAGAAGTACGACGGTTCTTCAGAAGACTTGGAGAGCGTCGCCCTCAGCCTCAAAACCAACAACCACCACCCGCTACCTATGTTACCCCTTTTCAAATCCAACAACCCATTCCTCTCTCGCAACAGGACCTCGTCGACCACCTTGCCCAGCGGCACGGCTTCACCGCCAGCTCCAGTGACGAGTTCCCGCCTCGGTCGGCACCGCCCAGAAACGCCACCCCCGGACCCAGCAGGCCAAGGGGAGCCCCCAGAACCCCATCCCCCGAAAGAGACACCCTCGAGTCCATTTCCCTGGACGAACCCTTTCCAGCACCAGAGATCATCACGGACCGTCCCCCAACCGCGCAGGAGGCCTACGACCTCAGCAGGTACCTTCTCGGGAGATACGAGGCGAGCATCCCCCCTCCCTACGTCGAGCCCGCTATTCCTGAGAGACCCATCAGTCTCGAAGGATTCAGAATCAGAGTCGTCGGAAACGAGTGGGAGCTCAGAGGAGAGTTCGAACAGTTCCCGGAGGATGAGGAGGAAGTCGAAGAAACGGTACGACCCGCCGAAGCGGAGTCCCACCCCGACGAGCGGCCTGTCCTCCCAATCGTTCTACACTCCCCCGAACAGGAACCATGCCCTCTCGAGCCCGAGCCCGACACCCCTCCCCGCACCCCTTCCCCCGAGATCGACGAGCCCAATGAGCTCGCCCAGCATACCGATCCCGACGATCCCTTTAACCCTCGAAGCGCCGACTACGATTGGCCCATCCTCGCCCAGACCGACATCGACATCCTGGGCCCCGCCCAGTCTGCCGCCTGGGACCTACAGTGGGCCGACCTGGAGAGCAGAGGAGGCTGGCACTCACCCATCCGCCCACACATGGATGAGTGGTTGGCAATCAACCGAGGAGACGACATTCCCCGAAGGGGAAGAGACCAGATGATTCGCGCCCGCATCCACGTGAATGAGAACCGACAGCTATACCCAACCTCTGCCGGCCACCGAATCTATGGGATACGGGAGAGGACGAGAGAAGAAGAAAGAGAACTGGGGGTTATCCTCCTCATACTCGCCCGACGATATGAGCAGGAACGTGCAGATGCCAGGGCAAGGGATGCCCTGGAATGATTTCGAGAACTTTAACTATGATACAGAAACGTTCGGCAGGGCCGAGCAGTACGGCCCCAATAAATTCTCTTCGCACTATGGACCGTACACACTAAGCACCGACGAATATCCTACACCCCTACCCGACTCCCCGCCACCACGAATTCCCCAGCCGAGAAGCCGACTACGGCATCACGGCTATCGCCAACCCGGACCGAGTCGCCTCTTCGCAGGGGCAAGATCCAATATAGACGTGGACCCCGAACCCGATCAGCCCAGAGAGGCCCAACAACCAGCAGAACCCGCAGCACTCCCGACCCCTCCGACCCTGGAGAACCTTGCCGCCGAAGTCACCCACTGGAGGGACTCCTGCTTCGACCTGGCAAGACGACTCAACGCCATGGACGGGACGCTAGAAAAGTACAAACCGCCCTCGTCCCCGTCCAGTGGGGGAAGCGACCGGTGGTCCATACCCAGACCACCCCGAGTCCCCGGCCGACCACTTGCGCCACCCCCGGTCGGGACCGCCGCCGTCGAAGAACCCTTCCTCCACGTACGACCAACGATGCACGAACTCCCGGACAAGTTCGCCGGAGCTCACGACGACATCGAGCGCTACTTAGGGGACTGCGATTCTTACTTCGCCTCCTTTGAGGTATACTTCCCCTATTCCTCGATCAAGATCCAACTCGCGTCCTCCCTCCTCAAAGGACCCGCTAAAGACTGGTGGGTACACCGAAGGCCCGACTTCTACGACGCCACCGCCCAACGAGTCCGGTATCCAAGTTGGAACGGATACTGCGACCTCATCCGTCGCCAATTCTCAGACCCCGCTATTGAACAGCAGCACGAGAAGAGGATGAATGAGATCCGAATGGGAGGAGGAAACGCCAACGACTTCTTCCAGGCCATAGAAATTGAGGCCAAGTTGGCAGGACTCAGACACGACGAGGGGGAGAGAGGGAAGATGGTCCAAGCAGTCCGGTGGGGAATCCCGCAAAGCTACACCAAAACCATCGCGAACCAAGGCATTCGCACCCCTGAAACCTATCCTGAGTGGAAGGAGCACGTCTGCAAGCTTTACGTGGATCGCACCAAGCAAACGATCTTCGAACAGACTCTCGGACGTCCCAATGAGTCACGACCTGATCACCGACCAAGCACTAAGCCCAGATCGAACCAGCATCAAAGCCCCAGCAAACCAGCTGGGGCCACAAGTTCAACACCGGCCAAGCAGTCAGGCCAAGGCAAGACAGTCGTCCGAGACGCAGGATCGGGAAGATGGACAACGTACGGAGGACAGGGCCAGGCCATGGACATAGACGCCCTACGAAGGGAAGGAAGATGTTACCGCTGTAAAGAGAAGAGGCACTTGTCGAAAGATTGCCCGAAGAGGAAGGAGTATAAGGACATTCGCTCCCTCGTAGTAGTCGAGCGGGAGCAGAGGCCCGAACCAGAAACCGGGTCGAAGATAGAGGAGGTAAAAGATTAGGTCGTCAAGGGCTCGATTCCCCTTCGACGACCTCCTCCTCTTGTACTGGTACGCTTTCTCATCCTCCTGGCGGGGCTTATGATTTTTCTGTAGTTACATTGTGTGCAATACCTATTTCTCATTGCAATATACCTACCTTTAACGTTCCCCGCGCCCCTAGCAAACCAGTACCCACAGAATCGAACCGATATGCCGTCCTAGCACAACTGGACACTTTGGACTCAAACACTGAAGAGGACGACTCCTCCGATGCCGAACCGGGAAAAGACTCTTCGGAGTTGGCAGAGAGCCTCCCACCGAACCCGCCAGAACCCCTAATACGGGAACTGCCCACATGTGAACCCCTCGGGGGGAACGCCTCTGTGGGACTGGCTAATCAGAGCTTGAATACCCTCACGGGGAAAGGCTCTGGCAAGTGGCCCTACGAAGCCACAGGAACCTTGGGTAAGTGTTCCCGGAAGACTCAAGCAGGACCAGCACAGAAACAAATGAATCACCGAGTCGGAAGCGGCGAGGTAGCAGAGCACAACCCCACCCGACTGCTGGCACCAGTAGGTAATGGCAGTCACGGTTTATGCGACAAGAACGCGACGCTCACGGACCAGCCCCCCGACCCTCGAAGGGTTAGCCCTGGTGTACAGACCGGAAGTGGGCACCTCCACGATGCTACCCGACCCAACCCCGATGAAGACGCATGACCGGCCAAGGACACCAAGAAAGCTGCAGGACCTGGACCCGCTAGCGCCCAGGCGGTAGAAAGGGGGCATACCGTCACCATGATAGAAGTACCAGATGAAGAAGACGACACGTCATACCAGCAATGGAGGGCGAAGCAGCAAAAGGGGGACACCACCCCAGGAAAACCTGATTCCACCCCGAAACCACTCCTTCCACTCTCGGCACCATCGCCCGACCGTTGGCTCAAACCTTTCGGCGCGGAGTGGACACTCCGGGCCATTAGAAGGGCCCGTACCGACGAAGAAGCCAAGGCCGCCCTCCACTGCTGGGTTCACCAGGATCGTGTCAGCGAGATCGACGAGGACTTGATCAGTGAACTAAGGAGGGGGCACGAACCGTCGCTGGAGAAGTTATACGAGCTGCAACAACCGATTCGCTATATCCGCGGCGCCAAGTCGACAGGGCGAGACTTCACACTCAGCGTTCAGCTAGAGACCACCACGAACAACCAGACCCTAACCGCCCGTGCCCTCGTAGACAGCGGCTGTACGGGTAGCTCCATCAATCGTTCCTACATCCAGAGTCATCAGCTCGACACCAGACAAGCCGCTGCTCCCATACCGGTATACAACGCCGATGGAACCCGCAACAAGGCCGGAGACATCACTGAGTTCGTCGAACTCCATATCACGATTGGAGGGCATAGTGAACGAATAGACCTAGCCGTCACCGACCTCGGCTCGAGGGACCTCTACCTCGGACACGACTGGCTTAAACGCCATAACCCGGTCATCAACTGGCAAACGGGCTCGATCATTTTCGGCCGTTGCCAATGCACGAAGAACCCCTTTCCACTCCCTGACGCGGACCCCAGCGACCGATGGGATGAGGAACTAGAAGAAGGAGAGACTATCCTGGCGGTCAATATGCAGGAAGAACTTGTCATCCGCGCGGTACACCACGCCAATGACCTGGCGGCTCAAGCCAATATGGATAAGCCGAAGAAGACGTTCGAAGAAATGGTACCGGAGCACTATCGTTCCTACCGCGACCTGTTTTCCAAGGAAAACTTCGATGACCTCCCAGAAAGGAAGCAGTGGGACCACGCCATCGAACTCGTCCCAAATGCCAAGTCCACGCTCGATTGCAAGGTTTACCCCTTGAATCGGAATGAACAGGAACAACTGGACAAGTTCCTAGACGAAAACCTAGAATCGGGGCGAATTCGCCCGTTGAAATCCCCCTTCGCCTCGCCATTCTTCTTTGTAAAAAAGAAAGACGGCTCCCTTCGTCCTGTACAGGACTACCGAAAATTGAATGAAATGACCATCAAAAACCGATACCCACTTCCACTCATCTCGGAGCTCATCGACAAACTTCGGGGAGCCAGATACTTCACCAAGCTCGATGTCCATTGGGGATACAACAACATCCGAATCAGGGAGGGGGACGAGGAGAAAGCAGCATTTAGAACGAACCGAGGGCTCTTCGAACCCACGGTAATGTTCTTCGGCCTCACAAACTCTCCAGCCACCTTTCAGTGGATGATGAACGATATATTCAAAGACCTGATCGCCGAAGGCAAGGTCACCATTTATCTCGACGACATCCTCATCTTCACAAAGGATCTCGACGAGCATCGCCAAATTGTACGACGAGTCCTTCAACGCCTTCGAGAAAACAAACTGTTCCTCAAGGCGGAGAAGTGTGAGTTCGAAGTACTAGAAACCGAGTACTTGGGAGTAATCATCAGTGAGAACTCAGTACGAATGGACCAGGTCAAGGTCGCCGGGATTACCGAATGGCCGACCCCTACCAAGAAAAAGGAACTACAGTCATTCCTGGGATTCACCAACTTCTATCGAAAGTTTATCCGTGACTACTCCAAGATCGTCCGACCGCTTACTCAACTCACCGGAAAAGCCGAATGGACGTGGGGGACCGCCCAAAATCAGGCGTTCCAGCAGCTGAAAAGGCAGATGGCAGAAGACGTCGTCCTCACCATCCCAACAGAAACGGATCGCTTCAAGGTAGAAGCTGACTCGAGTGACGGAGCCATTGGTGCCGTCCTCAGCCAACAGCAGGAAGGAAGATGGCGACCAGTGGCGTTCATGTCCAAAGCCCTCACCGTAACCGAACGCAACTACGAGATCTACGACAAGGAGCTGCTCGCGATTATGCTCGCCCTATCAGAATGGCGCCACTACCTTATGGGCGCGGCCGAAGACGTAGAAATCTGGACGGATCATCAGAACCTCCAGTACTTCCGAAAGCCCCAGAAGCTAAACAGACGCCAAGCGCGCTGGGTCACCGAGCTCGCAGAGTATCACTTTTCCCTTCACCACCAACCAGGTGAGGCGAACAAAAAGGCTGACCTCCTGTCGCGACGGGACGACCACAACCAGGGAAAGGACGACAACGATGACGTCGTTGTCCTTCAACCCGAACACTTCCGGGCCCTGATTATGCCCACCACGGCAGAAGTACACTCGAAAATCCAGGAGGCCACAAGACGGAAAGAGGACTGGGACCAGGGAATCGCGAACTCCCTCAACCACGAAAGGGGGATTACCCAGAAGAACGGACTCCTCATCTATGACGAGCGGGTCTATGTCCCAAAGAATCACGCCCTCCGAGGAGAAATTATCGCCCAGTGTCATGATCACATCACCGCGGGACATCCAGGAATCGAAAAGACCAAGGAGCTCATCCAACGAGAATACTGGTGGCCGAAGCTCAGAAAGGACGTGGAGCTATATGTCAAAGGCTGCGAAACATGCCAATGGACAAAGGCAAGCACCCAACCAAAGGCTGCTCCCCTTCACCCGAACGCCATTCCCTCGGAACCATGGACGCATATATCGGTAGACATGGTCACCGGTCTACCAGAGTCCAAGGGGTACGACGCCCTCCTCGTCATCGTCGACCGCTTCTCCAAAGCAATCATCCCCGTTCCCTGCAACATCGAGCTCTCCGCGGAAGGGTGGGCCAAGATTCTCCGAGACCACGTTTACACGAAACACGGCATGCCATTGGTCGTAATCTCCGACCGAGGACCCCAGTTCGTTTCAACCTTCATGAAAGACCTATACCGAATCCTCGACATCACGCCGAACGCTTCCACTGCCTTCCACCCTCAAACTGATGGACAGACAGAGCGAGTAAACCAGGAACTTGAAGGATACCTCCGACTCTTCATCTCCTACCGACAGGACGACTGGAGTGATTGGCTACCCATGGCAGAGTTCGCCCACAATAACCGGATACACTCGGCCACTGGGAGAAGCCCGTTCATGACCCTCTACGGAAGAAATCCACAACTCGTCCCCGACTCCATCCGAGCTTCCCCCTTCCTAAACCCAACCGCCGGGGAATTCACTGTTACCATGGCAGAAGTCCACAAGCAAACGCAAACCGCATTACAAAAGGCTGCGGAACAGATGAAGACGCAATACGACAAAAGAAAGCGACCCGCAACCAAGTACAAGGTCGGGGAACAAGTCTGGCTTGACGCCGCGAACCTCCACTTGCCGAGGCCCAAGAAGAAACTTGACGACAAACGAGTGGGCCCCTTTACGATTCTCGAAAAATCCGGAGCATCAGCGTACAAGCTAAAGCTCCCACCTCACTGGAAAATACACCCGCGTTTCAACGAGAAACTGCTAACCCCATACATGCCACCGTCCTTCCCAAACCAAGAAAGACCACCACCACCTCCACCCGACCTCATCGATGATGAAGAACAATACGAAATCGAAGAGGTACTGGACTCCCGAACTCGCAGAATCAGAGGAAAGAAAGGACAAAAAGCAAAGGACACCGTGGACTACCTGGTTAAATGGAAGGGATGGACCCGAGAACACAACTCGTGGGTACGAGATACAGAGATGGGAAACGCCCAGGAAGCGATTCGAGACTATGAGGACAAGATCCAACGAACAGGACAAGTCCACATAGCCAAAATCGTAACCAAGGATCCCGCCACTGCCGTCACCATGATTCTCGACCACGAATACCGTGGCAGTATTGTATATTATAAGGCCCAACGACAGGACGGACTCCAGAAATGGGTTAAAAACCCCGACAACGACTTGTGGAAGAACCTTATAGACGAATATTGGAATAATGAACTTTCATGCCAACTCGACACCCCCGAGGACGAACCATGACAATCGGGACGATTGTCTTAACAAGGGGGTAATGTTACGATTTTTCCTTTTATCTTATCTCATCAAGCGCTTATCGCTATCTTATCTTATCTCAAGCGCTTGACCACAGTTCCACGACTATAACGGACGTTCTCAACGATGGTACTACGGCTCACGACTGTCGCCTGACTACCTCGTCCTTCTCTTGCTGTTTCCGCACGGCAACCACGGTTGCCCGTCTATTTTTAACCTTTCCGTCTCCCTATATAAGTAGTGTAGCTCTCGCTGTATATTCCCAGCTTCGAGCTAAAGTTTATCTATACCATTCTTTACTCTCACACAAGAACTCGACTATACCCTTAGTCCTTCTTCGCTGAGCTACAGACACTCAGGTCGCCCTTCGGTGATTGTCCGAACACGAGACAGCCGAAGTCCAGACCCGTCTGTAGTCACGTGAAGTTCGGGTCTAACAGGTGGGAGATGTTATGGTACATGAAGTAATATAATATGAGAGATTTCAAGTCCGTGTTGTGGAAATAGTCCGAGTCAAAATAACATGTATAATAGTGTGAGTCGTAGAAAAATAAGAAATCGTCCATGTATAGAATGATGTCCATGATGTCCAGGTGGGAGAGAGCAAAGTAAGACGCTCTGGCGAGTCCGTTAGATAAACTAACTAAAGAAAATGTGGAGACGTACCTGGTGGTTCAGCGAGAGTGGCAAAGGCTCGGGCTGAGACCACCAAGGTACTTATAGTCCGATGAAGATAGACACGGTGAAGAGAACCTGGATGCCTGTTAGCTGTCATAGTGTCTCAACAAATTGTGGCTTGCACTCACAGATGAGACGGCTAACACTCCCGTGAGGAGGCTGAGACCGCACATCCTAGATGTGGAATTATGCGCACTGTGGTGGCCGACACCTGCTGGAGGTGTGAGGATTGAATGCGTGACCATAAAGAGAGAAACCCTCACCAATTAGACTTCTGTAAATACTCGTCTTTAAACTCAACTAATTGGTCGATGAGTGTCATCTGGTAATCACGAGTTTACTGAAAAAGTACCCCCTTTCAGGGGCCTAAGTCCAATTGTTTACCCGGGCGACGCATGTGTGATCGCTACTTGGGTAATGGATAAGAGGATGATGGGAGTGCTCGCAGAGGACAGTTGTCGAGATGGGATCTTGTTCCGATCAACGCTTGGAGTAGGACAGGATTTTTTCGGATGTAGATCTGGAAAGCTTTCGAAGACCATCTCCCTCGGGCCTGAATGAGGTGAGGCAGGACTCCTTGCTCTGCAAGGTCGGTGGCACCTCCCGCTCGCATTGATTGACCAGCAATGCTGCTCTGGGGAAAGATCTGTCGCAACCTTTTCATAAACCAAGATCGGGCTGGTATCGACCCTGAGGATGTAATCCAGAGTGCCGGGTGGACTATGTGGCAAGCGTCTCGTAAAGCCACGTAGCATCGGAAGACGGGGAGGGGGTTAAAATTGGGATTGTCGTCAATTGGGATGATGACCTTGTTGCCTTCGAAGGCGGTGTCGGCTTTGTGGGCTGGCAAGAAGAATGTGTATCCTTCTGGCAGCCATTCGACACTCGCTCGACGAGTGACTTTCCTCCAATTTCGATGTTTCTTCATGTCCGGCATACTGAGTTCACCGAGGCGCATGAGGCCGTTGAATCCGGTGACTAGCATTGCAAGGAATAGAGCATCGTCGTATGATGAGGAGTCACGTAGCTTCGAAATGGTGAGACGGATATCGTCGCGTGAGAGCGGGGACTTTCTGTTGACAGCCGAGCCTCGCAGTCTTCTGCATCCAGCTAGAGTGCAACTAACAGCTCGAAGCTTCCTTCTGGCTTCTTCACCATTCACCGTGAAGAAACCAACCCATGCAGAACTTTGAACAAGCTATCATAATCGCCGCCTCCATCGTCGTAGGATCCTTAGCGATCCTCTCCGTTGTTGCCCTCACTCTCAAGTATGAAGAGGAAATACGACGGTTCTTCCATCACCTGGGGGAATGTCGCCCTCAACCCCGATCCCAACCATCCACCAACTATGTCCCTCCCTTTCAAGTCGAACAACCCCTTCCAACCTCACAGCAAAACCTCATCCAACGCTGATGAGCCTCCAGGCTCTGTATGCTCAGAATTTGCGGATTTATCCATCAATTACCCAATAATAACAGATTCGACTCCCATCTTCCTTATCCTACATTGCCGTACTCGATTTAATGCCCCAACCTTCGATTATATGCTACACCCTTCAATATCCTTCAATAACCGTGATATACCACGGTTATAACTCAGCAAACCACGTTAATACCCTTCCGTTCACGTTTATTCTCCATATTTCCGTGACCGATCATGGCAATACACCTTTCATTGATGATCGTACTGAAAATGGAGTTGCCGCATCAGTCCTAGGCACCCAAATTGACGCGCACCTTGATTCCTCGATCATAGTGACATCATTTAGACCCTGCACTCTTCCATCAAAGATATTGACCCAATATGGATACTCCAGACTGCGGTTACTCAGGCTGTTACTTTGCCAAGTCTTCACAGCAGCTTATATCCATTTATCAACCTCAGAACATGTACCATACCCTCACAGTCCACAGTTAAACAGCACCTAGCTGTTTACTCATCATTCTCCACTTCCACATGGTTTCCCATCCAGACACGGCAATACAGACAAGCTGTTATGTCTCAGCTGACGAAAACTTCTTCTATTTACTATGGATTTACTAATCCAATGACTTACAGCTTTACCAATGCTTAGATATCTTTTCTATTTATAAAACCGAACTTTTAGTATAAAAACTCGTATTCTACAGAGGAGAGAGGGAGTTCTTTCGCTCCAGGTTATCCCCCATTGCTTGCTATAGTCTGAACGTTATTGGATATGTTAATTACCACCAATACACGAATTCTTGCTCCGATAACTTGCTTTTGTCTTTTAATGCCGCAACATCATTTCAATTTCACCAGATAGGATCGTTTTATCGTCTTCACCTTCTACATCGTCGTCGTATCCATTGCCCACACCAGTATAGGGTATTATTGCCTCCGTGAAGGCCCAGCTCCGCATCATTCACCCACGTCATTGTCATTGTCCCCAGTTGCTGTGCAGTATTGCCGTGACACTCAGTTATCATATTTCCGTCCAGTACCTCTCCGTTTCAAGCCCGCACACGTTTATTCAGTTCTCCACACGTTTATTCGATTGTATAAACGTCTATTCGATTCTCCTCACGTTTAATTGATTGTCCAAACGTTTATTCAATTGCCCAAACATTTATTAGGCCAGTCTCACAGTTCCTGAGACCGGTTTTACGTTTTCTAGATCAGTTCCAAGCATCTAGCACGGTTTCTTGGTATCTGTATCATACCAGATTCCATTTAATCTCGTTTATCGAGATCCCCTCGGCTTACAGCCTGAGCCTCTTAGTACTCGACTGCTAAAGGGTACTACTTCCAGACTGTATAGTCAAAGTGTATACCTGCGTCTAGAGGAATTGACCGCACGGAGGTGCACCGAACCACTCGCACAAACACATAGCCTTGATTACTGTGATTGCACGTATATTTCCTTAGCTCTCTCGGAGTTTTGGGTGTTGCCATTGCCATGGAAGTCTAGGTTCAACAACGCTCCAGTTTCACCGCCAACTCGAGCGACAAGTTCCCGCCTTGGCAGGTGCCGCCCAGAAACGCAACCCCCAGACCCAGCCGACCAAGAGGAGCCCCTCGGACCCCTTCCCCCGACCATGACACCTTCAAATCTATTCCCCTGGATGAACCCTTTCCAGCGCCGGAAATCATCACGGACAGGCCCCCAACTGCTCAGGAAGCCTACGACCTCAGCAGGTACCTTCTCGGGAGATACGAGGCAAGTATCCCACCCGCCTACGTCGAACCTGCTCTCCCCGAGAGACCAGTCAGCCTCGAAGGATTCCGAATCCGAGTCGTCGGAAATGAGTGGGAGCTCCAAGGCGCCTTTGAGCAGTTCCCAGAGGATGAAGAAGAAGATGAAGAAATGGTTCACCCCACCGAAGAGGAGCCCCACGCCGATGAGCGGCCTGTCCTCCTGATCCTTCTACACTCCCCCGAGCGGAACGCACTCCCCCTCGAGCCCCAGCCTACCACTCCCCCTCGCACTCCCTCCCCTGAACCTGAGATTGATGAGCCCAATGAGCTCACCCACCATACTGACCCTGATGATCCCTTCAATCCCTGAAGCACAGACTACGACTGGCCTGCCCTCTCACAGGCAGACCAAGACATACTTGGCCCCGCTCAGACCACCGCCTGGGAGCTACAGCGTGCCGACCTCGAAAGTCGAGGAGGCTGGCACTCTCCCATTCGCCCAGACATGGACGAGTGGTTGGCCATCAATCGGGGAGATGACATTCCTTGAAGGGGGAGAGACCAGACCATTCGCACCCGCATTCATGCTAACCTCAACCGACAAATATATCCAACCTCCGTGGGCCATTGAATCTATGGGATCCGAGAAAGGACGAGAGAGGAAGAGAGAGAAATGGGAGTTATCCTCCTCATACTCACCCGACGATATGAGCAGGAATGCGCCAAGTCCAGGGCTAGGGATGCCCTGGAATAATTTTGATACATTTAACTACGATACAGAAACGTTCGGCAGGGCCGAACAGTACGGCCCCAATACATTTTCTTCACAGTTTGGTCCCTATATGCTAGACAACGACCCCTACCCCGAACCACTACCAGACTCCCCCCCCATACGAATCCCCCAGCCAAGAAGCCAACGACGGCATCACAGCTATCACGAACCCGGCCCGAGCCGCCTTCTCGCAGGAGCAGGGTCAAACATAGACGTAGACCTGGAGCCTGACCAGCCCGGGGACACCCAACAGCCGGCTCAACCCCCACCGCCCCCAACACCTCCAACCCTCGAATCCCTCGCCGGCAAAGTCACGCACTGGAGAACCGCATGCTTTGACCTAGCCAAGCAGCTCAATGACATGGACAGTACCCTAGCGAAGTACAAGCTGCCCTCGTCCCCATTCTCTAGTGACGGAAGCGACAGGTGGTCATTGCCAAAGCCACCCCGAATACCAGGTCGACCACCTTTCGCACCCCCGGTTGGGACCGCGGCAACCCAAGAACCATTCCTCCAGGTACGGCCATCAATGCATGAGCTCCCGGACAAGTTCGCCGGAGCCCATGACGACATTGAGCGCTACCTAGGAGATTGCGACTCCTATTTCGCCTCGTTCGAGGTTTACTTCCCGTATTCCTCAATCAAGATCCAGCTCACGTCCTCTCTACTAAAAGGCCCTGCTAAAGACTGGTGGGTGTATCGAAGACCTGACTTCTATGACGCAAGTGTCCAACAAGTCCGATATCCGAGTTGGAATGGGTATTGTGACCTCATCCGTCGCCAATTCTCAGACCCTGCCATCGAGCAGCAGCACGAAAAGAGGATGAACAAGATTCGAATGGGGAATGGGAACACCAACGACTTCTTCCAGGCCATAGAAATTCAGGCCAAACTAGCGGGACTCTGACACGATGAGGGAGAATGGGGAAAGATGGTCCAAGCCGTTAGATGGGGAATCCCACAGAGCTACACAAAGACCATCGCGAACCAGGGCATCTGTACCCCTGAAACTTATCCCGAGTGGAAGGAGCGCGTGTGCAAGCTCTACGTCGATCGCACCAAACAGACGATCTTTGAACAGACTCTTGGGCGCCCCGATGAACGACAACCTGACCACCGACAAGGCAATAAGCCCGGACCATCGAACCAACACCAAAGCCCCAGTAAACCAACTGGGGCCACAAGTTCGACGCCGGCCAAGCAGTTGGGACAGGGCAAGACCACCAGTCGAGATGCCGGGTCTGGGAGATGGACCACATACGGAGGTCAGGGACAAGCCATGGACATAGACATCCTGCGAAGGGAGGGGAGGTGTTACCGTTGCAAGGAGAAGGGGCATATGTCAAAGGATTGCCTGAAGAGGAGAGAATACAAGGACATTCGCTCACTAGTAGTAGTCGAGCAGGCAGAGCAGACCAAGCCGAGAACAGAGTCGAAGATAGAGGAGGTAAAAGATTAGGTCGTCAAGGGCTCGATTCCCCTTCGACGACCTCCTCCTCTTGTACTGGTGTGCTTCGTTGTCCTCCTGGTGGGGCTTATAACATTTCTTTAGTTACCTCTCATGTCTTACCTATCACGCATCCAAATATATCCGTTTCCACCGCTTTTAACGTCCCCAGCACGACCAGCAAACCAGTACACCAAGAATTGAACTGATACGCCGTCCTAGCACAACTGGACACCCCGGACTCAAATGCTGAAGAGGACGACTCCTCTGATGCCGAACAGGGAAAAAACTCTTCAGAATTGGCAGAGAGCCTCCCAACGAACTTGCCAGAACCCCTAACACGGGAACTGCCTGCATGTGAACCCCTCAGGGGGAACGCCTCTGTGGGACTGGCTAATCAGAGCTTGAATACCCTCACGGGGAAAGGCTCTGGAAAGCAGCCCTATGAAGCCACAGGAACCATGGGTAAGTGTTCCCAGAAGACTCAAGCAGGACCGGGACAGAAACAAATGAACCACCGAGTCGGAAGTGGTGAGGTAGCAGAGCACAACCCCACCCGACTGCTGGCGCCAGTAGGTAATGGCAGTCACGGTTCATGCAACAAGAACACGACGTTCATGGACCAGCCCCCTGACCCTCGAAGGGTTAGCCCTGGCGTTCAGACTGGAAGTGGGCACCTCCACAACGCTACCCCACCCAACACCGATGAAGACGCATGACTGGCCAAGGACGACAAGAAAGCTGCAGGACCTGGACCTGCTAGTGCCCAGGCGGTAAAAAGGGGGCATGCCGTTACCATAATAGAAGTTCCCGACGAAGAAGATGACACGGCATATCAACAATGGCGGGCGAAACAGCAGAAAGAAAGTGCCGCCCAGGAGAAGTCTGATGCCAAGTACTATCCCATCTGGGAATCCCCCCTTCCATACCAGACACCCCCGACCCCTCCGCCCGACCGCTGGCTCAAACCCTTTGGTGCCGAATGGACCCTTTGTGCCATCCGTGAAGCCCGCACTAACGAAGAAGCCAAGGCCACCCTCCACTGTTGGGTCCACCAGGATCGAGTCGGCGAAATCATTGAAGACTTGATCAATGGACTAAAGCAAGGGGGCAAACCCGCATTAGAAGAGCTGTATGAGCTCCAACAACCGATCCGCTACATCCGAGGGACCAAGTCGACTGGGCGGGACTTCACGCTCAGTGTCCAGCTCGAAACCACCACGAACAGCCAAGTCCTGACTGCCCGTGCCCTCATAGATAGTGGCTGTACAGGAAGCTCCATAAATCGCTCCTACGTCCAGAGTCACCAGCTTGACACAAGAAAAGCCGCCGCTCCCATCCCTGTCTACAACGCCGATGGAACTCGCAACAAGGCGGGAAACATCACCGAATTCGTAGAACTCCGCATTACCATTGGAGGACACAGCGAATGTATCGACCTAGCGGTCACCGACCTCGGCTTGAAGGATCTATACCTCGGCCACAATTGGCTTAAACACCATAACCCAGTTATCAACTGGAAGACAGGCATGATCATTTTCGGCCGCTGCCACTGCACAAAGAACCCATTCCCGCTCCCTGATGCAGACCCTGACGACCGATGGGATGAAGAACTCAAGGAAGGAGAAACCATCCTCACCGTTAACATGCAGGAGGAACTCATCATTCGCACTGTACATCACGCAAATGACCTGGCGGCCCAGGCCAATAGGGACAAGCCGAAGAAAACCTTTGAAGAAATGGTACCCGAACACTATCACTCGTACCATGACTTGTTTTCAAAAGAAAACTTCGACAACCTCCCCGAACGAAAGCAGTGGGACCATACTATAGAACTCATCCCAAACGCCAAGTCCACGCTCGACTGCAAGGTTTATCCTTTGAACCAAAACGAACAGGAACAGCTGGACAAGTTCCTAGATGAGAACTTGGAATCAGGGCACATTCATCCATCCAAGTCTCCCTTCGCATCCCCCTTCTTCTTCGTCAAAAAGAAGGACGGCTCCCTCCGGCCCGTACAAGACTATCGAAAGTTAAACGAGATGACGATCAAGAACTGCTACCCACTCCCTCTCATCTCTGAGCTCATTGATAAACTCCAAGGGGCAAAATATTTCACCAAGCTCGATGTTCATTGGGGATACAACAACGTCCGAATCAAAGAGGGAGATGAGGAGAAGGCCACCTTCAGAACGAACCGAGGACTTTTTGAACCAACTGTCATGTTCTTCAGGCTCACTAATTCACCCGCCACCTTTCAGTGGATGATGAACGACATCTTTAAAGACCTCATCACAGAAGGCAAGGTCACGATCTACCTCGACGACATCCTCATCTTCACCAAAGGACTTGACGAACATCGTCGAATTGTACACCGCGTACTCCAACGCCTTCGAGAGAACAAACTGTTCCTCAAAGCCGAGAAGTGCGAATTCGAAGTACTGGAAACCGAGTACTTGGGAGTAATCATCAGTGAGAACTCAGTACGAATGGACCAGGTTAAAGTCGCCGGAATCACCGAATGGCCGATGCCCACCAAGAAGAAGGAACTACAGTCATTCCTCGGATTCATGAATTTCTATCGAAAATTCATCCGCGATTATTCGAAGATCATCCGACCACTCACCCAGCTCACTGGAAAGGCGGAGTGGACGTGGGGAACCGCCCAGAACCAGGTGTTCCAACAGCTAAAGAAGCAGATGGCGGAGGATGTCATGCTCACCATCCCGACAGAGAAAGGCCGGTTCAAGGTTGAGGCCGACTGAAGTGATGGAGCCATTGGCGCCGTCCTTAGCCAGCAACAAGAAGGGAAGTGGCGACCAGTGGCATTCATGTCCAAAGCCCTCACAGTAACGGAACGAAACTACGAGATCTACAACAAGGAGCTGCTTGCTATTATGCTTGCATTGTCGGAATGGTGACATTACCTCATGGGTGCCGCCGAAGATGTGGAAATCTGGACGGATCATCAAAACCTCCAGTATTTCCGGAAACCCCAGAAGTTGAATAGGCGCCAAGCATGGTGGGTCACCGAGCTCATGGAATACCACTTTGTCCTCCACCATCAACCCGGTGTTGCAAACAAAAAAGCCGACCTTCTCTCTCGACGGGACGATCATGACCAAGGCAAGGACGATAACGACGATGTCATTGTCCTCCAACCAGAACACTTCAGGGCCCTCATCATGCCCACTACTATGGAAGTACACTCGAAGGTCCAGAGGGCACTTCGGTGAAAGGAGGACTGGGATCAAGGGATTGCGAACTCCCTCAACCACAAAAGAGGAATCACCCAGAAGGACGGACTCCTACTATATGATGGAAGAATCTATGTCCCGAAGGACCACGGCCTGCGAGGGGAAATCATCGCCCAGAACCATGACCACATCACCGCCAGACACCCCAGGATCGAAAAGACCAAGGAGCTGGTCCAATGAGAGTACTGGTGGCCGAAGCTCAAGAAGGATGTAGAACTATATGTCAAAGGCTGTGAAGCTTGTCAACGAGCCAAGACGAGCATGCAGGCAAAAGCCGCACCACTCCATCCAAACACAATCCCGTCCGAGCCGTGGACCCATATATCCGTCGACATGGTCACTGGATTACCTGAATCCAAGGGCTACGAGGCCCTTCTAGTCATTGTAGACCGATTCTCTAAGGCAATTATCCCCGTCCCCTATAATATCGAACTCTCAGCCGAAGGATGGGCCAAAATACTCCGAGACCATGTGTATGCAAAGCACGGCATGCCCTCTGTCATCATCTCCGACCGTGGTCCCCAATTTGTTTCAGCATACATGAAAGACTTATATCGAATCTTGAACATCACACCGAACGCCTCCACCACCTTCCATCCTCAGACCGATGGACAGACAGAGAGAGTCAACCAAGAGCTCGAAGGCTATCTTCATCTCTTTGTGTCCTATCAACAAGACAATTGGAGTGACTGGTTGCCTATGGCAGAATTTGCCCATAACAACCAAGTCCATTCGGCCACCGGAAAGAGCCCATTTATGGTACTCTATGGCCGCAACCCACGACTCGTACCGGATTCTGTTCGAACCTCCCCCTTCCTAAACCCGGCCACTGGGACATTCACCACAACTATGGCAGAAGTCCACAAACAAACGCAAATGGCCCTACAGAAGGCAGCGGGACAGATGAAGGTTCAATATGACAAAAGGAAACACCCCGCAGCCGAGTATAAGGTCAGAGATCAGGTCTGGCTTGACGCTGCGAATCTCCATTTACTGTGACCAAAGAAAAAACTCGACGACAAACGAGTGGGACCTTTCGAAATCCTCGAAAAGTCTGGAGCATCAGCATACAAGCTGAAACTCCCACCACATTGGAAGATACATCCGCGTTTCAACGAGAAGCTGTTATTTCCATATACCCCACCTTCCTTCCCGAATCAAGAGAATCCTCCGCCGCCTCCACCCGATCTCATCGAAGATGAAGAACAATACAAAGTGGAGGAAGTACTAGATTCCCGAACCCGTAAAATCAGAGGAAAGAAGGGACGAAAGGCACAAGACACCGTCGACTACTTGGTCAAATGGAAGGGATGGACCCGAGAACACAACTCATGGGTACGAGACACAGAGATGGGAAACGCTCAGGAAGCGATCCGAGACTATGAAGACAAGATCCAACAAATAGGACGAGTCAACATAGCCAAAATCGTAACCAAGAACCCTGCAACCGCTGTCACCATGATTCTCGACCACAAATACCGCGACAGTATTGTATATTATAAGGCCCAATGACAGGACAGACTTCAGAAATGGGTTAAAAACCCCAACGACGACCTATGGAAGGACCTTATAGATGAATATTGGAATAATGAATTATCATGCCAACTGGACACCCCCGAGGATGAGCCATGACAATTGGGACGATTGTCTTAACAAGGGGGTAATGTTACGATTTTTCCTTTTATCTTATCTTATCAAGCGCTTATCGCTATCTTATCTTATCTCAAGCGCTTAGCCACAGTTACCACGACCATAACAGATGACCTCAACGATGGTACTACGGCTCATGACTATCGCCTAACTACCTCGTCGCTCTCGTGTTGTTTCTGCACGATAACCACGGTTATCGTTCTATTCTTAGTACTTCAGTTTTCCTATATAAGTAGTGTAGCTCTCGCTGTATATCCCCAGCTTCGAGCTAAAGTTTATCTATACCACACTTTACTCTTACCACAGAACTCGACTAAGAACTTAGTCCTTCTTCGCTGAGCTGCAGACACTCAGGTCATCCTTCTGGTGATTGTCCGAACACGAGACAGCCGAAGCCTAGACCCACCTGTAGTCATGTGAAGTCCGGGTCTAACAGATTCAGCATGGTAAAATGTGCATCTGGATACTATCACTCTGCAGGGACGCATGAACAACTGTTCGTTGTGCATCCATTTGCGGTTGAGTTGGCCCAGAACCTTGTCCAAAATGCTATGTGCCTTAAGAAGAGTACCTACATTGAATTCCATGCTCTCTGGTTGGGTCATTGTTGTGGTTGCATCTGAGAACATGGCCATTGGCTGAGACTCAGTAGTACTGAAGGTGCTGCTATCGTCTTGTTCTCCCCGCAGTCTTCGCAGGTATTGGGCCAACAATTCCCACATGCCTTTGTGAGTCTGCCAGTGAACCTCTAGTTCACGCTCATGGTGAGCTGGGGTAGAGCAAGCCAAAGACATGTTCTCCTTGTCTGGAGGCAAGTCACACCCAGCTACAAAACATTTGTCTTTGCAGTCAGAATGAGTGGGGCAGAACCTGTCTTTGGGCATTTGGAGATCTGTCCTACAAATACCCTCGACTGAGCAGCAAGGGTAGCCCATCATCATGCTATCCATGGTTCCTGCATCTGCAGCATCTGCAGTGATGATCCCCATCAGTAGTGTGTTTCAAAGCGCAGTTGGGGACCCACATATCTGGCCATCAGGGCCTACAAAGAGCTGCATGCAGATCTTGCACCGGTGTGCCCAGAATTCTTGACCCATCCCCACCATTCACTTGTTCCTCACCTCAAGCACCTTGTCCATACAATCTTGCTGTTTGCCCCCATTAGGTAGAACCAATGACTCTGCACAGTTATAGGCATCTAAAATTAGCCCATGGAGAAAAAATGCTTCATATACCAACTCTGCCATGAGTTTGTTGTTCAAGACAAAGTTGTTGGAGACATTTGTAGCAGGAGTCTGAAGACTGTCATTGTACCACTGCACCAGACCCAAGGCAGATGCACTGGTGGGTGTTATGAGTCTGTCCTTGTTGAGGAGAGCAAGACATACTGCAAAGTGAGCATCACCTGCTGAAACACTTCGATCAGTTTCACCTTGAAATACACCATCCTCGTCGCTCCTATAATATGCGGAAGCTCTGGCAAGTAGATGTGCTCAGCCTCCGCCTCGCTGGCCGCCATGACCTTGTAGTTGGGCATATATCGCATATGGCACTCTGTGATGGGTAAGGTAAGCTATTATTGCTTTATCAATGCACTACCACTGACTGCGGCAATAATAGCTCTTGACATAGATGGGCAGGAGTCCCCATGAGACAGTGTATAATCTGGCCTCTATGAGGGCCTTGACAGGTAAATTGGTGGCACCACAACACTGTGGAGGTGCCTTGGGTATCCTTGCAGCCCCTCCAACACAGTAAGTGACAAATTTATTGGCTGGTCATAGTCATTCTGCTTACTGACTTTGCAGTCTGCCCCCAGCCATTGAAACACATCGTTGTCTGACGCCCTGGTGGAGAGCAGTAGCAGATACACCAGTGGCCTGAGTAACAACCACGCCTTGGAGATGGTAGGAGCTGGAAGATTCATAGCTGCTGTGAGGAATTCTACCTTGTTGGACTCCAGGGTCTCTTTGGAGAGCACATATGCTGGGGGCACGATGCGATGAGCCAACCATAAGAACAGCAGGAGTTGGTCCCATGTCAATGTCTTGCCTAACTGTGAATCTTGAGGGAGTAACTTGGGCAGGCCATGGAAAATCAAAGAGGCTAAGGGGCTGTCGCTTATGAGGAAAGCAGGAAGACGGGGAATGCACCTGCTCTTATATAAGCCATAAATGAAGTGGTGAAGGAAGAGGAGTATTAGTTCAAGGGGTACTATGTCTAACAGAGCATGCACAATTAATTATCCTCCTCATACTGCTGTGGGTTTGCTTTCCTCTCCTGTGCTATGGAAATTAGCTCCCCATATATCCCCTTGAGCTTCTCTACAATTCTTCCAGCCCCATGCCATCGCTGGTCACCACCATCTCTGTCATGTGTCCTTTTCCTCCTCTTTTTAAATGTTGGGTTTATAAACCCGGCTTCATTGTGCAGTTTCTGCTCCACTGCGTCGATATCAGACTGGGCCACATACCTACCAATGTCCCTAATCTGGCTCAGCCATGAATGAGAGCAATCAAACAATTTCTCCCAATGTGCCATGGTTACCTCAATATCATAATATTTTGGAGCATGTTAATGCATGGTTGTGCGGGTGACCACTTATGCACCTCGGCTGACCACTGACTGGCTTGAAAACTGGCCAATGAACCAATTCTGTATCAACTCCCACATGGCAGCTGCCAATACGAGTGCATCACAAATGGGCATTCCTTTCCATGCAGTGTGGTGCAACAGATCTTGGAGATCTTCCCACTACTGGAAGCCACTTTTTTCTAAGAAAGTAGTGACAATAGCATTGCAGTCTTCAGTAGAGTGCCAGATCTATGTTTCAGTTTCAGTTTCAGTTTCAGCAGGGTTCTGCATGTGCGATCCACAGAACCTTGGATTACGGTGATGCTGGCGTAGGTGATTTCCTGGAGCACTTCAACTGCTTGTAGAGTGGCTGAGTTTCAAAAGGGTCTTCTTCCCCCCCATGGCCACCCAGCACCTCTGCAGCACTGGCATGGGCCTCAGTCACACATGTGGGACCCACCACCATGGGTGCGATTTTCGAGCTCTGTTCTTCGGCACCGTGGGCTGTATGGTCAACAAAGTCATAGGGAATGATCTATCTGCCATCTGCCAGCTTCTTTGAGCAGGTGAGTACATCGTACCATTGGTGAGTAGGGTAACTAACTTTATAATGCCACATTTTAGGTGATTCCTTGACAGCGTCTTGGGTATGAAAGCCCTGCACTTGGGCTGTGGTGCCACTGCTGAGCTGGCAGATGAGATGAAAAGTTGACTCCCCTGTGCTCAAGGGAATACCAGTAGTGGTGGGATGGGTCGACTCGCCACCTTGAAGAAATGAGGGGGTCGTGCATGCCCAATGTCCAGTCTCTTGGTTCAGCTCCAAAAACCCAATATACAGCTGTGACATAGATTGCTTTATGTCTCTAGGAAGAAGAAGCACTGTGTGCTTGTCTTCTGTATTATTTCAGTTAAAACATGCAGATCAAAGAGCTCAATGTATTGAGACTCACCTCCCACTGGCACAATTGCAAACTGTTTGGTCACCCTGTCGATGATTATCCTGCTGTCAGCATAGAAGGTGCCTTCATGAAAAACCAGTCTTCAATAGTGAAGTGCTTCATGAGAGGCTCAGATAAGCCAAGGCCTTTGAGATGTATAAGGACTGTAGACAGGCAAAGGTTAGCCACATGACAGGAACATGGGCAATGCATCATACCAGGCAAATCATCATGAGTAGGGATTCTGGGCATCAGTGGGGCAGAGGGGTCTGTGGCTGGAAGGAAGAAGCCATGGAGATTGTCATCTGCTTCATGCTCTAAAGAGGTCTACATATATGTGAGTCAAGGTGCATGATGTATGTACAATTGAGTACCTCATAGTAGCGATGGAAAGCCTGGTTTTTTATCCATTCAGTTGAGTGAATCTGTAAAGATATATCAAGTTAGTATACTGATGGTCCATTTTGCTGTACAGGCACCCATATCCATGTTGGGCCTTCTGGCTGCAATCCTGGGGGAGTCTCCCAAGAAAAACAGGAGTGGAAAGGATCCCATTGGGCATGGCAAACCGGTTGCCCATGTAAGGAGAGAACTAGGCAGTGGTCATCTGTGGTGCATCAGATACCAACCACTGAGATGGAGAGAGAACCTTACTGGCCAGTATGGCAGCAGCCCAGAGAGGTAGAACTGCATCGATTACTGGCACCACACAGACATACATGCATTCATGGAGTGCTCAACCAATAAAGGGTGCCTTGGGATGTAGAGTGTGGATTGCTTCTGGAAAGATGATGGTACTGCAAGTCTGGACTGTACCACCAGCGACCAGTCTGCAAATGTTTACTGTGGAAATGCACATATGAGTGTGTATGTCATGGAAAGCCACAGTCTTCCTATGCTTGATGGGGAGCCCATTGGATGGCCTCACTATAGACAGGGGAACCTGAGACCCATCCCAGTCACCTGTGCCTTGACTTTCCTCATCTTCGAACACAATATCCATGGATGTGGATCCATCTGCAACAGCAGGTTTGGATTTGCCAGAAGGAAGATCTGCCAATTTGCTGCCACCTTCATCACCACTGGACTTGGAGTGGTCATCTGCATCTGGGGACAGTTTATATTCCAAACTGACCTGGTCACTGTGTGAGGTGTGGGAGCTGCCTTCTTTGTCACTGGTGGGCAGTTCCAACAGAAAGGGAGGCGCAGAGGCAGAGAGGCTGCCCATCACACCCAAGGATGGGTCGCTGGCATCACTGAAAAAGGGTTCAGTGAAAAGGAGGTTGAAATCCCAAGCTTTGGTACCAAGGCTAAAGGAACTAAGTCAGGCCAGTGGACTCTGGCTCAGAGAGTGTGCATCAGCAAATGTTAGGTTTTGATTACCCCTCAATTTGATGGCATCCCCATCGACCAGCAGCCCTGGTGGAGGGCTGCTGCTAGACAAGGGGGTGAGAGTGGAGGGTGGGATTTGCAGCTGTTTATCACCATCATTCCAGGGTGAACTTGGAGAGGAAAAGGCACTCATAGCCTCTGGGATGTATTGAGCGTTTTTTGGCTGGGTGAGCCACTGCACAACCTCCTTGGTAGTGGCATTTAGAGGGCTACACAGCTCGTCCCAGAAGACCTGAGTGTGCTCAACCATCTGCATAAGTTTGTCCTTATCTAAAGAAAACTTGCAAGCAGTCCTCTTCTGCTTGTGGAGTATTTGGGCAACAAGAAACTACAAATAGGGTCAGACAAGGCCCAGAAGGACTGCAGGAAGGACAGGACATACTTTGAGCTTGCCTACAGGAATTTGGAGATAAAACTGCCACATAAGTGGGTCAGACATGGATGACAGGAGGGGCCTTGGAAAATATTTATGTGCATGTTTGCACCTTGGTCAATACATCTTCAGATCGACATTGACATGAAATATGCCTCATTTTCAGACATGGCTCCATGATAAAAGGGATCTGTTTGGCATGTCCAAACAAAAATTTTCTTATCCTCACCCTCTATTATCAGATGACTGTACCTGTCTGTCCATACTGCAAGAGTCATACACTGAATCTGCCTATCCTTTGCAAAGGCGCCTATCAACCATCACATTCTGGCCTCTGGTTCGTCAAGGTGAGTCCAGCATATTCAGTCTGGTAGCTATCTAAAGGGGCCACAGTGTCTGGAGTATATTTCTCTAGAAGAGTGTGCTGCTGGTGGCATCCCTGCTTGCACTTTCTTTCGCTGGATCACTGCAGAGCGTGCCAAAGCTCTGATCTTTGACAACCTGGACTGGGAGGTTATGGACCACTTGCAACAACAGGGACCTTCAATGCAGAGATCATTCTGCCTATCAGGCACCTCTGCCTCCAGTAGCACAAAGACATGGACCATTTGTGGCATCCAGGGCTGTGGGAAGAGAGCTGCTGCATTCTGTGGTGTGTGCAAGGTGCATTGCCATAACTCTGGTCACACCAATGTCTGTGGCACCCATGGATATCCTGGCAAGATGCCAAATTGGCAGGAACCATGCACTGCAGGATTGGCCAATCTGAGCATCTCTGAACCCTTATTGATAGATGTACCATCTGATGGTATAGAGAACCACGACGAGTTCTCATGGCATATAGATCTCGACTGGGAGCTACACCTCATCAATGATGGCAGTTATACTGCCGAGCCTCTGGCTATGGCTATGAATGCAGGCACTCCGGCATCAACTGCTGCTAGACCAGAAGCTGCGGCCCCTGCAGTGGATCATGCCAGGCGCAGGGATCAAGAGATGGCCAACAAAGAGTGCACCATTACAGTCACAGTGTTTGCCAAGGTGTATTGTAGCTTAGACATGTTTGTTCTCAGATATGGGTTGCTGATGTTGATCTTAGGATGGTAAACAAGCTGAGCATTTCAACATTGCAGTCCTTTCGAAAGACTGGCCATCATTCATCCCTAGAAAGTACCAGATCATTCTTCATGCATGCGGTATCACTGCAGATGACCTGGAGCATTTTCAAAAGCATGATAATGGCCTTTGGGTCAATTATAGACCAGGAGTGGTTGTGCAAAAGGGTGACAAGGTAGTGTTGCAATTGTTTGGAGTCAAATCCTGCCCAGGGTTCGAAACGCCCAAGTGACGATGCTCTGCCTCAAGCTCCTCTGAGACACACCCTATAGGAGAACAGAGCCCAACCAAAGTAATTCAGATGATGCAAGGCTGCATGGCTGCATCAGTGCTGACACTGTAAGTGGTTGAGTCATTATAGATGATGCAGGAAATGGCTCATGATTGCGGTTAGATCATCAAGTTCTGTAGACAATGGCCCCCCCATCAAGGAAATAATTGATTTAAGTATAAGTGATGAGGATGAGGAGGATGAAGATGAGGAGCTGTATGCATTCATGTGCATACCACACCCAAGCCCTGTCTTTAATGAGCTAACACAAACACAGACGGCAAACATCTGCATTGTCAGTCCTCGAGTTGCCAGCTTCCACTGGTTGCGATCTTTCTAAAGCAGAGCCCAATACACTAGGTTGTGGTGACAGGACAAATGCTTGGCCATTCAAACATGCTGTGGATCAACACGAATGCTTTGTGCAGGTTGAGAAGTTGCTCACACAGGAAGATATCAAGGTAGCAGATGCTTTTCTGAAAGTGGTGCTGGTGCATTGCTTGGATTAATTAGTGTTTGAAGCCACTAATAGCACCAACAGCAATCAATGCACTGGGTGGAAGGCATTTGGTACCACCACTATTGTGCTTGGAAAGCCATTAAGAATAGTGGCCGCCTCAATCGTGAGGCCCTAGTGGCCACCATTAAAGCAGGTAGAACGGAGGAAGGGGAGTGGGGCTGCTTTGCACCCAAGAAGGGCTGAACCTGGTCATGTTAATTGTGTGATGATTAAGCTAGTTTGTATGAGTTTTTTTCCTCTATCTTGGCTCCATTTTGATGATAATGACTTACAATACCATATGATAACTTAGCATAGACTGCAGGAATGCAATGAGATTACATTTGTTGGTGTTATGCAAAGCCTGTGAGAATCTTCAGACGTGGTAGGTAGGGGACATCTTCAGACAGGGTACAGACACTGCGTCAATATCTTCAGACACCATAGGTAAGCAACATCTTCAGATGCTGTGGGTAAGGCAATCAGCATGTTCAGATGGGCACAAGCAGTGCATTGACATCTTCAGATGCAATAAGTAGGCAACATCTTCAGTCAGCCAGAAACTCCGTCGACATCTGCAGACGCAATGAGTAGGCAACATCTTCAGATGACATCTTCACTCGACATCCACAGACACAATGAGTAAGCAACATCTTCAGACGACATCTGCAGTCGACATCTTCAGATGCAATAAGTAGGTGACATCTTCAGTCAGCCAGGGACTCCATCGACATCTGCAGACTCAAAAAACCATGCATGTTATTTTTTTGTTTTAAATTTCATCTATGGCAAGAATATAGTGCATACAACTACATACATACAAAAAGGCATATCAAAAAGCTATATACAATGAGGCAATACCAGCCAATGCCCATCCCACACCACCTTCATGCTGAAACCTTAAGACCCAACACAACCAGTGCTTCATCTTCAGATGGATGCCAAGATAGGGCCTCTGAAGACCCAGCCCTGCACTCTGCACAGGCATCTTCAGACAGGGTAGGCAAGGCACAGCAAGGAGACATCTGAAGATGGCGCAGCAATCTATATGAACATCTGCAGACAGACACATTAGATGACATCTGGAGATCCCACTTTGAACACTTACCTGGCTTCAAAGACAAAGAATGGAGGCCACTCATTGAAATTAAGCAGCGACCAACATAGGGATGCATGTTCAAGGATTTAGGCAGGCTCCAAAATTTCATCAAGCTGAGATAATAGCCTGAGGCCCATTTGCCAATGCGTCGCTTTACAAGCTACCATCTCAGCATATGCAGTAGGATCAGCATAGGCCATCTCTTTCTCCATGCAAAAGCCATTGTCCACCCAATGAAGTATACCTCCTGCAAAGAACTGCATGAAGGAGATCCTGCTATCCCCTTCAGTGGGTGGGATATTGGAGTGTGTTATAATAGCAGATGGAATAAATATGGTGGCAGCATGGGAAAATTGTATAAAGAGCTTGAGCTCCCAAAGAATGATGTGCCTGCCATGCCGATGGTCAAAGTGACCAAGTGCTGTAATGGCACATCAGCCATAGGGGCAGTTGAGAATGTCATAGTGCTTGAAGGTCCAAACACTCCCTCCAAAATTGAAGGCAGTGCACAGAAATACTGAGCAAGGAAAGTTGGATTGAAGGTTGGGAAGTTTGCTATATAGAGCTTCAAGATGCTCTTCATAGTGGCAATGGAGGCATGGCACCTATAGATTGTAAGAGGCTGTATATAACTGTCAGCATTGCATAGATTTATGGGCAAGATATTTACCACTGGCATACATTGCCATCCAAATAACTGCCTTGCTACCCATGAGGCGATTGACTATAGATGCCAGCACACCATTCTGCACACAACTGGGGATCTTCTGGCCTTTGCCATAAGAAATTCCCACATTGACAGCTGGAAAACACCCCCAGCGGTGGCTTGATGACTTGCAAAATTTTGCAGCCTCACCCTCCAGCATTATTTCATCAAATGCATCCATATAGGATGAGCCATACATCAGGTCGCTGGGCTGCCCTGCCATGACAGCAATTATCTGATCTTCTGCATCAACTATAGGCCTCGGATCGCTGAAAGTCATCCATTAGCAAAGCAAAGAAAGGTAGTCTGGCCACGATACCTACCCTCCCTCCCATGGGATTTCATGGAAGCCCATGGCCAGAAGCTCCCCCACACTATACTCCCACTCCCACTCAGGCTCGGGGATCTTGAGGCTGACCACGGAATATGCCCCTTTGGCAGCAGGAAGGCCTTTGGTCTGAAGGTTGGTGTATATGGGGGAGGCAGTTTCATGGATGCATTGCATAGTGCGTGCACTGGGCTGATGGCCACCTTCAGAGTACTGGTGCTCTCAGGCCAAGCGACATTTTCTATGCCACCATGGGATCATCGGACCCACCTCCCCATTGGGGGGCTCGCCCGCACCTCACTTGGAGCCGGTGATGGGCAGAGAGATCAGAGGTGCTGGGACCTGGCATTTAGGCATGATATGGATGTCATTGTCAAGGTTGTCCTCTAGTGAATGCTCATTTTCGAGCTCTACTGCATCTTGAAGGAGATCAGCCATGTTGATATCAACATGAATGGGAGCGACGGTGATGAGCCTCCAGGCTCTGTGCGCTCAGAAATCGTGGGCACTACCTTCAAATTATCGATTATGTCCCACCCACGGACTTTCAGTAAACCTAACGTTGCAAGCAAGGGCCAACTTGTTTCATTCCGAACTTTGCAAAGTACGCGAAGTTACACTGTGGAACTGATGCGCCATATTCCCATGAGTCCCTTTTTGATTACCGATCATCCATAAACAGAGTAAGCGCCCGACTGGCCTAGAACTTAGGCGCGCGCAGCACTGGCCGAGTCATGGGTTTCACCACGCGTAGGCTGTTTATGACTACGGATTGCTAACGGAAGTACGGGACCGTATGGTCGCGTACTTAAACCAGTAGTATTAGTGAGCCATAGCCGAGGATATGTAAGAAAATCTTACCAAAACGACCAGCTGCACCCGCGCACTTTGGCGGCACTGTAAGTAAAGTATTTAAAAAGTTCTTTAGTATTATAAATGCCTTAGACATGCTCAGCAATACGTACTGCGGTTTTATAGCCTTAGAAACTTTGCTTACTGATAAAAGTTCGTGAACTTTGTATAAAAAGAGGACAAAACGTAGCTAGAAAGTAGTAGACGGGCGGATACCCCACCAATTCCCCATATTCACACAACCAACAAGATTTAACGTCACGTCTCTGTGTTCTAAGAGACCAGACAACTAAGTCTTGTTACTACTTCGCTCTGTAAAGCAGGAAGGAATATTAAAGCATAAGAAAAGCTATCCTTCTTGTCATTCTCACCTTGAAACGTCGCGTTTGAAAGACTAGTAAAGGTAAAGAAAGTTACTAACGAAGTTCATTAGAAACACAGTTACAATACTGGAACCGTAGCTAGGTTTCCGACACCAACAAAAAGTTCGCGCCATATATAGGTCGCCCCCACTCAGCCTACAGCCACGTTTACGCATCGCTTCCCTTCCAGGAAACTTCGCGTACATAACTTGAGCCTCTCTAGACCATTAGGGACTCATAACAACCATAGCAAAAGTTTGCTACCATCCTAGGAAGCTATAGTCACCGCACGGAGGTGCAAGACTAGACTCGCTAGAACCTGCCTTCAGATTAGCTGCTTGATAGCACTTGCCGTTTTAGGTCTTGTGTTTTCTGCCCGCAGGAGTAACTAGGTTCATCAACGGCACAGTGAACATTGATCACTGGGAGATGGGGGTCTTTGGCCATGTATGGGTTGAAGGCCCTCCCCAAGTGCATCAACCACAGCATCCAAATCATGCCAGATACACACTGAGCTGATGGCAGGGGGAGGGCAGGTCAGCTAGGGGTGCAGTGGTCAGAAAGCCGTTTGGAGATCTTTAATGCAAAAAAGGTGGAATCAGACTGCCTGCTGTACAGGGGATGCAGCAGAGCATCCCAGAAAGTGACAGCGTGAGTTGTATTGGACCTAGGGATGATTCTGTGCACAGCCCGCATAGTCACATTCTAAGATGCTCAGTGTCACCCCCAATGCAGCTGAGCAGAGCATAGCCAGGCCTCAGCAGTGCACTGAGGGCCGGTCACAAAGTCTTAGGATGGGGTGGTGGCAAGATATCACTCACCATTCAAACTGTAGGCCGCTCTTTCAGATTCAGGGCAGCACGTATTCTAGATATGCAGCAGTGGCAACCACTGCTATACCGAATCAAGGGAGGGGACTAGATCTCGCTGAGGCAGTAGTGTGCAACACTGGTTTCAAAAGGATACAGGGAACAGCAGTGGGAAACCACTGGTGGGAGCCAGTACTAGCAATGGTGTAGAGAAGGGTGTGTGCATGACAGTTTGTTTGGTGGCAGAGCTTGAAAATATGAGATCACATGCACAACATGTTAATAATATAAATAATATTGCAAATATATTATTTGCCCTATCTGGGACATTATATTATTATTATTTTAATATTATTTTAATTCCTTGTCACACATGATCAATTTGTTCCTGGCCATGGTCACATTACTATCCAAAACTTCCGAAGTTCTACTACAGACGATGTCTCGCTCTGGTGGACCATCTGCTTTCCTTAAGCAAGGTTTAAGCATTAACCATTTGGTATTGCCAGCAGACAGGTAATGGGTCAATGCAGTCTGGATCCCAATCAAGGTAAAATGAAACATGAGCCAAAGACAATCATCCACATTGTCTGTGTGCCATTGCTCTCTGTCAAAGTCTTCAGGCAGGTTGAAGAAGGATCCCCCGTTATAACGTATGGTGATGGACCATGTTGTGAGGATGGTGGTCAACCGAGGGGTGGAGTTTATGTGGAAACATATTTTGGTGTGATTGACCTGCTTCACCCCATGCATGAGCTTGATATAGCGAGTCTGTTTGCAGGAGTCTGAGGTTGAGTTTCTCGACATTGGGGAAACAGGTACAAAGTCCGATGAAGTTTCACTGTTTGCAGAGGGTCATGTACATCTCTGTGGCTGGATCACTGGTGGGACTGTCGAGGTCAGGCTGGCAAGTGGTGCTGTGGGTGGTGTTGGGAAGAAGGTCGCCATAGATGATGGAGGCTTGGAAGTGGGTGATGGAGCAGAGATATTTGAAGAACTTTGTTGAGAGGATGTATATGTCGCGAGAGGCTATACGAGCAAAGACGGCTTTCCATGTACTGTTTAGGGTGGAACAGGTTGCCATGAACTGGATTTTCTCTTGTGAATGCATGCTTGAGGACCAGATCCCAGAAAGGATGTTGTCAATTATTTCTGGAGGTAGTCCCGAACTTTCCATGGGAATTGAACTGAATTTTCCTATTTTCAAGTTGATGGATACGCAATGTAAACTAGTAGATGAGCGACTGATAGATGATAAAACAGGAGATTAAGCTTTTAGCACCCAGAGAATAGTGCAATCTCCCAGAGTCACCAGTTGTACCCTGCTTGACACCTTCAATGGCAGTGCTAGTTTTCGAGGTAGAGTGAATGAGCCGATATCTCACAAATGGCAGGAATTCATGTGGCATGTAAGAAACCAAGCCTCTATAAGTAGTTTGAATTCACTCATACCGACCACAATATTAAGATGTACTTGACAACACTACCACAGCAGCATTGTAAGTATGCTGTGGCAATAGAAGGGAAGTAAGAAAGTTGGACTGATAGGCTCCCACATGCGAAATGAAAACTTTCCACTCCAGCATACTTATCTCCTTCATAAATTTATAGCCATCTCCATGCATGCAGTGCTTACAGAGTGCTCATTGCCCCGTCAACAGATTAGATGACCAGCTGCTGCCAAAGACCAGGAGAAGGTATGTAGTTGTTGCTCAGACATGGAGAAGATCCTAAGGTCAATGTACAAGGACCAGAAAACATTACCGATGGGTGTTGGAAGGTCAGTGCTTCTGTTCTTGTGTATAGCTCATGTTTGAAATTTTGAAGGACAGCATAGAGCACGACATTAAATTGATGGTCTGTCGAAGAAGCTCTTCCTCTCGGTTGTGTCTGTTGAGCCTACCACTGACCACGTGGGGTACAGGTGGAGGACGGTCATGGGCAGGAAGGTGTTAGATAACATGAGGAAGTTGACTTGCGTCGGTTGGGCCTGGTCATGGGACAGGTCTGGGACGATTGGTCCAAAGCTTCCTTCAGGCACTCATCGCGCTGCTCGCTTCATACTGCCATCTTCCACACAAGTGCTCACCACGTGCCGGGGCGTGTACAACCTTGCTGAAGCTTATCTCTGGTTGTTGTCCATTTCGAAAATGAGAGCACACCATGAATAATAGTAGATGATGGTAGATAGCACAATCAACATACGAGACAAGAGCCATAAAAAAAGCAAAATAAAATAAAATAAAATGCAATTAACCACTTCTGGCATCCCTTGGACAACGGTTGAAACGTTGATCAGTGATGAGGAATGCTCGAGGCACACGTTACTATTATGACTTGATTGTATTTTGCTTGCAGCTTGCTTCAAGTCGCAGATCACCCTTCCGTTTACCTATAAAAGCCATAATAATATTTTAGATAAGTCATCTCTCTTCCCTCCCTTCCCATCCTCCTCTCCCTCCTACATTATAATCTCTCATCTTCCTCTGAACGGTGACTTATGGAGACACATCGACGCTTGGTTCTGAGGTGACGATTTGTGGTCTTACCAGTGTTAGGCCAGGCCAGGCCAGCCCATCTTGTTAATGTTGTGACTGCCATGACATAGAGTCAAAGATGGCTTGGATTCGTCCTGACCTCTTTTGCCATCTACTGACACTCCTCCCACTCACAGCTGCACCTTCAATGATCACCCTCAACATGCCTGACATCCTCAAAAAGGAATCCTGCACTTGTGCCCACATCTTATGGGTTGGTCCATCCCAGCCTGAGCCTCTGTTCAGCCAAATAAACCAGACAAGGGCTTGATCACCAACATGTATCCTCTCAAGCTGCATAGAACAGCACCTACAGAAGACCTAGGACCATTTAAACGACCTCAGCCATTCAATTATGATGCTGTGCTGTGGCAAGCTGGTGTCCTTCAATGCTTTGGTGTGCAAGAGAGTGAACACGCTGGTCTTTCAATAGTTGTTGCAATGGGCTCGTACGACACTCTGAGAGTCCATCTGTGCAAGTTGGGAAGCTGGGACAAGGATGTCACATATGTCAGCTGTGGGAGCATACTCTTGTCTAAGGAATCAGTCCTAAGCTCCTGCCGCCCCCCACTTTGTTCACTTTGGAATGCTGCTTAGCATTCCTCTCATTGTCCACCATCCCCCCCTTCAATTTTTCAGCATACTGCTATTAGATCATATCAACCTCATACCCTTTCACCATTGAAATTTAAGTTATGCTGTATGACATCATCCATATGTTTCAACGCCCAGGGAAAGAACTGAACGCCTATGCCTCTTGAAGATGAAACTCTCCATGTGTTGGTATAACAACAAACTCAGTCATGTTTCCAGTGCCAGATGAACCTGTTTGCTCTGTAGGCAAAGCTCCCATCCTTTGCTCTGCAGTAACCAACAATTACTCAAGACCCATTCACCCTACCCTCCCCTCTGAAGAGTCTCCAGCTGAGCTGGAAGAACAAAAACAAAGGGTTCTCGAACAGAACAGATGGAGTGATCATTCATCACCTATTTCGAGCTATTGATGTCCTTCACCGTCTCACTTCCCTGCACTGCCAGATAGTTTCCAGAATTCACCTTTGGGTCCCTTTGTGCCAGTACCAGTTCTGTGATAGCTCCACTGGCTCTGCCAATGAACACAAGGTCCTCCTCAACCATACCGCACAGACACATTAAGTCTCAAAGGATATCGTAGTTGGCATCCCGGCTTTTCAGAGGTGCACCACAAGGGACACTCAGCTACAGGGATGTTGACAATGATGGAATTGGCTGATGCAAGTCCTTTGTGATTCGAGAATGAAGCTGAAGGTTTGAAAGGTTTCATAATAAGTACATTTGTGCTCCATACCTGCCAGTTCTTCGTGCGCCTCTTATTCTTCTCTCTCCTCTACTTCGCTGACCCTTTGTGCATCATGGTTACTGTGTTTGCAAATCACAGCTATGGTGTTTGTGAATTGACTTGATTCTTGTGTATTGTTGTTTCTGTGTTTGTGTTTCATTTGTGTTCACGTTTCAGTGTTTCAATCCGGGATCCATGTTCTACTGTTACCTCCCCATCCTTTGCTGGTCTTGGGTCTGTGCACTGTACCAGTGTCTGTGGCCTGTGTGCCATGTCTCACAAAGGTATATGGTCTTGTTTAGCAATTGGAACCACCTGTCTTCCTTTGACATCCTTGTCCAGTCTTCTATGCAATTATTGCACACCAGTCTACCAAGAGTAACCCCAGAGCCCAGGGCCTGGTTCTGCTCCTACCTGATTTGCAGTACCCATTTCTGCACATAGAAAGGCCTTAGTCCCATCACCGAAATCTTTGTATACTCCCGCTGTAGAGGTGTTGTAGCGGCGTGTGGATGCCTGGTTGAACAGGAATTAGGTACACTGTGTTTTATTTCAGTCATATCAAGTGTTCATAAAGTCATTCAAGGTCTCGTTGAAAGGTTATCGGTGCCTACCCATGGGCGGTCATGGTGACTCGACTAGAACTCTAGGCTACGGATTGTTAGTGTGGTATGTTACCAAGTGATCTTCTGATTATCAGAAGGATCAATTACTTGTTCTTGTACCGTAATTATACAAACAGATATCCTTGCATCGTGACTGTGCATTCAAGATTGACCAATTCCAGAGGGGAAGCGGTTGCGATGAGTAGATGGATTAAGCACAGCCCCTGTTTGTACATGTATACATTTGGCAGACAAACAGAAAGCCGTTTTGAGAGATGTTGTCTGCAGCAGGAACTCCGACGTTTCGGAGTGTCACGTGATCAGTGAGTCATTGCTCTGTGACATCACCGTGACACCCGCCAAATTATTCGGACTGAAACGGACATAATTTATATTTGTAATGTAATAAAATATTTTTAATATACAAAAATAATATACATTTGAGAATCCTAAGGAGATCTTAAGATGACCGCATCTGGTCACAAGTCACAACCGTGTCCCTCATGTGCGAGTTTTGAAACTCCACTTCAAATTTTTTTCCCTGCAGGTGCTCGCGGTGCGAATCTTCTTCCAGCACCACCACCACCAGCGGTTCACTGCTGTATTCCATCCATTCACCTACCTCTAAGCTATAGTAGTGGTAATAACTACTGCATAGCTTTTCAGCCTGCCCCCTTTTGTCAACAGCCGCGTGCACGCCTCGCAAAGTACATGATTTCTGTTCCCCCTCTTCTTCTATGCCCTCCCATTTGCTATGCTACGGAGATGCCGAGCATTTCTGAGCGTGATCGCGCAAGCTGTGCACGGAATCACCCCTGGGTCCAATGCAGCTCACGCCCCGATGACAGCACTTGCTTTGGGTGCTGCATAACATCATTGGGTGGGGCCGCACAGGCTGCGCACGGAATCACCCCTGGGCCCAACGTAGCCTGCGCCGTTGCTCTCCGATGTTTATGGCCTGTTCCTTTGCTCTTAATTTTGATTCCCTTGCATTTCTGACTCCTCCTCCAGGTTGCCAACCCCACTTTTCCCTGAGCTTGCAAGCAGTCAGAATGATTTGGATGCTTCGGTTGACGCATTCCGGCAGGTCTTTCAGCCCATACATCGCTGACGACCCCCATCTCCCGGCCATCGATCTCCGCTGTGGCGTCAAGCCCATTCACGTCGATTTCGACGTTGCTAGCTTACTGCAAGAGGCGGTAGCCCTTGAGAATGAGCATTCGCTGGAGGATGACTTGGACAGTCTGGATGATATCGATGTCATGCCCGAATGCGAGCCATCAGCACCCCCCATCTCCTCCCATGCCACCGGCTCTAAATGAACCCTCGACGCTCTCAGTGATGGGGTGCCAGATGTGTCCATCCCGTGGCGACATAGAAAGTGGCGCATGGCCCAAGAGCAGAAGTACCTGGAGGCTGGCCATCGCCCCAGTCCTCGAACTATGCAGCGCATCTGAGAAACCACATCCCCCATATACACCGATCTTCCCACTGAGAGCCTCCCTGCTGCAAGAGGCGCATATTCTGCAGCCAATTCCAAGATCTGTGAGGCTGAGCAAGAACACCAATACTCAGCCGAGGAGCTCCTTGCCATGGGCTTCCATGAAATTCCATGGGAGGGAGGGTGAGTTTTGTCCCCAGTGCATTTCCTTTACGCGACTAATAGAGGTTTACAGGGATCCCCGGCCTATAGTGGATGCCAAAGGCAGGATAATTGCCATTATGGCTGGACAGCCCAGCGACCCAGGATATGGGTCATCCTGCATGGATGCCTTCGACAAGATCATGCAGGAGGGGCAGGCGGTGAAATTCCGCCAGTCCTCGAGCAACCGACGCGGGCACTTCCCCGCTGTCAACATTGGTATTTCCTATGGCAAGGGCCAGAAAGCTCCTTGTCGCCTTCAGAACGGCGTCCTGGCGGCTGTTGTCAACTGCCTTGTAGGCAGCAGGGCCGTTATTCGAATGGCGATGTATGCCAGTGGTGTGTGTGCTTCCGCATGTTTTCCTTCCGACATTACTGACCTCTGCAACAGCATCTTACAACCTTTGGGCGCCACAGCTTCATCGCCACTATAATGAGCACCTTGAGGCCCTGTATGGCAAACTTCCCCACCTCCAGGGCAATTTTCCTCACTCGGTTTTTCCCTGTGCTGCCTTCAATTTTGGAGAAAGTGTTTGGACCTTCAAACACCGCGACATCCTCAACTGCCCCTATGGATGGTGTGCTATCACTGCTCTTGGTCGCTTTGACCATCGGTGAGGCGGGCACCTCGTTCTCTGGAAGCTCAAGCTATTCATACAATTCCCTCATGCCTCGACTATATTCATTCTGTCTGCTACTATAACTCACTCTAACATTCTGCCTGCTAAGGGTGACAGCCGTACCTCCTTCACACAGTTCTTTGCAGGGGGCATCCTTCGCTGGGTGGACAATGGATTTCGGACTGAGAAGGAGATGAAAAAGGCAGATCCTGCCACCTATGCTGCAATGATGGCTCAAAAGTCCATGCGTTGGAAGATGGGCCTTGGGCTATTGTCTAAACTTGAAGAGGTCTTAGACGCAGTTTGAACTGCAGTATGTAGCTGGTAGTTCTTTGCATAGGTGTATATATCATGTATCTCTATGTTTATAATGCGACTTTCTTTTGCCTAGCCTATTGGCGTTGCATTCTTAAGATCGCCCCTGGCTACGTCTGTCTTAAGATAGCGCTGCAGGATCCCATGTCTTCAAATGTCTCAGTACGCGCATCTTAAGATGCTGTCTACAGCCATCTTAAGATGCCCATCCAACAGCATGTCTAAAGATAAACAAACGCATCTCTTAAGATCAATTAGAGTGCGTCTTAAGATCTCTCCACTTACAGCATGTCTTAAGATCAATAAAACTATGCGTCTTCAGATAGCACTCTTGAACAGTGCGTCTGAAGATATAATGTCCCGTTGCGTCTTAAGATCTCTCCGCCCATAGCATGTCTTCAGATAGGGCCGTCGAATGGCATGTCTTAAGATCCCTCCCCTACTTCTTGTCTAAAGATGTCGAACTGTACGTGCGTCTTCAGATGGCGCCTCAAGATGTAGGATAGCACTTGCAACACCCGTCTCGTCTTAAAACAAGCCCATCGCAGACATCATATCACTTACCTGCTCACGTCTTTACACTGGACGCTGTGATTCCTGTTGTTAGAATGGGTGGACAGCTCACATGCACGCCTCATGGGAAGAGAGGAAACGGTATCATTTTATATTCTTAGATAGTTGTATATAGACAAATTTAATAGCATATGTGCACATTTTTTACGGCAACTCATATAAGGGTGTCTGTGGGTACTATTTGGGCCCAAACGGTGCCCAATTACCTTTCGGCAACTCTCTGCCTGCATGAATGGCCCTCACCAACCCTTTGTGAAGGGGGTGATGCTCATCGTCCCTGATAGACCTCCAAGCCTTGTAGTGCTTATTCCACGTCGTATCAACCCAGCGTGTGGCTTGCTAATTGCGAGGTCAGTAAAATTTTGGCACAAGGGACCATAGGAAGAACTCACAGGTATAACTGTCAAAAATGCTTGAGGTATTTTGATTTCCTTCTGGCCCGACAATAGCTTCTCCACCTGCAAAAAGCACTCGTGTTGATTGACAGCAAATTTAAAGGGCCATCCATTTCCGTCACCATGGTAGGGAGTGTTGGCCTTTGCATTGCGGAGGTCTCGACCGGTGGAGGGAGGAAGGGCGGTGTCTTCCAGTTGCGACTGGTCCCTATTAGGGGCATTAACAGGTGTCCTTCAGAGCTTTCCTTGGTACTCATGTAGGCGCATAGAGATCATCTTCATCATCATCGCTGATGCTCAAGTCAATCAAATTTTCAAGGGATGTAGCACTTGAACTGGCATCCAAAACCAAAGGCCTTGGTCAGGCATTAGTCAGTAAACCAAAGCACCATTAACAGCATGTCTTACTGCAATGCATTGGCACCAGCGGTAGTGACATGGCCCTGGCGAGTCCGCAGTGTTTTCGTTGCGCTCGGCTGTTCCCCTCCAATTAAACCATCGGAGGTAGGTGATAAAGACCGCGCATGCTTCCTCGCTTCATTTTCATAGCCTTCGCACCATTGGACCCCCAATAACCGGAGAATCACTTTCTCATCCTTATGAACATGCACATTGTCTTCATAGTTGATCCAAAGTCCACCTTCGTACCGCTGAAAAAACTGCAAGTCGCCTGCAGAGATGTTGCATGTGCACGCAATGATGGCATACTTCTTGGGGCTGAAAATTGGCCAGTCCTTTGCGAGGACAGCAATCAAGAAATACTGAGCAGCTGCGTTATCCTATAACTCATGTAAGTAGCATTCTTGTAGTGCCCGAGTCTTGATGGACTTACCTTTGCAAATACCCTGACCTTGATAGTGCGCTCCTTGTCAGCCATCTCTCGGTCCCTCCGCTTGGTGCGATCCACCACAGGCTGTACGACCTCAGCCATCGAGTTCCTCAAGGTTGCTGCTGCTGCTGTTGCCTCGCATAAAGTCAGCAGTGCTGGCGTAAGTGGAGCCTGGCGCTCAACCGGATATCCACTGTTATTGACCAGGTGCTGCCCCCAGTCCTCATCGATATGTCTTGAAAATACGTCGTGGTTCTCCATGCCCTCAGATGGCTGCATAAATTCTGGAGGGGGAGCAGGCACCGGAAGGCCCAATGTGCTTGCTGAACCTCCCGCCACCACTGCCATTCGTACGCGGGGGTGTAGCGGATCATATCCATGATATCTGCAGACAGTTGGCGACATCCTAGCAAGGCAGTGAGCAGTGCACAGCCCGCAGCTCTTGCTCGCTCTCTTCGTACATCCCTGGGTGCTACAGTAGACCCATGGGTTCACGCTGCCAGACCCACCAGATAGTTGAAATGTGCTCTCCATCTTGTTCTCGTGCTGCCGCAAGTAATCCTGGACTTCCCACTCTGGATTCTCAAAAATCCAAGCCTCAGCCTCCTCTGCAGGTAGCCAAGAAAAGTACCTGCAGGTCAGAATGCGGCCTTGTGCTCGTGCCGGTTCTGAAATATAACCCGGGCACTGTATGCATTATTAGATGGGGGTTGTCATTTACAGTAGTACAAAATTCAGGCATACCTTGATGTAGTACTTCCCGTAATTGTCTACGTTGTATGCACCGTTGCAGAGGATTGGGAGATTAAGCTTTCGAACACCGCAAATTGGATAGTCTGGAATGGCCATCCAGCAGTGAGAACGGTAAAGTACAAACCGGGCGTGAAAAAAATTTCTGTTTGTGCACACCAAATAGATGCATCATCCAAGGTTTCTGTCTGCAGATGGCCAACTGTCAGTTTAGTTCTAGGATCTAAAGATGTGCGAAAACTTACCAGAGATTCAAACAAAGCAACAAACAAACAACGACTCTCCCCCCACATGTCCGACCAGTTTACACAGGACTTCTTGTGACAAATCCCACCCCACAAGCTCAAGGTGCAGTACAGCATTTGTCCTTCATCTCCTTCATGTCTCCTCACTAATTCTTCCCCTAGTATTTAATCGTGCAGATGCTGAACCAGCAGAAGAAAACGGCACGAAGATTTCCCTTGGATGTGGATACCCTTGTGGCAAAGGTTAAGGGTGTCAATGTCGACTGGCAACAGTTGGAGACCTCGATGGATGTGGGTACTCTCGCCGTTTCTCACTGGCTCTCTCGCCCAGAAAACGCCCAATATGTCCCAGAATCGGTGGGTTTTTTTTCTCTTTGGAAGTGCGGTTGCTGACTACAGCAAACCAGCTGCGCACCCCCCCATCTTCCCTTACTCCTCTGCCCAATACTAGCCCCCTCCCCACACATGCGCTGGAGGAAGGTGCTGAGCCGTCAATTCAAGCTCCTCAACCAAAGTTAACCCCACCATCATTGCCTCCCTCACGCCAGACGACCCCCATTCCAACAGGCGTAGATGGATTCTGCCTCACACAACCAACCAGAGAATCATCTATCAACTTGGAAGACCCTTGGGGTCACATTGATTTCTTTATGCAAGATGGTGCCTTCACACTAACCGATGGCCGCGATGGCGACTTTAGCCAATATTCAGCCACTTTACCAGTTCAGTCAGGCTCAGGCATAGAAGAAACCAGGCAAATAGACTTACCTTTGGCAAATGAAGGCAAAGTTCAGAGCCGCTCTAGCGGGAACGACTGCTCTGACAATGTTTGGACAAGCAGTGAGTCGAAAAGTTGGTCTTCTAATATGGATGTGGATCTGGATAGCCGAGTGAGCGGTGAGGTGGGTCAGGGCCACCAGGTTGATGAAGTGATAGACTCAGTGGAGATGGGATTTGAGGAGGAGGACGAGGGCGAGCACACTGACTGGTCTCACACTCCCCTGTCCATTTCTGGGCCTTTCAACAGCACCCCTATTCAAGGTGAGAGCTCCTCATATCTGCCCACTCATACACCCCTCATCTATTACAGTGACCATTTGCCGCCTCACAGACACGGGCAGAGTGCAGTCTCACAAGCAGCCCACTTTCTCCAAATCCCTCCGATCCTTATCAGCAGTGCCTCCATCTGCAACGCGAAAATTGCACGAGACCATCTACGTAGACTTGGCTATTCCACTGGGTTTGGTAGGCTGCTGGAACGTCCCTATACCCTCTCATACGCATCGATTTCTGCACTCGTTTCGTCCATTGCTCATATTGTGCACCGCAGGCGGCGAAAGATTGGTTTTCTCATTACAACAGCGCCCCCTTGGATGGGCACAATGGGAAGATGATGCCTCTACTTTTCTTTGGGAAACCCCTTTTATACCTCAAAACGAAGAGGAAGTGGTAATGACCTGGCTTCCTCTGGAGCAGACAGGGCCATCCGCATACCAACTGGATGTGGCTTTCAGTGTCCGTTCAGAAGCATGGCTGACTGAGCAGGCTTTCGATTACTATGAGGTACAGAAGAATGCTAGTGAAACCAGCATCTACGACTAACCCCCATAGTAGACCACTGAAGGCCCACTGAAAAATGGCATTTGCGATGTTTTCGTTCATCCAAATGTAGAGCCCCTTCCCCTCTTGCAGCCAGCTCTCGTTCAAGCATTCTCACTGCCAGGTAAACGAACCAGCCTCAACCTCCCCCAAAGTTTGCGCTAACCTCTCTACAGTGACCATACATCTTGAAGATCAGCGACTCTCTGAGCCTCTGGTATATCAGTTGCAAGTAGATGCATGGTTGCACCATGAGGGGGTGTTTTACGCATGGCTTCAGACTTTAGTGACGGCTATCAGGCGCAGTATGGGCCTGCAGGACTTGGACGGTATGTCGCAGCGGTGGTTTGCCCATGGTGCGCCTGAACTAATCAAAACGGCCCAGATCACCTTCGAGCGGTTCTGCTCCTTCCCAGGGTAGTAGGCCCCAGTACAATGCAGCTCTATCTGGGGTATCTTGGAATGAATGATGAGACGGGGGAATGGAAGGCTGCGGGCCCAACATTTCTTCGAGGCATCTTTGTCGGGATGCCCGTGAGCCCCGGTAATGAGATGTTCTACTTTCACTGCCGACTCAGCATCACCATGAGGGCTTACACCCGGGAGTTCCACCGCAACGAAGCGACAGAATGTGGGCCTAAAATGAAGCATTTTCAAGTCAGTACGATCTCGATAATATCAGGCAACGAAAGATTACTCACTTTGTCCAAGAGGATTACCGATACTACCTGGCTCATTCCCTACGATCTCGTCAACCATAGTGCATGCGGCTATGACCATGGGCAAAATGACATGCTAGTGATAGAGCCGGTTGTTGTGGGTTGCAGCCATCAAGACGTTGATGTTGATGATGGCCCAGCGCCGGCCAAAGAGGCCTCACCATCGCCACCCCTTCAAAAAACCATTATTGCACCATCGCGGGCGTCTCGGAAGCCACACAAGGTTTGCAGAGGGGTCTTTTTACTACTAAGTTGGCACTGACAAATTTTTATTATCTATGTAGCTGTCCACTAAAGATGCCGATACAATCGTCGAACTTTTCTTAGAAAAAAGCGACTTTCGAAGCCTGGACGCTCTAGGAGATGCATGGGACCATCAGATATGCAAAGGGATGCCTATCCACCGGACATTGACCTTTAGCCAAGCCATCTGGAGCATCATTCAGCAATGGCTCATAGGACAGTTTCCCACAAGACAAGTCATGGGCTTGGGTGGGTGCAGCTGCCTGCCAGACTATACTACTGCTGATTACTTATAGAATATTATCATGTTGAAGTGACTATGGTGCATTGGGAGAGATTCTTCGGATGTAGCCATGCATGGTTCTCGCAGATTAGAGACATCGGGAGGTACGTCGACAAGGATGGCGTTGATGCAGCAGTGTTGTGCTTGAAAGAGTCTGGGTTCATTGATCCCCACTTTTGCAAGGGGAGGACAGGGTGGACAGGGGAAACTCAGAGATGGCATGGGGCTGGAACAATCCTGGCCGCGCTTCATGAGATCTATGGGGGGCTGGTGCCCATAATGCAGGAGTGAAAAGCTAACCCACGTCCTTTCAACTGAGATTCTGGATAATTAGACGCTGCATCTCATAAATAGACATGGGGTCCTGTTAGACAAATTCACCCCTCATGACATTGTGCAATTATGTAAGGGCGGAACGAGTTTTTTTTTTTTCCAGCTACATGAGTGCCAGCCCTCTCGCTTCATCTATCTTTGCTAGCCTGCCGAAGCTCCTCCCTGAAGACTCAGAATTAGGGCACGTCATCACCTGGGAACAACTGCTCCTCTTTTCACACCTGTCTCACCGCATTGCTCCCGTGACATACGCCCGCTCACAGGAATACCTCGAGCCCAACGAAGTCGCCTTCCTCGCTGCAGCCCTCAACCTTCCTGACTGACTCATCAGCGAATGCTGGCTCTTATTGAGGCGACTGGTCTACTCAGTGCCGCCCTCCAACAGGGCATCTGATGACGATTACTTTCGATGTTTTGGAGCAGACTACAAAGTCGGTCAGTGTTGTGGCTACCAACTGTCCACAAAATCCTTACCTACTGTTTTTTTTAGGAGCTGTGAGAATACCAGATGTCCCTCTGCAGTGTTGCGGGGGATGGGATCTCCAGGTCAATAGCGCCACAGAGGCGAGACTCTACACCGTGTCTCAGGGTATTCTGCCGGTCTATGTCAGGAGTTACTATTGTCGAAGTGAGTACAGGAGTGAGGTGGGCGAAACTTATACTTACCATAGCCTGCACAGGATGCCGTACGCGATACATGCCGGATTACAAGGTCACAGCTGCCAATGAGGTGGATGCTCAGCGCATCTATTTTGGAGGAGTACCCGGTATTATTGGGGCTACAAAGACCTCGTATTTTGAGGCCGGACTCATCGAAGTGTTTCGACAAGGGATGGTCACATTGCAGTAAGCGCCGCCACCCATCTCAATGGCTATGTTATAATATCCCCGATCAGCACATCTGCCACTGGCCTAGCTCAGTGGTACAATGACGGTCTGCGGAGCCCTGCCACCAAGGTACCCAACAACTTTGTGCTAGATAACAAGCTCACAGCAGAGCTGGTCTATGAAGCTTTTTTTCTCCACAGTCTCCTCCTAGATGCTTACAATCGAGACGCTTCGCTCAGTCTGCCCAACAACGGCAAGCAGTGAGATTGTTTGCACAAGGCCCTCGAGGAGAGGAACAAGCGAATGGTGGGTACAGGTCAAGAATTTTGGGCGCATCGGTGCCAGATTTGTATGCAGCTTTTTGAAGGCCCTGATGGCAAGATGTGTGGGTTATGAACGGAGCTTTGAAAGACAAATTCCTTGCTGATCACCTTCCCCTGTACAGACACTGCAGATGCGGGAACCATGGACGGTGTGACCATGGGCCATCCTTGCTGCTCAGTAGAGGGCATTTGTCGCATAGACCTCCCAACGCCAAAAGAAAGGTTCTGCGTCACTCATGCCGACCATAAAGACAAATGTTTTGTCGCAGGATGTGACTTGCCACTGGACAAGGAAAACCAGTCATTGGCCTGCTTGACGCCAGGTCACCACGAACGAGAATTGGAGGTGCGGCAGCGTACTCATAAAGGCATGCGTGAGCTGCTGGCCTGGTACTTGCAGAGGCCGCAGGAAGAGCAGGGAGTGAGTGGCACGTTCAGAACCACAGTGTCTCAACCAGCGGCTGCCTCCACCAATCCCACTCCGTCGACGACGCAATCGGAGGGCGTGGAATTGAATGTCGGCTCTCTGTTTACAGCACACAATATACTGGGTAAAGTGCTTGGGCAGCTCAACCGCAAATGGACGCACAACGAGCAGCTGTTTGTTCAGCCTTGTGGGGTGATTGTGTCCAGGTGCACCTTCTATCATGCTGAATCCCTGACGGCGAGTAAGGTGAGCGACTTAATCTCAATTCCAAGCGTTCTCGACTCACCTAGGTGGACATTAGGACTTTCTCAAAGTCACATTCCCCACTTCACGATACCCCAATTGTCTCCCCAGCTTCATCTTCTATGATAACAATTGTTCATTATTACACCATCTCTGGAAGCAAAGAGACACTTACTTTAATAAGACGGGGATGGTCGTGGAAACTTGGCATGCCCAGAGCCATAAAGAATCGGATGAGTTCTGTTGAAATTGGTGCCTGCCTTCACGGTTCCCCGAGCTGATGAAGGAGGGAAAGAAGGAGGGGAAGGAGTGGCGATTCAACACCTCAGCTGCTGAGCAAGCTAACAGCTGGTTTGGCGGCTACCATCCCATCGTTTGCAAAATGCCGCACGTGCAGTGAGCTTGTCCTTTGAGAGTGCATGCATGTCGCTGATTCGGTTGGGTTAAGGTACAATTTCTACCTGGATGAGATGATCGCCATGAGAAACCGTGCAACAGTGGCAAAGTTGGAAGAGAGGGGAAAGGTGCCCGTATTGGTGCCAGAGCATGTCCTTAAGGCCGGCGTGGTCCTGATGCCAGCAGGTTCTCAGACGGGTCGCGTGGATGCCAGTTAGCAGGGGGAATGGGGGTGAAGAGGGTAGGATGACACTTCACCCCCGGACAAGGCCTAACTGCCGTTTAACAGCGGGTACACCTTAGTCCGGGGGCTAATGCTGCCAACAGTGGGCTCGAGGATGGTTCAGATAGTAGTAAATCGGCGGTGAGTGCTTGAGTGCCGTGATGAATATATGGCATCGAGGCGATGGAGCGCGATGAATGAGGCTCCAGCAAAGGACTGCAGGTTAGCCGCTGTTCCACAGCGGGGTCGCCATGGCCCTTTGCTCTGAGGTGACGGATGGTACCACCGTGGAACACAGTGGGCCACACCCGACCACCGAGGCAGGAAAATGCCGCCGTCGTTTCACAACGGCTGGTCATTCTCATGGCACGGAAGCAAATTCGCTGGTGATGGACTTGTTTGGATCAGACGGTGGGCGGAGTTTGAAACAAGACTTTGATTTCTGGGCCGCCGGCATCCATTTGACTCAACGTGTACAACTACCTCCAAGGTGAAACTTTGGGTAGTGAACGCTCCACAAAGCATACCAGGGTGAAACTCTGGCTGGCAAGTGGTTGGTCTCGCATTATCTGAGGTGCCGACTTCAGTGCTGTTGAGATTTCCAGTCCAAGTGGTCATCAACCATTCACGGTAGGTATCTCTGCCGAAAGTTTTCAAGCATGGCGCTAACATGGCTTCAGACCCAGGATACCTCATGTCAGCCGAGCAAAACTCGCAGGGGAGTATGTCGCAGCAAAGTGGCGCCGAGTAAGTGCTCTTGTATTGTACAAGAATCAGTGTTAACCAGCCGGGCAGATTACCGACTCGATGGAAGGTTATAGTAACCACAGAGGACCACGTCTTCCTTGCCCTTGCCGCTGAAGACCTCGCTCCAATCCCTGCAACCGGGCAGGCAGACCCCTTGGTCCAACCAACTGAGCACTTCCCCATTGATCCCATCCAGTATCTCCACCGGAGCTGGTGGATCAACTCGATCTCTTACCAACCCTTTGTGCCCGTCGATACTTACGCTGCCTGTGGCTGCCGTCTGCTGCAGTGCCTCAATTACAGACGTGGGAGTATGCCGTTGGAGATGAGAGGGGACAGGTGGTTTCTTAGCCAAGGCATCATGTGTGATTGGTGGGACCTCGAAATGGTGATGCTGCGACTCAGAGAAGTGTCGCAGTTGGCCATCAGCGATTTGAGGCAGGGGCACGCGCTCTTCAGCTGGCCCGAGCCCATGCGATACGGCTATGCAAAGGGCCATGTCGATTCACAGAAGTTAACGGGCATGCTGATGAGGTCCAGAGCAGCATTCATCTTGGTTTTGGCCGAGATCGCATTCAATGCTGCTCTCCAGCCTGGTTTCTGGGATGAGGTGGTTTCTCTCCAGTTTGAGACCCACGTCACTGACCTTTTCAAGGAGAGCTGGATTGCACAGGATGGGGAGGGTTTCCAGCATGAGGGAGTCTACAACTACCAAGGGATGCAATGCATCGGCGCCTTTGTCGACATCACAATGTGCGAGTTTCCTGGTGCGTTGGAGAGGATGAGCGCCGCTGGGATCCCACTTTGGCTGGCTCAGGGTACAGTCTGTCAACATGCAGCTGGGCGATATCCCATGGTCCAGTACACTCCCTCGTACACTGAACTCAATCAAGCCCTCCTTAAAAAGGTCCAAGCTCGAGCAGCCAGACCTCCATATAAAAGGGTTGCAATGGGATTGCATGCTCTTGCCGAGACCTCCATGTTTCACCCCCTTAACCCTGAGGTCCCGCCTTGGCAATCGCTCGGGCCACCCGCCTGCGACACAGCTGAACTGGTGCAGCTGCAACGTGTAGAGGACGCTCCTACGGCAGGGGATGCTCCTATGGCAGATGATGCTCCTACGGCTGGCAACTGGCCTGCGAACATGCCAGTTGGAAGCTGGGGTATGGATGAGATCAATCCTTTTGAAAGCGTGCAGCCCCAATGGGCTCAGACTTTGCCAGACCCTGTGGAAGGCCCCCAAATCCTATACGAACCCGTCGGCAAAGGGGAGAAGCATCATGGCCAGCACCTGGGGGAGAGGTGGCAGGATTTCATTGCTCACAGAAAAGATCGAGACAAGCTGTACAAGAAGAAGGAGAGTGTGGAGTCGTGCCAGAAGCGACTACAGAGAGAGGCTCATGGAGCCAAGTTCAGAATACCCGGCGCAAATGGTGCGGCAGTATTTGAGTGGGAGTTGGACGATGAAAAAGGCTATCTGGTTCAACGACCGGTCTTTCAAAGACAGGTTGAGGACGTCTGGATGCGATACGTGGACACTCAGCGGCAGTACGACTCGTTTCGTCACGAATGGGATTTGAACGAGGAATTTGATCCCAAGGCGCGTCTTGAAAGTGAAGAGCGGGATGATGAGGAATTCTACTTCGCTCCAACATATCCCTCGGTGGCTGAACGAAGTGACGTGGAGTCAGGCGCTGGGCCAAGCGCTCCAAGTATCGAGCAAGAGCCGCAGAGCCTTCCCTCAGGGGAAGAAACTTTGCAGGATCTGGGTCACCGAATTCTGGCCAAAGAGTCTGATAAATTAAGTCCTCAGTCCCTCCAGACTGCCACCCTGGAGGGCGTCTTGTATAGAATTCATGGGCTGCAGCTTGCTGTCTCGGACACATCCGACACCACCCTCACCAATGTCGAGACTCAGAAGGCCTTGAAATGCAAGTCCTCGCTATGCTGTCAAAACGCGCTCAGGGATGCGTATGACCCCGTTTCCGAGAGGCAGCTAAGTGCTTTGTCTAATGGCCTTGTCACAAGAGGGGGGGTACCGGCGAGTTTTCCCTCAGAATGGTCAGACTTGGACCCCTTGAGCCCACATTATCTAGCACGGATGCATAACAAAATGCTGGGGGTATCGAGAGTTCGGATCACCAACAGGAAAGAGGATATGTATCGAATATCTGATGGCCAAGAGTGCGACTACGAGTTGCTCATCGGCCGAGCCACTGCCATCCTCGTGTGCCTGCGTCAAGTGAAACACATCACTTTGGATGAGGTGGCCGAGCATCTCTGTAGCTGGGGCATCCCATTCTCTACCTGCAGGCGCGTTCGGGAGGAGAATCAGGCCCCGAGAATGACCCTCAGATCCTCGGAGTGCATTCCCTATCGTGTCAAGGGCTTCCAGCTGACTATGGACAATTACACAAGCTATGTAGGGAGGCGCAGGCAGCTTTTCCGCAACAATGAGGTTCTCCGAGCTGCTCTGAAGCACAGGGGTGTCCTGTGGCGCTTGGCAATGGAAGAGGCGCCCAGAATGGAAGAGACATCTGAAAACTTCGTCACTTCGGGCCCATCGTCCAGAGTCACAGAGATTGGAGGCTGCTACAAGACTGAGGTCGGTGATGAATTGTGGGATGAGATGCTCACGGACGACCAGATGGACGTGATCTGTGGGGTGTACAAGGTCGAAAGGGCAGAAGACGTCAGAAAGCCTGCAAAGAAGGGAGACAGTCGCGGCCGATTGACGGAACACGTTTCTTGGTTTCCCAAAGACGCCAATTGGAGAGGAAGTGGTCTTGATGTTGGATTTTGGAGTGCAGACGCCGAAAGTTGGTACCAGCGCCGGGTGGCCAAGTATCTGGATGGGGAGTTCAAATGCGCCAACCAGACAGACTGGAAGAAATCACTGAAACTCTGGCAGGAGGCTCCCAAGGTCGCCGACACCCTTGAACGCCTGTCCCGCGCCTTCATTGAACGGCATGTACTCCACTGGTAAGTTGACTTTCGGTAGTGCAGGTATAATCCTGATGGCTTTCTATAGACTCCGATCTGACCATGGATAGGGATTAAAATGTATCATATACATAAACACTCGTTTGGCTGTTTTTTTGGATGGATTCCACTGTGTAAGTAGACTAGTCCTCTGTAAGTGGCTTTCTTGCTAGAAATTTAAGCTAGTGGCTGACACTGAACTAGTTAGATATAATTGTTACTGTAGGCTCCTTTATATAACATACGTCTTGGCCTGTAAATCTGGCACATCTGAAGATGGGAGGCTGTGAGCACATATCCGAAGATGAACACTGTGGTGTGAACATCTGAAGACGGAGCGATGTAAGTATATCTGAAGACAAACGGTTTAGTTTGAACATCTGAAGACAGAGGGCTGCAAGCATTTATCTGAAGATGCACTGTACGGTCCGAATATCTGAAGATAATCCTGAGGAAGCTTGGATCTTCAGATGTCTCAGTGCTTCACTATGCGTCTGAAGATCGACCTGCTGAGTGCAGGTATCTGAAGATGGGCTATCTAAATTGACGATGTTTGCAGATGTCCGTATATTGATCGCAGGTATCTGAAAGATGACAGAGAGGATGGAGAGCCAATACGGATCTGAAGACAGTAAGTGAGCAAATTAATCCATGCGTCCAGACTAGTGACAGGTGAGCGAATGGATTTCATGTGTCAGAAGAATATAGCTGTGTTCACGAATGAATCAGATCATCACAAGAGTGAGGATTCATCAAACACCTTTGCAAGGTAACCACGGCTCTGTGGTTGAAAGGTATCTCACATGGTTCTTGCTTTTTAACAGGGGGCACTGACAAATGAGGTCTACCAGTGCGGATCTGAAGATACTGCAGGTCTCACAAGCCTACATAATCTGGCATCACAGAGTAGGGAGACCCGTGTGAGGAGCAACAGATGTATAGGACTGGATAAGAGGTAAGTTATGTTGTTTCTGTGAATGAGAGTCTTTCCTGTGTCTGAAGATCCAGGGCCATAGATAAGGTCTGAAGATGTACTGGAATCGGCCGCCGCCTTCGTCTTCTTCGGCCGTTTTGGGAGGGGTACACAAGCCTTAGATTTCAGGCGAACGCTCTCACTGGCGCCAATCTCACCTGAGTGTTGGCTGAGCAAGATGTGATGAATGTGCCTGTGCCTCCTACGAAGAGTCTCACTACATAGGAAATCGATGCCTGAAACTCCAAGAGTAAGTCTTTAGGCACGATGCTGCACCACCTTCGCGCCTTACCATCTATAAGATTGCATGGGATATATGGGCCCTGGCTACGAATTGGTAAGTTGATGTACGCCTACATTCATGCACTCACTCAGAAAAACCAGGACCCAATGAGCTCTCTATCAATAATCCAGCTGCGATGCGACCCCTCTACAGCCAAATGTTTCGATCTCCATTCTATCAAGGTAGATATTGTTCCGTGATGGAACGAGTTCCTTGCTAAATACGTGTTTTTGTAGGAGCACCTCAGGATGCAGATGCATTGATCAAGATCTCATCGTCTTGATGATAGGCATGGAACAAAGCCTTTTCGACCGAAAACCTGAAAAATTACCGCGCTCAAGCAAAGGTACCAGAACTGCACACACTTCCTTTTCACTACTTCAATTCTTGTTAGGTTCGTACAGCCCAATTGTTGGACATCGTCGATGTGATTTCCAAAGGAAAAAAGGTGTTCTCCCTTTTGCATTGGATCTCTATGGGGAATGTAAGACTCGTTCACAGAATCGATGTGCATGGCATTGATAGTGGTTCTAGTGATGTAATGGGAGACATGGCTTTCTCTGGCGGCTTTGAGACCATGTTAGCTGGAAAGGATACTGAACACTGGACACAAGTCGTAAGTCCTCCTTGCAATTGATCGCTAGTCCTGCACTTAAGGCATGTGTATAGCTACAGATTGTAAGGTGGCTTCAAATTCAAGAACTTATTTGCAGCATCATTCATCTGAATCCCAGAAAGGACGGCTCAATGGGAAGGCCACTAGGCCACGGTCAACATCTCCGCGGCATGTCGAAGCCGATCTCATTGAGATTTGCACTAACCTTGAAGAAGAACAAGCTGTGGGCAAGAGATCCTATCTTGACTGTTTCTGCAACGCCAAAAACAAGATGGCCCTACGAACTTGGACAGGTATCTTGATTCAGGCTTGGCAACAATTAACTGGAAGTATATATATGTTCGACGGTGTTTCCTGCGCTTGCTGATGCCATCTTACAGTCAACTTCATTTTCTACTACGGCACGACATTCTTGAAAAACTCCGGCATATCTTCCAGAAACGGCTTAGGTCTCACCCCATCTGCTAATGAATGCACCGACTTTTCCAACGACCGCGGCTGATCCATAAAATTGTCCCCAAATACCTGTGGGGCTTGTTTTGCTTGCTAGGAGACCAATGTTGTTGTCGGGACCTGTCATTGGTGACTTAACAATCTCATTGTAGAAACCTGCGGTTATTCTTACCTAACTCTCCAAAACTCAAGAAGTTCCCATAGACAACCTGGCATGATCTGAATAAGTACTTGGCGGAAATGTAGCGAGGGCTATCCAATACAATACCAAGACAGCAAAAGCCGAAATCATTGTTGCCAAAGTAAACCACCGATGCTGGCCATTCTTGCTTATGGTGGAATCTTCAGAGTTCTCTGAAGCAGCCACAGATCCACAAGGATACTCGGCGCCGATACCGATACCGAGAAGGAACCTGAATGCAGCTGTTGAGCAAATAAAGTTGGATGAAAAAAACGTAGACTGACCAGCAGGTAGTGAGCATACTTAATAGTCCATCGACTCTGTGATGAGCACCCGAAGATGCCGTGGACAAACCTGAAAAGAGGGCAACAATACCAGTAGCCGTGATCTAGAAGCGGTGTAATTAGTTGAGGTTCGCAGGTCGGGTGGGCGTCAGGTGGACTGGCCATGCCAAATTTGCGTCCAATAGGCTATGTGGGGTATATTGATAAAATACAGTGAATATGTTGGCGCACGATGCACCGAAAACAAGCATCCAAGGACCGGGATGGTCAGTCAACATGGTCCGAATAGGATGGACAGCCATACCATCAGAGAACAGGGTGGTCCTGCATCTATGGAAGAGACATTAGGCCTGCACAAAGAGCAAGACAAACCGGACATACGCGAAGATGAAACAGTCTTCAGAGGTGCTATCCTTGATTCTTGACCGAGAAATGTGGCCTGATATCGACACTGTCCTTGGTGCAAGTCTTACGCCAGTCAGCTCATCGCTGAAGAAGAGGATTGTACCTTTGATTACCTTTGAAAGAGTGCACATCTCCAATATTCTACCTAGAACATGCCCCCTCCCAACTTCCTACAGTACAGTGATGTTCAAAGACCACGCAGGGCGTAAGTACAAACCGATGGGGAATGGACCGGGCCTGTCTTTCGAAGTGAGCATTCACGTTGAAGTTCGGAAATTCATCTCACTGATGAAGAGTAAGAACTTGAAATTGGAGCAGAGGAGAACGCGTAGGAAACATTGGAGGATGGCCTGCTGGACGAAGCTGAGAGATGAGCAAAGGAGCTACTCATAGTGTCAAGTGGCATTGAGTGGAGTGCGCAGAGGTAAGGTGTTTGGTTGTGTAAGTGTGGGAACATTGATGGACGGTGGTTTTAAGCTTCAGTCCCATCTCACATGCCCTACAAGCTCAGTCTTGCGCACAAAATTTGTCTCTGGTATTCATCAAGCAAACACGTCTTTATCATACGGTCCAAGGTAAGTACTACGTCTAATTATGAGGTCCTATACTAACATTCGCTTCCTGCTAGCATGCCGACTCTTACCACCGTCAAAATTCCATGGAACCAAAAGCTGAAGTACGGCTTCAGTTCGAGACGGGATACTGGCTGATGAGATCACTCTAGGATGAAGTTGAAGATGTTGAAGGGAAAAATCAGAGGGTATTTGGAACGGCCTGGTGAGTGTGTGCAAGCGAGGGGCATATATCATTGGTCTGACTCCAATATAGGCCTCGTTTGCTGGGCAGAGACGCGTGCATTGTCATCGTGTCCAACTTCGAAATGTTGCTGATGTAGGCTTAGCGTCGCCTCCCCAAAGTTACTTGGTGCCCACACCTATCCAGTCGACAGAGATGGTCGACGTTGTGATCGTTGATCCCGGTAGCCTGGATATGGACTAGAGAAAGTGGGTATCAAATCATGCTCCAACCATGGAATTCGAGCGTTGAAATTTGTAGGATGGCGCGGGTGTTTGGGGGAATTCAGAAGTGGTCAGTGTAGCTTGCAGGTGGTGGGTTTTGGGTGAAGTCATTGGCCTTGTTTTGTTTTGGTAGTGGTAGTTCTTGCAATGTTATCATGTTTTGAGTTTCAATGTCGGCCCATCTTAAGAGTGTGGATCAGGGTGTCTTAAGATGGCTGCCTCAAGCCGAAGGTTTCGATAGGGTCATTTACTGCTGAGTCGCTTGGAAGAGGGCAAGTCAGCTCGTAGGTACTTATATAGCAAGGTTTATGCAGTAAGTATGGCTCTGTAGTGTAAAGGTTAGAATAGCTGTCTTTGGTTGGGTGGTCTGACTCGACAAGGTTGGGGGTTTGAATCCCAGCAGATGCATTTCAGTTTTTGGTCGCGCCGAAAACCAACTAGGTGATCTTAAGACTTTAAGAAAAATTGACTGGGTGATGTGTGCGAGGATACAACATTATAGTGTCTGCTTGCTTCATCTTAAGATTGGTATTACCTTATGTGTTTTCATAAATATAATATGGTATTTGTATATAATCATTAAAAAATTCCCGATTTAAATGGACGTAGAGCTAGGAGGCCCAGGCCCGTGTGACGGAATGACACGGTGCCGACGATTGCCGAAGGTCACGTGACAGTCGGACCTGAGCCAAGACTCCGAAATCAGAGTATACCGCAGTTCTGGAGACCGTTTTGACGACTGCTGGATTGAGCACAGCCACATATTGACACTTAGTTGCATTTGGCAGACGACAGAAAAGGAAATATTATAACAGTGGGTTGACCTTGCTTTTCAGCAAGGTAACCCATACCTTCCTCCCTATCCGTATCTGACGATAAAGAGGATATCAAATCTGCCAAAAAAAGTCAACCAGCCTAGGACAAACAGCCCGAAGTCGAGCATTCGACAGATATTCGTCGCAGAAGAAAATCCACAAGGGGACTGATGAGCATATGAGGAACCACGAGTACTTAGTCAAAGGTGCGTCTGCGATCAACATTTTCTTTAGCTTAGTGCTCATGGGAAGTAGAAGGAATGATCTATTCGACTACGAGCCGAAATCTCCCGAAGACAAGCAATACGAAAAGCTGGGACCGACTGCTAGGGTGTAGAGAACATATCACGAAGAGCGCGCAGCATCTGATGTCGACATGGTAAAAAGATGGAGAGACGGGTTGGATTTTTCCTGATTTTTGTGAGTAGAAGTGCTAATAGATGTCCTTTTTTTCACTGATCAGTAAACAGCTATTCTATTCTCTGCGATGGTCACTACGTTCGTCAAGCCTCGTTCGTAGGTCAGGCCAGGCCAGGCCCTCGTTCGTCACACAGACGTCACAGAGTCTTCGGAGCCTTCAAGTCGACTACGGTCAGGTTACAGCAGCCCTCCTTTTGAGCTCATCGACCTCCAGCGCACATCGGCCAACGTTTCCCTCGCGAACGAGGTTCTTCGTCAGGCCTCACCCCATTCTCTGACTCCTTCTGTCCCACGACATCCAATTCCTTGGTCAACAGATTGTGGTTCGCTAGTCTTTCATCCAGTCTGATTACCGCACTCTTTGCCATCCTGACGAAACAATGGGTTGGTACATGACCGCAGTGCCACAGGCATCGTCAATTTCGATGCATGCGACTGCAGTAGTGGCGCGTGGGTCTCATTGTTGGAATACCACCCGTCGTCATGAGCACGTCGCTTTGTATCCTTTTAGTGGGTCTTATTCCCGCATCAAGCAATGAAGGCATACGTCGTCAGGTCTATCACATCTATATCGTTTGCTCTGTATATCATCGCCAACTTCCTTCCCAGTATATCCCCTCGTGCCCATACAATATATCGCTATCCTAGGACATTTTCCCTCTCTATACTCATATCACCTTCATACAGTCCCTTCGATGCGCAGATACCGGTCCGAATCATTGCCAGTACCAAAAAAAATCCGCGTTCGTGGACTTCGAGAGGCTGTGGAGCACAGCGCGTATGGGATGGAAGCGAATGCATTGTCCTGGTCATCTTGCATGTCCTCCAATCCCGGCGTAAGGAGCATCATTGTAGAAGAAGTCAGTGCATTACCGTTGAACTCTACGGCGTTTCTGAGGCACTGCCCAGAAGGAATTTTGCAGATGTGCTGTGCCCTCATCATTTGGTTCTCTTCATGATCTTTAACTTGAGAATCGCGGAGTCGATTGTATTTTATCGAAGGTTGTTTCCCTCATCATCACTTTTCCAGATGAGCTTCTCGAAAGGAGGGATGAACGTGCATGGACATGTACACTGCAACCCTTCGGGCCGTTCTCATAATGTTCTTTGCCAAGGTTCCTGCACTTCTCTTTTCTGCGCCACTTAGCTGTCTGTTCCTCTTATTTTTTGCTTCGCCTCTCCCATTTCCTCCTCAGCTGGTTTCTGGAGAACAAGGTGTCGCGTTTGTGAACGAGCATCTTTCGGTTCCAAGCGCTTATTCTACCTGAAAGCATTACAGTGGAAATTTCTCCAAGGTGGCTACACTATCGAAAATTTAAAATCATGATCACTGACGTATCCATCGACGCTGAAGTTGAAGTACGAGCACAGGTATTTGTTTGCACAGGCGCCAGTTGAAACTATGATTGTTGTCGAACCGTTCCAGATTATACTGCATGTAACAGCAGAGTAAAGTATGGTCCTTATCGAACGCCAAAAAAAAGGGCATCTATATCATGATTATGACGAAGTCCTGCCTCGTATTATTTATTTGAGTACCATGCATAGCGTAGAGCGAAGAGACACAAAAGAAGGGGAGATGACACAGGTTTAGATACGGTTCCACGAGCGGTAGAAAAATAAAGTAGGGAGTACAACGATCATCCAAAAAGATACTGACAAAAAACCGACAGTCCAGATTTAGTCCCGAACGTCAGCCCGACTCGTCATGGACACCTCGGTCTTGTACAAGGGACACGACTGCTGCTCCGCCGGTTGAGCCTCAATGTCTATTGCAAGGACTGAGCTCCGAATGGTGGATTTTCAAGTCGAGAACGTGTTGTGCTGGGTTCTGAAGGTTTTGGAAATGAAGCGACGACACTGTACTTCCGTCGTTGTCTTCTCAGGGGTGTGTATGCCCCGCTGCTGCTCGGCCAACAATGAGTGTAGGTGCGATTCCCTACATAAGATACTTGATAATGACAAGGGAGTCTCTGAGGGTCATGGACACACCTTTGCAATGCTAGCTATGGTATCAATGTAATAATATCCTGCAAAATCATTGTAATTAGTGAAAGCCAGATCTAAGATCCGAGTTATTGAGTAGAGGGCTGAGGATTCCACCAGTACTTCAATAAAACGGCGATAAACTCCCAGTCGACCCACTGCTCCATGCCTAACACCGACAACAGCCACAATGGGGTATATGATGAGCAAGGTGCAAGATAATGTCGTCACCAGAATAAGGGATATATAGTGTCAAGGAAACATCCACGAGTGTGGATACAACATAACCATAATATACTGACACAGCTTTTGATACTACATAAAATGTTGAGTGTTATTATGAGCATGAAAGGCATAGTAGATGGGAGCAGACACCATACCAATTGCAGAAACTAGGGAAAATATGGGAAGCAGAACAACACGCCAACGCCGGCCCCAAACCATCCAGCAGCACCAAATCTCGAGTCGACACGACGGTGAGCTGATGTGGATAATCCTCAGCAGAATCACACAATATATCGGAGTTGATGCGAATTGACTTGCAGGATTCCAAATACTTAAGGCGACGAAACTAGAGTGATTCAATTGGAAATTTTGTCGTCGTTGCACTCCTTGCGGTCGCCAGCGCACGTCCCCCAATTGTCACCGTGCAGCTAGCTAAACCCTCCTCATCCTGCCTTCAACCAGCAATATTTCCTCGCCCATGAGCATCGCAGCTGGCAAACCTTTCGATGTGTTGATACAACATGTTGCTTACATTATTTCGTATTCTTTTTCCTTGAAGGGCAAGAGCTTTTACCAAAAGTACAAATCACTGTCCATAACCCACGGATACATTATGGGTTCCATCACCAGGCAAACCATCAAACCATGTACATACTCTCCAGGGACTTGCTAGCAGACTTCCAACAAATCTTCCAATTCCCCACAACTATCCCGCTGGCAAACATGCAACTTCGACCGTCCAAAATCAAAGAACTTGAAGCCGTCCACAGTCTGCGCCACGTTCCGTGGTTCAAGATCACCATGCATAACACCCAAAGAGTGCAGTTCGAAGACCGAATCAACAAGTTTTTGCCTAAAAGGTCTGGGTTATCCGATTGGGCTCGCAAGACACGATGAGATGCCTCACCATTCCGTTGCGCTCACCCCCCTCTTTACATCGCTCCAGTCCATACCATAAACCTCCTCTAAGTTGTCCCCCACATCCTCGAGCAAGAATCCAAACCAGCCACCATCAGGTCTTTGGAACACCCCATAACACACGGGGATGAGGGGACAGTTCTTGAGGGCCACTTCATACATGTAAAGCTCACGCAAAACCATAGCAACGTGAACTCGTCCCACAAGCTTCATGATGCACAACTTGGCGCCACCTTCGACACGGCATTTCCATACACTGCTCCATCGACTATCCCTGATCTCGTTTACGAGAGTCACCACGTCAACATTCGTAGATGGAAAGCGAGGAGCTTTAAGTAGGTACTGCGACTTCAATAACGATGAACTTCTCTTCAAGGGAGTGAGGCTCTTTGCTGCTGGGATGTTCGGAGGGTCAACGACAGAAATGCGGTGGATGTCGCTACACTTCAACCACGGATGATGCAATATCATCTAACAACATGTATCAGTATCTTCGACTGTCTGTCAATGGAACACGTACAGCATTGGCTGCGACTTGGAGATCAATCATAGGTATATCACTTGACCCGCCGGTGTCTTCTTCGTTATCAGCGGCACCTTCAACGTCGTCCTCAGTCTCATCTTCATCTGGTATTGTGCCTAGTGTCAACGGCTGGCAGAGATCATGTGGTGGACTCTTGATACGGTGTTGCGGCAACATATTGGAGCAGAGGATGGCGACGAGTATTGCAAGAAATGGCTCGGTTGGTATGTTGGCCTGAAACGGCGTGAGCAGTTTGGTTTGATGTGGATCCGGGAGAGCCTCGTTCTGAAGTTTAAAAATTGGCGAGAGGAGTAGAATAGTGCCTGGATGAGAGCGATCTGTGGAGTGTACTATGAACGACTGATAAGTTAACTACAAGACCGGGCGATGAGGAGAGATTCACCGAGCCGTGCTACGATTGCAATGAATCCACCGAAAAAAAAACCATAGTCCGCGCCTGCAGTAACCATCTGCAACGCGAGCTACGTTGTGTAAGATGGCACTGTAATTAGATGCTAAGTGAGGGCTGACCCTCACGGCCATGGCTTTGGCATTAGTTTGCTCCTTAGTGGCATCAAGTTTGAACGGACTACTGAAAGACTCCGCCTTTGAAAGTAAAACCGAATATGCTTTATCCTCGTCGGAACAAACTAGGACGCGCTGATTCCGAACTAGTTCATTCTCGAACCACTCTTGTTGTTCCACGATGATATTGACGTCGCCTCGTTGGGAATAAACGGTTTCACCGACAGGATCATAGACCAAATAGATGCTACCCTGGAGCCCAGCAGCCTTAGCAATGGCTTGAACGATGGGCTCTATTGCTGCAACGCTGCGGCTGGCATACAAGCTCACATGGACCTCGGCCAAGAAAGATGTCCGCCTCATACGTGTCAACTCTGGCTGCATAAACTGGCAAGAGATGTCACCAATTCCAAGGTCAGTGACCACTCCATCGAGGAACTTTTTCAGCTCAGGAAGCATTTCAGGATATGGTCGGCAGTAGATGGGACGCTTTTCTGGAGGGGCGACGTTTTGGGCGCTATATGGGGCAGTTGAGGTCGAATATCTCGCATTTGGGTGCAGCCTCGGTCGGGCGGGAAGGAAGGTTAGAAATTCTCTGATGTTGGCAGGACATGTGGCCATGGTATTGGTGGGACCAGGATAAGGGATGAACAGTTAATAGGGGTTAATTCCCTTTAGTCATGTGAGGCATTGTTTGGCAGGAAGCACGTACTACTGCCGTCAGAGCGGACCCTCCTTGAGATGAAGAATGTGCTCTAAAGAAAACCTTTTTTTCCCCTAAATTGTTGCAGGATGAAGTTCCTTGCACGTGTAAAGCTATATTATCCGAATATTCAATAGAATATCATTGCCACTCCGAATCCGTCGCCATTCTCAACCGCCGCATATCCCGATAGAATATTTTATGTTACACGTCGGTGTTGGGAGTCATCCGAGCCCCGATATCATACCTTTCTCACCTGTCAGATGAAGCAAAACACATCGCTCACGCATTCAACACCCCGACACCGATGTGTTGTTCCTAGCGCAATATAACCCGGCCAAACAGCGCGCCTGGCCAGTGTGGGCGCTTCGCGTCCGAGTCCCAGACTACTTCAGAGGAAGGACTGAGCATATAACCCGAGGATCCCCCCATAACAGCAGACGGGCTGTTTAGGTATGTCCCGGATGCGGCTCGGAGGTGTATGATGATAATTGAGGGGGGTCAACGTGTAAGCTTTTGCCTCCGATCGACGAGACCGCTTCAGATGGGGCGAAAGAGGAAGATTCATTTTTTAGGATGGATATATCGTTGATGGAGGGAATGGGGAGAGACAGATAATGAACTGTGTTGGTAAGCCAAAAGTGTATCAGGCCGTACACGCCCCGTTCAGTCGACAGAAAAGGGACACCGACGACGACGTTTCTGTCACTCTGTCGCTCATACTCTTCGATGGCGAAGAGACGTTTACACGCTTCACGCATTCACGCATGGAGATACGGTTTGGGCCATTACTGGCGAATGTCCGATCCGAATTGGCTCGTTTCATGGATGAGTGCCCCAAGCCCTCGGCAGGAGTTGGCGTAACAGGCAAACACCGTATCGTGCATCTAATCTGATTCTTCACTTTGAATAGAAAGCAATCAATTTGGGGGTAATATCAACGAAAGCTATGGCGTGCTTACTTTCATTCTATGTGAATCCGATTTCTTATCAGAGCGGGAACTTGAATATACTCGTTTAGCTAAATTTACGTTGGTATATTGAATCGCGGTCTTCTTACTGTACGTATTTGACTCAAAGATTCGTCAGCCTTCCAAACGATATCCGCGGCGTCTTGTGTATATCAGCACCATTGCAACCCAAAGCATAAAAACACCTTACTTTGCACACCTATCATGCCCAAAGTCCTAGTCGTAGGGGCGTCGCGAGGTTTGGGCCTCGCCATAGTCAGAGAACTCCAAAGCCGGCCCTCGACCGCCGTCATTGCCACCGTACGCAGTTTCATCCCTCTCGAAGGCGTTGATACCCTCACAGATGTCGACATCTCCTCTGATGACTCAATTGCCACGGCAGCACAGCACCCTCTCGTCCAGGACCTCGACATCATCATCATTAACGCCGCCATGGGCGTTCCAGGAAGACTTCTATCCACTTCCACAGACACCCTAGCCGAGTACCTCTCCACCAACGTTGTCGGTCCGCACCGCGTAGTGTCCGCCTTCCTCCCCGCGCTCAAAAGGGGCAAAGACAAAAAGATTGTCTTCATTTCCTCCCGGGCCGGGTCGTTGCACACTCAGATCGGCAACTCGTTTGGACTGATGGGGCCGTACACTGTCACCAAGGCCGGATGCAATATGCTGGCGGTGCAGTATCATAATGAGTTGGAAAAGGAGGGTTTCATCGTGGTGCCGGTGCATCCGGGATGGGTCGCGACTGATATGGGCAAGCTTATTGGAGATGGAGGAATTGAGCCGAGGATCAGTGCGCAAGGCATTGTGCGTGTCGTGGAAGGATTGAAGAAGGAGGATAGCGCGAAGTTTTTCCAATTTGACGGGACGCAGCTACCGTGGTAGCGAACGTAACCAGTACACCGTTCCGTGTAAAACTCGCAACATACGAAGCCACCCCATGGAAGAAGAATAAACGGAACCTCGAAAAGAGGGACAGAATGGCAGAGCGGTCCCATGGATGTCAATCAATCCCGCTGGCAGCAGTCCCTGAAAAGGAATCGGCCGCGCCGCGTCGTTAACGTAGCATTATACACCAAACTTAGTTGGAGCTAGATGGATAGCCAAAATGTTGTGGACTTCGCCTTGCAATTCCATAAAAGTTCTGTGCTAAAGGTGCCGAATGTCGATGAGCAGCAGAGGCCCCCAGAAGAGGGAGAAGAATAGATGTCAGGCAGACCAGAATCGTACTATCAACAAATTGGCTGCCGTCGTGTACTTCTTCGTTGGAAGAAATACCTGTATACGATTATAATGGTTGGACGTTGCAATAACCTCCTCAGGAGATGACTCTGACTGAGCAAAGCATCGCGGTCCAAAAGCAGTGTACGTCATCCTGGACAGCGCATCCAATAAAAATTAAAAAAGAAGAATCTACCTTTCTACACGACAAAATACTTATCAGCGGTAACCGTCGAGTCGACCGAGTACACCACGTCCTCGCCCGAAATCTTGGAAACACTCGCAACAGAAACGCCCGCCAAGCTACCCTCCCCAATAAACCTTACCTGGACAGGGAAGAAAGCGCCCGTGTCGTCACCCCCAACCGTGAAGATCATAGACCCAGTCTTGGTGTCATCCGAGCCAGAGATGCGGGGCATAGACCACGCCAGGGAGTGAGACGAGGGCTCCAGCGACCACTCGCCCGAGTGTGAGGAGACGGTAGGATATGAACCATCACTAAAAGTACAGACACTTCAATCAAATGCTTGCGAGCAGAATAGGACGAAACCTTACGGAAGGGGAATTGAAATGACTACATCATATAGCGAGACATTTTCATTTTCGAGATCATATTCGATGCTGACTTCGCATGTCCCATCATTGTTCGGTGAGGGCCAACAGTTGACTGAAGGAAGCATGCAATGAATACAAATATCACACGCCATGAAACGAGAAGAACATACTAGACAGAGGGACGTTGCTCTCGTCCGTACCAGCATATCTCCACTTGAGTACACCAATACTCTGGTGCAAAGGGAAAGCCCTGTTGGAATCCTTCAGCGCGACCACACGCTCCTGTTGTCCCGGAGAAAACTTGAGAACATTAGGATGGTGCTTGAACTGTAGATGATGCCCGCCAAAGTCCGTCGGTGGGTTCGACAGCAAGATCTTGATATGGGAAAACTCGACGTCGGAAATTTGAAGGTTCATATCACCCTTGAGCTCCATGGACTGTACGCCTCCGTCGCGATGCAACGAAAGACTGATCTGTTCTTTGATAACGATATGAACACTGGAAATAAGATCAACATCAGCTGCAAAGATAAAGTTCGGAATGGGCGCACCTCTCAGCCTCGACCTCTGGTAGGCTCCCCCTCCCAGTGTTTTGGTGAGCAGACTCCGAGGATATTGTAGGAGTCGGTGGTGCAGATACCTCAGGTGTGGGTGGGGCTAAGACCTCGCCACCCAGAGCATCAAGCAGCTCGGCCTGTTTCGTCTTTTTGCTGCCCAGCTTCATGCCAGAGCCTTTGAATGCCGGTGCTCGCGACGAAGTCGGCGCAGGAGACGAGGTCGTAATTCTTGACGGTGTCGCCTCCGGGGTCTCGAATCTTGGCACCTGAGAATATCCAGTAGGCCCACCACCAAGATACGCGTTCATGCCGCCGGTAGAAGCTGCACGGCGTTGCTGCTCACGTCGTTGCATCTCAAGCTGCTTGGCACGCCGCTTCAGTTCTTCTTTGGCCTCTGCCTCTTTGTTCTATGAAAAGGATAAGCGCCATATGCTAGGAAAATATTTTGATGAACACACCCTAGCGATGATCTCCTGAATCTTCTCTTCGTGACTTTCCATTTCCAGCACGCTCCGGACCTGCATGAGGCTGACGTTCTCCTTGTATCCCAAGCTCACAATCTCGTCAAAGGCACCCAGGATCTCGAAGGCCTTGATGAGAATCTCCCTCTCATCTGCTGTCCTACATAAATCTGACACCACGCGAGCAAAGAGATGCAACGTCTCGATATCCTGTAAGATATTGGAGGCTTTGTTTGTGATGAGGAGAATATACAGGTCCTCGAGCGGCTGGTAAACATAACGGACTTCCGATGTTTCGACGGTGGTGTGCTGCGTATTGGTGGGTATGAGTTTGGGAAAGGAGGCGAGAAGAGATTCAATTCGCGCTCGCGTCATGTCACGGAACTGGCGGGAGACAAAGGCTGGAAACTTATAAATGCGAAACGAAAACCTGACGGCGGTTGAGTGCATACCTTTACCGCCTTTTGTGCATATTGATGCTGCTAGGACGACCTAATTTGGGGTGAGCAATGCTCAATAATACTGAAGCAGTTCGTACCATTTCTTCAGCGGGTAATAGTGAATTCCCTACTGTGTATACCGGGAATACGGAGGTGGTGGTGACGGTATAAGTAAAGACGTGTCTGATCAAGCTTAGGGTTAGGGCTTAAAACAAGTTAGGGGTCTCCCAACCTACGTTAATTACTTCAAGGTCTTATCAACTATACACTACAGCAATATTCGTTTATATGATGGTTCTGTGGTGTGATTAATTGTGGCGGTTATGTTGTATCGTCAACGTCAAGACGCTACCGCTGAGAAGGAATCCTGAACTTGCAATTCAAAATGGAGCTGAGGAAATGTATTCGACCCAGTGGATGGCCACATCTACACCCGAAGCCGTGGCTCTATGCCAGTGTGCAGTATGTATGGTAGAGCTGTCGGGGTAGCAGGTTTGCCGCAGAAATTAGTACGCTCCATAAAATCTGAGTAGAGGAAGGGTTCAAGTTGCACTCAAGCGGATGGTAACATGTTTATAAACAGTATCCCCGATTGACGAACGATACTTCAACCTTTTCATCGGTTAATCAATATTCCAGAAATCACAAATGAAGTGTCGCACATCCATTCAGGAGCATGAATAAAGATGTCTTTTGAACGGGGGTACCTACCAAGAAGTCGTCTATGCTGTAGGTTTCTGAAATATCACCTCTTGAGAATCAGAACCAGATGGCGTAGGGTTCATCAGTTCCTCAGCTGAGTCAAAATTCGACTCCAGAGTTCCCTGACTCGAAGTCTGTCGTTTTGAATCCACCGGGACCGCCGATTCAAACGTATCTTTATCACCGCTGAGAAGTCCCCCCTCAAGGGCGATGTCATCATCTGAGGTATGGCAAGCCTGCTTGCGCTTCCTCTTTGTAACCTGAACAAAAGAAGTAAATCTTCACCCAGGGTGAGAGGAAATAAGACACACAGCAACATATAAAGCAGAAAACAGAATAACGAGTGTTCCCAACACAGAGAGCACGTGTGGCGTAGAGTGGAAGAATATCCTCTCTGCAATTGATGCAAAGATAATCTGTGTATAGGTGAGATAAAATGCGCGAGTTCACGACAATAGTATGTTTACCTGGGTATAGATAGCTATCGTACCACGACCCGCCGTCTCTCGTTGGAGTCCCATAGTTAAGGCAACCTGTCAGACGTCAGCTAATGTAAGCGCTACACAACAGAAGTTCTCCCACCTGCGCAAAGAAACCCAGAAAACCTATCACGGCTAGCAATGCTCCCCATGAAAGCTGAGTCGGGATAACCAAAGGTGCGCGCATTACGATCATACTGAAAAGAAACCATATAAGCTCACATGCCTCCTCACAAAATTCAATGGATTACCCGATAGACCCGACGATGACGCTTTGCGCCGAGAATGAAGCCAACGCGTGTAGAGGATGGGCACGTTTACCAATTGCACATAAGGATGTATCTGCGCCATCAGTTTGATGACACTAAGAGCGGCATTCATGGTACTCACAAGCGCCAGTGGAACCTAGAACACCAATAAGTGCAACACTAGATTTTGTATTAGCCATAGTAAGCCGATAGTGGAACTTTCTCTCACCCTACGGCCATAAGTCTCTCCTGAGGTTTTATGACCGTTTGGAGTTTATCTGATAACGGTACTCCATCACTGACGAGATCTAGACTAGACTCTTCCCCTAAGCGTCCGAAAATGAAGGTCGGTCTCGCAATGAGAACAACACCAACCAGGCTGCTCACTGTTTAGGAACTTCAGTTTAGCACGCGCACAATATAATCAACAAGAACAGACGCTCACATCCTGCTAAGGCCTCTCGGTAATTATATTTTTCCTTTAGGAATATAGCTCCAGATATCCCAGTACAAAATGGAGCAAGGAATGATAAGACTGTAGCATCCGAAAGTGATAGATACTGTAGACAGAAATATGTGCCAAATAACCCAAAGAATCTAAAGTCATGTCTGTCAGGGATATGTGCACTAGTGAAATAATAGCTTCGACTGTACCCCGAAAATCCCCGGAAGACGAGTAATAGTCGCACTCCCTTTGGTCCTAGAAACGGATCGTTCACACCTGCATAAAGCCTTGTAATATAAGTATTGGCTATATCGGACATAGAAACGCGTCTTACATGTATCCAACACTGCAAACGTAGGTTATAGACTGTCAAAATCTCGTCACGAAAATCGAGCGATCAGAAGACGCAGTAACGGACGGACCATTCGGACAACGATCAACTGGAAAATACACTTTAGATCAAGCGACTTCTAGGTTATTTTTTGCCTACCTCAAAGGTTCCTACTGGAGGATCTATTCCGTTCAACTCTTTCACCGCAACGTTGACACCCGAGAGAAGAAATTGCGACAAAGTGACCAGTAGAAGACCAGCATTATCACGCGTAATCTTCTGTGTTCCTTCCACTACACGGCGCCATCTAGATTTGGACTCAACCACCGTCACGTCATCGCTTGAGTTCGACAAGAGGACGTAGTCGTCGTTTGAGGAGGCCACCATCATTGAAAGAGGGAAAGATTCGGGCCCAACCTCTTAAATCGAGCGTACCGCTCAATCTGTGATATCCCAGCACAGACGTGAACAGGAGAGAGATACGCGATAACAAAATGCCTCATCATGATTGTGGGATGCAACTTCCCGGCACTTCAACGGCAGATCGGCTTTTGTGACAGGCACGTCGGGATTTGTCGGCCCCCTTCTTCGCTCTTACGTCCGACTGTCCGATTCCGTGCCCAGGCTCTTCCTGAGTTCAAGGGTTAGCTGAAGCACGCAGCACGGGCAATGGAATCGTTGGTACGTCTGCAAACTACGCTCAAACAGCATGATCATGTTGGACAACGTTGCCGCAGGAACACCACGATACGGGTCTAACCTTGTTTTTTCTTGGGTCAACCAGTAAGTTACCGTGGGCACCTAGCCCTTGAAATAACTCTGCGTTCGACCTCTGCGACAGTTTTGCCTACAATATCTCTTGTTCTCTGGATCCTTCAGCTTGCTATATATGGGGATGCTGTTTTTCTGTTTTGTTGCAGATCATGATGGTACTCACACACTCCATCCTGGATTCTGGCGCTGTACGGAGATTGCAATCGCAATCCCTATTATACCCTGGTAGGAACAAACCCAAATTGACAAAGTCCGGCGCCTATGAAGGCCAAGCTTTCTCATAAACGTCGCTTCCTCCGACAATTTCCTTGGTTTAATAAAGAGTGACTTCGTGAATTCGAATCTTCCTCCTTTATACTTACAAAGTTACTATCTCCGAAACTGTCAGGGTAGCCCTCCATCTCAGGCGCCTTATACCCTTAGACATCGCTCTGTCCGTTGAATCTATGTACGATCATGATCGATTGGATTGATATAACTTCGCTAACGAATGTCGCAGCTATAGAAGAGAAGTCAAGAGCGTGTCATGAATACACTGTGAGAGTCTTCTCCCTCTCTGATTGGCGCCCTTCCTTAGTACATCCTTCCCGTCCTGCTTTGTGCGCAGAATACAATACGATGCTGAATCAACATCAATCCTAAGAGCCGGCCGTAAACAGACAGTTTCTCGGGGCCGTTGGGAATGCGATACTCCGGGTCCACTCACGCCGCCATCACTTCCGTCAGCTGAAACCGTATGGTTCCGTGGTTCATCATCTAATTATTCAGACCATGTATCAAGAAGTACGATATGTTCAAGCTCTTATTTAATTGCAGTCACCTCGTGCTGACGGTACGTGGCAGAATCCGTGACAGTGATGATCAGATGGCGGGTACGTCCGTGGCATTAGAATGCCATACGGACTCCGAACGATCTATCCCAGTTAATGGAGAGAGAACTAGAATGTCTCCCCATGGTATGGAGGAGGTTCATTTTTAGCCTACGCCACGCTTAAAAGCCTACTTCTTCAGTAGCCGCAGCGCGTGAACTGTGCGATTTCACGCGGATGTCATACGCTCGATCCATATCATCAACGCCGCGGTAGGTGTCCTCACGCAGATCAGCCTGATACAGTTTAGCGGAAAATCCAGGATTTTACGCTGGCAGCCACATGGCATTGTCACTCTGGTGATCCACACGAATGTTGGAATCCTAGAAAAGCTAATCAATAGTTTACTTGACGTTGTCGTGATTACGGACAGCGCCGTGGACACTCAGAAGGAGAGTGGCGGTATTCGCTATCATCATAGGTAGCTCGGATCCATGCAGCGGTGAAGCTCCGGGAACAAAGTCTGTAGTAGCCCACCGAGACGCAAAGATCGAACACCGGCGTGCGAAGGGCACCACCAATATGATATCAAGTCCGTAGCCCGTTGCCAACGAGCGATCTCGGTCCTGTGTCATTCGGATGGGTACTGGTAAGCGACTCGGGGGTGATGCATATGCTCAAGCCCTATGGAGGTATGTGCACCATGACGCCACGAAAGGAAGAGAGTTGTCGAATCCGAGCGTCGTCGAATCCAACCTACTCCCGATACCGAAGGATCAAGAACGAGTTCATAGAATTGAATGTTTCTTACATACGTAGATTTGAATTTGACTAAGACGTTTTAAGTTGTGCGGTGACCGGTGCGCACTGAGATGGTCAATATAATAGAATGATGGCTCAGGGAAACGAACGGGTCCCGACGATATGGATGGTGACGTAGTAACAGGTTGAGTTGAGTAGGGTTGTCATACGAATGCGCGGATTGACTGGAGAAGTGATATATGTAATTCCTTGAGACGCGTTCAGTGGCTTGTCGTGGACACGAGACCGAACACAGAAGTTCTTACGCGTGGGTTTCAGCAATATATATATACCATGCGACCGCCAATCAGAGCCCCCAGGGTCGGCCAGTTGGTCCCGAATCACTGGTGCTTCTTATCTAAAGACTGCACAAGCGCATTTAGCTGTCTTTAGTTCCTGGATATTACATTGTCAAGGCATGTAAATCGCCGCAAACCGACGTACAATTGGAATTACGAATGAATGGTATCGGGAGAACATCCGGTGCAACATGTGAATCGTTGTGATAGAACTTGGATGAAGGACAGCACCCAAAATGTCTGATATTTTTTCGTCCCAAATCCGGAACTTTTTCAGCATCTATTTTACCAAAACTCGTCCTCAAAGCAGCTCATTCTTTGTTCCGTTGTGTGAAAGAAACTGACAGATTCACGTTATGTCTGATGCCAGATGCGGAGGGTTTTTGAGAAACGGCCGCGATTGCTTTCCCTTAACTTAACCACCGCTCTTCACTCGTTTACCTTCCTAAAAATCTTTGTCTCCGAGGACATCCGAATGGATGTAGTCAGTTTACATGGTTGCTCTGCTACACGATGGACCAACGTCAGTATCGATCCATTCCATGGTTCTACAACATTTAAATGAAGGAATTCAAGTCCCTAGTAACGCGCGACACTCTATGTTACGAAAGCACCAGGGTACAGCGCACTAAGGCTATTTCGGACTCTACCCCTACTCGTTGTTATGCTATTCTACTTTAATGTAGCGCTATGGAAGGTGTCCCTCGTGTTTGATTCTATGTAACTTTCTCATGGTGCTCGACAGCTTATGGATGATGCCCCGATCCCCCACGGGCCACGACATTTGAAGTTACGGAAGTTTATTCACTCACGGCCCCACCAAGGGTCGTTGACTTAGGCAAATTGGATCGCGATGTCCAAATTTCGATGTAGCGGGGCTTTCTCCATACCTACAGCTTAAATTATTGTACACTATACGTTCAGTCGTTAGAAAAAACAACCCGAGTCAACAAGTAGCTAGACCGTGCTGTAAATAAAAAATTGCAAACTGTTTTCCTTTCAACAGTATTTAGTGGTATTGATTCTTTGAGTAATCTGATTGTTTCAGTGTCTAACCAAGCTCAAGCTCATATGAGTCCTCGGCACATGCAGAGCCTTAAATAGCTGCCAAGAAGGATGTTTTATGGCGCAATATGTGTCTACAAGTGTAGACCGGCTCCTACATTTCGTCAGAAATCTTCCGTATACTGGATCAGACATTTTGGTCATTTGCGGGGAGCAAGTCTCGAAGAAGCAGAACAGATAATCATAAGTCCTTGCAACGCGCAGGTGGAGTCGTAGAGAAGAGAGCGATCGTTTAGTTGCATATGCATGCATCGGACACCGAAAGACGCATAATCAGGACCCCGGATAATCCCCCAAGAGGCCTGATCACAAATTTTCGAAAAATTGGCCCTTTTGTCCGGACGGGTGGGTCAAGTCTTTTTTTAAAATGCAAAATTTGTCCGGACAGGTACGAAATCTCGATTTTTCGTCTCTATAGGTTGAGGACTGGCATAGAATGAGGAGGGAAATGCTTGAGTCCCTCCGAAGGTATAGTCTCGATGTCGTGCCGTGCCCATTGAATTTCGACAGGGGTATCCTTTGAAGGATACTGCTTTTTGACGCCTATCCATCTGGCAGCATCAAAGGAGGGGGATACCCAGTCCAAAACATCAGGCATGGAGTATGTGAGGTGGATTGTTACTGCGTTGTGCGGCCGGTGAAGAGTGGCAACATTGAATACTTATTTTGTTTGAGAAAATGTAATTTTCTTCATAAATTGCATACATAGAGTAAGCATGCGACCACACCATATTGATGAACTTTAGACCAACCCCATAACCACTTCACTAGCTGCCTCTACGGTCTCAGGCATCCAGTTCCTGTCCGAACCAAGTGATCAAGGTGTCAGCCGTGGAGGCCCTCCGCGTCCCGACTTTCTACTAGGCATAGGCGGTCAATTTGGCCAAAATTCGTCCGAATTGGTCTCAAGCCTCTTGGAGGATCATCCGGGGTCCTCACGTTACTGTGACCTTCTGGACAATTACCGGGCGCCGTAGATGAGGTAGATCATCAGGTCACCCCATCGCGCATATGGAGTCGCAGAGAAGAGGCGATGGTACTGTCCAGCAAAGACGCGCAATGTAGTCATCGCGCCATGACGTTCTGGACATTTACCAGACGGGGGCAATTGTGGGGAAGATCTTACATTGTGGGAACTACACATCTGCTCATCCGCAGCTATACCACATATTCGGATTGATACGAGCATTAGTGGTAACATTGTAAAGATAGGCCAAGGCAGTAGTAGAACGAGAGCTCAAAATTAATTCCAATCGGGACCTATGGTGTGCAGGGAAACATAGGACATCAAGGGATAGCTATTGGGTCGAATCTAACCTGAGAAGGTGGCGTCTACGAATTGATTGCTATGGGCAACAAAAGTAGTACATAGATAGATGCTGCCAGGTCCTGTCGGCGGCGAGATCACTGACGTTAATGGACTCTTCCGTTTGGCCTAGATAAGACGCTGATTTCCGGGACCGAAAGAGGATATAGAGGACGACAAGATGGTGCGGTTGATCCATCAAGAAGTGATTGCACTCGTGGCAGACGGAGGGGAGAGATAGAGGAGCGTGTAAAGAGCGTGGCCGCTCATCGACGGTGGGGGATTCAGAGACAGAAAGAATGTGTAGGGTCTAGATTAGAGGGACCCTGGGGAGAAGCAGTTCGCTGGCGAGATCGACGATGGACATGTTGCGAAACGTAAGCCAAGAGAGGAAAGTCCGCAAAGGCTGCGGTTTCAACGGTTCACGTGGTGAAGCTATTTGTATTTTGTTCTGACGAATTGATGAGAAACCAGATGGAGAGAGCCAGAGAAGGTCGAGATAGAAAAAGGGAGCAAAGAGAGTCGCAAGACAGATTATGGTTCGAAGACTTCTTGGTACCAGACCGTTGGAAGAGCAATATCGAGAAGCTGGCCGATGGGGATGGTAAACAGGAATTCCAAATATGCTGTGTACTTGGTGAAGTCCGGCAAGCAAGCAGGTATAGTACCCCCCCACCCGGAGCTGTACAGACATATGTACGTCTTCACCGACGATTGCTCGCTAAGGAAATCGGGGTGTGTAGTGTGTACCGGGTCGTAAACGCAAATGGCTGTGCACGGGTTAGCATCCGAATTCGGCAAGCTCGGCAGTGATTCGGACCGAAGGTTTCAGGAAGGGCTGCAAACAAGGACAACGCGATTAGCCAATGAAGAGCTAAATAGTCGAGGGATCTTACCACTCCGTCGTCCCCTCATCATTCTTTCCCTCTGCTGTCGCTGCCGCCGTCGTCGTCCCCCGCGTCGTCCCCGTCGCTCTCGCTGTCCCTCTCGTCGTTCTGCTTCTCCCTCCAGTCTTTGTATATCTGTATCCATAATATCTTATAGCACCTATAGCCCACCATGTCTACCCAGCCAATCGCTCTCCCATCTCGCAGCAGCCCCCGTAATCATATCTCTAATTCCAACAATGCCGACTATATTATGTCTTCAGGCTCGTACACGGGGTCCAACGGCAACGGCTCGTTCAACCCAGCTTCATATACCAGGCATTTCCTTGGTTCGCCAATATCATGGCGCTCGACGTCCTTTGGGCTTGGTGTACGGTTTCAAGGGAGTCCTATGGAGCACTTCATTGGGTCTCCAGAGTACGTGAAAGTCTTGGTTTAGTCTGGTTGGTATTGACATTCCGTATCTCACAGGCAGAAACCGTCGCTCGACTCCGACGTACGGAACGCGCTCAGCGCCCTTGACCGGGAAAGTGAATTTGTAAGTCCTTCATCAATTGCCGACGGTCTATTCTGGTTAACGGACCCTTCCAAAGTGTCGAGACTACAGTTGCTGTGGTATGCATCTGAATGACTTGCACGCTCTGCTAGAGCACTTTGAAGAAGTACACGTCGTCGTTATCGACCCCACGGCACCTCAGGCGCAAGCTCAGCTCCAAATTCCTTTCAATCCCCAGGTTGTTTCGACACTTTCATCGCCTGGCCATGCTCAGGGCCAGCAGATGCAACAGCAGCAGCAGCAACTTCAACAGCAGCACTCCGCTCAGTCTTACGGTGTCGCCTTTGACCCCGACGAGATGGATCTGGAGGGACCCCCGTCGTCTGGAGCACCAAGTTTGAGATCATCCCCTTCGTCTGGGGCTCCCACGCCCCCGGACACCCCGATAACGACGCCTTCGTCTGCCTATCCATCGCCTGGTATTCCTTGTCAGCAGCCGGCATACTACCTGGACAAGTCGCAAGTACAAGTTCAGACCCAATTGCAAACCCAGCACCTCCCTCACTCACCATATGTTTCGCAGCCTCCTTCGCCTAATTCCGGTATTCATCAACCCGTTGCCGCCTTCGACACCAAGACCCTGATTCGCCGTTCCTCATCAAGTGCCATCTCTACCACGCCCTCTTCTCTTGCGAATGCCAATACACCTGTCCCTACCAGTCCCATCCACCATCAGACTCGACCTCAGTTGAATCTCAACTTGACATCTGCTCATGTGCAACACACCCACAATACACACAGTCCTCTTGTGGAGGCGTTCAATTATGGTCGATACGGCGAATCATTCGTTGGAATGCCGGGTTCAAATATGGATTCCATGGATACCTACAGCTCTAGCATGCTTGATGCTCATCGTACGCATAACAGTAGCAGCAGCAGTCTGGCTGGTGCTGTTGAGGAATGCGTCCCGCCTGCTCTTCTCTTTTCCAATTCGGCTACACCAGAAAGTACACCGAGCACGAGTCGCGTTCCCTCTCCCCATAGCCAGGCACAACAGGCTTCGGCTAATGGTGGTACGTCGCCTACGTCTCCTTCTGCGGCAAGTGGTCCGGTTAGCGCTGGGGTTCCTTCGGTCTCTGTTGTATCCAAGGATCCTAATGCTTTGCGGCTGTCATCCTCCGTATCGAGACCCGCTACGTCGTTGCTACTTTCGAAGCCCTTCAAATGTCCCAAGCCGAATTGCAATAAGAGTTACAAGCAAGCCAATGGTACGTCGGCCTTTCAAGCTTATTCAGGCAGTCCACTTATGTCTTGAGTCCATCAGGTCTAAAATACCATATGACACACGGCAGCTGCAACTTCGCACCTCCAAAAGACCTTGAACATGTTCAGGCACTCTTGGAGCGTAAACGCCGAGACAGAGCAGCGGCAGCGGCAGCCGGCGGGTATCCTGAATCATCCGATGCTTCCCAGCCATCTACACCACTCCCATCAAATCCATCAACTCCTACATCTCCTTATCCTGATCTACAAATTTCCGACGCGGAGATGCGCGAAGTAGAGCGAGAGGCCGAGCGACGTCTGAGGCCTTTCGCCTGTGGCGTTGGTGATTGCCAGAGGAGGTACAAGAACATGAACGGGTTGCGATACCACTACCAGCACTCGGGAGAACATGGGGCTGTGGGATTGGCGCTGTTGGCTAGTGGAGTTCACGAGTGTCTCGGCAACAACGGGAGCAGCAGCAGCGCGAGTAACAGTCGCGAGGCTAGCGCCGTCAGAGGTGACAGGGAAGGCAGGAAGATACGTGTTGGTGGCAGTGCACCGGGCAGCCGTTCGGGTAGTCTAAGTCGTACCGGGACTCCGGTGCCTGCTGTTGGTATGGGACCGCTACCTAACCATACCCAGCAGTACGTCCCGCCGTCGCAGCCACCCCAGTACCAGAACCAGATCGCGTATCAGCAACGATTTGCAGAACACCAGCGTGCACAGTACGCCCAACAGCAGCAGTTCCAGCAACAAGGGATGATTATCCAGCAGCCACAGCAGTATGCTGCCGTGCTCTATCCGCCCGCGTCGGCAGTCGGGATGGACGTTGCCATGTCGGGTTGATCGGTGTTTCTAAGGACTCGGTGGAGTTGTCCAGTCATTCTTTGTGTTGTCGTCGACGTCGACTTGGAGCATTTGTGGGTCGATTTGTCGGATTAAAAAGTATTAACCTATACATACCTATTTGTTTTTCACCATCCCTCTTCAACGCATCTCTCTTTATTGCTTCTGTTGCCGTGTTTACCAGTACCTTATTTCTCACATTACTTGCTCTACTAGTACATTCCCCATCCTTTTCTTTCGTTTTTCCCGGCTTTCTCATCCGATACTCACCTTCCTCCCTCCCGCTCTCGCCGCATTGCCAACAACCAACGACGGCCACAATTTGCCTCACGACTTCTGCTCGCACGACCTTCAATTCTGAAATCGTAGGGTCGATACTGGCACACCTACTACATGTACATTATCGTACGGCCGACATCGACAAAAAGTAATTTCCTGCTCAAAACATCGAAAAAGCTCAAAATTAGACATTTCGGCGGTGCAAGTTGGTGCGACAAGCTATCTTCCGCGTGCATCCAGGGAGACTGCCTTCATTAATCCGAATACTCTCTCTGTCAATCCATGCGACCTCCATCTTCAACCGTCATCGCTATTTCGGTTCTCGGTCCCCGTATGCTCGTCTGGTCCTTGTTGTCATCGTCGCTATCTATCATATTTCCCTTCTCTCATCTACATTAGTTGCTCTCACACCTTGTCTTCTATTACTTACCTCGATTAAGTACGAGGTATATCTACTGTATGCGATATACTTACTGGCTCAAAATGTAGCTCTTGTATATTTTGTATGTCCCTTGTTCTCACGGTGGCGGTGCATACCGTGTTCAATGAGAGAGTTGTATATAATACGAAAGCTGCCTCGACGTATTCTAGAGTGGAATTCTGGATTGCGCCTCATAAGGAGGTGGCGCTTAGAGAAGCTGCTGTTCACGTTCACATGGATGTCAGAATGCTTATTGTGTCCGGGCTGAGAAAGAATCGCACTTTGGACGCTCCGTTCTATTTCCAGTGTATAAATATTGATGCAGGGTCATGTATCTGACGTATAGACAAGGAAGCGAGGGAGGTTGCATACGTACGTACGTATCTAGTGCAGGCATAAACTATCGTGGAGTTTAGACACTTGTCTGAGTCGGTATCTATTCCGTAGGGACCCCAGGACCGACACCGAGGGGAAGGGCTCGAGGGCAGAGAACCGGAGTTTCAAACCGGCTAGCGCCACAGAAGATCGGTACTCGGGCGGACACCCTACTGGTTAGAGTTTGAGTTTACACCCAAGTTCGGAAGACGCGACGCGTCATCATTTATTACGCGACATTCTCGAAACAGAGTTCTGTATGTTATAATTGAAGGAACGTGTTTGATGAGATTTGGAATTCCGTCGGCCGAAGCGCACAAAGAGCGTTGACAGACCCTCGTGGCTGCTCGCGAAGAATATAACGTGAAGAGGCTTGTTGTCCTCGTATGCGCGGACGAGATTTCCCAATCTGAATTCCAAGTGTTTCCGGGGGGATAGATGTTAATAAAGAAATGCTGTTTGCTGGCCTACTTTACATAAAGTTTATTGTAGTGCGCCAAAGTTTCATTCAGACCTCAACTTCCGAGTCCAAACCTGGCCCAACATCATCACTCGATACCCTTAATGGCACTTCGACGTAACATTTCGTCGTATTAGCCTCCCTGTGAAGAGCTTGACTGCGTCTCAGGAAATTGACCTTTAGTATTGAGATCACATGACAAATTGCTTAGTCACTTTCCCAAATAGGAAGGTGAGTCTAGACCTTGATCGTGAAGCGGGTGTTCCTTGAAAACAAGTGTCCGCCGCAATGCCGGCGCCCAGGACCTTGCTGGTCAAATTGCTCCGACCGGCAATTGCCATCACAAGTTTCAGAGCGCACGAGCTTGTGGGGACAGGGAGACCTTGCTTACCAGCAAGGTAATAGTGATGGCCGACAAGTGGCATCATAGACGCACTGGAATACATCTCACCTCGACGTCGTGGGGCTCTCGTAGGACTTGATACTGTACTATGGATCCTGAAATAGTAGCTAATGTGTCCATACTTACGTTGTCGTAGTTGATTGTGAACCTGAGGAACACGGGCACCCCATTGGCGACGCTGAATATTGTCCCGCTCATCGAAGAATCAACAGCGATATTCCCATGCTTGACAGGTATCCGCAGAGAGATCCAACAGCAACAGAGATAAAAAGGAGATAAAGTAGTTGGAGTTCCATCCGTGATTATCACTTTCAACAGTGCTACTATAGTACACCCACTAACTTTGAAATATTGCAGACCAGTCGATGATCCTAAGAATCATATAAAACCTCCTCTCCCACCATCTGACTCAACCAATCCATGAAATCCATGCCTGCAGAGTCAAATGCACGCCGACCCGGCTGCTCCAACTGACTCCAAAGCCATCCTAGCCAGGACGTCCATCGCGTATCAAGCGCCGAGAGAATCTTAGCCGCCTCATCCCCCCACTGCTTTTTCGCCCACCACGGACCGTCTTCCGCCACCCGTTTCATCATAACGCAATAATGTGCCAAGATGATAAGCGCACGCGGTTTTCCCTCTGCCAGCAGGCGAAAGAACATTTTGGGTACCAGGGTCCACCACATACATGATACGTATATACAGCAGTCTTTCTGAAATGAGGCCCGCCATGATATCCCGAGGATGCGGATCGCAGCTTTATACGTATCATACACCAATACATCTTGCAGCTCCTCGACGTCCGGCTGAGAATCCGCCGTGCTCAACAGTGCCGACAGGGATGATGAAAAGGGTCCTTCCAGGGGAATAGAGGAGACTTTTGGCGCCATGGTGGTCAGCATCGGACTCAGGATGCCATCCCGGAGCTGTGGCAAGCTGTTTGAGACCTTGGGGGGCATCGAACGGGCCGTGGTATGCCATTCACTCGAGTATATTGACGTCGTGGCGAACTCGTAGAGCGCACCGAGCGCCACAGTGACAAAGACCGTGTTAAGATCCACGATGTCGTCCTTCTCTATCTTTTGCAGCCCCATTTTGGCCTGCCAGTGGTAAGTGCTCGCGGCTACAGCATACTGATCTGCGGTAGGATCGGCATGATGGGCATGGAGTGCCGACATTGCGAGAATCGCGTAGAGTAGGCACTGATTTTTGGGACTGAACGCGATTTTAGGTACGACGGTTCGCCATACGGTTAATGCAGCAGGATCAGACGAAAGGGAGTGCGAAGTGGAGGTAGCGTAGTGGTGAATTAGCTCGAGAGTTAGCAGGTCAAATGTACCTGCAATAGTAGTACGCCTCGATATCGTGGAAGGGGGGTCTTCCGGGGCGCTACATTCGGAATCACGCTGTGGGGTATCGATCCAGACACACTCTACGCCTCTCCTCGTACAGTTCTTGCACACTGGAAGTTCTTCGTCGCACTTGATTCTAAGTCAGAGTCAGCCGAATGATGGCTGACTGTGGGGGCAAACCTTAACCTTTCGTTGCTTGCACGTTCTGCAACCACCTCGTGTCTTGTGGTGGGCGCGAATTCGTGGCATAATATTTCGCAAAGGAAGAGTAACGACAGCATGGACACGCAGTTATGTTATCAAATAACTATTTAAATAATATATTATACAGTCCGGAAGTATATAGCTACATAATCAATTTCCAATTCAAAATTGGCATTGCTGTGTCGCGCGTTTAGCTTCCTGCTACCACCACCACTGCCTTCCTCCATGGATGGCCTCACGTCTTCGCAGCTGCAAGCGCTGAACCAGCTGCGTGACCTTACGAATGGCGGTGACGACGATGTTGCAATTGGGGTACTATCCAGCGTGGAATGGGATGTCCAGGTAGGCGGTCTGCTTGAGTGATATCCTTTTCTGACGGTCACCTGGAACAGCGGGCAGCAGATATGATATTTGGAACTGGCGTTGGGTCTGCTCCTTCTGCTCCTCCAAGACACGTCGAGCAGTTCGAGGTAGACGACTCGCAGCAAGGCGTAGACGACGACTGGCCCCAGGTGCGCTTACTTCCGTAGTGCCCTCGACCCATGCCTTATGCCTCTCACAGCGGGCGACGTTCCCATCAAATCCCAGGCCCTCAGCACTGGTCTCTGTTCTCACCTACCCCCTGCACATTCTCTCTTCCATATTCCGATTCATATTCTCCGTACTCCGGATACCCATACCGCACATCCCGTTTTTGTCTCTGCACTTTTACCGACCGCTTGGTAATAGCAGGACTTCTCGGGGTCCAGATAGCTGGATACGCGACCTCGAAGAGGAGACTGGGGCGGTGTGTATTGGGCGCCAGAGCCAGAGCCAGGGTGTGGCTTCGGGTGTTGCAGGGCCGTCTACCTTGACGGCGCGTGGAGGCGGTGAGGATGATGGGAGAAAGTACCTGCCGGACTTTTCACTGGGGACGTATGAGAATACTCTCAGACGGTGTCAGAAGGAGGCTAAGATTGGGTGCATTGTCTTGGTTAGCGAGGAACATGATGATGATGCCGAGTTCAAGAGGTTGAGACGCTGGTTCCTTTATCGTTTGCACATGCTAACGTGTTCTCTCAGGACAACTCTGACTGATCCTGACTTCGTAAACTTTCTCACTAACAATGTCTTTATTGTGTGGGGAGGCGACGTTCGTGACCTCGAAGCGTACTCTGCCTCAGAGAAATTACAAGCCTCTACGTATCCCTTTGTTGCCTTTGTCGCGATACAGCCGACACGACACTCGCAGTCTTCTTCGCCTCCTCCTACTCTAACAGTACTATCACGCCACCAAGGTCTCCACGAAACCGCAGCACCAAAGCTGCTCAGCCACCTCCAAGATAACCTTATCCCGCGTATCCAGCCTTATTTAGAGCGCGTGCGTAACTCTCAGCGTGCCCTGGAACGAGACAGGACGCTACGCCAGCAGCAGGACCAAGCCTTTGCTGATACCGCGCGCCGTGACAAGGAGCGGATCCTTGCGAAGATGGCTGAGGAGAAGCGGGTTGAGGAAGAGAGGAGGGCTGAAGAGAAGAGAGTGCAGGAAGAGGCGGCAAGGCAGCAGAGGGAGATCGAGGAAAGGAAGAAGAGAGAGTCGGAGCGTATGGTTTGGAGACGCTGGGCGCGGTCCGCGCTTGTGAAACCTGAGAATCCGTCAGACAGGCTGAGAATTGCTGTGAGGCTACCTGAAGGGCAGAGGCTCATGCGCCGTTTTGGGCCGACTGACACGTTGACGGCTCTCTACGCGTTCGTGGATAGGGAATTTATCCCAACTCAGCTTGCTGTTCAGGATGACCCGCAGGAACCGCCGGAAGCTGGGGATGTTGAGAGCAAGATTGAGGAGATGGATGGTCGGCGAGGTTGGTGGGGATTTACGCTGCATTCTGCGTATCCAAGAATGGAAGTTCCTTGGGAGCCTAGGAAAAGACTGGGAGATGTTGCGTGTTTGAAGGATGGTGGTGGGCAGTTGATCGTCGAGCTTGCTGGCGGTAAAAGAAGACTTTCTGTGGGCAAGGGTAAGGATAAGGAGGAGGATGGGTACGACACTGAGGAGAGCGACGACGAGTAGAATAGAATAATCCACGCGGCGAGGCGCACAGCGGGATTTCCACGTCGACTCTTCACGTTCCTCATTCTGTATTGCACCTCTACTTGTCAAGCATCGTTAATATAGCTGGGATTATGCAAGATAAACCTCTAATGTGGTAAATTACTCTTGGGAGGGAACGCGTGCTTGACCAAAGCAAATTTTCGAGGTCATTCGTGGATCCCCAATTTTACATCGCACATGAAGCTTGAAGCCAATGCTCCTTTGACTAATTTTTATATATTAAGAATGCCAATAAAAGCCATAAATATGAAGGGAATTCAGAAATTCATCATCAGAGGATCCAACAGTTGAAAAACCATGTTTATTACAAGTGTGCATGGATGTATGTCTTCAAACTAAGAAAGAAGCCACGAAAGATAAAGAGGCCACGTTCAACTCTATACAGACGAAAATCGCAGAGACACTGTGGGTCCGTAGGTACTTCAAAACGAGGCACTACGGCAGAGCCTCTGGGATGCATTGATGTTCCACAGACGTAACAGGTTCCTGCTTGAGGTATGAGCGAGGATCCTTGACTTGGTCTGTGGAATGAGAAAAGAGGATCCGGATGAGGGGGAAAACGGTGCATTTATTGAGGTGATCGTTGGAGTAACGAAAAGAAAATTTTGAGATGCAAATATATACAGTCGCTTTGTCAACATTCTCACGATCTATGCCGGACTCTGCCGAACTTTCTTTGAATCACTACCGCTCGAAATCTTGTCGCCTTGACGCTCTTACCCAATGTTCTCCTCCGAGAGTTTGCGCGTGTTATACGCCCGTACGAAAGAGAATGATGCTGGATACCTGACGTCCGTACCAGGACGGTCGTACTATCGACTCCTCATCCAATGCTTCCAAGGCTCGACCGTGAATCTGTTTTCTACTCGATACTTACTCGATGTATCTGCAAGGACCCCTTCCCTAACCGAATTCAATCCTCTCAGAGGTTCGTCTGACTCACGACGTTTTCTGCGCTTGTTCAGTCTTATCTTCAACGTCTAGGTATCGAACGCAGCCAAAAGAGTCTGTTATGCTACGATATACCTTCTGTCAGAACGCTGCACCCCGCAATACCGTCAATCCAGCAGACAAAGAACATCACTGGCTACAGGACTTTGTTTGTGCGCAATTATTTTGTTGAACTATCCCGCTGGTTAGACTTACCACTCAAGCGAAGATAGCGCCTGCCGAAGAAAAAGACATTACTCTATCCGCCCTTGGACCTTGGCGTTGTGTACTTCTACTGGGTGCCGCACTGCAGGATTGGCCGTGAACAGATTCTGCTGCATACACCCTGGTTTTCCCATACGAAAGGTCGTAAATGACTACCCTTTCATCAGAGTCCCTTCACTCATTATATTGTATATATTCCAGCTTTCGCCTTGGCCTCATCGCGTATATATGCGGCACAGGACTAATTGGGGTCACGGGTGAACTCTTTTCCGTTGTCCGTTCCTACAGCTTGTTATATGCGTCGGAACGCGGAGTTATATGGCGTACCCTGATTCACTATTACCTCGAACCGGTATCTGGCGAGTGCGCTTGATTCATGATACTTTTCTTGATATTGTACTGATTATTATTATAGACATACATCTTGAAAACCGACTACAAACTGTCACAGTATCGTGCTCCTTCGACATTTTTCTTGCTCTACCGTGCTGCACTTTGTTGACCCAAGGCGTAAGCACGAAGCAGGTACCCGGAGTCGCGGTGGTAAACAAGATCATTGAGGCTCTTCCTTTACGCGGATTGTAGCATGGGCCGTGCCATGTTCTGGGATAACACTGCCAGACGCGTGTACCAATATTGTTATGACCCACCATCGAGAAACCGAAGGTTTGAGGTGAACCCTTTACAGTGTTCTTCGTTTTTGCACTCGTATCTTATCACTGTTTTTTTCCAGCTGCTCATAGCAGCAAGAGACAACCGGGCCTCCATCGTTCCGCGCCTTTAGATAGGCCCGGTGGCTGTGTATTGTAGGCACCGAGAAGACTCTTTTCCTGCCAAGCTCCTCCTTATCGCCTGGTCGATGCACAATTTCATTTGTGCGTCTGATTGCGGCAAGTTCAAGTCCGTAGACGCTTTCCCAGACCAACCTCCCCACTTTGTCTCAGCTAGTCAGTGCTGGGTGCCGTGATTCAATCCTCCCGCAAGGGCACTCGTTTAGAATCTCCATTGGACACTGTCTGTCGTCATGGGTACAACTGAAGGATGCCTGCCGCACAAGTTGCCAAGCTGTCATCGGTACCATGCGCGGTTGAAAGAAGACGGGTGAAGCAACGACGAAGCCTACGAATCCTTGCATATTTAATGGGTTACTTCTTCGTCCCGAGTTCTCACTGCGTGACTCCAGACTCTGCGTCGGACGTACATTTCCCCGTGGTCCGGTAGACTCGAGTGCTGAGACCGAAGTAGTAATCCGTGGCTTACATGATGTCGGAGAGTTGGGCAGTTCATCGCTTGGATTTCCATCATCATTTTTTCTGTCATCTCTTGTATGGCCCGGGAGTGGTGACCGCTAAACGGCCTGATTGGCTGACCACAGTTTTAGACCATGGACGGATCTCAAATGCGTAAACGATGGAAGTTACGTTCAATGTTCATCACCGATGATGTTTCTTGGTGCTGCATTTTACTGGGCATGTGGCGCGCTTGATGGTAATACCAACCAAGTTCCGCTTGGTTTAAGCATGGCTGATTGGATTTGTGGATTTGAACAGGTGCAAGTGGCTCCGTCGTATGCTGACTAGTCCCTTGGAACGCTGAGGATCACTTGTAATATATGAACGAATGGTCCGGCGTTTGACGTGGAGTTATGCACCAATGACTTCAAGGCTACCTCCGCGGATGGATCGTAGCGCCGTGTCAGGAGGACTTGCCGTTGACTATCGAGGGAAATTCACGGTCAAGGGACCGGCTCAGGTGTCTTCTGAATGCGGGGCCCCCATCATTTCCCCGCTACACCGCCACCCGATGTATAGTCCCGGGACACACTCCGGACACACTCACGGGTGAGACCCGACCGGACACATATAATTCCGTCACCCTACTTAAATTATCTCCCCAACGCCCAGTGGAATTTACACACCCCACGATGGACCGTCACATATTTCCTGAACACTCCTCGCTCGTCTTACGTTCTCTCAAAGGCCTTGTAGGCTCTCATCCGTCTCTCACTCTTCTACCACAAACAAAGACTGTCATAAATGCCGCACACGACCCTAGCAAGGTTACGCTAATCTGTGGGGGTGGCGCTGGGCACGAACCTGGGTCAACCGGTTTCGTTGGCAAGGGTTTCCTATCCGCGTCGGTCAGTGGTGACATCTTCGCTTCGCCTTCAGCCAAACAAGTCTACACCGCTGTCAAAGCCGTCCCGTCCAACGAAGGCACCATACTTATCATCACTAACTATACCGGCGACAACCTCCATTTCGGCTTGGCGTGCCAGCAAGCGCGCGCGAATGGTATCGACAACATTGCTATTCTCCCGGTGTGCGACGATGTTAGTGTCGGTCGGACGAAGGGTGCGCTGGTTGGTCGACGCGCGATGGCGGGGACAATTCTTGTTTGCAAGATTCTCGGTGCTGCTTCTGAGGCGGGGTACTCGTTCCAAGAGACCCTCTCCCTCGGAAAAGCTGTCACTGGTGGTCTTTTGTCAATAGGATGCACACTTGGGCATTGTCATGTCCCTGGAAGGGATAATGCCAAGTATGGTGTTATTGGCGAGGATACGATTGAGATTGGTTTAGGTTTGCATAACGAGCCTGGCGTGTATGTAGTCAGCCCCCAGCCCTCTCCGGACAAGCTCATCGAGAAGATGCTGGACCTGCTACTGAACCAAGAGGACAAGGAACGTTCATTCGTGCCATTTGAAGAGAAAGATAGCGTTGTGTTGTTTGTTAATAATAGTACGTGGACGTTTCTTCTTTACACGAGATATCTCTGACGGTGTTGCAGTGGGAGGAATGAGTACCCTGGAAATGTACGCAGTTGTAGATGAAGTGACGAGGCAGCTGGGTATGTTTATTCTTCATGTTTTATCAGTCTCAGGACGCTCAACGATTTCCTCAGAGTCCCATCCCCTCAAAATTCGCATTGCCCGCACTCATTGCGGGTCGTTCATGACATCTCTCAATGCTCCCGGATTCTCCATCTCTCTTCTTAACCTATCCTTTGTCGCGCGCGCCCGGAATAACGGCAAGGGTGAGGCGGAGATTATTGAGCTTGTTGATGCTCCCCATGCCAGCGCTGCATGGCCGGGAAGCAACCTCTCACTAGTCCCGGAACATCTCGCAAGACGAACACGGGAGGAGAGATTTGTAGACGTTGTGGAGGAGCCTGTGGTGAAGGTAGAGGAAAGCTCCACGAAAGTTCAGGGTATGTTTGCGTTCTGTTCTCTCCTGGTATAAATTTGACATGTCCTCGTCCATTTTAGTTGACGCCGAAACTCTCCGTCGCGTCATTAAAGCCGGTGCACAAGCTGTTTTGGCCAGCGAATCTGACCTGACGAAATGGGATACGGTGAGAAATACAGTATCTGTTCCGTGATCGCGTTGCTGACAAGGTTCTCTCAGATTGTCGGAGATGGTGACTGTGGGGAGACTTGCGCCGCTGGCTCAAAAGCTATATTGAGAGCTCTTGATGATGGTCTTGGCAAGGACGGCGATCTAGTTGGCGTCCTTAGGGAGGTGACTGAAACGATTGACGGTTAGTCTCTGCCCTATATCCCGCTCTCTTCGGATACTGATGCATTTACTCTAGACACTTGTGGCGGCACCTTGGGCGCCATTTACAGCATCTTCCTTGCTGCTCTTACTGCCGAGGTCCGTCTACTTGGCGCTGAAGGCCGGGAAGTGAACATGGGAATGTGGGGTGAAGCAGCCGGTCGCGCGATCGAGACGTTGGGCCACAGCACGAAAGCCCGTGTCGGCCACCGCACAGTCATGGATGCGCTGATTCCTTTCGCTGAGGGTCTCTCGTCTGCCCCATCATCGTCTGTTTCTGAGACTGAAATTCTCCGGGAAGCTATCAGCCGGTGTGTGGCTGGCGGTGAGGGTACGAAAGATCTAGTGGCAAAATTGGGACGGGCGACATATGTTGGCGAGAAAGAGTCGGAAGGCGGTCTTCCTCCCGACCCCGGTGCGATGAGCATGGTCGCTTTTTGCCGCGGGATTGGAGCCGAGCTCGGTATTCATGTATAGCTTTGATTATTTTAATCTGGGGATGACAGTGGACACTCACGCATGCAAATGTATAGAATAGGATATGATAGACGTAATGCAATATGGATACCTTATTTTCGGTTTTCGATGCTTCGGGCAAGTGCTTCAGATGACAGTATCTGATTGGTAGTACTCGTAGGTGGCAGTACTTGATATCGCAAGTGACATGAAATGGTACGCAATTGTTAGGAAGGAAAAGGAAATCTTACAGTAGCATGGCAAAAGCAGGAACTTGCGGAGACCATTGCAGTCGATATGCAGGCTGAAGTAGTCAACGATTCTGGGAAAGTTCAAGGCGGTCAGCAGATATCTAAGTCGGTATAAGAGGAACCTATCACCATTATCCTGATGGGGGCTAGTACGAAGTCGCCGTGTATGGGAAGGGAAAAGTGCACTTCTTCTCCTAATCCCGTTATTCTATATGTTCCACCCCCAGGCGCCACGAAAACTTCCCTTCGGATATCACTAGCCATCATGCCACCGGCTTTGTCGAGTGAGAACAGCTCGTCCGTGGTCCCACCTCCATCTGGACGTGGCACGCCATAAATATGAACATCGTTAGGTGCTGGGATGGGATGTCTGTCAGTATCGATGAAAAAGCAAATTGGCACTGCCGCAGTTCAGCCAGATCACCGCGCCACATTTGGATTCATGTGTATCGTTGATGTCAACAATGTGTACCACCTCACCCGGGACGGGAAAGTGCTGAAAGGAGAGATGATTGGTCAGTGCAAAGGATATCATGAAAGAAGCGCACTCCAAGCCGCTTCATGGGCTTTGGGACGCTGCGCATAGATTGGCAGAGCTTGCCAATGGCAAGTTCGGCGGCCTCAATAGAGCCATACTTGGAGACATAAAACTCTCGAATTTCCTGGTGGGTGTGACCGCCGGGAAAGGTGACGTATATAGCCAATCTATCCAATCAAGCTGCTCCGAGTCAGCGATCTTCGAGGAATTAGACGAGGATTGGAGGATGGTCATGATCACAGGTTTACCGGCTGAAGACGGTGCTATCCAGGTTCGTTCCAAGCCCCTTTCGCGGATCTGACTCACTGGTCTCAGTTACTCTCGTCATCATAGTGCGTACTGGTTGACGTTACAACGTTGCCAATGTCTTGAGATTACGACTCGAATATCTCGATACCAGATACCAGCTGGCCAGGTGGCATTCTGGCTAAATGTTCTGGTTCGTATCAATAATGCATGGTGTAAGTATCTAGTACTTACTTCCAGATGCCCATCCATTGCCCATTGAACACTACGTACGAAAAATATGAACAAGTCTCGACTTCTTGCAAAAGGAAAACAAGTGTATGCAGTGGAATTTGCTCACGACTGATGCGGTGCACAGTAGAAGCACACGAATCAAGCTTCAGGGTCCAATGGCAGATAGAGTGATGCCTGTTTTTCTTCGCTTCCTTCTGGCAAGTGGTATCTTCGCTTGAGCGATAAGCCTGACACACGACGATTTAACAATATAATTGCTTGCAATGAAATCCTCCCACCAGCGATATTCTTTCATTGGCTGGTATGACCAATAGAAGGTATTTTCTGGCATACCAAACGCTCATTGGTGAATTCCGCGACCCTCTGATACGATGCACATATCTGACTTGGCTGCAGGAAAGAGGCTCTTGCGCAGTTATATCGAGTGGAAAACAATGCGAGTATTAAATAAGAAGTCGATAGCATGACAGTCCTGGTCGAGCAATTGGGTATCTAGCATCATTCTTTTTCGTTCAGCACACGTGTAAAAGGAAGAAAAAGGTTGTACAGAGCGTTGAGGCGACAAGACTTCGCGATCCAGACTGGCGGTCGTGATGGTAAGACTCTAGGGCTCTTGAGGGCAGGCCGATCGTCCAGGTGTGGCGTCAATAAGGTTGAATTTCATTTATTCTTCTGCTCTCACGTCGACACAACCGATATCGTCCTGCAGGCTGGCGGCTCACCGTCATTTTCATGAAGGACTAGACGCAACTTTAACTCTGGCTAGGCATGCCCTGTCCGACGTTCTGTAATTAACTCGCTTCGGAATCAACGGGTGAACTTCGTCGCTGTTCTACAAAGAACTTACTACTTCGCTCTGCTATCGGGAAGCAACCTTTCTGTCCGTCATACCACTCCTCTTGGATTTGGACGGCTTTCGGCACCTCTGTATCTCAAAGCAGCTGCAAAACGAACTATGCCGTTCAGTGACACCCATCCTAACTGCTTTTGCTCGTCAGTCGTATTCATTTTGTCATTTATAATCTAATAATAAGGGATGAGAGAGTATCTATGGTTCCTCAGGGCTCGGGTACGTCTCCGCTGATGGTGATTGACATACTTTTGATAATATAAGGCTAATCGACCTCCAGCGGAATTCTTTAGACTCGGGCTCGGAATGCGTTGATGTGGAGTAGCTTGCGTGCTGTACAGGCCCCTTTCGCTTTGTGAACTGCATGTCTGGCTTTATAGATCTATAAGCTGCAATGGAGAAAAAATATCAAATAGGACCGGCACACTCAAATCTAGCTCGATCCTCCGAGGCGCAGTGAAGACAAGGAGTCTTCAAACTCGACGGAACGGACACACTGCATCATTCTACGGGCGGGGACTTCTTATTCGTACCTCGAGCCAAGTCACTTTGGGTTCCTCGCAATCATAGTAGGTTATGACACTGCCTAATCGCGCGCGATTTGTAACAATTGTTCTTCGTGGTTGTCGGAAGTTCCATTAAACTTCGGGGGTGGTTCACAGGCAAGCGAGCCTGTACACCCCCAAATCGGGGGCACCCATGAATATAAAAGCCCACGGATAACTCGTCGAACTTCAGCTTCAGCCTCTACATCTCTCGTTTCTTCAACAACTACCCCCTTTCACAATGTTCTCTCGTGCTCTTGCTGCTACCGTAGTGATGATCGCTACTCTCACGACCTCGGTCATGGTAAGCGCTACCCATCATGCAGCATCGTACTTTGCGCTCACTAAAGACAGGCCGCCCCTGGGACGGCCGCCAGCTGCGAGTCCGGCCCCGTGCAGTGTTGCAACAGCATGGAGACTGTGAGTTTTCCATACCATGATATGACAATCTGGTTATGTCGTCATAGGCCAAAACATTGAGCTCGGGCACCTTGGGCGAGCTTGGAATTCTCGCAGCCCTTGTCCAAGCTTTCACCGGTCCCATGTAAGTTACCATCAATTCCAGTATTTCGCAAAGTCTGACTGTCCACCTTCTCCAGTGGTGTGACCTGCTCGCCTCTCTCGGTCCTTGCCTTACTCCCTAACGGAGCCCAATGCACCGAGCAGACCGTTTGCTGTGATAACAACAACTTCGTGCGTTACAAGTCTTTGTGTCAGATTCTGGAATCCTGACTTCCGAGAATTTAGAACGGAGTCGTTGCCCTCGGTTGCACTCCTATCAATGTCGGCCTCTGATTGCTGGTCCTCTACCGCCAAAATTTAGTTTCTAATTGTTTCACATTATCCTCGTAAAAGTGTTTTTGGCCAATCACACGTCTTTCTTTCTTTTGCTCGTCTCGAACATAACATGTCGGTGCGCGCCCGTGCAACCCATCCTCTTTTCCTCTTATATTCGCAAACCCTAAGTTATCTGAAAGGCTTCGAATCTAGCGTCCAAATTCGCTCTACTTGCTTTGATCTCCCATCTGCCACAACTCTCATGTAGCCGGTGCTGAAGGCTAGTTGATGTACTGTCTCAGCCCCACTAAACTTTTATTCGGGGCACCATTCTTGTTGGTGACTTGAGTTCGAACTGTGCTGGTATAATTTGGTGCGCTCTATGAACGCAAGTCATGTATTATGGACATTGAAGTGGCTCCACTCCCACGACAACTTATCTTCAAGGATTGTTTTCGTATGGTATCACCACTCCATTGTTCTTCTCGAACTATCATTTGCCATTTTTAACACGATGTTAGCAGTCGTTTCTTTTTTATACGGTTCTAGGACCGCGAATGTCTATCGCTGATGTTAGACCGTTTCGTTTACTAAAGTTTCTTTCTTCCGGGCCTTATGAAGCTTCTATCTGAAGGGTGGCGGCGCGGCTTCATAGAAATACGGTGCATTATACGTGGCAACTCGCCATTCTGATTGCGAGGACCTATCGCACTATTTGGCAACAAAAACAAGTGATTCTCATCAGGACCCTTGAACCCTTTCGAAGCATCGTTGTCGATGTCGCACTTGGAGATCAAGGTTCTCCGTATGGATGTGAAAATGTGAACCCGCACAAAAGATTCTTCCCTTAACCCTCTCTCCTTTAGGCGAGTCCGGTCTAGGGGGAGACTGCCAAATGGTCTACGGGCGTCCCATTATTCTCGTAGCGAGACAGGTGTACCTCAGCGGCGTTCATTTCATTCATCCAACACTTCTGATTCAATGTAATTCTAATTAGTGCAATTTGCATGATGGTCAAGGCGAACACGGTACTATTTTTCGGCCCCGTCGCGGAATCGTTCGGCGAACTCAGTAACCCTGTCCTGCAAAACTTGAAGAACATTATGTAGTGGCACTTGAGCGATGATTTCAACTTACCATAGGGTATTCAAAATCAATTTACCTTTTGCTGTCCTGGGCACGGGCTCGAGTAATTCCCTCAGTCGCATTGACATCGCCTCTTGCATACAACGCGTAACTTCTGATCTTCTTGACCAATACCTCGGAGAAATACACACCGCTCTCGGTAAAATGTCACAAACGAATTCCTAGATGGGGTCACCCTTTCGCGACGGCGGAGGGTTCTACTCAATTGCGACCTGTACCCGTGTCTATCTTTAACCGACAACCGTGGTTGCAGGATGATTCCTACCAACATTTTCTCTTACTCGCCGACGCTCAGCCCTGCGCTTAACCATGTGCAAACCAGCGTCCAATGCTCGAGACAGATGTAATCGTTATGTCTAGAGGCGCAACGTCATGAGGGCGCACGTAACATTCTGTTCCGACCGGCCTCAAGATTCTGGGGCACGTGTATGGTCTAATTTATTCTACTGATGTACATATCGACCGAGCCAATCACTAAATCCTATCTACTAGGGTAGCTCTCCTTTCATGGAGTCTCCTTTCACGGACCGCGCTAATGAATCTGGGTCGTCAATAATTCCAATGCTGACCTCTCCACTATAATCCTGGGCTCGTATTGTTTCAATCTGAACCTGTATTCCAGTCTTCTATGTGTGTGTGTTAGGTGTACGAGTCAATCATTGATCCGAAAATACGTACATCGCCTTGATTCATCAAACCGTTAAGACGACCTACTAATCGTCCGCCTTGAGTTCGCTCTTGTAATGAGTGAGATTCGCCACGAGACGAACTTTGCATTGCGCGCATTCCTTTCCGAGCGTTAAAATGGCCAAGAGGGAATTTGAATAGACTAGCGACGGTCGAGGTTAGCATTCTAGTACGGGATCCAGCGAAACAAAGGCCCACATCGTCCAACTGTGAAACAGATGAGCTACTATCGCAGGTGAGAAATCGACTGAAACGTACTGAGAAAGTAGAAGCAGAAGTAAATCAGCGTATTAGGCAATGCCAGAATCTGCATGCAAAATGAGTTGATCTTTATCTAATTATGAACAAAGGTACCCACAGTGACCAGAGACATGATTGCACATATAGACGTGAGTAGTCCGGAGTTTATTGAGAAAAGGATCTACGGGCATCGTAAACCAATTAGGGATTGATTCACAAAAAAAATGGGTACGCACCAAACGATTGATAACATGATTACTCCAGGCAAAACCGGACTTCGAAGAATTCAACATGGTACATATGGCTGCAGAAATGAGGACATCGCCGGCGGCAGCAAGGGCGTTGATAGACATGGAGACGCCCTTGATTTGCTTGAGATCGGTGAACGTCTTCAGGTTCATGCCAAGAGCGACATATGCTGTGAGACGTCAAATCCCAGATAAACGTCCCCGGACAAGAAGCTCACCGATCGTGACGCCTGATCCATCCGCATTGCAGTAAGCGAAGACTGGCAACAAGATAGGTAAAGTTGTTTCTCACCGAATTCTCCAATTACAAGGAGACCCTGGTTGATAATTAGATACAACGAGAAGAGACAGTCAAAGACTTACAATGACAAATGTTATAGGGATACTTTTGCGGACTGGCAACGGATCAGAAGAGTGTCACGGAGAAGTTGCAGTCGTACATGTCCATATCCGGTGAACGAAAAATGATTGCACCAAGAAACCAGTTATGCCGTTGAACAAAGCTTCCAGCTAAATGCAGTGGTCAGATTTGTCCTTTTGGTAATTGGCATATCGACGGACATAGAGACTCCTGCAGGAACGAAGGTGAACAGGACTTGAAAGGGTAATAGCAAAGACACGCACCATAACACCTTCTGCAGGTTATCAGTATCTCCAAAGTGCGTAATAGTATAATTGTACACTGTTAAGGATAAACAAATTAACGACCATACCGCACATGGTATACCGGCGAACCAGCTTGTGATATGAGAATTTGATGGATGGTATCGCTCAACCAAGTGCAGAATACCTGCGGGCAATGTTAGGTGCGAGGGACCTGGGCGAGGTGATTGAGGCTTACCACCGCCCGGAGGAAGGTAGGGTCATTTTTGTAGTTATCGAAATAGTACCAAGTCTGGACGCAGGAAACTGTGCAGATAGGAAACAGATGGTGAGATCTCATCCCCTCAGGCGACGATAACAAACCCACCACCCCATAGTCTGATAGAAGCCCATAAGTGCAAAATAAGTAGATATATCGGACAACTTACGCTCCAGCCAAGACCATTCCAATATACAACGGACCCATGCTGCGGCAAGTCAGAAGGAATTTTCACAGACCGTAAAGCGCACCACGTACGTGTCGCCCAGCGAATCGGAGTCCATGAAGAAGGAGAGCAATGAATAGGAAAAGGTTCCGAGAGGGAAACCCGCTTTGGTTATGTTTTCACGTAGAACATGTTTAAATAAAAGCCCGCGACAATAGGAGATAAAGGTGGAGAAGATACCGGTTCAGCGATGAGCATGACAACCTAGATGAATTTGATCGAACCATCCCTTTCCTGCTGCCGCCGCCTTTTTGCCTCCTTTTGTATAATTCCAGCCAAATTGTAGGCGTTGTTGATCAAGTGAATTTGCCGAAGTAAACACCGCGGCTGGAGCAAACCTAGAGGGTGGGGTTTGGCCGCCTGGACCTACTCTTTTACTCAAGTTAGTGGAGAATATTGAATAATGTTTCACCTGAACTCACGGTATATGGAGAGGGCGCGATCGAGATCGATTTATGGGGGATATTGTTCGCCCCTCATGCTCATCGCCAAGGCAGACTAAGAAGCGCCAGCAGTGATCGGTTCGTCCGCTCCGCAGAAAAATGATGCCGTAGTTAAGAAAACGCAACCTGGAGCACTGCCTAGCACTGCGTACTAGTAGAGACTGATCGGAGCAGCCGTTAGACAACGTCATTCCGCGGACCGTTTCCTCGCTCCAGATTTGACGCGATTCCCGCCTCCTCGATTCAAATTCACAAAAATAAGTTCGCAGGAATAGAACTAGCCAGGCCATGTTTCGTGGTACTTTGAGCCATGCATGCGCCACAGAAGATAGCAAAAAGACACTGTAATGGCTGGACGCAGACAGATCAAACAAGACCATTAAATAATGAATAATTTTTTTTGGAAGTTCACCCGTAATCCATGAGATAAGATCTCCGACTTGTACGAGATCCCAATGAATTTCACCTCGGCGTAGGTGTTTAATTTGCTTAACGAAGTCAAAAACCTTAAAACAGTATTGAATTTTGGAAGCACTTTGCTGACGACTCGGGAGATATAACTCCATAACTTCGGGACTGATAGCGATCAGCATGTGCTGATAGGGTACCATCTTGTGTAGATTCGAGTGAAATTTGGCTCTGTCCATGAAGGACACGAGGGCAGGGTATGCGACCCTGAGAAGGAATTTGTACCGACAGATGTTCGTTCACCTGCGGAAACGGAAAAGCCGAAGCTTCTTACAACAACAGGGAATCATCTTTTTCGTTGTTTTGGAGACTAGAATCACATCCGCGGAAAAACTTGCATGTCGGACATCAGTCAGATTAGAAGTTCATGCATAGCTCAGAGAAAAATGGCGAAGAATCTGGGCTATTAAGCAGAGCGTTGATACACAGTGGGAAAAAAAGACACGCACGAGATATTATTGTCTGGTCGTATTCTTCGACAGATGCTTTATCATCGCCGCCCCCTTTGTGAAGATGTCGATAACGATTTAGCTTCTTTGAAATGGTAGAACGTTTCATTTTGAAGAAACTCTGAGCCTGAAGCAGGTCAAGGCATGAAACACACATCACTAAGTTGCTGAGGGCTGAGGGTCGTCATCATAGGGGGAGGGAAGGAGTTCCGATGACCATGTAAGTTGATCATGATATCGAGTTGGTAGAGGAGGATTCTGGAGATACTGGTTGGGGGAATATGAGTGGAAGACATCATAGGTCATGAAGCTAGGTCGGATACTCACTCCCACATATCGTTGCTCGAGGGCTCGGGGACTTCAGGCTGTTGAAAGGAAGTACCCTAAATTCGGCATACCGAAGTCCTCTTCCTAGCAGAAATACGCAAGAAGACTATCAGTTCTCACGATATGTATATTAAGAGCACACCCAAACGTTAATGGACCCTGGTGCCCAGAATTTGAACGATTGTTTTGCGCTCTAGCCTCTTGCCCGTTTCTCGACAACTGAGACAAAATTGGGCGACAAGAATGGGCAATATTAATAAAGAGTGGTCCTATTCTATCAACAAATAAGAAGACAGACGTGAGGGTATTCTGCAAAAAGGGAGGAGTCGTGTCCGTGGAAGTCAAGAGCGAGTGCTGTGAGTGCTCGGGCCGAGCCGCCGACGCGTCCCTTCCCAGTGACCACGTTACGGATGCACCTCGTTTCGAAGTCGGATTACTTTGTTTGTCCCTATCTTTTTGCTTGTCTGGATGCCTGCTTTACTATTCGTTGAAATTGTTAATAGCCGCTAGGAACCAGCAGTACAGTACTTTGGGCATCTTCCAGGCTTAAAGATTTAGGAACTTTCGAGGGCGGGTCGACGATGGTTAAGCCCAACTCTCATGGCGCAAGACTTTTCCTGATGGGCGTACAAAGTAAGGTTTTTATGCTTTGTACTCGCGCATGACGCTAATATACATAAGGTGCCGCTGAATTTGTACATCGTTTGGATGGCAAGCGAACCTTCTTTTTTACAAGTCCAGAAAATCGATGTACGGACGTTAAACGAGTATTGCGAGTCCTCTGCAAAATTTTTGACTTACATAAAGCAAAAGTAAGTATGGCGTAGCCCTCGTCAAATTTACCTGTAGGCTGACGCGACTCTTGCCCCGTAGTTCCTTTCAATGTGCAGAATCAGCAACACTAGTGACATCGTGGACGACACAACATGACATGTCCCACGCAAGAAGAATGTGGCAGGCTTTACTTTTTACTGCTCGTCTGTGCTTAATTGTAATGATTTCCGCAACCCAGCCTTTGCCAAGCACATAATCTATCCAATACTAGGACGTATCATTCACCAAGGCATCAGAGTTCCATCGAACCGAAAAAAATTGGCAGTGTCGTCTTTCTTCAGCCCTTCGACAATATCCACGACACTCTTCGCGCTAAGACTGGGCTCCATACCTCCTTCCCCAGCCAAGGATCCCATGTCCGTTGCAACCCACCCCGGATGCACTGGTACGACTATAAACTCCTCCTCTTTCAGCTCATCGGCATATTGCACGGCCAACATGTTCAAGGCTGCCTTGCTTACTGAATACACCCCTGAGCGCACCATCCGTGTAGGGGACTCTGCAATTTTGAAAGACCCTGCGGAGGAGGATATGAAGATGATCTTTTTATCTCTTCCTCGGCGGAGAGCGGGAAGGAAGGCGGAGACGACGCGGTGCGGGCCAATGACGTTTGTGGCGAGGTAAGATTCTAGAATGGGGGGAGATGAGTCGATGAGGGCGTCCAGTCCGCCTATGGCAGCGTTAACAATGATGATGTCAAGGCTTTGGACGAGAGGATGCTGAGCGGCTTTGGTGATGGAGGTGTCGGATGTGATGTCGACATCAGTGAGGGTGTCGATGCCTTCGAGTGGAGTGGTGCTACGCACGGTGGCAACGACAGTGGTGGAAGTTCGAGTTTGGAGCTCTTTGACGAGGGCGAGGCCAAGGCCGCGTGATGCGCCAACGACGAGGACTTTGGGCATTGTTGTATAGGGATAGATGAGTGCGCTGAGAAAGCCCTTCCCGAGACTTGATGCAGATGTCTGAGTTTATATCCCAGTTCGGTCAATCCTCCTTACGTTTCTGTTCAGGAGCACCGACGACTAATAAAACTACCTCCTTCCTTCCTCCGACTCTGCGAAACAGCAATCATTTCAATCGGTTGACCTAACAAACACCGACGTTCGTCAGCCCCACACCGTGTCGTGAGTCGACTGCTTTAACTTCACCAAATACTCGAGGACAAAGACTCAAACAAATAGCTATGCATCAACGAAAATTCCGTTTGCTGGGACGTTCTGATACCAGTTAATATGTTCTCAGAAGCAAAGGTGCCCGGTAAACCCGGTGGTACGACTCTCACATTGTCATTACTGCTGACTCGTGCCCACCCCTGGGTTGATAATCTGTTCTTGTGCCGATGTGATACGTACCCCCACGACTAGTACACCAAGCCGACGACCGGATAGCTTTGACCCGGAGGTGAAAATTCAACCAAACCCGTGAACAGGATGCGTTGTATAAATTTCATTCGTTTTTAACCACCCTTCTCACTGAAAGGATGTAGGCGCCTGAGGAAGAACCTCCGCAAGTGATAAGTCGAGCCTCGCATGCAACGCTGGTACTATGCTTGTCCGTCCGAGGAATGAATGCAAACTCCCGAGAACGTCAAAGCCTTCGTTTCTCAGACGCACACGTGCTGAAAGACATATTGTCTGCTGGATTTGGGAGGCTATAAACGAATACTCTGCCTCTCGAAAACTGGATCTTACCTAAGGTCGAGCGCTCTACACCATATACATGAATGTTTGTTACATATCGTTTGCGATTCAAGATGACCTGCATCCGCGTCTACGTAGGGACGGAAGGTAAGCCCGTATTCTAATAACGCATTTCGACCGCGAAGAGTCAAGCAGGTAGACCGGTGCGACTAATACTAATGCTACTGTAATGGAGTTTTGGCTGATAAAAATAGCGAGTGAACAGGCCCTGTAGCTTCATCAAGTTCTCAGTCTATATAGGTCGTCTGCTCCGTTGTTACCATGATCTTCGTCTCCTTCACATTCTAATTAAATTGCTTTCTTAGTGTGAAAGCTGCTAGTGATCTGATGGACTCACCACAGGATTGTGTCCGCGAAGCTCGATGGCTGTAACGGGAGCGTCGTGAATATTCCGCCGTATATTTGCCCCACCATCATAAACAACACCGTCAGCGATAACCTGGCCAAACTTCTCCTGGAGTTGTGGACGATAGTTCAAGCTATCGGAGCCAGGTGTCTTAGCAAAACAAATTCTACTACATAACGAAATTCTTACGCAGCGACTGTGTTAACAGACCCAGTGTCAATGCCTGTAAAACAAACTATGGCCGAAGTAATAGACAAGTACTCACGCATTGTGATGGTATACACCTTACTTAGGCAAAGGTAAATTGGCATCCTAAGTTTTCAGGATCACAAACGTCCGTCCGTTTAGTACGTTTGAAGACAAAAAACTCACCACAGAATTTCTTTGGGAGTTACAATATGCATAATCAGCTTCACAGTGTGCATCAAGAACACTAAGATGCCCCGGCCCAATATGTACCTGAACAACTTGTGAAGAATCGTATCAGTTCTAGGTAAGGTCAGAATGCAGGTTTCCTTCGTATCGCATAGTGTCAATTACCTTTGTATTCCCGTGCGAGACTTCGATAGGTAAACTGAGAGCGCAATAGTGGTAATCAGATCTGCAGCAGCGGCAAAACCGTTATCTAGACAATTTTCGACCTAAAAGAATGATGTCAGCTAGGAAACTTGTTGAATCCGACCACGAATCTGACCGTCCTCATCTTAGAGACTAAACCGTCGACAGTTGGATGCCTGCCTTGGTCCACGATGTAAGCTATATAAAGAAAGAGGATCTAGGAGACTTCATTGTAATCAGAATCATTGCCTACCCAAACCGGCTCCTGTAGAGTTTGAGTGGAATAGAAGGTAGATCAAGTTGAGTCCGTAGCTCACCGAAAGATAACATTCCTAAAGCCATCTAGTTTAGAGATCTATAAGCGTGTCCAGTAATGATACAGGACTGGGACGTACTACCATAGCCGGAACAACGCGATTCTGAGGCTGCACTGAATATTCCATGAGGAAAGGAGCAGTAGCATTTGTCAGATCGCTGCTTACGAAGGTATAGTTTTGATACAAAGTAAATCCGAACCCTAAAGCTTGCTTGTTATTTAATGTAAGTGAAACGAAATGGGACCCCTCACATCAGAATGATCACGATGGTCGCTGCAATCTCAACCAGAAAACCCCTACAACATCCGGGATTGATGTCTGTACAAACACGTTACCAGGACGCTCTGAGACTCACATAGGAGTTACTACTAGCACTTTGGAATTTCCATAATTTTTAATCTAAGTTGGATCATCACGCAAGGAGGATCCAGATAGTGGAATATACGCACAAAGTAGAACTGCATAATTTGTGTCATCACGCATGTCGACACAGTCTCCAAGGCTCTATTCTCCGCGTCAACAAGAGTTCCCCCACATTGCACCTAGAGTGTACTTACACTAATAGCGCAACCTATCGAAGACTCAAGACAATCATTCAGGGAGGATTTCTTGACTTGAAAACGTACCAGTGCGCGCATTCGCCATGTATCATTATTTGCGTTGATATATGTCCAGCCTTGAACGAATACGATTCCAAAGAGTCTACTTTATCTGTCATCATAAGATCTTATATATGATGACAGAGTCATACATCGTGGAAAGGGTGTATCCTGCCATGTCACGATTTAGTCTCTTGAAAGAGTCTAGGACTATGTGTTTAGTACCCACCGTAGAAAAGCGGGTCAGCTTGCTTTGAAATATCGTGTACGGCTTGCTCGAGAATAGTATTTGGAGAGCTCGACATCGAGGTTGGGTTGGAATAGGTCAAATCATCCTATGTCCGATATATAAGAAGCTGATCAATATCAGTAGGGTCATAATCGCATTGGCGCTCACCCAAATAAACTCCAATCACTATAATATATCAGCGATTGAAACACCATCTCCTACGGAAATTGAATGACCAACGAGTCTATCAACACCTCCACTGGCAGCGGAAGTTTGAAGGACATCTGGTGATGTTAGCTACCATTTTTAGCGACCGTAGTACCGGTTTCCAAGTATTCCAGTGTGCATCGCCAGGCATCGCCTCATGGTCACCAACCCGAGACGTTGAAGCCATTCATTGGCATAGTTATCGATGAAGGAACGTCATTGAACTTTCTTCCCTTGTACTATTGCTTTGACTTTCCGAACTAAACAGTAAAACATGTCTTAGTCATATGCTGCAAGATGTATAACTTACAAACATCTAGCTGTATGTCAACTAGACCGGTCGGTTGAATATCGAAGCAATTTAAATAAATAGATGCCTTTCTCAGGAAAGACCTTTAGAACGACCAGTCCTGCGTATCTCCTTGAGCGCCGGCTATTTGTTACAGAGATCAGGTGCGCGTGCTTGTTAAGGTTTGGAAGTACATTCATGATATATATACTTGGCGGCTTCTCCAAGGCTGTCCAAGTGTCCACACCGATAAGCTTTGAATGACGGAAACGAACAATCGGGAAAGGAGGAAGGCGCTCATTACGTGCACTAGAGGATCAGAACCTAGAACGAAAGATCAATCAGTACATGCGACACAGACTACAATCCATCAAGAGTGCAACTTTTCGTGATGACTCTGCGTTCTCCCTCTACAAGAAGAATTGTCATCCCAACCTCTCATAACTGATTGGAAGTGCGTACCGTATTCTGCTTGATCTGGGGGAATTCAATTGGATGTTGGGCGGATAGATTTATGTTTGTGGAGCGAGTGTTGGCGGAAGCCGCCCGGTCCTGATTTGATGTATCATTGAAGGCGATGTTACCGATAGAAATGTCAACTCGGGCATCCACACCGAAGCGAGACCGATGGTTCAACCTAACTGTGCGTAAGTAATCCCAACAGCAATCAAGGCAGTAAAGTTACATGGCCACTGCCCGTCTTATGGTCAGTAAAAGGGAGCGAGAAACGAAATTCATTTAACTTACCTACAGAAATGATATACAGTTTGTTCATGCCTAGATAGAGCGCCATCCTGCCACATGTTGTTGGCACAGAGAGTGGGAATATATAAGCCCATGACCTACCAGTATAGTGTTGACGTATCCATAGCATACAGAAATACGGTAATTGCTTGAGCTGCAGTCATTAAGACTCCATGATTGATGCCATAGGTAAAGAACTTGTGAAGGACAGTGCCAGACCTCGATACCAAGTCAGCCGAAGTGCCTTTAAGACCGAACAACTTCCCGTGTACCGTTCATGCGACTGAGACAAAGTCAGTCCAATAGTGATCATAACGCTCGCTGCAGTAGCAGTAGCATGGAGGGAAGCTATGTTGGCCTATCCAAGATAGTGGGTCAACCAACTCAGTGACGAAATAGATGAATACTACTATTACCTTTTGTACGTTGCCAGCTGTCCCCACTTCAGGCCGAAGGGCGCAATTCGCAACGAAGGCCGAACCAAACGCTAATACTTCTATGACAACACGGTACTTGAGAAAAATCGGCCCTTACTCACCAAGACCAGCTGTAGCAAAAACAAACTGGATGGGGCATTGTTAGCTAGGAACGCGTCTCCGTGAATAATACACACAATAACAAGAGGCAGTGACAAATTCCCCGGGCGCTCTAAGAGACCATTTAATAGTAATACTAGGCGTTGACAATGTCATGCAAGGCTTACGCCGGTATATGTTAACGGCAAAGAAAACATCGACCCTGGACGTCTGCATGTCAGGAGCGAAATCCAAGTAATCCAAGAAGCGACCCTCACATGAAAACGACGATCACTGTAATCCCAAGTTGGGCATCGAATGAACTATGAGGTGAGATGAGATACGATTAGACAGAAAACGACAAACGCCATACTACGTGATGATTTTCAAGGAGTCCAGGTTGCCAAAATTGCTTATCTGAAATTGCCTCAGAGAAGCTCAGCATGATACTTGAGTTGCGATAGTTACCAGGTAGTGGTGCATGATCTGAATACTAAGGGAGGTTGTCGCTGAATCCATGCCCCTTCAAAAACGTTCGTATGATCAAAATTGGAAGGAGAGATAGGTCGCCCACAGTAAAAGTGCCACCTAAATCATGTGTTAGAGCTCTACGTCCGTTCCTAGACCAGTGAATCCACTGACGAATACACGCGTCTGCCAGTTATCAGAATTGGAGGTGATATAATTCCAGGCTTGAACCAATGTGATACCAAAGAGGCTAGGTTTAGGTCAAGAAGAAAGGGAAAATTCCAACACAATCGTGTCCTTACACAATGGAAAGAACATATCCTGACAAAGTGTGAGATTGTGCTTGTAGCAGACCCCTACATGACTCACCATAGAATACACTGTCGTAGCCTTTCGGAACACCGAACTGTATTTGGTCATTAGACATTGTGCCAGTAAGCGAATCTAGTCTGAGCGTATCGAGCGAGCGACTATATACGAAGGACTCCTTTCGATCGTTTGGAAGCTGTCCGTTTCGCTCCAGATTGTATCTGCGAAATCCGCTCTTGATTGTACTGAAACCGAGTCATCAAGAAGGAGTTGCCAGGCTGTCGTAAGAGAGCTTGAACCAATACTACTTAGCGTCTATGATGGTTGATAGAAACGGGGTCCAAGGACCGGCAACTTCCGATCCACATTGTTGGGGCCAAAAATAGATTTGAGCGTTCGCGAGTCACTGCCCCGGGTTGAACGACGTTTCCTTGCATGAATCGTCGAGTCTGGGTATGAGAGTAGTCGCAGAATTCTTGTGCGTGTTCATTTACAACATTGTCATCTCTTTTGCCTGCCAGGTGCGCAGCATTAGCCCTTGGGTGCCATGTTGGCACCGCGCGCATCACGGACTAAGAACTAAACTCATATTTCCGGTACTACAGATCAGCCAGAAGATATCAAGCATTCTGTTTCGCCCCGTTGGGTTATCTGGACTTTTCTTGGTATCTATTCTCACTACCGGGCCTCGGAACTCATCGTCGTGATATCAGTCTACCACCAGCTCTTCCTTTGCTCATACTGGCTCACCCGCCCAAGATCTTCGATTCTATTTTTTCATCAAATCACAAGCGCTACAAGTATATCCAGACTTCCATAGAGAATGATGTGACTCATGATGACATCGAAAGCCTACGTACGTTGGTGAAACCGTTGTTCTCAACCGGTTAGCGACGCGACTAGTCAGGACGGGTGAAAATAGGATGCTTTCATATACATTTTGCTTCAGAAGTATACATGGTTACATGGGGGAAGTTGGTTGCCCTTCCCGTCAGTCTTATGCCTTCCCTACGGAATCAAATAAGATGAAGAACCTATCGCACACCTTTGCGAAGATCTCAGTGGCCTCCTCAACCGCGTCAGGGAATGGCTTCGACTTTAGTCCAGCTGTGAGAGACTCGACGTAGGGATCACGTCCCCAAGAGTTAACGTTGAACTGAGAAATATACGGTAAGTGACAAGATAAAGATAACATGTAGATCCCGAGTCATACCTTACTGACACCACTCTTTACGCATTCCTTGAATAATTCGTCAGGAAGCTCGTCGGTACCGTGCAAGCAAATGGGAATCCCACGACCCTTGAAGGTCGTCCGGAGCTGCCTCAGACTATGAACATGAGAGAAATGATTTGCAGGAAACAGATAAACAACGCACATTTCTTGGTTGAAATTCGGCGGATTAATATATGACCCGTGAAGGTTGCCAATTGACGGTGCGAGAATGGTGGCTCCTGTGCTGTATATCGAGTCAGAAATACGAAGGAAAACAGCCAAAGGGTAGGAATAATACGTACCCTCTTATGAACGCGTCAGCTTTGGCCGGATCCGTGAGCTTTGCACCTGAAATCATGCGTAGTCCGGCTTCCCCGCCCTCCAGCCTTCCGAGTTCCACTTCAACAGCTACGCCAACTTTCCGGGCACGCTCGACCCAGGGTCGTGCCTCTTCGATGTTTTCCTCGTCAGTCTAAAGGAGTCGAGAGTTCAGATCACTTGGACAATCATCAAACAACGACAATAACCTCTGCGTGGCTGGCGTCAACCATTATGCTATCAAACGCGATGCCTTGTTCAGCAAGACCGACTGCAAGCTCAAGATGGTCTCTGTCGGTGGCATGATCTAAATGCACGGCGATGGGTACAGATGCAGAGTGGGCGCTACTTCGATATACAATCATTGTCTTTCAATACAATCAACGGGACGTACGCGTTCAAGCAGAATTGAAGGAAAGGACCCTTCCCATAAGCCAAAGTTACCGGGAAGAGCTGGAGAATAGCGGGGGATTTAGATCGTTCAGCAGCTCGTACAAGCCCAATGACTGAGTGAGCGTCATAACTTTAAACTCATGAGACATTATACCTGAAATAGTGATATACAACTCTTACCAAGTCTGTGCCAAGATACCATATCCTTCTCTCTCAGCCTTCAACAGAATCTCGAGAGTGCGATTGCCTTTGAAAGATTCGGACATGATTGGTTAGAAGAAGTAAGTGCCAAGTTGAGGTAACACTGTCAAGGTGCGAAATCTAGACCTAGAGATATATTCTCGACATATGTAGGAGTCGGGACAGTCGTGTTACAATAGAGTCGGAACGAGGGTAGATATAGACCCGGATCGGGTGACCGGGCCGAAGTTTTCCACCTTTTCCTGCTTCAAAACTCCGACTCAGTCTTCTTCCAGGACTTCGAAGGTGTTCACGCGACCTCTATAAATCCAGGCACCTTGACACCTGTGTCTTGACCATGACGCTATGATCATGGACGCCTGGAAAAATATTCTCCAGCGTGGCAAATTTGATGTCCCGGATAGGTATCGTTCCGCAATTTTAACTGGTCAGTGTGGGGAACATATTTTCGACACTGGGGAAATCTAGGGGGAGCGGGAGTCGGACATGCAAGAGAATCGGGTCGCGGCGCCGAATTTTCGTCCAGTTACAAAAGGCCTCGTCTTTCCCCACACAACCCCACTCTCCCTCTGCTTCCTTCCCCTCTCTGCTGGCTATTATCTTCTCCTTTGAGCGGACTGCGACAATATGATATCCAATTCTGGGAAGCCAGAGCAAGAATGGCAGGAGGAATTTGCCAACGCCGTGTATGAGCCCGGAAGCGAGGTTGAGAAGAGACTCGTGCGGAAGATCGATAGACACATTGTACGTTGTTTTCTCTGTCACGAAGTCATGAGCTCTTCTGACTTCAAGACAAGGTCCCGACGGTTTGGGTCTTGTATACTCTATCGTATCTAGGTAAGGATCCGTCTATGCTAGAGCCTGTCTGTTTATCGACCACGTACTTCGAAAGACCGTGCCAACATCGGAAATGCAAAGAGCGGGGGGATGGAGGAAGCCCTGAGCTTGACGTCCAACCAGTATTCAATAATATTATTGGTTTTCTTCGTAGGTTCTTTTCGTTTCCCTGAAATTAATGTTGAGTTCATTATCCTCGTAGATATCATATGTTATATTTGAAGTTCCCGCAAATATGTTCCTTACACGTGTGAGGCCCTCTTACTAGTAAGCTTGCGTTTTTTTTACTCTTGTTATTTTATTTGAATCCCTTTTTAAAAGCTTGTCGGGCCTTTGCTTCATCTGGGGTGCTGTGGCAGCTTGCATGGCTGCGACAAGCAACTATCGACTAGCTTGCTGGTGTCAGATTCTGTCTTGGTATCATCGAGGCGGGCTTCGCTCCCGGAATTGCGTTCTATCTTAGCTCGTGGTATAAGAGACACGAGCTGGCCAAGAGGTTCGCTATTTATTACACGGCAACTGCGGTTTCTGTACGAGTACTCCATCCTTGACACGTATAACGCCGTTAACATATGATATCCAGGGTGCTTTCTCTGGCCTTCTTGCTGGTGTCATAACAGACAATCTAGACGGTGCCCGAGGGATTGATGGCTGGAAATGGCTTCTCCTCATCGAGGGAATCGCCTCTTCCTTTGTTGGTGGGTTTGGAGTGCATCTGCATGGTTTCCTTCCATTGACCATATAGACGTATAGCTTGTTTCACTTGGATGATTCTCCCAGACTGGCCTAGTACGACAAAATGGTTGACTCCCGAGGAGAGAGTAGGTTGAAATGGACTGGCTTGGCATTGTAACTCATCTGACGAAGTTTGGCTTAGTTCATTGCAATCCAGCGCCTTGCATATGATGGTATTGGGAACACCGCTACCGGCCAATCCGATGCCCCATCTCACAAGGAGGCATTCTACCTTGCTATCAACGACTGGCGCACATGGGCTTTATCCTTCATGTACATGCTTGCGACCGGCTCACAGACGATTCAGTATTTCATTCCTTCGCTTGTCGGACAGCTTGGGTACACCTGTGAGTGGGGCTGTCAAGCGATTTCGGCAATTCTCTGAGTATCATTCTAGGCTACACCAAGCAGTACATGACTATCCCAATATACATGGTGGCACTCGTTGGCATTATATTCTTCTGCTTCCTCTCCGATATCAGGAAGGAGCGAGGCAACTACGTGTCGATTACTTCCCTGATCGCCGGCATATCGTTTATCATCACGGTGGCAGTCGATAACCATAAAGTGAAGTACGCTTTCCTGTGCTTCGCTGTCGCGGGTGTATATGCTACGTGTCCACTGACATTGTTGGTGAGTTTTTTTTACGTGTCCAGACAGCAGAAAGCTTTCTGATAGCATCAACTTAGTGGGTATCGGGTGTCATCGATCACCCTGCGGAGAAAAGAGCAGTGTCCATTGCCATCGTGAATGGACTGGGCAACTCTGCGTCGATATATGGATCATTCTTGTGGCCCAGCAACACTGGCCCCAGATATGTCCAGGGCTTTGCTACAACGACGTATGTCCCCCCTCTGCGACTCGAGTTTTCATAATGTCGCTGACAATTTTGCAGTGCATTTGTCTTGGCTCTCGCTGTTTCCGCACAGATCCTGAAAGTTCTGTTGAAAAGATACCCATCTAAAGGTCTCAATGATGACCTGGTGCCGGCCAAGGCTGTCAAAGATGTCGATGCAGGCAACTCTAGCGTTTAAGCTTTTACGAGACCCCGATCCATAATTCATTCTGCAGTTTACATATTCCCTATTTAGTGTCAATTAAGTGTAATGATAAATTACCCCTTATTTTTATTGGCCGGTCGGGCTATCTCAAAAACTGGGTAGTGGAATACAGGTATGCAAAGGATGATTTCTTTGCGACATCTCTGCATTGTGAACGATGCATGCACCCAAAGCTCTGAGCTTAATGTTTATATCATAAATGGGCTGGTTTACAAATGACAACTCGACACAAGTAAATCTCTGTGCTCCGTGTTACTTCCTTTTTATTCGAAGAGTGCCACCGCGGGCCCGCTGAAACTTCAACCATAATTTTTGGGGAAGAAATGAGAAGCACCTGACACACTCGAACCCAGAGAGCCAGGACCCTATCGTCGGCTCATAGAAGGTATTGTCACAGGACTAAATCAATGGAAGCGCGATTGCTAGATCGGGGTCACTGCGAACAGTTGCGAACTTGGTGCACAGCCACCCCCATATCGTAAAGTTTCGAAATTCAAATAATTTCTGCTTGAACTCGAACCTCCACATCGTCCGTACCGATGACCTCGCCGCCTCCCGCGGAGCTGCCCCGCCCATCCCCAACATCTCAGGACGAGGATAGCTGCGCAGACGTCGCGAATATCACCCACAGGGGGTCCGTCCCAACCAGCGAAAAGCGTGTGCCTCTAGCTTGTCATCGGTGTAGAACTAAGCGTGCAAGATGCTCTGGGGAGCGCCCTGTCTGCCGTACCTGTGCCAAAGTTGGCGAAGAATGTACTTGGCCTAGTGGTAGACGACGAAAACGAACTAGGAAGGAAATGGAGGAAGAGGAACGCAGGCAGAAGGAAAGGGATCAGATGGCAATGAAGGACGACAGGATTTTGGAGGATATACAGGACTCGAATCGGAACGTGATGTCGCCTTCACTTAATTGGGTGAGTGTAATGGTGCCCGCCCTTGCGCGTCGTTCTCACGCGATACAAGGCAAATGGTGGTGTCTTGGATCAATCCATGAATGCGGCTAATATGTGGGATTTTCCTATGCCCGTGCCGTCATCGTCGTATATATGGCCTACGCCCTCCATTATGAGCCAGATACCAATGACACCGATTATTCCAATTCTGCAACTCAGCGGCCAGCCAGAAAAACAGACTGCGAATCTCGTGCGCGCGCTCGAGTCCCCAGTTGCCTATATTGATGGGGATCCCACAAATTCTGACGGACTGGAATTGTATTATTATCGTTTTGTGGGTCCTTTATTTTTTGGTGATAGTACTTGCATTAACTACGACCTATGTCCAGTCCGGATCTACTGCAATTCATCCGGGGATTAATCGGATCTCACTGAAACTTCTGCCAAAAGCTGCAGGGTCAAGTGCCAGTGCTCCAGTGCCCAGTTCCCAATCTAAGCCTGGCTCGCCAGAGCCGCCAGACCAAATGTTCGACGATGCCGGATTACCATTACCACATATTCGATTACCTCTGCTTGATACATTTTTCAGCACCATGAGCGCGTATTTTCCCAGCGTTAATCGCAAAAGGATGGATTTAAGGCTGGAGACAGGTACAATGTCGGCGTTCCTGTTGAATTGTATATGTGCCATCAGTGCGAGGTGAGTCGCGTCATCAACGGTTCCGCTTCAGCTGGTATGCTTCAGGAGATGAAGATGGGTTCCATCTTTCTTCACAGCACCGTACCGGTTTTCGGAGGGCTAAATTTAACATGTAATTGATGTTGGACTAGATTCCATCCTTCGGGAACTCAATCCCCGGCAAAAGTTCGTTACATTCCAATTTCCTAGTAGCAAAATTTTCCTGACCCCAAAGACAGGCTTGCGCTCCTTTCATAACAAAAGCACAAGAGCTCATTATCCCCCTTCTTCATTTACCTACAACGGATGTAGTTACAGGCCTACTACTTCTATCTTGGGCAAATTTCGGGCAGAACTCGGAGAGCGGACTATGGGTGAGCCTCCGCGGCACTCGGTTGTGCCATTTTGACCTGAAGAGATGTTCTAGCAATATTCTGGGTATCATCATCTTTGTTGTACCAGTTACTGCGACGCTGATGTGTTGTGGTAGCATGGCAATGCGAATGGCCCTGGATCTAGGATTGCACGAGGTTTTTTTCTCTGCCCTCGTCACGGTCCCATATTGATGTTATTGTAGATATCTGAGATATACGAATCACTGGCCCACGTCGTCCGGACGCGCTTGCTCTTCTGGAGTCTTTTCATAACGGTAATATCAGCCAGAAATCAATGGGAAGCTTCACATTCTCACCCGTTACTACAGGACAGAATACTTGCTTTTTCCACTGGGCGGCCGCCCTCGATATCTGAAGAAATAATTGAGATCCCTTTACCAACTGACGAAGATTTCTTCCCCGATCCTGCTTCGCACATGGGTGATCCTCATGAAGAAATACAACCAATCCCGTTCCAGCATTGGGTCAGACTTATGGTGTTGTGTGGGCGAATAGCAAATGTATTGAACGGGCGTCGAGGGAGACTACGGACTCTAGTGGGTCCAAGTGAACCAAGCTTGGATTTGCTGAGTGGGCTTCAGGGGCAGCTTGTGCAGTTCTATGCAGATCTCCCGGAAGAAATGAAGTGGAGCGTGGAGAATTTCAGGAAACAAGAGGCACGAAATCATGGGGTGAGCTCTTAGCGTGGTCATTATATGCATGAGCTTACGGAAGAATATACCGCTAGGGCCCGTATTTAACGCTGCATCTTTGGGCAAATGCTGTCATGACATTAGTGTACCATCCGGAGCTGCTTACTAGTCCGTCTGGAATGGAGACACCTTTATCACAAAATATGGATCGGTCAATAAAGCTGTCCATGTCGAGTGCTAGGACTATCAGCGAATGCTTGGTTTTTGCTGATCTATTCGCATCTCAATCCTATGTAGGTGACTAACTTTTTTCTCCGATATCTACACACTGATATGCTATATACACAGTTGTCAAGTCCGTTTGCTGTTCAACCCATATATGTCGCTTGGTGGGTCGTTACGCTTCCAGTGTTACAGACACTGATTTAGAGTCAGTTTGGCGTTCATTCATGACCTGAGAATAAGCAGTATGATGGAACTCACCCAAAAACCTCCTACGGCTGAGTTGCTGTTGACGTCGTTGGCGCGCCAGAACCTATCCGCTCTTATCAAAGCGATTCAGCACATGGAGCATTACTGGGCGGGAATATCATATGTCTCTGGGATTCTGGATAGTAAGACAGTTGGGCTAGCACATGTGAGGATCGATCCCTCCAAGAAAACTTTCATATCTCTCCCCGATAAAGGCCTACTCAGGCGGTTTACAAGTGCGTGCCATTCTTATCCTTCAACTAGAACCCTTGGAATTACAATCATTCGTAGCATCGGACTTGAAACTGGCACCACCCACAGAAACGTCGCTGAGGGCTTCCATGGCAAAGGAGGCTGCAGAAGCGAGTGAGTAATCTCTGTTTTTGCTCTACTTCGGGCTGATTCAAGTCAGGTACGTGCTCGTTGGAGGACCTTTTGAGAACATACTCTGTCGAGGGTTTCTATGTGCAACCGGCGGATTCGTTTGACTTGCAGAGCCTGTTGGGTTCGGGTGTCGGCACTAGCGCGAAAGCGGGGAGTGAGACGAGCTCCGTGTAGGAGGCGATAACCGGTTGCGTCGCATTTGCATTATTTATTGGATATCTAATGGTTGTTTTATGTAGCTTTATAAGGTAATTTCAGAACTGAAGCACACTCATTCAGATCTTTGCCGCGGCGAAATCGCGGATCCTTGGAAGAGAACGTTCTCTCGCGTAGTGGTGCAATTCTGGCTAACTGAGGCTTACTGGCAGTGGTCCACTGAGTCGGTACCGACGCCTTGGAGCGGAGTAAATTCCGGGTAAACGGTCACGCGAGCACACTACGCAAGTCCCCATGACTTCGTTTCACGACGCATCTCTCCCCCGGCCCTTTTTTCATAAGCCTTATCCAAGATAAATTATAGCTGTAATAAACCGGGCGGTGAGAGGCGGTGAGTAGTCATCCGAGTCCTGATTGCAAAGGAACAGTCGGAGAATCGGACCTCGGATGCCAAGAGAATAATCAAATGACGCACCGGGTATGACTTGAAATATTCACGTAATTCGGTCCGCTTGTTCATCACCTTCGGCGCTTCATTCACGCTTTCATCCCCTCATGGCTACCACGAACAAGGTCCTCGTCACCCCAGAAGAGGGCACAAAGGTTGGGCCTATCCATGATTATTCTGACGAACAAAAAGCCAAAATATCTGCGTTGGGGGAGGTAAGTGAAATTTCGCTCTCATTCTTTTACCCGAGGCCAGATTCTCCCTTTTCTCAGTACGCACACACTCTTTTGCTCCAAGAGAACGATCCTTATTATAAATGGGAACTCCGATGGCTGAATAAACCCGATACAATGCCCAGATATATGCGCTCAGCCAAGTGGAATTATCCTGACGCCCAAAAGCGTATCAAAGCCACAATTGAATGGCGCAGGGATTTCAAACCTGATTTGATCCCCCCAGATGAGGTTAGGATAGAAAGCGAGACAGGAAAGATGTGGGTATACATATTGAATCCTCTTTCACAGTAGCTGACCTTCAGCTAGTATTATCAACGGTTTTGACAAAGACGGCCGTCCGATTATCTACATGCGTCCAGGACGAGAAAACACAGAGTCGAGTCCCCGTCAATTACGGCATTTGGTGTGGTGTTTGTTCGCGTCTTCTTGATTATTCTGGTCTTTGTCTTTGAGAGTAACACGCTCAACAGAGAACGCGCCAAAGACCTGATGCCCCCAGGGCAAGAATCACTCGTCATTATCGTCGACTATAAGAGTACCACGCTACGAACTAATCCCTCTATATCTATCGCCCGTAAGGTGAGCATCTAGACCGACGGTTTGATATCGAGGGAATTAAATTTGCCAACTAGGTCCTACACATCTTGCAACAACACTACGTAGAGACTCTCGGTCGTGCACTGGTAGTGAACCTTCCCGTGATCCTCAGTTTCTTCTACAAGGGTATCTCACCGTTTCTTGATCCTGTCACGCGCGATAAGGCATGTGTTCCATTTTCTATCATCACAGTGACCTCCAAAATGATAACTAGCCACAGATGCGTTTCAATCCCAACCTTCTGGAACTCATCCCTGCATCACATTTGGATGTTGATTTCGGAGGTGAATTTCCCTACGAGTTCGAGCCTGCATAGCTATTGGAATCAGGTCGTCGCGTAAGTATCCATTAGATTTCGAATTATTGGATCCATATCACGAGCCACTTTTAGGGCGTGTCGTGTAGCTCCAGATGGAACACGCATAGAAGAAGAACCACAGTCGGCATCGAATACCTTGTCAGTGCTTCTCTGGTTTGTCCTCTCTACTAATTGACTGATGTGAATGTACATCAAGGCGCGACGAAGCCTTATCAGATGCAACTACCACCGTCGATATACCTATCGCGGAGAAGCTTACTGACGTCTCGTTTGACCAACTTCCTGAACCTCATACTGTCTCCCTGGTCGCTTGACACACTTCTCTCGCCAGTTGTAATTATAATTTTGCAGCAGCTGTTATTTTGAGTGCTCATAAGCAAATTGTATTATATATATGATCGTCCCGCTAGAGATATGGATAGCCTTCCAAGTAACAGTGTCACTGTACTATATCTCAGGAGGCTTTCACCTCATACCCCCAGTGGTATCATATGATTTATGAATGCAATGCAGCGACTAAACAACTGTTCCATTTTCCGCGATGGGATTCTATACCTGCTAGGGAATCTGCTCTAACAATAAATGCCTATGGCAGTACTCTTTCACCTTCGCGTCCCCCCAATTCCATGTCTACAACGGACTCATAGCGCGTCTCGTTATCCAGCAAGTATCCCACTGTCTTCTTCCCTGGGAACCTGGTGAGCGTGGAGAGGGGATCCTTCTCATAGAACGACTCCATGTCCAGAAAATCATCACCCTCAACGATGCGCTGGTCACCAGGCCTGCCGGAGCCGTGATATATGAGCCGGCGCCCCGTTTTGCTGCTTATGCGCGCGACCTCTGCATTGTGCCGGGAAAGTTGCCACCCGCCAGGCTCCTGTATCCGGACCGTGGCTGATGAGGACGATAAATGGATGGAGGACGAGGTGGCGTGGGAGGGCAGACTGGTCTTCGCGCAGAAATTGACTTCTCAGCCATAGGTCCAGCTGGGGGGTTGGTGCACCACGCCATCGCAGCAGAGATACCGCTGGATATAGCTCCAACGACGCCGCTCCACAAGATCAGAGGCGAGCTGGATTCAGAGCTCAACGCGTCTGAATCCGAATCCGAGTCGCTGCTCTCGGGATCGGGATCAGAGCTGCCTGATGCTTGTCGGGGAGGAGGGGAGGGGTTGGGGGCTTCGTTGGGGGAAGATATGTGTTGCTCTTCGGGGACCTGCTCGGAAGGTAGGCTTGAGGGCGAGCTCTGCTGAAGACCATCGGACGTACCAGTAGTATTCAGTTCTTTTTCCCCTTCGCCACTATGAGAGCTGCTCGAATTAACGCGCGAGTGTTCTTCAATGCTTTTGCGTTTGAGATCGGCTGCCATTCCTCGCATGGCCGCGGCGAAGGAGGATTCCATTGGTGCTTGCACGCGACTTTCCGCATATGAGTCAATTTTGACGCGCTTGGGACTGGTGGACGCAGACGCGTCTTCGTCTTCAGAGGGACGAGAGCGCTTCAGGGGAGAAATTTCCGTCGATCTCGAAGGGGGGAAAGCGTCATCTTCATCTTCATCATCTGAGTCGGTAGGCCTATCGGGGATGAAACTGTTGACCATTATCGCCACGGTCATAACAGAGCGAAGGACATACTTTGGAGGCGGCATCAGGATGGCAGAGGCCTGTTCTCTCAGAGCATCTGAGGCTTCTTTCACATTTGACCTGTTATCCATTAGACAAAATCATGTAAAGGGACGGAGAAGAACCAGTACGGCCACTTCGTTTCGCCAAATCGCGCCTTGTTCACCGCAGCTTTCCACCTTGATGTAAAACCATAAATTTATAGCAAACAACGTATACAGCGAACGAGTACTTACGGGGAAGGCTGAAGCTCTTTCTGGACGAAATTATTTTTACGTTCGTTGCTAGACTCGTCGCCGTTCCTTCTCATCTCCGCCAACGTTTTCAATCCTTTCTACGTGCATCAGGATAGCGTCCGCGAACTCGTGCCCACAGATACTTGAAACAAACGCCATGAGCGACGCAGTCTTCTCTCTCTCCTCGTCCAGAACTAAATTGGCTTGTGTGTAGAGGAAAGTGGCTTCTGAGACGGATGCCTTCAGCCTCTCCAGCGCGGCTTTGACTTCCAACCTCCCATCTTCTAATCTGCGGGCCGCGTCGACCACATCAACGCCAGAGTCAACTGGGAGGCCTTCAGGCGGGTAATGGTTCAACGTAGGGACCGGATCTTCCACAATCTCATCATCATCTTCAGGTGGATCAGGAAAATCTTCCGCAGCAGATATACGTTCGAGTTTGAACCCTCCGTCAGGCTGTGGCACCCAGGTGTGGTTCGCGACTAGGAGAATTGGTACTGGGTTGGATGGTGCGGGGAAGAGCCGTGCCATGATTGCGGGCAGGTCGTACCAACCCAAGACACCATTAGGGAGCGCGACGTCATTAGGTATGTTATAAGCCTGGCTGACGGGGGTCAGGAAAAATTGGACAGTGAGCGAGGTACGGGACTCACGGCGACATAGTCTGATATAATAGTCTTGTCGGTGAGTTGAGCGAAATCCTGGAGGGATATCGTGTCCGTGTCGGAAGACATTGTCAGTGTGTAATGGTTGAAAAGTGCAGAGATAATATCCCGCCCTGCTTGACTTATATATACATACAGAACAAAGGAACCGAAAGGGGGTCAAAACAATAAAAGAAGTGGTATGGCCTTTTTGAGATAATTGTTTGCATTGTTCTCGATCGGCCGGGATGGCCCATGCGCCAGCGCATAGGCTTGACATGCCATTGCGTTTCGGATGCTGGTACTAGATAGATATACAATCAGGCATGAAAAGATTGCAAGTCGATTGATATCTGCCACTGCGCATTGATGAAGGTGGCAGGCTCAGTGGAGCAAAAGATTATCTGATATCCAATACCAAGTACTGATCTACCACATTGATTCGCTCGAGTTAATTGATTGACCACTGGTCGTCATGGGAAAAGGGAGAGGAAATTGTAATGCAGTCCAAGCTCGCCGTATGACATTTAAACAATACAGTACAGCATGGGAGGGGGATCTGCTTAGGCACGGCTCTCGCGAGTGAGGTCCGACTTCTTGGGCCGGGTGAGCGCGACGAAAATCGGTAACGATGGTGCAACAACAAGACACTGAGTCGCGACGATCGATCTTCGTTCAGCACCTTGGGACTGGGTGGAAATGATAGCTTATATTGCACCACTGAATCTCGCCGGCCTTATGGTCTAGTCGCATGATTCCTCGTTTGGGTTGAAATTCGAGGAGGTCCTGGGTTCAATTCCCAGTGAGGCCCTTTTTGATTGCCAGTCTTAACTCATGACTCTGTCTCGACTCTCGACTCTCGAGGCAGGCCGCAGGCCTCTCACTCGATTTAGTCGGTGACTCGGCTCTTAGCACAAGTAACAACAGTGACAACACCATCGACATTTCGACTCTTGAATTTATTTTTACGTGCAGTGTGGGTTAGCTGGACTAGAAACTTAACCCCAATCAATAGGTTTATAGCGTGGGACGCCGGTATATAGTCAAAAGCCTAACCAACTCGAGCCTCCTGGCGCGCATTCTTGAGAACAGCGCATTGTTAATAAGTGCAGAAAATGCGTCTCTAAAGGCCATCACTCTACTACAGCCGAACCGGAGATTAATTGTGCAAATATCTCTAGAGGATAAACAGATCCTCTTCAGCCGGCTGGATGAGTTTTCGACGCACCGTGCAATATTCCGAACCGTCTCAGGTAGCTTTACTCCCATCGTCAATTACTTTGGCTAACGTTACACTAGTGAAGTCGTTTTGCTTGAAATAGGATAGTCAGTTCTTTTAGTCCTGCCTTAGACTCGTCGCTCACTCCCGGCTCTTAGTATCCCTTCCTGTCTTTGGGTCGGCAGGTTAGGTGTGGGTGGTACTTACTACTCATGCGGAATTTATGTGCGACATTCTGAACGTAAGAGCTTATGCCGAGCTTGGTTTCTCTACATACCCTACGACAGTGAGAAAGTATCATGGTACCCCATAGCATATTCAATATTCGAGTTCTCATATCGCAGCTTTTCTCGCTGGCATTCTTCACAAAATATCTTTTATCCGCTGAAGCTGATAACTCTCTGTATTTTGTGGTGTAACACTCACTGACTTTTTTTTTTTTTTTTTTTGCAAGCGTCGGTGTGCTACCATCATTGCTCAAACGGATGTCATCTTCAAGACCGTTTAGCTGGAATTTTACGAACTCCATATGATTTTGCAAGCGTGGTCACGCACTGGCCGAGAGAGTTTGCGCCAGATTCTGGTGCTTACCTTGCGAGTGTCATTTACTATGTTTTCTATCCTCTTATTTGAGAACGAGTGCGATGTACATGAACCCAACCATGAAGGTACGTTCTCTATCTATTCAGATATGATTTCCCTACAATCACAGACACCTTTTGGGGAGCCAATTAGGCCTGGCTGGTCCAAATCACAGAGAAATACACATCCTACCCGCAAACTGTCATATACTGCATTGTTGGATGTGTGATAAGCTTTTAAAATTTCGATGCTTGATTCACGTTCTTTTGTAACGAATGTCTTAAATAGTATGCGTGCACGCAATTTTGCTTCTTTTGATTTATTCTTAACATAGAGTACCACCTGAGTTGGCTTCTCGTCAGTTCACCTTTCAATTTGCTCAAAACTAGGTTATCTCTTCACCACACCAGTACAGCTAGACTGGAAGGTCATGTCACCGGTAGAGCATGGTTGATTGGCTGATGACAGCTGTCCAATCAGAGCACGAGCACGTGACCATGAGACAAATTTCCCTCCCTCACGCCATTCGATTTCGAAAATAAAAAGTGGGGTGGTTTTCACTTTACAGCTCTTCATCTAGTCCGCCATGTCCCTCAACTCAACGGCGGCCCCGACGTCGTTCGCCTCTGTCTACGCCGACACCGACTTTCAGTCCCTGAACTGGCTCGAACAACAATGGGCCGCCTGGTACATTTGGATAGGGAACCCAATCATTGCGACAGGATTGATGAGTTTTCTGTTGCACGAGGTACTACTTTTCCGAGATGTGGGTTACCGACAGGGACTGACCGGCGGTGTGTAGATTGTCTATTTTGGCCGTTGTATACCCTGGATTATCATCGATGCGATACCCTATTTTCGCCAGTGGAAGCTCCAGCCCAATAAGGTTCCGACTGCTCTGGATCAATGGGAGTGTACCAAGATGGTCTTGTTTTCGCATTTCACTATTGAATTGCCGACGGTTCGTAAAGCATCTGTTTCCCTGGATGAGATGCTGACACCGTGCCTAGATCTGGCTATTCCACCCATTAGCAGAGTCCATTGGAATGTCGACCTACCAGGTTCCTTTTCCGTCTTGGAAGACGATAGCGCCTCAAGTCATGTTCTTTTTCTGGTTTGAGGATCTCTTTCACTGGTGTGGTAGGTTTGGGTACTGTTGATGGCAGCGTTCACTACTGACGCGTTTGTTAGCCCACCGCGCGCTTCACTATGGTCCCCTATACAAGTACATTCACAAAATCCACCACAAGTACTCTGCGCCATTCGGTCTAGCTGCTGAATATGCTCACCCTGCTGAAGTCCTCATTCTCGGTACCGGCACGCTTGCAGGACCTCTGCTCTACTGCTTCTTCACCCAGAACTTCCACATCCTCACCATGTACATCTGGATCACACTCCGTCTTTTCCAAGCCGTCGACGCCCACAGTGGATATGGTGAGTTACCCACTTCGTAGGCTAGATGAGTCGACGCTAATACGACGGCCAGACTTCCCATGGTCGCTCCAACACATCCTCCCATTCTGGTCTGGTGCTGAGCACCACGACTTCCACCACATGTCGTTCACGAACAACTTCTCGACCTCGTTCCGCTGGTGGGACAGACTCTTCGGCACGGATACCAACTACTTGAAACACTGTGAACGTGTTCGGGCTGCGCACGCAGCGAACAGGAATGCGACACGGGAGGAGCGTCTCGAGATCGAGCGCAGGTTGATGGAAGAGGTCGAGCTTGAAGGTCTCGCCGCTGAGGCTGAGGTCGAGCGGAGCGTTAAATCAAAAGCAGAGTAAGAAGCGGTATTAATTAGATCTCTTGTTACCATACAGGCTTAATATGTTTTGCTTGGACTGTACACGACCCAAGCGACGGCGGACATCTTTTCAAGACGCGGTTGCACCCTAACCTGTTGTCCAAGACAGATCAAAGTTTACAAGTACCGAAACTGGAGATGCGAATGGGATGAATCGGTCTTTGCCTTTTCGGAGAAGAAGGCTCTGCCGAGACATTGATTCTTCCTGGTTACCATGTCAGTTCCCGGTATATGCGACGTGGTATGATGAAATCTCGTCCCACAGGACAGGTCAATTATCAATGGTGTGATAAGGAATCAGGATTAGGAGGAGTATCAGCACGAGTTTCACGGAGAATTCATATGTAAAACACCACTACTATGCATCAACACTGGCCGACGGATAACCGCCGCGTGAGATTACATATCAATAGAAATGATAGCGCTTCACAAGTTGCGCCTCTTCTACAGGTGTTCCGGGAGCTCTTGAAATGCCGGTAACTCGGACCGTAATAAGCCGACGGCTTCACTCCCACTCCCACGTCCACCGCGGGGTGCTCTGACTCCATAACTTTCTCAGCGAAAGATTATGGACAATATTCCAAGCATCGAACAGGAATTGTTCGAACTGCACATCGGCATCACCACCGCTGCTAACAATTTCCATCGCTGCATTACTGATTGCGAAACATACTCCCCGCTTATTTTGTCGACCTATCTTCCCGCTATCTCGTTCAGGACGCTAGGACTGCCTTCAATGACCAATTTTAATGCAATTAGGGTGCGTGTGATGTAGGTGGTTGACTTCACCAACCCAAATAACGTTAAAATATAGATAAATCCGCCTCCTGGATCTTCTAAGGCTATCGTTCCAGACAACCCTCGCGGGAAGGCCGGACGACCAGTGATTCTGCCCTCAGAGATATACGACCTGATCTTCCGCCAACTGGATCGATCCGAACTTCCAGCAGTAGCTCTTGGCAATAAATCCTTTCACTATATCGCAGCCCGGGTCCTGTACCCCGCCATCACCCTCAAGAAGCCCGTTGAATCAATTTACTGCCTGCGCACCATCGCGAATAGCGTATCCTTAGCATTCCTAGTACGCTCATTCAAAGTCGACTGGGCAGATCTCAAATCCCCCACATCGAACTTTTACACCCTCGCCCGAAGGGCGTTACGGAACCTCACCAACATCAGCGCTCTGACCCTTGAGCTCCCCCGCAGACCCCCGTGGATCATCGACGACTGTGCCTTCCGCTTGAAGGAGTTTTGCTCGTCGTATTCATGGCAAGCCAAGCTCGCGCGGTTCATCGAGCGCCAGCCGACGCTCACCGCCTTGACGCTCCACGGTCTCGATGGTCTTTCCCTTGCCGCATTCGAGGATGGGCTGTTCAAGCCCCAGCTGTCTATCGGGGTTAACCAGCTGGACGCAGCGGCGGTCCCCAGCCTTGCGTCGTTACGCGCCATTCACGCGACCCCCGAGCTGCTGTCGCTGTTCCTCTCTGGGCGGCCCGTGAGAACGTGTTCGGTGCCCGTCTATCCAGGATCGGTGCTTGAGACGTTGGACGCGGTCACGACCACGTCGGTGCCGATAGGGAGGTTGAGCTTGATGAGCTTCGATGCCGAAACGCCTGGGTATCTGTTCAAGGAGGTAGCAAAGCGGTTCCCACAGTTGAAAGCGCTGCACATCCTCCTTTTGAGGGGGGATTACTCGGAGGTCGGTGCCATTTGTTTTCCCTTCGTCACGCGTGTGCTGACATATTGATGCAGGAAATACTAGATGGGATATCACCAGTTTTGAAAGCATTCAAGCAACTAGAGGTTAGGAACGCAGTGTTTGATGGTTTAATTGAGCTTATTGGTTTATTTCAGTATTTGACATTCATGGCACAGGTCCCATTGAGTGGATCTGCCAAGTACGAACACAAGATCGCTACTCAATGGCACCTGCACTGCCCATCGCTGAGGACGATCATTCTGCCAGAAGGGAAGATGTGGTTTAAGACCTCGTAGAGGTAGTGAAACACGATGGGAATTTAATAGAGACGTATGTATACATGGGCTTCATTTGCATCTCTGATGTGCCAAGAACAATGTGACAACCGAGTACACCGACATTTGCTTCGAATCACCAGTACCATGGAATTCAACGCTCCTGGATCACCAGAACAGCGGGTAGCTTCGTTCCAAGCTGTGACTGAGTCAGACCGCAGTACCAGCCATTCACACTCCAGCACTGCAGTGTGGGATGTTTATTGCGGGTATGGTCAGATGCGGTTACGATCTTTGACCGTCGTGAGAGTCCAAGCTCTTTTTTCATGAGAACGAGATGACTTCTGACCACTCAGCTTACATCTAGTGCCGCAATAAAAAATGCTACTCGCGTAATTAGCTCATCAGTCATCAGGGGTGTTGAGTTATAAGGAGACATTTTTGCCTGGGGTCCCTCACTTCCTCGAGATCAATGCATTCTTTTACAACCCTTGTCGCACTGGCTGCACCTCTACTCGCTGTGGCTCAAAATAATGTCCATCATCTCTCGTTCTTTTTTGGTACTAGTACTGACATACACCCTTCAGACGGTCATCCAAGTCGGCGGCACGGCGAGTGAACCCGGCGGGATCTTCCAATTCAACCCAGCCAACGTCACCGCCTCAGAAGGAGACGTCATCACCTTTGAGTTCTCCGGGGCGTAAGTGTCTCTCCCTCGTCTCCCACGCGCCTCGCTGACAACAACACCTCGTACTCAGCCCAGGCAACCACTCAATCACCCAATCCAGCCTGGCGAACCCGTGCACACCGCTGAGCGGGGGCTTCGACTCTGGCTGGGTGTTCATACCGGGCCCGGAAACGCCTGCTCCGCAGTGGAACCTCACTGTCACGAATGCCTCCAGTCGTAAGTGCAACCTTGTGCCTCACGCGTGCTTCGAGGAGCGCTGATGGGGGATCGGCGCAGCCATCTGGTTCTACTGCAAACAGCTCGTCCCCAGCCCGCATTGCAAAGCTGGGATGATTGGAGCCATCAACGCGCCTACGACGGGTAACAGGTCGTTTGATACGTTCATCAGTAACGCGGAGGCGTTCTCGGGGACGCCAGGCGTATGTCTTTTTCCTTTTATTCTGTTCGCTGGATCGTTTACGCATCTTTGGTATTATAGCAAGAGGTCGGTGCGCTGGTAGGGCAGGATGCTTCCGCCTCTGCCGCGCCCGGACCCATCCCTAGTGGGGTAACGTTATTTGGCTCTCCGGCAGCGAGTGCTACAGCGACGGCCCCTGCAGCTGGATCTAGTGGTAGCGGTGGCAGTAGCGCTAGTCCATCAGGTAGCGCATCAGGAGCAGGAGCCTCCAGCGCAGCGCTAAACATCCGTGCCTCTGGGTTCTGGGCGGGCGTTGCAATGATCATGGGCCTTGCGTTGGCTTGATCGTTAGTCCTTACCAAAAGATTTCTTCTTACGGACGGTCACCGAACTACGGGTAGAGCTCTTTCAGATGTAAACTATATTGTGTCAGTACTATACTTTGTCTCTAGTGATCAGAATTTTCGAATTTTCTACAACGAGACCCTATGAATAATCTCCCCTTCGCTTGACTGATCAGCTCCAGAGTCGACGTGAGAAAAGCAATATTTTCCTCCTTCCATCTTCTTTCCCTCGACATCATTTCCGATGACTTCCCATCGCTTCTCATCAATCGCCCCACCTTTATTTTTCCAAAACCTCAGCCTCTCTTCCCCACCACTCAGGACACCTCCAAACTCTACATCCAAATGCACAAAATCCGTGATCTGAACATGAGGCTCAAACAGCTTCAAAAGTGTCTGGTTCTCGTCACTTGCGATCCACTCTTCGTGCGCCGGGACGCTTTGCCATCCAGAGATCAAATATAATATGTTCTCTGAGTCCTTCGTAGTGTAGAAATACACAGGAAACCCGGACCAAGCGCCTTGGTTCGTACGTAGACGCAGAAGGAGATCACGTAAAGAAGGTTGGGAAAGAAAGTCTACTGAGTGGAATTGCAGTTCTACGAATTCTGTGATTGTCATGACCGTGGCAATGGTGGTACGATTGAGAAGACGCGTCACCAGACTTACGCGTACAGAGAGTTGACGGTGACGTCACTGATCAAGCTAACATCTGCCTTGATTCCCTCCCTTTGTGCCTGTGCATTTCTTGTCCTAATAATGTAGCACAAACTTGAGGAGGGATAGAAAGGATGCCCGAAGGATTCGGGCAGGGTGTCCGACATGCCTACTTGAACATGGCATAGACAGTACTGGCATCACCCACGGGCCACCCGACGGGTAATACAACAAGGCCCACATCTTCAAACGACGTCACTAAATCCCATTCCCTGCTTCCGTCACCACATCCCTCGTCCCGTAACCTTCGTCGTTCATCTCTTCGCACATGGACGGTCCAGACTCGTGAGACTCTTTGTCATGAAATCAAGGACCTGATACCTATATTTACTATCACGTCAAGGACAATGGTAAAATCGCAACAACAATCGAAAGAGAGAAACTCTACACGCTTGTCAACGTTATGACTCATCTAATCACATCTAGAGGTTCGGGCGAGGTACGACTCTCAGGCTCAAGCGGTCCAAGAGTGCTAAACGAAGAGATGCATACGCTGCGATAATCATGGAAAGATGATGCCTCCGCACAGATAGTCGGGTACCTTAACGCCAAGTAGGGGATTGAAAGGAAACGAGTTTGAATGTTGGCGGGGTTCCCAGTACGTATGAGGATGGTAGGGTGTATGCTCGACCTTTCTCGCGGAAAATTCTGGCGAGGATGGGGATAAAATCAGAAAGTCACTAATGGCTTTCGCCATGCTTCACTTGACGAAACTTGACGCATGCTCGATATTTAACAGCAAACAAAACCGCTGCCAAATGATCAAGAATCTAGTAGTGGCTTCAAAGAACAATCAATCAGACGTCGGTCGCTGAGGTAAATCACAAACTTACGCGATTGCTAGTTAGCGGAGTGGAAAGTGGAGTGACAACGATACAACGGCTTCGCAATATTGGGGGATGAAGGAGGAGCCGTAAGGTCAGCCGCACATCTTAAGTGAAGGAAGCAGATTTGGTCATATCAACTTCAAGGACAGATGGTCTCCCGAGCAACTGTCTCTCATGAGTATAAATACACGGTTGAGCACGAGAATCGGACCACGACGAGAGAAGCGAATGGGTTATTTGGGGGGGTTGACCTTGTTGTCAAAGTCCTGGAATATCGGGTGTGCGCAGTGCGTTACCCAGACAGATATTGATGGAAGAGTATACTGCGCCAGAGTAGACAGGTAAGGAGATGTTGAGCACACGAGCCGTAAATGAAGCACTAGGACGCAAGATTTGGGGAGAACGGCGTCACTTTGAGTCCCCAAGATGATTCGGGAGAATAGTTCTGCAGAGGACAAGGAAAAGATGAAGGAGATACTGCGAACGTCTTGGTGGCAAATCAAAATGACAAAAGATCTTTAAATGAGGATCGCAGCAGACCCAAAGTTACCTCGCACACGAGCTCTGAGGCGCGTTTGAAGCCAAACAGCCTCAAAAACAGGAGCGCAGTGTCCCGATTTGGCCTAGGCGCAGCCAGCCGCGGGAGAGACGGTGCATGTGGACCATCGGTTAGATTGGTGATCACAGTCCACTCTTTCCTTCATCGACTCCACATGGACGCCCCGTACGCCACAAACCCTTTCTGATCAGTCCAGCCAATCAGGTCTGGTTCAGGTACAAGCGGGGTTGCGCCTAGGCGATCCGACACTCGTGAGGGTCACGCCTGATTGTACCTCCTCCATGCGTTCAGGACATTCTACTTGTCATCTCGTACGGGTCCACAAATCACGAAGCAGCCGTCCGAGGTGCTTTCCAAAATGATGGTCTACAAGCGAGCTGGAATTTGTTATCCACTTCAACTCCGTTTTTCCCTCGAGAAATAATCTGAGGACGCGGTGAAGAGTGGTCCAGAGTTTGGAGTTGGACATACCTGCGAGACCAGTGTCAGAGAGATAAGGAGTCGTTTAAATAGGACTAGCGTTGGGGCTGTCCGGGCATATGTCGTGTGGTGTGCGGTTCCGCTGCGATATCATCATGCAGCAGTGATTGAGTATAACCCTATTCTCATGGGGTACGAAGTCATATGGGGGTTCGTTGATAATCTTCTAGTGGGTCTATGTATCAGTACGTGATATCGGTGCAGTGCGAAGATCGACGTCGTGCGAAAAAACACAGGCTCAGAAAAGATTTTCATTTTGATGCGGCCCGGAGCGGGTAATCACCGATAGCCGCATCCAATCCAGTGCACCGTATGGAGCTCTTCAAAAAGTCCAGCTACAGCTCATGGCAGCCCTTATCGCTCCTTTTCATATTTCATCCGTGCCTCCTCGGCCGTACCTTCACCTTCCTTTCTACCCTATCCTTTGTCCAGGATGGTTTACTTTTTGGACCTCCTCAATGCCCAGGCAAGTTTGTTACTGCTGCGCTACATCTACCAAAATTTAATGTCATATAGGTCGCGGATTCATTCGTTGGACGATGGTTCAAACTAGAGGGATCAGGACATCCCAGAGAACGTGTTGGTTCGCGGTTCACAGTGTGTTTTCATGTTTTATGTCTTTTCCTGCTCTAACATATACTTTGCAGACTGAAATCCGAGCTGGTCTAACAACATGGGTACGCTGCACCACTCAGTCCCCCCAATGATTTTCAGCACTCACCACGTATCCGTCAGGCCGCTATGGCTTACATCGTATGTTTTTCCAATGATGTTACTTCCGCCGTCGCTAACGATATCTTCCATTGACCTTTCTAGATTTCCGTAAACGCTTCCATCCTGTCAGATTCCGGAGGAACCTGCGAATGTGCTACGAACGACCTCTGTGTGAACGACGCGGCATACGCCACCTGTGTTAACGAGGTCCGAAATGACTTGATTACCTCGACGGCCGCCATTGCCGCGTTGTCGTCCTTCCTCATGGGCCTTCTAGCCAACCTCCCCGTCGGAATGGCGCCCGGACTGGGCTTGAACGCCTACGTACGTCTGTCTCGGTGTCCTGCAATAGATTTCTCCGCCTGACCTTTCTCCGGCCAGTTTACATACTCGGTTGTGGGATACCACGGCTCCGGAATAATAACGTACAGAGAGGCCCTGGCGGCAGTGTTTCTCGAAGGGTGAGCACTCTTAGATTTGTTTCACTCGTGTGGTTTTTTTGACGTCCGGAAGGTGGATTTTCTTAATCCTTTCCATTCTGGGTTTGCGGCAGTGGTTAGTGCGAATCATGCCTCAGTCATTGGTTCTTGCCGTGGGCGCTGGTATTGGTCTATTCATTGCGTACGTTCCACTTGCTCCGTTTGTCAAAGTGCTATATGGATTGATGTATCATTATTCTATCTGTCTAGCTTTATTGGACTGGGTAAGCGCCGTGTGTGATGTGACATGGGCGGCCGAGCTAATCAACACAGGTGCTTCTGGGCTATTCGTTATCGGCGGGGACACAACCAACTTTGTCGGCCTCGGTGGGTGCAAAGCGGAGAACTTTGTCGAGGGCATGGATAACTACTGTGCGAACGGCGTATTGCAGAGCCCCACCATGTGGTTGGGGATCTTCCTCGGGGGGTGCGTGTTCCTGTTCGCTTGAATTGTGCATCATGATTAACATGTGGTTCATGACAGGATTTTCACCGTGTTGCTCATGATGTATCGTATTCGTGGGGCGATTCTCATCGGGATCTTCTTGGTCTCAATCATATCTTGGCCAAGGCCGACGTCTGTCACTTATTTCCCGCACACGGATTCTGGGGACCAGCTCTTTGATTACTTCAAGAAAGTTGTCACGTTCCATAAGTTGGAGAAGATCGGCAATGCCATTGATGTAGGTGTCACCGGTGATTTTTTAACACAACAAAGCTAATAAAACCTTCAACAGTACAACTACGGGTAGGAAACATTCGGGCATATATAAATTAATTCCCTGACGAGTTTGGATCCACAGGAATGGTCAAGTGTGGTATGCACTCATTACCTTCCTCTACGTCGACATCCTCGGTACATCTCCCCCATTCACCCCTAGTTCCTTTATTAACGCGACGGGCTCCAACCAGATACGACCGGTACGCTCTACTCCATGGCCAAGTTCGCGGGTTTGCGTGACCCCGTCAGCCTCGACTTTGAGGGATCGACTATCGCATACTGCGTGGATGCCTTCTGCATCAGCATGGGGGCTCTAATGGGTACGAGTCCGGTTACTGCGTACATCGAGAGTGCGACCGGTATCAGCGGTACGTGTTACCGCGCTAGCAGATAAATAAAATCAGGCTCTGATGCACGGTTGCGCAGAGGGTGGGAAGACAGGGATCACTGCCATCACGACGGGCCTCGCATTCTTCGTATCTGTATTCTTTGCGCCGATTTTCGCGTCTATTCCTGGGTGGGCAACAGGTGGGGCGCTTGTGATTGTTGGGTCGCTCATGATTCGAAAGTAAGTGGGTTTCCATTGTGATGGGGTGGGAGGCTGACTGATTGATTCTCTTTCAGTGTCCGTGAAATCAACTGGGACTATATTGGAGATGCTGTCCCTGCGTTCCTTACGCTGCTGATTATACCTCTCTCATACAAGTCCGTCTCCTCTTGTCTCTTCGTCTTGTATCTGTCTAACTGAGCCCCTCGTAGCATCGCATACGGAGTCATCGCCGGCGTGTGCTCCTACATCCTCCTCAATGGGATCCCATGGCTCATCGGCAAGCTCACCAGCGGCCGGCTCCTCCCGCCCACCATCGACGCCGCAGAGGAGTGGGTTATCCCACCTGGCGGAATCATCCCCCCTTGGATGTACGTTCCAAGTCTCCCTACGTGACATTTCTCTTCGAACTAACATCCTGGGCAGACGCAAACTTATTGGCAAACCCCTGGTGCTAGACGAGCATGCGATGGAGGAGCGCCATCCACGGTCATCGGTGGATACCGCGTCGCAGGACCATGTCGTCGCGTCGACAAAGGGGGCCAGTGTGGACGAGAAGTGAAAATATTTATCGGGTCCCATGTCATTTTATATTGTTTCAGTTATTTTTCCTTTGTTGCCTATACTTACTCTGTTATACCATCCAACTGTCACCTGTACGTCTATGAAGAAGGCTGCTTTTCTCATCTTGAGCATAAGAAAAAAAACAAGCTATCCTTATCGCTGGTGAATAAACCTCGACATAAAAATACTCATCCAATAAATGACGCATAAATCAAACACGAACCCAAATAATTCACCTCAACGACAACCTCCCCCCAAACCTCCTACACGCAACAACGTCCATCTCCTCCTTGACCTCCCTAAAAGTCTTCCACCACACCTCTGCTATAGCCCTCCTAGTATGCGTCTCCTCGGAATGATCTTGATCAGGCTCAGATATCCCATGCTCAAAATCCCGCCAATTTCTCCTCAGCAGCACAAGCCACCACTTGATGATCGCGACAGCCCTCCCAACGCCCACATCATCACACTCCACACTCCGCACCAAAAACTTGGAGAAAAACTCCACGTCCTTCTTGTTCGGAGCCCGTTTCGTGAACTGCCCCACCCACACCTCGATGATATTCTGTATATCATCCGCCTCCGTGAAACTTAGTTTCTCACCCTTCTCCTTCCCGCGCTGTCTCAACACAGGCGCATCGCGATACCTCGCCCGCGGCGGCGGCGCACGATAAATCCCATCCAGCGAAAACAGCCTCTTCCTCGGCCTCAGACTCTTATGCTCGTCAGAAACCTCCGGTATCCCCCCTTCCAGCTTCACCAACCTCGCCCGCGTCAGCTGCTCCCTCTGCACATTCTTCGGCAGCGCAAAAAACACATCTGGGTCAATATCAAACTTGCGCAGATCATCGTCTGTCATGCGGAACTTGGCCGTCGTACCCAGACCCATGCGCTTGCCAAAGAAGCTGGATTTCTTCTTATTGGGAGAATACACGGGGCGATTACGAGGTGCAAGCTGTTGGGTGATGCGCTTGACGTTCACGGAGAGCATCCTTTTCAGTTGAGGGAAGAATGAAGGCGCTGGGATAGATCTAGCGCGGGAGCTGACGACGTACGGGGCAGGATATCGGCCGGGTGGAGGTGGGACAAACGGTGACTCGGAACGGCGCTTGTATTCCTGGTCCAGCTCGCCTCGCACATCTTCCGGAAGAGCATCATACACTGACTTGTCGACCTGAGAGAATGAAGGTAGTTCCCAGGATGGGACCTCCTGCGGCGGAGGTACGACGGAGGGTCTGACCTCCTGCAGTGGAGGTTCCACTGGGGGTAGTGGCTGTTCAACGGGGCGAGGCACGTCTCTGCTCGTAACCACGAAAGGCAAAGTCTTCTGTCCCGGATCGCCCACAGCATCCTTCGACTCGAGCTTCTGGATCTGAATACCGATCCCGCGCAGTTCCTTCGGGTCAAAGCTGAATGATTTCAGCATTCGCCAAGCGTGGTCACCGATGACCCTCTCATCATTGGTCGCACGACCGGATGGATCCGCAAGAGGCCCTTGTTTGTTGAAGACGTCGCAAGCGCCATGCCCAAGAAACTGAGAAACGCATTGGTGGAAACTCGCGCTAGTAGTGGGGATGCGGAACTTACTTTTGGAGGCTCCACAGGAGCATGCGCGTCTCGTTTCATCAGCTTGAGCGTTATCGAGCGACCCAACGTATTGGCATCATCAAGCCGCTTCGTCACCTCCACAGCCATCTGGCGGATAAACGTCTCCGCCTGCTCGTTATTCTCAAACCGGATGCCGTAGTTGATCTCGCACGACACCGATTTCCTAGCCTTGTCAGACTCCAGTTTCTTGTCGTCCACACCCCGAATAGCGTTGTAGAGCGTTTCCCCGGTACTCTTTCCCAACACCTCGCACAACACGGCCTTGCTTTTGGTCGCCAATTCACCCAGGGAGCTAACCCTGAATTTGTCAATCACTTTCTGTTTCGCGGAATAGCCAAATCCGTGGAGAGAAGAAATATCCAACGGGGCCACGAACTCGGGAACGTCGTCTTGTAGGAGGTGGTAAGACCCTGCGGGTTTTGCTCGCCGGGTAGCGAGTCGGGCGAGGAGTATGTTGTGGGAAATCCCGATACTGATTTCGCACTCGGTGGACTTTTTCACTTCGGCGCGGATGATCTCCGCAAGCTCCTTTGCTGGGTCAACCACGCCTTTTGCTTTGGCCCTTAAGCGGTTGACGGTGCTCGTCACATCGATCAAGGCTTCGTCCACAGACACCGCTTGAAGGTCATCAGCATGAGCCATCAAGACAGTATAGAACCGCAAAGAAAACTGCTTGTACCTGCGAAAAGTGAATACATTGATACCCGTAAAAACACATTGATCTCACAGTTCAAATTCATAAGGGATTGTCATAATCGTCGGACATAGCTTGCGCGCTTGTTGAAGGCTCATCCCGTTCTTGATCCCAAAATCCCGTGCTTCATAGCTACAGCTCGCAATCTCGCTCGTGCTCGAGCCCCCACCTTGTTCGCCCTGGGAGTGGCAAACGACCACAGGTTTTCCTCGGAGCTGCGGGCGGTTTATCAACCCAGCCGAGACAAAGAAACAGTCGAAGTCACAATGCATGATGACTCGTTCGTCCAGCTCGGCCCTCCCTTTGCCTTTCTTTGAGGGAGACCTCATAACAAACTCGGCCCCCCGCATGCTCACACCACCGGCCATTCCAGGATCTTCCTCCAAGCCCACTCTTGTCGCGTTGTTCCCGGCTTCTGCACGCTCTTGAGCCTCCTTTACGAGATTCTTGAGCTCCGATTTCCAGGTGGACAAGTGATGAAGCCGTGAATTCTTGTAGTAGCCTTCGATGAAATCCGGTGCGACAGATGTATGCACATTTCGCCATTCCGGTCGAGCCATGGCGCGCTCAGCCAGAGGGTTGGATGTGTGGGATGCATAATGGGGAATGCTGGACGTGGAAGTGGCTTCCGTGGGTTTGGAAGAGGTTGAAAGAGGTTGCAGGACCGTCTGAAGTTGTCGATTTGATTGTGGTCCTTGTGTACCATCCAATCGTTCGGACGCAGAGAACGCATAATCTTGCCAGGGAAGGAGAACACCCTGCTGAGCACTCTTCACTATCCAGTCCGGTCGTACAACCTTCATATTTTTGAATTCGCGAAGCTTGGCAGGGGTAAGGGAACATGTCAAGATATGTGTACTGGGAGAGACAGTAAGCCGCAGTGCGCAAAAATTATGTCGGTAACATACACCATAGCTTTCTTCACGAGGTAGGGCTGGAAAACCCCGCCGTGCTTGACAATCAATTGCCGGAGCTCTTGCACAGACGGTTGCGTCCACCCATTGATCTAGCTTCCGCTCAGCCGAGGAAGGAGGGGATATTTTAGTCACTCACGTAGATCGCCAGTCCCTTGAAGATACCCCCGCTGTTGGATTCGAACTCCGAGTTCTGAATCTGCAGCTTTGCTCGTTTCCTCTGCATGTATTCCCCAAAATTCCCGAAATGTGCCGGCCCGTATATCGCATCGTCACCCTGATGCCACTTCGTCTTCGTCTTCGTCTCGTCTTCATCGTTGTCGGATAGAGAACCATCGTCATATTTGCGCTTCAGACCAGGCTGCGTAAGCGGCGGAGGCTCGAATGGCTCGTCCCCCGAGTCTTGATGACGAGCTCCCTGCTCGTCATCTGAAGACGGTAAATATCGTTTCTTCAAGCAAGGCTGAGACAGCGGTGGCGGCACAAAATTATCGTCAGACTCAGACCCGCCGTCGTTCGATGGTTTCCGTTCGACGTCTCCGGGAAGTACTGCCTCCTCTAGCGCCTGAAGAAACGAAGGGTCGTCTTCGGAAAAGTAGTCAGAAGAGCAGCTTCCTGACGACGCAAGGGGTGCCATGAATCAGCATGAAGGTCGTCGCTATTGTCGTGGTAATGAAATCCGTGGTGGTGGTGAGTGCATGAGTCAGGGAACCCTAACCCCGACCTTGGCACCCCTGTCAACAACGCGTAAGCACGTGGTCGCGTTCTTCGCTTTTCGATTTGCCACTGCGCTTGTCTCCAAGTGCCACACTGTGTTACAGCAGGCCACTGTCCTTATGTTCGTTCACGGTCGACTTGTTTTTAGAGGATTTTTGAGAGGACAGACCAGGGCAGGGCCAACGGTCAAGCGTACAGTTGATTTTCTTGTATGACAGACACTGGTATGAATTATGCGATACCAGCTTCAACATCCTTCTTAAACTGTCGTACAATAGGTTCCATACCTCCCTCGTCAACGAAGAACCCGAGACTCAACGGATACGCATTATCGAACCTCGCCGGCCACGAAGATACAATCCGCCTGTTAATCGGGTCATCCTTGAACGTGACGAGCTTCAACGTCTCCTGCCCAGCAACCTTCTCCAGCGCCTCCAGCTCTTCTCGCACCGTCGCCGTGAACCCGGGCAGACACACCACACGGGTATGCTTCAAGAACTTTTCAGCCGGGACGTGTTTCGCCTGGACAAAGTTCTTGATGGTGGTCTCAGGGCTAGCGAGCCACGCAGCGAGCTCGAGTTCTGGTGAATCGAAGGAGTCACCGACGGGGCAGATGGCTTTGACGCCTTTCAGCGGCTCTCGGATGATACCTAGGGTACGACAAATGAGCTCTCATAAAAAAGCATTCACGATATGACCATATACCTGAAATAAAGGCAGAGGTCGCTGCAGAAGGGACACCCGGTCGGACGACGATGGTAGGAAGACGGATGATACGGCCATCGACGAACCCTCGTCTCGAAAACTCGTTAACAAGGAGCTCTGATGTTAGCTTGCCCATTCCATAAGCACCTTCCGGCGTTGCGATCGTATCAGGTGTCACGACATCAGGCTAGGAAACCAGGTGAGTAGCATAAAGCCATATTTCGATGTTCCACATACCAACCGGCCACCGTAGACGGCAAGAGACGACGTAAAGATGAATTTTAGAGGAGCAGGTTTATTAGCGCCGTATTTACGGGCCGCTTGGAGCATCAGCCGTATCGAGTCGATATTCACCTGTGCCTCGAAAATCAACATAGAGCTGACGGTCAACACGTCGAGCACACGCACCTTCAAACCCAGATCAAAGTTGTCTTCCGATCCCCGGGACATGATACCATGAAGACAGTACACGGTATCTGGAACACCCAACTCCGTCTGGTATAGCTTCTCAATTTCATTGGCGCTCGTCAAATCAGCCTTGATGGTAACAGCCTTGGCTCCTACAGGTGCCTTGGGTTCCACGATATCGGCAAGGATGAAACTAACATCAGGTGTCTGCGGATCGGCGATGAGAGCGCCAGAGAGCTATCAGCGCGCCTCAATCAGCAGCCATGCGAACCAGAACAAATCAATCCCACATACCAACCCACCCAACCAACCGGCTGCTCCCGTTATCAAGACGGTGTTCTTCGACATGACGAGATATGAAGCTTCTAGTGTAAAGGACCCGGGAACGAGGGGCGGCTGAAATTCAGATTTGAAGAGAGAGATGCCAGCCTTTTATGCGAAACCATCGTGTAGGAAGAACGACGAAATGCTTCCGTGCCGGAGGATGTTATTCTTCCTGATTGTTTCCCGATCGGTCCAGAAATGGCGTCGAAAGCGACGGGCCGAGACACATTTTGCGTGCACGGATGGATATATTTCCGGCACCCCTATTCACGGGTTCTTGGGGATGGTCATCTGCTCATAGCGCGTGTCATTTTTGATCCTGTACTACGAGAAAATTCGTACATATACATACGGTGGAAACATTGCTGACTTGGAAATTGTGATGGGAGAGCCATGTCGTCGCAGTTGCTATCGGTGGTATGGATTGAATATACAGAAGGTTTCTGGAGTCCTCTGCTGTCAATTCCAATCGGAGCTTTTTTTTTGCAAGTGCCATGTCCCACTTGGTTGGGTTTAGTGTTTGTGTCAAGTTATTTCCCATCATCATGCACCTGATCTCTTTTGAGTGTTAATTCAAGGGGGTTCCAAAAAATAAAAAAAGACATAGGGTCGACTAATTGCTGACGACTTGTCCAACGAATCAATACGAGGTTACCCGGAAACTGCCCTTTTCGGGCACAAGTCAAATTGGCTCGCCAGACGCCACGTGTATGAGCGCTGGGAGGGAAACATAATGGTACATGAAGTAAAGTAATAAAATCTGTAAGTCCGTATCAGAGTGTGAGAAGGACTCTGCATTGTCCATGATGTCCATGACGACGATGTCATCTATGTAAAAAGTAATGTCCATAATGTTTGGGTGGGTGTGAATATGATACAATATGATAGCTCTAGCAAGTCCAAGGGAAACTAAGTGAGCTAAAATGGTACATAAATCAAAGAGAAAGAAAAGGCATACCTGGTGGTTCAAAAAGAGTGGTGGGGCTCTCGTGTTGAGACCACCAGATACATATAGTCCATACGAAAACAGAGACACGGCAAAGGAAACTGCAAGGCCGTCAATTGCATGTTCTAATGATTGAGGCTCACACTCACAGATGAGGTGGCTGAGACTCCCATGAGAGGCTCCTGTGGGGAGGCTGAAACCACATATACTTGGATATGGAACTACGTGCACTGGGTGGCCAATGCCTGTATGAGGTGTGAGGAAGGGTCAAAAAAACCATGAGTAGACTCTTACCAATTAGACTTGTGTAAACTTCCTTTTTAAACCTGACTAATTGCTGATGACTTGTCCAATGAATCAATACAAGGTTACCTGGAAACTGCCCTTTTCAGGCACAAGTCAAATTGGCTTGCCAGATGCCACATGTATGAGCACTAATGGGTATTAGAGACTGGAAGGACAATGGGAATGTGCATGGCAGACTGTGGAAGAGGGATCTCGTGTATCAATCATTGCTTGAAGGAGAACAGGATTTTTTCTGATGTATATGTTGAAAGTTTTTGAAGACCAGCGCCCCTTGTTAGGATTGTGCCAATAGAAGAGAGAATGAATGCACACCGACGGTGTCCACAGGGTGTGTGGGCTTGGCAAAGCTATTAGCAACGTCACCCTTGGGTTGAAGCCTTAAGATAGATTATGGATGGAGTCCATGGGATGAGGACAAGTAGGATCAAGATGAAGTCAATGGAGTTGGAATCCATGGACTTGTAGTAAGAGATAGATTAGGCTTGAAGGCCAAAGTGAGAATGAGAGTATTGGGCTAAACCAAGTTGATATTCGAACTGAGGTATGTACAAGTAATTCTAGAGTTTATATACTAGAGCAGAGTCTGTGGATCGGACTCTAGAATGTTATGGATGTGGCTAGAAGATAATAAGTCTGGAATATTCTGTATCTAGAGGAGTCGAGGATTCTGTGGAATCCGATATAACACCTACTCAGTACCATAACAGATTCTAGGTGTGATAAATGAATATGTGAAATTAGTAGGTGAAATAGAGATGAGATATGAAATAGAAACCAGGGTTCGGAATCTGATGGGATCCGATAAGTAGGTTGGAGCCATTGGAGTTGGCTAAGGTTGATGTCTGTCAGGGTCCACGGCATGCTCATTACAGTATCCCCCTCTTAGTGTTCTTGCTCTCAAGAGTGCAGATTCTGATGACCGAGTGGGACACGTGGAATTTGGTGCAGGAGTGTCACATGATTTTCACCTCTTGATCTTAAACCACCACTATCCCCAAATCCTAAGTCCCTCCTCATTACTTTTGTCGATGTCTGCTATCTACTGCCAGTCTGCAACCCCAGAGCTGTACATTGCGCTGCCTACCCTGAACGATATTGAGGTCAATGAACTGTCAGTGTTCTACACTGATAGGGATGCTGAGGAGGAATCGTATCGGGCCACCATGGAGGCCCATGATGTTTGGAAGGTAGTGAAGTTGAAGGCAGAAAAAGCCATGGAGGCCGCAGAGGCCACAAAGAAGAAAGCCGAGGATAGAGCAAAAAAATTGGCTTTGTTGAAGGTGGAGAAGGAGAGGAAAGAGGTGGAGGCCACAGAGGCCAAGCGACTTGATGATGAGAGGAAGGCCAAGGAGGGGAAGGAGGAGAAAGAGAGGCAGAGGTTGAGGGAGTTGGAGATGAAGAAGCCGACAGCATTGGAGGCTGCAGGGGACAAAGGTGATGAGGGTACCGATGGAGAGGAGGAGGATCCAAAGGTGAAAGCAAGGAAGGATTTGCTGGAGAAGTGGAGAAAAGTAAAGGGTAAGGGGAAGGTGGTGTCAGCTGTCATGGGCACCAAGAGGAAGTTGAAATTGAAGGTGTATGTGCCAGTGAGTGAAGAGGAAGAATCTGCAGGGCCGTTGGAGCATCCCGTGAAAAGGGTCAGGGCAGATCCTAGCCCTAGTAAGGGGGGTATTGAGTATCAAGGCAAAGGTGAGTGTCCATTGGCATCCACAGTTTTCACTAACTTGGAGTTTTTTAGGAAAGTGTGGATGGTGCCAGGCAGATGGGGCCCGATGTTTTCCAGCAGAGGTGGGACAGTCTTGCAAGCATTGCAAGATTTGCAAGGCAAAATGCATTTTTTGGATGAGGCGGAGTCTGCGGCTCTTGAAGATATTGTAGAATTACTTCAAGGCCTTCATGGACAAATGGATATACTGGAGCAGAGAATGGAGAGGATGGAGGGCGAGTTGAGCACCGTCGGAGGCCGGGTGGATGATTTGGTGGATGATTTCCACCTGGGAGATGTGATTGAGTATCCTGACGATTTCATTCCATCAGCATCCTCAGATGAATAGGCGACTTTGAGTGCGGAGCTGGGGGACTTGCAGGGTGCCAACCCCAAGGCTCTCCATCGGGCCATGACCTTGCGATTGGATCAAGACATAGCTCAAGTGTGGCATGCAAGAGTCACGTCTGCGGAGTCCTTCAATGGTCGCAATCCTTTTGAGTTGGCCAATATGGAGCTATGGCACAGAAGCCGTGGGCAGGAGGCTTTGGCAGCAGCTATTGCTGCGAGCCAGAAATTTCAGAAGGCTCGCAAGGAGTTTTATCATGCCAGGGGCCATCAGTCAGAGTGGGTGCTGTGGAAGGAGTTTTTGAAAGGTAGTGAGGAGTTTATTATGGAGGATTCAGATAGGGAGATGGAGCCAGAGGACATCAGGGAGGAAATGAAGCCGGGCTCAGGTTCTGTCAGCGTTGCGGAATTAAATGAATTGGAGTATGAGGGAGAGAAACCCAAGAAATCCGTGGTGGCCTGAAGATCCTGGCCTAGTAATATATAATTTTTTGATGTAGGTAGATAGAGTACCGTGCCTAAGGGCAAAAGTAAATAAAATTTCTTGATGGTTGAACTATAGTGACGGAAGGAAGAGTGGAAGCCAAGAAATACTCCAACAGATTCCGTTCCCAATTAGGAAGTGAATTTGCAATAGTTTTCCAAAATCAAATTTGAAATTGGGGAATCGGAATCTGATGGAGGCCAATGGCAAGGAATCAAGAAGGGATAGGTATAGGCTTGGATGTAGCCTTGTGAATGGTGGCCTTGGAGAGTGGTCCTGGTTTGTCTGGGTATCGACAGTGGAAGTCTTCAATGTAGTCTTCCGCAGAGAATTCGGTGGCGGGAATCCAAGCGAATTCTTCATCAGTACCTTCATAACCCAACCATTGAATGCGATAGAGAAGGGGGCATCAGAACTGATGGTCGAGTTTAGAATCGAGAATTTGTGCGATTTTGTACTGTTCTTCACCATTGACTTCAACTGGAGGTGGAGGTGGTTGGGTATGATTAGGAATGGTATTGGTTTCCATGGGTTCCAATTGAGAGACATGAAATATGGGATGAATGGAACAGAGATCCGCAGGAAGCTTGAGAGTGAAGGAATGGGATCCAGGCTGAGCAATGATATCGAACGGTCCGAGGAATTTCTCAGAGAATTTCGCAGTAGGGCAAGTAGTCCTAATGTGCTTAGCACTGAGGTAGACTTTATCACCTACTTTGAAATCTGGGGCCAGAGACCATCACTTGTCAGCTTGGAATTTGTAGCGAGACTGAGCAAGAGTGATTTCATCGTGTAGGAATTGGTGAAGATCATCGAGGTTGATTATGAAATTGCGGGCCTGGGCAGAGGTGATATCGTGTTCAGGGTATACTGTGATGTTAGGATGGTATCCCTTATTAGCGAAGAATGGAGAGATTCCGGTGGAAGTGTTAGGAGCATTGTTGTATGCGAATTTAGCAATGGGTAGTAAGGTATCCCAATTGTCTTGTTGGTAAGAACAATAGATACAAATGTACTGTTCAAGGGTTTGGTTAGCACATTCAGTCTGTCCGTCCACTTCTGTGTGATAACCAGAAGTAAAGTGAAGCTCCATATTGAAGGCCTTTGCAAGGGCATGAGTGAATTGGGAGACAAATTCAGAGCCATGGTTGGAAGTAATGTGATTAGGGACACCATGTTTGGAAAATACATGGGTAACAAATAGTTGGGCGAGTTCCGCAGAGTTAATGGTATCATGAGTGGGAATGAAAATGGCTTGTTTGCTTGCACGGTCAATGACGACCAGGATAGTGGTGAATCCATTGGACTCCAGGAGTTGTTCAATGAAATCCATGGAGATGGAATCCCATGGGCGCTCTGGTATAGGCAAGGGTTTGAGTAAGCCAAAAGGGCGGTGTCTAGGTGTTTTGTTACAACCACAAGTAGTGCAGGATTTGATGTAGTGGCAAACAAATTCATGCATTTGTGGCCAGGTATAATTCCATCAGACTAGTTCGAGTGTCTGATTTTGACCAAAATGACCTGCCAAGATATGGTTGTGATTGTTTTGTAGGACACGAAGATGGAGGTCCATGGAGTCTGGGACGTAAATGCGATTGTCAAGACGGAGTATTCCTGACTCGTCCACAGACCACTGGGAGGAATTGGAAGGGGAAGAAGCGAGATGAAAACCTTCAGTTGCCATGGAATCCATGGGCTGTGCTCATTTAATATCAAAATGTAACTGATCAACATCCATAATAGCACTAGCACGGAGTATGGGACCTTCAAGAAAAGTAGTGCGGAGAGAAGCAGAGAGTTGTTCTTGAGTAAATACAGGATGGAAATTATGAGGATTGACTTGAGCGTTGATGAGCCTCCAGGCTCTGTACGCTCAGAATTCGCGGATTTATCCATCGATTACCCAATAATAACAGATTCAACTCCCATCTTCCTTATCCTACATTGCCGCACTCAATTTAATGCCCCAACCTTCGATTATATGCTACACCCTTCGATACCCTTCAATAACCGTGATATACCATGGTTATAACTCAGCAAACCACGTTAATACCCTTCTGTTCACGTTTATTCTCCATATTTCCATGACTGATCACGGCAATACACCTTTCATTGATGATCGTACCCAAAATGGAGTTGCCGCATCAGTCCTAGGCACCCAATTGACGCGCCCCTTGATTCCTCGATCATAGTGACATCATTTAGACCCTGCACTCCTCCATCAAAGATATTGACCCAATACAGATACTCCAGACTGTGGTTACTCAGGCTGTTACTTTGCCAAGTCTTCACAGCAGCTTATATCCATTTATCAACCTCAGAACATGTACCATATCCTCACAGTCTGCAGTTAAACAGCACCTAGCTGTTTACTCATCATTCTCCACTTTCACATGGTTTCCCATCCAGACACGGCAATACAGACAAGCTGTTATGTCTCAGCTGACAAAAACTTCTTCTATTTACTACAGATTTACTAATCCAAGGACTTACAGCCTTACCAATGCTTAGATATCTTTTCTATTTATAAAACCAAACTTTTAGTATAAAAACTCGTATTCTACAGAGGAGAAAGGAGTTCTTTCGCTCCAGGTTATCCCCCATTGCTTGCTATAGTCTCAACGTTATTGGATGTGTTAATTACCACCAATACACGAATTCTTGCTCCGATAACTTGCTTTTGTCTTTTAATGCCGCAACATTGTTTCAATTTCACCAGATAGGATCGTTTTATTGTCTTCACCTTCTACATCGTCATCGTTTCCGTTGCCCACATCAGTATAGGGTATTATTGCCTCCGTGAAGGCCCAGCTCCGCATCGTTCACCCACGTCATTGTCATTGTCCCCAGTTGCTGTGCAGTATTGCCGTGACACTCAGTTATCATATTTCCGTCCAGTACCTCTCCGTTTCAAGCCCACACACGTTTATTCAGTTCTCCACACGTTTATTCGACTCTCCAAACGTTTATTCAATTGTATAAACATCTATTTGATTCTCCTCACATTTATTTGATTGCCCAAACATTTATTAGGCCAGTCTCACATTTACCAGACCAGTTTTACGTTTTCTAGATCAGTTCCAAGCATCTAGCACAGTTTCTTGGTATCTGTATCATACCAGATTCTGTTTCATCTCGTTTATCGAGATCCCCTTGGCTTACAGCCTGAGCCTCTTAGTACTCGACTGCTAAAGGGTACTACTTCCAGACTGTATAGTCAAAGTGTATACCTGCATCTAGAGGAATTGACTGCACAGAGGTGCACCGAACCACTCGCACAAACACATAGCCTTGATTACTGTGATTGCACGCATATTTCCTTAGCTCTCTCGGAGTTTTGGGTGTTGCCGTTGCCACGGAAGTCTAGGCTCAACAGCGTATTGACTATCCTCCTCTTTAGGGTAGATGTCCCATCATCTAGTGAGTGCATCCGGTTTCCCACCAAGTCTACCCGGTCAGAACCAGATTACTAGGTTGAACTGAGAAAGGTATTCGGACCAATGGACTTGTCGTCTGGTAAGGATCTTGGTAGTAGAGAAATACTCAAGATTCTTATGGTCGGTAATGATGTTGATGGATTCCATGGAGCCTTCAAGGTAATGATGCCAATATTTAAAGGCTTCAAAGATGGCTAGAAGCTCTTTATCATGGGTATCGTAGTTAAGCTCAGCTCCATGGAGACTGCGGGACAAGAAGGAAATAGGGTGAATCTCACCATCCTCAAGGTAATAGAGAGGATGGCGGCAATAGTATAGTCAGAAGTGTCAGTTTCCATGACAAGTTGATGGTTGGGAATCCAGTGGGTAAGGATAGGGGCATGAGTGAAAGCCTGTTTCAGCTCATTGAATGCGGCTAAGCACTTGTCATCAAATTTCCACAGAATACCTTTGCATGTAAGACGTGTTAAGGGCAACACAATCTCACTGTATTCATGGATAAAACGGCAGTAGAAATTAGCGAAACCAAGAAATGATTGGATATCTTTGACCTTCCGCAGGACCAGCCAGTCTACAATGGCTTTGACTTTGTCTTCAGCCATGCGTTGATGAACCTAGACTTCCGTGGCAATGGCAAAACCAAACTCGGGCGGAGTATGGAGAATAAACGTGTGAACATGGCAATACTAGGACGATTGTGTGTGCGAGTGGGTTCGGGGCACCTCCGTGCAGTAAATCAAAGCTTTAAGGGTGCGAAGATATGCTTGGACTATGCAGTCAAGCAGATAATATGACGTGAGAGTCGAAGAACCGAAAGAATGACTGTAAGTCGTGAGGTCTCGTAGAATGAGAGGGAACGGCACCTGATATGACATGAATATCAAGAAACCGTATTCTGAAATGGAAACGGAGAATGAGACTCGAGAAAACGTGCTCAAGACGTTAATATGAGTGGGGAAACGAGAGGGAAATGCCTGAACGATACGGCAATAGATCGATGGACAGGCAATGCTGGGAATAAATGTGCTGGTCGATCGAATAAACATGAACGAGGTGCTGAAACTGGCTGAAACTGATCCTAACTGGGTGGGCTGATACAGGAACTGGGGGCGAACGGTACTGGGCTGAAAACGATCCTATCTGATGTCAAAAACTTATCCTATAATCCACACTGGGATTTCCTATACTGAAATGATTGCTGAACTGGTCCTATACTGATACTGATCCTAAGTCTGCTCTGAGACTACCCAAGTGGGCGATGATGACGATGGTGAAGGTGAAAACTGGTAAAATGGTCCTATCTGGTGAAGTTGAAACTGGTGCTGCCTATAAAGTAAACGGGGGGTGAGGTATGGCACGGTCAATCACATATTGGCACGATATTGACGTGTACCAATAGTGTTAAGAGTAAAAAGGGATGGAAATGTCTTCTTCACAGTTAAAGAACCATGGAATAACTCAAGCAATACTGCGAGTTGACGTGCAATCGACTATATGTGATGCAAGACGAATATTGCCGTGAAACGACGAATAAACGTATGGTGATCCTATAGAAACAATGGACGGATTCGTAGAGATTTGCTGGTCTGACTAGTCGATTTATTGTCGGTGCGTGTGGCAAATACGGTGTACGATGGATTGACGTGTACAAGAATCAATACAAGCGTAGTCTGGCGAACGAGAGTGTACCCACTGGGTCGAAAAAGTACTGAACGCTATGGTAATCTATGTTTTTATACTAAAGTCCTACATATATTAATAGAATCTCAAGTGACTTTTTACTAAGGCTGTAAGGCCTTAGCTGAGTAAAATCCTGAATAAACGTGACCTATATCCGTCAGCTGAAGTATACAGCATTGTTCGAATTGCCGTGCTTGGTTAGAAAACGTTCTATAGTGGAGTCCGGCTATCGAGCCGGTTCTTGCTGTTTTGACTGCGTGTGCTGCGGATTGTAAAGACGTGCTAGTGTCGCTGAGGTCGCCCAATGCATCTCTAATGACATGCCAACTTGGCGAAGTAACAGCTTGAGTCACCATAGTTCTGGAGTATCCGTGATAGGTTGATATTTTTGATGGATGAGTGTGGTGATAAGTGATGTTAATAGGGTCTAGCGATCAATGATGCGTAGTGACGTGCTTTGATGCGGATGTGGCATTACCATATACGAGCGGGGGCCCATCAAAATCGGTGTTAACGTGTCCATAATGCTGTGAAGTGTCGGATTTCAAGATGGGATGGATAACCAACGTGCAAAGACATATTGCCATGATACAAAAGTGGTATTGCCATGTCGGCAATGACTGGTTTGGTGAAAGTCCATCAGGTGGACTTGGTGTAGGAATTAAAGGTAATTTCACGAAATTCTGAGCGTACAGAGCCTGGAGGCTCATCAGTGTAAGCCTTCAGGAGAGAGGATGTAGCCTAGATATTCCACGGAATCCCGATGAAATTCGCATTTGGAACCTTTGCAGTAGAGCCCATTGGCTCGGAGTCTGCATAGGACCTCATGAACATGTTTTCAGTGTTCCGCGGGGTCGTCGGAGTAGATGAGGATATTGTCAAGGTAGATGACAATGGAAATGTCAAGCATATTGGAAAAGATGTCGTTGACAAAGCGTTGGAAGGCCACGGGAGCATTGGTAAGGCCAAATGGCATAACATGCCATTCAAAAGAACCGTAGCAGGTGCGGAATGCAGTTTTCCATTCATCTCCTTTGGCAATATGGACTAGATGGTAGGCATGGTGGAGGTTGAGTTTAGTATACAAGCACATGGAACGCATGGAGTCAAGAAGGTTGGAAATGAGAGGAAGTGGGTATCTGTCTTTTTTTGTGATCTTATTCAGACTATGGAAATTGACGCAGAGTTGGAGTTCACCAGTCTTCTTTTTGATGAAGAGTACCGGAGCTCCATGGGGAGAGCGTGTAGGGGAAATAAAGCCATTGCGAACATTATCGTCAATAAATTTGTGCAAGGCTTTGAGTTCAGATTCCGAGAGGGAATAGATAGGACCAAGCGGAGGTGAAGTACCTTCCTCAAGGTTGATCTTGAGATCATAAGGGCAATGCTCAGGGAGTTTCTCAGAGAGGGAGTCACTGAATACATTGGCGAATTTGTGATATTTGTCAGGCACTTCAGATAGATCTGGTGGAACTGCAGAAGCAGCCTGGCCACTAACACTTGGCAGAGAAGGTTGGAGTGTGAACTGTTGTGCACCCTCCTCTGTGCAAGCTCATATGAAAGCAGCCATGGAAATAATAGAGATCTTAGGTGCCGCTGATGCAGCAAATGAGGGAATGGAAGGGTAGGAATAGATAGGCTCGTAAGGTGGCAGAGTTCATCAGAATCTCGAAGGAGGTTTGGAGGATGGGACAGGACCTGAAGGGTCCATGCAAGCTGAGACCAGAGGGTCGGCAGCCACGGGAACTTCTGAGGCAAGACCGGAAGGGTCTATGCGAGTTTGGGATGAAGCACCAGAAGCCACGAAGGAAGACACATCAGATAACTTTGAATGGAAAGTGATACTGTGTTCTACCCAGTCAATCAACAGATTGCAGCAGGAGAGCCAGTTGTATCCCAGGACAATATTACAGGATGAATCGAGACATGTGACATAGAAGTCGATGGGAATAATATCTCCCGACAGAAATCATACAGAGAGAGTAATGGATTGGGAAATGTGAGATCCGGTGGAGCCATCAAGAAGCCGAAGTTGGACAGGAGGGATGGATTTGGTAGGGAGATCATGGTCCTCAACAAATTTCAAGTCAACAAAACAATGACTAGAACCAGAATCAATGAGTGCTAGAAAATGAAGGATGATAGATATGGAACTGCCATCGGGCTCCAATCCAGAGCCGACTTCAGAAGACAAGGATACAGTGAGTGAATGATTGGAAAGAGTGGCAGCATTGAGGGTGATGATCTCCATGGTGCAATGACAGTCAATGCAACCCTGTCCTTGCATGGAGGAAGCAGGGCTGCTCTCTATTTTTCTGACTCCGACAGAGTTGAATCAGTAGATGTGGGAGGTTCAGAAACCTCAGCAGCATGGCCATGGGCGGAAGCCATGGCCTTGCGCTTGTTGCAGTCCTCGGTCTTGTGCTTGCTACCACAGAACATGCAAAGGTTGTTTGTGTGGCAACGTTCCTTTTCCTCAGGCGTGAGCTTGCCATCCTTGCCTAGCTTGTCAGCATAGGGTTTCTTGGCAGTGCCAGAGGAATTGGAGGAAGCGGATGAAGCAGAACTCGTGGAGCCTGAGTTAGAGGACCTTGGTGCTGTGGAATTGTATGAAGAGCTCAAGTTAGGACCTGAACCCTTAGGTTTGGAAGAGGAGGAGGTGGATGAGGGTTTATCATGGTTTTCGCACGCAATTTCGGTCTTCTGAGTCTAATACCACGCGTCGAGTTCCTGTGCTAGAGTCCGCATGTCATGGAGGTTATTAGGCTTACCATGGTGAGCCATATCATCCTTAATCTGGGTACAAAGTCCATGGTAGAAAGCATGGCAGAGGGAATTGTCACCATAGCCTATGATGGCCACATGCTGGTTGAACCGGACTATATACTTCATAATCCAGTCTCCATCATGCATGCGAAGATTTTCAAGTTCATCTTCAGCATCTCTGACGGCATCAAATGGACCAAAGTTAGTCCGGAGTTCTGAAAGGAAAGCAGCATAGGAGTATGCCCAAGCAGGAGGGTTGGTGTGGTTGGGATTGAGGATATCTGGTTCGAACCAGTCGAGGGCCACACCAGAGAGGAAGGAGATGGCGTAGTTGACTTTAGCGGTTTCTGCACAGAAAGCGTATGGCCTGTCATTAAAGTTCAACTGGAGGGAAACGATGAATGCCTTCAATTTCTGTGGGTCTGAGCCATCAAAGACATCAGGCTCCTTGACTTTGGTACAGACTGGCCATGGGGTAGGGTTGTTTACCTGATTGCTGAGACCTCGGAGGAGATTTATGAAGTCAAGCATCAGGCGGGCGTCATTATTGTTAGGAGTAGGGGGATTACCACCCAGTCTGCTGGGTCCTCCAGGACCACCTGGTCCTCCGGGGCCACCTGGATTAGGTGGACCACCAGAAGGGCGATTGGGACCCCACGACTGGTGCTGGTTGCGATTGCTAGGGGTGTCAGGTTCGTCATCAGAGTTGTCATCATCATTGCCGTTGTCTCCTTCATCAACAGGGAAGAGAGACTTAGGTCGAGTGACTGGAGTCCGCGGAGGGTCGTTCTGATATTCACCCCAGCCATTGGAAACAGCATGGTCGGCGACGAACAGATTTGGAGTTGTGGTATCCAATTGACGAGCAGTAAAACCGCTGTGCATGTAGGTTTCCCTATGGGAGTGATGGGAGGTAGCGGAGTCCATGCCAAAGAGATTAGAGTCTCCTTTGGATGCAGAGGCAGGAATATCGTTCATGGTGAAATGAGGTGGGATCGTGTCCAAGGTGGACTGTTCGGTATGGGGTGGTTGTGTGGTTGTGCTAGACATGCCTAAAAATTTCGACTCAAGGGTTTGAGTTCGAATATACTGTTAGGATCATGCCAATAGAAGAGAGAATGAATGCATGCTGACAGTGTCCGCAGGGTGCGTGGGCTTGGCAAAGCTATTAGCAATGTCACCCTTGGGTCGAAGCCCTAAGATAGATTACAGACAGAGTCCATGGGATGAGGACAAGTAGGATCAAGATGAAGTCAATGGAGTTGGAATCCATGGACTTGTAGTAAGAGATAGATTAGGCTTGAAGGCCAAAGTGAGAATGAGAGTATTGGGCTAAACCAAGTTGATATTCGAACTGAGGTATGTACAAGTAATTCTAGAGTTTATATACTAGAGCAGAGTCTGTGGATCGGACTCTAGAATGTTATGGATGTGGCTAGAAGATAATAAGTCTGGAATATTCTGTATCTAGAGGAGTCGAGGATTCTGTGGAATCCGATATAACACCTACTCGGTACCATAACAGATTCTAGGTGTGATAAATGAATATGTGAAATTAGTAGGTGAAATAGAGATGAGATATGAAATAGAAACCAGGGTTCGGAATCTGACAGGATCTGATAAGTAGGTTGGAGCCATTGGAGTTGGCTAAGGTTGATGTCCATCGGGGTCTGCAGCATGCTTGTTACAGCCCTTGAGCTTGAATGAGATAAGGCAGCATGCCCTGTTCTGCCAGATCAGTGGCTTCTCCTGCTCTCATAGACTGGCCAGCGATGGACTTTGATGGGAAGAGCTGACAAAGTCTTCATGAACCAAGAGTGGGACGGGATGACACCTGTCGTGGTGATCCAAAGTGCAGGATGCATGATGTGTCAAGAGTCTCATGCAGATAAGTATCATTGAAAGATAGGCAAAGGGTTGAGGGTAGGGTCATTGTTCTTGGGGATGATAATTTTGTTGCTTTCAAAAGCAGTGTCGGCCTTTTGTGCTGGAAGGAAGAATGTGTAGCCTTCTGGGAGCCATTCGACCATTACTCTGTGAGTGATCTTCCTCCAGTTGCGATTTCTCTTTGTATCAGGCATACTGAGCTTGGCGAGGCAGAGTAGACCATTGAATCCAGTGACTAACATCGCCAAGAATAATTGGTCATTGTAATCGGGAGATGCTCCGAGTTTCGTAATGGCATGCTGGATATTCTCTCAAGATAGTGGTACCTTTCTTTTGATGGCGGATCCCCTCAGCCTTCTGCAACCTTTGAGGGTACGGCTGATGAGTACCAAATTCTGTATTTTGCATATGTTGGAAAAGAAACTTTTGAGGTGATTGCATATTCCTGAGAGGTAGGACCTCATGGAATCGGGTTTGATGTGTGTGCACATGAAGACCATGAAGTAACTCATGGTGTTGGGCATAGGTTGAATGGGGAACTTGTGTATTTTGCAGAATGTGATATATGAGTTTGAAGCAGAATGTTGGACCTGAACTCCGGGTAAACCAAACAAGAGTAAACCAAGGGCTGTTTCGCATTCAAACAGTCACCCAAGGAGTCTCTGTATAGAATGGCTACTGAGAGTGTCGGACTAATGTCTTAGTCTGAGGCTGAGTCGACTAGCTAAGTTCGGTGTGATTAAACTTTAGCTCGAAGCTGGGGAATATACAGCAAGAGCTATGCTACTTATATATGAAAAGCCCTGTACTAATAATAGAGTCTTTGTCTGTGGTTGTCGTGCAGAATACAAGGGGAAACATGAGAAGGGCGAGCATTGGTCGCAAGCCGTAGTTGTCCATAGTACAATTGCTGATGCAGTCCGTTATAGTCATGGTTATGATGATAGGCGCTTGAGATAGGATAAGATATAGATAAGCACCGGCCGATAAGATTAGATAAGTGAGAAAATCATAACACAGAATTGTACGGTCCTATCATGGAAATATCGATAGTGGCACCTAATGTGAGGCACTGCTCGTGATATAGCTTCTCCAGGGTCCAAGGTTCATGAGCCTTCTGTCTGGACCCTGGAGTAACCATGATCAACATCTCATCGCCCCCAACACATTGTGTGGGGGTCAAAAGGATGTCACTATGAGGCGAGGTACAAGATCTAGGGCTCTGGAGAGATCAGAATATGACAGAGTGTCCACGATGTCGTTCTCTGAGCCTGGGATATGTAGTACTCACAAGTTGATACCATGTGAGAGCATGACGTCGACTGTGGATTTGAGGATGGGGTTGTAGGTAGGCATGGCATGGAGTGAATTGAAAATGTCAACAGTATTTGTGTTGTCAGTGAGAATGGTTACTTGTTTCCGCAATTCAGGAGACAGTGTGTTGGTGACCCAGTGAACAGCTGCACACATGCAGAGAGCCTCAAAGAAAAAGATGACTTCTTCATCCTCAGTCAAGTTTGGTGTAGGGCACACAAAACCACAAGTGATCTTGGGGACCCAGAACCCCATTCCATCCATACAAGCATCACAAATCATGGTGACTGTCACATTGACAATAGGGTCCCAATTGAGAGCCTCAAAACAACAGATCCCAGTTGAGATCTCGATATAGTTGGCAAGCCAGTTGAGATTGTCCTTAACACTTGTGTTCAAGGTGATACCAGCAAACTGATTTGTTTTTCCCTTCATCTTTGCATAGACATTGGATAGACCTGGTTTGAGAAGAGGAAATACATTGAAGGCCCAGTTTGTCCACCCTGCAATCTGCTGAAATTCTTGCAGATTCCTTCGATTGGAAGCAGCAAAATGACGGTGATGAGCCTCCAGGCTCTGTACACTCAGAATTCATGGATTTATCCATCAACTACCCAATAATAACAGATTCAACTCCCATCTTCCTTATCCTACATTGCCGCACTCAATTTAATGCCCCAACCTTCGATTATATGCTACACCCTTCGATACCCTTCAATAACCGTGATATACCATGGTTATAACTCAGCAAACCACGTTAATACCCTTCTGTTCACGTTTATTCTCCATATTTCCATGACTGATCACGGCAATACACCTTTCATTGATGATCGTACCCAAAATGGAGTTGCCGCATCAGTCCTAGGCACCCAATTGACGCGCCCCTTGATTCCTCGATCATAGTGACATCATTTAGACCCTGCACTCCTCCATCAAAGATATTGACCCAATACAGATACTCCAGACTGTGGTTACTCAGGCTGTTACTTTGCCAAGTCTTCACAGCAGCTTATATCCATTTATCAACCTCAGAACATGTACCATATCCTCACAGTCTGCAGTTAAACAGCACCTAGCTGTTTACTCATCATTCTCCACTTTCACATGGTTTCCCATCCAGACACGGCAATACAGACAAGCTGTTATGTCTCAGCTGACAAAAACTTCTTCTATTTACTACAGATTTACTAATCCAAGGACTTACAGCCTTACCAATGCTTAGATATCTTTTCTATTTATAAAACCAAACTTTTAGTATAAAAACTCGTATTCTACAGAGGAGAGAAAAGCTCTTTTGCTCCAGGTTATCCCCCATTGCTTGCTATAGTCTCAATGTTATTGGATGTGTTAATTACCACCAATACATGGATTCTTGCTCTGATAACTTGCTTTTGTCTTTTAATGCCACAACATTGTTTCAATTTCACCAGATAGGATCGTTTTATTGTCTTCACCTTCTACATCGTCATTGTATCCATTGCCCACACCAGTATAGGGTATTATTGCCTCCATGAAGGCCCAGCTCCACATTGTTCACCCACGTCATTGTCATTGTCTCCAGTTGCTGTGCAGTATTGCCATGACACTCAGTTATCATATTTCCATCCAGTAACTCTCCATTTCAAGCCCCCACACATTTATTCAGTTCTCCACATGTTTATTTGACTCTCCAAACATTTATTTGATTGTATAAACATCTATTTGATTCTCCTCACATTTATTTGATTGCCCAAACATTTATTAGGCCAGTCTCACATTTACCAGACCAGTTTTACGTTTTCTAGATCAGTTCCAAGCATCTAGCACAGTTTCTTGGTATCTGTATCATACCAGATTCTGTTTCATCTCGTTTATCGAGATCCCCTTGGCTTACAGCCTGAGCCTCTTAGTACTCGACTGCTAAAGGGTACTACTTCCAGACTGTATAGTCAAAGTGTATACCTGCATCTAGAGGAATTGACTGCATGGAGGTGCACTGAACCACTCACACAAACACATAGCCTTGACTACTGTGGTTGCACACATATTTCCTTAGCTCTCTCGGAGTTTTGGGTGTTGCCATTGCCATGGAAGTCTAGGCTCAACAATGGATGGCTTGCACGAGATCAGCCTAGGAGTCAGCAGGCATCATCGCAGTCAAGGCATTAGGGTCAACCTCAAAATCAATCACAATGAGCTAAGGTCCATAGAGCTGCTTGACTTTGCTGTGGGGAATACCCAGCCAGTCCCAAAGCTTCAACAACTTTGTCTGCTTCATTGGGTATAAGCAGTCATAGGGCTCATAGTACTCCAAACAATTGGTGTCCTCGAAGCTGAAATCATCATCGATGTAACATCCTAAGTCATGGATGCCCTCAACATGTATGGCAATCCATGTTATGAGACCATTCACACTATACCAGACTCAGCCTGAGCTCCTCCCACCGAAGTTATTGTTGCAGTCCACATTTCTGATGAGCACTTCAGTCTCTCCCACAACCTTCTGTTCCTCTATAAGATATCCCGTTGTGATGACTTGTTTCAATTGCCACAACAGGTGCATGGGGCACAGATGATAGGCCTTCAACACATCAGACTTGAAGACAACCAGGCATTTTCATGCATGTTCAGGACACTCTCTCCTGTACCTGAGAATAGCAGAGAATAGCATATGCAACCTATTGAGACAAGATCCAGTGACGTTGGCATGAGAGATCATTCGATTGGGAGCAAATGATCCCATGGACATATTCAACACCATCCACAAATCGTCTGAGTGTGGCTTCAGTACTGCATGGACTGGGGTGCTGTACATCCCAGGCAAAAGATCAGGACCAAAAGGCACTGAGAATTGTTGAGCTTTGACCTCTTCATTGTTATGATTTTTCTGTTTATCTTATCTTATCAAGTGCTTATCGCTATCTCATCTTATCTCAAGCGCTTATGCACAGTTACCATGACCATAACGGACATTCTCAACGATGGTACTACGGCTCACGACTACCGCCTGACTACCTCGTTGCTTCCTACTGTTCTCTGAACAACAGCCACGGCTATCGTTCTATTCTTAGTACTTCAGTTTTTCTATATAAGTAGTATAGCTCTCGCTGTATATCCCCAGCTTTGAGCTAAAGTTTATCTATACCATGCTTTACTCTCACTACAGAACTTGACTAAGAACTTAGTCCTTCTTCACTGAGCTATAGACACCAAAGTCATTCTTCTGGTGATTGTCCGAACGCGAGACAGCTGAAGTCTAGACCCATCTGTAGTCATGTGAAGTTCGGGTCTAACAATTAGCTCAAAGCTTCCTTCTGGTTTCTTCACCGTTCACCACGAAGAAACCAACTCATGTAGAACTTCGAACAAGCCATCGTAATTGCCATCTCCATTGTCCTAGGGTCCTTAGTGATCTTCTCCATCATTGCCCTTACCCTCGAATATGAGGAAGAGATACAACAGTTCTTCCATCACCTAGGAGAACGCCACCCCCAACCCCAACTGCCTACTAGCTATGTTCCCCCTTTTCAAATCGAACAACCTGTTCCTGTCTCACAGCAGAACCTCTTCCAACGATCCGGCTTCACCGCCAACTCCAGCGACAAGTTCCCGCCTCGGCAGGACCCCCCCAGGAATGCAACCCCTGGGCCTAGCCAACCAAGGGGAGCCCCTCGAACCCCATTCCCAGACACCACCACCCTCGAGTCCATCCCCCTGGACAAACCCTTTCCAGCGCCACAGATCATCACAGACAGGCCCCTGACTGCCCAGGAAGCCTATGACCTCAGCTGGTACCTTCTTGGGAGATACGAGGCAAGTATCCCGCCCACCTATGTCGAGCCTGCTCTCCCAGAAAGGCCTGTCAGCCTTGAAGGATTCCAAATCCGAGTCATCGGAAACGAGTGGGAGCTCTGAGGCACCTTTGAGCAGTTCCCAGAGGATGAAGAAGAAGACGAAGAAATGGTACATCCCTCCGCCCAGGAAGAGCCCCACACCAATGAGCGAGGGCCCGTCCTTCCAATCATTCTACACTCCCCCGAGCAAGAAACGTTCCCCCTCGAACCACAGCCTGTCACCCCCCCCTCTCACTCCCTCCCCCAATCCCGATAACAACAGGCATAACAACCCCAATGATCCCTTTAACCCGCGAAGTGCGGACTATGATTGGCCCGCCCTCTCCCAGGCAGACAGAGACATACTCGGGCCTGCCCAGTCTGTAGCCTGGGAGTTACAGTGCGATGACCTCGAGGCCTGAGGAGGCTGGCATTTGCCCATCCGCCCAGATATGGATGAGTGGTTGGCCATCAACAGGGGAGATGACATTCCTTGAAGGGGAAGGGACGAAACCATTCGAGCCCAAGTACATGCCAACCTCAACCGACAAATATACCCGACCTCCGCCAGCCATTGAATCTATGGGATATGAGAAAGGACAAGAGAGGAAGAAAGAGAAATGGGAGTCCTCCTACTCATACTCGCTCGACGACATGAGCAGGAGCGTGCTGAATCCAGGGCAAGGGATGCCCTGGAATAATTTTGACACTTTTAATTATAATACAGAAACGTTTGGGGGGGCCGAGCAGTATGGCCCCAATACACTCTCTTCCCAGTACGGCCCCTACACGCTAGATTATGCCCCATACCCCGAACCACTACCAGACTCCCCACCTCTACGAATTCCCCTGCCGAGAAGCTGATGACAGCATCACAGCTATCACGAACCAGGCACAAGTCGCCTAATGGCCGGGGCAGGGTCGAATATTGACGTAGACCCTGAACCTGACCAGCCCGGAGACACCCAACAGCCAACTGGACCCCCGCCGCCCCAGACGCCACCAACTCTCGAGAGTCTCACAAGCGAAGTCACCCACTGGAAGACCACTTGCTTTGATTTAGCAAAGCGGCTCAATGACATGGACGGCAGGCTAGCAAAATACAAGCCACTCTCGTCCCTGCCATCTAGCAGTGGAAGCGACAGGTGGTCACTGCCAAGGCCACCCCGAGTACCAGGTCGACTGCCTCACCCACCACCAGTCGGGGTCATGGCCATCCAAGAACCATTCCTCCAGGTGAGGCCAACGATGCATGAGCTCCCAGACAAGTTCGCTGGGGCCCATGATGACATTGAATGCTACCTGGGGGACTGCGACTCGTACTTCGTCTCCTTCAAAGTCTACTTCCCATACTCCTCGATCAAAATCCAGCTTGCATCCTCCCTATTGAAAGGCCCCGCCAAAGATTGATGGGTGTACCGGAGACCCGACTTCTATGACACCAATGCCCAACGAGCCCGGTATCCGAGCTGGAATGGATACTGTGATCTCATCCACCGCCAATTCTCAGACCCTGCCATTGAGCAACAGCACGAGAAAAGAATGAACGAAATACGGATGGGCAGCGGGAATGCCAATGACTTCTTCCAGGCCATAGAAATCCAGGCCAAGTTGGCAGGACTCTGACACGATGAGGGAGAACGAGGGAAAATGGTTCAGGCTGTCCGGTGGGGAATCCCACAGAGCTACGCCAAAACCATCACCAATCAAGGCATCTGCACTCCCGAAACATACCCCAAGTGAAAAGAGTGCATCTCCCAGCTCTACATTGACTGTGTCAAACGGGCAATCTTCGAGCAAACCCTTGGTCGCCCCGAAGAGCGACGACCTGATCACCGACAAGGCAATAAGCCCGGACCGTTGAACCAGAACCAAAGCCCCAGCAAATCAGCTGGGGCCACAAGTTTGATGCTGGCAAAGCAGTCAGGACAGGTCAAGACCCCCAACAGAGACACCAGGTCCGGGAGATGGACCATGTATGCAGGACAGGGGCAAGCCATGGACATAGACGTCCTACAAAGGAAGGGAAGGTGTTACCACTGCAAGGAGAAGGAGCACATGTCGAAGGATTGCCCGAAGAGAAGAGAGTTCAAGGACATTCGCTCACTGGTAGTAGTCAAGCAGGAACAGAGACCTGAGCCGCAGACAGAGTCGAAGGTGGAGGAGGTAAAAGATTAGGTCGTCAAGGGCTCGATTCCCCTTCGATGACCTCCTCCTCAAGTACTGGTGCATTTTCTCATCCTCCTGGTGGGGCTTATAATATTTCTGTAGTTACATCTCATATTTTACCTATCGCACACCCAAATATACCCATCTTAACCACTTTTAACGTTCCCAACACAACTAGCAAACCAGTACTGAAAGAATTGAACTGATATGCCATCCTAGCACAACTGGACAACCCGGACTCAAGTGCGGATGAGGTCAAATCCTCTGATGCCGAACAGGAAAAAGACTCTTCGGAGTTGGCAGAGAGCCTCCCATCGAACTTGCCAGAACCCCTAATATGGGAATTGCCTGAATGTAAACCCCTCGGGGGGAACACCTCTACAGGACTGGCTAAACAGAGTGTGAATACCCTAACAGGGAAAGGCTCTGGAAAGCGGCCTCATGAAGCTGCAGGAACCATGGGTAAGTGTTCCCGGAAGACTCAAGCAGGAGCAGAATAGAAACAAATGAATCACCGAGTCAGAGGTGGCAAGGGAACAGAGCACAACCCTACCCGACTGCTGGCACCAGTAGGTAATGGCAGTCACGGTTCATGCGACAAGAACGCGACGTTCATGGACCAGCCCCCCGACCCTTGAAGGGTTAGCCCTGGTGTTCAGACCGGAAGTAGGCATCTCCCCACCATTCCTTCGCCCAACCCCAACAAAGACACATGACTGGCCAAGGACGACAAGAAAGCTGTAGGACCTGGACCCACTAGCGCCCAGGCAGTAAAAAGGGGGCATGCCGTTACCATGGTAGAAGTTCCCGATGAAGAAGACGACACAGCCTACCAGAGATGGTGGGTGAAGCAGCAGAAAGAGAGCGTGGCCCAGGAGAAGTGGGACATCAAAAATTATCCCAAGTTCACATCCCCCCTACCGCGAACCACTCCCCCATTACCACCACCAGACCGATGGCTGAAACCCTTCAGGGCCGAATGGACCCTCCGCGCAATTCGTGAAGCACACACCAACAGCGAAGCCATCGCTGCACTCCACTGCTGGGTTCATCAAGACCGCATTGGCGAGATCATTGGCGATATAATTGAGGGACTGAAACTCGGAGATGAGCCAGCCTTAGAAATGCTCTACGAACTCCAACAGCCGATCTGCTACATCCAGGGGACCAAGTTGAATGGGCGAGACTTTATGCTCAACATCCAACTCGAAACGACCACGAATAACCAGACCTTGACTGCCCATGCCCTTGTAGACAGCAGCTGCACTGGCAGCTTGATAAATTGATCTTACATCCAAAGCCACCAACTCGACATGAGAAAAGCCGCTGCCCCCATCCCGGTCTACAATGCCGATGGAACCCATAATAAGGTGGGGAACATCACCGAATTTGTGGAGCTCCACCTTACCATCAGGGGCCACAGCAAACGCATTGACTTAGCCATCACCGACCTCGGCTCGAAGGACCTCTACCTCGGCCATGACTGGCTCAAGCGCCATAACCCAGTCATCAACTGGAAAACGGGCACGATCATCTTTGGCCGCTGCCAGTGCACGAAGAACCCATTCCCACTCCCCGACGCAGACCCTGATGACCGATGGGATGAAGAGCTCGAAGAGGGAGAGACCATCCTTGCCATCAACATGCAGGAAGAACTTGTCATTCGCGCCGTACATCACGCAAATGACCTAGCGGCCCAGGCCAATATGGACAAGCTGAAGAAAACCTTTGAAGAAATGGTACCCAAGCACTACTGCTCATACCACGACTTGTTTTCGAAAGAAAACTTTGATGACCTTCCTGAACGAAAACAGTGGGACCATGCCATCGAGCTCATCCCAAACGCCAAGTCCACACTCGACTGCAAGGTTTATCCCTTGAACCGGAACGAGCAGGAACAATTGGACAAGTTCCTGGACGAGAACTTGGAATCAGGGCAAATTCGCCCATCCAAGTCCCCCTTCGCGTCCCCCTTCTTCTTCGTAAAAAAGAAAGACGGTTCACTTTGCCCTGTCCAAGATTACCGAAAGTTGAACGAAATGACGATCAAGAACCGATACCCGCTCCTGCTCATTTCAGAACTCATTGACAAGCTCCAAGGCACCAAATATTTCACCAAACTCGATGTTTGTTGGGGATACAACAATGTCCAGATCAAAGAGGGAGATGAGGAGAAGGCTGCCTTCAGAACGAACCAAGGACTCTTCGAACCCACAGTAATGTTCTTCGGTCTCACCAACTCCCCAGCCACCTTTCAGTGGATGATGAACAACATATTCAAGGACCTAATCGCCGAGGGCAAGGTCACCATTTACCTCGACGATATTCTCATCTTCACCAAGGGTCTTGACAAACATCGCCGAATCATACGCCGCGTACTCCAATGCCTTTGAGAAAATAAACTGTTCCTCAAGGCAGAGAAGTGCGAGTTTGAAGTACTAGAAACCGAGTACTTGGGAGTAATCATCAGTGAGAACTCAGTACGAATGGACCAGATTAAAGTCGCAGGAATCACCAAGTGGCCAATGCCTACCAAGAAGAAGGAGCTGCAGTCGTTCCTTGGATTCACCAATTTCTACCGAAAATTCATCCGCGACTACTCAAAGATTGTCTGACCACTCACCCAGCTTACCGGAAAAGCGGAGTGGACATGGGGAACCGCCCAGAATCAGGCATTCCAACAGCTAAAGAAGCAGATGGCGGAGGACGTTGTGCTTGCCATCCTGACAGAGAGAGGCCGTTTCAAGGTTGAGGCCGACTCGAGCGATGGAGCTATTGGCACCATCCTTAGCCAACAACAAGAAGGGAAATGGCGACCAGTAGCCTTCATGTCCAAAGCCCTCATGGTGATGGAACAAAACTATGAAAACTATGATAAAGAGTTGCTCGCTATCATGCTTGCTCTCTCGGAGTGGCGGCACTATCTCATGGGAGCCATGGAAGACGTCGAGATCTGGACAGATCATCAGAACCTCCAGTATTTCAGAAAGCCACAGAAATTGAACAGACGCCAAGCACACTGGGTCACTGAACTAGCAGAGTATCACTTTGTCCTTCATCATCAGCCCAGCGTCGCCAACAAGAAAGCCGACCTCCTCTCCCGATGAGATGACCATGACCAAGGCAAGGACAACAACGACGATGTCGTTGTCCTCCAACCAGAACACTTCAGAGCCCTCATCATGCCCACTGCTGCAGAAGTACACTCAAAAGTCCAAAGGGCACTCCGATGAAAGGAAGACTGGGACCAAGGGATTGCGAACTCCCTCAACCATGAATGAGGGATCACCCAAAAAGATGGTCTCCTATTCTACAACGGACAAATCTATGTCCCAAAAGACCATGTCCTTCGAGGGGAAATCATCGCCCAGAGCCATGACCACATCACTGCTGGACACCCAGGCATTGAAAAGACCAAAGAGCTTGTCCAACGAGAGTACTGGTGGCCGAAGCTCAAGAAGGACATAGAATTATACATCAAAGGCTGTGAAGCTTGCCAACGAGCCAAGACAAGCACACAAGCAAAGGCTGCACCCCTCCATCGAAACACGATCCCGTCCGAACCGTGGACCCATATATCGGTTGACATGGTCACTGGACTACCCGAGTCCAAAGGCTATGACACCCTTCTTGTCATTGTAGACCGATTCTCCAAAGCCATTATCCCGGTCCCCTGTAACATCGAACTTTTGGCAGAAGGATGGGCCAAGATACTCCGAGACCACGTCTATGCAAAGCATGGCATGCCCTCGGTCATCATCTCTGATCGAGGACCCCAATTTGTTTCAACGTTCATGAAAGACCTATACTGAATTCTGGATATCATGCCAAATGCCTCTACTGCCTTCCACCCTCAGACCGATGGACAGACTGAGTGAGTCAACCAAGAGCTCGAAGGCTACCTTCGCCTCTTCGTTTCCTACCGACAGGACGACTGGAGTGACTGGTTGCCCATGGCAGAGTTCACCCACAACAACCGAACCCACTCGGCCACTGGAAAGAGCCCGTTCATGGTACTCTATGGCCGTAACCCACGACTCGTACCCGACTCCATTCGAACCTCCCCATTCCTAAACCCAGCCGCTGGAACCTTCACCATGACAATGGCAGAAGTCCACAAGCAAACCCAGATGGCTCTGCAGAAGGCAGCAGAACAAATGAAAGCCCAATACGACAAAAAGAAATGCCCTGCAGCTGAGTATAAGGTCAGAGATCAGGTCTGGCTGGATGCCACAAACCTCCACTTACCACGACCCAAGAAGAAGCTGGATGACAAACGAGTTGGACCGTTTACCATCCTCCAAAAGACTGGAGCATCGGCATACAAACTGAAGCTTCCACCTCACTGGAAAATCCACCCGCGTTTCAACGAGAAACTATTATCTCCATACGTCCCGTCTTCCTTCCTGAACCAACAGAAGCCACCACTGCCTCCACCTGACCTCATCAATGACGAAGAGCATTACGAGGTAGAGGAGGTGCTAGATTCCCGAACCCGTAAAATCAGAGGAAAGAAGGGATGGAAAGCGCAAGATGTGGTAGACTACTTCGTCAAGTGGAAGGGGTGGACCTGAGAACACAACTCATGGGTATGAGACACAGAGATGGAAAATGCTCAGGAAGCAATCCAAGACTATGAAGACAAGATCCAACAAGCAGGATGGGTCAACATAGCCAAAATTGTAACCAAGGACCCTGCAACGGCCATCACCATGATCCTCGACCATGAATACCATGACAGTATTGTATATTATAAGGCCCAACAACAGGATGGACTCCAGAAATGGGTTAAAAACCCCGACAACGACCTATGGAAGGACCTTATAGATGAATATTGGAATAATGAACTTTCACGCCAACTTGACACCCCCGAGGACAAGCCATGACAATCAGGATGATTGTCTTAACAAGGGGGTAATGTTATGATTTTTCTGTTTATCTTATCTTATCAAGTGCTTATCACTATCTCATCTTATCTCAAGCACTTATCCACAGTTACCATGACCATAACGGACATTCTCAACGATGGTACTACGGCTCACGACTACCGCCTGACTACCTCGTTGCTTCCTACTGTTCTCTGAATGACAGCCACAGCTATCGTTCTATTCTTAGTACTTCAGTTTTTCTATATAAGTAGTATAGCTCTCGCTGTATATCCCCAGCTTTGAGCTAAAGTTTATCTATACCATGCTTTACTCTCACTACAGAACTTGACTAAGAACTTAGTCCTTCTTCGCTGAGCTATAGACACCAAAGTCATTCTTCTGGTGATTGTCCAAACGCGAGACAGCTGAAGTCTAGACCCATCTGTAGTCATGTGAAGTTTGGGTCTAACATTCATCCTGATACTGACAAATGAACTCCTATTCCATTGCAGATCGCAGATGCATCAAGCTGTTGTCCCAGGTCAGTGGAAATTTTTCTTCCTCTGGATTAGTTTCAGCCCAGGGCCAAAATCTCTCATGAAGGGTGGACACCACTGATTCAACAAAAGGCTGATTCAGATGCGACAGGAGACATCATTCAAATTCTTCAATTTTAATCAGTGTCGTTATCCTGAACAGCTCAGAGTGATTGAAAAGGGTCTTGGCTACTGCTAGGCTGTGAAATTCCCAGGCTGGTGGTCATGGCACCGGTAACTCAAACTCAGTGCACCTGGTAACACAGCTGGTTCCTTTACTCAACGACATGAACACAAATCCTTGCTTGTACTTTGGGGCAAACATTGCATTCTCCTCCCACTCCTCACCCCCTCTCTCTCCTCCTTCAAAGCAACCCCTCCCCTCCAGCCAGATTGGCTTCACCTCACATCTTTCTGGTGCAAGCAGAGACAATGTGTCCTCCCTGGCACTCAGAGCAGATGTGCTGGTATCTGCACTTAGCAGCCATTGATGGACATACTCCCATGTTCCACCTCCAGCAAGATTCCAAGCTTCTCCCTCGTTCACCACCTTTCCTCTTGGACTTCTGTTCAGATTGTTTTGACTTGAACTCTTAGTATGCCATTCCAGCAGGTGAGATGTGTGATCTCTCAAGGTCTCGAAACTTGTCCATATCAGAGAGGAGGATGTTGCGACACTGTCTGACTCAGTTATGAATGGCTCAATTGAGGACAAGGACCTGACTGTGGAGAGGCAATGTGGTCATTCAGAACAAGGAAGACATGTATTGTTGATACAGGGCGAGTTCATGCACCTTGTGTGGGAAGGCAATTTTGATGGCCTGACTGTACATGTACCATGTCATGGTCCACTTGTCAGCATTGCTAATGACTCATTTGGACTCGGTGGGGTTCAACATGTTCTCTGAGAACCTGATAGCAATCCCTTCAGATATCTCGTGAGTCTGAACTTTGTTAATCGAGGTGGAGTGGTTGGCCATGAAGACTGTGTCAAGATTGATGGCCTTTCCTGCAAGGAGAGCGAGCCACTGTTCTTCTGGGAACTCTGGACACTTGGGAGAGTTGATGAGGCTTTAGTGAGCTGATTTGAGGTCAAGGGTGTAGTTCTCCATGAGCTCAAGGGTGAGTTGTAGTTTGGAATGAAGGAGTGCTTGACTAATTTCTCAGACAGGTTGCCATGGGAAAACTGACTCATCGATCCTAGGTCTTTTTGCTGGCTCTGGCCCATCACCATCAGACACGGTTCCATCTGAATCACCTCTATTGTCTGATCCTCCCTCATCTCCTCCTCTCTTGTCTGCTTCTCCCAGATTGTTTCCTTCTTCCTCTTCATGAAAGTCTGCTGCTCAAGGTTGCTCCCCTCTTCTCTCAACCTCTTCTTTCCCTTTACAAGCATGTAATTGATTGGCACCTTCTTGATGGAGAACCCGTTGCTCATTTTCATAGCTGTTGAGCATCTCAATGTAGATGCACAAGGCATTGTTATAATCTTCATTGTGACCTGGTCTTGCACTGAAGAAATTGGCAAGTTCTCATATGACCCATGCGAGGACATCCGGCTTAGAAGGGTTGATGCCTGTCCAGAAAGTCTTGATAATAGCCTTGCACTGGATGGCGATTTGAGCCTGGGGTGTGTCTGGAGGTGTTACAATTTTTCTGCTTATCTTATCTTGTCAAGTGCTTATCGCTATCTCATCTTATCTCAAGTGCTTGCTCATGGTTACCATGACTATAATGGACGTTCTCAATGATTGTACTATGGCTTGCAACTGTCGCCTGCCTACCTCGTTGTTCTCTATTGTTCTCCGAATGACAACCACGATTATCGTTCTATTCTTAGTACTCTAGTTTTCCTATATAAGTAGTGTAGCTCTTGCTGTATATCCCCAGCTTCAAGCTAAAGTTTATCTATACCAACCTTTACTCTCACCACAGAACTTGACTAAGACATTAGTCCTTCTTCACTGAGCTATAGACAACAAAGTCATTCTTCTGGTGATTGTCTGAACACGAGACAGCTGAAGTCTAGACCTGTCTATAGTCACATGAAGTTCGGGTCTAACAATTAGCTCGAAGCTTCCTCCTGGTTTCCTCACCGTTCACCGTGAAGAAACCAACCCATGCAGAACTTTGAACAAGCAATCATCATCACCCTCTCCATCATACTAGGATCCCTAGTGATCTTTTTCATTGTCGCCCTTACCCTTGAATATGAGGAAGAAATACAATAGTTCTTCCATCACCTGGGAGAACCTCATTCCTAACCCCAATTACCCACCAGCTATGTTTCCCCTTTTCAAGTTGAACAACCCGTTCTGGAATCCTAGCAGGACCTCTTCCACCACACCACCCACAGGTTCGGCTTCACAGCCAACTCCAGCAATGAATTCCCGTCCTGGCAGGATCCCCCCAGGAATGCAACCTCTGGACCCAGTCGACTAAGAGGAGTTCCTCACACCCCTTCCCCCAACACCACCTCTCTCAAAACTATTCCCCTGGATGAACCCCTTCCAGCACCACCAATCATCATGGACAGACCCCTGACCGCCCAAGAGGCCTACAACCTCAGCAGGTACCTTCTCAGCAGATACGAAGTGAGCATCCCATCCACCTATGTCAAACCTGCTCTCCTGGAGAGACCCCTCAGTCTTGATGGATTCCAAATCTGAGTCATCAGACCAGAGTGGGAGCTCCAGGGCCCCTTCGAGCAGTTTCTGGAGGACAAAGAAGATGATGAAGAAACGGTACACCCCACCTCCGAAGAGGAGCCCCATGTCAATGAGTGAGGGCCCATCCTCCCCATCATTTTACACTCCCCCAAGTGGCAAGCAGACACCCTCGAACCACAGCCCGCCACACCGCCCTGAACTCCCTCCCCTGACTCGGGAAGTGATGAATCCAACACACCCTGCCATGATGCCATCAATGATCCCCTCAATCCACAAAGTGCAGACCATGACTGGCCTGCCCTTGCCCAAGTGGATAGAGACATACTTGGCCCAGCCCAGTCAGAGGTTTGGGAGTATCAATGAGCTGACCTCAAAGCCCACACTGGCTGGTCACCACCCATCTGCCCAGACATAGATGAGTGGCTGGCCATCAACTGAGGAGACGATATTCTCTGAAGGGGAAGAGCCACTACCATTCGAGCCCAAATACATGCAAACAGCGACCGAAGACTATACCCACCCTCCGCTGGCCACCAAATCTATGGGATATGGGAAAGGACCGAGGAAGAGCAGCAAGAATTGGGAGTCGTCCTCCTCTTACTTGCATAATGATACAAGGTGGAATGTGCAGAACTCAGGGCTCAGGGGGCTCTGGAATAATTTTGACACTTTTAACTATGATACAGAAATGTTTGGCGGGGTCGAACAATATAGCCCCAATATATCCTCTTCCCAATATGGTCTCTACACATTAGACTATGGCCCACTCCCCAAACCGTTATCAGACTCCCCGCCCCCACGAATTCCCCAGCTGAGAAGCTGACTTCAACATCATGGCTATCCCCGGAAGGATACCAGCTGGCTACTGGCAGGAGTGGGATCCAACATTGATGTCAAAATCAAGGCGGACCAACCTGCCGACACCCAGCAGCCCACAGAAGGATCTGAAACCCAGCCACCCCCACCACCAACAATCAAGTCTCTCCAAGCTGACATTGAACACTGGAGACAAGCCAGCTTCAACATGTCGAACCAACTTGCCACCCTAGACAAAAGGATGATGAAGTTCAACCCACCATCATCCCCGCCATCCAGCACAGGAAGTGGGAGATGGTCCCTGCTCCGACCACCCTGAGTACCAGGCCGTCCTCCCCACCCACCACTTGTCGGGACTGCAGGGGTCTAAGAACCATTCCTTCAGGTAAAACCAATGATGCACGAAGTCCTGGATAAGTTCACTGGGGAGCATGCTGACATTGAACAATACATTGGGGACTGTGACTCTTACTTCGTCTCATTTGAAGTCTTCTTTCTCTACCCATCCATAAAGATCCAGTTCATGTCCTCTCAAAGGCCCCACTAAAGACTGGTGAGTCTACTGATGACCTGACCTGACTTCTATGATGCCATTGCCTAGCGAGTCTGATACCCAGACTGGAATGAGTACTGTAACCCCACCATCGAACAGCTCCATGAGAAGTGAATGAATGAGATACGAATGGGCAGTGAAAACACCAATGACTTCTTCCAGGCCATAGAAATACAGGCCAAGTTGGCAGGACTCTGACATGATGAAGGAGAATGAGGGAAAATTGTTAGACCCAAACTCCGGGTAAACCAAGCAAGAGTAAACCAAGGGCTGTTTCGTGTTCGAACAGTCACCCAAGGAGTCTCTGTACTGAATGGCTACTAAGAGCGTCGGACTAAGGTCTTAGTCTGAGGCTGAGTCAACTAGCTAAGTTCGGTGTGATTAAACTTTAGCTCGAAGCTGGGGAATATACAGCGAGAGCTACACTACTTATATACAAAAAGTCCTGTACTAATAATAGAGTTCTTTGTCCGTGGTTGTCATGCGGAATACAAGGAAGAACATGAGAAGGGCAAGCGTTGGTCGCAAGCCGTAGTTGTCCATAGTACAATTGCTGATGCGGTCTGTTATAGTCGTGGTTACGATGATAGATGCTTGAGATAAGATAAGATATAGATAAGCACCAGCCGATAAGATAAGATAAGTGAGAAAATTGTAACATTACCCCCTCGTTAAGGCAGGCATCTCGACTGCCCTAAGACTTGTCTCCGTTGGGGGGGTCCACTTCGCTGTCCTGCTTGTTAGCCCACCAATAATCTTTAATGAGCTCCTCCAGATGCCCGAGTTCGGGTTCTGGCCTCCATTCTTCGACCAGCCATTCATGTTCTTGGCCCCCTTTTTCCACCTGGGTGCTAGCGACCTTAATGAGGTAGTACCATGTGTTGTCCTTAGGTCCTACTTTGTCGTTGTCGTCCTCCTGCTGATAGCAGGCATCAATGATGATCGTATCGTTGCTTGGGTTGATTACAATGGCGTCGACTGCCATTCCCCCTTTCTTTTCCCAGTATTTGGCAATCGCTTCCTTTGCATTGCTGAGGTACTTTTCTGCGGTCCATTTGTTATCTTCTGGACCATAGCCTTTCCATTTGACAAGATAGTCAGTTACGGTCTTGGACCTTTCTCCCTTCTTGCCACATACTTTGCGGGTTTTGTCGTCGAGGATTTCTTCGACTTCGTATTCTTCTTTGCCCATGATGATATCGGGTGGAGGAGGCGGCGGTTGTTGCTGGTTCGGGAATGCCGGGGGTATGTATGGCGTGAGGAGGGTTTCATTGAAGACAGGGTAAATTCTCCATGCAGGCAGGAGTTTCAGTTTGTAGGCTGAAGCACCGCATTTTTCCAGAATTTGGAAAGGGCCGACTCGTTTGTCATCTAGTTTTTTCTTTGGTCTAGGGAGGTGAAGGTTCATTGTGTCGAGCCAGACCTTGTTTCCGGTCTGATACTCGATGGTGGCTTTCTTCTTTTTGTCATATTGTGTCTTCATTTGTTCGGCTGCTTTGATTAGAGCAGCTTCGGTTTCAGTGTGGATGCTTTTCATTTGGTCATGGAAGGTTTCCGATGCAGGAGTGCAGAGGGTGGCATGGGATCTGGAATCGGGGGCGACTCGGGGATGTCATCCATATAGGACTTGAAATGGGCTTTTGCCCGTGGCAGAGTGTATGTGATTGTTGTGCTGGAAAGCACAGATTGATAGCCATTCTGCCCAGTCATTTTGGTGATGATTAATGACGAGGCGGAGGTACTTTTCGATTTCTTGATTGACATGTTCGGTTTGGCCGTCAGTCTGGGGGTGGAAAGCAGTGGAGGCATTGCTTTTGATGTTAAGCATGCTGTAGAGGTCTTCAAGGAATTTGGAGACGAATTGAGGTCCTCGGTTGGAGATAATGGTGACAGGCATGCCATGTTTGGCGTATATCTCATCACAAAGAATCTTTGCCCATCCTTCTGATGAGAGTTCTATGTTGCAGGCAACGGGAATGATGTCTTTGGAGAAACGATCGACGATGATGAGGATTGCATCATGGCCATTGGATTCTGGGAGACCGGTGATCATATCGACTGAGATATGGGTCCAGGGCTTGGAGGGGACTTCGTTTGGATGGAGTGGCGCTCATTTGGCTTGAGTGCTGGATTTGGTGTGGGCGCAAGTTTCACAGGCTTGAATGTAAGTTTGGACATCCTTCCTGATCTTTGGCCACCAGTAGTCCCTTAGGATGAGTTCTCTGGTCTTTTCTACCCCAGGGTGTCCTGCGGTAATATGATCGTGGCAATGCGAGATGATCTCTCCTCGCACTGCATGGTCGCAGGGCATGTATATCCTTTCGTCGTAGTATAGAAGACCATCCTTCTCCTGGATGCCCTTTTCGTGGTTGAGCGACTTGGCAATCCCCTGATCCCATTTCTGATGGTCACGGGTCATGCTCTTGATGCGCTCATGGGATTCATTGGTAGTGGGCATGATCAGTGCCCAGAAATGCTCGGCTTTAAGGACGACGATTTCATTGTTATCATCGTGTCCTTGGTCATGGTCCACGCATCTTGACAAGAGGTCTGCTTTCTTGTTTGCTGTTCCCGGTTTGTGGTGGAGGGTGAAATGATATTCGGCAAGTTCAGTTACCCATCGTGCTTGTCTTCAATTGAGTTTCTGGGGTTTGTGGAAATACTGGAGGTTCTGGTGATCTGTCCAGATTTCTATATCGACAGCTGCCTCCATGAGGTAATGTCTCCACTCCTTGAGAGCAAGCATTATGGCAAGTAGTTCCTTGTCATAGATTTCGTAGTTGCGTTCTGTGGCCGTTAAGGCTTTGGACAGGAACGCGACTGGTCTCCACTTCCCTTCTTGCTCTTGGGATAGGACGGCGCCAATGGCGCCTTCGCTAGCGTCTGCCTCCACTCTGAACTTCCCAGTCTCGGTCGGGATTGCTAGCACAACGTCTTGGGCAAGGCGGGCTTTAAGCTTGTCAAAAGCCTCCTGTTGTGCAGTTCCCCAGGTCCATGCTTCATTCCCGGTAAGACATGTCATCGGGCATACTATTTCACTGTAGCCCTTGATAAAGTGTTGGTAGAAGTTGGTGAACCCTAAGAAAGACTGGAGTTCTTTCTTTTTGTTGGGGATGGGCCATTCGGTGATTCCTGCGATCTTGACTTGGTCCATACGGATGGAACCTTCACTAATTATTACCCTGAGGTACTCTGTTTCCAGTACCTCAAACTTGCATTTCTCGGCCTTCAGGAATAGCTTGTGTTTCCTAAGGAGTGCAAGAACTCTACAAGTGATCTGTCGATGCTCTTCTAGAGTCTTCGAAAAGATCAGGATGTCATCAAGGTATATGGTAACCTTGCCGGAGGCGATGAGGTCCTTGAAGATGTCGTTCATCATCCATTGGAACGTGGCGGGGGAGTTGGTAAGACCGAAGAACATGATGGTGGGTTCAAACAGGCCACGGTTCATTCTGAACGCAGCCTTCCACTCGTCGTCTTCCTTGATGTGAATATTATTGTACCCCCATCATACATCGAGCTTGGTGAAGTATTTGGCACTTCCTAGTTTGTCCATAAGCTCGGCGATGAGGGGCAAAGGGTAACGATTCTTGATGGTCATTTCGTTAAGCTTGCGATAGTCCTGAACAGGGCATAACTTCCCATCCTTCTTCTTGACGAAGAAGAAGGGGGATGCCATGGGTGACTTGGATGGTCGGATTCTGCCAGTGGCGAGGTTTTTGTCGAGAAACTTGTCTAACTTGTCTTGTTCAGTGCGGTTTAAGGGGTATACCTTGCAATCAAGAGTGTTTTTGGCATTGGGGACAAGTTCGATTGCATGGTCCCAGGGCTTGCGCATAGGGAGTTCGTCGAAGTTTTCCTTTTCGAAGAGGTCCGCAAAGTCACGGTATGCGGCTGGGACCATCTCTTCAAAGGTTTTCTTCTCCTTTCCCTCGTTGGCTTTGGCGGCGAGTTCATTTGCCTTATGGACTGCACGGATTTCAATGGCTTCCTCGAAGTTGACAGCGAGAATGCGGTCGCCTTCTTCAAGCTCTTCGTCCCATGGGTCATCAGGATCTGAGTCCGGTAGGGGGAAGGGGTTCTGGGCACATTGGCACCTGGCAAAGGTGATCTTGCCGGTGCTCCAGTCAATAAGCGGGTTGTGGCGGATGAGCCAGTCATGACCAAGGAAAATCTCTTTGGAACCAAGGTTGACGATGGCGAGGTCGATCCTTTCGCTATGGTCACCAATGGTGAGCCTTAGTTCTGTGAATTCAGTGATTTCCCCAGCCTTGTTGCAGGAACCGTCTGCGTTATAGATTGGGATGGGACTAGCAGTCTTGTAGACAGGGATGTTATGGGTTTTGACAAACTTGCTGTGAATTGAGCTGCCTGTGCATCCGCTGTCCAGGAGGGCAGTTGTGTCAATGGTTTGGTTATCGGCGGTTTTGACTTTAAGCGGGATTTTAAGATCTCGCTTGGAGGTGGTTTGGGAACAAATTAGGTAGCGTTTAGGCTTCCTTAGTTCATCCAGCCATTCCAGCGCATTAGCCCATTGTGCACGGCGGAGCCCTTCCAAGAGATTATCAACTACCTCTTCGGCCCTGGTCCTGTATATCCAGTTAAGGAGCACTGACCTGGCGGCAGATTCATCTTTGGCCTCTCGGATGGCCCTCCACGTCCACTCAGTTTCAAAGGGTTTCATCCATCCTGGTGGGACCTTCTCAGCCTTCGGCTGGGTCTCCTCTGGTGGTGGGGATGAACAAACTTTTGCTTGTTTGGCTTGGTGGAGTTGAAAGGCGGTGTCGTCTTCTTCGTCTGGGACTTTGATCATGGTTACCTTGTGGGGGCTCTCTGCCCCATGCCCCAGAGAGTCGGACTCTGTGGACTTGGCCCTTGGCGGGCGCTTGAGATCTGCCACATTGGTCCTTGCGGGGAGTGTCTTGTCCTTCAGAGAAGGCACTGAATCTTTCAGCTTCAGAGGCCCGAGGGCATCCTGCCTACTTGATTCTGACCCGAGTCCTAGTACTCGTATTGAGGGCTCCAGCGCTACCTGGCATGTCCCCTCCCCCACAGTGGGCTCGGATGTCGTTTCTTTCTTAGGTTCTTGTTTATCTGGACTTGGAACGGTTAAGGTGGGTATATTCGAATGCGCGTATTTCGTATCAACATATGGCGTAACTACAGAAGTATCATAAGTCCGACCAGCAATATTGTTCCTCATACCAGATAAGTCCTTCGCCAAGCAAGTAGAACCTTTTACTTCTCGGCACCGTCTTTTACCTCCTCGATCTTTGATTCTGTGGTGGGTTCCGTCGTTACGGCCCAATTTTCTTCCTTTTTCTTGTTCCAGCTTTGCAACAGGCAATTCTTGCTAATATGACCTTTCTGCTTGCATCTGAAACACTTCCCCTCAGACCTGAGCGCATCTATGTCCATAGCCTGTCCCCGACCGCTGTAGGTGGTGCCAGTACCAGTCTTCTTGTCCGACGAGGAACTTGTCGCACCACTACTAGCTTTAGGGGCGTTCGTGGTGGGGTTGTTGTTCTTGGGGACGAAGGGACCAGGACAACCGAGACTGTCTTCAATGGCCTTTCATTGGTGGGCCTCATTCATGACAGTGACTTGGGCTTTCCACTCATCATAGGTTTCAGGCATGCTGACTCCAATATCATAGATGATTTTGGTGTAGGAGTCAGGGATGCCCTTTTTGACGGCGGTGACCATGTGGCCATGGGCACTGGTGTCGCCTTGGAGTCCTGCTTTCTTGGCCTCCTTTTCAACGGCCTGGAAGTAGTCGTCAGCAAGGCCTTTGCCAAGACGGAGGTCGTACATCTTCTGCTGATGGATTTCTTCTACTGCGTGATCGCGGAACTTGTCGTGGATCATTTGACAGAAGTCGTCCCAGCTGGGAAGACGAAACTTGTTGCGGGAGCGGCTTCGTCGTTCCGCGAGGATCATGATCCACCACTCTTCTACCTTTCTGGTGAAGTAGGAGGCGGCAAAGCCAACTCGGAAGGGGCTGGCATACATGTATGGGTTGTGCATTTGGAAGTACATCTCACAATGGGTGAGGAAGTGGTCGATATCGTCGGCCTCGCCTTTGAAGATGGCAGGCTTTCACATCAGATCTGGCTTACACCTCATCCAAGGCACATTTTCAGCCATTTGGCTGACAGGATTGGGGAGTGGGTCGTCAGGGTTATGGTACTTTTCTGGCCCTCGAGGGAGCGACCAGCTGTCGGGGTCTCGGGCGAGGGGACTAGTGTGTCGTCCTGGAGACGGGGAGCCCTTGATGGCTCCGTTGTAGCCAGTCCAGGTTGGGACAATGGGCGGCTGATTGCCGCTGGCGTTCGAGGTTTCTGCGTCTTCTGGGCCGGCTCTGGCAAGCATTCGGCTTTTGCCTTTCCGGCTTCTCGGCACATGGGATTGGGGTGGCAGGGATAAGGGGAGCGGCTTTGGCGGGTTTCGGGGGTGGTAGTCTTCAGGCTCTGCGTAGGGACAATCAGGGTGCTTTATATTAAACTCATACACGGCCTGCTCTGTTGCACAGTATTCAATAATATCCTCCCGCTCCGGATCCGCTGGCTTCAGGCTGTTCATCAATCTCCCCATCTTTGAGGAAAGGAAGGTCGGGTCCTCCGTAAGGACCGATAAGTGACCTATGAAGATCTGCGTGTATTCACGTTCCCACGGATCGCGGATCTGCTGGACCTCAAGAGATAGCGCGCTGACTGATGGCACTATGCTGTTCATGGGTGATATCCCAGGCGCCTTCTCTGATGTGCTCCTGTCATCGGGACTCAAATTGTGAACTGAAGCGGTTACCGTAGATAAGCCGCTCGTCCTGATCGAGGGGGGGAGGGGTGTAGTTCGCGCCGAGCTGTGTATCGACCCACTGGCCCCTCTGCCAGTGTTCTCTCCACCTCCTCTGCTCGTCCTCCGCGTACCAGTCTTCGTCCTCGTGGCTGATATTCCAGAGGCGGTTCCAATGGAGGCACCTTTGGTGGTCTTTGTCATCCTCTCCCGGTAGGCATGTGCTAGTAGCTTGGCAGGCGTCGTGCTTGACTCGCTGCTGGTACTGCCACTGGTTGTACTGCTGCTGATTGTGGATACCGAGGTTATGGAGGCGCTGGATGGTAATGGCTCGCTCGTGCGGCCAAAGAGGTTCGAGGTGCCATGGACAGGGAGTGGGGCCGGTTTGGACGTCGACCTGGACGCCCCGGAGTCGGAGGAGCTTGTCTTCGGCGAGCCTCTCTCTCTCTCTACTTGCCTCTGCCCAGATGTTGGTGTCGGGGTGGAGGATGATTGGCTGTGCTTGGTCGAGGATGGCGACAGGGATGGTAGGGGAATCAGGCCTCGTCTGGCGGTTACGGATGTAGGCCTCGAACTCGGACTGAGTGGGGCTCTGAGGGACATAGGGCTCACTTTCGCTGTCCGAGGAGGGGTCGTTGGGGAGTTCAGTGCCACTCGAGGCTGCGACCTCGTATAGATTGAGGGAGTCTCGGGTTCGAGCCATTCCTCCAGTAGGGAGTGGTGTGGTAGAGGTGGTGTCAGCGGTAGAGGAGGCAGCGAGTACGGTAGGGACAGGGATGTCGAGGGTGCCAGTGACGGGGGAGTTGTGAACAAGGACGCTGTGTCCTTGCTCGCCAATGTTGATTTCGACTTCTTGGACCCGAGCTTCCGTAGGAGCTTGCCGACTTTCGGTATGCTGTACAGACGTGAGCGATGAGGGGAAGGACGTGATGGATCTGTCGGGCTGGGTGGTGCCATATCGCTGGAGACCGTAGGGGGAAGGATAGAATGGGACAGCTGGGAGACGGGGGGCACGGAAAGTGCGGTTCGTCCAACGCTGAAGACGGTTACGTTGGGTGTTGTACTAGAAAACGATCGGCCACCTGGACCGATAGAGAAGGTATGAAAGGGCGGGGATCCCGACAAAGAGTGTCAGGAAGAAGGCGGAGATGATTCCGGTACTGGTGAATGATGCGGGCATTCGGTTTCAAAAAGCAATGGTGGCTGCTTAGAGAAAGGGAATAGAAAGCTTCGAGCTAATTGTTAGACCCAAACTCCAGGTAAACCAAACAAGAGTAAACCAAGGGCTGTTTCGTGTTCGAACAGTCACCCAAGGAGTCTCTGTACTGAATGGCTACTAAGAGCGTCGGACTAAGGTCTTAGTCTGAGGCTGAGTCGACTAGCTAAGTTCGGTGTGATTAAACTTTAGCTCGAAGCTGGGGAATATACAGCAAGAGCTACACTACTTATATACAAAAAGTCCTGTGCTATGAATAGAGTCTTTGTCCGTGGTTGTCGTGCAGAATACAAGGAAGAACATGAGAAGGGTGAGTGTTGGTCGCAAGCCATAGTTGTCCGTAGTACAATTGCTGATGCGGTCTGTTATAGTCATGGTTACGATGATAGGTGCTTGAGATAAGATAAGATATAGATAAGTGCCGGCCGATAAGATAAGATAAGTGAGAAAATCGTAACAAAAATGGTCCAGGCCATTAGATGGGGAATCCCACAGAGCTATGCCAAGACCATTGCCAACTAGGGTGTCTGCACACTGGACACCTATCCAGAGTGGAAGGAGTGCATCTGTCAGCTCTACATAGATTGCACTAAGCAATCGATCTTTGAGCAGACTCTCGGACACCCTGACAACCGCTGCAATAACCAACAACAAGGCAATAAGCCCAGAGCGTTGAACAATAACCCAAGCCCCAGCAAACCTGCTGAGGCCACAGGTTCAACACCAGCCAAGCAGTCAGGACAGGTCAAGACCACCAGCAGAGATGCCAGGTCTGAGAGATGGACCACGTATGGAGGACAGGGGCAGGCCATGGACATAGATGTCCTATGAAGGGAAGGGAGATGTTACCGCTGCAAGAAGAAGGGGCACATGTCGAAAGACTGCTCAAAGAGAAAAGATTTCAAGGACATTTGTTCACTAGTAGTAGTCGAGCAGGAGCAGAAGACCAAGTCAAAGGTGGAGGAGGTAAAAGATTAGGTCATCAAGGGCTCAATTCCCCTTCAACAACCTCCTCCTCAAGTACTGGTGCACTTTCTTGTCCTCCTGGTGGGGCTTATAATATCTCTGTAGTTACATCACCTGTTTTATCTACCACGCATTCAAATATACCCACTTCCACCACTTTTAACATCTCCAGCATGACCAGCAAACCAGTACCAAAAGAATCGAACTGCTATGCCGTTCTAGCAAAATTGAACAACATGGACTCAAGCACTGAAGAGGGTGACTCTTCTGATGCCGAACAGAGAAAAGACTCCTCAGAGTTGGCAGAGAGCCTCCCATCGAACCTGCCAGAACCCCTAATACAGGAACTGCCTGAATGTGAACCCCTCAGGGGGAACACCTCTACAGGACTGGCTAAGCAGAGTGTGAATACCCTAATGGGGAAAAGCTCTGGGAAGCCGCCTCATGAAGCTGCAGGGATCATGGGTAAGTATCTCTGGAAGATGCAAGTAGGAGCAGAACAGAAACAAATGAAACCCCGAGTCAGAAGTGGTGAGGCAGCAGAGCACAGCCCTGCTTGACTGCTGGTGTTAGATGGTAATGACAGTCATGGTTCATGCAACAAGAATGCGATGCTCATGGACCAGTCTCCTGTCCCTCAAAGGGACAGCCCTGATGTTCAGACCGGAAGCAGGTATCCTCCTGTCGCTCTTCAGCCCAACCCTGATGAAGACGCATGACTGGCCAAGGACACCAAGAAAGCCGCAGGACCTGGATCTGCTAGCACCCAGGCAGTAAAAAGGGGGCAAGCCATTATCATGGTAGAAGTCTCTGACAAAGAAGACGACATAGCCTACCAACAATGGTGGGCAAAACAGCAAAAAGAGTGTGCCACCCAGGAAAAGTCCGATGCCAAGTACTACCCCATCAGAGAATCCCCCCTTCCATACCAGACACCCCCGACTCCTCCACCCGACCGCTGGCTCAAACCCTTTGGCATGGAGTGGACCCTCCATGCCATTTGTGAAGCCCACACAGACAGTGAAGCCAAGGCTGCTCTCCACTGTTGGGTACACCAGGACCACGTTGGCAAGATTGTTGGCGACCTGATCAATGGACTGAAACAGAAAGGTAAACCCACCTTAGAAATGCTGTATGAGCTCGAACAACCCATCTACTACATACGAGGCACCAAGTCCACCAGGTGAGACTTCATGCTTGACGTCCAACTCAAAACAGCCACAAATATCCAAACCCTTTCTGCCCATGCCCTCCTCGACAGTGGCTGCATGGGTAGCTCCATAAACTGATTGTATGTTCAGAACCACCAGATGGACACCAAAAAAGCCACCGCCCCCATTCCCATCTACAATGCTGATGGAACTCATAACAAGGTGGGCAACATCACTGAATTTGTGGAACTCCATCTCACTATTGGAGGACACAGCGAGCATATCGACTTAGCAGTCATCGACCTCGGCTCGAGGGATCTCTACCTCGGCCACGACTGGCTCAAATACCACAACCCAGTTATCAACTGGAAAATGGGCACAATCATTTTCAGTTGATGCCAGTGCACCAAGAACCTGTTCCCACTCCCCGATGCAGACCCTGATGACCAGTGGGATGAAGAACTTGAGGAAGGAGAAACCATCCTCACTGTCAACATGCAAGAAGAGCTCGTCATTCACGTGGTACACCACACAAACGATCTAGCAGCCCAAGCCAATATGGACAAGCTGAAGAAGACATTTGAAGAAATGGTACCCGAGCATTACCGCTTGTACCGCGACCTGTTTTCAAAAGAAAACTTCAATGACCTCCCCAAACAGAAACAATGGGACCATGCCATTGAGCTCATTCCCAATGCCAAATCCATGCTTAACTGCAAGGTCTATCCCTTGAACTGAAACAAACAAGAACAGCTTGACAAGTTCCTCAATGAGAACCTGGAATCAGGGCAGATTTGCCTGTCCAAGTCCCCCTTCGCATTGCCCTTCTTCTTTGTCAAAAAGAAGGATGGCTTGCTTCATCCTGTACAAGATTACCGAAAGCTGAACGAAATGATGATCAAGAATCATTACCCACTTCCCCTCATTTCAGAACTCATCGACAAGCTCCAAGGTGCAAAGTACTTTACTAAGCTCGACATTCATTGGGGATACAACAACGTCCAAATCAAAGAAGGAGACAAAGAGAAGGCTGCTTTCAGAACGAACTGTGGGCTCTTTGAACCCACCATAATGTTCTTCGGTCTCACCAACTCCCCTGCCACCTTCCAGTGGATGATGAACGACATATTCAAAGACCTGATCACCGAAGGCAAGGTTACCATTTACCTTGACAACATCCTCATTTTCCAAGGACCTTGATGAACACCGCCAAATTGTACAACACATACTTCAATGCCTGTGAGAGAACAAACTGTTCCTCAAGACAGAGAAATGCGAATTTGAAGTATTAGAGACTGAGTACTTGGGAGTTATCATCAGCCAAAACTTGGTACGAATGGACCAGGTCAAGGTTGCTGGGATCACCAAATGGCCAACACCCACCAAAAAGAAAGAGTTGCAGTCTTTCCTTGGATTTACCAACTTCTATCGAAAGTTCATCTGCGATTATTCAAAAATTGTCTGACTGCTCACCCAGCTCACCGGCAATGCAGAGTGGACCTGGGGAACCGCCCAGAACCAGGCATTCCAACAGCTAAAAAGGCAGATGGCTGAGGATGTTGTCCTCACCATCCCAACAGAGAAAGACCACTTCAAGGTGGAAGCTGACTCAAGTGATGGAGCCATTGGCGCTGTCCTCAGTCAGCAGCAAGAAGGGAAATGGCAACCAGTAGTGTTTATGTCCAAAGCCCTTACTGTAACGGAACAAAATTACGAGATCTACAACAAGGAATTGCTCGCTATCATGCTCGCATTGTCCGAATGGCGACACTATCTCATGGGAGCCACCAAGGACATTGAAATCTGGACAGATCATCAGAACCTTCAGTATTTCCAAAAACCTCAGAAGCTAAACTGATGCCAAGCACACTGGGTCACCGAGTTGGCAGAGTACCACTTCGCTCTCCACCATCAATCTGGTGTTGCCAACAAAAAGGCTGACCTCCTTTCCTGACAAGATGACCACAACCAAGGGAAGGGCAACAATGATGACATTGTCATCCTCCAGCCAGAACATTTCCATGCCCTCATCATGCCAACCACCACTGAGGTACACACGAAGGTCCAGAGGGCCCTCTGATGCAAGGGAGATTGGGACCAAGGAATTGCAAACTCTCTCAACCATGAACGTGGCATTACAGAAAAGGACGGACTTCTATTCTATGATGGGCAGGTCTATGTTTTGAAAGATCACACCCTCTGAGGAGAAATCATTGCCCAAAACCACGACCATATTACAGCTGGACACCCGGGTATTGAGAAGACAAAGGAGCTTGTTCAATGAGAATACTGGTGGCTGAAACTCAAGAAGGACGTGGAACTGTATGTCAAGGGCTGTGAAGCTTGCCAACAAGCAAAGGCGAGCACACAAGCAAAAGCTGCTCCCCTTCACCTGAACACAATCCCGTCCAAACCATGGACCCACATATCAGTCGACATGATCACCAGATTACCCGAATCTAAGGCCTACGATGCCCTCCTTGTCATCGTCAACCAATTCTCCAAAGCCATCCTCCCAGTCCCTTGCAATATAGAACTCTCTGCTGAAGGATGGGCTAAGATACTCAGAGACCACATCTACGCAAAGCACGGCATGCCCACTGTTGTAATCTCCGATTGGGGTCCCCAATTTGTTTCAACATTTATGAAAGACCTGTACCAAATGCTCGACATCACTCCCAATGCATCCACCGCCTTCCATCCTCAGACAGATGGGCAAACCAAATGAGTCAACCAAGAGCTCAAAGGCTACTTTTGCCTCTTCGTTTCCTATCAACAAGATGACTGGAGCGACTGGCTGCCGATGGCAGAATTCGCCCACAACAATTGAATACACTCTGCCACTAGAAAGAGCCTGTTCATGACCCTCTATGGCCGCAACCCATGACTCGTACCCGACTCCATTTGAACCTCACCATTCCTAAACCCAGCCACCGGGACCTTCACTACTACCATGGCAGAAGTACACAAACAAACACAGATGGCTCTACAAAAAGCAGCAGAGCAAATGAAGGTCCAATACGACAAAAAGAAGTGCTCTGCAACCAAGCATAAGGTCGGAGATCAGGTTTGGCTCAATGCCACAAACCTTCATTTACCACGACCCAAGAAGAAGCTCAACAACAAACAAGTTGGACCTTTTGTGATCCTCGAAAAGGCTGGAGCATCAGTGTACAAGCTGAAGCTTCCACCTCACTGGAAGATACACCCATGTTTCAACAAAAAGCTTTTGTCCCCATACACCCCACCTTCCTTCCCGAACCAACAAACACCACCGCTGCCTCCACCTGACCTCATCAATGATGAAGAGCAATATGAAGTGGAGGAGGTGCTTGATTCCCAACCCCACCGAATCAGAGGAAAGAAGGGGCAAAAAGCACAGGATGCCATGGACTACTTCGTCAAATGGAAGGGCTGGACCCGAGAGTATAACTCATGGGTATGAGATATGGAGATGGAGAATGCTCAGGAAGCAATCCAAGACTATGAAGACAAGATCCAACAAGCAGGACAAGTCGACATAGCTAAAATTGTAACCAATGACCCCACTAAAGCCATCACCATGGTCCTCAACCACGAGTATCGCGACAGTATTGTATATTATAAGGCCCAATGACAGGATGGACTCCAAAAGTGGGTCAAAAACCCGGACAATGACCTATGGAAGGACCTTATAGAAGAATATTGGAATAATGAACTCTCCCGACAACTCGACACCCCCAAGGATGAACCATGACAATTGGGACGATTGTCTTAACGAGGGGGTAATGTTATGATTTTTCTGCTTATCTTATCTTATCAAGCACTTATTGCTATCTCATCTTATCTCAAGCGCTTGCTCACAGTTACCATGACTATAACAGACATTCTCAATGATTGTACTATGGCTTGCAACTGTCGCCTGCCTACCTCATTGTTCTCTATTGTTCTCCGAACGACAACCATGGTTATTGTTCTATTCTTAGTACTCTAGTTTTCCTATATAAGTAGTGTAGCTCTCACTGTATATCCCCAGCTTCAAGCTAAAGTTTATCTATACCAACCTTTACTCTCACCACAGAACTCGACTAAGACATTAGTCCTTCTTCACTGAGCTATAGACAACAAAGTCATTCTTCTGGTGATTGTCCAAACGCAAGACAGCCGAAGTCTAGACCTGTCTATAGTCACATGAAGTTCAGGTCTAACAGGAGGGGCTGGAGATCCCCTTCGACTCTGGGATTGTCCCATCCCTCCACTGTTGGCGGATTGCTGAGTCAAGCCAACAGTGGTGGGCATGTTGCCAGTAGGTTGAGTAGAGGCATTGGACCCAGTAGACATCACCAGTTGGTTATCACAAATTGAGTCGAATAGGCGATGGATAAATGAAGTTTATTAAGTGTGCGAATATGATACGATACGATAACTCTAGTGAGTCCAAGGGAAACTAAGTGAGCTAAAATGGTACATAAATCAAAGAGAAAGAAAAGGTGTACCTGGTGGTTCAAAGAGAGCAGTGGGGCTCTCATGTTGAGACCACCAGATACATATAGTCCATATGAAAACAGAGACACAGTGAAGGAAACTGCAAGGCTGTCAATCGTGTGTTCTAATGATCGAGGCTCACACTCATGGATGAGGTGGCTGAGACTCCTGTGAGAGGCTTCTGTGGGAAGGCTGAAACTGCATATACCTGGATATGGAACTACATGCACTGGGCAGCCGATGCCTGTATGAGGTGTGAGGAAGGGTCAAAAAAACCATGAGTAGACTCTTACCAATTAGACTTGTGTAAACTTCCTTTTTAAACCTGATTAAATTATTTTGGGCTTTTGCTGGACCCTCCCTCCCTGTCACATGATCATTATGACATTATATATACCATATCGGGTATGCCAGAGCTGCCAGAATTGGATGTAGCTGACAATTTGGCAATATCAGACTTCAATGCCAGTTTCGCACTCATATGGGCTTATACATTGATGAAGGCCTCTATAGTGATCAGATATTATTCTGTCTAAAGTAATCTGAGAATCAATCACACTACATGCCTAAAAATCAGCTCCAGGCTAGCTCCAATCTAGCTAAGTGTAATATTAGTTGGTTATCACTGTTCTGAGGCTAAGTTGCTTGAGACAATGAAGGATTGAATAAAGTAAACATGTACAGGCCATTTTATGTCAACTTTTACAGGAAAACATTGAAATTTAGAGGGGTCATCTAAATTTTTTCATGACTAGCATTTGACCCTCCCTCCCTACCCGGTGTTCCAGGCTGACATTCTGGCACCCTCTTGTGTTAATTATCCAACCAACAGCATTCTTGTCAATGGCTACAACTGGTCAGTGTCTCTGTAATTCCCATCAAACTATTGCAGTCATCATGGTGGGGGTTCAAACTGACTCTGCTAGTGAGCAGTTGATCCTATCTTTTTGAATCTATTCAATTGATGGAAACTTAGGGTTAGCAGAACCAACACTCCTTTCTCTTTGGTTGCATATTAATCTCTCATTGCTATCAGTCTCTGTTGCCCTGATCAACTATACAAGGTAGAAATATTTCCCTATGAGGCCATTAGAGCCTCAGTTTGATTTTGGATTGAAATTCTTGACTTTGTATAAGACAAGGACCTACAGAAGAAGCATAGTCATTATCAGCTATGGCAGTCCAGGCAGCCTCTCTTCCTCCAGATCTCACTAGTGATAACATTCATCATATTTTTGAAAATCTAAATGTAAATCTTAACACTGCAATACTACAAGCATTGTTGCATGGTAAGCTCCATAGTCTTTAGGCAAATTCCTTGATATCTGAGCTACTATAGGACTTTACACTGGTGTCCTAGATGTCACACTTTGGACTATCTGTATGTTTTGTCTTTTTGACTTGAAAACTGTGCTTACTACCTCTGGACAATGTGGATATAGTTATGAGCTCTACCAAAAACAACTCCATTGGAAGACATGCTATGGTTTTTGCCATCTTTGCACTCTACATTCTTGCCACTATTTGGCAAGGCACCAATTGGGCATTTGTACATCATGCATTCATTAATAAAGGGCAGAACTACTTCACAGTGTTCACAGCATTGGATGACTCCAGAGTTCAACCAACCTTGATAACTGGTATTGTTTCTTGTATCAGCTCATTTATTGCTGACTCCTCACTGGTTGGTTATTAAAAAATTCTTCTTTCTATAAGATTGCTGACCATACCACTTCAATTAATTAATGCTTATCAGATTTGGCGGTGTTGGGTTATATGGGGTTATCAATGGATCATTATTATCATCCCAGTACTCTGTACTATTCTAGGTGCAGGTAATTAAATTTGAATTTAGCTATTATCAAATGTAAATGTTAATCTTTTTGCAGTGTTCAAGGGCATTCAGATATATCATGGTTGCTTTGATACCACTAATAATATTCAAGATTCTACTTTTGATGACAATTTGGCTGCATGGATAATGTCCTATCTTGCATTAACACTTGCCACAACATTATGGTGCACCATCCTCATATTGTATTGCATTATAAGTGTTGCAAGGTCTAGTCATGGAGCAGGAATATACTCATATCAAAGGGTCATTGAAGCACTGATTGAATCAGCAGCTCTATGCTCTGTTATATTGGTCATTGACATAGTATTTGTGGCTTGTAACATACTAAGTGGGAACTACATTGGTACTCTTGGTGGTACTATAAGGGTTTGCCTACTTCAATATTAATTGAATATTCTAATTAATATATATTTGTCTTAGGGAATTGCACCAACACTTCTGGTTGGACGTGTTGCAGCAGGACATGCAAGACCAGATGATGCTTGGCAGGAGAGTAGTTCTTCTATAGTATCCTCTCTCAATTTTGAGACTGGTACTGTTTCAACACAGGATGGGGATGCTTCACAGAGTGATGAACTGGTTGAGACAGATAACTTAGATCCACACCCAGAAAGAGACTCTGTACTTATTGAAGAAGAGGCCCAAGAGGCAAGAACCTTGGACATTGTCTAAAGTATCTGCAGCATATAGAGAATTAACTTGTCAGTCAAGCCTGCTACTGCTCCTTTATATATTTAGTGTATAGATGTGATAGATTAATTTTAAATAGTCTCTATTTAAAAATTTACAACTGCATTATTAATTACTGGAGCCTGCATATAGTTCTTTGAAGAGCAAGACCAAAAGTGGACTCCAAAGCCCAACATACTATTAAGTATATAGTATGTACAGTGTTAAATCATCAATGTGCATTTAAATGCTTAAGCAATTAAAAAGGGCCTCACTGGGAATTGAACCCAGGACCTCCTCGAATTTCAACCCAAACGAGGAATCATGCGACTAGACCATAAGGCCACAATTACAAGATCTTGACGTACGGGGTAGAATCTGGCAACGCACCTATTTCCATGTCTTTCTTTCTAATCCAGCACTTCACTTGCATGAAGCCATTCACTGGATTCGTCCCTTCTATTTGAACTACTGCCGCGGCACGGTCTTCGTTGCACCGTCTCTCAAAAATGAACCACTATCGTCAGCGGTATCTTCTCCGACATTTATGCACATGTCGACGACTTCTCCACCAAAATAGCCGCTATATATCAACGAAAAGGAACGAAACGCTGCGAGACACGCCGTCGACATTTTCCAGCCCTCCAAAATCTCAGCCTTTGTCGGGTGATATAAACTTGGAACACGAGAAAAGTTGGCTGACACGAAAAGTCGAGTCCTCGCCGACGGCGCGCTGGTGGTTCATGAAATTTGTCAATCTACTGGGGTACGGGTCTCCGAAGCAGTTGGCAGGAAGAAGGACGTTTCCGTTGTATGCGAAGCTGTGTGCAGCTGCCCCAGATGCCGAGATGACATTCTGGCATCAAGGTATGTCTCACAGGTTTTTTTTTTTCCCGTGCAAAGGTATTAACTTTTCCTAGATTGCGATTTGCCGCCAACGTTCCAGTCGTGGTTCACTGTTGCCAACCTCCATACTTGGATGCTTGCTGTCCGTTTCCGTGCCCTTCCGTCTCCGCACGGAAAGGAATACGTGCAGGGTCTCGTGGACCACTTTTTCCTTGACATTGAAGACCGAATTCGTGCCGTGCTCCAACCCCCTTCAAAGCCCACAGAACCCTACACTTTTGAGTCATCTTTCTATACGAACCCTAATGCGCCTACCATGGGACCCGACGGCAAGCCCATACGGCGCGGCGCTGCACCGGAGCGATTGGTATCGCGGCAAATGAAGATCTTCAAGGAGCAATGGGCAGGGATGTGGATGTCTCTCGACTACGCCATGGTGAAGGGCGACATGGAGTTGGCGGCTGCTGTATGGCGGAACCTACTCGGCGCTCGTGGAGCAGCAGGCATCGCATATCCCGATCCCAATGATCCCAATGCCCCTGCTTCGTACCGTCGTACCGTCAACCTCGTCGGAGGCTTGGTGGAGAACATTGAGAAAATCGACTTCGAGAAGGAAGCGCATCGGGATGATGGGTCTGGCGTCCACGATTATGCGCCCTCCGAGGCGGACAAATACGTCAAGTACCCTGATCTTATGCTCGACGTGGTGACGTATCTTCGCAGGGAGCTGGTTCGACTGGAGAATATCAGCGACGAGGAGATCATGCATGGCGATGTTGCCGGACTAGGGTTTGGTCGAATTGTCGAGTCCACAGTCGACACGTCTGAATCCAGTGACGCGACGAAGTCAAGTGGTGTACCCCCCACTGGTGGCGCGTCGAAGTTTAGTGACGCCGTCAAGTCCAGCGACGTTCTCAAGACAACCCCCTCCAAGTCCAGCAAACCCTCCACAAGCGAGGCTGCTAAGCTCACTGCCACGTCCAAGACGAGCCCGCTTGGAAAGACCAAGAACGGCAGCTCGCCAAAGCCCAGCGCCTTGAAGGTAGACGCCGCATCCAAAACAAGCGACGTGAAAAGCTTGCCTTCCAGGTCAAAAGCAACAAAACCCATTACACCTTTAAAGAAGTGACCGTACTTAGCTCTCTACTAAACGTTGTATCATTATTATTCCTCGTTGGCGTTGATCATCTGATAGAGGTAATAAATATCGACTTCAGAGATCAATTTCAGTAGCGCTTCCTCGACGCACGGCTAAGAGATATGGCTAACAACCGCTCCAAGGTAGTCTTGATTTCATTTACAACATCTAACCGATGCGACTCTTCCCAGCTTGCTACCGACTCAAAGTCGACCGCGTATGGGACAGCCATTCTAGAAAAACGCCATGAATTTTGACCAGGTCGCTTCCAACTCCTACCTAGGCTTCAATATTCTGTTTCTGTCCATGACCCGTGCCCAGTATTCAGTGTTTTCGGATACGTGCCACCGAGATTTACAAGGATACACACCCCGAGTCCATAGTCACGGCTCATGAACAGTGTCATCGAACACAAACAGGATCTATTACAGTATTGCAAAAATGGCTGTCAGAAAGCGAAACCAGCGTTGACGATGTTAGCTGGCAAGCCTGAGTGCGTCACGGCGCGAAAAGATTATATTGGCATCGAGAACTATTACTATTTCGTCGGCTTGATGGTCTAGTAGTATGATTCTTTGTTAGGGTAGGATGCTTGCAGATAACCTACATTTCGAGGAGGTCCTGGGTTCAATTCCCAGTCAAGCCCTTCAATGGGACTCGCAGGACAATACATTTTTTGAGAGGCAATCACGACTCGTTACTGCCGGGTGCCCACTGCCTACTCAGCACTGCCGACAGCTGCGACATTGTGGATCTGGAGTCTGTACTCTGGACTATAACTCTAGAGTCTAAAGTCTATAGGTTTGCGATTCAAATGTTCATGACAGAGGCCGAATATTACCCTGAAACTTTGATGATCTCAGGACAGATTCATCATCCATCCCACGATGAAGTCTCTCTACACCTTACCCCGTTTTATACAAGGCGCGTTCAAACATAGGTGTGCCCCTTTCCAGGCTCCAGCCTCTACTTCATGATTTTTACTACGTACCAAATCTGTCCATGTTCATCTTTACCGGTGATCACTGCTTCTCCCTATTCAAGACAACACCTCCGAAAAATGCTCACTTAGACGTCTGTGTCCTTCAAGATCTCCTCGAACCTACTCCTCAGCCTCTGCACCTCTCTCTCTCACATCCTCCGTGCTCGACCCAAAATCTACCAGAAACCCCTTGCATTCCCGAATAAACTGCCCGAGATCCTTTGCCACCATCAGGGATCCCTCCAGTTCGTTCGATCCCCGGACTTTAGTGAGAAACGCCGCTGTAAGCGTTGATATACCCCCTAGTAAGTAGTAAGAAATAAGATTCTGGGGAATAGGGAGATGTAACTTTACCGAGGACAGGGAGGACAATCGTGATCTAAAGAGCCTTCGGTCATCGTATACAGGCGTAGAAGACTGATCTCCCACCTCGCGTCCTGTAACAAGCGCCGAGATGGCAGTCGTTAGAGCCCCAGCAAGGAGCTGTATCCCTATCCTCGACATTTCGTCTCATGGTATTTCTCAAGAGGTACAAAGGCTTACCGATAGCGATATTCATGGTGTACCCTTTCATCACGGCGCTCCGCATTTTTTCCTCTCCACTTCTGCCGCTATAATCGTAGGTAGCATTCGCTCCTCTACGCTTTTGACATGGATCTGTCTAGAGTGAGTAGATTGGATCGGCATCTGAGGAAGCGGTCTACCTTAGACTCGTAAGGAACAATGTAGTCGAGCACTGTATCTCAATCAAGCTAAATGAGCCTGTGTGAAAGAGAAAGTTGAGGAAATGACATTCAGGCGTAATCTGACAATGATACGGGTAACCAATTGTCCGTATCGGAAGCACAAAAGAGCTGGAAGGTGAAGCTGAGGCCGAACGAAGAGCGGAGAGGATGAGGGAGAGTGTCGAGTGTTGCTGAATTTTGAGCATCGCGATCCATTGCCGCCAGTGTGTCACCTGTACGAAAGGACTAGGGGTACATCGAACGTTGCAGCTTTGAAGGCCGCCGACAGAGAGACAAGCGTTGGAAGATCAATGATTTTCGTCAGTTATTAGGACAACGGAAGGTCCGGTCTTAGTATAGACGTGACCACCAAGGGCCACGTGGTAACTATACTCAAACAGCTACCATCATGTCGCGTGTGTACAGCGAGTCAGCGTCAGAGGAGAAGAGTGAAGAGGACACTATGACGTGTCTGTGGGGAGTGTGGCAAGGTGTTTACACCCTTGCAGTCGCTGATTGAGCATATCAATGTCGGTGAGTGCCACCCATCCGTGTGTGTTGTAAAGCCAGCTGAAGAAGAGAAAGATCATGTTGGAGTGAATGAGAGCACCTACTTTTGCGACTGGGCGACGTGCCATAGACGGGGCATCCCCCAGTCGTCGAGGGGCACAATATTCCGGGATCGAGCTCGGATGTGATCCCGCCGCATTCGATGGTGGACCTCGAGCCGGGTACGGGACGGATCTTTATACGGAGCCCGGGGCAGTTGTTGGTTAACCTTCCGAGTCCTCTGGACTAAGAAGCCCTGAAGATTGGCTGTCGAACTTCACGGATGTGTTGAGTTACCCAGATTCGCTCAAAGTCATCTACCAGGATAAGCCGGAGGTTTACAATCGCTTTTGGACATTATGAAGGGTTTCAAAGCCCAGATGTGTGTCCAGATATCGTTTAATGGAATTTTAACTCATATCATTTCCTTAGCATCGATATTCCCAGTGTCATACAACGTGTATCACGACTGTTCCACGGGAACCCTACGCTCATCGAAGGATTTAACACGTTTCTCCCAGTTGAATATCGTATAGACGTATCTGCAAATCCCCTTGATCCGGATGCAATCACCGTCACTACTCCGCAGAGGACGACACTGAGTGCCAAGCGCAAGCGGGCGACGTTGAACCGGTCTTCAGCGAAGGAAACTACACCTACTGATGAGAAACAAGGGGATGAGGTGGGTCCGAATCTACTGCGCCAGAATTTGCGTACCTACAGCATGAGCATGCTCTTTTAGACGTGCTCTTAGCCGGACAAAGCTCAGAACCTGGGCAAGGCGTGGAACATATCAGTATAAACAACATAGTGAAGCAAGTCACCGAGGTGCTGTTAACAAGTTCGTGCATCATTCATAGCTTTTTATATTTGTGGTTGCTCTGTGTATTATCCGTCGAATGAATAGAAAAATGTATTGCTCATCTAGAAGTCTTTGGCTCTCACTGGCATCCGCAGAGGTGAATTCAATGCCACCGAGGTTAGAACCAAGCGATCGACAGTGCCCCTCGTTGTATGAGTTGGCGAGAGGTATTTCGTATCGTTGCGCAAGGAGTGGCCTGTGAAACTTATCACCCACTGTGGACGCAACCCTCTACAAGACAGTTACAGTCGCGTCGATTAGAATTTCGTTCTGGACGAATACATCATGCCGTCGAACTTTGGCGTGAGACGTTATCATCGCTTCCGCCTGAGCAGAGCGCGCCTTGATGGCGCATTTGGAAGATAAGGGGAAGCCGCGAAAACTCCAGGATAACTCAAATATAATGAGATCCTCAGAGCGTACCTCAAAAAGGCGTCGATAAAGTATCACTAGGTTTGATAACTTGACTCAAGCTGTCAGAGTCTGACCTTGGAAGGTGTGAGCGTTAAGATAGACTTGATGGCGATCTAGGTGCTGTTCACGGCGAGATAGCGACCGGGGCAAATGCTATGGGAATATGTTTTATGCATGAACATGTGAACAAGACGTAAATTTCTAGCGTACCATCTTCCAAAACCAAAACAGCTGTAGGCTCCGAGTCGGGTGGGTCGGGCGTTCCCCCTTCTCCGGTATAAAACGGCCAGAATTATACACCCATGGGTCTGGGTAATATTTTTCACTACGGAGAATAGCCATGTATATGTAAACAAGACACTCAATCGGGAGAATTGAAGTGTGCGGTTACACTCACCAGACATTGGAGGCTTTGAACTGTATAAGAACCTAGCGGCTGAAGTCGATGAACGCAAACCTACCAGCGGGAATGTAGTAACCATTATATATATCTTCTTTCAAAGCAGCATGAGCTACCCCTGAAGAGGGGGGGGGAGAGTGGAATTTAGCGAGCGGAGAAAGTCACCGGGTTTGTGAGATCCCCCAAGCGCGACCTGAACACCTACCAAATGGGTCTTCTCCGGTCAGAGGCAGAATATGTTCTGACAATAGACAGTGGAATGAACGGCCTGCCAGTGGGGGTGTACGACGCTCGGAGATGCTTTGGCATCGTAGTAGGAACGGCATCTCTTAAATGAGGCCTGTTCAGACATAGGCTCCCCATTGACCCCTCGTCAGATCCTCTAAGTACTTCATGACTTCTACTACACACCGAAGTCCTACTACGCCGCTCTGTCCGTTGATATGTGATATCCGCGTTTACCGATGATCACCTCTTCTCCCTACGTAGTCCATCAGCCACGACAGTACCACAAAGAAAAGGGCTCACTTACACATCCGTATTCAGGCTCAAGATCTCCTCGAACCTATTCCTCAGCCTCTGCACCTCTCCCCTATGAATATCCTCCGTGCTCGACCCAAAATCTACCAGAAACCCCTTGCATTCCCGAATAAACTGCTCAAGATCCTTTGCCACCATCAGGGATCCCTCCAGTTCGTTCGATCCCCGGACTTTAGTGAGGAACGCTGCTGCAAGCGTTGATATACCCCCTGGTAAGTAGGATGAAATGAGATTCTGGGGAATATGGAGATGTAACTTTACCGAGGACGGGCAGGACAATCGTGATCTAAAGAGCCTTCGGTCATCGTATACAGGCGTAGAAGACTGATCTCCCACCTCGCGTCCTGTAACAAGCGCCGAGATGGCAGTCGTTAGAGCCCCAGCAAGGAGCTGTATCCCTATCCTCGACATTTCGTCTCATGGTATTTCTCAAGAGGTACAAAGGCTTACCGATAGCGATATTCATGGTGTACCCTTTCATCATGGCACGCTCCGCATATTTTTTCCTCTCCACTTCTGCCGCTATAATCGTAGGTAGCATTCGCTCCTCTACGCTTTTGACATGGATCTGTCTAGAGTGAGTAGATTGGATCGGCATCTGAGGAAGCGACCTACCTTAGACTCGTAAGGAACAATGTAGTCAAGCGCTGGTACGGGAGGTAGAGGTCGGTGGACGCGGTCATGGAACGGGTTCGAAGAATCTATGATGCTAGGGTGTGTATTATTTGTTTGCTGGGCAGATACGGAGATTTCAGTCGGGGTGATACTAGCTGCTGGGTTCGGGCGCGTCGGTGCAGTCGTTTCTGATAGTTTCGTGGAATCCTGGAGCGTCGTGTTCTTAAAGGTGGGTCCAACAGTAGCCCGGCACGTGGTGAGAGCAGGCACAGTGGCAGAAATCACTGGAAGAACAGAGGGCGTAGCGGAAGTGGAAGTGGTATTTTCAGGGATATGAATCGGCTTCGTGGGTCCATCAGGAGGTGGAGGCGTTGATTGCGACGAGCTCGACGATGGCTTATTATCAGCAGGAGCCAACGGTTTGGTTTGTGTAGAAGTAGGAATACTCGACGGCAGCTGGGATATGGTCGGAGCCGGCGTTGCTGATGGCGAAACTGTAGTTGAAGTGGTGGTAGATACTTCTTCCAGCGAATGAGCAAGTATGTTTGATGAGTCGGCTCGCGGTATCGTTAGGTCAGACGTTGACGGGATACCAGGCTGCATAGATGGTGTTTTCTGGGTGTGCGACTCTGACATTGTTGCACGACTGAGCGAACGGGAACACAACGACCATGCAGTTGTTATAACGAGGACGTCCCGAACATCTTGGTCACGTTTCAACTCAGGTGGGTGCTCCGCTAAACTTCGACGCCGACAGAAAGCTGTGAGATTGACTGTTGGGTCTGTCAGACGGTCTGGAATGGAATGGCATATGGAAGCTCTGAGCATGGCTCCGCACGTAATAATGACGGATCTTTCGTATCGGACCAATGAAGCGCGGCGTATATCTATCGACTTGTCATCGGTGAACAACGACCCACTTGGTCAGGGACAGACGGCACTCATAGTGAGGAATATTATGCACCGCACGTGGAAGTGGGCCATCTTTAGAAGCTGTTTTCACCCCAAGGCTTCAGACGAGAAGGATAATAGTGGAGAATATATTATGCTGCAGTGGAGTAACCTGTGTAGCAGTCAGACGCATTGAACGGAAAGACAGGGCTACCCACCTGGTCATACAAATAATACAAATTAGAGCCGTTGTTATATCGGTCCCTTTCGCCCATCAGCGCCTTAAACGTACATGCCAACATGAACTCGCCCAAGACGGCTGGCGTTTGATTCATCTACTGGTTTCAATCTTATATCAGTGTGTTTGGTTCAGCTGGAGTTCACAAACTCAAAAAAGAGCGCGTAATCACTGTAGCGAAGCACACCCCACGATATATCCAGTTGAAGACTTCCTTGTAATCCGGATACGCCTTGGGAAGGAGATGCATTGGAACACTTTTAAGGACGATTCCTTTGGTAGTCTGTCGATTGTTAGATACTGAAGAAAAGGTAACAAGAACAGAAACACCAGCATCCTTGTTCTTCCTCTCTACCGTCGACCCAACCTCTAGTTCCACCTGGGACGGCTTCCTCTTCAGAGTCTTCGCTGCTACTGCAGGGTCTTTGAACTAGGACTTTCACGGGAAATGGTCACTCCCCTTTGCATGCAAGGTAGAGGCGGCTTTCCAAGAGTGTGATCGTCAGGCTGCGGTATGCAACTGGCGGCGATGTTATCCGTGCAGCCAACAACCGCAATGCTTTATGTAAATAACGATGTTCATCGCATCGGTATCCCAAGCGCGACCTGAACACCTATCAAATGGGTCTTCTCGGGTCAGAGGCAGTATAAGTTCTGGAAGTAGACAGTGGAATGAATGGCCTGCCAGTGGGGGTGTACGGTGCTCGGAGATGCTTTGGCATCGTAGTAGGAACGGCATCCCTTAGATGAGGCCTGTTCAAACATAGGCGTGCCATTGACCCCTTGCCAGATCCTCTAAGTAGTTCATGATTTCTACTACATACCGAAGTGCTATTACGTCGTTCTGTCCGTTGATATACAGTGCTCTTGTTACCGGTGATCACTTCTTCTCCCTACGTAGTCCATTTAGAGCATCAGACACGGCAGTACCACAAAGAAAAAGGCCCTCTTACATATCCGTGGCGCCCCTCAAGATCTCCTCGAACCGATTCCTCAGCCTTTGCACCTCTTTCTTATCAGTGTCTGACCCGAAATCTACCAGAAATGCCTTGCATTCCCGAATAAACTGCTCGAGGTCCCTCGCCACCATTAGGGATTGCTCCGGTTCGTTTGACCCTCGAGCTTTAATGAGAAATGCTGCAGTGACCGTCAATATAGCACCTAGATAAAAGCTATTGAGACTGAAATTCGGGAGAATATGGTATAACCATACCGAGGATGGGCAGCACGATGGTAACCTGATGTTAAGAACCCATTTGGTGACTGTACTCGAGTCCGGAATAAGCTCTCACCTCGCGTCTGGTAACAAGTGCTGATATGGCAGTAGTTAGAGAGCCGACCAGAAGCTGTATGCCTAGCACAGGTCCTCGTTTTACCTTTCCTGGAGATGAGGGAGAGGAACGGCCCGGCTTACCGATGGCAACGTTCATAGCATACCCATTCATCATTGCACGCTCCGCGTACATCTGACTTGTTTCCTCTGCCAATACGATCGTAGGGCGCAGGCGCTCCGCCGCTGTTTTCACTTGGGCGTGTATGTCTGTCTGCTTCAAGTGAGCGGCTTGGTCCGAGGACGAGAAAGCGGTGACCTACCTGAGCCTGAGGCACGATCCAGTCGAGATTTGGTGCGGGGGCTAGGGGTCTGTTGCCGCGGTCGCGTCTCATCTGGAGTACGTTCGAAGAGTCCACACTGCGAGTGGTATTGTTTATATGCTGGGCAGACGTGCAAGTTTGAGTGGAAGAGATACTAGTTGGCTTCTGGACGGTTGTTACGATTGGATCGGATGGGTTTGTGAACGTAGAGGAGTCTTCTGCGCGCGCGGTGTTCGTAGAAGCAGATACAATAGCAGATGTGCTGGTAGTGGAGGCCGATACGGTGGTAGAGGGAGATGCAGAAGAGTTATGCTGTTTATCGGTCATTACCGTGGAGGGAGATAAAAATTTCGAAAGAACGGGCGTCTTTGGAGAAGCAGAAGAGGGTGATCTTGTTACCTTTCTGGGCGTCTGTGTTGTCTTTGTTGGTGCAGTTGCTGGATTATGAGACGGAGGCGTTGGTTGCGACGAAGACAGGCTTTTCCAGAGCTGTACGACTGCGGTAACGGCTGGATTACGGTCGGAGTCGGCGTTGCTGGAGTGGTCGACAGCGAAGGGACATTTTCTGTGTTCGGAGCAGCAATAGATACCTTTGTCGGTGATTGCGAGAGAACAGCAGTAGGGGGCAGAGCAGGGAATGAAAATGACGGGGCAAGTATGCATGGCGAGTCAGCTCGGGTGGAAGTCGTCGACGAAGGGAAGGTGCCAGTTTGCGGGTCGTTAGCCCGCATGGGACGTGCTTTCTTGGCTCGTAACTGACATCGGTTCACAGGAACGTTGTGTCACCAGGAGCGTAAGGACGGACAAAGGTATACATGGGCCAGTTGATATAGCGAAGATGTCCCAATTTCTTAATGGGTTTCAGGTTTCCAAACTCGGGCTTCTGTTTCAAAGTACGTCGTCGATGAGCTGTGAAATTCATCGCTGTATCCGAGGACTTTGGTACTTCGATGAAATGCGAGCGGTGTAGTAGAAGACAGGCAAGATCGTCAAGTTCATGGCGATGGATGAGGAGAAGGGCGTTCGGGACGCTACAGCTGGAATGACAAGGAAGTCATTTAGAAGCTCTGCAGTCAGTTCCGCATCTAATGACATGGAATCTTTGAGTGGGAATACAGATGTCATGATGTGAATGCGGCGTGTTACCTATTAATTTGTCATCGGTGAACAGGTTCATATAGAAAAAAGCACATCTGACCAGGGACAGAAGATATTCAAGTGAATGAGGTTGGACCACGTTGGCGTGACTTGCAGAAACGTGGAAGCTCGCAGTCTAAAATGTCGACGAAATTTAATGTGCAGTGCTTCAGAACAGAAGGACGATAATTGAGAATATATGCTACAGTGGTTAACCTACAAGATGTTCAGACGCATTCAAGGAAAAGAAAAGGCCACTCGCCTAGTCATACAGATAATAAAAGTTGGAGCCGTTGTCATATCTGTCCCTTTCGTCCATCGGCCCCTTGGACGTACATGCCAACATGAACTCGCGCAAGACGGCTGGCGTTTTCTTCATTCACTGGTTTCAGTTTTATGTCGGCGCGCTTAGGATATAAAATTCAGCTGGAACGCAAACTCGAAGCAGAGCATTTGATTACCATAGCGAAGCATGCCCCGCGATATATCCAGTTAAAGACTTCCTTATAGTCAGGGTGTGTCTTGGGAAGGAGATGTGTTGGGATACTTCTAACGACGATTCCTTTGATAGTCTGTCATCGAACGTTAGGTACCGAAAGAAAAGCAACAAGAACCGAAACACGAACATCTTTGTTCTTCCTCTCTATCGTCGGCCCAGCCTCTGGTTCCACCTGTGACGGTTTCCGCTTCAAAGTCTTCGCTGGCACCGCAGGGACTTTGAACTGCAGCTTTTGCGGGAAAAGGTCTCTGCCCTTAGCATGCAAGAGTAGCGGTGGCTTGCGGGGAGTGGGATCATCTGGTCGCGGTAATGCTACTGGCGGAGGTGTTATTCGTGCAGCCAGCAACCGCAATGCATTATCTCCAGCGGGAGACGCATAGATAACGATGTTCGTCGCGTCGGTATCCCCAAGCGCGACCTGAACACCTATCGAATGGGTCTGCTCCGGTCGGAGGCAGAAAATGTTCTGAAAGTAGACAGTGGAAAGAACGGCTTGGGGGTGTATATCAAGCACGATGCTCGGAGTCGCGTTGACGTCGTAGTAGACGTCGGCAAGGTTGATGACGGCGACGAAGCGTATAGCGATGCCACGGAGTGATTCCAGGGCCAAGGCGAGGGGGTTTTGTAGCAGGGTGGTCTGTGCGGTGAGCATGGCAGAGAAAGCGATGCCATCGAGTGTTACGTGGGAGTCGGGGAGCGCCAGGCTGCCTCTGTACACCAGTCTGCTCGACGCTCGAGTGGGCGAGCTCATCGTCGAGGATGACGTCGGAGGCAAGTTCCATTTCTGGGCGTGTTTGATCATGTGCTGCCTGCCTGCTCAGACTGGACCATCACCATGAAGTTACCGCTCTTCGCTGTACCGTTGCTTTCTGCTCTCTACCACACGCCGGAGACGACGCATAGCTCACCACGACCGTTGGTTCTTTGGCATGGCCTAGGTTTGTCATTCGAGCCTTTCTGAACAAATCTGACACCAGCATACAGGCGACTCATATTCGTCTCCTGGGATGACGCAGTTTGCATCCTTGATTGAAGATATGCACCCAGGAATATTCATACACTCAGTCTACATCGACGAAGTCCAAGATAACGACCGCAAGGCTGGCTTTGTGCGTAACTAACCTTTCTCTTTTCCACCATCATTAATCAGACTCGGTAGCCAGTACGGCAACGTGAACACGCAAATCGAGCTCGTCTCCGACCAATTACGCGGTATTCCTGAGCTGATAGACGGCTTTGATGCGATTGGCTTCTCCCAAGGCGGGCAGTTCTTACGGGCTTATGTGGAACAGTACAATGACCCACCGGTCAACAACCTCATCACGTTTGGCGCACAGCACATGGGAATATCGGATCTCCCTATATGCAGTGCATGGGATTTTCTGTGCCAGGTTGCCAGGCGTGCTGCGAAAAGCGCAGTCTACAGCACTTGGGCTCAGGAAAATCTCGTACAGGTATGCGTCTAGTCCTGCTAGCTCGCCTTTCCCAAACTCACCCGTGCATAGGCCCAATATTTCCGGGATCCCAATAACCTTCCGACGTATCTCTCTGCCAATCATTTCTTGACCGCTATCAATAACGAACTCCCACCGGACGTACAACCCCGAAACCGGACCTACGCTCACAATCTAGCCTCTCTGAACTCACTCGTCCTCGTTATGTTCCTTGAGGACAAGACCGTCGTCCCGAAAGAGAGTTCTTGGTTTGCTAGCGAGGCCCCTCCGGACGACATGGTACCAGGACAGGACGTCTTGGCTGACAAGAACATCATTCCTATGAAACTACAGCCTCTTTATCGAGAAGACTGGATAGGGCTAAGGACTCTTGATGAACAAGGCGGGGTGGTATTGGCTACCTGCGACGGCGAGCACATGCAAGTAGATCGCCTTTGCTGGGAACCGTTGGTGAAGGAGTTTGTGGGTGGATTGATCGACTGATTGTTTTTTCTCTCTGTATCCCTTACCGACATTCTTCAATTGTATATTATTGGTTCTACTGTAGCCTTAGTGTGTTATCACCATCCACCCATGACCAACAAGTTCCCGGACTAGTATAAAGCCGCGTCGTGCGGGGGACCCGGGAAACTCAGTTTCAAGGAAGCAGGCAAGGCTGTTTCTTCAGAAGTGTTTCATTCGGCGATTGTTTAACATTCCCCCCTCGCTAGATTGTTTTCTGAGTCTGGTGTTATGGCTGATCGAATTATGCCCACCCTTCCCTACTAGCAAATACACGTTATCACTTGAAGACGATCATTCTTGTCTCATGCTACGAACGACTCTCTCACGACTCTCTCACTCTCGCCAGGGTGACCTCGCTCATGTCTTACGAAATCTGAATCGGGAATGCTGTTCCATAGTGCCCTGAAAATAATAGCTGCGATGCATACTACGCTGTCAAAACCCCACGTTCGCGTTCGTCGATGGACTGTTTCGAACTGTCAAGAACAGACGTGTTAGCCGTGGATAGACCTGGGGATGAAGTGATCTTTCGATCATCGGCCCGGGTCAACCATGCACTTGCACCAAATGTTCGGCGTCCCATGAGTTGGAAACCCGTTCTTGCTGCTTTGTCGAGGTGGAGCGAGACTGGTCCATTCGATATCGATTAAGATATCTTAATGTCGGGTAATCCCCACATCGCACCGTCAAACCGTTGGAGAATAATGACCAGCACCACAAACAATGGAGGTTCTCCAACAATGTCGATAGACTGCGTCCCGATGCAGCCTTCAGCATCGTACCAGCGAATGCTGAGCATGTTATCTATGGATCTCGTGTCAGCCTTGATGAAAGCCCCAGGGTAAGTAAAAATCACCACCCTCAAGTAGAAGAATGATGCTATGCGTGACGTTCCATCCCGCCTGAGTTCGCTCGATGGCGTAATATTCACACCGAGTCTCTGTGGTAAAGCTTTCGTCAAGATCCAATTTCTTGCACCTCTTCTGCGAGGACATCATGTTAGATGCATGCTCTGACCCCACCGCCTCCGCATGACTACGCTTCTTCTCACAGCGGCAGGAGGAACCAGCCCTAGTGGCAGAACCCGAAGCTTAAGTGCCCAATCGACGGTCACCTTCACTCTTGGGGTCGTTGGACTCTAGAACATCGGATGCAGGAGTGGAAAACGCTGCAAGTAGAGAGTCAGAACTGATATCCGAATTGAGTTGAACAAGGAACGTACTGCCCCCCAACACCTGTTGCTTGGACATAACTTGGTCAAGCCGTGCACATTCGACGATACCGCGCGCCTACAATTCGAGTGAACAATGAACCTTCAACCAACTCGTCCTTTTTTCAATGTCTCTCCGTATCCGCTTCCATTCCTCATACTCCGCCTCAATCGACTCTATCCAGGCTCGATAATCGAGATATTTGCACGTATCGCCGAGTTTGAGGTGGGATAGTTGGACGACGGTGTTATCGGGATTGCGCTTCGCCGTCAGTAATTCCCGCTTAATTTTCTTCGATTCAATGACCAGGGAGTCATTTGGAAAAACGATGAATCGCTCATCTCCACTTGAGCATCGTAGCTGGCCAAAATGATCCCCATCATATGCAAGCATAATCGTATTTATAGCAGTGTAGATAGGTTGGGATACGTCTTGGACCCTCTGGAAGCTAAGACGTGTAAGTACACATTGAAAAGAGGAAATATGACAAACATTTCCTTGAAGTTCGTTTTCATTTCTTGTGACAATTTCAACCGCATGCAGGTCGCTGACATAGCAAAACTATAATTGCAGAAACCAATCGCATCTTTCAACGTTCATCTTGTCAAATATTTGACTGGCGTCGGATTTGGCTTTGTCCAAGGCCTCCGTATCCTGCCGGTTAGTAGAGACCCCGAGCAACATCCTCGCGAGCAACGCCTTGAGCAAGGAGACATATTCAACTGATTGTATGCCTTCTAGATTGATCCCACCAAGCCCGATATTGTTTCGTCGGTAAAAGCTATGCAGATATGAGCCTTTGGTGCTGTTGAGAACGTGGAACAAAAGGAAAGCCCGGCGCTTCTGATCCTGGTTGAACGGAGTATTAGAAACAGTGCCACGGCTCTGCGGCATGGCCTGGAGTCTTGGTCCGTCGCTGGTACCTCTCGGGGGTGTCTTGGGTACTACGGCGGTCGTTCAGATGACGGAAAGGGTGGAAAGGGTAGAAAGAGAGAGTAAAGAAAGTAAAGAAAGTAAAGAGAGAGTCAAGATACAAACAAGGAACGTAGTGCCAAAGGATCTAGAGAAGGGAGATCCTGGGTGAAAGAGTTATCATTCGTCGACTCCGCTAATACACGCGTAAAGATGGTGGTTGAAGTCAAAGCAGATCAATACGTGCAGACTCTGAATCCTCTAAATCCAGTCAACGACACAGCCACCTTCCCCCTCCTTTGTTACCCAACATTACGAATACGTACTTGCCCTGCCCTCATGTTAGTTTAAAAAAAATTACAATTGACCACTGACCGAGTTTCACAGTTGCAGAGCTGAAGGACAAGGCAGCAAAGGCCAAAGATACCAGTGTGACTAAGATACAGAATCCAGTAGCGGCGGAAGCCGAGTCCCCGATTCTTTCCTTTTTAAAATATCACCCACTGTTGACTTTCTTGCATCTTTTTCTTCCTGCTGCAGTATGTAGTCACTACATAGGTCATTACTAAACATGTTATGTCTTCGAAAGATAAATTCAGCACACTCGGTTCTTTAGTTACATACATATTGAAGTGAAGAATACAAAATACTATGTACAATGTACAACACAACCTAGGCTGACATAAGATATAGATGGGCAAGTAGGGAAAGGCCACAATCAAGATGAAAAATAGCAAAGAAAGATGGAAGAATGGTGTAGGATTTCAATGGCCAGCAACTTAGAAAGATGAGCCAGGAGTGTCAGTCCAACAAGGAGAAGAAAACAGAGAAGGCAGTACTACAAAAGGGAGATGAAAGTGAACAAAGGGAAGGAAAATTAAATATTCTCATGAAGAGGCCTATGCTAGCCTGGGGCCAGTGAGCGATACTCATTATAAGCAAGCCATTCTCCTCAGCCAATAGGGAGAAATTGGAAAGTGAGCCATAGCAGCAGTCACTCAGCATGGCAGTCAAAGCATGCCGGATGCTTGCTAATCACCAGAAATTTGTAAGCCAACCCAGAGTATAGCCCCTGTCCAGACAGTTTGGCACTACTCATGACCAGTTACGTTTTTCTACAACCCTCTGTTGTTTCCTCATCCTTCAGAAAGAATCGGGGATACCTGGGATAGGCACTCTAGGTCTGTCTCTATTTCTTATTTTTGGGTTGGATGTTGAACGAATATAAGTATCAGTGTATCTCTCAAGAAAATGAATTGGGACCTGTATAATAAGCAACCACCTCCACCACCCCCTGCTCCACATACTAGCATCTCAGCTCGCCCATCGATATCTCCCCCACCTTCTCGTTTGTCAATTTCCACACCACTGCCAGTTCCAGGACAAGGGGCAGTGCCACCATATATCAAACACTCAATGTGACCCCCCATTCCTGGTGCTACAACAGACTCACCATCATTGAGTGCTCCCTCATTGCCTCCACAAGGGTCTCCAGTGCCATCATATGACTCTACTCCAGGCACTGCTGCTGCCATCCCCACCATTTCAATGCCCAGAGCTACCCCAACTGTGACACCTGAATAGGATATCCCCCCTGAACAGGATGTCTTCAAACTCACCGCTCCTCTGGCCCTTAAATGCATGCTTGCACAAGTGGAAGAGGGCAGGGCTGCAAGCACCCAGATGACTTTTTCCTTTGAACCTGATGTTAGGGTGTGGGTCAAGGAAAACTGCGAGTTGGTTTGTGAGACATTTCAAGGAAAGTGAGTAGCACATCCATGGTTTCATCCCAGGATTTGACATATCTTGACTAGGCTGGAACTGTCAGAAGACATGATGATTGTCATGTTCCCTTCTCTCCTCCACCAATCTGTTGTTCTGGTCATCTCAAATGCCATCAATGTGGTGTTGAGCCTAGACTTCCATGGCAATGGCAACACCCAAAACTCCAAGAGAGCTAAGGAAATATGTGTGCAATCACAGTAGTCAAGGCTGTATGTTTGTGTGAGTGGTTTGGTGCACCTCCATGCAGTTAATTCCTCTAGATGCAGGTATACACTTCGACTATACAGTCTGGAAGTAGTACCCTTTAGCAGTTGAGTACTAAGAGGCTCAGGCTGTAAGCCGAGGGGATCTCAATAAATGAGATGAAATGGAATCTGGTATGATACAAATACCAAGAAAACATGCTAGATGCTTGGAACTGATCTAGAAAACATAAAACTGGTCTGGTAAATGTGAGACTGGCCTAATAAATGTTTGGGCAATCAATTAAATGTGAGGAGAATCGAATAAACATTTAGACAATCAAATAAACGTGTGGAGAGTCAAATAAACATGTGAGGAATCGAATAAACATGTGGGGGCTTGAAACAGAGAGTTACTGGATGGAAATATGATAACTGAGTGTCATGGCAATACTGCACAGCAACTGGGGACAATAACAATGATGTGGGTGAATGATGTGGAGCTGGGCCTTCATGGAGGCAATAATACCCTATACTGATGTGGGCAATGGAAATGATGATGATGTAGAAGGTGAAGACAATAAAACAATCCTATTTGGTGAAAGTGAAACAATGTTGCAGCATTAAAAGACAAAAGCAAGTTATTGGAGCAAGAATCCATGTATTGGTAGTAATTAACACATCCAATAATGTTGAGACTATAGCAAGCAATGGAGGATAACCTGGAGTGAAAGAACTTTTTTTCTCCTCTGTAGAATATGAATTTTTATACTAAAAAAAAGTTCGGTTTTATAAATAGAAAAGATATCTAAGCATTGGTAAGGCTGTAAGTCATTGGATTAGTAAATCCATAGTAAATAGAAGAAGTTTTTGTCAGCTGAGGCATAACAGCTTGTCTGTATTGCCGTATATGGATGGGAAACCATATGGAAGTGGAGAATGATGAGTAAACAGCTAGGTGCTGTTTAACTGTGGACTGTAAGGATATGGTACATGTTCTGAGGTTGATAAATGGATATAAGCTGCTGTGAAGACTTGGCAAAGTAACAGCCTGAGTAACTGCAGTCTGGAGTATCCATATTGGGTCAATATCTTTGATGGAGGAGTGCAGGGTCTAAATGATGTCACTATGATTGAGGAATCAAGGGGCACATCAATTGGGTGCCTAGGACTGATGCAGCAACTCCATTTTTGGTATGATCATCAATGAAAGGTGTATTGCCATGATCGGTCATGGAAATATGGAGAATAAACATGAACAGAAGGGTATTAACATGGTTTGCTGAGTAGTAACTGTGGTATATCACAGTTATTGTAAGACCCAAACTTCACATGATCTAAGACTTGGGTCTAGGTCTTCAGCTGTCTTGCATTCAGACAATCACTGGAGAGATGACAAGGGTCTAAGACTCTGAGAAGAGGTAGGCTGCTTAGAGCTTGGCTCGATAGAGAGAGAGGATTGGTATAGATGAACTGTAGTTCAAAGCAGAGGTATTACAGTGAGAACTGTGCTACTTATATAGGGTTCTGAGTCTGTCTAATAATAGTGAATAGAGTCCATTGTACATGTGGTAAATTTCTTGCGTTAGCGAGGTGCAGCAGTCCAGCTGTGGAAGGTTTGGTAAAGGCATGGTGTAGGTGCTTTGAGCGATAAGATAAGCCATAAGCACCTGATAAGATAAGATAAATGGAAAAATCATAACATTACCTCGTTTAAGACAATCATCCCGATTGTCAGGTCTGGTTTTCTGGGAGGTCAAATGATGCAGTGATGTGCTTGGTAACGGCGAGTGGCGAACGGACTAGTGGCTGGCAATGAACACCAACAAACTAAACCTATCACTAACTCTACACTAATCACTAATATATTGAATTTGGGCATTTCGAGTACGATAGAAGCACTCTGCAGACTTCAATAATCAAGGAAAGTTGTTTAAAGATGTTTTATTCATTACTAGTGAGCGATACAAAAGTACTACTCACACTAGCGGGGTGGGTAAGACACAATTGAGTAAAGGTGACTTCGTTGAGCTTCTGTGCTCGCTGGAACTGGGATTGCTCTGAAACTAGTGGCTCTCTTGGCCCTGTACTGCTCCTCACAAGTGATAGACACTTGACTAGTCATGTTCTTAGCAAACTAGTGGTGCTCTGGGCCTAAGAATAAACTATACTGCTTCCTACAAGCGATAAACACTTGATTAGTCACACTCTAGGCAAACTAGTCACACTCTTGGCCTAGGAATAATACTTTATACTCCAAGAACTCTCTTGAACTAACTTTGAAACACTCTTGGCCTTCAACAGGACACAATAGTAGACTCAAAGGGGTTTTTATTCACTCAATACTGGGGTAACTCCATGACTAGCCATCGTTTTGTCGAGGTTAAGCACAAAATCCTTTAATTGGAGGCACTAGGTACTGACTAGTATGTCACAATCTCAGGGTAGGCTTGCCTGCCACGTGAGGCACCTACTCTACTACTTATATACAAACAGAAAAAGGTATGATAACCGAAAATAGCTATACTAGAGGGGTACTATTGATAAGGATTTCTTGGCTAGTCACGAGTATTGGTGCATAATCACGCAATAGTTGGTCTAGAATGCTTTGTTGCTGACTAGCGGGCCTAGGAACTCCGTTGGAGGTCCATTTCCCATGCCCTCAACCCAGCAATGCTCCACTAGTGTCAAGGATAATTAATGCACTGGTTGGTCGTGCCTGTAGCAGTTGCTGATCATGATCGGGAGTGCAGCCCGGCTATACTAGTGCCAATCATCTGAGATCTGTCATCCACTAGTCGGCTCTCTGTGCAATCCCAACCATCGCTAATCAATTCTAAGTCCCGTTTAAGATCATCGCATGACTAGTGCTTCTGACTTAGGTGTCCTCGCCTTAGCTGGTACTCGTATGATGGAGCTTCTTGGTGTTTGTGTCCTCTGCCTCTGGTTTGGTATGCTAGTGGCAAGACTCACAAACTAGTGACCATACATTGCATAGGTCCACTAGTTTTGAGTCACTAGTATTGGCTGGCAGGTAGAGTTGACCCACTAGCAGTGTCGCGTCTAAGTCCTAGCATTACTAGTAGCCATTTGCACTGACTATCAGCTCGAAGCCTCCGCTAGTCCTCATAATCCCACTAGTATCAGGTAGATATGCAATAGTATTGATATAAAATCACAAAATCTAGGTGTGAACACATAGACTGCATATCAGTGGCGTATTCATTGGCCCAATATGCTTGTAAGAGATGTTCCCATTCTTCAACATCTGGGTTTTCAATCCAGGTTTGATGTCCATCTGGATGTTGAACCTTGTAATGGAATATACCATCTTGGTATTTGTGATCTATGATCATGGTGTCATTGAGGATGTCATTGGTTGCGATTTTGGCTATTTTGATTCGCCCAGCTCATTGGAATTTATCCTTGTAGTCTTGGATGGCTTCTTGAGCGTTTTCCATCTCCGAATCTCATACCCATGAGTTGTGTTCTCTTGTCCATCCTTTCCACTTGATGAAGTAGTCAGTTACTTCCTGTGACTTCTTCCCTTTCTTTCCTCTGATTTTGCACAGCCTGGAGTCCAGCACCTCCTCTATCTCATATTGTTCTTCATCGTCAATGAGGTCTGGTGGTGGAGGGGCTGGCGTTCGTTGGTTTGGGAAGGCCAGCAGAGTATAGGGCATTAGGAGTTTTTCATTGAATCTGGGGTGGATTTTCCAATGAGGGGGAAGCTTCAGTTTATAGGCTGAGGCTCCGGTCTTCTGGACGATTTCGAATGGTCTGACTCATTTGTTGTCTAGCTTTTTCTTGGGTCGTGGGAGATGTAGGTTGGTGCTGTCTAACACTTTGTCGCCAACCTGATATTCGATGGCGGGTCATTTTATCTTGTCATATTGCACCTTCATTTGTTCCACAGCCTTTCGCAGGGCTTGTTGGGTGTCTTTGTGAACTTTGGCCATTTTGCTGGTGAAGGCTTCCATGGCAGGGTTGATAAAGGGTGACAATTGGTTTGCATCGGGGACTATTCTGGGGTTTCATCCATATAGTGTCATGAACAGGCTTTGTCCAGTGGCGGAGTGGGTTCAGTTGTTGTGGGCAAACTCCGTGATTGGCAGCCAATCACTCCAGTCCATCTGTCTGTAACTGACGAAGAGTCTCAGGTACCCTTCGAGCTCCTGATTGACCCTTTCCATTTGTCCATCTGTTTGCGGGTGAAAGGCTGTGGAGGCGTTGGGGGTGATGTTGAGCATTCGGTAGAGATCTTTCATGAACATGGATACAAACTGGGGTCCTTGGTCAGAGATCACGACCTGAGGCATTCCATGTTTGGTGTAGACGTGGTCTCATAGGATTCAAGCCCACCCTTCTGCAGATAGCTTGATGTTACATGGTATTGGGATGATTGCTTTTGAGAATCTGTCCATGATGACCAATAGGGCATCATATCCTTTTAACTCTGGCAATCCGGTGACCATGTCGACCAAAATGTGGGTCCATGGTCCTTCAGAAATGGTGTTCGGGTGTAACGGGGCAGCCTTGGCTTGGGTGCTGGCCTTCGTGCGCTGACATGCTTCACACCCCTTTACATATCTTTCCACATCTTTCTTCAGTTTCGGCCACCAGTATTCTCATTGAATCAACTCCTTTGTCTTTTCAATGCCTGGATGTCCTGCTGTGATGTGGTCATGGTTTTGAGCAATGATCTCTCCTCTCAGAGCATCATCCTTGGGCACATATACCCTCCCATCATAAAAGAGTAATCCCTCCTCCCTGGTGATTCCTCATTTGTGATTTAGGGAGTTGGCAATCCCCTGGTCCCAAGAATCTACTTGTCAGGTGGTGTCTTTGACTCGTTCATGGGTCTCGGTGGTTGTGGGCATGATGAGGGCTCGGAAGTGTTCTGGTTGGAGTATGATGATGTCATTGTTGTCATCTTTTCCTTGACTATGGCCATCTCATCATGAAAGGAGGTCTGCCTTCTTGTTGGCAGTGCCAGGTAGATGTTGGAGGGTAAAGTGGTATTCTGTGAGCTCGGTGACCCATTGGGCTTGTCGCCTATTCAGCTTCTGTGGTTTTCGGAAGTACTGGAGGTTCTGATGATCTGTCCAGATCTCGACGTCTTCTAGAGCTCCCATAAGGTAATGGCGCCATTTGTCTAGGGCAAGCATTATAGTGAGTAGTTCTTTGTCATAGATTTCGTAATTTCGCTCGGTCACATTCAATGCTTTAGACATGAAGGCAACTGGTTGCCACTTTCCCTCTTGTCATTGGCTGAGTACAGTGCCGATGGCCCCATCACTGGAGTCCGCTTCCACCTTGAACTTTCCTTTCTCTGTCGGAATGGTGAGTACTACGTCCTCTGCCATTTGTCTCTTTAACTGTTGAAAGGCTTGGTTTTGAGCTGTTCCCCATGTCCACTCTGCATTGCCTGTTAGCTGAGTGAGGGGTCGTACAATTTTGGAGTAGTCTTGGATAAACTTTTGGTAGAAGTTGGTGAATCCGAGGAACAACTGCAGCTCCTTTTTCTTTGTCGGAGTTGGCCATTCAGTTATTCCTGCTACTTTGACTTGGTCCATTCATAACGAGTTTTTGCTGATGATAACTCCTAGGTACTCGGTTTCCAGTACCTCAAATTCACACTTCTCTGCTTTCAGGAAAAGCTTGTTTTCTCATAGGCGTTGGAGGATGTGTTTGACAATCCTCCAATGTTCGTCCAGGGTTTTGGTGAAGATTAGGATGTTGTCGAGGTAAATGGTGATCTTTCCTTCTGCGATCAGGTCCTTGAAGATATCATTCATCATCCATTAGAACATGGCAGGAGAATTTGTGAGGTCAAAGAACATGACCATGGGTTCGAACAATCCTCTGTTCGTCCTAAATGCCACCTTCTCTTCATCTCCTTCTTTTATCCTGACATTGTTGTAGCCCCATCAGACGTTGAGTTTGGTGAAGTACTTTGCTCCTTGGAGCTTGTCGATTAGTTTGGTAATCAGGGGTAGGGGATATCAATTTTTGATGGTCATTTCGTTTAGTTTTCGATAATCCTGTACTGGTCATAAGGAACCATCCTTCTTTTTGACAAAGAAGAATGGGGATGCAAAGGGGGATTTTGAGAGTCGAATTTGTCCTGATTCCAAGTTCTCATCTAAAAACTTGTTGAGTTGTTCCTGTTCATTCTGGTTAAGGGGATAGACCTTGTAGTCTAGCATGGATTTGGCATTTGGGATGAGTTCAATGGCATGGTCCCAGGGTTTTCGTTCGGGGAGTTCGTCAAAGTTCTCTTTCAAGAATAGGTCACGGTATGAGTGATAATGTTTGGGTATCATTTCTTTGGCTTGTCCTTGTATGCTTGGGCGGCTAAAGCATTGGTGTGGTGTATGGTGCATATGATTATTTCCTCCTGCATATTGATGGCCAATATCGTCTCTCCTTTTTCAAGCTCTTCATCCTATCTGTCATCCGGGTCGGCATCAGGCAACGGAAAGTGATTCTTGGTGCACTGACACCTTCCGAAGAGGATTGCACCGGTCTTCCAGTTGATTACTGGATTATGGCGTTTCAGCCAGTCATGTCCAAGGTAGATATCCTTGGAGCCGAGGTCAGTGATCGTGAGGTCAATCTGTTTGCTGTGTCCTCCAATGGTAAGTTGGAGTTCTGCAAATTTGGTGATACTTCCGGCTTTGTTGTGCATTCCATCTGCGTTGTATACTGCAATGGGAACAGCGGTTTTCCAGATGTAGAGTCTATGTTTTTCGACGTATGATTGATTGATCAAGCTGCCGGTGCAACCACTATCAATCAGTCCCTTGGCGCTGTGTTCCGCTTGGTTGACTGTGGATTCATGTCTGATATTGACCATCAGCTCTTGTCCAGTGCTCCTGGCACCACGAATGTATCGAATAGGTTCTCAGAGTTCGAGAAGTAGCTCCCTCACCTCTTCCTCTCCTTTCCATAGCTGGGTGACCAGCTCATCTACAAGTTCTTCATGTCGGTCTTTGTGTATCCAATTATTCAAGCAAGCCTTTGCTTCTGAATAGTTTTGTGCCCCTTGGATTGCTCAGAGTGTCCAGTCAACTTTGAAAGGCTTATACCAATGCCACTAGTGTGGCAGAGCACTAGTGTCTGGCATGGTAGGACGCCAGTCTTCACTGCCTGGGCATGAGCAGCTTCCTGTCCTGTGGCTTTGTTGTTGTCCTTGGCTGGTCATGTGTCTTCATCGGAGTTGGATGGAGGAGGAACAATGGGAGGATACCTACTTCCAGTCTGAATGCCAGGGCTAACCCTTCGAGGGTTGGGGGGCTGGTCCATGAACATCACATTCTTGTTGCATGAACCGTGACTGCCATTACTGTCTGGCACCAGCAGTCGGGTAGAGCTGTGCTCCATTCCTTTGCCACTTCTGACTTGGTGGTTCATTTGTTTCTCTAATCCTTCCCTGTCATTGCCTTTCCCCTGAGGCGGGTTGGATGGTCGTGGGAGTCCTGTTGAGGGAGATCCTGCTTGTGTCTTTCAGGAACACTTACCCAGAGTTCCTGCAGCTTCGTGGGGCTGCTTTTCAGAGCCTTTCCCCATTAGGGTATTCATGCTCCAATTAGTCAGTCTTGTAGAGGCATTCCCCCCAAGGGGTTCACATTCAGGCAGTTCCCATATTAGGGGTTCTGGCAGGTTTGATGGGAGGCTCTCTGCCAACTCCGAAGAGTCTTTTCTCTGTTCGGCATCTGAGAGGTCATCCTCTTCAGCGCTTGAGTCCATGGTGTCCAGTTGTGCTAGGACAGCATAGTGGTTCAATTCTGTTGGTGGTACTGGGTGGCTAGTCATGCTGGAGATGTTAAAAGTGGGGGTTCTTATATTGGTATGGAAAACATGTGATGTAACTAAAGAAGTATTATAAGTCTGACCAGCATATGATGATTGCATACCAGGACCCGAGGAGGTGGCTGTCGAAGGGGAATCGAGCCCTTGACAGCCTACTCTTTTACCTCCACCTTTGATTCTGATTGTCCTTGCTTGGCCACTATGACCGAGTGAATGTCCTTTGATTTCCACTTCTTGGGGCACTCTTTCGATAAATGTCCTTTCTCCTTGCATCAGTAGCACCTTCCTTCCTTGTGTAATCTGTCTATCTCCATTGCTTGTCCTTGGCCATGGTATGTTGTCCATTGCCCTGTCCCCACATCTCTGGTTGTTGTCTTCCCTTCTCCCATCTGCTTGGCTGGTGTTGAACTTGTGGCCCCAGCAGATTTGCTGGGGCTGTAGTTGGATGGTCCGGGCTTAGTGCTTTGTTGGAAGTGGGTGGCAATGTTGGAGCAGAACGACTGGTCTTTGATTTGTTCCATGTGGACGAGCTTGATCCGTTCACGCCATTTGAGATAAGTTCATGGGACATTGAGTCCTCCGGTGATGATGGCATCAATGTAGGAATGAGGTACTCTGGTGCAGACAGTGCAGGTCATGTGTCCCTTTTCTCCGATGTTGTAGCATAGGCCGGCCAACTTTGCAAGCTCTTCAAGCTTGCTGAAGTAGGTCTTGGCATTGTCTGTGCCTAGTTGAAGAAGATACATCTTTTTCTCGTGCTCTTCTTCGACTGCAGGGTTCCTGAATTGTTCTTTTAGGAGGCTGATGAAGCCATCCCAGTTGGGGTATCGGTAATCTCTGCTGTACACGTCATAGAAGTCGCAGACCTTGTAGATCCACCAGTCTTTGGCAGCGCCTTCAAGAAGGGAAGAGGCGAGAAGGGTTTTCTGCGCCGGGGTGTGGTAATAGATTCCATGACTTGTGAAATAGGCCGAGCAGTCCACCACAAACTGTGTGATATCTGCATGATCCCCAGTAAAGGGTTTCGGGATCTGGTATAGAATAGGTTTGATCTCATAGAATGGGGCTCATTCTGGTCCTGTATCGGTGGATTGGTGCGGGGGGTCTGGGGGAAAGTTGGGTTCATTGGGATGACCAGGGAGAGAGAATAGGTTATCCCTGTCTTGGATGTGCTTTTGTGGTGCCAGGGCTCCTGGATTTTCAAGCTTCTGTATCTTTAGTTCCAGATCGGCTAGGGCCTTTTTCAAGTCCCTTTCCATGTTCTGTAACTGGTCCTTGAGGTCGGCCTGCTTTCGCAGTTGATCTTGCTCTTCTTGTCCAGGGCTAGGGGGGTCCACTGGCATGTCGGGGTCTGCAGAGGGTTGCATAGGGTTGGAAGGGCCAGCTTCATCAGGACCTGCTCCAGTGAAGAGGTAGCTCTGGAGGTATGGGGCACGGTGTCCATGTTGTCTCGTTACGTGTGGTGGTTCATCTGGAAGGGGCCAGGGGTGTTCGAACTTATAGTCCAGATTCCCAAAGGTTTCTGGGTCGTAGTTGAACATGTCGAATCTAGATGATCCCAAGTCAATGGAGCTCAGTGCAGTAGGCGTTATGCTGGTCCTCAAGCTCTGTAAGGGCTCGTTCCAGCTCCTGTTGCTCCTCTTCCATTCTTCTTTGTAGTCCCCTGACTCTTAATCCTGCGGTTGGGGCATATAGCTCTCTGTCCAGGTTTGCCTCAATGCAGGCACTGATGTCATCTGCTGTGGTGGTGCGGAGGTCGAGGAGTAGGGCTATGTGGGTTGCGAGCCAGAAATCCATGGATGGTCGTAGTCAAAATCCCATCCATGTGTCAATGTCCTCCTGTCAGATTGCCCATGCTGCAGTTCTGGCTGGTCCAAGGATGGCCTCATCCTCTGAGGATAGATTGGGCCACTCATAGTCGAGGGCATGTGGGTTGAGTGGGTCATAGGGTAAGTTGTGGGGTACATTGACAATGAAAGGGGCACCATTCTCTGGGAATTCTCCTGGCTAATAAAGAACAGTGGGGTAGTCTGGGTCATATGGTTGAGGGGGAGGGGGGTCTGAGAGGTCCATTGGGGTGACATCCTGGTCATCCCATCCCTTGGTGTCATACTCTGGTGATGGGGAAGGAGTTTGGGAGAGAGTGATATATGTTGGGATGGGGGAGTCTGGTAGGGGGATCTGGTTTGGTTCGAGGTTCCTGACGAGCATAGATTCGTCACTGTTGGACTCCTCCTCGATGATGGGGAGTTGGTAGTCATTGGGGTAGTCCTCTGTTCCATGTTTGCTGTCCATGTCGTATTCCTCATCCCAATCAGAGTTGAACTCAATGATTGGAGGTCTGTGGTATGATCAGTCTCCCTCCTCAACCCTGAATTCCATTCCTCTAGTCTCTTCTCTTCTGAGTCCTGACTTAAGCTTGAGTCTGAGGGTGTGTAGAAGATACCTGCCAAGTTGTGTGGCCTCTGCCTGTGTGGGAGCATGGCCAGTGATGAGGATGAGGGGGCCTGAATTGTCAGAGTCATAACCGTCATATAATGAATCATCTGCATGTCTGGGTGGGGTACCAGGTGGTTGAAATGGGTGTTCATATGTTGACCAATCCTCCCTGGTCACAGGAAGGTTAGAAACAGATTGTTCTCTCTCCAGTTCATGCTGGGGACAAGCAGGGGGTTCAGGGTTTCTGCTGTAGTCAAGATAGAGGGCAGCTAGGAGTATAAGAGTGATGCTGAGCACGAGGAGTGCTCCAAGGAGGACGGCAGTTGAGATGATGGTGAGGAGGATTAGTATTGTGAATAACATAGGTGGTTCTTGGTGGTAGTGAGGAAAGCTTCGAACTAACTGTAAAACCCAAACTTCACATGATCAAAGACTTGGGTCTAGGTCTTTGGCTGTCTCATGTTTGGACAATCACCAGAGAGATGACAAGGGTCTAAGACTCTGAGAAGAGGTAGGCTGCTTAGAGCTTGGCTCGATAGAGAGAGAGGATTGGTATAGACGAACTGTAGTTCAAAGCAGAGGTATTACAGTGAGAACTGTGCTACTTATATAGGGTTCTGAGTCTGTCTAATAATAGCAAATAGAGTCCATTATACATGTGGTAAATGTCCTGCGTTAGCGAGGTGCAGCAGTCCAGCTGTGGAAGGTTCAGTAAAGGCATGGTGTAGGTGCTTTGAGTGATAAGATAAGCAATAAGCACCTGATAAGATAAGATAAATAGAAAAATCATAACAGTTATTGAAGGATATCAAAGGGTGTAGCATATAATCGAAGGTTGGGGCATTAAATTAAGTGTGGCAATGTAGGATAAGGAAGATGGGAGTCAAATCTGTTATTATTGGGTAGTCAATGGATAAATCCATGAATTCTGAGCATACAGAGCCTGGAGGCTCATCAGTGGCCAGGTTGCAGAACTGGATATTCATAAGACAAAATGTTGACTATCCACTAGAAGGATGGGGGACCAAAAACCCCGACTTCACCCTCATTGCCCACTCCCCTGAAGACAAGTTGTTAGATCTGTTCTCTCATTTTCTCTTCAAGATCGCAATATCCGACTCAGGTCAGAAGGTCCTCAGAGACCTATTGAAAGGGCTGTTTGGTATGAACCAGGTGGGGTACACTGAAGGAGGAGCCATAATGAAGGTGTTCATAGACAAAGATGGGGAGATCATGAAGATCATTTGGCTGACCATCTTTTTATACTCCCATGGCCATGAGTCAAGCGCCAATACATGTCCAGATCTTAAAACTTATAAAATATATGCAAAACTACCTGATTCTGAGAGTTGGATCCCTAGTGAAGGAGAGCATGTTCTCTATGGCACCACATATGTTACTTATAGAGGTGAAACTGTGGGTGGTAGGCACTTCTACTCCAAAGTGATAGTAGCTGATTCTGGTACTGTGAGTAATTCATTCCACTGCATGTTCAATGATGGCTTAGCATGCTGTTCCAGATTAACAAGGACTCCCTTGGTCCAGATTCTGATATCATCATTGATCTAGAGTGCATTGCAGCACATGCACCCTCTGAAAAAGCCCCTATCCTCCATCTTCAGGCCTCTGCACTATGGAATAAGGCTAATCACCAATTGAAGTTAAATAGAGAAGGAAAAAGGCAACAACTGGACTCACCTGATGATTCCAAACAATTTACCACTCAGAAGAACTTCTTTGGCCAAGTGGAATGCTGGGATGAGAAGAGGCATGCTTAATTTGGATTACTGAGATGCACTGTAGTTGAGATTTCATATGATCACCAATATTACAAATACTTCTCATGCTGCCTCTTTCTTTCACCACCATGTCAAAGGATTCAGAAATAATAGTCCAAGGTATGTAGAATTTCATGGTTCATCTTCCCTTTATGTATTGTCTTCCACTTCTCGTATGTTAGGGCAGAACCTTTTGTCTGTACATACTGAACAATTCCCTCATTTTCACAACCCAAAACATGTGGTCAGGCACACAAACCTGTTGAGCTCTACTGCCAATTGAAAATTCAACAGTCTAATGATTTTTTTAATAGCCTCAGGTCAACATCAACAACTGACCAGATACAATGTCCTAAAGCAGTCCAGCCTGCTTTGGTCAATCCCTATTCAGTGTTGGGAGTTTGTAATTACATCCTTGACACCTGAGGAACGAATCTCAAAATGCACAGACAGTGGTCAAATTGATCTGATGTTTGCTGAATTCACAGTAGTCAGTTATTGTTGCTGCTCAGGTTCCTGTGGCTCACCATTCTCCAGACCATGTCAAGACACTTAAAATTAATGGCAGACACTGCTTGGCACAAGGTGCCCATTCCCGAGGATTTCAACATTGACTCACTAAAAAATGTGTCAGCACAGAGGTATGGTCAACACATAGAGATGCTGGTCCTCACCTGGGCAATGGACATTGCATGAAAATTTGTACATGTCCTGAGTCATGGATTCTACCTGAAGTTTTTGAAGCCATTAGAATTGGATGCTAGGATGAAAAACATAAGTCAATGTCATGCATTCAAATTGCCTGCTAACAATTTCCAAGTTTTTCAATCATTTGGATAATTGGCCAGACAAGTTGGAGTACATGTGTCTAAACTTCCAGATGTCAGACAAGACAAACCTTGTTAATCTTCCTCCTTTGGGACCCAATGCAACCTGCACAGAGGAAATCATTCATGGTGATGTCTGTATACTTGCTTCACACTAAAAGTGTTACGATTTTTCCATTTATCTTATCTTATCAGGTGCTTATTGTTTATCTTATCACTCAAAGCACCTATGCCATGCCACTACCAAACCTTCCACAGCTGGACTGCTGCGCCTCGCTAACCCAGGATGTTTACCACATGTATCACAGACTCTATTTACTATTCTTAGACATGACCAGAACCCTATATAAGTAGCACAGTTCTCACTGTAATACTTCAGCTTCGAACTATAGTTCATTCACACCAATCTTCTCTCTCTAAATGTGCTAAGCTCTAAGCCACCTATCTCTTCTCAGAGTCATAGACACTCATCATCTCTCTAGTGATTGTCCAAACATGAGACAGCCAAAGACCTAGACCCAAGTCTTTGATCATGTGAAGTTTGGGTTTTACAGTTAGTTCGAAGCTTTCCTCACTACCACCAAGAACCACCTATGTTATTCACAATACTAATCCTCCTCACCATCATCTCAACTGCCGTCCTCCTTGGAGCACTCCTCGTGCTCAGCATCACTCTTATACTCCTAGCTGCCCTCTATCTTGACTACAGCAGAAACCCTGAACCCCCTGCTTGTCCCCAGCATGAACTGGAGAGAGAACAATCTGTTTCTAACCTTCCTGTGACCAGGGAGGATTGGTCAACATATGAACACCCATTTCAACCACCTGGTACCCCACCCAGACATGCAGATGATTCATTATATGACGGTTATGACTCTGACAATTCAGGCCCCCTCATCCTCATCACTGGCCATGCTCCCACACAGGCAGAGGCCACACAACTTGGCAGGTATCTTCTACACACCCTCAGACTCAAGCTTAAGTCAGGACTCAGAAGAGAAGAGACTAGAGGAATGGAATTCAGGGTTGAGGAGGGAGACTGATCATACCACAGACCTCCAATCATTGAGTTCAACTCTGATTGGGATGAGGAATACGACATGGACAGCAAACATGGAACAGAGGACTACCCCAATGACTACCAACTCCCCATCATCGAGGAGGAGTCCAACAGTGACGAATCTATGCTCGTCAGGAACCTCGAACCAAACCAGATCCCCCTACCAGACTCCCCCATCCCAACATATATCACTCTCTCCCAAACTCCTTCCCCATCACCAGAGTATGACACCAAGGGATGGGATGACCAGGATGTCACCCCAATGGACCTCTCAGACCCCCCTCCCCCTCAACCATATGACCCAGACTACCCCACTGTTCTTTATTAGCCAGGAGAATTCCCAGAGAATGGTGCCCCTTTCATTGTCAATGTACCCCACAACTTACCCTATGACCCACTCAACCCACATGCCCTCGACTATGAGTGGCCCAATCTATCCTCAGAGGATGAGGCCATCCTTGGACCAGCCAGAACTGCAGCATGGGCAATCTGACAGGAGGACATTGACACATGGATGGGATTTTGACTACGACCATCCATGGATTTCTGGCTCGCAACCCACATAGCCCTACTCCTCGACCTCCGCACCACCACAGCAGATGACATCAGTGCCTGCATTGAGGCAAACCTGGACAGAGAGCTATATGCCCCAACCGCAGGATTAAGAGTCAGGGGACTACAAAGAAGAATGGAAGAGGAGCAACAGGAGCTGGAACGAGCCCTTACAGAGCTTGAGGACCAGCATAACGCCTACTGCACTGAGCTCCATTGACTTGGGATCATCTAGATTCGACATGTTCAACTATGACCCAGAAACCTTTGGGAATCTGGACTATAAGTTCGAACACCCCTGGCCCCTTCCAGATGAACCACCACACGTAACGAGACAACATGGACACCGTGCCCCATACCTCCAGAGCTACCTCTTCACTGGAGCAGGTCCTGATGAAGCTGGCCCTTCCAACCCTATGCAACCCTCTGCAGACCCCGACATGCCAGTGGACCCCCCTAGCCCTGGACAAGAAGAGCAAGATCAACTGCGAAAGCAGGCCGACCTCAAGGACCAGTTACAGAACATGGAAAGGGACTTGAAAAAGGCCCTAGCCGATCTGGAACTAAAGATACAGAAGCTTGAAAATCCAGGAGCCCTGGCACCACAAAAGCACATCCAAGACAGGGATAACCTATTCTCTCTCCCTGGTCATCCCAATGAACCCAACTTTCCCCCAGACCCCCCGCACCAATCCACCGATACAGGACCAGAATGAGCCCCATTCTATGAGATCAAACCTATTCTATACCAGATCCCGAAACCCTTTACTGGGGATCATGCAGATATCACACAGTTTGTGGTGGACTGCTCGGCCTATTTCACAAGTCATGGAATCTATTACCACACCCCGGCGCAGAAAACCCTTCTCGCCTCTTCCCTTCTTGAAGGCGCTGCCAAAGACTGGTGGATCTACAAGGTCTGCGACTTCTATGACGTGTACAGCAGAGATTACCGATACCCCAACTGGGATGGCTTCATCAGCCTCCTAAAAGAACAATTCAGGAACCCTGCAGTCGAAGAAGAGCACGAGAAAAAGATGTATCTTCTTCAACTAGGCACAGACAATGCCAAGACCTACTTCAGCAAGCTTGAAGAGCTTGCAAAGTTGGCCGGCCTATGCTACAACATCGGAGAAAAGGGACACATGACCTGCACTGTCTGCACCAGAGTACCTCATTCCTACATTGATGCCATCATCACCGGAGGACTCAATGTCCCATGAACTTATCTCAAATGGCGTGAACGGATCAAGCTCGTCCACATGGAACAAATCAAAGACCAGTCGTTCTGCTCCAACATTGCCACCCACTTCCAACAAAGCACTAAGCCCGGACCATCCAACTACAGCCCCAGCAAATCTGCTGGGGCCACAAGTTCAACACCAGCCAAGCAGATGGGAGAAGGGAAGACAACAACCAGAGATGTGGGGACAGGGCAATGGACAACATACCATGGCCAAGGACAAGCAATGGAGATAGACAGATTACACAAGGAAGGAAGGTGCTACTGATGCAAGGAGAAAGGACATTTATCGAAAGAGTGCCCCAAGAAGTGGAAATCAAAGGACATTCACTCGGTCATAGTGGCCAAGCAAGGACAATCAGAATCAAAGGTGGAGGTAAAAGAGTAGGCTGTCAAGGGCTCGATTCCCCTTCGACAGCCACCTCCTCGGGTCCTGGTATGCAATCATCATATGCTGGTCAGACTTATAATACTTCTTTAGTTACATCACATGTTTTCCATACCAATATAAGAACCCCCACTTTTAACATCTCCAGCATGACTAGCCACCCAGTACCACCAACAGAATTGAACCACTATGCTGTCCTAGCACAACTGGACACCATGGACTCAAGCGCTGAAGAGGATGACCTCTCAGATGCCGAACAGAGAAAAGACTCTTCGGAGTTGGCAGAGAGCCTCCCATCAAACCTGCCAGAACCCCTAATATGGGAACTGCCTGAATGTGAACCCCTTGGGGGGAATGCCTCTACAAGACTGACTAATTGGAGCATGAATACCCTAATGGGGAAAGGCTCTGAAAAGCAGCCCCACGAAGCTGCAGGAACTCTGGGTAAGTGTTCCTGAAAGACACAAGCAGGATCTCCCTCAACAGGACTCCCACGACCATCCAACCCGCCTCAGGGGAAAGGCAATGACAGGGAAGGATTAGAGAAACAAATGAACCACCAAGTCAGAAGTGGCAAAGGAATGGAGCACAGCTCTACCCGACTGCTGGTGCCAGACAGTAATGGCAGTCACGGTTCATGCAACAAGAATGTGATGTTCATGGACCAGCCCCCCAACCCTCGAAGGGTTAGCCCTGGCATTCAGACTGGAAGTAGGTATCCTCCCATTGTTCCTCCTCCATCCAACTCCGATGAAGACACATGACCAGCCAAGGACAACAACAAAGCCACAGGACAGGAAGCTGCTCACGCCCAGGCAGTGAAGAGGGGGCACAAGGTTACCATGGTAGAGGTACCAGATGAAGAAGACAAGACCGCATACCAGCAGTGGTGGAAGGAACAAAAGGCAGAGTCGAACTTCAGGGAAGTACAGAGCAGGGAAGACTGGCATCATACCATGCCAGACACCAGTGCTCTGCCACATTCGTGGTGTTGGTACAAACCATTTGAGGTCGACTGGACGCTCCAAGCCATTCAGAATGCACAAAACTATGAAGAGGCCCAGGCCTGCCTGAACAATTGGATACACAAGGACCGACACGAAGAGCTCGTAGACGAATTAGTCACACAACTATGAAAAGGAGGAGAGGAGGTGAGGGAGATGCTTCTCGAACTCCAAGAACCTATCCGATACATCCACGGTACCCGAAGCATGGGACAAGAGCTAATGGTCAACATTAGACTTGAATCCATCGTCAACCAGACAGAGTACACTGCCAAAGGATTAATTGACAGTGGTTGCACTGGCAGCTCTATCAACTGGTCCTATGTAGAAAAGCAGGGACTATACACCTGAAAGACAGCCATCCCCATTGCAGTACACAACGCCGATGGAACCCATAACAAGGCCGGAAGCATCACCAAATTCGCAGAACTCCAACTTACCATTGGAGGACACAGTGAACAGATCGACCTCATGGTCACCAACCTCGGTTCCAAGGATATCTACCTTGGACATGACTGGTTGAAACACCACAACCCGGTAATCAACTGGAAGACCGGTGCAATCCTCTTTGGAAGGTGTCAGTGCACTAAGAATCTGTTTCCACTACCTGACACCAACCTGGACGACAGATGGGATGAAGAGCTGGAAGAAGGAGAGACGATATTGGCCGTCAACATGCAGGAGGAGATAATCATATATGCCATACATCATGCCTATGATTTAGCCGCCCAAGCACACAAGGACAAGCCAAAGAAGACTTTCAAAGAAATGGTACCAGAACACTACCGCTCATACCACGACCTGTTCTCGAAAGAGAACTTTGACGAACTCCCCAAACAAAAACCCTGGGACCATGCCATTGAACTCATCCCAAATGCCAAATCCATGCTAGACTGCAAGGTCTATCTCCTTAACTGAAACAAACAAGAACAACTCGACAAGTTCTTAGATGAGAACTTAGAATCAGGACAAATCTGACCCTCGAAATCCCCCTTCACATCCCCATTCTTCTTTGTCAAAAAGAAGGACGGTTCCCTACGACCAGTATAGGATTATCGAAAATTGAATGAAATGACTATCAAAAATTGATATCCCCTACCCCTGATTACCAAACTAATCGACAAGCTCCAAGGAGCAAAGTACTTCACCAAACTCAACGTCTGATGGGGCTACAACAATGTCAGGATAAAAGAAGGAGACGAAGAGAAAGTGGCGTTCAGGACGAACAGAGGATTGTTCAAACCCACGGTCATGTTCTTTGGCCTTATGAACTCTCCTGCCACATTCCAGTGGATGATGAACAATATCTTCAAAGACCTGATCACAGAAGGAAAGGTTACCATTTACCTCGATGACATCCTAATCTTCACCAAGACCCTGGACGAACATTGGAGGATTGTCAAATGCGTCCTTCAATGTCTATGAGAAAACAAGCTTTTCCTGAAAGCGGAGAAGTGCAAATTCGAGGTACTGGAAACTGAGTACCTAGGAGTCATCATCAGCAAAAACTCGGTACGAATGGACCAAGTCAAAGTAGCAGGAATCACCGAATGGCCCACACCGACAAAGAAAAAAGAACTACAGTCATTCCTCGGATTCACCAACTTCTACCAAAAATTCATCCGAGACTACTCCAAAATCATATGCCCCCTCACTCGACTGACAAGCAACATGGAATGGACATGGGGAACAGCTCAAAACCAAGCCTTTCAACAGTTGAAGAAACAAATGGCAGAGGACATAGTACTCGCCATCCCAACAGAGAAAGGGAAGTTCAAGGTGGAAGCAGACTCCAGCCATGGGGCTATCGGTGCCATACTCAGCCAACAGCAAGAGGGGAAGTGGCGACCAGTGGCTTTCATGTCCAAAGCATTAAATGCAACTGAGTGAAATTACGAAATCTATGACAAAGAACTACTCGCTATAATGCTCGCCCTGGATGAATGGCGCCATTACCTCATGGCAGCTCTAGAGGATGTTGAGATCTGGACAGATCATCAAAACCTCCAGTACTTCTGAAAGCCACAGAAGCTGAATAGGAGACAAGCCCGATGGGTCACTGAACTCGCAGAATACCACTTCACCCTCCAACACCTACCCGGTACTGCCAACAAGAAGGCAGACCTTCTTTTTTGATGAGATGACCATAGTCAAGGAAAAGATGACAACAATGACATCATCATACTCCAACCAGAACACTTCCAAGCCCTCATCATGCCCACAACTACTGAAGTCCATGAGCAAATCAAAGATGCCACCTGGCAAGCAGACTCTTGGGACCAAGGGATCGCCAATTCCCTAAGTCACAAACAAGGCATCACCAAAGAAGAAGGGTTACTCTTCTATGATGGAAGAGTATATGTGCCAAAAGACAAAGCGCTAAGAGGAGAAATCATCACCCAAAACCATGACCACATCATGGCAGGACACCCGGGCATCGAAAAAACAAAGGAACTGATTCAGCGAGAATACTGGTGGCTGAAACTGAAGAAAGATGTGGAAAGATATGTAAAGGGATGCAAAGCATGCCAGCAAACGAAGATGAGCACCCAAGCCAAGGCGGCCTCCCTACACCCAAACACTATTCCTGAAGGACCATGGACCCATATTTTGGTCGACATGGTCACTGGATTACCAGAGTCAAAAGGATATGATGCCCTATTGGTCATTGTAGACCGATTTTCAAAAGCAATCATCCTAGTACTGTGCAACATCGAGCTATCCACAGAGGGATGGGCTAGAATCCTATGGGACCATGTCTATGCCAAACATGGAATGCCTCAGGTCATGATCTCTGACCAAGGACCCCAGTTTGTGTCCACTTTCATGAAAGACCTATACCGAATGCTTGACATCACCCCAAATGCCTCTATGGCCTTTCACCCTCAAATGGATGGACAAACCGAAAGAGTCAATCAAGAACTCGAAGGCTACCTAAGACTCTTCGTCAGTTACAGACAGACAGATTGGAGCAACTGGTTACCAATCGCAGAATTCACCCATAACAATCAGGTCCACTCCGCCACGGGGCAAAGCCCATTCATGACATTATACAGAAGAAATCCCAGGATAGTCCCAGACTCTACTTGACTATCACCTTTCATAAACCCTGCCACTGAAGATTTCACCAGCAAAATGACTGAAGTCCACAAAGACACCCAATGAGCTTTGCAAAAGGCTGTGGAACAGATGAAAGCACAATACGACAAGAGAAAGTGACCTGCCATTGAATATCAAGTCAGTGACAAGGTCTGGCTAGACAGCGCCAACCTACACCTCCCATGACCAAAGAAAAAGCTAGATGACAAATGGGTCGGACCATTCGAAATCATCCAGAAGACCGGAGCCTCAGCCTACAAACTGAGACTTCCTCCCCATTGGAAGATCCATCCCAGATTCAATGAAAAACTCCTAACATCCTATACTCCCTTGGCCTTCCCAAACCAACAAACACCAGCACCTCCACCGCCAGATCTCATTGACGATGAAGAACAGTACAAAATAGAGGAGGTACTGGACTCAAGACCATGCAAAATCAGAGGAAAGAAAGGCAAGAAATCACAAGAGGTAATCAATTACTTTGTAAAATGGAAAGGATGGACAAGGGAGCACAACTCATGGGTGCGAGACTCAGAAATGGGAAATGCTCAAGAAGCAATCCAAGACTATGAGAACAAACTCCAGCGAGCCGGATGAATCAAAATAGCCAAAATCACCTAGAAAACCAGACCTGACAATCGGGACGATTGTCTTAAATGAGGGGGTAATGTTACGATTTTTCCATTTATCTTATCTTATCAGGTGCTTATCACTTATCTTATCACTCAAAGCACCTACGCCATGCCACTACCAAACCTTCCACAGCTGGACTGCTGTGCCTCGCTAACGTAGGACATTTACCACATGTATCATGGACTCTATTTACTATTCTTAGATATGACCAGAACACTATATAAGTAGCACAGTTCTCACTGTAATACTTCAGCTTCGAACTATAGTTCATTCACACCAATCTTCTCTCTCTAAATGTGCTAAGCTCTAAGCCACCTATCTCTTCTCAGAGTCATAGACACTTGTCATCTCTCTGGTGATTGTCCAAACACAAGACAGCCAAAGACCTAAACCCAAGTCTTTGATCACATGAAGTTTGGGTCTTACAAGAAGCATGACTCTATGAAGCAGTGGGTAAAGTCGCTCTCTGTTCTAGAAGGCATTGTGTTCCACATCCATTTGTTAACCCATGTGAGCCTTTGACAACTGTGAGGCAGTTTGGTATAGTCTGACCATTACCAACAGCATGGGGGTGTTGAAAAGTTAATGCTGTGGAAAAGGCCCTAGAGACTGTGATGTCTGACTCAGGTCAGAAGGTCCTGAGAGACCTATTGAAGGGCCTCCTTGGCATGTATCATGAGGAGTACACTGAAGGAGGAGCCACTCTGAAGGTGTTTAGAAACAAAGATGGGGAGATCATGAAGATTGTTTGGCTGACTGTCCTTTTCTTCTCCTATGGCCATGAGTTGAGTGTCAATGCACATACAGATCTCAAATCATTCAAGCTGTATGCAAAACCACCTGGTTCTGAGAGTTGGATCCCTAGTGAAGGAGAGCACATCAAGCATGGCACCATGTATATAATGTACAGAGGCAAAACCATGGGCAGTATGTACTCCTACTCCAAAGCAATGGTAGCCGATTCTGGTACTGTGAGTAATTCATTCCACTGCATGTTCAATGATGGCTTAGCATGCTGTTCCAGATTAACAAAGATTCACTTGGACCGGAATTTGACATCATCATTGATCTAGAGTGCTTCTGTTATGATTTTCTCCTTTATCTTATCTTATCGGCCGGCGCTTATCTATATCCTATCTTATCTCAAGCATCTATCATCGTAACCACGACTATAACGGACTGCATCAGCAATTGTACTACGGACAACTACGGCTTGCGACCAACGCTCGCCCTTCTCATGTTTTCCCTTGTATTCCGCATGACAACCACGGACAAAGATTCTATTCATAGCACAGGACTTTTAGTATATAAGTAGCGTAGCTCTCGCTGTATATTCCCCAGCTTCAAGCTAAAGTTTAAATCACACCGAACTTAGCTAGTCGACTCAGCCTCAGACTAAGACATTAGTCCGACGCTCTTAGTAACCATTCAGTACAGAGACTCCTTGGGTGACTGTTCGAACGCAAAACAGCCCTCAGTTTACTCTTGTTTGGTTTACCTGGAGTTTGGGTCTAACAATTAGCTCGAAGCTTTCTATTCCCTTTCTCTAAGCAGCCACCATTGCTTTTTGAAACCGAATGCCCGCATCGTTCACCAGCACCGGAATCATCTCCGCCTTCTTCCTGACACTCTTTGTCAGGATCCCCGCCCTCTCGTACCTCCTCTATCGGTCCAGGTGGCCGATCATCTTCTGGTACAACACCCAACGAAACCGTCTTCAGCATTGGACGGACCGAACTTTCCGTGCCCCCCGTCTCCTGGCTGTCCCTTTCCGTCCCACTCCCTATGGCCTACAGCGCTATGGCACCACCCAGCCCAACCGATCTGTCACGTCCTTCCCCTCATCGCTCGCGTCCGTACAGCATCCCGAAAGTCGGGAAACTCCTGTGGTCGCTCTGGTCCAAGAAATCGAAATCGACATTGGCGAGCAAGGACACAGCATCCTTGTTCACAACTCCCCCGTCACTGGCACCCTCGACATCCCCGTCCCTACCGTACTCGCTGCCTCCTCTACCGCCGACACCACCTCTACCGCACCACTCCCTACCGGAGGAATGGCTAGAACCCGAGACTCCCTCGATCTATACGAGGTCGCAGCCTCAAGCGGCACCGAACTCCCCAATGACCCCTCCTCAGACAGCGAAAGCGAGCCCTACGTCCCTCAGAGCCCCACCCAGTCTGAGTTCGAGGCCTACATCTGCAACCGCCAGACGCGCCCCGATTCCCCTACCATCCCCGAGGCCATCCTCAACCAAGCAAGGCTGATCACCCTCCACCCCGATACTAATATCTGGGCAGAGGTCAGTAGGGAAAGAGAAAGGCTCGCCGAGGATGAGCTCCTTCGACTCCGCGGCATCCAGGTCGACGTCCAAACCGGCCCTACCCCTTGTCCATGGCACCTCGAACCCCTTTGGCCGCACGAGCGAGCCATTACCATCCAGCGCCTCCATAACCTCGGAATCCACAATCAGCAGCAGTACAATGAGTGGCAGTACCAACAGCGAGTCGAGCACAACGCCCGCCAAGCTACTAGCGCGCGCCTACCGGGAGAGGATGAAGAAGACCACCGAAGGCGCCTCCATTGGAACCGCCTCCGGAATATCAGCCGTGAGGATGAAGACTGGTACGCACAAGACAAGGCCAGGAGATGGAGAGAATGTTGGCAGAGGGGCCAGTGGGTCGACACATGGCTCGGCGCGAACTACGCCTCTCCCCCCCTCAATCAGGACGAGCAGCTTATCTACGGTAACCGCTTCAGTACACAATTTGAGTCCCGACGACAGGAGCATATCCGACAAGGCGCCAGGGATATCACCCACGAGCAGCATAGCGCCATCAGTCAGCGCGCTATCGCTCGAGGTCCAACAGATCCGCGATCCGTGGGAACGCGAATACACGCGGATCTTTATAGGTCACTTATCGGCCCTTACGGAGGACCCGACCTTCCTCGCCTCGAAGATGGGGAGATTGATGAACAGCCTGAAGCCAGCGGATCCAGAATGGGAGGATATTATTGAATATTGCGCAACAGAGCAGGCCGTTTATGAATTTAATATAAAGCACCCTGATCGTCCTTATGCAGAGCCCGAAGACTACCACCCCCGAAACCCGCCAAAGCTGCTCCCCCTATCCCTGCCACCACGATCCCACGTGCCGAGAAGCCGTAAAAGCAAAAGCCGAATGCTCACAGGAGCTGGACCGGAGGACGCGGAAACCTTGAACGCCGGCGGCAATCAGCCGCCCATCGTCCCAACCTGGACTGGCTATAATGGGGCCATCAAAGGCTCCCCGCCTCCAGGACGGCATACTAGTCCTCTCACCCGAGACCCCGACAGCTGGTCCCTCCCTCGAGGACCAGGAAAGTACCATGACCCCGACGACCCACTCCCCAATCCCGTTGGCCAAATGGCTGAAGACGCGCCTTGGATGGGATGCAAGCCGGATCTGATGCGAAAGCCCGCTGTCTTCAAAGGCAAGGCCGACGACATCGACCGCTTCCTCACCCACTGCGAAATGTACTTCCAAATGCACGACCCCTACATGTACGCCAGCCCCTTTCGAGTCGGCTTTGCTGCCTCATACTTTACTGGGAAAGCAGAAGAATGGTGGATCATGATCCTCGCAGAACGACGAAGCCATTCCCGCAACAAGTTCCATCTTCCCAGCTGGGATGACTTCTGCCAAATGATTCGCGACAAGTTCCGTGACCATGCAGTAGAAGAAATCCACCAGCAGAAAATGTACAACCTTCGCCTCGGCAAAGGCCTCGCCGATGATTACTTCCAGGCCATCGAAAAGGAGGCCAAAAAGGCAGGTCTCCAAGGGGACACCGGTGCCCGCGGACACATGGTCGCCACCATCAAGAAAGGCATCCCCGACTCCTACACCGAAATCATCTATGATATTGGGGTTGGCATGCCTGAAACCTATGACGAGTGGAAAGCCTGAGTTACTGTCATGAACGAGGCCCACCAATGAAAAGCCATTGAAGACGGTCTCGGATGTCCCGGTCCCTTCGTCCCAAAGAACAACAATCCCGCCATGAATGCCCAAAAGGCAAGTAGTGGCACGACAAGTTCCTCCACAGACAAGAAGACTGCCACTGGGGTCACCTATGGTGGCCGAGGACAGGCAATGGACATAGACGCGCTCAGGTCAGAAGGGAAGTGTTTCAGATGCAAGCAGAAAGGCCACATTAGCAAGAATTGCCTGTTACAAAGCTGGAACAAGGACAAGAAAAAGGAGGAGAATCGGGCTGTAATGATGGAACCCGCCACAGAATCAAAGATCGAAGAGGTAAAAGACGGCACCGAGAAGTAAAAGGTTCTACTTGCTCGGCGAAGGACTTATCTGGTATGAGGAACAATATCGCTGGTCGGACTTATGATACTTCTGTAGTTACGCCATATGTTGATACGAAACACGCGCATTTGAATATACCTGCTTTAACCGTTCCAAGTCCAGATAACCAAGAACCTAAGAAACAATCGACGTCCAAGCCCGCTGTGGGGGAAGGGACATGCCAGGTAGCGCTGGAGCCTTCAAAACGAGTACTAGGACTCGGGTCGGAATCAAGTAGACGGGACGCCCTCGGGCTTCTGAAGTCGAAAGATTCAGCGCCTTCCTTGAAGGCCAAGACACTCCCCGCAAGGACCAATGCGGAGAATCTCAAGCACCCGCTCAGGGCCAAGTCCACAGAGTCCGACTCTCTGGGGCATGGGGCAGAGAGCCCCCACAAGGTAACCATGGTCAAAGTCCCAGGACGAAGAAGACGATACCACCTTCAGAATCTATCAAGCGAAGGAAACCAAAACTTGTCCACCCCCGCCCATTGAGGAGACCCAGCCCACGGCTGAGAAGGTCCCACCGGGATGGATGAAACCATTCGAGACCGAGTGGACGTGGAGGGCCATCCGAGAGGCCAAAAACGAATCTGCCGCCAGGTCAGTGCTCCTTAACTGGATACACAGGACCAGGGCCGAAGAGGTAGTCAACAATCTCTTGGAAGGGCTCCGCTGTGCCCAGCGAGCAAATGCGCTTGAATGGCTGGATGAACTCAGGAAGCCTAAACGCTACCTAATTCGTTCCCAGACCACCTCCAAGCGAGACCTTAAAATCCCGCTTAAAGTCGAAACCACCAATAACCAAGCCATCGACGCCACCGCCCTCCTAGACAGTGGATGTACGGGCAGCTCAATTCACAGTGAGTTTGTCAAAACCCACAACATCCCTGTCTACAAAACTGCTAGCCCCATTCCAATCTATAATGCAGACGGTTCCCATAACAAGGCCGGAGAAATCACTGAGTTTGCAGAACTGAGGCTCACCATTGGTGACCATAACGAGAGGATCGACCTCGCTGTCGTCAACCTTGGTTCTAAAGAGATTTTCCTCGGTCTTGACTGGCTCGTTCGCCATAACCCACTTATCGACTGGAGCACCGGCAAGATTACCTTTGCCAGATGCCAATGCACCAAGAACCCCTTCCCCCTACCGGACTCAGACCCTGACGACCGGTGGGATGAAGAGCTCAAAGAAGGCGACCGCATTCTCGCCGTCGACTTCGAGGAAGCCATTGAAATCCGTGCAGTCCATAAGGCAAACGAACTCGCCGCCAAAGCCAATGAGGGAAAGGAGAAGAAAACCTTTGAGGAGATGGTCCCAGCCGCATACCGCGACTTTGCGGATCTCTTCGAAAAGGAAAACTTTGATGAGCTCCCTATGCGCAAACCTTGGGACCATGCCATCGAACTTGTCCCTAACACCAAGAACACTCTTGACTGCAAAGTGTATCCCCTAAACCGCACCAAGCAGGAGGAGCTTGACAAGTTCCTTGACGAAAACCTCGCCACTGGTCGAATCCAACCGTCCAAGTCCCCTATGGCCTCACCCTTCTTTTTCGTCAAAAAGAAGGATGGGAAGCTATGTCCCATCCAGGACTACCACAAGCTTAACGAAATGACCATCAAGAATCGTTACCCTTTGCCCCTCATCGCCGAGCTGATGGACAAGCTAGGAAGTGCCAAATACTTCACCAAGCTTGACGTACGATGGGGGTACAACAACATTCGCATCAAGGAAGACGACGAGTGGAAGGCTGCGTTCAGAATGAACCGTGGCCTGTTCGAACCCACCATCATGTTCTTCGGTCTTACCAACTCTCCCGCCACATTCCAATGGATGATGAACGACATCTTCAAGGACCTCATCGCCTCCGGCAAGGTTACCATATACCTTGACGACATCCTGATCTTTTCGAAGACTCTAGAAGAGCATCGACAGATCACTCGCAAAGTCCTCACGCTCCTTAGGAAACACAAGCTATTCCTGAAGGCAGAGAAATGCGAGTTCGAGGTACTGGAAACAGAGTATCTCAGGGTAATAATTAGCGAAGGATCCATCCGCATGGACCAAGTCAAGATCGCTGGAATCACTGAGTGGCCCATCCCCAACAAGAAGAAAGAACTTCAGTCTTTCTTAGGGTTCACCAACTTCTACTGACGTTTCATTAAGGGCTACAGCAAAATAGTATGCCCAATGACATGTCTCACTGGGAATGAAGCCTGGACCTGGGGAACCGCACAACAAAAGGCCTTCGACAAGCTTAAGGCTCGTCTTGCCCAGGACGTTGTGTTAGCAATCCCAACCGAGACCGGAAGGTTCAGAGTGGAAGCAGATGCTAGCGAAGGCGCCATTGGCGCCATCCTATCCCAGGAACAGGAAGGGAAGTGGAGACCAGTTGCGTTCTTGTCGAAAGCCCTAACGGCTACGGAACGCAATTATGAAATCTATGACAAGGAGCTACTTGCCATAATGCTCGCCCTCGAGGAATGGAGACATTACCTCATGGGGGCAGCCATCAACATAGAAATCTGGACAGATCACCAGAACCTCCAGTATTTCCAGAAACCTCAGAAACTCAATCGCAGACAAGCGCGATGGGTAACTGAACTTGCCGAATATCATTTCACACTTCATCACAAGCCGGGGACTGCCAACAAGAAGGCAGATCTCCTCTCTCGCCGCCCAGACCATGACCAAGGACACGATGACAACAACGAAGTCGTCATCCTCAAAGCCGAGCATTTCCGGGCACTAATCATGCCCACTATCGACGAATCTCACGAGCGCATCAAGAGCGCGACCCGTGACCACCAGAAATGGGATCAAGGGATCGCCAAGTCGCTCAACCATGAAAAGGGCATACAGGAGAAGGATGGACTGCTATACTACAACGAAAGGATATATGTGCCCTGCAACCATGCAGTGCGAGGAGAAGTAATCTCGTGCTGCCATGATCATATTACCGCAGGACACCCCGGAGTAGAAAAGACCAAGGAACTCGTCCTTAGGGACTACTGGTGGCCAAAGATCAGGAAGGACGTCCAAACTTACGTCCAAGCCTGTGAAACTTGTGCCCGCACCAAGTCCAGTACTCAAGTCAAGCGAGCGCCACTTCATCCAAATGAAGTCCCCTCCGAACCCTGGACCCATATCTCAGTCGACATGATTACCAGTCTCCCAGAATCCAACGGTCACGATGCAATCCTTGTCATCGTCGACCGGTTCTCCAAAAACATTATTCCAGTCGCCTGCAACATTGAACTCTCTTCCGAAGGATGGGCAAAGATTCTCCGCGACGAGGTATATGCCAAACATGGTATGCCAGTCACCATCATCTCCGACCGAGGGCCCCAATTTGTCTCGAAATTCCTGGAAGATCTCTATGGCATGCTTAATATCAAAAGCAACGCTTCAACCACTTTCCACCCCCAGACTGACGGCCAAACCGAGCACATCAATCAGGAAATTGAAAAATACCTCCGCCTCGTCATTAATCATCATCAAAATGACTGGGCCGAATGGTTATCGATTTGTGCTTTCCAGCACAACAATCGCATACACTCTGCCATGGGCAAGAGCCCATTCCAAGTCCTATATGGACGGCATCCCTGAGTCGCCCCTGACTCCAGATCCCATGCCACCCTCCGCACTCCCGCGTCAGAAACCTTCTACAACCAAATGAAGAACATCCACGCCGAAACCGAGGCCGCTCTTATTAAAGCAGCTGAACAAATGAAGACACAGTATGACAAAAAGAAGAGAGCTGCCATCGAATATCAGACCGGAAACAAGGTCTGGCTCGATATGACAAATCTTCACCTCCCCAGACCAAAGAAAAAGCTAGACGACAAACGAGTCGGCCCTTTCCAAATCCTGGAAAAACGCGGCACTTCAGCCTACAAACTGAAGCTTCCCCCCACATGGAGAATATATCCCGTCTTCAACGAGACCCTCCTCACACCGTATACACCCCCGGCGTTCCCAAACCAACAACAACCGCCACCTCCTCCGCCCGATATCATCATGGGCGAAGAAGAATACGAAGTCGAGGAAATCCTCGACGACAAAACCCGCAAAGTATGAGGAAAAAAGGGGGAAAAGTCCAAAATAGTGACCGACTACCTCGTTAAATGGAAAGGCTACGGTCCCGAAGACAACAAGTGGACCGCAGAAAGGTACCTCGGCAACGCAAAAGAAGTGATTGCTGAATACTGGGAGAAAAGAGGAGGAATGGCGGTAGATGCTATTGTAATCAACCCCGGCAATGACACGATCATTATCGATGCCCGCTACCAGCAGGAGGATGACAATGACAAAATAGGACCAGAGGACAACACATGGTACTACCTTATCAAGGTCGCTAGCGCCCAGGCAGAAAAAGGGGGCCAAGAACAAGAATGGCTAGACGAAGAATGGAGGCCAGAACCCGAACTCGGTCATCTGGAGGAGCTCATTAAAGATTATTGGTGGGCTAACAAACAGGACAGCAAATTGGACCCCCCCGACAGAGACGAGTCTTAGGGCAGTCGAGACGCCTGCCTTAACGAGGGGGTAATGTTACGATTTTCTCCTTTATCTTATCTTATCAGCCGGCGCTTATCTATATCCTATCTTATCTCAAGCACCTATCATCGTAACCACGACTATAATGGACTGCATCAGCAATTGTACTACGGACAACTATGGCTTGCGACCAACGCTCGCCCTTCTCATGTTTTCCCTTGTATTCCACATGACAACCACGGACAAAGATTCTATTCATAGCACAGGACTTTTAGTATATAAGTAGCGTAGCTCTCGCTGTATATTCCCCAGCTTCAAGCTAAAGTTTAAATCACACCGAACTTAGCTAGTCAACTCAGCCTCAGACTAAGACATTAGTCTGACGCTCTTAGTAACCATTCAGTACAGAGACTCCTTGGGTGACTGTTCGAACGCGAAACAGCCCTCGGTTTACTCTTGTTTGGTTTACCCGGAGTTCGGGTCTAACAGCTTCAGGCTCCCTAAAAATGCCCCAGTACTCTGTCTTCAGGCCTCTGCACTATGGAAGGAGGCTGAACACCAAGTGAACTTACATAAAGAGATTAAATGCCAATGACCGGACTTGCCTGATGATTCTGAACAATTTAGCTCATGGTGGGGCTTCTTTGGCCGAGTGGGATGCTGGGATGAGAAGAGGTGTCATGGTGCTTAAGTACGTTTATTTGACCAATTTTACAAAAATAATGTAAATCGATTAAATCCGGCAGCTCGGCACACTGCCAGCTCACCCATGCCACCACGTTGTTCCGACCTCGACCGTGGCTGCGCCTCCCATCCCAAATGCTGGCCCTCAACGAGTGCGGCAAATGAGACCCTCGCTGGGCTGTTCTTCCTAGGCACCTCCACCCGGAACAGTCCACATAATTTTCTCCAACTTATTAAGCACTTAGCCAGCTCAGTCTTTGTGACATGCTTTGCATACATTAAATCTGTCCTTGTAAACCTCATTGGTACCCTGCACGATACCTGAGACATCACTGCTATAGCATTCAGTGCATGGCGCATGCAAGTCCACGATACATCTTGCGCTTTGTGGGCATTGCGGATGACCATTGGCTGAGGGAGAGTAGAGGATCTGGACTGTAGCAGACTCGTGGGCCATGGTGCGTTTACTAGCTACACCTTGATGTTCCGTTCTAGCACTGATATACTTGGTACTGTTAACAGGGTAGATGCATTCTCGGTTTTCGTCATGCTGTTTTGATAAGATCAACAAGACAACTGAAGGCACAATGCTGTGCTAAAAACGAGATCGTTCATTTAATCCAATCTTTCAGGCCAGCTAAGGATATACCACAGTAAGCAATCTATTCGGTCTCTGTTCATCTCGCAAGGTTTAGGTTCGGTCTATTTCTACGGCCATCACAAAGTGTCTACTGTATCTTGTCCGGGCCTTCAAGATTTGGAACATGTTCTTGGTGGAAGGTGCTTGAATCCTCCTCAATGTTAACCGGTTCATGTTTCTGAAATTCCTGATCTAGTGGTTTCACAAAAAGGCCTGTTGCCTTGTGTGACGATGGCACCGGGCGGGTTATCTCTGTGGAATTTTGTTATCATCGTTGAGATCCTTCGCCAAGAAAGAGTGGGTGTTGCAGAAGATTATGCATGCATGGCATGCTAACATCTATCGATTTTTCCAGACAGGATAATGATCTACCGAAGACGTGTCTGAGAATGCTGTTTCGGTAGCTAGGGAGGAGGTACTACATATATCAGGGTATGACTGCTATTGCTCAAACCGCTTGTATAATCCCGTTACGTTACAATTAAATGAATTCATGCAGTAGCTTGCAGCCGAGAGTGCGTGAACCAGAAACGAGTAGACCCATGGCTTGCTGCACAACCGGCTCACACAATGATGCTGAGCGCACCAGTGTCGTTTATACACCCACACCCAAAGTTCCAAATGACGAATACAGTCGCGTCTGAAATATCCCATACATGCGCTGGCCCGTTCTCTGCTGTAACCTAGAACTTTGTCGTAACCCATAGCTCCTTCGGCAAAAACTCTGCAAACTCAATGCATACTTATTGTCCAAAATTGAGGACTTTCAAGATCAAATAGCCCAGTCAATGCTTGTTGTGAGTTCTCCATTTATCATCGAGGATATCTTTTTCAGCCGCAGTGGAGAAACACATTTACACGGTATCCAATCAGTGTGTCCTCTTGCCACAGCTATGACTCAAGGCTATCACCAGTATCCCACCGCGGGAATGAAACTGAGCTCTTATTTAAAATCATAGTGCATGTACAGCGATCACCCGCTCACATTCGATAATCGTGAGCGCAATGATCCAGCATCTCACCACCACATGGCTTCCTCGATTGCCATGCATTATTAAAGTACATAAACGCTGTACATTTACAGTGAGACAGGTCCTATGAATAAAAACGAGAGTCAGAGACACAAATAAACCCAGGGGTATAAGTCCATCCACTAAATAAAAACTATATCATCGTGCAATCGTCGTATAACTCGGCGGAGGCGGTGATCGCACCCGACTTGCATCGAATCCACCAGGGATGTCCATCACAGTGGATGCTTCCGACACTTCTCTACCAAATGCAGTATGATATGATGCCCCTGTAGGCTCTCCCACATGCCGCACGTCATAAGGCGAAGGTAGGTGAGGAGATGCGGGTGGAGGCAGAGGAGACGCAGGAAGGTGCACATCCTGCGGCGCTATCTGGGGAGATGATTGATGATGCAGGGGCGGCGTCGATATCCCAGGCGGCCCATATCTCCCGGTGTCCCAACTCACGTCGTCAACACTCGGCCTCGACATAATATGCGTGTGAGACGAATGTCCAGAAGAGGAAGCGTCGTCTTGGTATTCGGAAGACTTTGCATAGCCATAGTTGTTCGTTGGCTTGTATTCGGAATTCGGAGTTTTTGGCGTGGGTGCATAGATGACACTGGTAGGCCCGGCACCAGTGTGTGAACCATATTGATACGGCTGGGAAAACGGGTACAGCTCGCCACGTTCGGCGTGTGTAGCAGCTCTGGGAGTCAAGGGGATGTTGACATCTGAGGTGGAAGCGTCGAAGACATCCGACCGGTTGTAGGGAAGGTCGGCTCTTGCAAGTTTGGCTTGTCTGATCGTTCTTCAGTGAGCATCCGTAATACCAAGCAATGTAACCTACCTCGCTTTCCTTCGCGCATAAATGACTACAGGTTTCACCTTGTTCATTTGGTGGTAGATATACCACATAGCGGCGATGGTAATCAGGAACGTGAGGGCCAGAACAACATCAGATATTATCCGAGACTTCGTATCAGTCGTTCCTATCGGCGGTTAGGTATAAGAAACGAAGACGAGCAAGCTTTAAAGTACCTGTCGATGATTCTTCAAGTATGACCCCGAGGTAAACAGTGATAAATTGTTTAGGTAGCGATAATATGGCCGCGATACAAAAGACAATGATCCCCATTCCGCAAGTGGAGAATACGGCCGTTGTGACTAAGGCGAGGGCATTAGCAAAGGGCAATAGCAAGTACGAGGCGGAACTTGCAATGTCCTGGAATCGCACTGAGACGCGCTATCAGAGCGATTTTGAAACCACCATCTCGGACAACCCTTGCCAGACAGGCATATGTAATCTTTGTACGTTCGAGTTTCTCGCCACGAGCACGACAGCAGTACTTGAAGGCGCTGAAACGAGGTGAGTACCGGTAGAGAGTTGTTATAAGGTCCACACACTAGAAATTGCCAACTTCTCCGAGGAATGTACCTGCAGCAACGATGCCAAATCCAATCCATAGACCCCAGACGAGACCACAGAGTACGGCGACAATTTCATGGCCGAAAAGCTAGGTAGGTACATGAGTTGGCGAGTAATATGATAGTGCAAGGGGAATTACAGGAGGAAATGAGATGACGAATAGTATTCCAATGGGGACGAGCCACCCAAACTTTATACTGACAAACAATGTCAAAAGGTGAATACAGGAGGAATAAGAGCACGCACTCGTGTAACCACTTTGAAACAGGTGTGAGCCAGTCAACAATTTGCTTGTGGTACAGCGTCATGAGGGCAGTCAGGGTGAGGATAATGACCAGCGCGACATAATACCCTAGTTAAGGTCAGAAGTGAATGTTCCAATGAAAGACGGCAACGCACATAGCCATTCTCTTCGAATCCAGAAGCGCCACTTCCCTATCACCTCCCAGCTGAACACACCAGTCTTCAATTCCTTCGCTTCGCTAGGCGTGGGGCTGGGCGTCCGTGAAATGTCCCTCGGCAACCTGTTGCCGTTATTAGGGATATCGCCATTCACGAAAGTGACAGATGAATTCGTTGAGGTGTACGGTGCCTGTACAGGAGCTGGCGGGTAAGGATGTGGACTAGACGCTGGGCTATTCCAAGGTTCCTCCTGGGGGTGTCGGTGCCGTGGGTGGTCGTCGTACTGCGCCGCGAGGCTATTAGATGGGTCCATGTGTATGGTAATTTGATTTGCTGGGATTTTCTGTCAAGTTTGCTGGCCGCCGTTCGTCTGAGAACGATAATATAACGGTGAGAGCTCTATTTCGGGGTGATTGTCGAGCTGTAGGTGGAAGAAGGTGTCGCCAATGGCAGTATAATGGCTGTAAGAGGCAAGAAATAATTGCAGTGCAGTCCTGCGTTGCTCTCTTCGAATCCATCACTACCGGCCCCATTATTCATCATTGTCCTCCCAATTGCTGTTATTCTAGCTTCATTGGCCGGGTCTTGGCAGGCCGTCGGATCTGCAACCGTGCACAGGATTCTTGGCGCTGGGACCATGGGGTAAACGTTGTACCCATGCTCCTCTACGTTTTTTGGGCACATATACCCAGGTATGCAATTGTTCTTCTGACGCTGAAATCTTGAACTTGCAACGACGATATTGCCTAACTACCGCGGCCGCTGGAGCATAGCACGAATGCTTGTATTTTCACGGAATAACGATTAGGACTCAAATTTCATTCCAAATTTTCCAATCGCACCTTGCTGGTCCGCTCGAAGCTAAACCACCACGTTCGTGCCACTGTAGATCTCCATTTCTATTGTACGGCTACAATCGTGTCTATGAAAACAGTACCTTTGTGAAAGTCACAGATGGTTCATTGTATGCTCGTGTAAAGGGAATCGCTTGCTGGCAAAATGCGGATTTCTGCGTATCTCACTGTAGAAGGTATTATGATCTCTACTGGCTTTGGGCGCATGGTTTTATCATTTCCATGCTCTCTATCGTATCCATTTGTTCATGCGCCCAAAGCTACGAGAGCACCGGTCGTCTCCTTGATAGCGCTCGTCCACTCGGCAGGCGGCACTGGCCGCTATTGTTGCTCAGATTACACCTATAAAACGAACATTGACATCCGGGAAAAAGCCAAGTCGAGTTCGCGGACATGATGATGAGATGACATGTCCTTGTGGATGTGTTAGTCATCCATCCTGTCCTGCAACATACCTTCGCTGCGCACTCAACATCGCTTTAATTTGGCATGACTCTATCGTAAAGCGCAACAACATGTCTTTTCGGGCCATCGGGTTTCTTTGCGCGTTCTAAGGATCGAAAACTCTTTTCCGTCGTATCTCATTCACCGTATAGATCTGATGATCCTCTGTTATATATTTTCTGAGACTACCTACTGAGCCCGATCTGCGCGTATGGTTTTTATGGAGATCGGACGTCGTGAAAGCCCTTGGACTATGAGATATACGGAGACAATTCGCGAATAAGGCTTTAAGTTATGACATAATTCTAGATTACAGTAGAGAGGTTCATGCAAGGATGGGTTATTTTAGATACGATTGTACTCATTTTTCGGAACTTTAGGTGTGGGTGTGTAAATGCCACCAGTAAGCATGGCGCCAGTGTGCGAGCCGTACTGATACGGTTGGGAGAATGGGTACAGGTCGCCATGTTCAGCTTGTGTAGCAGCTCTTGAGGTCAAAGGGATGTTGACATCAGACATGGAAGCGTCAAACCCATCCGAGTGATTATAAGGCATGTCGGATCTTGCGAGCTTTGCTTGTCTGATCGTTCCCGGGGTCAGTGAAGTTTCGAAATATTAGTGTACGTAACCCACCTGGCTTTCCTGCGCGCATAAATGATGGCAGGTTTCACCTTGTTGATCTGCTTTAAAATATAATGCATAGCGCCGACGGTAATTAGGATTGTGAGAACCAGAACGACAGTAGATATTATCCGGGACTTCTTATCAGTCTCGCCTATACGTGGTTAGACACAGCAACGAAGATGAATAAGCTTTAAAATACCTGTCGCTGATTGTTCGAGAATGACCCCGAGGTAGACATTAATTAAATTCATGGGCATCGACAAGATCGCTGCGATACAAAAGGTGACGATTCCCATTCCACACGTAGAAAAGAGAGCAGTTGTGACTAAGTGAAGATGTTAGCAGAGAGCAGTGATAGCAGGGAGGAGAAGCTTGCAATGTGGGGGAATTGCACTCAGGCGCGCTATTAAAGCGATCTTGAAACCACCGTCTCGGACGACCTTCGCCAGACAGGCATACATAATATTTTTGCGTTCAAGTTTCTCGCCACGAGAACGACAGCAATACTTGAAGGCGCTGGAACGAGGTGAGTAGCGGCGGAGAGGCGGGGGAATCCCACATACTAGAAATTTCCGACTTCTCCAAGGAATGTACCTGCAGCTACGATACCAAATCCAATCCATAGGCCCCAGACGAGACCGGAGAGTACGGCGACAATTTCTGAACCGAAAAGCTAGGTAGGTAGATGAGCGGCGAGCAATATGATAGCGCAAGATGAATTACGGGGGGGAATGATAGGACAAATATGATTCCAATAGGGACGAGCCACCCAAATTTTAGACTGGTAAACCAAAGTCACAACGTGACCACAAGAGGAAAAAGAAGAATACGCACTCGTGTAACCAGTGAGAAAAGGGTGTGAACCAGTTAATAATCTGATTGTGGAACACCAGCATGAGAGTAGTCAGGGTGACGATAAGGCCCAGCGCGACATAATACCCTGGTTAAAGTCAGGAATGAGCCCTTCGAGTTCATGAAAGAAGGCAACGCACAAAACCATTCTTTTCGAATCCAAAATCGCCAATTTCGGGCGTCCTCCCCACTAAGTAAGCCGTCCGTCCTCAGCTGCTTTGCCTCGCTGGGCGTGGGGCTCGGGGTCCGTGCAACGTCCCGCGGCACTGTGTTACCATCAGTACTAGGGATGTCACTACCCACGACAGTGATGCTAGAGGGGTTCGCTGAAGTGTAGGGTGTTTGTAGAGAAGTGGGCGCGTAAGGATGTGGATTGGAAACATGACTATTATTCCAAGGTTCCTGAGGATGTCGGTATGGATCGTCGTACTGTGCAACATTATTAGAAGAGTCCATGTGTACGCTTCTTTTTGATTTTCTGGAGAATTCCTGCGATTTGGATGTTGATCCCAGTTCGTTCGAGAGGGCTTATATAGAAGGCGAAAGCCCTACTTCGGAGTGATTGTCGAGCTGCTAGAAGCGGTGTCGTAGTACACCCCTGCGTTGCTATCCTCTGCTGCATTCGTCGTTGCGTGTTGTTCTTATTATAGTCTCTATTCCCTCACCGACTTGATCCATCGGACCGTCGGATTTGACTGTGCACAGGATCCTGGGTCCACAGGGGTAAAATCCTATTCTTGTCGTCTTTTCATGTATCATTTGAATATCGTGTGCTAATCCTGGCATCCAACTGTTTCACTGAACCCGGAATGTTGAAGCGCCTCAACGTTGTCGTATGTTTCGTCTATTAACACATTTGCATCTCGTAAAGATGGCTGAACTACTTACTTCGAAACTGATGAACAAAGGCGGGGGGAACGGAAAATACTGCTTCATGGCGGTTTATGTACTGCCAGACTGGCAGTGCATTGATCGAGCATCAGCGTTGGAGTGCTGAAAAGACCGCCGGTACGTAATCACTCACCCAACGGTCGGACGTCGAGTGTGCCTCGAACTCACCACAACTGTCCGTCCGAAATTATGGCACACTTTGATGACTTCCTTGGTTGTATTCTGAGATAACCATCGCGTAGCATGTCGCAACATAAACGTAAAGCCTAATCCGGAATGATTATTATACCCTACCGTGGCTTGGGAGGATTCGAGATCGGAGACGATCGTCAGTGACTTTATCGAAGAATGGATTCGACTCGGACAGATATGATCACCCACATCGTACTATGTGTATTCCTCTCAGTCGCAATCCGACTGTTGAGATGTTTGAAGTGCATGGGCGTAGACAGTTCACTCGGTTGAATGGCATGTCCTAGATAAGGAATTCAAGTTCATCAAAGTGCATTGTGTCTGATACAGAGATGGACAGCTTCACATCAGTGCTGGACTCTCGATGTACATCATTTCAAGGAATCCCGGGCCATATCGTTCCCCCGGAATTTCCGTTTCTTCAGCAATCTGCCGGATCTCCGCGATCTCTTTTGGTGTCAGTTTGAGCGACCCAGTAGCAAGGTTTTCCTTCAGGTACTAATCAAGTCGAATGATAAGCCGTAACACGAGCGCATGAGAACAAAGTTGAGCTGACCTTGATTTTCTTCGTACCCGGAATGACAAAGGTATCCTCCTCTTGCACCTAAATCCACGCGAGTGCAGCTTGTCCTGATGTCGCATCATGTCTCTTTGCTACATCCCCGACCCTGTCTGCAAGCGACGGAATTTTGGGAAAGTTCTCTGCATTGAACTTGGGCACCGTCAAGCAAAAATCTGTTGGCTCTAGGTCCGAGAGCGGACTTGACCTGTCAGGAGCCCACGTCCGAGCGGAGAGTAGGCGTCGATCTTGACTCCGAGCTCGCGAGCCGTTTGGATGAGCTCAAGGAATGGGTTTTTCGACGTCGAGAATGAAAGACGAGTATTCAATTTGGAGGGGAGATAATTGCGTGGGCGCGAGACGTGGTACAGTCTGAGAGTCCGAGATATTTGACTTTTCCTTCCCTATGTCGATCGTGAGGATCAGCAAGCACTTTCAGAGCAACAGACTTAACAAGTTCAGCCATGGCTGTCGTCTCGATAGGAGTGTTTGGGTCGACTCTACGTTTTCGTTAGTGAGTCTTCTCCACTTCATCAAGAAGTAACCCGCCGGTGCTGATAGTAAAAATCAATATAATCGACACCGAGTCTCTTGAGGGACGTGAAGTATTGTTCCTTGATGTATTCAGGATCACCGCGGGTACCCTGCTTAGTGATTCCAAATTTGGCTGCAAGGAAAATGGATTCACGTTTTCCGGGATTACGCTTGAACTTACAAGTGCGCCCAGAATAAAGGAACGGGTAAACAGCAAAGCAATTCATACCATTTCCCGATGAGGTCTTCTGAATCGAGATACACATCGGCGGTATCCAGAACGAGCATCCCGCTTCGAATGCAGTGTCTAGCACCTATGAATACAATGAAGGCCCGCGGAATGAATACTAGGTGCAATAGATACCTTGAAGCGTTCTTCATCCGGTTCGATGCTACCGTACCCAGCACTGATCCCCATCGCCCCAAAGCCAATGCCGGGTACGGACGTGTTTCCTATCTTTCGTTCAAGGACAGTAGTAGTCGACATTGTGGTAGTGGAAAGACAAGGAATGTTTATTCATTGCTCTCCCTCGACATTTTATAGGAGCGACGACGTTGACTATCGACAAAACACTCGTTCAGGAGATACTTGGCAGATAAATACATGACTAACCATCGAAGTTGCGCAACATAGACAAACTTCTATAGAGAGGCCCTGTCGGCCCGAAGGCATCAGCAATTTTGCAAAAATTACCAATCGGCGGAAAACAAGCCAACAAACAATGAATCAATGCCGAAAGAAGAGGCATGAACCTAACCCAAACTAGAGCGATGAATCCGAGGGGGTACAGGAATGAACCGAAATAGCCTGAAAGGTGGTGGTGGTTTGGTGAAACACACAAATGTACAGACGACGAGGAACATAACGAAGCACCGAAAAGCTGGGAAGGCGGGATCAACCGAAACCAAACACAAACACTGAGGATGCGCAACATTTGCAACACAGTATAATGGGTCGGACACCCGTGGCAGCGGAACAGAAAGAACAAGAAATGGGAGCCAGGGTTCTCTTTGGGATTAAGGTATTCATAAAGGTATACAAGAAAGTGATACTAAGAGATGAGTGAGCAACACGTTTAAAGGCACATGAAAGGACTGACCATCTGATTTTGTCTAATACATGAGTTTATCCTATTTCAAGCCAAAGGACTTCACTGGGATAACACTAAGTTAGCTGTCGTACGTGATTATGAAAGTAAATTAACCTAGGATGGCGCCGGTATACCGTACGATCTCTCGAAAAACTCGTCCAGCCAGCCGAAGAAGACCTGTTTATCTTCCAGCGAAAGATTTGACCAATCAATCTCCGGAGTAGAGTCGTATGACGGCGCTGGAGACCCTCGAGGAGGCAACGAGGGAGCACTCGACGATGGTGAGTTTGCTGTAGCACTTGGAATGGGAGGTCGCGTTAAGCGTTTGATAGGCGGTGGCCCCGCCCCTCGTCCTGGAACTGGCGGTGGTGTGGAAATTGACGAACGAGAAGGTGGAGGAGATATCGATGGGCGAGCTGAGATACTAGTACGCGGAGCAGGAGGCGGTGGAGGCGGTTGCTTATTATACGGATCCCAATTCGTTTTCTTCAGAGGTACACTGATATATTCGTTCAACATCCAACCCGAAAATAAGAAATAGAGACAGACCTAGAGTGCCTATCCCGGGTATTCTGTATCTTGGTCACACTGGCATCTTTGGCCTTTGCTGCCTTGTCCTTCAGCTCTGCGACTGTAAAACTCGGTCAGTGGTCAATTGTAGGTAACAGAAACTGACATGAGGGCATGGTAAGATGGCGGATAACAAAGGAAGGGGGTCGGTGGCTGTGTCGTTGTTTGGATTTAGAGGATTCAGAGTTTGCACGTATTGATCTGCTTTGACTTCAACCACCATCTTTCTCCTTGTTTGTATCATTCTCTCTCTACTCCACCCTTTCCGTCATCTGAATGACCGAGTCCCCAAGACACCCCCGACACGTACCAGCAACGGACCACAACTCCAGGCCATGCCGCAGAGCCGTGGTACTGCTTCTAATGCTCCGTTCAACCAGGATCAGAAGCCCTGAGCTTTCCTTTCGTTCCACGTTCTCAACAGCACCGAAGGCTCATATCTGCATAGCCCAACGGTTTGACGGTGCGATGTGGGAATTACCTGACATCCAGATATCTCAGACGACATCGAATGGACCAGTCTCGTTCCACCTCGACAAAGCAGCAAGAACGGGTTTCCAACTCACGGGACGCCGAACATCTGGTGCAAGTCCATCGTTGACCCGAGTCGACGATCCAAAGATCACTCCATCTCCAGTTCTATCCATGGCTACCTTGTCTGTTCTTGACAGTTCGAAACAGTCCATCGGTCCTCAATGGCTTCACGATAAATCATCCAATGCGCTCACATCGACTTTTCCAGTAGTGACCGCATCAAAGTTGCCGAGCATCCCCAGGATCGACTAGGGAATCACAGTCTTTGTTCTTCAAAGCAGCGTGGCCAGAGAATTTTCGAGATAGGGAGCCTCAGACCATCGCAACTGTAAGGTCTAGGGTGAATCAATGTCTCGGCGAATTCGAGGCACATTCCAACAGCCGTTAGCTCGCAAGAGGTCAAGCATACATCGACTGGCATCATTCGTCAACTCCTCAGTCTCAGTGCTCAGTGTTCACGCACCCTGCCCTGGACGGTTGGTCACAAACTAGAGTGTATCGAGAAATTTTGCGAACTACCTAACGAGGACAAAGCACCGGCTTTCTGGAAGGCATTCTGGGAGCTCATACGGAAGACATGAGTCACATTACAATCCTCCCTTTTTATATCGTAGTTCTCTTAGCTAGTACGGTGCGCATGGAATAAAGACAGAGCGCGGGTGTGCGAGATGACTATTGTATTTGAGCTGTCACGTCAGTTTTCATAGTTGCCGCTGCTCGAACCATCATCTTCTCCGAGTCTAAGCGTCATGTTGCTATCACATTTCTATATTTCTCTGTATTGGGACCGTATGCCGGGTTTCTAAACTCTGTATCTAACGGATAGGAGATATTCATCCAATAACCCGGCGGGGTTTCACAGTGCCCGACTTGGATGATTTATAATTCAACTGCATTAGTGAGCGCTTGACCCTCTCTAATGTGAACTATTTCTAAGCAAGACCCAGGGTCAAACGTCAGTCACTCTACCCATATATGCAAGGAGGAAGGACTACATCAGCATCATAATGAAGGCTCTCACAACCGTACCAGGAAATACTGCTCTTGTCGTCGAACTGCCAATTCCAGAGCCTAGTCCCAACGAGATAAGGTCTGCTCGCTCTCAAATCCTTCTTCATATATAGCCTCATTATGTATATAGGGTCAAGGTTCACTCTGTTGCACTCAATCCAGTTGACGCGCTCTACGTCGCACATCCTGCAGACAAAGCATTTGGTCGCATCGTCGGAAGCGATATCGCGGGCATTGTCGACAAAGTTGGATCAGAAGCGACACACTGGCATGTTGGTGACCGAGTGGCCGGGCTCCTCCAAGGAGGTATGCAGTACCGCTACACCTTGTTCATGAGTTTTAACTAAGTTCAGCGACGTCCGGCAATATTCGGCCTGGGGGATTTGCAGAATATGCTATCCTCGAAGCGGACTTGGCTATCCGTATTCCTAGTTCCGTCTCCTACGACCAAGCTGCAACATTGCCTCTAGGTTCGTTAACAGCGGCACAGGTAATATTACACTTTCCTTCGACGTAATCATCCTAGCTGATAGCAGATGATGAATCAGGCTCTGTTCATTCGTCTTGGAATCTATGCACCATTCCCCAGTCCCTTTTCGTTTCCTCCAGAAGCTGCCTCTTCCCCATCAATCTTGATTTATTCTGCAGCAACGTCTATCGGTCTTTATGCCATCGAGTTGATCAAGCTATTGCATTCTGCGGGTGGGCAGACCTATCGTGTCTTTGCTACAGCCAGCCCGAAAAACCACGCTAAGCTGGTTTCGCTTGGGGTCGAGGCCGTATTCGATTACCGGTCCCCTACATGGATTGACGATGTCCGAAGCGCTTCCGGGGGAATCACGCACGCGTTTGATTGCATATCAGAGGACGACACGACTTCACACGTATCACAGACATTCAGGGAAGGAGGTGGAACGATCGCTGTGATTCGAAAAGCGGCGTGGAACAAGGATGGTATCCAAGCAAATGTGACTCCTCTGTATGGCGCTGCGTGGTCTGGTCTGGGCCATGAGATTCTGTACAATGGAGAGACTCTCCCAGCGTCTCCTGAATGGCGAGCGTTCACTGTTGCGTTCTTCTCTTCCCTGGGAAGAGATGAGCAGAAGTTGCCTATCGAGCCAAACCTTGTCCGTGTCATGCCGGGTGGATTGGAGCGCATGGTTACGGAAGGCTTCGCTCTTTTGGGATCCAGCAAGGTTGCGGATAGACAAAAAAATGTTGTTGAAAATGCTTCAAAACCTTGGATGAAGCCGATATCTGGGGAAAAGCTGGTTTATCATCTAACATCTTAAAGGTGTCGAGGTAGAAAAAATTCCACTATTTCTTCATCGGCGATTAGCCAATCTTGTGCACAACAACGGTTCCTCCTCACAAGCCAATCTTATTAAAGACTATACTTTCAACTCTACTTTGCGTCTGACGTTGTAGCCAAGTCACCGTTAAAGTGTTCGGCCGTTAAACTGAATGTGTCGACAACTTCCTCACAGGAATGGTACAATATTCATAGTTCGAACGCAGATGACTCCGCCCAAAATGCCACGTGAAGTATCATATACTAACTGGCCTCAACATTATAATTTAACCCACCGCCTCGTCCGCATCAGATCTCGTTGCTTGAATTCTTCACTTCGTCGCATTTTCGAACTTCGTCAAACTCGGATCGTATGGCTAGCGCAGACGTCAGCGGCTGTTTCAGTTCCCACGACTGTGATGGTACCCTTGCGACTCCTGACTGTGGTGGTACCCGCCACGGCGATGACGCAGCTGTAAGTAACCGGCGCAGATCTCAATCCTGTTTTGATACTTAATTGTTGCTTTGAAAAGTCTCCGGATTTGCGCTCGCAGATCGAAGCGCCCGCTCAAGAGCTTGAACCATGCTCCTGTTGTTCGGGTGATGATCTTGATGATAAGCCAACGATTTCCGAAAGAGAAGGCTCAATTGCATTACAAGGCTTATCGACTCGTGCTACTAGTAAGTTTTCAATTTGGATCGTCAAAATCGGTGGGATGTGCTGACTGCTGTACAAAAGTTCGAGGACGCCGGTGCTGCGGAGCTGCATGTTGTGCAAGCCCGAAAAGGAGAGGAAGAAGGTCCAAGGTTTTATCATGGAAAGTCAAAAGAGCGCCATGTTGCACTGGAATTGACCGAGAGCGTCTCAATTATGCTTCCATCGATGACACGTCACCCGATGACCAAGGTGGGAAGGAAAAGGTCCTCACCCTCATGGTCGTCGGGATGGATTGCCCAGCTTGTTCTCCAAGAGTTGAACGAGCATTGAAAGGCCTCGGCGTGACAGACGTAAAGGTACATAATATTAGTAATTTCAGGACGGTATTGCTTTAACTGACGGCAAATGTAGGTGGATTTTGTTAGCGCTCGAGCAACCTGTAGCTACATCAGTAGCTCTATCGATCCCGAAACTATCCGACGCAAGGTGGAAAACGCTACGGGTTTTATTTGTACCATTGCCAGCTTACGGAATGGTCAACGCACCCTCCGTGTTTCTTTCTCCAGTGCCGGTGTCCCCACCTTGGACGCTCTTCAGGCGCTTTTGGGCCGTGAACAAGAGATATTAAAAGTATCTCGGACAGATGTTCGCTTCACGGTTAATTCCGCCTCACGTTACCCGTCTACACGCGTTATCCATACCATCTTGCTTGAACAGGGATGGACAGTGACACCGGTCAATGAATACGACGGTGAGGCAGCTATAGACGAGGCCGCTGCGCTTGACCTTCGTCGTTCGATCTGGCGCTTCCTCTTGTCTGCCCTTCTTACCATTCCGGTCCTAGTCTTAGCATGGTCTGGGGGCTTCGAGAGTCAATTCGCCCTTCGTGGTGGTATTGCTCTCGGCCTGGCGTCCTTGGTTCAGATTTTTTGTGCTGGTCACATCACCCTCGCCGCAGGACGCGTAGCCATCATCGACCATCGTCTTGACGCCGACGTGTTAATATCTTTATCCTCCCTCTCTGCATTCCTCTATTCCATCGTCAGTTATGGATATAATGTCGCGAAACATAGTGTGGATCTCGACAGTTTCTTTGAAACAAGCACCTTGCTCATCACGCTGATCCTACTCGGTCGTCTCGTTTCGGTCTACGCGCGAAATGCGGCCAGGCGAGGTTCTGTTGGCCTCATACCTCCTCCCGTTGAAGTTGCACATTGGGTCGATCCCAAAGTCGCTGATAGCATTCAGGATGTCCACACAGCGCTGCTAGAAGTGGATGACATCGTCGTTGTTTATGCAGGTGAAACCATTCCTAGTGATGGCATTGTCACCAGCTACATATCAGATATCGACGAGTCTTTGATTACTGGAGAGGCGGTACCCATAACCAAAGGTCCAGGAGCCCCGGTTCTTGCAGGAACAACAGTCCTAGGTCCACAGTCATTATACATCCGTTTATCAAAAACCGTACAAGATAACTCACTCGCTGAATTACGCCGTTTGACTGTTGAAGCACGCTCCTCTCGGGCTCCTATCCAAGATACGGCGGATAGAATTGCCCGGCGCGTCATCCCCATTGTCCTGGCCATTTCGGCAATCGCATTTACTGCATGGACGCTAGTTCTCAAGTATGCGAGGCATCAATCCTCAGGCAAAGCAATTGCGGATGGACTCTCCTATGCCGTTGCAGTATTGGCCTTGTCATGCCCATGTGCCCTCACTTTATGTGTCCCCCTTGTCGTCCTCTACGCGCGGAACGCGTCTCAAAGACAATCGATTTCGCTCCTCTTTAAATCATCTGCTGCTCTCCAGCACGCGCGCACCGTGACCCACGTCATTTTTGACAAGACGGGGACGTTGACGACGGGAAAAATGAGAGTAGTCGAATCGGCTTTTGACAAAAACAGTGGAATATGGATTGCAGGAGACGCCAATGGGCTGATCAAGGCTCTCGTTGGTGGGTCGGAGCACCCTGTCTCAGCTGCCGTAGCCCGATATCTCTCATTGGCAACTGATTCCGAGGTCAATAATCTTGATAACATAGAAACGGTTGTGGGAAAGGGTATCCAAGCCGACTGGAATGGCTCGATCGTCCGCGGAGGAAGCATTAACTGGTGTGAAGTGCAAGATATTGACTGCGTAGTCAACATGCTAGACGCAGGAAAGAGTGTCTTTGCTGTCACGGTTAACCATGTCTTCCTCGCGGCCTTCGGATTGGAAGATGACATACGACCTGAGAGTACCGAAGTCGTGTCGTCTCTGGTAGCACGGGGAATCGCAGTGTCCATTCTCAGTGGAGACCACCAGAAGGCCGTCGACGGAGTATGTCGCAGACTTGGAGTCGAGGGAGTTAAAGCGAAGGGGAACTGTTTACCAGAAGACAAACGGGATATTGTTCGTATGACTTCATGGAGCGCATCCTGCAGCGAGGACGATGTCGAGTCCGGACATGAACATGGCGCGAGTCACGCACACGCTCATGCTCATGGTACCCCGCGGCAAAAGAATATTGTGATATTCGTGGGAGATGGAAGTAATGACACCGCCGCTCTCGCCCAGGCTGATATTGGCGTATCCCTGGTTTCGGGAACAGCTATAGCCATCAACTCAGCGGACGTCGTTATCCTTTCCGGCGGCCTAAAGGGCTTACTGCAGACTATCACGGTGTCCCGTCTGACTTGGCGGCGCATTGTGTTGAGCCTTGCCTGGGCACTATCGTACAATGTCCTGGCTGTGCTCTTCGGCTCCGGGCTCCTTGTTGAGGTCCGCGTGCAACCACAATGGGCAGGACTGGGTGAATTCGCATCTCTTGTGCCGGTGCTGGCGATTGCTCAGTCGTGTCGCTTCTTCAAGTGAAAGCAATGTGATACTGAAAGAAAGGGAAAAAAAGAATTTCTCCGGAAATAAGATGTACTTATTATTTGACCCACGATTTTACGATGACTGACGTGTGCGTGGTGTGTTCCTTTTCGTAGTGCTATACCTAATATTTATTACCGAGTCCGCGTATCCTCCTTACCGAGATACTGCCTGGTGTTAGTACTTTGAGTAATGCGAACAGTTCTGGAAACACGGACCGAGCACCTTACCTTTTCCCTCCACAAAACCGTATCTAAGCCAAAACTACGCTGCACTCTGAGGAAAAGTCAAAATAATGCTGAATTGTCGTTCTCGCAAGCTTTGAGCCGTTCGTACCTCACGTCAACGCTTGTGAGGCAGGTACTTGCTTCATGGGGCGCGAGGGGGCTGACATTTCCTTCCTCTTGTTTCACAAGTTTAAAGACACGAGTTGTATTAGAAGCGTAATCCTACCACTGCCGCTGAGCCACCATAGCCTTCACCTCATTTACAACCTCCGTGAGCATGGCTACTCCCTCTTCTGAGAGTAGGTCAACATTCCACCAACCAACAGGTGCAACATCATTCATCAGCTCGGGATCCCGAGGTATGTGGTGGGGAGATAAGGTAGCATTCGCATAGTTATACGAATATAGGCAAAGTCGACTCCCAAGTGAACTAAGGCCATGCAGGACAGGGAGCTGTACAACATCGACGAGATCATGGAACCAGACCCTCATCTGGCTATCAGCACGAGCGCGAGATGATCGGTTCCTATAGTCTCCGGGTGGTTTGATTTCGAGGAAGAAGACAGGGTGAAACGCTCTCTGGACAATGAAGACAGTGGTAAAATCGATAGACCAACCCTCGGGAGGGCGCTTGAACTGAGGAGATATCATATAGTGGTCGGTGGCAGGAAAGAGAAAGGTGAGGAGTGAATTATATGGGCCATATAGGTTTGATTCGTTGGTGTTGCCGTTTACCCCGCTCGGAACGGCGTCGAAGGCCTCCAAGATATATGCAGGCCACGGCATATCTCAATTTCTGGAGTAAACCTGAAATCAATGAACAAGGAGGCAATATGAGCTAGTAAAGAAGCGATTGTCAATATGAAGACCGAAAATAATAAGAGAATGCGTGCTGCGCCGTCTTTTGAACTTTCTGTTCAGTCGGAATGTAGTGAGCAGATGAGAGAGGCTCGCTACTGGTCAGTGATCTTGTATTTCCGTCATCCGGTAGCGGCAGTTTCCGGGTCCCCGCTTCTTTTCCGGGCCTTTCCATTCTCTCAGCAGAATCTCCCTTCCCCCTTCATAAAAACACGTCCAAGTCAAACATACGGTACACCAAGAGGCAAAATCGAAACAATGCTTCATTCTCAGCGAATGTCTACCCCGTACGACGCGACTTGAGGTGCTTCCTTAGTCTAGGAAGTTTTCTTGGCCTACGTCATGGTCAGCTGCATTGATCCACAATGCAAAAATCGATGCGCGATTTTTTGGATGCGCTGCGTGGACCAATTATAACATACAACATTTTATTTATAGTCACCAGTAAACCTATAAGTACGACCGTCTCTTCACAGAGCGAAATCCAGGAACTTGTCACACCTAGTAACCCTCGTTGCTGCTATCACTGCTAGTTTCGTTTGCCATCTTTTTCTTGTCATTGTCATGGCTAGCAGTGACATGGATAGTTGCTGCGGTCTTCCTGACTGTGGTATTCGCAGGGGTGAAGAGTCTCATAGTAATTCAGTCCCGGCACTGGCAGCAGAATCTCAGCCAGTCTGTGCTGACAGTTGCTGTACCGACAGCTGTTGCGAGGCTGAGCAGACAATGGAACCGATGATATCGCCAAATCAACCACCTCAAGAGGTCGATCTGCCATGCTCCTGTTGTTCGGGCGAAGACGATATCGAAGATAAACCGGCCCTCACGACCCCCAAACCGGAGTCGATTGCGCTGCGGACTGGAGCATCGTCGGTTCGAAGCAGTAAGTCTTCAAACCAGACCTGAGTCGGTACTTCATCATGTACTGACTCCACTACAGAAACTTCTGGTCGCGAGTCCTGTTGCGGTGCTCCTTGCTGCAAGATTCCAGTCAGAAGAGGAAGACGCTCCAGATTTCTGTGGAAGAGAAAAACGGCACCGTGTTGCAGCAGAGTTGACGAACATCATGCCAGACATACCACCGCCGCTGATCCGTCGCTCGAGGGTCAGGAAGAGCAGGAAAAGGTTCTAACTCTCATGATTACTGGGATGGATTGCCCAGCCTGTACACCCAGAGTCGAAAGAGCCTTGAAGAGTCTAGGAGTGGGGGACATCAAGGTACTCAGACCTTGATGTATGCGCATCTTTATCTAACCCCGTTTCCAAGGTCGACTTTCTTGGTGCACGCGCGAGCTGTAGCTACATCAGCGGTTCCACTGATCCCGAGACCATTCGACGCAAGGTGGAAAAAGCCACGGGATTTCTTTGTGCTATCGCAAGCTTGCGAAATGGTCAGCGGACCCTTCGTATCTCCTTCGCCGACGTCGGAACCCCTACCTTGGAGACCCTTCAGAATCTTCTCGGCCGTGAACAGGAGATTTTGAAGCTCTCTAAAACCGACTTTCGCTTCACAGTGGATTCTTCTGCACGCTACGCGACTGCGCATGAAATTCACGCTGCTCTGCTTGACAAGGGGTGGGTAGCATCCCCTGTCAATGAAGACGATGACGAGACCGCTATCGATGAAGCAGCCATGCTTGATTTTCGTCGCTCGATCTCGCGCTTCATCCTTTCTGCAGTCCTTACCATACCAGTCCTGGTTTTAGCGTGGTCCCATGGTTATAACAGTCAATTTACCCTTCGTGGTGGGATTTCTCTCGGTCTTGCATCGTTAATTCAAATATTTTGTGCTGGACATATCGTCGTCGCGGCAGGACGTGCGGTCATCCTTGATCATCACTTGGACGCAGACGTGTTGATTGCTCTATCTTCCCTCTCCGCGTTCCTCTATTCCGCTGTCAGCTACGGTTACAACGTTGCCAATCATAGCGTCGAACTCGATAGCTTCTTCGAGACAAGCGCCCTGCTCATCACGCTCATCCTTCTTGGCCGTCTGATTTCGGTCTACGCGCGCAACGCTGCTAGACGAAGTTCAGTCGGCCTTACGCCTCCGCCTGTGGAGGTTGCCCATTGGCTTGATCCCAAAGCCGCTGAGGTTGTCCGAGACATTCATACGGCTTTACTAGATGTGGGCGATACAATTACTGTCCACGCCGGCGAAATTCTTCCAAGTGATGGTATCGTCTCTGCCAACATGTCAGATATCGACGAGTCGTTGATTACCGGAGAGGCTGTTCCTATTACCAAAGGGCTGGGGGCTTCAGTCCTTGCGGGGACCACAGTTCTCGGACCACAGTCACTTTATGTCCGCGTGTCGAAAACTGTACAAGACAATTCCCTGGCCGAATTGCGCCGCCTTACTGCAGAGGCGCGTTCGTCTCGAGCACGCATCCAAGACACGGCCGATCGGATTGCTCAACGGATTATCCCTATTGTACTCGGAGTCGCTTCCATCGCATTCCTCGTTTGGGCGTTAGTCCTCAAGTTTGCGAGAGGCGAGTCCTCAGGCAAAGCGGTCGCAGACGGGCTCTCCTATGCCGTCGCAATATTAGCTTTGTCGTGTCCATGCGCCCTCACCTTATGCGTCCCCCTTGTCATTCTCTATGCACGGATCGTCTCCCAGAAGCCGCCATTTTCGCTGCTCTTCAGATCATCCGCTGCTCTCCAACACGCGCGCATAGTAACACATGTTATCTTCGACAAGACTGGAACCTTGACGACGGGGAAGATGAGAGTAGTTAAAGCAGTTTTTAACAAAGATTATGGCTTAGGTTCTGCTCAAGGGTTGATCAAGGGTCTGGTTGCGGGATCGGAACATCCTGTTTCGGCCGCTGTGGGCAGATCTTTGGCTGCGGAAAGCGAGGAGCTCGACGATGTAGAGACTGTCGTGGGGAAGGGCATCCAGGCCAACTGGAATGGCTCTATCCTTCGTGGAGGAAGCGTTAGCTGGTGCGCGATGCAAGATGAAGCATGTGTAGTCAACATGCTGAACGCCGGGAAGAGCGTCTTCGTTGTCACAATTGACAACGCTTTCCTTGCAGCTTTCGGACTGGAGGACGACCTTCGACCTGAGAGCTCCGAGGTCGTGTCGTCTCTGGTGGCACAAGGGATACTAGTATCTATTCTCAGTGGCGATCATCAGAAGGCCGTTGACGGAGTATGTCGCCAGCTTGGAGTTGAAGGTGTTCAGGCGAAGGGAAACTGCCTACCTGAAGACAAACGTGATATTGTGCGTATGACTTCGTGGAGCGCATCGTGTGCACAGGACGACGTAGAGTTTGGGCATGATGATAACAAGAATCGGGCGCGTACTACGCAGGGACGATCGCAAGAAAAGAACATCGTCGTCTTCGTGGGTGACGGAAGCAACGACACCGCAGCTCTCGCCCAAGCGGATATCGGCGTGTCCCTAGTGTCAGGAACAGCTATAGCCATTAATTCGGCGGATGTCGTTATACTTTCCGGTGGCCTCAAGGGACTTCTCCAGACTATCAAGGTGTCGCGCATGGCATGGAGACGTATTCTGCTGAGCCTCGTCTGGGCGCTGTCGTACAACGTTCTGGCAGTGTTGTTTGGATCTGGACTACTTGTCGAGGTCCGTATAGAGCCGCAGTGGGCAGGACTGGGTGAACTGGCGTCCCTGGTGCCGGTGTTATTGATCGCTCAGTCGTGTCGTTTTTTCAAGTGAAAAGCAGCATGAATGATGATTATGAGAGAAGATGAATAAAGAAGTTCTTGGAGAGAAAATTATGTACTTATTTACCGGTCGGCATCTGTGCCTTTTCGGAGGCTCGGTCTTTTTTCTTTGTCTCGTGTGTACGTCTTTTGTTGAATCTTGGAGGTCCATGTTTGATATGTTTTCTGTCGGCCGACAGAGCCGATTCCTTCTCGTCGCTCAACCCCCTCCTGTCTGATCTTCCCTTCTCTTGGCAGCACGGGAGCAGCCACGTTGGTGTCATTATCTAAGACTGCGTTCTCCAGTTTAATTGATTCCCCACATCCAGTCAAATCATGAGTTCGACATTTTGGGTGAAATTGGCGTGCAATGACGCCATACGCCTGCATTTCAGGAAACCGTTCGGGACAGGAAGCACGCCATCATAGCGAAACTTGCATTTAAAAGGGATATAGCCTTTGCCGAATCTTTATCGATTATCCCCAGTCTCTCAATTCAACGATGGCCAACCCATTCTACAAGTAGATTCTCGTGTTTTATTGGCGTCTTTGGGTTCGATGTCTGAGATGTTTTTCCAACAGGGAGCCCGAGTTTGACACCATCCAACTACACGGTGGACAGAGGCCGGACACCGCGACCAACGCGAGAGCTGTACCGATTTACGCATCCACCAGTTTCGTGTTCAACAACTCCGCTGTACGTCGCCGGTTTTCATCGACAAAGATTGTCTTGCTCACGACCATTTAGCACGGAGCTGACCTCTTCAATTTGAGGTACGACCCTTGAATGATTATACATGATTTATACTGATACGCAGCTTGCAGGACTACTGGCAACATCTATTCTCGGATCGGTAATCCCACTGTTGTGAGTGGTTAGAAGTCCTTTTACGTTACGTGTCTCAGTTCGACGCAGTCGGTTTTCGAAGACCGTATAGCTGCCCTCGAAGGTGGTGCTGCCGCTGTGGCGACTGCTTCTGGCCAAGCCGCTCAATTCCTAGCTATATCGGCCATTGCTGACGCCGGAGACAATATTGTGTCCAGCTCTTACCTCTATGGCGGAGTAAGTTCGCTCGTTAGATCATCAGAATGATTGCTTAAACTTCGAAACAGACGTACAACCAATTCAAAGGTAGGGATCAAATGAAATCAATCAGCGCTAAGCTGTCACTTACATGTTTCTACAGTGACGTTCAAGAAGTTTGGCATTGGTGTGAAGTTTGTCACTGATAACGATCCAAAATCCTTCGCCGCCGCAATTGACGACAAAACCAAAGCAATTTACATCGAGAGCATCACCAATCCTAAATACAATGTCCTCGATATCCCTGCTCTCGCACAGGTTGCCCATGATCATGGAATTCCATTGGTTGTGGACAACACCTTTGGCATGGGCGGATATTTAGTGCGGCCCATCGATTTTGGCGCCGATATTATCGTCCACAGTGCTACGAAATGGATTGGCGGCCACGGAACGACTATTGGAGGTGTCGTTATCGACGCAGGTTCGTTTTCTATCTTTGTTGACGCTAGACACCTTACTGATCATCCAATAGGCAAGTTCGATTGGAAGAAGTCTGGAAAATTCCCTGGATTCACTTCCCCATCCGAGGGATATCACGGTCTCGTGTTCTGGGACACTTTCGGACCTGTTTCCTTCGCAGTCAAAGTTCGAACAGAAGTAAGTTGATCACCCACAAGACCCTGAATATCCTTCTGATTCTCGTTTCTTTAAGCTGCTGCGAGACATCGGCCCTGCCCTGAATCCCTTCGGCGCATTCCTTATCTTGCAAGGCTTGGAGACGCTCAGTCTTCGTGGGCAACGCCACAGTGAAAATGCTTTGGCACTAGCCAAGTGGTTGGAGAAGCAGCCCCAGGTTACATGGGTGTCGTACCTCGGTCTCAAGTCGCACGAGTCGCATACTTTGGCCCAGCAGCTTCTTCGGCCGGACACTTTCGGTGGAATGCTGAGCTTCGGAGTCAAGGGAGGAGCTGTCGCAGGAAGCACACTCGTCGACAACCTTAAACTGGCTAGCCAATTGGCCAACGTTGGTAAGTGGTTTTGAAGCATGAATGTCGGCATTAGATGCTTACCACGTTGGTGATAGGCGATGCTAAAACGCTGGTCATCCACCCCGCGACAACGACACATGCTCAGTTGAACGAGGAGGAGCAGAAAGACTCTGGTGTCACTCCCGATTTAATTCGGGTAAGTATATGCTTCATTATGCTCCTTCATCTTGCTAAGCATCGGTCTAGGTTTCTGTCGGCATCGAGGCTATCTCAGATATCATTGCTGATTTCGAAGCAGCACTAGCAACTGTGTCGAAGACGGTAGTATGAAGTCATTTAAGGGAGTATCGAATGTAACAATTGTATACTTATTTCAAAGATTTATGGGATGGCGGCGATATCTAAACGGTAGAACATATACCAATGAGATAATCCTGATACCCAGAAGCCTGCAGACGAGAATAGGATCCGCAAGTATACTCCGCCTGGCAATCCACACTGCGCACGCTTCGAGTTTGAGTGAATATTTGTACTGTACGCCCCGGCCGTTTCTACAACGGACCATGTCGATATTGATGAGACAATTGGCTAGAGTCAACTCTGCCGTGAATTGTCTTGGCGTAGGAAATTAGTTAGTCAGGCGGGCTGCTACCGACTGGTGGTATGCTTCTAGTCGGCATGTAACACAGAGTTCGGATACATCATTTATCCATAAAGACAACGCAAAGCTCGCACAAGGATGAAACAGGTGCATGGAGCGTGAATAGATGTTGGTACCAGTCTTATTTCGATCTAGGTAGGATTGTCACTGTTTGGATCTGGGTCAGTCACCCTCAACGTTCAAAAATGGTGGTAAGTCCAACGGTATATCTAATTTGCCTTGGACCAGAGGACCACGAAGTCGTCCGAGGTCGGGTTTGTCCCATTTTGGAGGAGGAGGTAGGGCGTCACCTGTCACATGAAGAGACTCCACGAGGTATTGGAGAGTTGGTCGATCGGAAGGTTCATATGCCCAACACCGTACCATGAGTTCCCACCATAGATTAGTCTTCGCCAGGTGTTTCGGGCATGCGGGATGTTTCTTCCGAACGCTGACATTTAAGATAACGGCTCCATCGTTCAGGTCACTCCAAGGTATTGACCCGTCGAATACCTTGTAAGGGGTTCAGAGATCGTTCAGCAGTCATGAAACAATCGTATACCTCAAAGTACACACATGCTAGGGAATACACATCAGCCGAAAAGCTGTTCGGATTGCCGTCGAGGACCTCTGGAGGCTGCCATTTCACGGTGCCACCCTTCCGTGACGATGAAGAAGTTCCGAAGATCATAACACCCATCACAAAGGATATCCCAAAATCCGCAATGACCGCTCTATGGTCATCGGTGATCAAGATATTATCCTAATTTTAGTTAAGCGTAAGGCATATCTAGGGGAATTGATCTGGAACGCACTCCTTTAAGGTCACCATGAACGATGAACAATTTATGGAGGTAGTTCATACCACGCGTGATGTCCAAAGCCTACTCATGTATTAGAAATATATCAAAGAACAAGCTAATAATTCGAGCCTTACGAGTCTATGCCGATCAGGATTGTCAGCATTGCTCAAATATTGACGAAGAGGTCCATTGGCCATGAATGGCGACACAAGACAGTATGAAGGAGCAGAGTCCCGGTACATGCCGTAGAAAGGTAGGACATTGGGGTGATCACACTGCCCCCAAATAATGGCTTCTCGCGTCATTTTCTATAGAAAGCAACGTCAAGCTCACTCCTTGATTTGCGAGATAATGAAGGAACACACCCGCAAGACTTTCTTGACATTATTTTCCTTTGTGAATATTCTTCCTTGTTTGACAGCTATTTCCGTTCCTTCGACCTCACCTCTCCACAAATCACCGAAATGTCCTCGGGCAAACGGATAATTGCCCGTCCTTTGGAAGCCTCCAATCGTGAGACATCTGGGGATGCACTCGTGCACGCGTGCTAACTTGAGGGAGGCTTTGAGAAAAGTGCGCTTGTATAACAATGGAAGACCCCGTATATCGAGGAGCTAACCGATGCTGAGTTTTTGACAAAACGTTTGCAAGAAAATAGATCTTACGTCCTGTAGAAAGTCCAAAGTGGACTGGGCTTGAATAACAGGTAGATCTGATAGTTGGTCGTATACCTCTGATTCAGAAAGTACCGTCGCGACCTTCCTGGCTAATTCGTGTGTAGTAGCATCGAGAATATGCCAGGGTCCTGGTTCTCTACTCGCGTCTAGAAGCGCCTCTACAATAGCCTGTTCCTGTAAAACAATAAATTAATGAATTAAAGTCCTAGGGTAGCTGATATATGAAATATTTGAATGGAACTTCACCTCGTCCTTCGAGGCGTCTGTCAGTGATACAGGGATTGTTTCTGTGCCTCCCGTTTCACAAAGAGTACTCGTTCCGTTGATAGGTTCTTCGTGATCGACCATCATCTCATTGTCTAGCATCGAACGGGGTAAGAAGACCGGATTAGATGCACCATCCTCAGGAGGAGATGTTGGAGATAAAAACTTTGACGTTTTGGCCACTAGCCATCTCCGTACACTGGCAGTCCGCAGCTTTGATGAACTAGATCCAGCAGAGTCATTGTTGAAACCATCCTGTTGGCTCAACAAGATGTTGGTTGAGGTCGCATCTCCATCACTACGTTTGGAGGTGTCGGTGCCCGCTGTACGACCATCCAGGTCCATAAAGTGGGTGCTGAGAGGTATTTGGTCTCCCTGTGCGGGTAACTCCACAGTCAACCGCTGAAACGGTAATGGTCGAGGCCGTGTGGGCGCCGGGGAAGTAGGGAGAGCAGCCACTAGGGGCGGCGAGGGTGGAGTCTGGAATGATATCGTATCTGAGGGCATTTCGGATTCTATAGCTACATTATGTCGTGAATTTGACCGGGCGCGGGGGAATGCGTCCTGCTGTAAATATGATATAGAGGTGCTTGACGGTGCGCGATCTTCAATGCTGTATTCATTATCTTTCTCTCGGTCTATGTCGTCATCGTCAATTGGCGAACGAATTCCTAGATCTAGGTGAGATGAGTACCAATATGTTCGAGAGTAAACCAAACTGACTTGGAGAGGCAATCCGACTGACCTCACGACTATAGCGGCCATAGGGTGATCGAAGACAAGATATGCCGATAGGATACAAGACCTTGTCCTCGTCATCTTTACGTCGAACTCTGTCTTTACTGGGCATCAGGTACGAACTACCTGGAAACGTGTCCGGCTTCGACGGTGTCCTTTCGAGCGGGTTCGACGGGTACGAAATTTCTAATCGTTCATCCTCTTCCTCTTCAACGACAACGCCTCTCCATCTCGCAGGCGCCGGTTGATCCTGCTCTGTAGATTTGTCTTCCAGAGTAAGGAGAGGGGACGATCTCATCCGTTTCGGGATTGCACTGGTACTGGAAATATGCTTTGGGGCCGTAAATCTGGACCCGATATTATACATGATGTCTGGATGATGCTGCATTTGAGGTGATGGGGTAGGAGGCGGGGTAAGTAGTGGCATCGGCGGTGTCCTGAGACTTTTCGTTGTAGCTGCTGGACGATCCTTGGCACTATTTGCCTCAGTATCTGTTTCTTTAGGGACTCTTGATATTAGGGCGTTAAGCCGCTGCTTGTGCTTAAGGGGACGCTCTACACCAAGACGTTCGTCTCCAGTAACTATTAGATTACGAGGCCTTGCCCATGATGGAGGCGGTGTGGCAGCCGGAGACAAGGGGAGATCAAACACATCGCCAGTAAGCGTGTGTATTGCTGTTTGTCTGCGGACGGTGCTATGCGACCGTCGCAACTGGAGTCTATTCCGTTGATCTAGTGGTGGTAGAGGTGGTAGAGGTGGTGGAGGCAATAGAGGCGGGGGTGATGGTGGTGGTGGCGAATTCAGTCTGTGATTGTGGATAGGAAATCGTGACAGGTGCGTTGGGACAGTCGTATTGTGTTTGAGGAAGGAGTCGCTATGAGTATATGGCGGACGAACAGCGGAGGCCTCTGTTTCTTCTGTTGACGGTTCCTGTATTTGAGCATCCACTTCAATTTGTGGCTCTATGCTCTCCAGTGATGGTGTATCAGCATCCGGCGTCTGGTCTCTGGTATCCTGTACTTGCTCTCCTTCACTGACGGCCTCTGGTTGGACCGTCTGAGGTCGTCGTCCTCCGTTCAACCGTGGCAATGATGCTGCGAGTTTCAACCTGGCGACCGCAAGCTTCCGTTGCTCCCTCGGATCTAGAAGAGCTACATCTTCGTTTTTCATTGGATGCCCAGGGATCGCGATCGTGAAAAAGCTGCAGGAAATACGTCAATCAATACAGGCGAAATCAGAAGAGTAGAAGATATCAAGAAGAACAGACCTGGAGTAAGGTTAAATCCACTGAATCCAGAATGAAAAAACGCCGAAAGAGGTCAAAGTGGAAACATCGACAGAGAAGGAACGCGACCACAACCTGATTGCAAGGCCTAATACACGTGGTTTCCGTAAGGCCTCTGATTGCAATCTCGATATTTCCAGCTGGATCTGCAGAACGGCCAGATGGACAGGTTCCATTCAATCAGGGGAGGGTATTTGACGGTAACTCTAAGCGTTCCCTTTTTCTGATTGGCGACCGCCTCTGTACCAGGGATTTGGATGCCTCAAAGCCCCACAATTTGTGTGAACACATCGACATCTGGCGAGCGACGTCGAAGGAACCGTTGCAGCAGTTGTTGCAAAACGTCGACGGAAGAACGTTACTTTACTGGAAGGAAAGGAAGGTCGAAGTCGTAGTTGAAGCTTGAAGTGCGAAAAACTGGCACATGACCGGTAACTCCGGTCAATTTGCCGAAGTTTGAAATTTTTTGCCTCTGGTCACCGAGTCTGGTGTTCATCTTGACTCGCACAAAAATAGTAATCTAGGGCGAGATCGAGGGGGGGGGATGCTCGGAACTTGAAAATAATGATGGACGAAATACGGCGCTGTGGGCACGCACGTCCAAACTCGGAACTCACTCCCACCACGACATCGCGTCGTCCCTCGCTTGCTCTACACGCTGGCGCCGTTCCCCGAAACACACTCTTATGATCTAGGACGATATTATGGACTCTGACACAGTAGATATACCTAGATTATCACCTGTAGTTGACCACGAACGTGACGAACATCAAGACCCATTTGACGACACTGAAAGTCATCCAGATGTATTAACGCATTGAAGAGATAAAGAGGAGTCAGTCGCTCTCTATTTTGGGATGCGTTCCCGGCGCACGCTCGCCCTGTTCATCGCGTTAAGGAACGAGAGGCAAACCTATGAGATATGAAGAGAGTTTGAGTTGGCACGATGAGAGCACGCCAGGCTGAAGTAGTTTATATACTGCTGGAACAATGAAAGAATCCAGGGGTCCCATGATTATCGGACGTGTCTCCGAGCCGAATCAAAATCGAGCTGGGTTGATCTAGCACGAATGAAATAAAACCATTTGTCGTATCGGTATACCCCTACTGTGGCTCTAGGACGCTTGTTGAGCGGAGCTGAGATGGCTTCAGCTGAAGGTTGGCTTTGCATAGCGAGGATTCAACCTGTCAGACCTTGAGTTTCAACTGCAATTAATGACCAAAGAAACAGCACAAACGTTATCCGCTACCGCTCCGTGGACTAAGGTATTCAAGAGCATCACAAAGGGGTAGCTTTTCGATAGAGAGAAACTTTGGTAGGTGCAGGAACAAGACCTTTTTCGACCTTTATGTCAGTAAGGACGTTTCCTAAGAAATAGTGTCATGCTTGCGTCTCGGACCATACAGACAACCAGTTTACTGTGACCATGAATGGGGCCGGCGGTTAGCTCCGCAGATGTTAACGATCTTTCCCTCAGAAGGCCGTTAGCGCAATCAGTATCCTTTGAAGGTTTACGAGTCCGGTTGGCTCGGGTTCCTTGAGAGCAGGACATCTTTCCGTGGCATGAAGTGTAAGACACAAGGACGGCAACAAGATTAACATTCATGGTATGCAGTTCAGTGCCCGAACCCCATTACCACCGGGGCCGAGGGCGAATGTTCAGTTCGGTACGAGGTGGTGTTTATTTGCAAGCATCCAGAAGACGACAAGGGACATGGGGTAGTCATGCTGCGGATATCAATGTCGACTTGAAGTCAGAAGCGAATGAGAGATTTGCAGGAGATAGGTCGCTGTCTGCGCGAGCTGCGCGTTATGTAGTCCAGAGGAATCGGATTTGAAGTTCATTTCGCTCGGTCTGCCACTCGAGGACGGGAGCATAGTAGTAAGGCGCAGAAGACATTTTGTGATCACTGACCTTCTGTGACCCGAAGTTAAAAAAAATGTGACTTTGATCAGGACCACCATGTCAAACCTCCTCCGCTCCGCGAAATGTGGCAGCGACTGGACTATGAACGAGCTGGCAGCATACAACATCTCTGTTACGCCGCAGGACGCCACAACGTTCTTCGAACTAGTGGTCCTTCCTGAGCCCCATGTACCTGCAGACATGCTGCAAAAGCTCGAAGCCGACGATGCAGATGACCTTGATGCCTGCCGCACCATCGCAGCAATGGACCTTGCGATGAATCCCGTTCCTGCAGAAGAATCTGCCGTAGACGATTTCACCGTCCGTCTTTTTGACATGCTCGGTTACACAACGCGTGATATATCCCTGCGCACCAGGAAAGACATCCCACTCGTCATCTGCGGGGAATCCAGACGTGCAAAGACGGACGTATGCCTGTTGATGAATAGATCGGAGATCATTCTTCTAGTCCAGGAAGATAAAAGGAACATGGAGGAGGCTGGAGACCCTGAGGCACAGCTCATCGCTGAGGCGATAGCCACTTTCCAGAGCAACAAGAAGAAGCGTGCCCTTACCGGCGTTCCGGTCCGCGATGCCTGCCTCATTCCTGGGATTGTCATGATTGGCACTGCTCCTATCTTCTACAAAATACTCGCTACAAAGAAGCTTGCAGATGCAGTTGCATTTGGCATCTTTCCTCCCGACCCTACTGTGGTTCATCGCCACGTTCCATCCGTCCCTCGCCCCACGCGTCGTCTTAGCGAAGGAATGAAGCCCTTGGACAATCGTGCCATAATCCTTCGATGCTTTGAGGGATTCAAGAAATTCATTGTGCCGGAGTAGAGGCAACGTACCTTCCTTTGATCCTGCGATTACTACATGCACTTTTGTGCCGTTTCTTTTTCCTTTTCAGCTTGCTAGTTACGGCCTAATTTATAGCATCAGTATACATTAATATTTGTCGTTACACAAGGTCACTGATATCTGCGCGTTTCTGATCCAGGCCTAGCATGTGTGCCATGATCCGCGTGCTCAAGTCTTGCACCTCTGTTCCTGCCTGCTCTTGCTGCGGGGGTCCAAGGGCTGCGAGGTTCCTTATAAAGAGATCCCTTTGGGCTCTACAACAAGGACATGCGCGGGCTCAGATGGCTGTCTTGGTGCCTCCTCATCCTGTCATGGGTCATTGGATTGGCTATGATCAGCACAGGCTGGTTTGTTTTCCCAGCAGTTTTTTATATCAACTCCTGCGTATTCACCATCTTTGAAATGATAGTCGGAACGATATACTTGCAGCGTAATGGGTGGATATTCCTCGACGACAGCATCTGAGGATCTGAACCTCAGCACCGCCTTGGTATGCAAGACCCGAAACTCGAATGGGGAGACCGCCAGCTCATCCCAAATTGGAGCCAGCCCGATGACACTGAGAAGAAACGGGCCAAAGGGACCTTATTGGACTTCATGACGGCAATGCGACTTGGAGGGTATTCCGGCACGGCAATAGATGGCGCGTGGAATGTCATAAGAGCGAGGATGTCCTGTAAAATAGGTTAGATGAGGTCAGTAGGTATACGCGAGAGTGAAACAAGGATTGAATATCTATCAGGAGGGTGATGTGGTACGTACCAGTACCGGCATACAGATCAAAGATAATTACTTCCTTGCCTGTTGCATTGGCTACGTAATAACAGCACGGATCGCTCACACAGGAGACCTCGACGTACAGAATGCTAAACGACGAATTTTCGTGTCAGGTAATATCTGGGCTGAGAATGCACTGACTCTCTAATTGTACCAGAGAAGTTCTGAAAGGTCATGTCTTCAGTATGGGTGCTGTTAACGTCCGTCGAGTTTGATTGTGCTCCGACCTAAGGGTAAAATCAGAGATGGGACCGTCAACGTGCAAGTCCGCTCCCTCCTGCCCAGCCTTTGAAGCATGCAGCATAGAGTGTGTCTTTCTGGATGTCAGGAACCGTTCATAACGGAACGTAAGTGGAGAAAGATAATTTACCATGGTAACATTTTCGATCTTATTTGTTCCTAGATGCAATTCCTGAAACTCGACAAGAGTCCAACACTTACAAAACGTCCTGGACATCAGACACGGCTCCATTATTTCCTAAAGATCCGATTGAGAGACCATGTCCACCTTCGCAATATGAATTCCTGGAGGCGTACGGTAAGTTACATCACTGATACATAGAAATGGATATCAATACTCAATATACTTATCACACAACAACACACTTACGTCTTTATGATTCCAATCTGTAGGTTCTTTGCATAATTAAGCATGTCATCGATCGAAAAGACGTAGAAACATAGACCTAGAAAATCACCCTTTCCTAAAAGATCTTTTTGAGCTGGAGAGACAAGGGCAAATACTCTAATTTATTGCAATCTGTTTATTATTTCAAGTCGTACCTTTGGTTGATTTCTCCCCAGTGTAGGTCGATATACCATTCTACACGCCAAAATTCTAAAGATATGGGCACCAGCCTATTCCAATCCAGTAACGCTGGTTGAGTCTAGATCTGACGAGTAGGAAACACCCCCAACATCCAAAAATGACGGTAAGTCCGACGGTACAACCACTTTGCCATAAACCAGAGGATCACGAAGTCGTGTCAGGATAGATCTGTCCCATTTCATCAGTGAAGTTAGGGTGTCGTCTGTCGCATGAAGAGACTCCATGAGATATTGGAGAGTTGGCCGAACGGAAGGATCCTGAGCCCAACATTGTACCATGAGGTCCCACCATAAATCAGTCTTCGACAGGAATCTGGGGCGTGGGAGGTGTTTCTTCTGGAAGTAGACTCTCATGATAACGGCGCCGTCAGTTAGGTCGCTCCAAGGCATTGAACCTTCGAATACCTTGTGCAGGCAGTTAAAATCTATTGGGCGCGGTAACTCTAAAAGAAGGAACACGTACCTCGAAGTACACACACGCGAGTGAATATACATCGGCGGGAAAGCTGTTGGGACTGGCGTTGAGGACCTCTGGTGCCTGCCATCTCACGGTGCCACCTTTCCGTGATGACGATGTAGTTCCGAAGGTCGTAGCACCTATAACAAAGGATATACCGAAATCTGCAATAACCGCTCTGTTGTCATCGGATATCAGGATATTATCCTTATTTCAGTTGAGCGCTATGGACATCCAGGAAATTGCTCTTTAACGCACCCCTTTGAGATCGCCATGAACGACGGACATTTTATGTAAGTAGTCCATACCACGCGTGATGTCCAGAGCCTATTCATGTATTAGAAATACATCGAATAATAAGGTAGTAATTTGGGTCTCACGAGTTTATGCCGATCAGGATTGTCAGCATTGCTCAAATATTGACGGAGAGGTCCATTGGCCATGAATGGTGACACGAGACAGTAGGATGAAGGAGCAGAATCACGGTAAATACCGTAGAAAGGGAGGACATTGGGATGGTCGCACTGCCCCCAGATAATGGCTTCTCGCCTTATTTTCTATGGAAGAAATGTTATATATCTTATTTTGATTTTATGAGAAATAAAGGAACGCACTCGCAGAACCTCCTTGATATCATTATCATTTGCGAATATCCTTGCTTGTTTGACAGCAACTTCTGTTCCTCCGACCTTGCCTCTCCATACCTCACCAAATTGTCCCAGAGCAAACGGATAATCGCCGGTCTTTTTAAAACCTCTGAGCATAATACATCGGGGTACGCAGTCGTACATGCGCGATAGCTTGAGGGAAGTCTTCAGAAAAGTGTGTTTGTATGACAACGGAAGACCTTGTATATCTAGAAGCTAGCTGAAACTAAGTCATTGATGAAGCGTCAGATAGAAAATAGCTCCTACATCCTGCAGAAAATCCAAAATGGATTGCGCCTGTTTAGCAGTTATATCTGATAACTTGTCGCCTGATTTTGAAAGCGCCGTTACGACTTGCTTTGCCATTTTGTCTGTCGTAACATCGAGAACATGCCAGGGTCCCGGTTCTCGTCTGTAGACGTCTAAAAGCGCGACTACAATGTCCTATTCCAGTGAGTAACTGATACATGTACTACGTAGATGGAATCTCACCTCGTCCCTCTGACTCTCATCTCCGGCAGAAGAGGGAGTGCTGACGTTGTCTTTCCTCATGTTTTTCCCAATTTCTAAAGAGGTAGGGCCGAAATTCACCGAGTTCTAACATTGTATATCTAAGCCTGATTTCTGTCAGACACATAGACACTTACCCAGTATTTCACCGGAGACGAGGGAGAAAAGGACGGGACTTTTGGAGATGCAGATACGGCAGTGGGGGGATTCGATCGTTTACCAGAAAACGTACTTGGCGTTCCACTGACAAACAAGTCTTCGTGGGGTGCGGTCCGATGCTCAGCACTCGATTCAACAGCTTGAAAAGCATTCAAACCATTAGTGAACTACTAGGTGAGACACGCAAATGAACCAGGCCGACCTGGAGAATGTTCATAAAAATGGCCGTCGCTGTAGGGTGGTCGTAAATGATATGAATCCGCAGGATACAGGTCGTTTTCCTCGTCATCTTCACGCCGCTCTGGGACAGCCATAGTAGGGGGGAAAAAACTTGGGGAGCTTCTTCTCCTGTATCTCCTCTTTCCAGGTACCCGCACCGCATTACGCAGAAAGGATGCCCTCATCTGCTCTGGAGTCGGGCTCCTACTAGGTGAGGGAGAATTTGAGGTCGTGTACTTCGATTCAGCATCAGGCAGCTGTGGCTGAGTTGTTTGAAGTGATGATGTAAGGGGTAGAGCGGGGGGTAACGGCGTCGATTCGGGAACGAGGGCAGTTGCGAGGTTATCAGCGTCAGAAATAACGGGAGTGTATGTCGAGGATTGCAATTTTCGTCGCTTCTTTGTAGACGGTGCAACCATTACACGGCTCACACTAATTGGATCGGCGTCAAGTAATCGTTTGCGCGAAGGGATGCCCTTAGCGACCAGGCGCTCATCTAAGCCAATAACTGTTAGGTTGTGACGGAGCATAGACAATGCCATGCGTACCTCCAATTCTATGCATACTACTGAGAGCGGTGCAACCGTTACTGCTAATGTCCCCTCCGCTAGAAGTCTCTGGGGGCCCCTGGGGACGTAGAAGGTGATAGGAATGGCCAGCACATCTGCTACGAGGCGTGTTAAGGGTTCTCAATCCAGACCCATCATCATCATGATTGACACAGCCAGCGCGTCCCATCAACTATAATGTGTGGCTTGCCGGTTCACGGCCCGCGAAACTTGCCCGGAATCTGCCAATACAAATCTCGTCTCTTCAACCCGCCCGTATCCCTCTATTAGCTCTCCCTTCGCACCGTGCTTCCTTTCATGTAGATTACAATGATATCTACAGGTTCTTAAACTTGACCGCAGAAAAAGTAGGTCATCATGTAAGTAAATGGAATGTCTACACACCAAGTTAAGAGCAAAGCCAAGCTTGAATCAAGCGATGAGCCCCTCGTTGAAAGAGTATGGGAGAAGGATGTCCTACAAAGTCACAGTGAGCGACGCGACGACACAGAAAACAAGACACCAACTTCCTTTTTACTAATAATAACACAAGTGTCAAGCTCTTCCTAGGCGCAACGCTATTCAATCCAATACTAACATCGCCACTTGGCTTCACTTTCTCGAAACTCGCGAATATTTAAGCCAACATGTGTTGCTTCTTCAAGTTCGTTTCGTGGATACAGGAAAACGATCGCACAACAATGGTAAGTCCGCCAAGATAACGATGCTCAAGAGCAGCGTGCTCATGGGAGAAGTTTTCACCGTAGTTGTCGCCGCCGACAAGCACTCCTTCAATGCCGTGATCGTAGTAGTAGGTGCCGACTTGGGACGCGACGCGGAAAGTGGAGAGTGAGATAAAGGGAGATACGGAAAGTAGGCAGAAGGGCAGAACTTGAGGATGGCGAGGAGAAGTATGCACAGAAGAGGACAAAGATATTGATAGGGGGTCCTATTAGAGTGAATGGTTGTCTTTGGGCAGGTTCCAAGGCAGTCATTTTATTTTTTTGAAGCTGAGGGTACACCATCCAATTTACCGGTGATCTGGATTACCTCATTTTATGAGTAACGTTGTGAGGTCATTTGTAGAAAGGGGGGATATGGACATACGAGAAATATTCTGGAGAGGTCCACGATACTTCAGTCAACTGCTGTGGTAGGTTGCTGATCACAACTTTGAGCGCAAGTACTACTAGTACGCCTGCTTGATGGAATATAGTTCTTACTACATCAACCGGGATTGCTGAGAGTCGTGTCAGTCGAGACGGAGCGCCGATGTCGCAACCACACTCCTGAAGTTCGAGGAGTTGTTAATGGAGAGAGAACGAGGCAATCCGTCCTCCTGCGTGTCGAAAACTGCCAATCGACGACCGCAACATATATCTGTCTGGGTGAAATCTTGACAAGTACCAGCTACATCTTGATGTTCAGTGAATGTCAAGGTAAGTGTTAGTTAAATATGTATCATTACGCGAGAACCCTTGCTACCGCGGTGCCGATTGATATAAGGTTCCTTACAAGTTCCTCATTTCATTATCTTCGTAGGGATTGAACTGAGGTTTCTTCTGGGAACAAGTCCCAGCATTACACAGACAAGTGACCATAAATTTGAGGGAGGAGGAGCGAAATCCTATCTTTTCGGGACTCCGTGAGTTTCAATGTTAGCGTTAGTAGCGGAAAAAGACGGGTAAAAATGCGGGGTAGGGAATAGCCGCCGCGGCCGGCATCGGGTTACCCACCAATCACAGCTGGCCCTTTGGATACGACTTGGACTCATTCTAGATTCTTCTGCATCGTCGTCGACGCCGTCGAGATGCTTAACCTTCATAGCAAGGCTGCTCATGTTGCGCGCAACATGAAGCGCCTGGCCGCGGGCATGGCCACCGTGGCGCCACGTATAGGCGACACGAAGGTGCCCATGTCGTTGCTCGAAAAGGGCGTATATATCAACTACCAGCGTATTGAGGACAACCTAGCTATCGTACGCGAAAGGTGCTCTTTTTCTTTTCTTGTATGTACAATTATAGGCTGACGGAGATGTCATAGACTTGGACGGCCACTGACGCTGTCAGAAAAAATCTTGTACGGTCATTTGGACGACCCCCATGGTCAGGATATCGAGAGGGGCATTAGCTACCTCAAGCTGAGGCCAGATGTACGTCGCTTTCGTGTCATTATGAGCCTTATTCTGATATTCTGTTCAGCGTGTTGCCTGCCAAGATGCCACAGCGCAGGTCTGCATTCGGTTACTCTGTCGGGACGGAACGTCTTGACGAGTTTTTCATTTTTAGATGGCACTTCTACAATTTATGTCTGCTGGTATGGACACAGCTGCAGTTCCTACCACCGTCCACTGTGACCATCTTATTGAGGCCCAGGTCGGCGGTGTCAAAGATCTTGCGCGTGCAATTAGCATTAACAAGGAGGTGTATGACTTTTTGGCGACCGCTACTGCCAAGGTGTGTCACCTCGCGTATACTTTTTCAACCTGTATCTCACCGGAGCACACAGTATGGTCTTGGTTTTTGGAAACCCGGCTCTGGTATCATCCATCAAATTATTCTGGAAAACTACGCTTTCCCTGGCGGATTGATGATCGGCACTGACTCGCATACACCCAATGCTGGTGGTCTAGGCATGATTGCGTGCGGTGTTGGAGGTGCTGACGCGGTCGATGTTATGGCTGGGATTCCCTGGGAACTGAAATGCCCAAAGGTCATCGGTGTGAATTTGACAGGCAAGATTGGTGGATGGACAACTCCCAAGGGTGAGTTTCTCAGTATGTTTTGTCATACATGCATCTCATTTCTCTTCCAGACGTCATTCTTAAAGTCGCTGGTATTCTTACGGTCAAGGGCGGTACCGGTGCTATAGTTGAATACAGAGGTCCTGGTTTAGAATCCCTTTCTTGCACGGGTATGGCTACCATCTGTAACATGGGTGCGGAAATTGGCGCGACCACGTCCATGTTCCCCTTCAACAGTCGGATGGCGGATTACTTGAATGCTACCAAGCGGTCGGACATTGCAAAATATGCTGCTCAATTTGCCTACAACTTGAAGGCCGATGAGGGTGCGGAATATGATCAGGTCATTGACATTGTAAGCCTTGTTTTCTGTATCGCAGTCAACTTCCCCTTACTAGAAATGCAGAACTTATCTGAGCTCGAGCCTCATATTAACGGACCTTTCACTCCGGATCTTGCTACTCCCCTTTCGCAATTCGCCTCCGAGGTTAAGAAGAACGGCTGGCCAGACGAGTTGAAAGTCGGCCTTATCGGTTCTTGCACCAATTCTTCTTACGAAGATATGTCGCGTTCTGCTTCCATCGCCAACGAAGCCGCCAGTCACGGTCTCACAATCAAGAGCAAGTTCACGATTACTCCTGGCTCGGAACAGGTCCGCGCTACTATCGAACGTGACGGTCAGATCAAGGCTTTTGAGGATGTTGGCGGTGTTGTTCTTGCGAACGCCTGTGGACCTTGCATTGGACAATGGGACAGGAAAGATGTTCCCAAGGGTACACCCAATTCTAGTAAGCTCGTACTTATCCATACTGTGCTTGACTAAGCCTTGCGATAGTCATAACTTCCTACAACCGAAACTTCACGGGCCGTAACGATGCTAACCCTGCTACTCATGCCTTTGTTGCATCACCTGATGTCGTCACTGCTATGGTCTTCGCTGGCTCACTCTCTTTCAACCCTACCACTGACACTCTCATCGGATCCGACGGCAAGCCTTTCAAGTTCTCTGACCCCTCTGGCAATGAGCTCCCCCCACGTGGATATGACCCAGGACAAGATACCTTCCAACCTCCTCCCGCCGATCGTGCTAGCGTTAGCGTCGCTGTTGACCCCAAGAGCGACCGTCTGCAACTATTACAGCCCTTCCAACCTTGGGATGGAAAGACGCCTTCCGACCTCCCCATCCTGATTAAAGTCAAGGGTAAATGCAGTAAGTACTATATCCCACTCGGCAAACATACGGCCGCTTAGAAACCCTGATCAGCAACCGACCACATCAGTGCTGGTGGACCATGGCTCAAGTACCGTGGACATCTCCAGAACATCTCCCGTGGGTTCATCCCCCCTCTTTCTACAGAATGACCTAACAATGTTACTTCTCAGAAAATTGCCTTATCGGTGCCATCAACTCTGAGAACGGCGAGGCGAACAAGGTGAAGAACCAGATCACTGGCGAATGGGCTGGTGTTCCCCAGGTTGGCGCCTACTATCGCGATCATGGCATTAAATGGGTGGTTGTCGGCGACCACAACTACGGCGAAGGTTCCTCCCGTGAGCACGCCGCTCTCGAGCCCCGGTATCTCGGTGGTCTTGCCATCATTGTGCGATCGTTTGCCCGTATCCACGAAACGAACTTGAAGAAGCAAGGGATGTTGGCTTTGACATTTGCGAACCCCGAGGATTACGAGAAGGTTAAGCCCAGTGACAAGGTTGATATCCTTGGATTGAATACCTTTGCGCCTGGGAAGAACCTTACTCTGGTGCTGAAACATGAGGATGGAAGCAAGGAGGTTGGTGTATATCTCCATCCAAGCATCATCTCGATTGATATTTACCCTGGTTCCTGTAGGAGATTCCCCTCGCCCACTCTTTCAACGAGGGACAGATTGCTTGGTTCAAGGCTGGCTCTGCTCTCAACTTGGTACGTAAACATTATGCTTTGAAGCACGTCGCTAATTTCCTTTGCAGATGGCGGCCAAGGCCAAGGGCTTGTAGATGAGCAATACATCTTGTTTAATCTTTATCATTTTTCTTTCATCTCACTGGTTAAACCGCAATACACATAAACATACCACAAAACGTGCTGTCACGGCGTAATGATGAAGAAGTAGCCAAATCTCGTTCGGCGATTTCATAGGTAGACTACGCCATAAGATGAAGAGCCTCATTCTTCTTTGCCTAACGATCATACTTAGCTGCTCCTGCATCATACATGACGTTTTGCGTTATGTTAGTTGGAAAATTCGGGGCAGGCAGAAACGCCAGTTTGATACGTAACGCTTCAGCGGTGTTCCTTGAACATCTGTCTCGTGGTTTTCATTTACACGGACCGTATTGGGAGTTCTTAAGATGCCGGTCAATGTGGCTAGTCGAACTCCTTCACATGAAAACATTGCCACCTTCTCTTCATCAATATGGTTCTGTCGTAAAAGACGGAGGTCGCTTACCAATGTCTTCTTACTATGAGTGCTAACCATATACCCGTAACGTTGATTTAAGTGCACGTTGGTCAGGTATCCGCTTATCGTGGCGTGTGAGCGAGAGGGTATGTTCCGTTCGAGTTTCCACACTTCTTCTCATTTTACCTTAAGCGCGACTATCATAGGACTGCTTACTGAATATGTATGGATACTTCCCTCGGAGATCTATTTATCTAACAGTTAATGGACCCTTCTTAACGAGAAGGACTACCGCCCGACTCCTCCGGCGGTCAACAATGCTATTAGGCTACTGGATGGGAAGGAGTTCCGCTTGGATCCCACAGCTGCCTTCCTTTCAGAAGACGGTGCGAGTTACAAACATAGGTATTGGTATATGGTCACTTGAAGATGTGCGGTACTTACGGCGATCACGACTCATTCCGTAATTTACGACCTCCAGGCCGTGGAGTTGAAGTTCTAACACTGATCAACCCCTATGGCGCAACAAAAAACTCGTAACGCATCCACGCCACGCATACTTTATACGCCAGGCGCTTCTGAAGTTTTGCTACCGGCACAGAGTTCTTGCTTCTCATGGGAACCACTAGGGTATCCTATATCCGAGGGTTCCTGCTTCTGTTCCTCCATCACGAGTCCAACTTCAGTTCCTTTTGCTACTATGCCGTCTACCTGTAGAATTGTCACCTATTTCACACAGAGTGGATTCTTGGAAAAAAATGGCGTCACGATAAGCTTCCGGCTCCGGTTCAGCGCAAGCCTTACCTACTTAAGAAGTGGGACAATATGTTCCGTCTAAACCATCTTCTGCACAATGGGACCGATTCTCGCTCTAGGGATTCTCGTACTTGTTGTCTTGTTACATTATCTTCGCTGGCGCTTCTCTCTTACCCGTAGACGTCCACCGCTGCCTCCTGGCCCTAAAGGACTACCACTTCTAGGCAACCTCTTGGACTTACCTCCCGACTACTCTTGGCTCACTTATGCTAAATGGCGCGCTACATACGGTGATATCATATATCTGGATACCCCCGCAAGTCCAACCATCATTGTCAACTCAGCAGAGGCAGCAATGGAGTTATTCGAAAGGCGTTCTATCAACTATTCCGACCGACCAGGTGAGCTCATGTCTCTCCGATATCCCAGCTAATCCTAACAATGTCCAAACCCACAGACTTTACTATGTTGAAACTATCGGGTTGGGAATATCACTTCGCGTTCATGAGGTACTCTGATCGGTGGAGGTTCGTCGGGCTCTATTAACTATTCTAAGCTCGGTGCTGAATCTTTCTTTATTTTTATAGAGTCCATCGCCGAATATTCCACCAATACTTTCAACCCCGTGCGGTTCCAGATTACTACCCCGCACAAACGAAGGCAACATCTGTCATGCTCCAGCAATTTCTCAAATCTCCAAATGAGTTTGAACACCACGTTCGCCAGTGAGCTACGGGCATTTGATTGGACTCTTGTTCCTACTAACGGTGCAATCTTCCAGCCACTCTGGTTCAATCATTATGAAAACCGTTTATGGATACGATATCGACCCAAGTGGCGACGTATTCGTGGATTTGGGGGATCGTGGTATGGAAAGCGTTCGCCGCACTGCAAATGTAGGATCGTTTCTAGTCGACTATATCCCCAGCCTGAAATACCTCCCTCGTAAGACCTGATCCTATTTTTTACTTCCGATGCTCATAGTATCCTGATTCCAAGGCTGGCTTCCTGGTACGCAATTCATGAAGATTGCAGAGCACTGGACGCATTGCGTCGAAGATGTGAAAGAAATGCCCTTTAAATTTACATCAGAACAAATGGTGGGTCTTGATATAGTATGACCATCGAATGAAGTTATAACTCGAAGCAGGTTGACGGTATTGCATCACCATCATTCGTCTCTGAGAATCTGGAAAAGATGAAAGAGGCTGGGATTTCTGACTCCGAGACCGACCTCGAAATCTTAAAAAACTCAGCTGGAGTAGCCTTCGCTGGTTCGTTCTAACCCATGTCGTTCGATACACCGCGCAATCTGACAGTCACAATTTATTGTAGCGGGTGCCGATACTGTAAGGCTCTCTTTTTCACAATGCTAACGTTAGCCTAAACGACTCTATCACCCAGACGGTGTCAACTGTGCTAGCTGCAATGCTCGCATTCATCCTTTACCCCGAGGTGCAAGCTAAGGCTCAAGCCGAGTTAGATACAGTGGTCGGCCAAGCCCGACTACCGAACTTCGATGACCGCCCGCAGCTACCATATATTGAGGCAGTTCTGTCGGAAGCATTGCGATGGAATCCTGTTGTTCCTTTGGGTACGTGCTCCTCAGAGTCGGCGACTTTCTCCGCTCGCTGAATTCCACTTCCTTCTCTTTTCAGGCGTAGCCCATGCTGCTCTGAAAGAAGATATTTATAATGGTTATTACATTCCCGCTGGTAGGTTTTGGTTCATCGATTTCGGCCACTAGATTCTTATACGATTCAAAGGCGCCACTGTGATCGGGAACGTTTGGTGAGTGTAACCACATACTTCGATTGTCAGTGCTGAGATTGATACCTTGTATATCCAGGGGTATTCTCCACGATGAAAAAGATTATCCAGACCCATTAGTGTTTAATCCTGAGCGCTTTATGCCAGAGGAGGGAAAGGAACTTCCACCCGAACCCACAGCTGCTTTTGGTTTTGGAAGACGGTACGTTAGAAATGTATATCCCGTTCGCTTGGTCATGTGTAAAACATATTCCCATAGCATCTGCCCCGGTCGTTATCTCGCCGTGAACAGCGCGTGGATCGCCATCGCATCTATCTTATCAACGCTCACACTTTCCAAGGCCGTAGACTCTGACGGTCAAGTTATCGAACCTAGTGATATCTTTACCGACGCCTTTATTAGGTGCGTTCTGAAGACCTTATTGTATCTGAGTTGTTCTGAAGTTCTCACAGCTTCCCTTTACCTTTCAAATGCACCATTAAGGCGCGCTCTGCTCAGGCGGAAGCGTTAATAGCATCCAGCGGATTGTAACTATACAATAGCGACCCACCCATACCAAAGTTTTATGACATGATGTACTTATCCAGAACCAAATTCTAATCGATGCGATTGTGACTGAAGGGTAAGGTCAAATCCCGGAATGTTGACATTTTGGACCGTCTCTCCCATCGGAGTAGTAATGATAATTACATTCGGATTAACAGCCTGTCCACCGATATGACACCCCAGATGGGAGAAACGGGTTTAATCCTTCGATGAGCGTAGGGTTGCCATGGAACAGTCGGAATACCAGATTTATGAGGTCAGAAGTGTCAATGCTGAGAATGAGATGAATGAGAATACCAGAATGAGATGAAATTCCTCATGATCTCAAAAAAGCGATTGTAAACCTCTGCCTTATCGTGGAATGCAACTTGAACCGTCTTCATATAGCTCAACAGACTCTTCGTGGCACTCAACGGCCTATCTTCAGGCGGTTTTGGCTCAGAGGAAGATTTCGGAGCCTTAACCCTATGCAGTTACTGATACATGTCCATAAGGACTGTCCTGGGCCAAGGGGGGCAAACGATGGGGAACGTTGATTGGCTCTTTTAGTGAGGACAAACTTCTGATATTGTATGGATTTGACGGGTCCTGGGCTGCATGGGCAGATTTCACTTTCGGACCAGTCCGGGGATGCCAGGTCTCTTCGCTAGCAGTATGCATCGATCTTCGGTGGATGGTGGCCCAGGATGAGGATGAGGAGAGATCTGGGTGTCACAGACGATGGCGACGGTCCAGCAATGCTACATAATAGGTGACCCACAATCAAGCGAGAAAAGAATCTGAGTCCCAAAGAGGCAGGAATCAACGACGGCACCACTCGAGCTCACCAGAGTAGCTTGGCCACGTGGTCGTCTGTCCTGGCCAGCTAAGTAGGTCTGCACTATGAATTCTTTGACCAACGACAGGCCTATAGATACACGCCACACTTCGTACACATGTCCAACAACGAACGGCGATTCGTCGAACAATAGTAGTCGCAGGGGCAATGATAAAAACATTGCACTTAACGGGCTTGAACCCAGGACCTCCTCGAAATGGCATACATCAAAACTATCACCCTAACAAGGAATCATACTACTAAACCATCAAGCCAACACCATTGCTAAGGTTTTTCCTTAGTTCAGAAGTGAGTGGTTCATAGTAGTTGAATATCTTCGGAACATGGCTTAAATTACTCTGCTAGTTTTAGATACAAAGGTGATAGCTACAGTCATTTACCGGCCAATGAGACGGTGAAATTCATATGGCTTCGGAATGACTAAAAATGTTGATGAAACCAGGATCGGACCGGACCAAAATCATCCTTGGGTTGCAAAGTAAAGTATTGATCATAAATATATGCATATCGGGAAGGGAAAGCATTATATCGAGCCTTATCAGTGCAAAACTGCGAGATCAGTACAATACGGGCCAATGAGACGTGACACATCACGGCTGATATGCCAGATCAGGAATGGGATCAAATTCATGGACACACATCTCTGCAGTGCTCTCGGGCTCATTCTTGCCCCGTAAGCATTGCTGGGGTGCCATTTCTCCAATCAAATTTGAATTTTGAGGATAAGAGGCAACAGTATGCATGCAGGAGTGGTTAATTGGCACGACAAAAAAATGTCCATCCCAATATGGTAGCCTATGACGTTAGCTGATGTGTATAGATGTGACCTGATACACCCGATAATTCTGCAAACTTGGTTTTTCCCCCCATTCCTGGTACCGTGAATCCCCCGGGAACATTTAATAGAGTGACTATGACACCACTAAAGCTCTGATAGAAGAATCTCAACTCAGAAAAATGTTGCGCTCCTACAAATCCCAGAATAGGGCTTTTTTGAGTCCAATCAGCAGATTATTGTGCTTTCCTTCGTCCAATATTTGAGAGAATGGTTTCGGAACTGCTGTGGTAAGCATTCATATACTAATGAAGATATTTACATTAACTCCGAGGTAGCCGGGTGCGTGCTGAACGATTCCGGGCCCACCGTCTCATTGGCTGGTGCTGTCTCATTGGCCGGTAAATGACTGTATATGTAGTACTGACATCATTACATTTCTGTTCAGGAGCACCTACGACTAATAAAAAGACTACTCCTTCCTTCCCCCAACCTTCCCCTGCTATGAATGAGGCTTGCATGGCCACTTCTTCCGGACAGCCACGTTTACTTACCCTGAGTCTAAGTCTTACACCTTTTGTCCAGGCTGCAATTATGCTGTCGAACAGACAGAAAAGCATGAAGAGTTAACTTGAAGAAGTCCCGTGCTCAAATTAAGCGTTAAGACTTGAATACCTCGATAATAATTATCAGTACACTCACCAATATGTGTATCGATATCAATCGGTGGGCTAAGCGATAAATCATCATATTTGTGAGCAGTTTTGGGCTATTTACTTGAGGGTATCCGCGCGGAACTTACAAAGATTTATTGACAGAACGAGGAAGAGTCAGCCACTTCTTTTACTCACTCCGTACTATACATACCGGAACGCATGGTCATCTCACAATGATCCAGCCAAGTCCGTGGTATCGCTGGGGCCGACTGCCAATGCGCCTATCCCCGATGTCAATGTTATATGGAATGTTGCAGATTCGGCAAATTCATGCTGTGTGGCAGTTCCGTGGAAGTGCCGAGAAAGGATAAGGAAGCTATTTGTGTCCTTGCTCTAAGTACTGGAAGGGGCCCTTCGGCAGATATAGCAGATGAACCGGGCGGCATCACAGATTTGCCTTGCCTTTGATACAGTGTCATTCCACCTACCCATAAGGATCATCCCAAGTTCCGAAGACGAAGTAAACGGGGACCTCAACAACGTTTTTCTTGACTAGGGAGCAAAATATTGGGGGAACCTTATCAGAACGAGGTTTCAATGAGGTGGCGGTAAAAGTGAGGCGGAAAACCCGGCCAGCAACGTCGACTCGTCAGTAGGTAAGTCTCGGTTTGAAAGATAAGCATTAATGTAATGAAATGGGATACTTCAGGCCAAGAAACACGCTGAAAGAGCTAAAGAAAGCCTAGGAAAGGCTCCAAGGGTGACCGTGCCGAAGAAGGAAATGATAGAATATGACTAATTATCGGCACGCGACCAGCCGGTAACAATCCTTATCTCACCCCTTTAGGTGTTGTTGCGTACGCAAGCTCTCTTGAACTTCAACCACCACCATCTACCTGTTTCCTATATATTGTCCCTCCTGTGACCTGCTACGATATCCAACTCGCTGTTCCCTCTTTCTCAATGCGTTGTTTAGTCATCGCGTCGCTGGCTGCCCTAGCGGTGGCCCACTCGGGGCACTCGAGTCCCACACGACTACGGAAGTCATTAGGATTCGGTCCTGTCCACCCTCATGCGGTGTATCACTCCAGTCCTTATCAGATTACTACGAACGGTTTCCTTCCGTCAGCTCTCATAGAAGACCCTTTTGAGGTCGCGAAGCTCTTCATAGAGGATATCCTAGCCGACCAGCTCTCCGATACCAGCTCTTATAGAATTCGGAAGGATTCCTATACCGACAAGAATACCGGAATCACCCATGTCTACGTTCGCCAAATTATTAATGGCCTAGAGGTTGTTGATGGTGATATGAACATCAACATCAAGGGCGGTTTAGTGATATCATATGGTAACTCGGTAAGTTCTCTGCTTTCTTAGTCTGGAGCTTCGCCTAAATCTGTCCTTAGTTTTACAAAGGATCGACTCCTCAGGCTTTCTCCAATCCCGACCTCGATGACATTCGTCACCCTCACCGGGAATACTGCGAGGAACTCGAGGTTGAGATGAAGAGTCGTCTTGATTCCTTCCTGGGACAGTACGGACAGACCGTCATGGAGGAATTTGGTTCTTGGGAATCTCACCCTAAATTCCGCTCATTCTTTGGACTCCTAGCGCATATACACACCTCCAACTGCCGTGCTACGCATCTTCCTTATGACATGGCCTCTTCGGCCGAGGTCGATTTCGCCGACGTTCGACCTGCTCTTCTCCAGTTTATGCTGGCGGCAACCCCTGATGACAAGATGGTCAATGACATTCTTGCCAACTATGACGAGTACCTCGCGAATATGTCTGTCTCTCGGGAAGATCACTTTGTTAATCCCGACGAGCCTGTCGTCATGTCTATCGACAACGTTCCGGACGCTGTCAACCCCGTTAGGTCGAGCTTGACCTACATCCAAGTGCCTAACAAGAAGGGTGACAGTACCGATCTCAACCTAGTTTGGAGGGTAAGTGACGATCCTTCTCCGCCGTCACCGCAACTTATACAGCCCTTAGTTCGAAGTTGAGATGCAAGACAACTGGTATGATGCCGCTGTTTCCGCAACATCCCCTCACCGTATCATCTCCGTCGTCGACTGGGCGTCGGATGCCCCTATTCCTACTCCGGAACCCTTCCGCCGAACGGGCTACTTACAACATCTTCGGTTGGGGTACGAATGATCCTGAGGAAGGTAAACGTACCATCGTGAAGGAGAACTTCGACATTTTGGCATCCCCTGTGGGCTGGCATGCAATTCCTTATGCCAACGACCCGTCTCTGAAGGGCGTTAAACTCAACAGCAAGCAGTTTTGGAGGAACACTACAACGACTTGGGGTAACAATGTAAGTTGATAGTCTCATCTAGAAGAACTGTTGTAACCGAGAGTACGTAGGTTTTTGCACAAGAGAATTGGGAAGGTCAAAACTCATTCATCGATAACTACCGTCCCGACGCGGGCGTCGACAAAGCCTTTGACTATAAATATGCGCCCAAGGTCACCGACAAGGTTGACGCGCAAGATGAGGCGTATGGTTACATCAATGCCACTGTCACTCAACTGTTCTACACTACCAACATCATACACGACTTCTACTACAGGTAAGCACGCTCTATTCCTTAACTTTTTCCCATTGAACCGCGTCTTCAGGTACGGATTTGACGAGGTCTCTGGCAACTTCCAACAACACAACTTCGGTCGTGGAGGCGAGGAGAATGACGCTGTCATTGCTAACGCTCAAGATGGCTCTGGATATAATAACGCTAATTTCATGACTCCGCCTGATGGTCGTAACGGACGCATGAGGATGTACTTGTGGAACACCGCTTTACCTTACAGAGATGGTGATATGGAAGCAGGCATCGTCATCCATGAGTTGAGTCATGGTCTGAGCACTCGATTGACTGGTGGGCCTGCAAGCTCCTCGTGTTTGGGCTGGGGTGAGAGTGGTGGTATGGGTGAAGGCTGGGGAGGTAAGCAATGTCGTTGCTTCGACACCGCGTCGTCACTGATCATGACGTACAGACTTCTTGGCTACCACCATACGAAGCACGAGCAAATACTCTGACTTCCCTATGGGCGCATGGGCCGGCTAATCGTGATCAGGGTATCAGGAACTATCCTTACTCTCTTGTAAGTCATGCGTGTGACTGTTTTCCTCCCACTCTGACATATTTTCGTAGAACGATACCATCAACCCTTCGACCTACCAGACTTTGGACAAGCCTGGCTACTGGGGTGTCCACGCCATTGGTGAAGTCTGGGCTCAGATACTTTGGGTCGTCGAGCAGCGTCTCATTGCTGTGCATGGGTTCAGCGATGATTTGTTCCCTCCTGTTCCCTTGGCTGACGGTACCGTCCCCGAGGGTAAGTTCTACCGGCCCCGTGCTGGCAAGAAACCTTTGGTGCCCAAACATGGCAACTCGCTGATCGTCCAGTATGTTTCCTTTTTCCCTTCTACTCTTGTAGCTCATTCACTTTGGCAATTAGGCTCGTCATCAACGGAATGAAACTCCAGCCCTGCCGACCAGGCTTCTTCGAAGCTCGTGATGCGATCATTCAAGCTGATCAGCAGCTCACTGGGGGAGAGAACTTTTGCACGCTGTGGAAAGCCTTCGCGGAGCGCGGGCTCGGCGCGGATTCGAGGGTTGATGGTAAGACTCCTTGGGGTGGAGGAATTAGAACGAATGTAAGTCATTTTTTGAATTTCTAATGCGAAGGATATCACTGATGGATGGTCGATAGGGCTATGCCGTCCCTACTGCGTGCCAGTAAGCGTTAATGAACATTCTAGATATCTACTATATCTACTACGCATCTACTACATCTCCATGTATAACTAGTTATGACTATCGTTTTGGTTATAACGTGTGATGAAGTTAGTATGTTAATTGGAGGTGTGTTTCCAGTTCCGGTACAGTAGATGGCTTCTGGTCACGGACTGAGTTTTTATGCACGGACTTGGAATGCCGGCCTGCCGAAACAACAAAAGGGCCGATATCTCGACGAGGAGCAGTGCGATAGTGGATCAGAACACAAGAGAATGGTATTGGTACTAGTACGGTATACGGATCAAGCAAAAGAAGACCGAAAAGTGGAAGAATAAGGTCGAGATGCGAAGGTGGTGGACAGTCAGCCTGCGTACGTTCATAGGTAGAATATGTTGAGGGTGACGCGACGACTTGGAGCAAAAGTGGAAGGTAGTATTTTAGATACATGGCAGGCTTCGAGTCAAATAAGTACTCACCATGACATCTAGCCGATCAACGTGCGGTACACGCGCTTCATTCTTCCAATGAACGACCTTGGAAGGAGTTATCCTTCCCTACAGACGAGGGCCGCTGCTCACAGGTACCCTAGGGCGTCGACCCTGAAAACAGTTTGCATGACGATATATCGATACTAGACTGAAAATGATACAGAAATACGCGAAAATGAGAGGAATAAAATAACATAAAACTCACCAGGAAGGTCAGAAATGCACGCTGAGGTCAAATCGTGATAAACGGTACGAAAAGAATATGGCTACGCGCCCGAGGAGTAAGACGGGAGCGAAAGATGATGATAGACGCGCGAAAGACAAAGCCGAGTCTGCCGGACATCATGACTTCGGCGAACTGTCCCGATTTGGCACTCAACGCCTTCGGCGTCTACGAATTGCCGTTCCTGCCGATCTCACGTGCTCCATGTTCGTCTCACGCAAACTTATACTTGCCATTAACCTTCAATTTACTGTCAACTCTCCAGTGCCATTAGTCTATCTTCATTATCCGTTATACGCACGTACCGCTCACATGCCAGGTACATCCATCGCTCGCCTTGGCACCGGACCACAAGCTGTCAATGAAGCAAAGCATGTTGCTTCAACAATATTTTTCTTCCAAGCCTGTTTCGGCGCGTCCTACTGAGGAGCAAAGTTCTTTCTGTCGGTCAGTACCATTAACTGTAATTTTATTTAAATCCTGATATATTCTATCCCAGAACCCTCATCGTCACTCTTGACGATGGCACCGAGGCGCTCGTCAAGTTTAGAGACTTTCTCGGGCGGCTCTCGCTCACAGTATCCTCGGTGACATTTCCGAGGTTCACTCTGGAAAAGTTCTAAAAGAAAATTTCGCGTACATTCCGACCTTTGTTCCAGGTGTGACATGGGACGTCCCGACTACATCGCATGACGACAATGCCAATATTGCTGCCCAACTCGCTCGCACCATCATGAGATGTTCCCTCGAGATCGATTCCGCTGGATGTTGTCGATCACTATGTGCGGCCTTGCTTGGAAGATATTCTTGGGAAGGAGCTTTCTCTAGAGCAGGCGCCTGAGGTGCGCAAGTGCGTGGCGGCACTCCTTGAGTCCCCTAGGATCAAGGACCTGGCCTCGTTACCCCTGGCACTTTGTCACATTGATCTCAATGCACGCAATGTGAATGATATTATTGTTATGACTCTTGGGATCTTACTGATTTGGGATTCAGATAATTTTGAGCAACAACTCCGAAATCACTTCGATCATCAATTGGGAAGGTGCCCTTCTCCTTCCGTTAGGAATGAACGCGTGGCACTATATACGACTTTGCTGTCCACGACTCTGGCTTGCTCCCCATAACGAAGACTTTTTGGACGGCTCTAATTGATCACCTTCCCTCCGCTTCGGCACCACAGGCTCTCATCGATCATCACTGCAATGCAGACAGGCCTTGGACCGGAACCGGTGGCTTTAAGTGTGTCACGAGTATTATAAATCGCATCAACGGTGCGTTTGAGCGTTCAACGTTTTCAACTTGCAGCTACCACTTGCCATCATCCTTACTTAGATCCTTGTCTATGGCATGCCGATCCTCGTCTCCAAGCTTACCAGGTCCTAGAGCTATCGCTGAAGCAAAGCGTGCGGTAGCCAGTTATTTTACTATTCCCATCGCGGCGCGTGTTCACGATGAGCAAGGCTGCTTCAGTCTGTACGGTCTATCCGGTTCTTATTCCTGTCCCACATACTGATTGACTGGGTAAAGGACACTAGTGGCTACCTTGGATACTGGCACAGAAATCGTCGTCCAGCTACGAGACTGCGACATTGACCTATGAAAGGTCGCCCTGGCGCGCAGTCTACTTGGATCTATTGTACCTGAAATGAGACTCAGAAAAGTTGACCAAGTTGCCTTTGCTTACAGTTGCCAGTCTTATTCCGGGCATAATCTAGGATAAGGCTCAAACGTCAGCAGACGAAGACCGAATGATTTGTTCAGAAATTTCCCGGCTCTTGATACGCTGTTCTTTGGGAGTCAGCAGCGCAGGCTGTTGTCGATGGATACGTTCTACCACGGTTGCGGAAGATACTCGAAACAGTGGATTTCACAGATGTTCCAGAAGCTCGTAAACGTTTGGAGGAGTTATTGGGCTGGCATAGAATCGCCGGGCTCAAACTGCTGCCGCTATCGCTCTGTCACATTGATGTTAATCATCGCAACGTTAGTTTTTCCTTGTACTTTCACCGCACGTCTTGTAAGGTTTCTTAGATTATTGTGGACAACCACAAACACATCACTGGTCTGATCGATTGGGAACATGCCAATTTGCTTCCTCTCGGAATGAACGCATGGTGCATTCGTTTCCTTTCTGTCCCAATTGCTGGGGGGAAAGCACTTGCCGAACGAGAACACGATGCCTATGGACTGAGGCCTTCTGGGACTCGTTCTTCAGTGGTCTTCCACCTTCCCAACAGTCACCAACCTGCAAGCGCGCGATTCTCACGTCCATGAAAGTAAGGGCTTACTATTATACACCACTTTGGAGACTATTGCGGGTCGAACCGCAAACTTCAGGAATTCGTGGACATTCTGGATTGGTTAGAGAACACGTTTGGAAAGCTGTGTTTAGGTGTTGAAACGAAGGATCGATGGTGTATTTATAAGCATAGCGCGACGTGTGGCGTGTAGACTGTCGCCTAGGATGCAAGGGGTCCTTTTACTCTTGCTCTAGTGTACCCTACTACTAGAGGAATGTGATCACACCGAAAACTCAAATTTGGCCAGTATTCTCTACCGCTCGCTGACCGGAGTCTAATACGGTATCTACCGTTCTTCATAAGTCAAGTTGGGTACTTACTACTTACTAAGGTGGACGACATCCAAAATCCGCTTAGGTCACATGATCTCGCTTGACATGGGATGTACGACAGGCCTTCCTTGGAGCACCAACTCCACTTTGCAATAGACGCCTTGAGCTGTGCCTGTGACACAACCTTATCCTAATGCCTTCTTCAAGTTCGCAGCTAGTGACTGGGGCACACCCTATCTCCCTATCTCTCCACCTTTGCCACTTGTAATCGTCACCGTCCAGCACGTATTCTCTGGTGACGAGTACTTTCACACCTTCTTTCTCATTACATCTGAGCTGCTGAGAATGTCAGTAACGGTTCCACACTACTGTCCTAATTTTTTGCAACAATTTTGGTTGAATAACGCGTACGTGCCACGTCTTGAATCTTAATAGAGTTTTGATTGTCTTTTCAATTTTTCAAAAGCTGCCTTATGCCTAGGCGCGTACACGGATACGATATGTACGCGAACAAGCTCTTGGAAGTACGTCCCGACATCGTCAAGCCCGGCATGTCCGTTTTCCAAGACCTGATGCGAGGGCAACTGTGGCCAGGCACCCAGCACGCATTATCCGAGGCAGAAACATCTTTCTTGAAGCTACAACATCAGGTTGAAGAAATTCTCAGTGACATCATCCGTGCTGTTGATCTCCCGAAATTTCGGCGCGATGCATGCAAAAATATCCTGATTGCATCTTCTTCAATTACTCTTCTCATCAAATACCTCGTCTTTCTTCGTTTCAGGAATAGCCCCAAGTATTCTGAAATCGTATATCGCCTTTCCTATGATTCCGACACGAAAGGGAAACTGGACCTCACTGTTTTCGGCAATCTATTTTCCCAAATTCGGCGCATGGTCTTCCTCAAGGCCATTGCCAAATTTCTTGGTTCTGACTCAACTCAAACAAGAGGCAGACCAGTTGGGATATTGAAGATCCATTCAGGCAGGGTAGAAGTCAGGTGCCGAATGTGCGTGCAGACGCCATTGAAGAGGCCATTGATATGCACTGTTGGAATGTTGCCGATGGTTCAGACATCGTTATTGGCGTCTCGTCCGATGAGAAAGTTGAGTTCCTGTTGCCAGATGGATGCTATGGGACGCTAGATGAGAGCTTTGGACTGAAGATCGGAGATGATGATGTGTAAGTCTGTTTTATGGCCTCAGCAATGCACCTTACTCAATAATATTGCAGCGATGAACGTGATTTCTTCTTTCATATCCTCCCAACTGTTGCTGTGTACGTCATCGGTACAATCACAAAATCCTCGCATGCCCGTCCCGCTGCAATTCCTCTTGACCACGAGTCCGAGATAGACGTTCACCTCCGCAATGCCATGGTCCTCTCGGCCGTACCACGAATGAACCAGTCGTCATCATCACCAAAGCTATGCTTTTCTTCCTTCTCTTCCACCACACACTCGATATCCTCGTACGACGAATTTCGATGCAGGTGGATTCCTGAACTCTTCGCTGATTACAGCCGGTTGAAGCAGCGATGCCGTCAAATGTTCTTACAGGAGACGCTTACGAAGACTCTTATGGTGAAGGGCGATATAGCTGTCACTGATCTGACGGACGACATGGTCCTGATAGGTAAAGACGCAGCAGGCGGTGGAGCATTTAGCGATGTATGGAAAGGAAAGTGGTGGGACCGAGTAGAAGGGAAAGAACGCGCTGTCGCGGTCAAATATTTACGACCTGTGATAGTGAAGGAGAAGCTGTTGAAGAGGCTGCAAGCGGAAGTGTTAACTTGGCATTATTTATGCCATACGAATGTGTCGCAGCTGTACGGGATCGTGCGGAGTGAGAACAGGGTTGGAATGGTTTCGGTATGGTGTGAGCATGGAACCATCAGACATTACTTGAAGAACGTCAATCCGAAGGCGGATCGAATGAAACTAGTAAATTGGGTTTTTTTTCTTCTCACAAGTGCTTACTGACAACTGGATATAGATGCATCAGATCGCGTCTGGTGTTGCCTATCTTCACGATTTCAAGCCTGTCATTGTCCACGGTGACCTCAAAGGGGCGAGTAGCTCATCATCATCTTGCCTTTTCTACGTCTCATTTCGCCCGATCATAGAGCAATATCCTAATTGACCACCAAGGCTACGCAATCATCTCCGATTTCGGTTTGAGCAAGGTCATGTCAGACCTCTCTGCTTCTTCGTTCTTTGCGGGGTCGATACGGTGGATGGCACCGGAGATTGTTCGGGCTCTCGTTGAAGATAGGTCAGAGACTGGCATGCCGCAGGTCACGACTGCGAGTGATGTATATGCTTTCGGCTCGGTCTGCCTCGAGGTTCGTATCAGGTTTCCTATTTCTTGTAAAAATCATTAATTGTCCTGCTGTATGGCTTTTAGGTCATGATCGGTGCTCTGCCCTACCCGTGCAGAAAATATGACCCTGGAGTGATGATTGATATAATGAGAGGGATTAAGCCATCCATGGGCGCGTCAATGCCTGATTGCAAGGCGTTGGAGGTGTTGTTACACAGGTGTTGGAACGAGTCACCCGCCTTAAGGCCTGCAATGGGGGGATGTGCTGCAATATCTAACGGTATTAAATGCTGAAGCAGGCCTGTGAGGTGTTTTCATATATATAATCAAAGGTCATTTGTATCGTGGTTTCGCGGAACCAGGGACTTAGGAAACTTCTCGAACACGCTCTGTGGACAGTCGGATTATGAAGATGCAAGACACCGGTCAGAGTCTTTCTATTGAAAAGCTCTTCGGTACAGCTTAGAGAATTATATAAATGAAAATGTTTGCCTTCATGAATTTGAAGTGGGAGAAACGAGGCGAACCAGGTCGGCACAGAGGTACCCGAGAATTTATCAAATTTCCCACGGGGCCGGTCACTTCAATTTTTAACAGGCTGCAAGTACTGTTAGGATAACTGGGCTGGACTTGCGTCCTTTGACGATGAACTGTCCATTGGTACGCATGTACTGGAGAGCCTCGGAGTACCCATGCTTGAGTCTTACATTCGGCCAGTGAAATTTATGCTCTGCTGAAATTTCAAAGAATGAACTTAAATGGCTTTTTTATGCATCTATACAGTCACCGCTCCTTCAATTTCCATGGCTGAAGATAATTCATTCTTGCCTATATAGACAAATTGAGCTTGTAGGTCACCAGCTAAGTATCACTGCCCCCCATAATATACATACCGCCTTTCTGCGCGCATGCATTCACTCATTTGAAGCTGTACCGATTATAACCGGCGGCAACCTGGACATCGCTTTTGCTGTGGTTACTGTTGGTGGTCGACGGGCATTTAGGATGCGACGAGGGCAAGGGAGAGAAAGCAGAGATGGTGGGGGAAGGGAAGAAAGAAGGGTTGGGGGTGATATCGAGAATATGCGCGCCTTATATACCCTGGAAGGGGTCCAGGTGGTCTACACACTGCTGCAGTGTATGATGACGCGGTGACGGAAGAGGACAATTCTGCGCGTATGATGACGTGGTGACGGAAGAGGACAATGATGCCGAACGGCGCGTCCCATATGCCCTGGTTGGCGCGCGGGTCGACATTGAAGGAAGGGTAGGGAGTAGGCGGGTGTGGTAGGTGTGCGAGGGAGTGCGAATTGTGATGGGAGGAGAGACCAGATTCACCCTATTATTGGGGCTGTTATTGGTGGCCCCCGCATGCCAAATAATAATACAATCAGCATGTAACTTCAAGAGATACCTGTTGGTGGTCTAACGGTAACTAGACAGAATGCGTTGTGTGAGCAACAAGGTGTCCCTTCTTCTACACTGTAGACCACTGGCCATTCCATTACTTATTTATCCATCCCCGTAAGCTCAGGATAAGCGTGGTAAACCATCGCTAAAGGTCACACTTAGATTTCCGGTTAGTGAACGGAAACAGAAGTACATAACAATCCACACTCACCTACTGGCAGAAACACTGCCGCGCATCCCATCCCGTTCTGGAGACCGCAGAACTCCGAGCAAGCACAGATCTCAGTCCGAGTCGGTGGTGCGAGGAGAGTATTAATGTTCGAGAAGATTGAGGCGACACTCGAAGTGATCGTCTCCTTTGGTCCCTTCGAGAAGGCGGAGGATGGTGGATAGATAGCAGTGGGAAGAGTCACTGACGGTGGTGACGTGATAATGGCCGTGAAATGGTCGTGTTGCTCACAATGACGCCGTCAATGTGACTATTCCGTATCACCTCCGCTGCTTCGATGAGCTGTGGTTCGTTCAGGTCTGGAGCTATTTTCAAGACTAGTTTGGGTTTGGGAGCGGAAGTCACGGTAGATGGAGGCAGGTCGTCTCGGGCTTTTGTCACACCCTCGAGAAGAGTTTGTAGGGTATCGCGACCTTGGAGACCGCTGGAGACACGATTAATGAACGTGCCATTGTCAAAGTTAAGGAAGCCCACCATAATCCAGGAGTGGTAGGACTCGACACATTGGCCACCAGCACATCGGAATAAGAACCAAACATGCGGACGCCATCAACAAAGTCCTGTATTGAATCTGCTGGTGAGGACTTGTTTTTGCCAAGATCGACGGCTAGGACAGATCCACTACGGAACGACGCGGTGTCGTTGTCCTCTTGCAAGAACGTCGGTAGACGCGCTCGTATCCGGTTCAAGACAGACATGGTGCCTTGTGAAGGAAATCCGTAGCGGTCGATGACCGCTGAATCTTCAGGAAGATGAAAGAAACGCGGTCGAGGGTTCCCTGGCTGGCTCAGTATTAGAGGATGGCAAGGTAACCGAATAATTGACAAACTTGGGGACTTGGCGTTACACTACCAACCTCTACCCAGCTGAATCCGAGATCAAAGGGACCTTGAGAGTCGACGTTAGGACGAGAAAGGGACGGAGGAAGATCTGGTGAACAGTGTCCGGCTCGGAACAGCAGTGTAAATACGCGCAGGCGACGACAGTGAGCACGACACTGCTCGTCGCAATGCAGCCATTGCCAGCAGTTCGCTGTCGTCGTGGTGGGAAGTGGACAGGTGAACGATACCTTGTCGAGCCGGTATCGGTGACGGCCGACATTATTTCCCACACTCCTTTTCACAAACGGCCGACAGGGACCTTGCTGAAAAAGGAGGTTGCCGACTAGCTTGGTGCTCTATGTGCCTTGATGCATGGCTCGAACACGATTGCTGCAGTGAGGTCGAGGCTTGGTATCGCTGATACAAAGAAGGTGCGTAATGCATGTTTTTGTCATTGGTAGCTCATACCACTACGCGCAGTTGTTTGGTTCGCGTTCATTTCATATCTGACGTTGCCACTGCCGCCTGCAAAATGTTCTCTGTGGTTTGATATCCTCTTTTATGAGTTTTGCGCAGCTGGGATGGAAAAAGACAATTGGTCAAACTTTCGACGAGCCGTCATCGGATCCAGTATCTCATACTTTTTCGCACCTTTGTTTATGTTTCAGGTTTCCCTCCGTCGTGCCAAGCTTTCCCGCAATGAAACTTAAGGATTCCGCGGAAATTGGTCGATGCTGGCGCAGCTAGGTCAGTTGCTCCACTTCAAAGCGTCTTCTTAAACTGGTTATTACTGGTATGTCGTTTTACTACCCGCAACACTGATTCCAATCTGTGACCGTTAATATCCTGGATTTGCACTCCTGAAGGGACATAAATGCCATTGCGAAGTAACTGTGGGTCTTAAAGCGTCAAAAAGTGATGTCGGGCTGGACCATCTCTCTAACTGTGCTTTACTTAGCGCACTCAAAGAGTCAGAAAGCTTGGCAGCTATCGGCGAAACAATAGACCCAACGATTGCGCGACCTCACCAGCAGACTGCGGATGCTGCTGCGGGAATGGACTCTGGCTTCGAGGTACACGCCTCTGTACTATAGAACATCGGGCGCCTTGTCAATCAATACCGCTGAACGTGACGCCGAGTCAAAAATGACATTTTCTCGTTTCTATTACCCTAAAAGTGACATAGAGGCCTACGAATTCTCTCGATATTCGACCTGATAGCTTTGACGCTATCCCTGGTTGCAACTCAGAGATCAAGCCACTACTGTGACCTAACTCTGTACGTACTATCTGTACTCTTACTCGTTTACTCCAAGTAATTGTTCCATTGTGAAGCTGCTTTTGGAAGCCTGTTCAGTGTCAACCGGGATCGGTGTTTAAATGCCTTTTAAGGCCCCTGATCAGCGGTGGACTGCGCCTCTGGTAAGCAAATGAGAAGGAAAGTATTTGTCGGTGCTTGGGCATCATTCAAGTTACAGGATTTTCTCAATGTGAAGTGATAATAACAGCGATGCAGTACCGTTTTTGTAAGTACTTTCCTATTGAATTCTTTCTGTGATTCTTCGACCCACCAATTCGCCTTCGGACTCTAGGTTACGGTATCCCAGCTTGACTAGGATGGCATGTCTTCAGACGGGCTTTGCAATATCACCGTTGACATTCGCTTGGGCACATGTTCAAAACATTTTTTCCGGCTTCCTTCCATTGACCTTCCATCAGATCTGCACAACGTGTCACGACGGCTCACAGTGTCCGCCGTAATAAGGCAAAGCAGTCAACCAATGTCGAGGATGATCAGCCAATAGAATATCGTGAAATGGACACTCAATGTTTCTGTATTGCCGTATGAGCTGCGGACACTGAGGCTATATAAACTGAGAATCCTCTTCACTAAAGTCTCATCTTCAGCATTATGTTATATCTCACTTCTCTGGTCTCTGTCGCTCTCCTGGTCGCGAACCGCGTCGTCGGGCACCCCGGCCAAGCGCCTCCGACTTCACTTGAGCTTGCTCGTCGCGCTCAGCTTGACGCAGCTACCCGCCGCTCCCTTGCGGATTGTGAGAGCCACCTTTCTCGCCGCGGATACACGGACAGGTCAACTGCTCGTCGTATGGCGCTTGCGAAGGAACTCCGTGAGAAACACGGCCTTGCCGCTCGTGAGTATATTTCTCCTTCACTCACCATATATGTATTAAGGCTCTTCAGGTTCCTCTTATAAACGCGCTCTTTCCGTGGACGACGTAGTAAACACGAGCCATTTGTCGAATGTAACAGGACTCACCGACGACTCGGACCCCTTCTCCTCCACCGCCTCTTGTGTGCTCACTCCCGAGCTCGATGAAGGCCCAAACTACGTCCAGGGTTCATATGTCCGCTCAGACATCACCGAGGACCAGCCTGGAGTGCTCTCATACGTGGATATCGAGTTAATTGATGTCTCCACTTGCATGCCCATACCCGGTGTCTATCTCGACGTTTGGCATTGCAACTCCACTGGCGTCTACTCCGGAATCATAGCCGAAACCAATGGTGATTCCAGTGATGAGAGTAACCTGGTCAGTTGACCATCCGTTTGGTGTTTCTTCCATTCTGACGTTTAATCATTAGAATAAGACTTTCCTCCATGGTATCCAGGCAACAAACGACGAAGGATATGCTCAGTTCAAGACCGTTTTTCCTGGTACGTCTTTTCTCTGTTAGCTCCTTCTCTTCACAGACTGATGGTTTTCCAAGGACACTACGCCGGACGCAGTACTCATTTCCATTTGATGGTCCATGAAAACGGCACCCTTTTCGACAACGGTACTTTTTCGTCAGACCGCAACCAACACATCGGTAAGCCTTGCGATATTATCCCGTCTTTTGATATGCGGTCCCTAAAATCATTACAGGCCAAGTGTTCTTTGACCAAGACCTCATCACCGCAGTCGAGGCGACCTCTCCCTACAATAGCAGCAGCACCTCCATCACAAAGAACGAAGATGACCCCGATTTGACGGCGGCTGTCACACCTGACAGTGGAACTGGCGTTGACCCCATTTTGGAGTACGTCTACCTCGGTGAAGACCTTTCAGACGGTCTCCTTCTGTGGGTGCACATTGTCATCTTCTCTCCTAATTGGTACTGATGCTTGCCGAACAGCTGGGGCACGGTCGGCGTCGACCTTACAGCAAGCTACGAATCTACTCCTGGGGGTTATCTTACTGAAAACGGCGTTATCAAAAACTCCAATATTGGTTCTGGCAGTACTAGTGCCGGCCCTGACGGAGGAAACAGCACCACTGCCGTGACCGACAGTGGGAATAGTACGAGCACTGACAGCGAGAGTAGCTCTACAACCCAGTTGCTCTGCACATGTACCTCGATTTAGAGTTGGGTGGAGTTACACTCAGGTGGGAAAACAGTCGTCAGAAAGGCGCTTATTACAGCGCAGCTGCCACCGAGCGAACTTTTTCCCCGCAACCAACCAGTGGATTAGATTCATGCATGTCGTTTACAATGTACAGTTTTGATCTTTGCAAGCATGTCTTAACTTCGTTAAGTGAGAAAATCCTATATCGTACAAGGTAGTGACTTATTAGCTATCTTTTGGAAATGAATCCAAGAAAAGGAAAGAATCGGGGACCCGGCGTCCGCCGCTACTGGATCAGGTTTGCACTTTCCTCCTTGTCTCAGAAAGAATCGGGGACGTCACGGTCTCGCAAACGAGAATTCTTGCCCTCTTGCATTCATGACCTCCTTCGCGGCTGTCAACATTCATCTGAGTTATGGCAACGTCCAAGTACTCGCACTCTCCATCCCCATTGTCGACATTAAGCGATTATCAATTCGTCCTCTTAAATGGCTCAGATATGTAGCCTTCACAGTATTTGGTGCCACTGGACATCTCGCTCTGACGGCAGACGGCTCTGCTGTTGAAGACGAGAATTTCACTTGGGAGTCGCAGGATCGCCTTTGTGAAGATTATTACTATATCCCAGATGGCAGGGGAACTTCCTTCTTCTTGATGTTGCCGTCCCCTGATATATAATTGCTTAAGGAACACTACATCTCGTTGATTACCAGTGTTTGAATGACCGAATCACGTCCAGTGCAACAGAACCACGCCCCACGAGTTTTCGTCAATCGATAATAGACCGTGACGGAGACTCTTGTGTTTTCACTCGGAACGACCTGTCAGTCAGCGAGGCCATACACTTACTTCCTAAAAGCAAAGGTGACGAGGTATGTCCAGCTTCGCCCGAGTCGTTGGTTCTCTAAATCTTCGTCCAGTACATCAAGACAGTCCATCAAGATCGCCGTCATGCGTACTCTGGCCTTCCCTCTTTCAGCCTGGATGAAAGTCCTCTCGAATCCATCAACTGCGTCGAGAATGGGATACTTGTGACGAGCGATCTGCATAAAATGCATGCCCATGGCGCAATTGCATTTCTGAAAGTACGTGAAATGATAAACTTGTATCTGAAACTTTTCTGAAGGATACAGTTCAGACACCGAACTTTGCCTTGAATCCGGAAGATATTCCCAGAGTCGAGGAAGGCGACGTACCAGCCAGTCGTATCACGCTCCAGTATATGAAACCGCCCCCAGGACTATATCCGGTACTGCAGCGCGACGCCCGCATAACTGGCCCCCGCGGTCCGCCTGTTTCCACCATCATTCTCGACTTTGTCTATGGCGTTGCCGCGCTCAAACGCTGGTCCGGAGGTCCCGATGTTGATGAAATGATGTGGAAACATTTTGAAGTCTTATATAAATCCATTCCTCCCCTTTCCCACCCTTCTGTGACCGAATCCAGTGACGACAATATACTTGATGACGACCCCAAAGATAGTGATTATGAATCAAAGCGAAGCGGTACAGGAAGCAAGCACCGGAGACATCACACGGATCAAACATCTGATTCAATGCTTCGTGCGATGGACACTGTCCTGGCCCTGTCGATGTGGATCAAGGGAAATACATGGGAGTCTTTGGCCGCAGAGCGTGAGAGAGCTATGGAGGAAGCAGAGTTGAGGGCGCAGGAAGCTGGTTCAGCAAAAGCTAAAGAATGGTTGCAGGGGTGACTACCACTGCCAATGAGCACAGAGATTGTATGGAGAACGAAGTTAACGAAGCTTTACCGTAAATCACTATCACTGATTGTAAGGGATGCGGATTACTGACGGACCACTTAGCTACTTCGTTCTTACTTACATCCCCGATTCTTTCCGAGATAAGGAAGAAATGACAGAGGGTTCTGTGTTAACGACCATCCTACTCTATATATTCGGGTGTGGCGTGCCTTTCTTTTTACTCTCTTTTTCTCCAACGGCGTGGGCGAACACCTTGTTGCTTGAACTGTTAACTCTAACCTTCGAAACCATTGTTCTTGGTCTGCTTGGTCTGTTTGGTCTGTACGGCATAAAATATGTTATTTTGATGTGTTTTACATTCTGACAACGTAGATGCTACGATCGCAACATCGCTCACTCGGCCATCGTTCTGAGGATATCGTCGTTTCATCCAGCCAAGGATACACTGTAGAGATGAAGCTTAAGAAGATGCTGTCTTTGCTGTGAAGAGACACGTGATGCCAACCTCATTGTTTTAACTTTGCCTCTGAGGATCAATTGCTCAGGCCGATGAATATCATCCGATTGCCCTGCTTCTCACTTCTTGCTACATCCATCCCCTGCCAGATGAGCTCACTGCCATCCTCGGAGACCTGTTGTCAACATGAGCCCGTTCGTTCCTCTCTTCTCACTACATATCCCTTCAAATGTACAGATGTCGCCCTAGTGTATGTACTAGCTGCCTGGCCATCAAGATAAGAAGTTGACACCAGTGATGGTTACGCGCTCAAGGCATCGCATGAGCAGCATTCACTGCTGTCGCCTCTCCCTCCTTTCGATGCTGTACGTAACTGGATTTCGCTGTGAGATGGATGTTTGGCATGGATATTGGGCAACGGGGAAACAGGTTTCTCGTCATCTTCTAACATAGGCTTAGACTTGCGTTCGTCGTGAATGACTGTCTCCGAGTGACCGTGATATTGAACCGCTCTTTTATGATGAGATAGATTACTGGGTTTGCCGCGCCACAGAAAATGATGTGGTACCATGCTGCTGTTCAGAGATCGGACTAGGCTTCTCCACATCTGTTGTTTGTCATAAGAATGGAAAGCTGGAATTTAACAAAGATTCGATAGACAAAACAGTGACGTAGACGAACACGAAAAGCTTTTCCTACAGCTACACATAAAGAGTAGCCGCAGAGCGAACGGTCACTAGATATCAGACGATATTTGAACGCGCAGCCTCGGAAATATGGAATAAAAGCAGGCATAATCGAATCACGGACCTGTTCAGGCAGTTTAACACCTCACTCATCTTGGGCCTCAGAGCAGGCTCTTGTCTCCAGCAAGCATCCAATAGCCCACTAAACGCCTCGGGCTCAGGCATTGGCGCACCCTTGGACGGCTTGATCCCTCTCATTATATCAATCATAACTCCTGGGTCATGCTTTCGGCATGGGTAGGGCAGAGCACCAGTCATGATCTATCCCACAGGTGGCGTGCAGGTCGGTAAATTTTGAAAAGAGATGGAAGTCATGAAACGAACCTCCAGACAGACCGAGCCAAAAGCGTACACATCGCTTGCAGTAGTGACCCGCGGCACCTTTCCCTCTAACTCGTCTTCAACAAGAGCCAAAACCATCTCCGGCGCCATCCACCGCATTGTCCCTGCGAAGAACGAAGAACAGGCCATCCCGGTTGAAGTCGAGAAATCCGACATGACCTTGCTCAAACCGAAATCGGTTATGATGGCGTAGCCTTGGTGATCAATCAAAATATTCCCCTGTCATTGAGAGGAAGAGATGTTGAAAGAGTAAAGGACAAAGCGGATAACCTACCCCTTTTAGATCACCGTGAACAATGGGGGGTTTGAACCCATGAAGATAGGCCACGCCAGATGCAATTTGGCTCATCTACACCCGATTGTTAACAGGAGTTTGTAGCATGAAAGAGCCAAAGAAAAACGTACTAGTTTCATTCGATCTGCCTTCGGATTAACGTTCTTCAAGTGGTGTCTAATGGTTCCGTGCTTGCACCACGCCGAAACCATTCCAACACACGACTCACTCTGCACGATCCCGTACAGCTGTGACACGTTCCTATGGCATAGATGATGCCAAGTTATCACTTCTGCTTCTAGCCTCTTCAACAGTTTCTCCTTCACGTTCTGCACCATCACTCGCCGTAAAAACTTGACCGCCACAGTCCTTTCCTTCCTCTCCACTCGATCCCACCACTTCCCTTTCCATACATCGCTGAAAGCCCCGCACGCTACTGCATCTTTGCCTATCATCGTCACATCGTCCGTCAGGTCAGTGACAGCAACGTCGCCCTTAACCACAAGCATCTTTGTTACAGTCTGTTGCAGAAACTTTTGCCGGCATCGCTGCTTCAACCGACTGTAATCCGCGAAGAGCTCGGGAATCCATCTGCATCGGAATTCGTCGTACGACGAGATCGAGCGCACGATAGAGGAGAGGGAAGAAAAGTATAGCTTTGGTGGTGACGACGACTGAGTCATACGTGGTATGGCCGAGAGGATCATGGCATTACGAAGGTGAACGTCTATCTCAAACTCGTGGTCAAGAGCAATTTCCACAGGAAGCGAATGCGTAGACTTGGGGCTTTTGCCAAGAATGTACAAAGCGACAGATGGAAGGATCGGAACAAAGAAATCGTAAAGGTCGCTACTAAATCCATGAGAAGGGCATAAACACAAATGCATGACTTGAACTTACACGTTTTCCTCCCCAGAATCAAGTCCAAAACTCTCATCCAGTGCGCCATAGCACGTTCCTGGCAGTAGAAATTCAACGTTCTCGTCAGCTGTGACCCCAACGAAGATCTCGGACGCCTCAGCAACATCCCAGCAGTACGCGTCAATAGAGTTTTCGATAGACAAGGCATCGACTACCAAAGTAGTAGACTTCATATTGGAGTCGGAACCGAGAAACTTTGCAATGTATTTGAAGAAGGTTCTGCATCACACTTGGGTGAATAGATACCCATAAGGAGACATGATTCCAAGGGATCGAGTGGAATAGATCTTCTCGAGCGGTCGCCTTTGGTCCTGAAGATAGCATTTCGTCATGATTCTATTTTTTTTCTCTTCCCTTGCTTTTGTTTCGTTCCTCATGTTTTCCCCGTTCTTCTTCTTTAATCTTGGGCTTGTTTTTCTTTTTTTCCTGTAATTATATTATTCTCTTACGCGCGGCGCGCCGTGGCAGGGCCAGGGGCCGTGCTTGTCTGGCTGCCCCACCGTGATGGGGCCGTGTCCGATCAGGTTGTACAGCCACTTTCCTCGTCTCAGAAAGAATCGGGGACGTCATGGTCTCGCAAACGAGGGAAACTCTTGCGGACTTTGAATTCTTTCCGGATCCCTGTTGCATTCATGACCTCCTTCGCGGCTGTCAACATTCATCTGAGCTACCGCAACGCCCAAGTACTCGCACTCTCCATCCCCATCGCCGACATTAAGCGATTATCAATTCGTCCTCTTAAATGGCTCAGATATGTAGCCTTCACAGTATTTGGTGCCACTGGACATCTCGCTCTGACGGCAGACGGCTCTGCTGTTGAAGACGAGAATTTCACTTGGGAGTCGCAGGATCGCCTTTGTGAAGATTATTACTATATCCCAGATGGCAGGGGAACTTCCTTCTTCTTGATGTTGCCGTCCCCTGATATATAATTGCTTAAGGAACACTACATCTCGTTGATTACCAGTGTTTGAATGACCGAATCACGTCCAGTGCAACAGAACCACGCCCCACGAGTTTTCGTCAATCGATAATAGACCGTGACGGAGACTCTTGTGTTTTCACTCGGAACGACCTGTCAGTCAGCGAGGCCATACACTTACTTCCTAAAAGCAAAGGTGACGAGGTATGTCCAGCTTCGCCCGAGTCGTTGGTTCTCTAAATCTTCGTCCAGTACATCAAGACAGTCCATCAAGATCGCCGTCATGCGTACTCTGGCCTTCCCTCTTTCAGCCTGGATGAAAGTCCTCTCGAATCCATCAACTGCGTCGAGAATGGGATACTTGTGACGAGCGATCTGCATAAAATGCATGCCCATGGCGCAATTGCATTTCTGAAAGTACGTGAAATGATAAACTTGTATCTGAAACTTTTCTGAAGGATACAGTTCAGACACCGAACTTTGCTTTGAATCCGGAAGATATTCCCAGAGTCGAGGAAGGCGACGTACCAGCCAGTCGTATCACGCTTCAGTATATGAAACCGCCCCGGCGACTAGATCCGGTACTGCAGCGCGACGCCCGCATAACTGGCCCCCGCGGTCCGCCCGTTTCCACCATCATTCTCGACTTTGTCTATGGCGTTGCCACGCTCAAACGCTGGTCCGGAGGTCCCGATGTTGAGAAAATGATGCAGGAACATTTTGAAGACGTATATAAATCCATTCCTCCCCTTCCCCGCAAGCACCGGAGATGTCACACGGATCAAACATCTGATTCAATGCTTCATGCGATGGACACTGTCCTGGCCCTGTCGATGTATGTCAAGGGAAATACATGGGAGTCTTTGGCCGCAGAGCGTGAGAGAGCTATGGAGGAAGCAGAGTTGAGAGCGCAGGAAGCTGGTTCAGTGAAAGTTAAACAATGGTTGCAGCGGTGACTGCCACTGCCAATGAGCACAGAGATTGCATGGAGAACGAAGTTAACGAGGCTTTACCGTAATTCACTATCACTGATTGTAAGGGATGTGGATTACTGACGGACCGCTTAGCTACTTCGTTCTTGCTTACATCCCCGATTCTTTCCGAGATAAGGAAGAAATGACAGAGGGTTCTGTATTAACGACCATCCTACTCTATATATTCGGATGTGGCGTGCTTTTCTTTTTCTCCAACGGCTTGTGTGGGCGAACACCATGTTGCTTGAACTGTTAACTCTAACCTTCGAAACCGTTCTTGGTCTGTTTGGTCTGTACGGCATAATCAAGTATGTCTTTTTGATGTCTTTTACATTGTGATATTCTGACCGTGATTGTCGTTCAGCGCCGTTTTTCATCTATTGTCCAGGTCTGAAAGGCTTCTTCAGCAATTCGCGGATAAGCTGTCAGCCTGTCACTTGGTTACAATGCTTGCCAGTTGGTGTTCTACATTTTTCTCCCTAGGAGTTTGTTGCATATTTGTCGCTTGATGCTCTGGTTAAATGAATTTTCCCTTGTTAAAGCACACTTGTCGTCATGCTCGTGTTTTGGGTGAAGAGCGGGTGCCTTTGGGTACTATGGGTAGTGAAGATGACTCCGTGGCTCGCTATTCCGTCTATTACGATCCTGGAACTTTAGCTAGGCAGCCGGCATCATAACTTGAGAGCAATTAAACTAAACAAAGTACTCGAATTTACAAAGCAGAAGTCACTTGGATTATCGCTACTACTTGCGTAGAGTGTTCGTAGATCGAGTAAGTGAAGTGGTATCGCCAAATTTCATTGCGCCGGTGAGTTGAACTTGAAGATTTGCCGGTTCGCCGCAATAACATGGCTATAGCGCATTATCCTGTTGTGCTCATACTTTTGGAGACACTTCTATGCCAGAACCAACCCGAAGCACGCTTGATCGGTTGTGGGTGGATAAGCAATAAGATTCAAAGGCATACTGGATTCAGGTTGAGGAATATGGTCTGGAAGAGTTATTGTCATAAGCTTCATTGCATTGGTACCACCATTGGTCTCATAGTGTCGCTTCGTCGTATTACAGCTACTTGGATAACTCGGGTGTTCCCTGCAACACTGATGACATCCCAGCGACTGAATACCTTGTTCCAGGGACATCACTTTCCTCCGCAAGTTTACGAATTGCAATGATTTCATCTTGGCTTAGCTTGACCTTGGCCGCTCCGAGGTTTTCTTCCAGATACTAAGGGTACAAGTTAGTGTGTGACCGCTCCGAGGGTTTGCTGCATGACTACCTTGATCTTCTTTGTACCTGGAATGACGACAAAGTCATCACCTTGTGCAAGGATCCAAGCAAGAGTGACCTGACCAGGCGTGGCGTTATGTTTGGATGCAATAGCCTTCAAACGATCGACAAGGTTAAGAATCTTAGGAAAATTCTCCTTCGAATACCTATGAAAAAGTCATCAAACTTTCATTATAAAGCAGGTAAACTCAAGGATGCGCACTTGGGAATAGTCTTCCGGAAATCTCCTTCTTCAAAATCGTCAGGAGACTTGTATTGACCAGTGATAAGTCCCCTAGCTAATGGAGAGTATGCGACGACCGTGACACCTAGCTCTCTGGCTGTTTTCAAAATCGCGAGTTTCGAATCCTCGATATAGAGAACTAAGAGAGAAAATTCGACCTGGATGGCAGAGATTGGATGGACGGCATGTGCTCTGCGAAGGTCCTTGGCTGTGCACTCTGACAAACCGAGGTACTTCACTTTGCCCTCCCTAGCAGGGTGGTCAACGTCACAGGTACGAACCAATTGAAACTGTGAACGCACTTGACGAGCTCGGCCATCGCAGCGACGGTATGCTGAAGAGCAGTTAGATAAAGGACATCGAATAGAAGAGCATAGACCAACTTCAATCGGTATATTAGGATCGGGTCTGTTCTACGATAAGAGGTGCTATGCCACTGCTTCGATAAATCACTTACCGGTGCTGATAGTACAGGTCAATGTAGTCGACCCCAAAGTGCTCAAGGGATTTCGCGCATTGCTCTTTAACGTATTCGGGATCGCCCCGAGGTCCATTCGGGGTGATGCCAAACTTGGAAGTAAGGAAGATCTCGCTTCGCTTGCCTGTCCGCTTGAACCTGGATATATGCACGTCAGACGCACACTCCCCTTTAAATTGACAGCATACCATTTTCCGAGGAGAAATTCAGAGTCACTGTAAACGTCGGCGGAGTCCCAGTGCCTGCAGCTTTTCTCGTACGCGGCATCTAGAATCTGTACTGCGGGTTAACAAGCATCGGTATTCGTGAGAATTTAAGCTGGCCTTGAAGCGCTCCTCGTCGGAGTCTACTGTTCCATAGAAGCCGCTGAGACCCATGGCACCAAAGCCTATAGGATTGATCAAGGCGCCGCCAATCTTTCTGACAGTCAAAGCCATGGTGGCAGTTGGTAAGACAGAGAGTACTTACGGCCTCTCACTCTCCTATATATCATGACTTGCTGCTGCATTACCAAACGGTTCTCCCACATTCGCCTCATGGACCCATCAGCATGAGTCAGTCAAACGAAATTGCCGTAGATAACACTTCCACCTGGCGGTCTGGGTGTGCCAAATCATTGCGTCGAGCGAACTAACGGATCTAAAGAACACCCACGTTGAAGTTTAGAAGGCTCGCCAGCCGTGTCATCGTCATCGTCTGTTCGTCCGGCACGTAAAAAAGATCTTCCTTTGGAACGATAAGCCGATGTACGAGATGAAATAATATCCAGCATCACCATGACTCTCACCAATACTACTGAAGGGTAAAATTATTGTTCGCAGCGGCGAGGCGTTCCTGTCAAAGGAGACACTGGCAGCATGAAAGTTACTCTGGTCCTTCCCATCTGGTTTCAGCGTATACCTCCGCCCGCTTACGAGATTGAGCAGACACAAGATGGCACATCTTCCTAGAAGAATCAGATCCTGTGACCATTCTTTATAGTCCCAAGAGCGGAAGCCTAGTGATCAAAACAGTCATTGCATTTAAGTTTATGTAATAAAGTACTCACCACACAATATATTTCAGTCATCACGGTTCCTTACATTGGAATAGCTATTCCACGACTAACACAGTACTACAAGGAAGGCTACGCCTTAATCTTTACGGTGTCAAGTTCGGTTACGGCACCAACGGATATACCGCACAAGTCTCGTCTTGACTGAGGCCGGCTGGGAGTTGCTAGTAGAGAGCCCTACTATGGTCGTCATACCTCCATGAATTTCCAGACAGCTAATAGGGAATGTCCTGGGGTCGAGTCGGAGAAATTACTGACTTCTGGTACCGCAACATCGCACACAGAGTGAAGAGCGGAATAAAATAAGTGCATTAGGGCATTACCTCAGCCGTATAAAAAGTTCCGTAGGAGATATATAGAACAAACAGACCTAATCTCTCGCCCCGCGCGTTGGAGCAGGTGGGATCACAAAGCCATTGCCACCTATCGAACTCCAACCGTCCTCCCCGCCTCTCTCGTTGCTTCTTATAAGAGTGGCGATACTAGCCGTATGCCGATGGCCCTTCTTCCGGCCCACCTCGATCGTCCCAGCACCCTTGTTTATGAGAAAAGGAACCGCACTCGTAGGTGTAGCACCGGGGAGCGGCGACCGATACGTGATGTCCATCTCCTCATCGTCCGAAGCATGCGAGCTCTCACTGAGATCGAAATCTGCTGCCGCGTCTGCCATGACGTCTCCTGCTGCCGTTCTCCGTGGTGCCTCGAGATCATATATATCGTACTTGGACCTCTGTACGTAACTTGTAATTTCCCCTGGACCAGCAACCGCTCCCGGACCCTTGAGATTGTCAGGGAGAAAGAGATAGAAGGTGACAGTGGCGAGGCATGCGCCAACTACGACATCAATGAGATAGTGGTGTGTCAGATACATGGTAGCCCAATACAGCACACCGGCATAGAACCAGACGAAACGGGTGGTTTGGGGGAAGAAGTGAGACACGACCAACGCCTCCATCGTTGCGCCGCCGGCGTGGAGAGAGGGAAAAGCACCAAAGATGACGGGTGCATTGGAGAAGGATATGGTGTACCCACTACCGTGGAACATGTGGTCTATGCGGATGAGCCCACCTGGGGATCCCTTCATACCATAGTTAGCCGGGGTTAGGCCGTAGATCAACTCGTACCACGGCGCGGCACAAGGAAAGATGATCTGGATGAGGACCCCGATGAGCATCATGTACCCAAATGCGCTTGACCAGAAGTGGAGGGCCTCCTTGGCTCTAAAGAGCCATATGAATACTGCAATGACGAAGGGAATGGAAAAGTGTCCGACGCCGTACGGTATCCATGCGATGATGTCTAACACCGGATGAGTAAACCGTGTCAGGATATCGGAGATATTCGCGCCGAACAAAACCGACTCGAGGGTGGGCAGAAGAACAACAGAAATGTTGGGCCTCCATTCGTTTGGAATAAACGTTGACGCAAAAAAGGTGAGAACCCAAGTGAGGATAGGTATGGCGGGAAGGAAGAATTGGCAAGTGAGTGGTATCAAAAGCATGACAGCAAAGGCGACGGGTATCAGGAATTTGAGAATGAGACTAGGAATGAAAGATAACCAAAAGGCGGCCAGGATAGCATGGAAGATGTAGATGCTGTCCGCGAGCGAGAATTCATGTTTTTGGAGGCGAGAAAAGGTGTCCTTGGGCGACAGAGATTTGTCAAGGCGACCCACGGCAGCCTTGAAGGCATTCCATAGGGTGACGAACGACTGGTTCCGAGAAAGCATTAGTTTGCTATGTATGCATCACGGTCAGCAACAAGCGCTCGTAGAGCTGGCTGACTACTCACTCTTCTACCCTCTGATGCACCTCGATAGAATGCTCCTGAGCCGTCGTCGTTGGATAAAATACACAGTATACGTGCACGGTGCACTCAGGGCAATGACAGCAGACGGCAACAGTGGGGGCAGGGTAAGAAAATGAACAATAATCACTCGTACCAGTTCAGGACGAGTTCGGACTAAAACAAATACAATGCACGTGATATGACGTAATTAACCAGAAACCAACCCCGTTTAGTTAACCCTTTCGTCGCTGCCTAAATTGTCTCTTGTCCACTACCACCATGTCCAAATCCACCAAATTTCCTTGGGATTCCCTCAAAGCAGAGACGCTGCGCGCCATCTGTCGTGACATCGGCATAGGATATGTCAGAAAGCGCGAAACCATGCTTTCCCACCTGCAGCTTATCCACGAAATTGGCCGTAAGGCTCGTCGTCTTCAGTCTTTGCCAGACTTTTTTACCTGTTTTTGCAGTTGATAAATCCCTACCAAAAATCAGGGATGCTCCAGTGACTGAACCAGCTTCAGCGCGCACTCGTAAGCGCAAGAATGACGCGGCAGATGTTGAACCCGAAACCCCCCCAAAATCTCGCGCCAAGCGCCCCCGTCCGTCAGATTCAGAGCCTGCCTCTACTACTCGTCGTACACGCGCAAATGTCGCCCTTGAAGAAAGTCCTCGTCGCAGTAGCAGGAAAACCAAACCAACCGAGAAAATTTCAGCCAAAATCAAGGAGGTGAAGGCAAAAGTGACAGTGAAGACCCCCAGCAAAGCGAAGCCAAAGAAGAGGGTCTCAGCTCCCAATAGCCGATCGTCCCAATTCGATGGTGTTGTCGTTCCTAGGATCAAACGAACAAGACCTGGAGATGTAAACGGGGCGGCGGTTGAGGGCGAGGGAGAAGTGGAATTCAAGTCCTCCCCCATGAAAAAGCAGGAGGCCGATGACGAGGAGAGCAAGGCTTCTTCGAGCTATGGCAGTTCAAACAAAGGTCCGTTGACGTATCTCAAACTGTCCTCCTGCTTATCATCCACTGACGCACAGAAAACGAAGAGATTCCTGCTGGACAGGACGGAGAAGACAGCAAGGAGCAGGGTGAGTGACATTGGTTTTGTTGTGAACGCTCACTGATCGGCAATACAGGACCCGCTGCTCCAAGTTCAGGACTCGATGAAACCTCGGACGCAGATGCCGATGGTTCTCCAGAACCGGTTGATGGCCTCGAGGCTGAGACTGTGGATGCCGCTGCAACAACAGCATGATAATATTTTGGACGATGCTTTTCTTAGACAAAATTACTGTATATTCTTCTCCGATTCCCCTTTGAGCTATCATTTGCTTATTTTTTTTACACGCGTGTAGGGTTGTTGTCTGTTGTACATGCCATAAATTTTGGAGATGACGCCTGCGGTCGGTTTCGAGTCCTATGAATGAATATAGGTATCGGACATTATACTTTCTTGAAGGATGGGAAATTTCTATCAATTGATGGCGGTTTTATGCGCCGCCTCTAACAATGTCCGTGTTCTCTGTGACTGTCGCGGAAGAGGCCAGCACCTTTTAGTTGGTGCCTGTCTGTCCTGAAAACGCTGTTGGTAAATTGGTGTGTAAAACTTATCCCTCCTATGAAACAATGGATTTACGGCATCAGAACTCGCTCTATACAGCGCGCAGAACAAGGGCATAGAAATGGAAGCTGAAGTCGAAACCTTCTACGTTCTAGGCTGTCAAAAATGCAGCCTCTGCGGTGTAGGAGTTTCTCGTCTGTCCCTTATCGTTTGCTTTGAGCCAGCCAGTCCATATTCACCCTTCAAATCGGAGGATGTCGATTGAGCTTTTACACGTCGTTGGAAGAGATGTGTTTGTGCTGCTTGAGGGTGGATTGAGTGTTTGACTGCTCGCACGATGAAAGAGAGATGGGAACGGAGCATTCGGCTGATCAATTTGATAGTAGAGCAAACAGGCTGTGAGTCTCCGTGTCTATGCACTAATACCAACTCACGCTTCGCAGTACTGCCGAAACCCCTGCAGTCAAACCTCCTGCCGCTTCGAATTTCGAATTTTCAAGCTTCGAGTTCATGCATTAACCTCAGTGTTGCTCACAGATCTCACCCTCAGCATCATGTACCTCGCCCTCAGTCCCTCCCAGCTCCCCTCGAGCTAGTTCACCGCCTTCCATTGCTCCTCTGACTCGCAAGCGCACCCCTGGCTGTCACCGTTGGCCGTCTCGACGTGGTCCCGCCGGAATGCTGATGTCCAAGACGTGACGCCTTTCATTCAGTTGGAGCGTATGGTTCCCATCTAAGGAAGGAAGGTGATCCTGACGGCACTGTTGTATATGCTGACATCGTACAGCCCATCCTCATGATGCTGCAGGTTCGTACTCATTGCAAAATCTACGGTCCACCTTGCCAATTTAATTGTAAACCCTCATATTTGCGAGCGTAGTAAGCATATTAATGTCTGGTTTTATTTCCTTGGTTTACCGATCCTTTTACCTGGCCCTCACCCGCTAGTTTAGTTATCCAAAGAATAACCAATCGGAATACCCTCATTCATCTTCTGCATTTCAATGAGGCGGTCAAGCATCGCCTTGCCCTTAACGGTCAAACCGTCGCGAAAGGCATCCTCTTTCATCCACCCAAGTCCGTGTTGGAGAATGTTGCGAGCACGCACAGAACCTCCGCGGACGTCGCCCATAGAGGCGTGAAGTGTCGTACGTTTGGCTTTGGCGCTATAGGTACCGAGATGGAGGATATTATTGTTATAGAAGACGGTATCACCGGCTAACGTGGTAAGTCTTCGTGGTCTAGCAGCGGCGAGAACTTACGTTTCAATACCACAGGGATAGCACCGGGCATATCGAGTGGATCTGCCGGCGCATCCATTGTAGTAGAGTGCATTCGCTGTTCGAGAGTCCGTGGAACGCTGTGCGAGCCTGGAACGACGTACAGGCAAGCGTCTTCGTACAATGCTCTTTCAGCAAGACCGGTGAGACAGTTGATATTCGAGGACGACCAAAGCCTACGTGTTCCATTGAATCTAAGCAGCCGATCAGCAGTGAGCTATTCGGCGCAGAGCTTTAATGTCGCACCCCATGATTCCAGAGAGCTAGCGCCGCCTGTTCCTCCTCAAGACTAGCATTCCCCTTCACGTCATCCCTATGCCATCTCAAAGCAAAATCATGTGAGACGGGATTTATCAACAGGTTGAATAGCTCTATGGTGTCCGGCATCAGTACCATCAAAGCGTTATCTACCGCACTCACCCATCTGCAGGTCCTCTTCGTCGCATTCTAGCAGTTCCTTCACGACACTGGTCAGAGCATCGGATGTGTACCACTGGGCAAAAACGGGGTGGCCCAGCTCGGGATGCATGAGCATCTGCACGCCCCAGGAGTCATCGTTATCCGCATCATACGGTGGAAACTGCTTGCCAACTGTTCGGCGGAGCGCCCAACGCCCGCTCCGCGTACGGTCCACGACGTCTTCACACGCCGTTCGTAGTAAAGGGAGATCAGACGGCGAAACGAGATCGGGTACGATTACGAAGCCTTGAGAGATAAATTGGTTCTTGAGGGCCGACATGATAGTGGTGTTATATCATGACGTTAATAACCGGGTATCCTGCATCATCTTACCCTGCGGACGGGTAAGCATCAATTTTTGGGTCCTTAGTCACGATCAGCGGCTGACGGATGAAGGTAGTCCGAGAACTATTGAATGTTGGCTATACCAAGTGGGGACAAGGTAAGAGATTTCTACCCTGCCGTTAGATCTATAGTCATAGGTTTATAGCTAGACCAACACAAAGAGGATGGATCATGGAGTATCCTCGGGATATGTAGTTGCAGATGGATCTTGCCCCTCCCATGAGAGTTAATTATCCCTGGTACATCGTTACACTCCCACGATTCATTCGTGGGCGACGGGTAGAATTGGATTAACGTGATTCCAATTTGCACCACCCCCACCAAGTTCCCAGGAATCAACATAAGAACCGAGTCCCGATAGACCGGACTCTCACCTACCCGGCAGCCGTAATGTTTACCTCCTAGAAAGCTTGTGTAATCCAGAAAGCCTCTCGCTAGACTACAGCCACACGGAGAATTCGTGTTCCACCTTGTATTGGTTGTTCCCGTTTCGCCGTAACATGCGCAGGCAGTTTCTGATTGATGTGCGGTCGAGGTATATAAACGCGGCTGGGATGTCCGTCTCTCTTTTGCAATGTCAACATCAGATACATGCCCCATCGGACACGTTAGCATAAACGTCTCTGAGGTTGTCGACGGGCTGTATTATGGTGAGTTTATCTGCTCAGTTCGTTGCACGGGCCAACGCCGCATTTCTTTTCAGGATATGCCCTTTCAAGCTGCGTAAATACCGGGTATCTTCCCTTTTCATTCGCTGACTCGCGATATGACAGACTCTTTGGTATAACAATCGTACAGGCCTGGAATTATTTCAACGTGAATGCAGATGGATGGCTTATGCGTTCACTTGTGAGTCTTGCCTGTTTAACAAGATTATGAGCTTCCCATCGACCTTTATCTTTAGGTGGCGTTTCTAGTGTGCGTGACTTGTCTCTAAATTTTCGCCTTTCTTTAGCGTCTTGGTAGAGCCATGGACGCTGCTGTGACTGGTGTCAACACACAGATTTTGCACCACTATCTTGTGAGGAACGTGACTTTTGGCATTCTTGTGTACTAACGGGGCGTCCTAGGTTGATAACTTTGGGAATACGGATCAAATGCGGATTATCATTTAGTGAGCAGCGGATAGAGCGTTCGTGTACGCGTTTGATGGTGACACCTTGTTAGTTCATTCGACGCGGAGATAATGATGACCGCTGTCGTTGTTTTGATGTGAGTGTTCGGACCGCTTTGCTGACTCAAGATGTTGAATATCGCATGCTGCAGTGTCGAACTGTTCTTTGTTGTCAGAATCTATAAACGTCAGTCGGAACGATTGAACGGGCCGATTTTCACTCTGACATTTTTAGTCAATTCCAAAAACTGGCTCGTTCCTGCTGTAATCGTGAGTGATTTTATGTTGATGTATTGCTCCCCCTCATTTAGGCCTTTCAGACCGTTCTGGCGCTGGGAAGTTTTAGTGAGCATATGTCCGAAAAAATCGGACATTTTTAATCCTTCTACTTGATCTGGCAGCTTCGTGTACTGGTAGGTGACATAAGACTATTTTTTTTTGACGTGGAAGAGTCTGATTACCCTCTCTAGCTTTCGTCGTTGCGCAAATTCAAGACGACAGTTTCATGGGACTTAGCAAAAAGGACAGAGTGGTAAACTTCTAATCGACTTCGTGCGCGCGCATCTTCTGATCGTCCCGCAGGGAACAATCTCGGCGTTCAACGGCTCAGCGGCCCTTGCAGATATTCTTATCACAGTAGCCTTATCTTGGAATCTAGCTCAGAGTCGGTCAGGGATCCCTCGGTAAGTGATGCAATCTTTAGGCATCCAACTAACCTCGAAATGAACTTGCAGAACAAACAATGTTATTCAAAAAATGCTCACGTATACCATCAACCGGGGCGTGCTGGTGACCATCACGCAGACTCTGACGCTGATTATGTATAGCGTGGAGCAGACGAATTTGCACTGGTGCGTCGACATTTTTCGTTCTGATTGCATGATAGTTACACTGAGCGTTAGGATGCCCACACACCTGAGTATAAACAAGGTATATGTTATCACGATGCGTGGGTCCTCCGTTTCGTTTTCTGTCTTTTCTTGGCTCAACCTCGCATTCTGTATAGTGACCATGTGAGCTTTTTCGACCGTGTCCCCATGCACCGCCATAATTCCACTCTGTTCGTTGTAGCTTGAACACTCGACCGGCCCTCCGTGAACAGCTGAATAGCGCCGTGACCGAAAGTCTTGAATTCAACAGCACTAGTACTCCCTCGCAGGGTCGATTCCCGCTCGCTCGTAGTCGGATAGTCAACGACGTGGAAGTCGCGAATCTTGGTTTAAGAGAGCGGACGATCGAATTTTCGCAGGCTCATGGTTCTGATGAACAGTTGGTGCGTCCGTCAGCTTGACTTATGGGTGCAAGCGTTCTGATGATCACTGCGTAGCATGATGGATCGTTTGGAAAAGGTAATTCTCAGCTCTAACGGATCTTTGTGCTATCACTGATTAGTTGTTGCAGCCGCAGGATCTGGATATGCTGCGACGACACTTGGAGATCTAGAAGCATCGTAGAATTAGGTACTTGATGCGCTTCATACCTGGTGTGATCAGTTAATACGTATTAATATTGAAGAGGCAAGACGTGTATCCTATATACTATCCATAGAGCATCTTTGTATTATATCAATATTCCGGTTCAGGCCAGGAAAGTGTTTTCAATCGAAAAACCTAATCCGTACTAGTGAGGATGGCCAATACATAGTTTGCGGCGCGAAAGTGGGGCTGGAATAATGGATGTTAAATACCCAGTATATCACTTATAGTACGGGCATAGTGTACTATGAACGTCTTACCCTGTTTTTCCTTTTTTGGTGTAACTCTATTACTTATTTATTATCTGATCAAGTATCTAATTGAAAATGGTTAAATAATCCAAAACGACGTTTATCTCTTTCTTCCTTGATGGCATCGCTCAATGGGCATCCACGACATTCTGGACGTTGTTTCCCTTAATCTTGCTGCCGTCGGAGGCATTACATTTGAAGCATTCGAGGCTATACCTTACAAGCCACTATCAGACGTCCCCGATGCCTCGTACACAATTCTTCATTTCTCGACGACAGATAAGTTTCCTGTGAATAAAGAACAGAGACCAGCAGCAAATGCAAACCAAATCCTCCACGAGACATGTCAGAAGGCTTTCGGGAGCACTGGGGCACTCAAGTTTGAATATCTCAACGAAGAAACGGATGAAAGTGCGCAACTAATTTACCTCTTTATCTCGTCTCTCTATCTCATCTCTGATTATCTCTGGTAGATAAACAGTGCATCCTTACAATAACACGTCCAAATGGTTCGATGAGAAGCTACCAGTCGGACGCAAATTTCACTCGGAAGGCAGAAGCAAAGGCACAGGTGTGCGAAAGGGCCATCGAGCATGATGCAGTCAAATTCATCGTTGAAGGAGAGTCCAAGATCTCTGGACATCTCACTTTGTTGGAAAACGAAGGAAAGGTAGACGAAGGAGTTCTTGTACCGGACCCGGGAGTCAAAGCATTAGACGACTGGTGCGAAGAGAATAAACTTTTGGTGAGGTGGTATGATGTTATTGCCAAGGATGGCGAGCGTAAGTACGTACACTTATTTTACGTTGCATCGCTGATCTTATCTTGCAGTTCACGGGGCTGTTCTCAGGATCCTGGCAACTTCACATTCATTCCGGGTGTACTCCACCGCCGCATTGTATAAGGACGTCACCGAAGCCAAGGCTGCGTGTGCAGCAGTAGCAATTTCACAAGGTGCCCTGAAATTCACTGGAGAAACCTCATTTCCCGCAGCACCTCCTGTTGGACGGATGACCCTTCAAGAATTTTACGATTTACTCCCCCGGCCTCTTCCTGAGCCTTCACTGGCCAAGCAAAGCGTGTCAGAAGTTCAAGCCGTCGGCTGGCTGAATCAGACCGTCCAATCGACACGCGGTAGCCAGCTCCAGGCTGAATACCTCCCCTTCACGGAGAATAGTCGTAGGTTTGCAATCCCTTATGTTTTTCCTTACACTCATTCTATTGCTAGTGTCGGGTTGCCTTCTGCGAATCGACCGTCCGAATCCTAAAGAATGCAAATCGTATATCGTTGATGCGCGCTTTAACAAACGAGGTGATGCAAAGACGGCCGTCGCTCTAGTGGCTATGTCCCAGGGTGTTGGCGAGTGGTTGAAAAAGGTAGCGAGAGACGTCAACGAAATAACACAAGAGATGAAGAGAATCAAAGATTCCTTTCTGCCGAAATTGAATAAGGAGTGTCAGACTTCCAATGGCGAGCAACCGACATTTGAGTACAGGAATCAACGCGATGGCAAGTTCAATCTTTCTTTCTGCCTGGCCTGTCAATTCATTCAATGTCGCAGCATGGTCGTGTACACTAACAGTCAATTTGTCTCCGACTAAAGGCCAGCGAGATCTTCGAGAATTTTCAGTGCCAACTCAATATCGCAACCAGTCCGACGCCAAGGTCGCGGTGTGCTGTAAGGCGGCAAGCGAAAATCTTATCGAGCTCCTCCGTTTTCGCAGAGAGCCTTCGCTTCCCCAGTACTTAGAAGCGAAGAAGCGGAAACAGCAGGATGATGACGTCGAATCTTCCAGTAAACGACAGAAGGTGCAGGCACAGCCGTCGAACGACAACAAGAGGCCGAAAATGCAGAACGCGAACCTTCCAGCGCGCCCTCAAGGCCACTTTATGTACCCTCCTCCCAGATATCCTCGATATATGGCTCCTTCCTCACCACCGTCGTCAAATCCACCTTCGTTCACCCCCTATGTACCGCTTCAGCGTCCATATGGGGCCCCTCCGCCTAACCACCGGCCTTAGTACGATCAATATTTACGACTTTTGTTCAGGGTTCTGAATTCGTGCGGTGTGGCGTGGGCTTGTACTACGCGTTGCAAATGTATTTAGATAACCATACATGGATGTCGATGCTGTGCTGAACCTGGATTGAGTATCAGTCACCTGGCTGTGGCTCGGGTGCTCAGATGCCTTGCAGCTCATTCATTGTCAATCAATTTGTTTCGGGTCCGAGGTACACCAATCTGAATGCTGAGAACTGTTTGGTCGTGACAAAAAGTAAATATTTCGCACTTCTTTGGGCTCAAAGATGTAGGAACCTGACAGCCGAATTCTTTTGCCGTATCTTCGAATTCAAGGGCCCCGGCAAATTCATTATTAAGTGATCATTCTTGGCAAGTCTTATCTCATTTGCTTCCGTCACTTGCTGATGATTCAACTCCATTTTGGCCAGGACCCGCACACTAGCGAATGAGGATCAGCCCACTTTCGGCAAGTGGTGTTATATATATGGATCTATATTCACACCAAACTGCAATATACGAATCTGAATCAGTCAATGTCGAAATCACGTCATTATGGTGAGATGGGATAGTATATAACACACCCCTAGTCCTGAACACCAGTCCACCACTACTGATCTCAATGGCCGACCAGCATAAATCCCTTCGACTTGGCAGCATCGCCCCCGATTTTGAGGCAGAGACGACGCTAGGCAAAATCAAGTTCCACGAGTGGTTAGGCAACTCTTGGGTATGTCTTGACTTGGTGCCTTTTGTCGATACTGGGACGAATCTGTGTGTAGGGCGTCCTTTTCTCCCATCCAGGAGATTTCACCCCTGTCTGCACGACTGAGCTGGGTGAAGTCGCTCGGCGCGCACCTGACTTTGCTAAGCGCAACGTCAAGGTTATCGGTATCTCTGCGAACGGTCTTGAGGAACACCACAAGTGGATTAAAGACATTGAAGAATATGGAGGTAAAACGACTGGTCCTACCAATGTCGAATATCCCATCGTGAGTATCGTATTTGATTCTCAGCCAGTGTTACTTGTACTGAAGCGAGGTGGTTCAGATTGCCGATGCTGATCGCAAAATCTCCTACTTGTACGACATGCTGGATTACCAGGATGTTACCAATAGGGATGCAAAAGGACTCCCATTCACTGTACGTTGCCAAATGTTCGACGCGTCTTCCCGCACCGACACAATAAATGTAGATTCGCACAGTTTTCATCATCGACCCCAAAAAGGTCATCCGTCTGACCATTTCGTACCCCGCAGTAGCTGGACGAAACTTTGTGCGTTTTACGTCTGTCCGTCGTTCATACTGGTATCTGATGTATCGTGTTCTTAGGACGAAATCATTCGTGTCATTGATGCCATCCAGCTGGGTGATAAGCACCGTATTGCCACGCCAGTTAACTGGAACAAGGGTGACGACGTTATCGTTCACGCTAGTGTCGGCAATGAGGAGGCGAAAACCTTGTTCCCTGAGCATAAGGTCCACTATGTATGTACTTTAGCCGTTCGTGAAGTGACCGGTGATTTGACATTCCGTTCCCATAGCCTTACCTCCGGACGACGCCTTTGAAGGTAGACTAAATGGTGGTAACCAGTATTCGATCTTTATATTCTAAGTGTAGTAGTAAGGCATGTGCATGTAACAATGAGATGAGCGATTTTGGCATTCTTATTCTTTGAGCGTCTGAAATGCCGGCTTGCTTAGAAGCGTTGAGCGTCGAGGAGAGAAGAGTCTTTTACTAGCAGTCGCCATTCTAAAGTGCCATTAGGTGATCGCCTATGAACAGAGCCTAGCACTAGAAATGGACAGCGACTCCCAAGGTGATTCAGCACGGTTACTACTATACAGCCGAGGCCGGACATCATCGCGTCCAGGCAGGCAGGGCCTGGGATGACACCGAGACTCGGGTCGTTATCGATGGATGATGCATCTGGGTTCTGGATACACAGTAATCGCCTAAGTGATGTATGATGGCCAGCCCAGTCTGCATGGCAGCGAGCACGGCGCGTTTGTGCGCGATCGACCTCTGGTAAGGCGGGAGGTCGCTGATGAAAGCGTTCCAGAAGGCTTCAGCCATGGGTATCGTGCGCTCCTCCGGTAAATGCTTCCCAGCTGCTATCGTAATAGACGGGAAGCGGATGCACCATGCATTTATTGCAAGGGGAAGCAGGTTCGCATGTTCCCAGTCTATAAGACCACACATATGCTTATCGTTGTCCACGAGGATCTATGACAACACGAGAAATATAGCGAAACGCGAACTTGAAGTGAGGACTGACGTTTCGATGATTTATGTCGATGTGACAGAGAGACAGTGGGAGTGATTTTAGCTCAGAGACTCTGTCAGGGTTCAGCAAACCTTCCAAGCGCCGGTGTGCTTCTGAAGCACCAGAGAAATCCTCCATTTCCAAGATTTTCTGCAGACGAGGCACGACGATCGACTGCGCCAATACTGCTCATTCCAAGGAACAACGCGTCAGAAGTTGAGTAATTTCTGCACAAATCATCAGCTCCTCGTCCGCCGAAGTTTCAACCCTGTCCCAGAGAGTCCCTGGGATGAGATTAGCCATGTAGGGAAAAACAACATCTGAAGCTTCTCCAGATTGAATATTAGGTACGACAGAGCTCAGTAGACTGCGTGCAAGTGCGACTTTGAACAAATCAATCTCGCAGTCCCGGAGTTGTACCATGACCTCGTCTTCGTTCTCAAGGGTGACCACTATAGTTCTAGAGCTGCGGTGAGTGCGTGTAACTTAGGTAGACTAAGAAGTTCTTACAGACTGAAGCACCCCTGTATCGTGGACACGCGCCACCACAACCGCTTGAGGAAAGCAACTAGCCGCGGCAATTTTTGCTTCTGCTATAGCTTTGGGCCGGGAGAGCTTGGCGACAAGAGTTGGCATTCTGGAGCCGGGGCATCGTTGGCCTGAATGGCGAGTGAGATGGGTAATGATAGGGAACAACAGGTAACATACCAATTGTGCGCGGCCAAGGGTCCTGTTGAGATCGGCGCGTAATCTGGGGTCGAGGATTATATAACCAATGAATAGAACGATGAGTGTAATGGCTTACTGTTGGTGGTTGACGGGCATTTAGGATGCAACGAGGGCAAGGGAGAAAGCAGAGTGGGGGGGTGGGAAGAAAGAAGGGGGTGGTGTGGTGTTGGATCTGTTGGCACATTCTCCGAAGACAGATGTTGGGGTGTTGTAGCTTTGGAACCTTCCAAGTTGCTTTTACTATTGTGTACGGCCGGCACTCCTTGAGAAGCAACCACATTAGAGATAGTTGTAAATACCAATGTCGAACAGGTTTAACAGGTAAATTTGTAACCTTACAGCGAGTTTTGTCAAGCCCGCAAATTTCTATGTTCCCGTTTTGTACACTCCTCGTACTCAAGGGGATCGTAGTACGTCAAACATGATTTGAGGAAAGGCGAGATTGAGACTGAAATAAAATGATTCAAAAGGTTAAGGCTTCATTATCCTCCCACCAAGTCACTCCGGTACACTGCTCTGCTCCTCTATTCCAGGGATCATGGCCGGAGCAGGACGAAAGAGCCAATCGAGTCCTTCCCGAGGGATCTCGTTCCCGATTGAAATGTTGCACGATACCGAAGGCAGGCACATACACCCCTATATCCTACAAGAGAGGATACAGCGACTCCACAAAGTTAAATCCAAGAGGACTCAGCCTGGTATAGACCTGGTTATTCGCAACCGGCCTCTAATAGTTTTGTATTTTGGTTGACTGGCTGAGAGGTGATCTGAGACATCGATCTGTGCCGCTGCATGGGTTACACCGCCAATTATACATCGAGACCATTTGCTCCAGATCGGAGTATCCAAGCATGTATCAAAGGTGCTCAGGATAAGTCCTGTCTGCATCGCAGTGACTAACGCACGGTGGGATGAGGAATCAGGGAAAGGTTCGACCAGAGCTGTCCAAAAAGCTTTTGCTACAGAAGGTGATGGAAATTTTGGAGAAACAATGACGGAATAGTCGTGCACACGCCAGGCGTTCATTCCCAAAGGTACCAGGAGGGCACCTTCCCAATTGACAATGGATACGATTTTGTTCTCGTCGTTCAGGATTATCTAATTGCGTGAATCAGAAAGCAGACGGAGGATGTATGTTGTAAAAATCACGTTTTTAGATACGAGATCTTGGTGGCAGAGTGAGAGCGGCAGCAAAGTCAATTCACTTGTCCTGGCCGGTTCTAGAAGTGCAGCTACACACTTTCACGCAACGGTTGTTGATTCCAGGAGGGTGTCTTTCTGGAGAATAGTTTCTAAGCGGGGCTTGATGAAGTGGTCAACGACACCAGCAGAATTAATACGCAACGAGCGCTTCGTGAGGATGCGTAAGATCAGCAGAGATCGTCACGATATCCTGGTAGGATGTTTTCTCAATGTCTGATGGTGTTCCAGGAATGACTTGGCCGGCATGCGCAAAATTTGCCTTTCGTACTTTGCCAGAATGAACCTGAGGAGTGATGTCGCCCAGAATACTGTGAGCGAGAGCCACACGAGATAAATCGATTTCAGTATCCCTCAGCTTGATGATCGCCTCGGTACCGTTTTTGAGAGGAACGATAAATGTTCTAGAAGGTACACATTAGCAGCTGGACTAAGTAAGGGAACATCGCGAATTGGATTGAACTGACCCACTGTGAGCGCGTTGCTCCTCATCGGCATTCGCGGAAACGGGTTTGGAGAGGAAATAATGTGAAGCAACGTGTGTTGCTTCGTTCTTGCCTTGCGTCCAGTATCGAGATGCGTAGTTGAGGTATTTGGTATTGGAGGTTCAACATTGAGTCATACCGAAGTTGAAACTTTGCGACTAGACTCGAAGTTGATGTCTTTGTGGTGCAGAGTAGGATCTGAAAGTATGACGAACATCTAAGAATGTGGCCTTATGGTCTAGTCGCATGATTCCTCGTTTGGGTTAAAATTCGAGGAGGTCCTGGGTTCAATTCCCAGTGAGGCCCTTTTTGATTAATTTCTAAGGTAAATAATTAAATAATTATAGCTTATGTCTTAGAAAGGGCCGAAATACTCAATGAGCGTTCTCATCGACATCATCCATGATGTGGTTGAAAGACCGTTCGAGAAATCGCTTTGTCATACATTTTGTTAGCTTATAAAGACTACGAAACATCATCTGTTCGTTCTTTCTTTCTAACCACCACCATGTCTTTGCCTCCCAGGAAAATCGGCGATGCTTTGATTAATCCCATCGGCTTTGGTGCCATGGGTCTCAGCAGCTTCTATGGGTCAGTAGACTCTGACGAGGAGCGTTTCAAGGTAAGCTCTCTTCTCATGTAAATGGATGCTTGTTGACGCCTAGTATAGATTCTAGATGCTGCATATGAGAAAGGTTGCAGGCATTGGGACTCTTCAAACGTTTACGGAGACTCTGAACTTCTCATTGGAAAATGGTATGCCCACCATTTTTCTTCACGAAGCGGAGTGTGCGATCAATATCATATATTCAGGTTTAAGCGGACGGGCAAACGAAACGAGATCTTCCTTGCTTCCAAGTTCGGTATCACCCCGAATGGACCTCGGGGCGATCCCGAGTACGTTAAAGAGCAATGTGCGAAATCCCTTGAGTGCTTCGGAGTCGACTACATCGACCTGTACTATCAACATCGGTAAGTTATACATCGACGCAGTCGCAGTAGCACGTTTCACCATTGAACAGACCCGACCGTAATGTTCCGATTGAAGTTAGTCTATTCCTTTCTACTCAATGACCTCTATCTGACCATCCTTCAGCATACCGTTGCCGCGATGGCTGAGCTCGTTAAGTGCGTTCATAGTCTTAATCGTGTCATACCTATATAGACATTGACCACTCTGCTAGGGAGGGCAAAGTGAAGTACCTCGGTTTGTCAGAGTGCACAGCCAAGGACCTTCGCAGAGCGCATGCCGTTCATCCAATCTCTGCGATTCAGGTCGAATTTTCTCCCTTAGTTCTCTATATCGAAGATTCGAAACTCGCAATTTTACAAACAGCCAGAGAGCTAGGTGTCACGATCGTCGCGTACTCTCCATTAGCCAGGGGACTTATCACTGGTCAATACACGTCTCCTGACGATTTTGAAGAAGGAGATTTCCGGAAGACTATTCCAAAGTCCGCATTCTTGAGCCAGCCTTATGATGCAATCATGATAAAGTTTTCATAGGTATTCGAAGGAGAATTTCCCTAAGATTCTTCATCTTGTCGATCGTTTAAAGACTGCTGCATCAAAGCATAATGCGACACCTGGACAGGTCACCCTCGCTTGGATCCTTGCACAAGGCGATGACTTTGTCGTTATTCCGGGAACGAAGAAGATCAAGGTAGTCATGCAGTGATATCATGTTTCGTTGTCTTACGCTCACTTGTTCCCAGTATTTGGAAGACAATTTGGGAGCAGCTAAGGTTAAGCTCAGCCAAGAAGAAGTTGCTGCGATTCGTAAACTTGCGGAAGAAAGCGATATTCCTGGTGAAAGGTACGCAGCAGCCGGGATGGCAGCGGTGTTGCAGGGAACGCCCGAATTATCCAAATAGCTTCATCTGATGGAGGACCAGGCGTGAGGTGATGTGTATGATTATGTTGTGTAAATAAATAACAATGACAGGTGTAGTGCCACTTACCCGAGAATTATCAATCCGAATGCTTCAGCATTTGTCATGTTGTATCTAAGCGTATGTTAAACAAAGCAGCCGTCTTCGTCAGCTGGATTTCGGGGGCTGAATGACCAAGCCACTGGCCGACTAAGCTCGAGCTGATATAAGTAAGTATGAGTGGATGCACCTCATCAATCAGTTCCTCGAAGTACCATGGTTTCGACTTCGAAGATCGTCTTTGTACGTTTCTTTTTGCTGATAATTGGCATGGTGTAATGTACCTGTTGAAGGTTACCGGCGGTACCGGCTTCATTGGATTCCACGTCCTTGTTCAGCTGCTAGAAGCTGGATATACAGTTCGAGCGTATGTGCATCTATCACCCAACGTTTCACTGAGACTAAAGTTCCCAACTCAGCACCGCACGGGGCAAGAAGGCAAACCTACTCCGCAACGCGCTCGGCACGACATACGACAAACTCCAAGTCTTAGAAATTCCGGACATCTTCACCGATGACTTGAGCGAAGCCCTCCAAGGTTCGTTTCCTTGCCTTGGTTACTGAAACTTAGAGCTGCGGCTTCATGCTTGACTCCAGGTGCACATGGAATCATACATCTTGCTGCAACAACTCCCGGAGAGGCGGACGCTGCAACGTCTTATCGTGTACGTATTTATTGAATTATGTCTGGTAGCTCTTCATACCGAACCTTTGTTTCAAGCTTGCAACTGAAGGATCTCGTCATATTCTGCGCGAAGCCATCAAGGCTGGTGTCAAACGCGTAGTAAACACCAGTAGCATAGTGGCATATCCCCCTGGAGGACCTTATGGGGTTGACGGTATGTTTATCATATCCTGAACTAAGAGGGAGCTCTGATGATCAACATAGACTGGTTCTCCATGACGCAGGAAGAAGTCACCGCAACGAATATTCCCTTCCTGATCTACCAAGGCTCCAAGACTGCCGCAGATCAGGCTATGTTGGAATTTTCCAAAGGTTATCCAGAGCTAGACATTTCCTTCGGTACGGGGGATGTACTTGCTCGCCATATTTCATCGAACTAACAAATACCCCACAGTTGCTCCACATTTTACCTTTGGCCCCCTTGCTCCCGGATTTGAATACATGTTACTGGAGCCCGAGTACAGAGCCTTCTCTACCAACGGCTTCATATACGCCCTCCTGCGCCCTGATAACGTCCACTTCGCTCCGTTTCCAGGAGCCATCGACGTCCGGGACGTTGCCCGTGCGCACCTCCTCGCACTGGAATCTCCGCCTACATCGGTGGTCGGCAGGAAGAGATCCCCTCTGGTCTCCCCTTACCAATCGTCTTATAAAGATGCCATCGAAATCATTGCCAAGGAACGCCCGGAGCTAAATGATCGCCTTGTTCACCCGTCGAAGGCGCCAGAGTGGCCTTCTTATACGATCGAAGTCGATAGAGAGCTGGTCGAGAAGCAGATTGGGCTCAAGGCGGATTCATATATCCCTTGGAGGGAGACCGTGTTAGATGCCGTGGATAGTCTAGTTCGGATCGAGAATATCTGGAAAGCGAAAGGGTTTGAAGTTGCGGTACCTGATACTTCTCCGTTGTAAAAGGCTGCTGACGTTGTATAAACGGAGACCACAAGAATATAACATTCGTTTCCCCATCTCTTCAGGTTTTCGCCGATGCCCCTTGTGTCGCCGGGGATACAGCCCATCTAAAAGCTACCGTCTTGACATCCATACCATCGCTGAATGTGATCCACCGCAGATTCGGAACGATCTCTCGATGCTGAAGGAAAAACAAGCCCAAGTTGGCTCGTGCGTCCGTCATAGGATCCTTCAGCTCCCCTCGCTTCGACGTGTCAAACGTTATACTCCGACATAGGACTTTCGGCAAACCCTGATCCAGGTTGAGAATCTGAGTGATAAACGCTTCCCCACAAAGCAAACGGCGGAAATGCATGATGAATGATAGTGTCGGTATGGACACGTCACGCCAGGATACGCGAAGGAAGAGTTCAGCCCACGCGCGATTCACAAGGACGGAGGACGTAATGAGATGGACACGTTCGGTGGTGGTAAGTTCGAAGGACCACAGAGAAAAGACGATCTGCTCGATGATTTCGGGGGGGAGCTTTGTTACGATGTTGGCAGACATGTCGTTGGAAAAGAGAAACTTGCGCAAGTGCTCTTGTAAGGGTCAGCGCCCGTATATAAAGCAGGGCGCTCAGGATCCGGCCTTGTCTGAGACCCGAAGTTTATCGCGCCCTGATCGATTCAGGACACCAAGAGGTAGTCAAAGCTGCGTCTTATCCTTCATTCAGACTGTCAGGGTAATTCTTGAAGCTTCGATGGAGTTACAGGCAAAAAGAAGTTGGTGCGATTCTGGGGCGTTTCGACTAGCTTTTCGTCTCACTAGTCTGAGATAGGGCGCAGAGTCCTTCTATGAGTTGTAGCGAACGGCAATGACAAAGTCGACTTCTCGAAGTAATGATCCGCCTAGTTCTCGAGAAAGCAACGTATGTTGATGGTATCCTGTTGACGGGACTTATCTGCCACCGGCAAGAACGCCTTTTTGTCAGACGGTTGCTAAAGGATGTTCAGCTCATGACAGCATTGCCGTCCGTATGCTTCTCGTTGAGTTGGCTCTTACCATCTTAGTACCGTTCATTGTAACTCTCGCACTGAACGTTCGGTTGCTTGAAGACTTGAGCTTGAGCTTGAGTGCTTGAAGTCGCCTGTAACGCCGGCCCGAGATATTGCGGGAGTAGGTCCGATCCGCCGACAACCGATCAAACGCGCACGCGACTTGAACGCGTGTTTGAGTACAGGGCCACATGACTGTGGCGATGCTACGTTGATTTATGTATGGTTAGACAATTCGCGTGTGAAATAAAAGTGTGGTTGGGTCGTGAATGATGATGATGCTGATGCTGATGCCGATGGTATGATGAAATGAGAAAGCAGCAATGATTATCAAACGCCGGCTATTGTGTCCGTCTCCTCGACTTCGGTCTCACTTCCTCCTCGGCATCCGAGTCCTCGGTATCTTCTCTCCGTCGCGTCAAAGCTGACGACGGACCCGCAACAGCCGGTGTTGGGGCCTGGTCGGGCAGAGGAGTAGGGGGTTGAACAGGAAGGGCTGCAGGTACCGGTTGTGGTTGGGCGGGTACTGTTTGTAGTTGTGCGGGTACTATTTGTGGTTGTGCAGGTACTGGTACCGGCTGGGCGGGTACTGGAATTGTTTGTGCGGGTGCTGGTCCTGGTTGTGCAGGTGCTGGTGCTGGTGCAACGTTATTTGCGACTTCATCATGCGAGCTGCGAGATTCGGGCCTGTGGCGAGACTCCAACCACTGCACTGCAATCGGCGCAGCAGATTCTCGCGTGGTCGTTTTTGGCGTACCTGGGGGAAGTAGAGGATGTAGCATGTTTTCAAGCTCGTGGCGGCGTTCGTGATCTTCAACTGATGGATCATCACGACGTGGAACGAACACCTCCCCGTTACGATAGATGAAGGGAATCGAATTAGCGGCGGCCCAAGACGAGAGGGAGACGGCCGACGCCACATCTTTTGTCAATGAGGGAGACCGGCGCACGGTGACGAAAGGTAGAAGAGAAGGAAGCTTTCGTACTGGAGGGGGTGACGATGATAGGATACCCGTGTGGTGGTTTGCGTAAATAGGGCCCCCATGGGACCCGATGGGTTGTGATTGTGGCGTTTCTGTGCATGGTTCGGATGGCGGGCCGCTGTGAGCAGGAGGAGTCGCGTTGCCAGACACGAAGAACCTGTTTTTCAACCCTTCGGTTGCCCATGAAAACATCCCAGAGAACGAAAATCCCTGTGACGATTCCATTCTTTGACAAGGCGCGTCGTCGATGGAAGGGGGGAGGTTAAATACGCATCTTAATAGACGGATGTTAGACAGAAAAACATGAGCCACATTACAAACTTACTCGACTTGTATATGAACGTAACCACGAGAATCTGGTGACAAACCTGGAAGGACGACCTGGTGATCAGAACCGGGGGACTTGAGGATAACAGTGACATTAGGATTTTGGGATGACGAATGCGTTTGGTAAGAAGGGATCAGGACCTCCATCGTGTCAGCCGTGGGTGAGGTTGAAAACTTCGAGTTCCAAACATCGCCGCTTTATAAATGCCGGCCTCGGGTAAACAAGCATTTTGTTCGTGTCCGCGTCATCAACGTTTTTGGCAATTAGTCATATTGCGATGAAGCTTCGACGGCGCATTGACCATGCATATCAGTCCAGAAACGGCCAAGGCAAGTCAACCATGCGTTGAAAGTACGTGATGTCTTTTATGAATGCATTCCTCGGAAAGCGACGTCGGCAAGGGTCGTCAAATCTGTCCTCGACAGACAAAAGGGGAACTAGAGCGGTCAGAGCAATTCACGGAGACCAGTATTGTTTCCAAGGCAGTTGCGCAGGAACATCAGTGTCGTGACTGACCCGGGAACGTCATCAGTTCGGTTACATACGAGAAGGCAGAACCTTTTTCGTGTGGCGGAAGCAAGCTGTTAGTGAACTGTGACCCAGAGTTGACCCAGACCGTCGCGTGCTAGTAACGGAAGCCCGCGTTGGGCCCGTTGTCTGCCGCACGTGGAGTCCATCCACATCTGTGGTAGTCAAAGTCGACGACAGAGCAGCGCCTTTGGGTCTATTCTGGTCTTGTATTACATAGCTTAAAAAATTATTGCTCCTAATTTGGGACAAAACTCAAATACATTTCAAGCAAATCGGTAATAAATGTTAAACAGCTGTGAAATTGGCCAAGACAACTGGATATATATAGATAAAGTCACTACTTTTCACCAGGATTGGTGACAAATTGACCAAATGCGGTAACGAGCACCACTCTAAGTTCCGTGCTGCAGAATGTGCTTGGCAGTGACCCGCATGGCCTTATACAGTATAAAGCGCTGTTTGCGCTCTGGATATAGGATATATTAGGCTGTATCGGCGCTCAACGAGTCCTCAAACACCTGGCTGACGTCGACAGCTCATTATTGGCCTATGGGAAGGTTTCGCATCAGGCCGGCGATTGCAATAGTATAAATGTACCGGATGCCATGGTGTCCTACACGTTACCCCGGGCGCCATGGACAAAGTGGCAGAAATCCAGCAGAGAGACGTTCCAGAGATCCTGTTCCCCAGTATGTTTGATTCCGGCTTCTGTTCTGCTGCAGCTGACATTGATCTTATCAGCTGTGGGCATCTTTTTACCTATCCTCGAGGCTCAGAGAGAGAAGATCCTGGGAACGAACAAGAGGACGTTCCAGTACGGTGCGACAGACAGACACAAGGTATATCTCTCCAAACTTTCTGAATTTCCGATTGTCATCTCTTGTGATTAGCTTGATATCTACTACCCGTCGACCGCGTCTGCATCAAAGAACCCTATTCTATTCTTCTGCTACGGAGGGGGCTTCAACACCGGTGCTCGTGTCCTTCCCCCTCCAGTTGATATCGCATACGGCAACCTTGGATCGTACTTTGCAGACCAGGGCTTCATAACCATCATTCCCGACTACCGTCTCGTCCCCGACGCCCAGCATCCCGGAGCAGCGCAGGATGTACGCGACGCCATGCAGTGGGTCGTTGACAACCCCGAGAACCTCGCATTTGGTGGAGTCACGGAACCCGATTTTGACGCTCTCTTTGTAATGGGCCACTCTGCGGGAGCCATGAACATGTTTACGATTCTTATCACCCCCGAATTGTACTCGGCCACTTTACATCCTAAAATTAAGGGCGCTGTGTTGTTCGCTGGAGCATATACGTTCGAAGAGATGCCTTCGTTCATGACCGCTGCGGTGGAGCGGTACTACGGTGACTTCGAGCATCAGAAGGAAAGGCTACCGTTGGGTCTGCTGCAGGCGGCCTCTGATGAGAAGATAGCCACCCTTCCCAGATTACTATTGGGCATTGCCGAACGAGACCCTGAATCGCTGGTCAACGCCTCAAAGAATTTCCAGTTGGCTTTGGAAGCCCGTGGGCTGACATATGACAAATTTGTCGCTGCAGGACATAATCACATCAGCGTTAATTTTGCGCTCAGCACGGGTCAAGGCGAGGAATGGGCATCGGACGTCGTGAAATGGATTAGATCGGTATGATATTTGTGAGTGCACCGATTATTCTTATGTGCACGCTTATAATATCAAAACAGAACAACTTGTTACCATCCTGAATATGAAGCTGTCGGTATACAGACTTGTCTTTCTGAGGTTAAATTTGGTAGTTTTCACCCAATAAGTTATGATCGGGTTCCAACGTGTATTTAATTATTCAACCAGGTTCCCCATTTGACCTCAGCTTTCAAATCCCAGAACTTAGAAAACGTCCTAGTCCAAATGGCGCTTGTCGCTGTGCCATCGTTGGCCATCAAATTCAAGCTCGAAGAGCCTATGCCACTGCTGTCAACTATGAAAAGATTCAGCTTGCTGCATACTTTGTAAGAATCCGTAATGCGAGTATCTAACAAAGCGGCTATAGCCTATCTCATCTCATCTCATCATTACACGGCACAGCACTTTCAGGCACGCTGGACGCAGGGATGCAGGTAACAGTACTACGAAACCCAAACCTCACGATAATCACTACAGGCTTTCACGTGGCCAAGTGCTGTACCTAAACTCGCGCCTGCAGCCCCCTCATCTAAACAGCCATGTCAGAATCCATCAAGTTGCCCATCGTTCCCCATCTAACCTCAGTCCTCTTAGAGTCCAACAAGTCATTCTCTGAGACTCTGAAATACCTTGTTCAAGATACAATAGACTTACCCGCACTGTCCTTCAATAGTTGATTCACTTCATTTGTATACGCTTGGATAGAGGTGGTCGATGGCCGACTCACACCTGCATAGACAAGGCACGACTCTGGACGCAAAGCCTATCATCATTATAGTACACGATATACTTACACAATATGCCTGCTGTTTCCATCGGATTAAAGCTATTTGGATAATTCGGGCGTTTCCTGCAACACAAATTCCATCGCACCTGCTCCATACCTTCCGCCAGGAATATCGCTTTCTTCCGACAGTTTACGAATTGCAGCAATCTCCCCTTGGCTGAGCTTGACCTTAGCCGCCACAAGTTCTCTTCCAGATACTAACGCACGAGTGAGAGTGAGGCAGTGACGTATGACCGTATAGCTACCTTGATTTTCTTCGTACCAGGAATGACGACAAAGTCGTCGCCTTGTGCAAGGATCCAAGCGAGGGTGACCTGACCAGGAGTCGCACTATGCTTTGATGCAATCGCCTTCAAGTGATCAACAAGGTCAAGAATCTTGGGGAAGTTCTCCTTCGAATACCTGAGAAATTTTTATGGTGATTGCGTTCTCAAGCAGGCGAACCCAAGGATACTCACTTGGGAATAGTCTTCCGGAAATCTCCTTCTTCGAAGCCATCAGGCGACGTGTTGACCAGTGATAAGGCCTTTCGCCAATGGAGAGTACGCGACGACGGTGATACCCAGCTCCCTGGCTGTTTGCAAGATTCCTAGTTTGGGATCTTCGATATCGAGAACCAGGGGGGAAAATTCGACCTGAATCGCAGAGATCGGATGAACGGCGTGCGCTCTACGAATGTCCCTGGCTGTGAACTCTGACAAACCGAGGTACTTCACTTTGCCCTCCCTAGCGTAGTGTTCAACACCAATATGGCTAAGAAACAATTACAATTGGGAACGTACTTAACGAGCTGAGCCATCGCAGCAACGGTATGCTGAAAGATGGTTAGATTGAGGACATCAAGGAGAGAAGGATAGACCAACTTCAATAGGTACGTTACGGTCGGGTCTGTTTAAATATAAGAGTGGCCTCTGGTTTGGTGAATCACTCACCGGTGCTGATAGTACAGGTCAATGCAGTCCACCCCAAAGCGCTCAAGGGATTTCGCGCATTGCTCCTTAACATATTGGGGATCGCCCCGACCTCCAGTCGGTGTAATGCCGAACTTGGAGGTAAGGAAGATCTCATTTCGTTTCCCCGTTCGCTTGAACCTGAATACATGAATGTCGGTGCCCTCGTATAGTCTACTTCAAAATGCAAATGCTGACGCACCATTTTCCAATGAGAAGTTCAGAGTCACCGTAAAGGTTGGAGGAGTCCCAATGCCTGCAACCTTTCTCATATGCAGCATCCAGAATCTATACTTAGTACGCGTCAGCAAGCGTAACGTGTTTGCATATGCGAGAAGAGAGTTGACCTTGAAACGCTCCTCGTCAGAGTCTACTGACCCATAGTAGCTGCTGAGACCCATGGCGCCAAATCCGATGGGATTAATTAGAGCGTCGCCGATTTTCCTGGGAGGTAAAGACATAGTAACGGTTTATGTTGAAAGGACAGAGAACGCTTAGTAGCCTTTATAACCTAACGAAATGTATGACAAAGGAGTCTCTCGGATGGTCTCTGAACTACATCATGGATGATGTCGTCGATGAGAACGGGTAAGTATTCAATTTGTACTCAGACAAAAGTTACAATCAGTGATCACGCTATCTCCGGTGTTTTTCCCACGACTACAGAAGGGCATATTTGGGATATTTCTTGGATCAAAATTCTCACTTTCGTGCAAAACGCCCTCGTTTACCTGACCTTCTAAAAGTGGATCTAATCTTTTGGGGGTCTTTGTGGTAAGTTCGGGTCTTCGCAACCGTATAAATAGACCCTGAAATCAACGCAGAAAGAAATTGAGCCAGTTGCGAGCTTAGAATAGATGTCCGGTACGCAAACTACTCCACAAAATTCAGTAAACACATAAAGCATAATGATAGATCCTGAATCGTAGCAAAAAGCGCTCACCGGTAATTGAACCTTGTAGTTGTGTTGACATACCATGATAACTTAAATTGGTGCGTCAATTATTCCTGACATCCCATCCTATGAATGTCACGTAACACGTGCCCTCAACGCCAGGTTTCAACGCCAGTATTGGACTTCGTCCATCTCCAATGCCAAGTACCTCGACTGTGCACATAGACTGCAAGGCAAGAACGAAGCAACACTCACAAAAATCATCTCCATCCGTTTTCTGGAGAAGCAGGTTTCTCAGTGTAGTTCCATGATCTCTCTGTCATTCCACTGTTGCCCAAGCCTGACCATTGAATGGACACCATGTAATAAACCTGGCGGTGCTCGCCGGACGATAGAGACATGGCGGTCAAAATGGAGTGACGGTGGCATCCTTTATGGTGGGCGCTATGGAAACATCAAAAACGCCGATACTTCCGTCACTGACGGCGACCCGACGCAAAGACGTAACCAGACGTAACCGCTTCTTCACCTGAAGCCCGGGATGACTGAACGGGCGTCTGGCAATTCAATTTGGGGTTGATAACCGGAAAACAAAAAGCAGCCAATGAAGAATGGTTCTCTAGTAAATGGAAAGACATACGGAAGCAAGATTTGACTTCCACCCTTTATTGATCGTAGATAGTAGATAAATCAAATAACTACCTGCCGCCTTAGTCGTCAGCAAAGAATATGTCTCTAAACGAAGAGGTCCTGCAACCGCATTGGAAACTGAGATTGATGATCATCTTCAGATTCCCCCTCGCCCTTGTGAGGAACGAAATCCTCATCAAATAGGTGCTTTACCAACTTCAGTAGGTCATAATCCCTGTAGAGACATCGGTAAACAGATGCGAACCAAATTATTGATGACCCACCAAAAATCAGCACCAGGTAAGATTGCAGCATGATCCTCTTCATCATTCCCATATCCCAGCGGGGTTTTCGCTATCACGCTAGCCACCTCCTCCGTGACGCAATACTTGTTGATAAGATGTGGCGAACGGAAAATATGATAAGCCATCAGAGGGCTTTTCTTCTTGAAGAAGTCCATTTTCCAAGTATGACTACACACGAGATCATCGTCTTCCCTTTGACCCTTATTATCGCTAGGATGGTCCAAGGGGATGGCCCAACAATGCCTATCCCCAACTCGTCTTAAGATGTCATGGAACTCAACAGCAGGATCATCGGGAGCCACCCCGACTGTTTTCCAGCCCCGTTCATGGTATTTCTTTCGAGCTGCGACGTCGTGAGCCTTATTTGCCCTGCTTGGAACGGAGCGTCGTTCACCGAACGTAGCCCGCGCGTATAATGAGTAGGCATGGGAGTGAGTGATAAAATTCATCACACAAGCTACGAAAGCTCGTTAAGAACGTTTCCGAGGGGTCAAAACAGCTGTTTGAACTCACTAGAATGGAAGTGTAGAATCACGTCGACTGGTGAATACTTCGAAGTAATCAACTGGATCTTCTTACCGGCAGCGTTATAGAAATCGAATACGCCTGCAATGGCGGGGTTGGCGTACGTAGATGTAGGCGTGACAAAATTGAAAATGAAGTTCATCATCCAGTCGATGTGGGCAACATTAGCCTCAAAAGTCTCCAATTGGGACCCCCGCGGTCGAAAGTGGTATCCAGCCTTGAGCAGGAATGCCGCAACCTTTTGGCACTGGCTGTGGTTGACGTACAAGTCCAAATCCGAGTCCACGTATTCTCCAGCATCACGTTCGAAAAAATGAATGGCAGTTGATCCCGATATTAAGATTCCGAGCTCTTTTTGCAACTCTCGAAATTGAGTGATTTGCAGCTTGGTGAAATAAGGGAGAAGGTATTTGTTGATGGTGTAGGCTCTTTTAAGGAAGGAGGTGATGGACTGGTACGCTTCCCTGTTGGCCTTGGAGTAATTGTACAAGTCGAGGGGTGTAAGGTCACGAAATAGTAAGTCATGCGCCGTATCTGGGCTGTAAAATAAGCAGATGAGTGAGGAAAAGACAGGATCTCAAGGGGAAAAAACGCACAGAAGAGGCATCCTCGTCGTACTTGAAAAGGTTGATAAAACACGAAGCGACTAGTTGTCCGTTCGTTTGCTCTGAGGAAACTTCCAGACCTTCCAGAACAGCTTGATTGTAACCGTAACGTAAAATATGGAAGCGGCCAAAGCGGAGTCCGAACTTTCACGTGATAGCGGGACGCGTTTGTGGCGTGCGTTTGCCTGACAAGCCGCTTTCACGTAAAGTTGGCATAGAACTCGCACCTGCATGTAAATGGCGCGCCGTTACCAAAGAAATGACAGGCATAGGCGGGGAGTAGCTACAGCATTATTTTGGCATACAATGCTGGCGAGAGTGAGAAGGTAATTCCCCTCACCACTTCCCAGACTCATAATTTATATATAACATCGCTGAAAAAATTATGTTAGAACTGCGGCCCGGCCGATCTCAAACGAAGTGAGTGGAAAATTAGTTTACATCTTTGGAAAACGCTACATGGGGACTAACTACGAAATACACCAGCTCATATCCTAATACTACGAAATCCCTATGTAAACCAGCAAACACGTAAGTAAATCTGTACGAGAACCCAACGATGACTAACTGTCTGCCATGAGAAGCTCAAATACCTCGCAAAATACACGTTGATTTTCCATAGCCTTTTGACGCTCTTTTTTCGTACAACATGGCTGACCTTGTCCAACACGGGGTGGAAGGAAAGGTACTAGCTCCAGGTGAAAGGCAAACCAAGGCTGCGACAGACGTAGCCAGCCACAGCGATCAGCTGAAGTAGTACGAAGTCGAAATAGATACTAGAATATTACATGATTAAATGCACTACAGCAGAAATTTGGCTACAGCGGGTGGCGTTCGGGGTCCTTCGAGCCAGCTGATTTCGAGAAGAAAAAATGGTGCCAGTCTTCCGCAAAAAACTAGCGTGGTAAAGGGAAGTAAAGTTCTCGCTGCCTCTTGGACAAAGAAGTCATACTTTCATGGCACATAGTATTATATACATTAGGTGTACATAGATGCATTAGTGGTTGAAAGAGTGTTGTAAAGGGAATGTTATACATAAAAGACAGCTGAGAAAGGGCTCGGAAACTAGGTACCAGACTTATTTACATACTTACCAGAGCCCGTGTTTGCATATAAAAGGCATAAGAAACATAGCGACATCCTAGTTCTTCTTAGATCTTTTGAGACGGAATGGCGGGAGAAGGGAAGTCGACGAGGAGTTGGGCGGGGCCTCAAAATCAGGCGACCTCATCCTCTTCTTCCCCTTGGCATCCCCGCTTCCAGTGTTCGCTAGAGCGCGGTGCAGGCTCTTCGTGAGGCCACGAACGATCCGACCTGCAGTGCTCCTCGTGCTCCTCCTCGACGAGGGCAGTGAGGAGGTGGACGCCTCCGGTTTGCTTTTCGGTGGCAACGGCGCGAACGAGTGGGTTTGGTACGGGTGGACGGACCCCGTGCAACAGTGCTCGTACTGGAGGTGGGGCAAGTGACTCGGGTTCTCACACCCGTAGAACTGCTGCGTGGCCGAGTTCGTTGGGAGAATATACGAGTCCTGAATAGTGTAGGGATGCTGTTCCGGTTCCGGGTGAGTGAACAGATCCACTCGGACGTCGGGATTGAAGACGTCGTCGAGCAGAACTGGGTTGTGGCGACCGGATTCGTGAGGGTGCTGTTTCTGATACCGCATCACAGCGAACAACTCGTCTGTGCGCGAGTGGGATTCTGAATCAGATGACTCCCGGCTGCTGTCAGCCCTGTCGAGCACGGACTCCATGAGGTCTGGAGCACGTCGATCGCGATAAACTGGGTCGGCCGTAAACTCATCATCATCGAAAATAAGAGCTTTGCGGCCAGACGAAAAATACCCGTCCTCGTCTTCCTCGTCAGAATCAGCCGACATGTCCAAGAATGACTTCAGAGGAGACTCAGAGCGATGATCGAAGTTCAGGGTTTGAGCAACAACAAGGTCATTCCTTCCTGCGAAACTTTGGTCATCTTCATCATCAGCGTCCCAGCTTGAGGCATCGCCGTTGTCAGATACTGGACTGTCGAAATACGCGTAAGATGGAGCGGCCATGGATGGAGATCTGGCAGGACTGGCAAAATCATCCAAGTATTCATCGTCAGATTCATCATCGTCGAACTCAGCATGAGCAGTGGGGTTCGTAGGACGGGGCGACAACAGAGATGGCAGGTACGCATGAGCCTCGTCTTCATCGTCATCCGAGGGAACAGGTGTTGAAGGGCGCTCGGTGATCTCCACTGGGTTCAGAAGTGCTACCATCTTGTGAGCCGGGTCGATGGGGCAGAACGCGCGCGATCCGACCGTTTGAGAGTGACTCGATACGAGTTCAGGCGTGTCGGCGGAGCAGAAGACGCGTTCTGGCGACGGTGGCACTTCGTCCTCGGGGATGGGCGACACAGAGAGTAAGCGTGAAGGCGGATAGTGATCCTCACCCGTCGATTCATGTTCAATGATGGTGATAGTCGTCGTGGCGTCAGGAGGGCTCCAGAAGTCAGTAGCGCGGCCCAATTGCTTGCTATCGAGATCCGAGTAGGTGTGCGGGGTCTCAACAGGTCGCTGCGGTCGTCGAAGAACCCTTCCGTTGCGCAGAACAGGCGCGTCGCAGGGTCCAGCAGTTGCGGGTCCGCTGAGAGGTCTGCCACCGACTGTGAGCTTCATGAAAGTCAAAACAAAATAAAAACTCACGCAGTGACCGCAACTCGCACAGCGATCGGACTGTCAAACTTGAGCAAACTACTTGCCGAGCTGGTAGAGTCGAATTGGAACGTCGTCTCGATGGCATTGCTTCGTCGGCGGGTAGTTGCAACAGGCCTGGCAGAGCTGCGAGGAACGGACATGTTCCAGACCCTGGGGAAGAGGGAGAGACTTGAAGAATCCATGTCACTGAAGGAAGGATATAGGAAAGTCTGCGTTCAACACAGGCTGAGGGGGATGAAAACCGAGAGGGACGGGAAGGTGCATCTTTTAAATGGCTGTGGTCATAACTCACGTGGCAAACAACAATGTTTGGGTGGCAGTAGTGTCTTTCGGGTTATGGTGCACGAACAATGCCCTGGTACCGTGGCTTAGACCAGCCACCCGATCCGGACCCCTGGCTGGTCAAAAGAAGTCAAAGGCAAGAGAATATATTTTACGTGAAATACTAACCGATGGCCTGCGTAACCGTACCCGTATCCAAGGTATCGTGGGACAAAAGGCCGGAACCAAGCTTGAGGCGGCCATTAGCAAAGACAATCCACCATTCGATCTTCGTGGTCCATATGGAAAGGAACCTATGAATCGCCACTCCGGTCAGCAAAGGCCATTCGTATAAGGATAGGACAACGTACTGTTGCAGAAATTTTGCTCTGTAACAAGTTAGTGACAACGTTAGATATGAAGATAAATCATGGAGACAACACCGGAGACGCTCAGCGCTCAGGGCCTGAAGCTTGAAAGTACCGAGGAAGGATAAGACACTCCAACAATAATGAGTTCAACAAAAAAGACAATCTGTGGCGCTCCAAAAATTTCTTTCCTAGCTCGACGGGATTCAAAATTCAAACAGGGGCTAATAATAGGTGTCATTAGCGCAATATGGTTCGCGATGATTTCCACATTACAAAAACTTCTACAGACCGGCAGGACAACACACGGGAAGTACTTTTACAGATAGGGCTACGGCGGCAAAGCAACGAAGGAAGGGACGGCGGACGAAGCGCAGAGACTCATTGGTAGATGAAATTGTACCGCGATAGCAGGTGCGGGATGGCGCTAAGCTGGGGACCGTACCTGTCCGAAGAATGAGATCCGTTATATGCACTCCAATAAAACACTCACCTAGCAGCATTATCGTACAGTTCAAAGAGAGGTATAGCAAGGAGTTTCATGTTCTTTGGGACGGCCAGCACCTCTGTAATGGCCATTTTTGAATAAAAGGAAGTTGAGCATTGAAAGACCAAACGTACTGCGCTCAGGCATCTGAACGAGGAAAAGTTTCTTGCACTCCTTAGGCTTCGTTATATGCGCCGGAATAAACGGATACTGGCGTAAAATGAACAACATTTGGGAGGAAAGTTTGAGTAGGCGCACCATGAATGTTTCAAAATTGGGTCTCCACCACTGCGCAAGACAGTCGCCTATCTCCCACTCATTATCAATTCCATGAGACGCGTTGAACTGCAGAGAATCAGGTTGGCGGCGCGAGGCGGTCGTCGAGGCGCCTCTTTAGTCCTTCGCTTTCATCTTCGCCGGGTTTGAGGTAGTCTCCTGGTCTGGAGGCACGTCAGGGTACGCCAAACGCACGAGAGAAGTCGCCCACAGTTTGAAGAACGCATTGGCGATCTGCAGCATGAGTATATGCGGGTGGCCGTGGTCGTGGACGACGAGGATACCTTCGACGGTCCTGCGCATACCAAAATCTTCATAATTGTTCTGTAGTCGCTGTAAACGCGCAGAAACAGATGGGATCCTCCTCTGGTTGGGCCTCCTTGGTGCTGAAACGTAAAGTTGGACAGCGGGTAGAGGTTGATAGTCGTCGACATCGTGAATGGCGGATGAGGATAGGTGTGATAATGTGACAGTGACACAGCGCCAGTATTTCGGCCGCCGGTAAGTATTTCTGACGTTTCTAACCACTAACTAAACCGCCGACAAATTTCAAAGCAAGAGAAGAGTAGCCTCTGATGTAGCAATGCTGATACTGGAATAGACGAACGTGCTCTTTCAAACGTTCAATGGCAGCATAGCAACACTGCACTGATAGGCTTCCACCATACTCGGTGGATCAAAATCGGACTTACAAGTTTACCCTTCCACCTTGTCGTTTTCCAGCTCCCGTAGCACTTGGTGACATTGAACACAGGAAATGGCGTAGGATTTGGTAGTATTCTGCAAATTTGTCTCTGTCGCTTTCTGCACATAAAAATCTCTTCTACATGTACACAACTTAGGTACGTTCCCACCGTCTCCTTATTTCCCTTCCATCAATCCTGACCGCGACATCTAGGTTCCAACATTAACTCGTAACGGAGGTCAAGGTAGCACGTTTGTCGTCTGCCGTGCTTCCCTTTTCTCGATCCTTGGTTCTACGAAGAACCCGGGCCTGCGTTTACGGAAGCTGAAGATCAGCCTGAGTCATCGACGGACAACTGCGTACGGTTCCGAGCGAATTCTGGGATGCGATACTCGGGAAGGCTCTGTTCTGCATTCAATCTATTTCAAGGGTGGTACATCCGTCGGTAATATCGAGATAGAAAATATGTGTGAGCTTGAACCGACGCTTCGGTAATCTCATCGGCTGTCTTCCTTAGACCGCGAGTTCAGCGCCATCAGCGAAGGCGCGTCTGGCTGTGTTCTTACTTTGTGATGACGCTTGATTCGGTTTAATCTTTGTATGGCCAGACAGCCAGAGGGGACGTCTTCCTTGCCTCTTCCCTTCATTCAAATATTCTCATGGCACACACATACATCTCCCTCATGATCCTATCAACGAGGACCGCGTGCCCCCTATCTTCGAATCTTTGAAGGTATCTGGAACTTTAGTTCTGAAACGAGAACTCCATCCAAAGAATCAACGATGGTTACGCCTGGTGTATATCAAACTGTGGAAACGTCCACCGAAAGTGCGTGAGTATTCTCTACGTCGCATAAACCTTCCAGTGTACTAATTGTATCATTATTATAGTCTTACCTCTGGAAATGTTGGTCTCACGTTCGCTTGCTCTTCGACTCGAGGCGCTGGTCTAGCCCTCCCAGGCGGCACCACGCGCTACGACGCCGAGCAACCTGCTCAACTCTACGAGTACGCCAAGAAATATGCCCAATACTGGTACCAGTATTTCAATGGTGAGGAGGGCAGGGAGATGCGTAATGGCTGCCTGTACCTCGTCACAGGATGCGACAGATGTCATTCATGGGAAGCGGGCACGCTTATTTTCTCCCTCTGCTGGAGTAGCCAATGTTCGAGTAGCGTTTTCTCACAGATGGGAGGTTATGAGCGGACCTTCGTATTGTGTTCACCGGCGGGACACGACGGATCCTAATCAAGCCATTTTCTCTGTGGGTATACAATTTCTGTGGGAGAGAAACCGATGATTCACGACCAACTGCTCGCAAAGAACACTGTGATCGGTGGTAGCAAGGCGGGAGGTCCTCTGATTATTTCGCCGGCCCCATATGACTGTCGAGAGTCCGTTTCGCCATGGCGCCCCAGTAGGAGAAATGGATATGTGCGGAGAAAGTGTAGGGGTAATATTATATTATCCTTCATTTTCTGGCGCTTGACAGGTATCTGTTTCAACAGAACAACAGCGAGGATGGTGCTGACTTCCACGACTCCGAGGACCCCGAAGACGTAAAAGGTTCCTCGCAGGTAGAGATCTTTGCAATCGGGCATGGTCACACTGTCTACAATACTTCCGCCAAGATAAATGCTTGTATACTCCAAAATGTGATCAGTTCGGTTGCCTTCATTCTTGTCTGACTGATATCATCGGTGTCTTAGGTTTCAACCGCCGATGCTGCTATCACCCACGATGAGCAATGGATGAAATCCATGCACCATGGACATTCCGATGGCGTATGTTCTGTGTTATTACTGATTGAAAATTTCTCAACCTGGCAGGACACTGACTTTCTACTGGGCTAGGATCTCGTAAGTTGCTTCATTGGAAAGAATGACATTTCTGTCTCAGAGGGTAAGACTTACGATGTTCTTTTTACAGCTCTGACGTTCGAAAATAGGATGTGCAACACCTATAGACACCACAGCTGATTGAGAAGTGATTCACACAAGTTTCGCGATTATCGACACAAAATAGTGAAAAATGAAAATATATTTAATATATCTGACGCTCTAAAGAATAGAATTAGAGTGCTTTCTATATTTATTTTTAAAAGGTGGTGAAAAAGCTTTCGGTGCATATTTTCCACATTGATTTTTGTTCAGCGATAGCGAGCGCCATATTTCGAATGTATTTGCAATTTACGCAATTTGTCATACCATATTTGTCCCAGACAGGACAATTTGCTATCATTTCTTATCTTCTCACTTCCAGTCCTAAAATCCGAGTCGGAGAATAACCCATGGTTTATTCACGCAACATTCCACCAGGAAGAGACTGTTTTGGTCGTTACTGACCTAGAATGGAGCAAAATACGGAATGACATCATGATCGATTGGCAACGAGAGGCCCCCCTTTTTGGCTATTCCCGCCATCTCACTCCTCGCAGAGATAACCTTATCTATCACCACAATCTTCCAGGAATGAGCCCGGTGCGTCTCCGGGTATCTTGTACATAGGTATTTTCACTTTCTCGCCTGTCGAACGTGCCCACCGACGCCTCTTGCAGAGCCCCATTTACCTTCTCTAGCCAACTACTGCCGAGTTTTACGTTCATTTCCATCATCTGCCGGCCAACGTGCGCGTGCGCAAGTCTTCAGGTCATAATGTCGCTTAATGGCGAGTCGCCTCTTTCACGCGCAGGGTGAGGGTAATAGAAGCTGCTCACAAGACCACAACTAACGTTTTATTCTTTTTCTCAATATAAAAGGTTATTACCGGGTCCTTCCTCTGTCCCCTCAGTTGCTCACACGCAAATGTCCATCCGCGCGAAAACGGTTCAGCTTTCGGGTAACGAAGAGGAGGTTGACTTGACCTACACCCCATCTCCTCCGGCATCACCCACTGAGACAACTGCCCTTCTACCCACCGCTGCACAGTCTCTGCGTAATTCAATCCCAAAAGCGCCTAGTCGGCCACCCCAAGGAAAATCCTGTGTGCTTGTTTACATTCTTGAAACAGCCCGGACGTCCCTCAAAAGTATCCCCGCCGTCATTCTAGGGAGCCTTCTGAACATCCTCGACGGTGTCTCGTGTTCGTATTTTTCCGTGTACAACTTCTGCACCTGCTCATTGCGATATCCAGATGGAATGATTATATTTCCAGCTTCAGGCGTCTTCGACGACTACCAGATGGCGCCTGTAGGCGTATCCATGTTTTTCCTTTCGACATTAACTGCTCAATTAACATATACACTTGGTGCAAGTCAGTTCCCAGGCGCCAACGGCAGCATGATGATTGAAGTGGTCGTAAGTCGCCTTCGCCCCATTTCTTCTGCTCCATTGACGACGGTACCGTGCAGCCCTTCTTTCACATGATCGCGCTGTCAATTTCGGCGGATCTCGAATCACCGACGGAAATATTAGCAACAACGCTCGTATCATATGCCCTGAGCTCCATATTGACAGGCATCGCGTTTTTTCTACTTGGATACCTGAAGCTTGGTACCCTTATTGGTTTTTTCCCGAGACATATTCTCGTTGGGTATGTTTCGTAACCATCTGAAAACTTCACCGTTCCCATACTGATCCCATGTTCAGGTGTATTGGAGGCGTTGGTGCCTTTCTAGTCGAAACAGGGTGCGTTTTGGGGCTCTTCTACGGATAGAATTGCGTGCGATCATCTCATCTAGGCTCGAAGTCTCTCTTTCCCTGACATCCACCTCAACGTCCACTCCGCTTCCTCACATGTTCACTTCTCTCCACAACATCATCTTATGGGGAGTACCTCTATTTCTCGCTATTTTCTTGCGAGTGGGAATGTGGCTTTATGGGAAACTCCACAAAGGTGGTGATGGAGAAGCTAACTCGGGCATCTTTGTCGGTTGTGAGTACCGCATCGTCAGATGACTGACCGGGCATTAACCTAACGACACTCTTGTGACCAGACTTTATTGCGATCCCCGTCATCTTCTACGCAGTGGTCTTGGCTGCGGGAATACCCATGGATGTCTTGAGAAAGAATGGATGGGTCTTTGATGTACAGGGCGGCAATGAGGCGGGATGGTACAAGTTTTATGGATATTTTGGTAGGTTTTTTCGCTCAGCCTTGAAATGCTCTTTCAACTTTGCCTTAGACTTCACACAAGTACGTTTCAAGCCGATTTGGGACACTTTGCCGACACAGTTCGCGCTGTGAGTGGTATCACGCGGCCAAAAGCATTTGTTTGTTTACTTTTGTGTAGCCTGTTCTTCAACATCTTACATCCTCCTCTGAATGTTCCCGCGCTATGTGAGTCACTGATGACTTCCGCAAGACCACTTGCTGAACCTTAATGCACAGCTATATCGCTTAACGAAGATTACATCGACACTAACAAAGAACTTGTCGCACACGGTTATTCTAACCTCTTCGCTGGACTAATAGGAACTGTGTTCGCCTGCCTGTTTTCCCTTTCGGAAAATCCTCGCTGATTTGTGTCCACTTAGACCCAACTATCTCGTTTATGTCAATACGCTGTTGTGAGTAATTGCTCTATGAGAATCCGTGACTCCTTGTGGACCCTGGGTAGATTTTATCGCGTCGGAGGTAACACGCGTATTTCTGGATTTCTTCTTGCCGCAGCTACCGGCGTTCTTTTGGCCATTGGTACAGGATTTGTCGGATACATTCGTGGGTGCCTCAAGACTTCTTACCAGATCGGGCGGCTAACCTTGACTTACAGCTGTTATGGTTGTCGGTGCTTTGATATTCGTGCTTGGTATCGATCTAGTCAAGGAAGCTATATGGGACACGAGAGGACGCGTGAGCTGGTAACTGAATGCCCAATACCCTTCCTTTTTGATCCCTGATCGCATCAACGTTCTTTAGGCCCGAGTACATTACTATTATCAGTATTATGGTCTGTATGACGGTATGGGACTTTGTTATTGGGGTTCTATTCGGCATTATTGTGTGCTGTACGTTGCTTCTCTCGATTCGCGGCGAACTCTACTAAACTTAGCTGTAGGTTTTTTCTTTGTCATCCAAACATCCCGACTGAGTGTCATTCGCGCGCTACACACCGGGTCAACCGCACCGTCGACAGTGAGGAGGCCAAGTGTGCAGCGAGCTTACATCAGGGAAGTATCTGGAAAGCAGACATGTGTTATGCGGTTAGGTGGTTTTATGTTCTTCGGAAATGTCACGGAAGTCGAAGAGGGCGTGAGGAGAGTATTGGGAGGTGCGTTCGAGAAGGATCATGGATATGGGAGCACGAGGGACAGAGTCGAAGCCCCGGACCCTGGGATACGTTTCCTTGTGCTTGACCTTACTCATGTGGCCGGGGTTGACATGAGCGCTATTGAGGGACTTGTAAGAGTTCGCAGAATGTTGGAGAAGAGGGGGGTATGTTTGGTGATGTGTGGTGTCAGAAGGGGAGAAGGACCAGTAGGAAAGGCGCTGGATGTTTTCTTTGGCGATGAAGCAGAATCAGAGGACACGCCTGGAGCCGTGGAAGCCGGCATTGGTTCAAAGGTGGAAGTCTTTGATTCTTTCGGGGATGCCATGGAATGCAAGTCGACTCCGATTTGTCCTCTCTTGGCATACAGTAGTAACACCTTTCTTAGGGACGGAGAACGCGTATCTGAAAGCCTGGTTTAAGGCTCAAAAGGTCGCTAGGAGCGTTCCATTTCGTACGTCGTTTTCTTTGTCGTAGGGTTTGCTGAACTCATGACAATAATTCAGTACTTCCTGGTCGCCAAGATGCCGATACTACGGATTACGGCGAAAGCGGGTTAGGTCTCAGCATGCTTGGGTCCCCGAGGATTGTGCATCTATACGACGCAGGATCCCGGACGATTGCGAATGGTATGATTCATGTCGCTCACGCAGTCGTACCAATGGCTAAATTCACGCATTCTTCGTAGAGCTCTACCCGTCGACACCGCCGAGTCATGACCAGGCATCAATCCCTTCGATTTCTCTTGGAGGCACTCCGCCAAGACATCCTCGGGAGGCCGTGGCTGGACGCGATCACGGGCGTCTAACGCCTCCTCTTGAACACCACCTGCTTTCTACTTCCCCCCAACGCGAACCTTTGCCTACACTGTCCCGTGCGCTGTCGTCGTACACGAGTCTCGACCTCAGCCCGCTCCCCGCGTACCTTAGTCGCGTATGCCATCCCGCCGGACATGTTTTGTGGCGACAAAACGATCCTCCTGATGGGTTGTATGTCATCGAAAAAGGCGTTCTGCGGGCTTCGTATGCGTTTGAGTCATGGGGTTCGAGTACGGGTCTGGAGAGCTCTTCTCATAACAACGAGACTTACACCCATCCACCACATATTGAGGAGTCGATGGTGTCGGGAACCGTTGCGGGTGAACTGTCGGCTCTGTCAAATATGCCACGAAATGCGACTATGGTCGTGGAGAGAGATGTGGTACTGTGGAAGTTGAGTCGGGAGGCGCTAGGGACGAATGCAGGAAGAGAAGCCCATCTTTGCGAAGCAGTTTGTTGAGGCTATCTTAAAATGTAAGCTACCCTTTCATCTTTTTGGGTTGATGATACTCATGCAAGTTCGTAGCGGCAAAAATCGACTATGATATTTTGCTAGCCGCATTGGCTACGAGACAATAACATGTACAGACATGTATTTCTTAGATTTTTTTCTCCTCTTTTCAAGGATTGGATGGACACGCAAATGCATGATCAATGTTGTCACCACACGGAATTGTTTTATCTTTTTGCATCTTTTGTCATATATCGCATAAATAACCGCAGAATTTATCGACCTTGCAGAATAACTGCTTAAATTTATTTGAATAGTCAAGGTAACCTTTCAATGTTCATAATCCACCGAATAAACGAGTGTGTACAGTAGGTTGCGTCAATAGTTACACTAGACTCAAACCAGTCTCACCGCCAGTTGATGACAATCGATCAACTTGGACAGGCGGATGAAGTTGATCGACTGGCCCGAGTCTATAGTTACACTGACTTTTTCTCATTTCAACGAGATTTTACAAGACGACGATGGAAATACACCGTAAAACATGCTTTTCTTTCAGCTTCAAATATATATTTGATTGTTATACAAGTGATACTCCCTCAAATCAAACCTAGGCCTAAACCTCGATTGACAAAATCCCTGTACTGCTAACCCGTTTGAAATTGTACATACGTCACATGTCGTCATTGAATTCTAATGATACAACGATCACCTTCACCTTCGATTACAATCTCTGCTTAGCCGCAAGACCAATGTTTGCCTTGAACTGCACAGCCTCACTTGCGGGCTTGCAAGCAAGAGGCTTAACAGGGGGATGTCCAATTGCCTTGGCGATACGGTCGGACAAGCTTTGATCGACAGCAGCCCATACAGAGACTGGAAAATTCCAACGTGAGAAATGGAAACAGAGAGAGCAGGGGAAACTCACGTTGCCTAGCCTTAACTTCCGGGCTCTTGACATTACCGAAATGGCCGGCAACATTCTGCACATACGCCTCGCGTTGCTGGTCGTTCCAAACTTTAGACCAGAGAGCACGAGGTTGTTCAAAGTCCACTGCATAACACCAGATTGTAAGGAAACGTCTCTATAAAAACATCTCACACTCACGTTCGGTGATCTCACTCAAGTCTCGATAAGCGGACCCGATGAAGTTTTCGTGTTTGGCCATCCTTTCTGCGTCCCTCACATGCCCGTCAAGCGTCCCTTTCTTGCCCTTGTAGCTCAATGGGCTAATGCTGCTCTGATAGTTGGGCCTCGGGCCTTGACTAACGAAGGTCTGCGGCCCGTCCCTTTGGAAGTTCGCCACGGGCACGATGGGTGCGTTGACAGGCAACTGCTGATAATTCGCGCCAAGTCGATGACGATGAGTGTCGGGGTAGGAGAACAAGCGCGACTGAAGAACTGGATCTGCAGAAGGCTCGACGTAAGGGATCATATGCGATGGAGAGAACGCAGCCTGTTTTACATTGAGTCGATGAATGGTCAGCACCAAAAGTCAACGTACCTGCTCGATTTCAGCAAAATAGTTTTGTACATTTTCGTTGAGGACCAGTTTTCCGAACGGACGGAGAGGGAATTCCTTATGCGGCCAAACTTTAGTAAGATCCAGAATGTTGTAGCGGAACTTTTCAGCCTGCTCAGGTGTCATCGTTTGCTGATACCATCAGTTAGAGGGGACAGTCAATGAAACAAAGGGTCAAACATACGACATATAATGTCCATGACGGGTATTTGCCAGATTCGATGGCTTCAAACAGGCTTTGAATACCATAATCAGGGTTGGACCCAGCTAGCTTTCCGGCGGTTTCATCATCGAGAGTCTAAATCTGTATTCAGGATGTGTGCACGACGCATCAAAGCTAAACTCGCCTTAAAACCTCCGTCAGCGCGAACGTGGACTTGCGTGTACACGAATGACCCGTCCTCCTTGAACCATTTGAAGGTATGACCTGAATACCCGTGCATGTTGTGGTAACCGTCAGGCGTCCCACGGTCGCTGAACAGGATCATGATCTGGTGGATACTCTCCGGGTTCTGTCCGAGATAATCCCAGAACATATCTGGATCCTTGAGATGCGTCTGCGGGTCCCTCTTCTGCGTATGGATAAAGTGTGGGAACTTAGCGGGATCGCGAATGAAGAAGACAGGCGTGTTATTGAAGACCCAGTCCCAATTTCCCTCGTCGGTACGTAGCTTGATAGCAAAGCCTCGCGGGTCACGAGCAGTGTCGGCACTTCCGGACTCGCCACCGACGGTACTGAAGCGCATCGTCGCGCGCACCTTCTTACCTGGCGACGTCAGGAGACTGTTCGACGTGATGTCGGAGAGGTCGTGGGTGATTTCCAAGTACCCATGAGCACCTGCACCCTTGGCGTGGACGACACGCTCGGGAATACGTTCTCTGTCGAAATGAGCGAGAAGGTCGATGTGGTGGAAGTCCTGGAGCAGCAGCGGGCCATTGATGCTTGCTCGCTGTGCGCCGTAAGGCTCATTGACGGGGGCGCCGTTGGAAGTGGTGTAGAGGGCGTTGTCAGGCGTCGAGAAGACTTGCTTGGAAGGCATGATGGTGGTGGGTGGGAACAAAGTGGTCGTGGGGCCAGTGTGCACTATATAAATCGCCCATCTTGGTCGATCCCGTGGTTAGTCAGCTGTGGAGGAAGGACTGAAGTATGACGCATCGCAGCGAGATCCCGGCACGTGATCGCATCCCTGTTGAATCGCATTAATGTGATTGGCTCCACCGTCTGCTTTCGTACTGCGTACTCCGTTTCTGCCCTGACCCATTCAGTTCTTGGGTCATATGTCTGCGACCGTGAGAGCCGGGAGACCAACTTCACCCCAGAATTTCGCTTCTCGGTCTTCGTCTTGGGTACTTACCACTTGTCGCCCCGGAATACATACACGACAGTCAGCGGGCTCCGATTTACCGATCTCGCTGTACCAGTAATCCAGCTATTGGTGAGCCAAGACTTAGCTGAGGCTAAACATTGGTCATGATCACGCGAATTCGCGAGCACCCGAAACGGTCACAGGCTACCAACGTTCCCATCTCGTGCTATTTTCATCAGTAGCAATATGCATTCTTCGGACCAAGTCTTTGCCATACTATGCGTGTGACGTTCCCCGACCCTAGGGTCACGAATCAACGACCAATAGTTAGTCAACGGCTCTATAATTGTGGAGAACCCTTACCTACATAGGTGCCATTTTGGTCAATAGGATTCAACCATCCGAGGGTCTGGGTCCCTATAGGCTACGATGCATGGCGAGAACCGGACGCCACTGCTTCAATACAACGCGCTAAGACGCCATTACACGAAGGATAGAAATATAGCATTCGCGAACCTGTCTTCATTTGGATGGATAGCTCATCGCGTGACTCTTACTAACCTGCTACCGAGTCAGGTCTTGGGAAGCAAAACGCTAATGGTGGATGTACACGTGCACCCGGAGGATTGGATTTCGTGCTTCAGAAAGCAATGATCTATCTGACCAGTGACAATCAGTCACCGCTAGAATCCTCGTACGGATCTGCTTACCTTCTGATAAGTTTCTGACGGCCTTTCTGTGATATGTATCTACATATTACCGCCTCGCGTTTCTAGCCTACCACTGGCAGTTTCACCGCACTTCGATTGTTTTGATTTACACGTCATGCGAGGGATTGACATCGTGGAGTACTTCAAGTCTCGAACTTCAAGCGTCATAAACCAGAGTGATCGTTCAACACGGCGTAGTAGGGCGGATTTAGTATCCACGAAGTTTGTCGCGGGATGGTGTCAAGGTTGGGCAGCCAGGATTGTTAGACTTGTTCCCAAATTCAGCCACGTATATGTGACGATGTCGACTCCCCGGTAATTTACTTTATGCACGATAAGTTGCCGCAGATAGTACCATCAAGGAAAATTATCAGCCTGACCAATGGTTTTGTAAAAATGACGGAGCAATACGCTGCATCATGCCTCCCATTTTTGAGTGGAGTGTCACCTATACACGGTCGTCCGTGAACCAATCGCTTCATGAACTACGTTCCATGTAGCACAAAGAGCCTTTTTAAAAGACGTAGAAACTTGGGCCCAGAAGCAATCTCAACGTCTCGCTGACTTGCAACAGTCTCTAAAAACACCGAAATTTGTGATTGTGTTGGAGGTACTCGTTACGCTACACGTGCGGGTGTATCGTTCTTGTCTGGAACAATGTCGATTAACCTAAGTGTTTGTTGGACATCCAATCTGTTCGACAGTCAGTCCATGTTAGGATTCTTGTACGCGTTTACTTACCTTCAAGTACGTTATTTCCACATGCATAATTGTTGTATGTATAAGACGATGTGGATGGTTGTCGCAAATCAGGACACCGACACGGGGAGTAGAAAAAATGGACAGAGGGTTCGAGCTTCAACCCCGGTCCTTCGTTGCCACGTCTGCTCATTGACGTATCGCATTGTACGGCGGCGATCGAGGATAATGAGAATGTGATGGACATCATCATCATGGGCAGTTCATCATGATCCGTGGGCACCACAATACGGCGATGTGATTACTCGCAACAGCAGAAGGCGCCTATCCTCGTTCTGATTAGAATGTGCGACTCCGGGATCTTGTTATTTTGCCCTCCGAAAAGACAGCATTAGAATCACGGATTTGACAGGTGTTGTACGTGAGGACTGATTTCAGCGTCCAGCGAACTGATGGATATGCTTGCTGTGAAAGGATGAAGCTTCGGCTGTGAGAAAACAGGCGTAAGTAATGCGTTCCGCCTCGTGGTAATTCGCTTGGATACAAGATACCTTGAAGACACCGACAGCCAATGAAACTCGAAAGAGATGGGTCCTAGATCTTTTGACGACCAGAATGAATGTCAATCACAGTTAGGATAGTAAATCTGCCCGACATGTCCGCAAGGATGGTTGCCATGTATTCCATATTTCAACCTTGTACCGGGACCGGCATCATCATCAAGTTGGATGCTAAGAAATCAAAATCAGATCCAGAGGACATACAGTATGAGGATAACCTTGGGTGGCCTGCTGCTTGCCCTAAAGGAATACAAGGGCCAGTAATAACGGTGGTGTTCCCGTGGTAAGCTTGAATGAATGATACATCACGACCGGTAATGATATCCACTATTAGACTAGCGCCCTGTTAATTCCCACGAAAGGGAGAGAACATTGCACGGCGGTGTAACCGTTGTTGAGGTGTCGACAAATTGATGATGGGAGTAAAAGAAGAAGAGAAGTCGAGTCACGCCACCCTTCCCCTCTTTCGTTCCTTCCGAATCCTTCTCCTTCGTTTTCTCTTCCTTCACTCACGTTCGTCGTTCTTTTCACGCGGCAGGGCTGCGTTCAAGGCCTTTCGTTCTTCTGCTGGACTGTTGTTCGAATAACCAGTTATTTTATCTTGCAAGTCAAGACTCTCAATTGCAGGGATGATGATTAAAAGGTCGTTGAGGTGGAAGTTGGAGGCACTCGTTCGTTCACTTCTATTGGACGTAGGACACGATACTGACGAGCAGTGATACGACAGTATACCCGTATCACCCTCAACCGTCTTACCACTACATTCTTTCTCTTTGGTTTCTTCCACTGCTTCGCGCAGGGGATCATACAGTCGTTGCTCTTCTCCGTTGACTCTGAATACAGCGCCTTACTAGAAAGAATTACCGTGGCAGCAAATGTTCCTCTAGCGAACCATACGTTCTTCTCTGGTTCGACTTTACGAATGTGTAATTTCCTGCCTCACAGCGACACTTCTTGTTCGGATGTCATTACGATTAATCGGCCTCCGTCAGCCATGATCATTGACGGCAACCAGAACGTGCGTCACTCCAACGAGTCGGTGAACTAAATCTTACACTTTCTTCAGATTACTGAGAATAATTCCGTATGGCGCGCTGGTTTGGATTCGGGCTTCTCGGTCACGCCCATGGATAACGCAACATATCCTGTCGCCCTAAAGAGTGAAAGCGGCAACATAACTTTGAGCCAGACTTGCGTTCAGACATTACTCCTACCGTCCCAAGAGTAAGCTATGTTATTTCGACATTTGCGTTCATTCAAACTCCTTTAGCTTGTCCAATTTTCGCCGGGAAAACCTCGCCTTCATCTTCTTGCAATTCTGGCTCTTTGGTATCTCCGTTCTCGCCATGATTCAAGACTCTGTGCCTCATCTGTACGTGATTTAATTTTACTATTCCACTCATTCGTTCATCTCCTGATGTATCTCAGTCTCGCTGGGATCGGTGCCAGGATACTGCTTACCGCATGGTCAGCATATACGATCTGGCGTACACACCATCTGTCGAACGTGTATGATGCGCTCCTAGGTGATCTCGGCACGCCTTGTTCTGTTGATTTCTTCCCGCTATACTTCAGCCAGCGTTCCTCGCTGGAGATTCCCGACCTGGTGTTGAATTTCACTGCCTTGTCAATCATGATATGGACGGTTCTTAGGGTTTGTTGTAATTTCACATGTGGTTTTCCGCTTAACGACTAGTATGACAGGTGTACGCTGTGCAATCATACAAGTGTGTTGGTGCACCGGCTCACATCCTCAGAATTCACAAGGTGAGGATATTTGGTAGATGCTTCTGATGCGTCGTTTACCTGGGTCGTAGTTTTTCATGGCTATGCAAGCATGTTTACAGCTCGAGGTCTACATCCTTCCCGCCGGAATGGGACTTTGGATCGATCAATTGTTCAGCACTTACATCAGACATATTTCCAACCATTCGAAGCTTTATGAAGCTATCTTCATATTCTACACCGTTGTACGTATCCTATCTACAGTGGTGAATATGTATCGTTCTCAATGTCTTGCAGATGGTTGTCCCGTGGATGGTATTGGTGAGCAACGTGTTCTTCCGCCTTATGTCTCTGATCATCGTAGGGATGGTATGCGGTTCGATACGAAAGAAAGAAATGGATGTTCAGCTTCATCTTTGTCGGCTTCCTGTTCCTGCTGTGTGAAAGCCTCATGTTCTATTCTCAAGTCTACCGATGGTACTTAATCGCCTCGCTTTGTGGGCATCTCATATAACTTACACTTAGGACATTTGTCATGTGGGCTAACCTTGCCTGCTTCACGGTCGGGTTCATAATTGTCATCGTCGCCTGCATAATCCTAGGCATCGTTTGTCTACGGAACTTTGATCAAGGGCTGGCGCAGTATTGTACGTTCCTCCCCATTTCTCCATTCACTAATTCCTGATATGTATCGTTTTAGTGAACGCCGAATCTGTACTGGCATCGTCCAATTTTGCTCCGGAAGTTTTCCAGCACCGTGAGGATATGGATATTGAGAAAGCGCCGCTGCCCGAATTCCCGGTTCCCCTTCATGTCCTCAAAGGCTCTCAGGAGCTCGATAGACCTCAATCAACGTACTTCCTTCCTACGCTTCATGCTGATGATACGAGTCCCGGTGGTGTTGTCGTTGTGAAGAAAGATCACTGGTAGCATTCATGACCTGAACTATTTTCAGTACTATAGTGTGTGTGCTCGGACATTTTCTTTCGTTTTCGTAGGTTCGCACGGGCTGCGCCTTGTAACAAGAAGCTTTTCTAGACATTTGGATCAAGTATAGAAGCACTTTGCCTTTTGAACATTATTATGTATGGTCGCGACCATAACGGCTGTATGGACTCAAACTGAGTATAGCACCGAAGCCTGCGTCAGTGCATGTGACAGTCCGAAACGCTTGGATCTTTCCGAAAACCGGGTATGCCGCAGTTCTGGCTAATTCAGAACGAATAATCCAAAAACGTTGGGTATATATAGCACACCCATCGGAAACGCCGATCCGAAGTTCCGATCATCAGTAAGTATCTGCTTATCGCTCTCATCTTGTACTACGGCTCCCATCCTATACACAATGCCTGAACCCAAACAGCCCCTTCACCCTTCCATTATTCCCCGTCTCGATCCAGAATATCTGGAGTTTCACAACAGCACACTTATCTATATAACGCCTCCCCATACTCTACCGTCATGGGATCCTGCTTTGAGGAACGCGCCTGCAGTTCCTGGTGGTTCGCCGTTATTACCTGTTGGTAAGACGCAGGACGTCAAACTAGCACATTGCGATTTCCGGGCTTTCACTCCCGAGGGAGAAGTCCCGACAACGGGATGGCCAGTATTCATTTACTTCCACGGAGGTGAGAATACAATATATGTCGCAGGGAATACTCTTATCACAGATATAATAGGTGGATGGACGTTTGGAAACATCAACAGTGAAAACTCCCTTGCCACCAATATGTGTGTCCGTTAGTAGACTTAGTATTGCGTTGCGATCACGAAAGGATGCTAAGTTGTTCGTTGTAGATGCGAAATGTGTTGTCATCTCTGTGAACTACCGGCTTGCCCCAGAGGATAAGTATCCCCTTGCTGTAGAAGACGCTATCGAATCACTGGACTGGGTGATTAAGAACGGGAAATCTGAGCTTAACATAGACACGACTAGGATTGCTGTCGGTGGATCCTCCAGGTATGTCTCCCCCTCTTGTACACCGAATACTGCTCATCAGCTCCTCAACAAGTGGCGGAAATCTCGCCACCATCCTCGCCCTCAAGGCCGCAGAAAGGCAGCCTCCCGTCCCACTCATCTTCCAGCTCCTCATCGTTCCCGTCACCGATAATACCGCATCCGTCGAAAATCTTTGGAAAGAGAACGAACATACCGCATGGCTTACTCCAGGAAGGATGAATTGGTTCAAGCTGAATTATCTTCCCGATCCCAAAGACTGGACGAAATGGGACGCGTCGCCTGTGTTTGCACCCAAAGAACTCTTGGAAAAGGTGCCCAAGGCTTGGATCGCTGTTGCGGAATTAGATATCTTGAGGGAGGAGGGTGTTAAGTATGGGGAAAAACTAAAAGAGCTCAGCGTCGAGGTGGAGACAGTGGTGTACAAGGGCGCACCACACCCAATCATGGCAATGGACGGTCCGTATATCATTGAATCTAATTCCACAGTTCTGGCTGACAATTCGCAATTTAATATATTTATGTAGGGTAAGTAAAAGCATTTTCGACGAAGTAGACAATCCTTTACTGACAAATCTTCTAGTGTGCTCAAGATCGGAGCAAAGCTAGTTTCGGACGCGGCCATTGCGCTTGGAAAAGCTTTTGGTACGATATAACGTGTAACCAGTCATTGTCAGCATAGTAATAGTATGGTTGGAGCCTGAATATTAATCTCAACCAGTGAGCATTGACTCCCGCATTCGATAATCATGTAGCTAGGATCATTGTAGGAGGTTCATTGACCTTTATAATACGTTTGGGCGTGTATTGTCAATGGAGCAAGAGAAAACTGTGTACGCTACTCGATGGTAAGAACCAGAACGTTGACACTGAATGCAGGAGCAGAGTAATCAAAAGTAGAACCGGTAGAGACGGAAGATGTTTGAGGAAGAACAAGATCAGGGTCAGAAGGAGTGTTGGCAGATGTCTTTGCGCCTGTAAGCACTGTTACTGTAGCTGTGTTTGACACATTAAACGCCAACTGGAAGGTCACATCTGTAGCGTTATCATTTCTGTTGATGACCTAGAGAGGGTTTGTCTAGTCAATCGAGGTGTACTGCCTTTACATGCGGTGGCCAGCTTACTTTGATGATGAGCTCGTTGGGAGTGACAGAGGTCTTTCGAACGATGCTCCAAAACACAGTACCACTCCTTGCTGGAAGCGTGCTCGGTATATATTCATCGCCCCGGTAGACACCGAAAAGCTGGCTGGATGTCAGCTGAGATTGGTAGCATCGTGGCGAGAAATCAGTACCTGTTGGACGTAATAGCTGACACTTAGGGTATACTGCTCCTGCGCTGGAGAGCCGTTAGCGTTTCATACAGAAAGGCTAAGGCTAATTCCCCACTCAAAAACCACTAGATTTGGATGCTACGGTCGGAAAGAAATCAGATTGGAGTAATGAGCGCAGAAAATGAGTACCCAGTCCGCTTGGCTGCTATGCTGTTATAGAATTAGCAGACTGGGATAGTGCCAAAATGCGACGCGCTTACTTGAAGAAGAGGAGCATAAGAAGCGGCGAAGACGATGTCGGCGTTTCCTACATTTAGTGAGTGCTCCATAGCATAAGCTCATCTATGAAATCCTAATCTCACGTTCGAATCCAGTCATGAAAACCGCATCGGCCGTGGCAGCTTGAAACCAGGTAAATTTCTCCATATTCGCGGAAGATTTCATTTACCTTCCACGGTAGAGTATTGAAAAGTGGATCCTAATTTCGAATGAGAAGGAATTCACTCTTGTGGTCGAAGAATACACACCTTGGTCGCTTTTGGTAGTGGCATACTCGCCCTCGAAGTACTTCGTCCCGTTTCGCTGCATACGAAATTCAGACTCGATAGGTAATCTTTAGTGGAAACGCCACATACCTGGAAGTCATCGTAATAGAACGAGTTCTCCGACATCCACGCTATGTCATGATGCATATTTGAGTTCAATTTCCCAATCAAAGGCATGCTCCAGAACTTACTACTACTCTGATAAACGTGCACGTCGTATTCAGTAGGTGTCGGGTCTAAAATCGGATTGAACGGGAATGTTGTCGCAATAAAATCTGGAAATCCCAAGCCATATGAGCATCTGAGCCTATAAACGAAAAAAACCCCCGAACGAAGATTTGGGAATTCGCTCTGCAGAGCCGTCACGTATAAGTTCCATCGATAGCCATATCTGCCAATCTGACGTCAATTGAATGCCCCGTGCAGGAGCGGCTGTCACTAACGTTCTGGCCGCAGCGGTGACAAAATCCTGCAGACGTTTTGATCTCCAATGCGGTCACAACAGGCAAAGACTTGGTCGTACCTCATTTCCAATCTCGACGTAGGTCAATTTGAATGGTTCGGGGTGGCCGAGAGCCGCCCTTCGCGCCGCTGCGATATATAGAAAAGTCACCTAGAGTATTATGGCTTGTCTGGCTAGTACTGACCGTAATCATTGGTTGCTGGATCTCCGATGACAAAATTTATCTACTCGTATGCTGAAGTTATTATCTCCGGGGTTCGAGAACGGCGAAAGAAGACGAGCCTGGTCAATGGCGCTTTGAATATAGGGCTCAAGACCTTCCTCTGCAATTGACAGGCCTCCGAGGCCATATCCTGTTATAAGAGGTGAGTCTTTCCCTTCACGACGCGAAACCTGACTCACCGGCCCAGACGGCCATAATGGGCTCCATCTCTAAGTCTTCGCACCACAATAAGTACTCCAACAGTCCAAGACCACTAAATGTTACGGTCAGTGACTCCAAATCGTTCAAGAAATCTGAGGCGAAGCCTACTCTGTGTTGATATATCCCCAATCTCCCAAACGACCTGCAGAAAAAGTCAGCTGCGCGACTTTACAAAAACCAGTTCATTAAGCTAACCTGGTCTATCGACCAGATTCCCTAAGGTAGCGTTCCAGACCCATCGACTGGCGGTATTTTGACCCTTGGGAAGCCGCAAAATCAGTCTAAGAATTCGTCAGAAATATGAAGCATGTAGACCTCCTAGAAAATAACATTAGATGTTAAGGAAGGTGAAAGTTATGGACGCGACGTACGAGATTGTTGCCCCCGGGAAATCTGAAAAATGAAGGTTTCATTGCTTGCAGAGTCTGAAGTGTCCATAAGCCAGCGATTCCATGTACTATTTTATTATTCGGAGGTGACTCTCACTTCAGCGATGTCGATTCGCATTCCATTTGGCCTGTTATTGAAAGTAGGAGGAAAGAGAGAAAACATTGCGAAATTAATTGTCAAGCCTGACGCTGCTGCGCCATCGGTGGTGATGACGAAGACATTATCAGTTGTATCCGGGGTAATATCTGAGGTGAGCGAAACAAAGACTTGCTTCCAGCTTGTCTGGTCTCCAGAAACCAAGACGGAAGCGGAAGCCAAAACAGTGCCTTCAGAAGTCTGAAGACTGGCATCCAATTCTCCAATGAAATCGGAACTTTCAGGGAAACGGTAGTAGAAAGAAGCATTATACGTGTTGCCGGCCGTCAATTTGATCCCTGAAGTATCGTATCATGACAAGTCTGTTCGCAAGTGAGCGATAGTCCCTACCGAAATAGCCGGTATTACCGAACCCGACAGGTCCAGTCGCATCACTTGCGACAGTCACGTTCAACGCGTTAGGAAGGGCAGAAGATACCGGTTCGGTTTCGGCGATGACAGTAAGGAGGGCGCCATTGACAGAATACCACGCCTTCAGCGCGGCGGATGTTCCTGGGATGATAATTCTAGCACTAGATCTCAGTAGCACAAATATGGCATCCTTAACTCACCCGCAGTGACTTGTTGAAAGGCTCGATTTTGTAGCACTAAATATTCAATAAATACCTATGGAAGGGGAGGGATATAAGGTTTACGTTCGGCATAAAGACCTCCATCTCCGCTCTAAAAAATCAACTTCATCGAAAGCATTGATGAAAATGGAACTCACGTTCTACATAATGGACGTTAGATTCTAGACTGATAAATACGGATGCGGTGGAACGGCTCTTACACTTATATCCTTCAGAATCACTGTCATTTAGCGGTATATAGTACTGAGTTGGATGCAATTACCTCATACATTTGACCCCCTAGCGCGGTTGGATATCAAAAATGAAATGAGGCGGAAATGAAACCACTACACACGCACATAGTGTAGTCGGAATCGGGTGGCTTGCTGTCGAGCTGACACTGACTGTAGTCTGGGAAAGTGCGGACCCGATAGAGACCAAAATGAATCCCAGAAGGAGTATCATGGCTTGTTGATACGAGATGCGAATAAGTAGAGGTTGGCCATACGCCTGAGGGAAGACTCCCTTTATACCGAGGTGGAAGACGGACCGTTCGTAGCGAGAAAGATCACCACCAGACCAATCCCGAGCCTCATTAAGTACGGCTTCCATCATTTTCCGATGGCACTTACAAAAACATATGGGTCGCTGAGTGCAACTGCTTCGTGTCACGATGATGGAATTATACTTCCATCGGTCCGGTATTGTGCAGTAGGTATTTAGTAGCTTCGCGATCACATGGTGCAAATTCCTTCTGACTGAGAATTGGTGAAAGAGACACGTAAGGCCACAGGTTCCGTTCTGCTACAACACGAACTGTTACCGAACCCAACAGTTCCGTGTGACTCGCCTGTAGTAAATGCACGCCGGGCCGTGAAAGTGACTCGTATCGAGTCTCGCCCGTTAAGAAGCCATTCCAGGATCCCAATACACTGAAAATTCTGCAAAGCATTATACTCATTTTCTCCCCTGAAAGGTCTACGGATTATGCGGCTGGGCGAAGTATTAGTAACCTCAACGCGGAGACTCTTGAGTCTGGATCTTACAGGCAAGGCAAAACATGAAGTCTAAGCGGGATTCAAACTTGAAGCTCGAAGACCTGCCAGCTTATATTCGAACTTGCTCCTGGACGCTTTCCACGGGCCGACGGTCGGAGGAGATATTAATGATTGTTGAATAGAGCGCGGTTCCAGAGAAATGAGGGGGAAAAGTTGTGGTGATGAAGAGGTCTAAGTTCAAGCAGTGTAATGGTCCCTGGGATATTATTGTAGACGAGGATGCCGTCGCGTTCATATTGAATGGGTGCGGCGCCGCCTCGGAAGACTTCGGAAGGCCCTCTCATAATCGCCAAAACAGCTTCGGCGACATGCGCTCATTGACGACGTGCACTCCAGCCATCTCCCTAACGAATTTATCCCTCATCTAGCTCATAGAATGTATGACACTTGAGGACTTGTTCTCAGCAAACGCTTCACGTTCTTTGGCCCACGCTGTCGGAGCGCTCTTCAAAAACGCCAGTGCAACGTGTTCACCCAGACAAATTCTCTGCTACCTCAGAGTTCGAGGCACAACGGCACGATGATATGAGAGGCAACGGAGAACGGGACTGTTAGACTTCCAGCGCATCGTAAGCACTGTATTGTTATCTTCATGATCCAGGGCTCATGAAGGCAAACTATCGTGGAGACGAATTGAGAGCTAAGCCAGTTGAAAGTTCAGTACATCTTAACAACGTTGTACGATTTAGGCAGAGTCAAACACAAATAAAATAGCCACAACCCCTTCGTCTGTCAGTAAAGGAGTATATTTTCGGTTTCAATGGGAAGTTCAATAACTGCGATGAATGATATCACATTGCATTGACGACTTCGTAAGGGTATTTGGCGGTCTAAACCTATTCTATAGGCAGGAATGACGGTATGTATACTAGAATGTCGTTTCAGGTAATGCTGCGCAAAGGGTGATACATGTCATACCTCATTGAATAACTTCCAGTGCAACGAGCGGTCTGAGCTAAGACAAGGTCTGACGTCGGCCAGGAAAGGGGTACGTGAATGTACAGCATGGGTTGACGATGAAGTTGAACGTTAGGGCCGGTTGTCTGCTCTAAGACTTACGGCCTGGTGACGACTGATCGAGTTTTTTGTTCTAGTTTTTTTCCCTCCTACTTACTTAGTCCTTTCACCGACTTTCACCACTGGACTCTGGAAGCTATCCCTCGAATCTTCTGTCTTCCAACTGTTAAATTGATGTACCAAGATGACCACGGGATCTTGCCTTCGAGCTCACGATTGTCAAGGAAATAGATAAACCATTGCTATCGCCACAATGAATTATCTTTCAACTGCAACTGACATAGCACGGTTTGGCCGTAATTCCTGCTAGATTCGCATGATTTGATCACCACTTACCGTTGTAGACCTGTTTATTGGATGCCAAGTGTCCATAACAGAATCCTTTCATTCGCGTAATGTCTCATCAACATTATCCGTTTTACCGCGTCCTTTTGCTGTTCGGCATGCATACAAACTTGGTTATCTTTACGCTACGCTGCGGTGGCTTTGTGCATGTCTCCGAGTGACATCATAGCGCTTCAAGTATGTCGCCGGCTTTGTAATCGCACCGTTCCGAATCTTAGCTTCAACGACGACAGAAGCCTGCAGTGCCTATCGAACTCAAAGGTAGCTGCCACTGTGGTGCAGTAAAATTCTCTCTTGAATCCAGCACAGCTGTTCCTTATCAGGTGGGTAGCGACTCGGCGCCTCCAGTGGTAACAACACTAATCTCCGGGTCGATCTCTTGCAACTTTGTTTCTGTTCCATCTGCCGCAAAACTGCTGGGACTGGAGGAGCTATCAACTCGGGTGGTCACTCAAGCAGCCTGAGGCTTATTCAGGGGAAAGAACACATTGGGTGCGCATCCCGGTCATCGATTCGATGCTGTGTGTCCTGATCCTAGGTAGTATATACAAGGCAGTACTCGATCGAGACACGCCTCAAGAACGCATCGCTACCTCTGAGAGGAGTTTCTGCTCCAAATGTGCCACTATGTTGTGGTTGTATGATGAAACCTGGTCTGGTTGCTTTCCGTTCGAATTGCTGGTTATGATCTGATCGATCGGTCAATATAAGGCCCAAGCTTATCCATCCCTTTGCGTCTGCAATCGATACTCCGCTGGAGGTGCCAAAGAAAATGGTAATTCTGGTTGCTGGGGATCGATATTCATGTAACTCATAGATTGTATGTTCTGCAGGTATGCATCAAGATGAACTCCAAGCCTGACTACGTTCGCCTTCCGGAAGGTGACAAGGAGATCTACGATGATCATGGTCCTCTCTCCTTGGAAGAGTGGCACAAGGAGTAGAACCTCTATGCCCCAGCGACGCTGTCACCGATCGTCGCAAAACTGATGTATTAGTATGTTGAAATGGTCATCGTATCTTGTGACCTGACAGTGCTTGAGGCGTTGATTTGAACAAGATAGCCCTGCTTTGGCCCTGTGGTAATTCATACCTCACCTGAATCTTCGTGCCTGGGTGGCGCTTGCCGTCTCACTGTGGCTGGATCTTGGTCGTTTTCGCAGACAGACATCATTGTCGAGATTCTCCTACAACCGGTGCATATAATAAACATGCGGCGCCATCGCCTGGTAGGCGCGTCTTGAATTGAAGAGGTTCTGTGTATAACCTGGAGTTTTTGCCTTTGCTACTCCCGGTGTTCCGAATTGGGGTTTAATGCGGCATATATTGGCGGTTTTTAGCTTGACTCTAGCAGTGTACGTATTCTCACTGGCGTACACTCCAAAGGATGGCCCGTAATCACGATGCGTCGAATTTTGGCCTCTCTTTGCTGGAAGACTGGCTATGTGATCTCTACTGTGTGTACCCGGCGTTTAAGTTGCTTTCAGACGTACGTCATTTTAATCAAAAAAGTTACGGTATTCAAAAACACCCCAGTAATTTAGGTATGAACACCGACTGACTGTTGTTGCCACAACCTCCTTGGAGTTGCACTGATAGCGACATTTATAATGTAATTGACGTCTATCAATCACGAGGAAAACATTTGGTATTTTTTTTGAACCTCATGTTGAGTTGTGCAGAACGCCGCTCCTCACACTCCTGACTCCCAATGATTTCGGCCCGAAGGAAACTTGACGGAAATTGTTCACGGAGCTGGAAACGTTTCCTTCGACGCGTTTCCGTCTGTTGGAAATCAAATTTTGGCGGGGAGAATTCTGTTTCTGGCCAGACGGAAACTGTATAAGGAAATTTCTTCAGTGCCACTATGCATTTCCTTTGTGCAGAAACTCAGGCGTGTCAGGAGTGTCATTGATGGTTGGACTATCCTCTTTGTGTTCATATGTTGACGAGAGAGCAAAGCGTTTTATTACAGGTGACACATAGTCCATAACTGCTGTATACGCAGAACGTAGCGAAGACTTCAATTTTTTATATTTATCTTCGGTGGGCCAGTGGCGTTACTTTGCCTATGGCTTTCGATCTATTTCTTAGGTCTAACAAATCCTCAACGTCAAGTACGACCGGGCCAATCGACCTACTAGCGCAGGGAAGCGTATTTTTATAAACAACGCGATGCCTGTCTGTCTAGTGGTAAAGTGACTTCAATGTACGTCTCGGTAGGCGACTTTTCCGGGCCCGATGGAAACAAACAGGGTGGTCAGCAGATCCTAAATCGAATCACCTACGGCCTCACGCTCGACAAAGAACGGCGCGCCACTGCGATTGTGTGCCACATGTCGAGTGCCTCGGGACGTCCAATTTCACGCATGGATTGTTCCTGTCTAGCCAAGATGCCTACCCTTCGGATCCCTTACCTTCCGCTGGTGTGAGAGTCCCTAAGTACCATTCCTCGACACTTTAGCCGTTCGTACCCGCGACAAATCCGGCTGCAGAATGCCCTGTAGCGCAGACTGGCGGGCCACTGGGCGTGTATCTCGCTGTGCCATATCGAGATACCTCGAGTTTGATCAAACAGAGATCGCAAAGGTCGCAGAGGTGTCCGCGTAATAACATAGTACCGCATCAAATAAGGGAAATGGTGATGCAGATATGAGTGGAGTCATTCAACGTGGTTCCATGATCGTAGTAGTGAATGCGTTTCCATTTAATACGACGAAAAGCAACTCCGACCGAGAGGGCTCCAAATGCGATACAACTAGTGTTCGAGTGGAGTTTAATGAAAAGATAGTGGCAGCGCTCGAGCGGAGATGACTACGTCCACCGATTTCCTCAGGGCATTGATCACAGAGTGGATGTCCTCTCCATCAATCACTCGATGAACGAAATAAATGGCGGCATCATTTAGTTTGGGAGTGTAAGCGTCAGATCGGGGTTCGTCGATGCTGTTGCTGTTGTAGAATTGAAAACATCGCCCTCACTAATGAGTCCAGAGTTTCGTGCCCGATTCAATTGCCAAGGCGGTGTTCACGGCCTGTCCACCCTGCCCGGGCATATAAGAGGGCGGAAAACCCGGTCAAGAGGATGACGATACCTGACCTCCCTCAACAAGCTCCAAACAGCTTTTCCACCACTCCGCGGTACACAGCTCGAAGCTCAGGAACGACGATCAACTTATAACCAATCCCACTCGGTGCTGTCGCTCGGCAGTCCGTCTCCATCAATTGCATCAACTGGATGAAGCCAATCATATCTGCGCCGTAGACCAGCGGCACCGAACATGCCGAAGAAATTATTCCTACGTTTCAAAAGCTCCAAGCCACTGAAACACACAACGGCATTCGGTGACTGAATCCTCCTGATGCAAACGGGTGGATCCAACGAAAATACTCGGTCCATCCTGTCGACATATTGAACACGGCGCTGTCTTGCGGCACCAACGGATCCATGACACCTGTTACTCGAGTCGGGTTAAAAAAAAAACCAAGCGTCGGATAAGCATAGTACATACCTAGAAAGACATGATCCTCTAGATAGTAGTGATGGTTGGTAGACACCTTTCAAGAACTGGCGGTCACCAGGCGTCTTCAAAGAGTAAGGATGCTCCTTCCATCGAGATATTAACGGCTGGCGAATGAATGATTCCGCTGGAACAAGGGTGCACCCTTTCCCGGCATTATATGTAGAAGAGGCACCCAGTTGTTGCAATCTATCATCCTCATACGTTTGCACGGTCCAGAACTCTCCATACGAAGCATCAACCCTAAGCGGCGAACTGAAGGGAACCAAAAGGCCCATCCCCATAAGGCACGATACCATTCTAAGCCAAGCTCATGCAGAACTGACTTGCAGTATCCATAGAAAGTTTTCGCCGTACGCATGCGGGACCCGACGGGGAAAGTCGTACCAGAGGGACATACTTGACGACCCGCCCAGTCACGCCAACAGCAATACACCTATCTCATAACCAAGGTAATGGCTGGACTCCGCCGTCATATTCACTCCCAATCCTAACTCAGAACTATCAACGTTAACCCCCTTGAAGGCCAAAGAAATCAACTCAGGCCCATCGCGTTAACGATAGGTCGGGTACGGACATCAGCGTAAAAATCCACAGCTTGATTCCTAAATAAATCGATGACCAAGCCGACACCAGAAGGAGGTGTAACAGGCATATCTTGACCCGTTGTAGTAAGCGGATAGCCGTCCAGAGGCCACTAGTGAAAGAGAGGCGAGTCAATGCCCTACGGGATATAGACGGCGCCACGTAATAGGACCGTAGGTACCCATGCTTGTAAACACTGGGACAACGATCGTTGAGACCCAGTGGTCCTTGTAGTTCCACACTGGAAGGCGCGGCCCGAAAGGAATTTCGACGCAGTACTTGACTATCCCGGACCGGACGCAGTCAGCCGGAAGTACTTGAGTGCTGAAGGTCGCTATAGCGGTTGCATCCATGTGACGCTGCGCTTGCCCAGGAATGTTGGGACCTTGGTCCATGTCGATCTGTCGTTGGAGGCCTAATGATGGTGAAAAGTCGCGGGTAGCGTCGAATATATTCGTGGGCTGTTCGGGGTTACGATAGATACTGATGGATAATGTGGCCAAGAAGTTGTCCATCTTGGCGCCTGGAACGGAAGCTCAGCATATTCACGCCATCGCGGAAGATACCCTGTGTGATGGCCAAGAATTGCGACGCTCCGTCTGCGATAAGGCCAGCCACAGCATCCCGGAATACTGTGCCATTCTCCTCCGGAAGTGCAGGGTAGAGCCAGATTACGACCTCCTCATAAAATCCATCCTTCCGCGAGTGGTTGAGACAAGTGTGACGGTACCCCCGGTTTAATTGACGCGAGTTTCCGTAAACACTAGCTACTGCATGACCCTCCTGCACCTGAATACCCCGGGGCGTTGCGCATCCATAATTCTGGTCTGAAATCTGCAGCTAGGTAAAATCAAATCGCTCTTCTGACGCATAATCGACGCTACCCTGGGGACCCCAACATCCAAATTGAAGACCAAACCTTCTCCAAAGCCAGCGTCAGCGAGAGCTTGTACATCATGCCCTGGGCCACCGCGTGATATGTCCATACTCCACAGCTGGATGACATGAGCACCATCTGTGAAACCGATGGTGATGCGCAAGAGATGGTATGAATGGCGGATATCACGCTAAAAGTAGCAGCCAACAATATCTGTCATAAATGAGTCGCAATCTCTTTTGAAACTCCACGCGAGCTTACCTTGCAACCACGTTTCCGGCGGGGTAGGTCTTATCCCCTTCTCTGATCATCCCTGGCATTGTCCACTATATTTGGGCGACCGAATCGTATTCGTTCTGTTGAATGCAGCAGTGCAATATTGTTAGTTCGGCCCGGAAAGAACGCTGATTATTAGAATTTGGGTTGACATTTAATTTGAGCATCAAGTACAGCCTAGTACGGCAGCTTGTTGTGTCTTTTCTCTTGATAGAAAGGCTTTTGTAGCGTCCGTAACCCGAAGGCAGAACTGGAGAAGACTCGAGGAGGTATAGCTGACGGTAGTCGGCGGTATTGGCAATTGATAACCTTCAGAGGACCTATAGTAGAATAAGCTCTAGCTTCTTTAGGAAGAAAACATACTCACCTGAAAATCCTGTCTCTGCTCCAAGGCTTTCTCTCCTCTCTTTCTTTCATATTAAACTTCCTCTACTCGAACACGATGCGAACTTGGTATTCGAGCACCGTCTCTTTCCCAAAATCCTGGCCCATAACAGAATCCTCTGATTGTCCAGACCGGACATGATTTGTCTCAGTCTTCTTGCCATCTCAGCATGAGGTACGAATGTCATTTGACAGATGAGTGACCCCAAGATGGAGAAGCAAAACCAGGGACGAAATCGCCACCACAAGAGAATCGAACACCATAGAAGACTGATATGGATCTTGTCCAGGTTTGAATAGTGATTACTCGGAAAGGTGTGGTATCCAGAGGTTGGGGCTGCAACGTGAATGAGCGAGCGCTGGACAGATAGGTATTCGCTGTGATCAGACAGGCTTCGCTTTCGAGAAAAATACGACGCACAAAAACAGAAGATACCATTTGGACTTCATCTCCGGTCGACTCTAGCCCTGTAGCGTAAATAGTATAATACTATCATGATCCCAGCGCTCCGGAGGCTAAGTTTGTCGGAAAAATCAGTCCAACTTTGCGTACAAAGCCAGAGCCACGCACCCTTTTCGGTTTAACTTCTTTTCTGCTCGTACCTCTCTAAGTATTCCATACGGCCCAGGAGTCAGGACCCGGCAATGCGATCTTCGCGAAAAGAAGTTCAGAAGGAGAAGGTCGCTTCCGCTAGGGTAAAAGTGATGCGTTGTCGTCCCATTAGCGAGCACGAGATATTGGGAGGGAAAGGAAAGAAAAACAGACGATGGTGGTGGTGTTTATGAGTGAATGCAGAAAATCACAAGCCCCAAGAAAACACATGCCAAAAATTGCTTTTTTGGGGCCAATCACTCATGATCATCCCCGCAATTCTCGACCATGCCCCAGACACGTTCTGGACAGGTAATGACCGCCAAAATAAGAACGAAAATCCTATACAATTGCTATAACACCCTTGAGGCATCGTTGGGGATTTTGAATTAATTTTTGTCGGTACTTGTAGTCTAAATAACGGCGAAGAGTTGTAACTAATCCGACGTGGAAAGTACTAGAGTCTACGGATCGTGGACTAGGTGTACATTTAAATGATATGTACTGGAACGCAGTCTGATTTGAACACGATACTGATGGTTTGTTTCGCCACCATTCATTGCCCGGCTGCTTAACCGTTGTTTGAGCTTTCAAGCACATGGAGGCACACCTAATATCAAACGATTTGCAGTCCGACTGATTAGGCGCCGCGCTCTTCACGGCATACCGCTAAGGGTAGCCAGCCGCATCAAACGGGCGCTGACCGTCAAACTTGAGCGCACGAGGCCAAAACATCATGATAATAGCGCGTGAACGGAGTCTGCTCTCCGAAGGTCTTGACGACGGTATTCCAAAGGCGAGAAAGGGCCCATAGGTAGATCTGGATCCGCGTTATGGACGGTGAGATACTAGCTTAACGAGGATTTCAAAAAAAGGACGGTAGAGGTAGGGTTGAGTTAGTGAGGGAAGATACTGCAAAGATACAGAGTAAGTCAGCCACGAGTTGCGCTAAGATAACCGAAGCGGGCGGCCGATCATTGGTATATGGTTACTTACAATTGACGAATGCACTGTACAATGGTAAGCAAGGCAATTGTTGAGCATTGTTATCCCGTTGGGTAGGTTGCATCAGTGAGGGACCCTATCACTCGGATTTTTACGAATGAATTGACTGGGCCCTATCACGGTGTATGTATATGAATGCAAAGTTCTGGACAAGACGATTAGCTTCCCGGGGAATAAATGAACAGCGACGCAATGGGCCTACAGGGCTCGAGGTGGGCGACCCAATAATTCCCAGTAATACAAGGCCAGGGCGCTTTGAAACGCTTTCGGAACCGATGGTTCAAACCTGGAAATGTTACGTACGACTCGCTTTCGCTCCGAAACAGGTCGGCGGTCGTAGCATTGTAAAAAAAATTGTATTTGTACAACGCCGCTATCGGTATCAGCAGACCTGCGCACTGTACCGGACTTTGAGGGCAGCGAGAAGACAGCGCAGGGCCAGGGACAGGTTCAGAGAGGCAGCCAGGGTTTTGAGAATCAAGACTGCAAAGTGTCGCCATCAATTTCCAAACGCCACGCAGTCACAAAGGTATAAAAGAACGATCCTCAGATGCACGTGGTGGTAAGTGAGAACTCAGGACTTGGAAATGAGAAGGATAATGATTTGCACTGATGGAAACAGTGATGCATAACGAGATGATTACCCTAGAGAAGTACACACCGAGGAGCAAAGTAGTAAGCATCTGACTTTTTCACCTCAAACGCGCCGCGGTCGCGTACAGATCAAAGGGAACGGGTAAATCTGCATGTGCGGTATGGCGCGTTGGTCGGCGAGCTTGTTTCCACGGATCCATCAGCCTCTCTCCGACGATGGAGGGACAGCATACTCCGGTACCAAGGGACGCAGAAGGGCCGGACTTGGACGGATGAAAGAAGTGATCGGTAGCATAATACTTCCGCAAATGGAGAAATAGCTTAGTCAGCACAACATTTGGTCCCAATATGGGTACTTACTCTTTGCTTACGGCTTCCACGCTGGGCGACGACAAGGAGACAGGAAATTTGCTGGCAGAACGATTCCAAGGTATGTCAGTACGCGCTCAATGATAGCTACAGTACACCTAATGATCTGCAGCTCCACTTGGTGTAGTATAGAATCTCGATTGGAATCTTCTTTACCTCGGACTTTCCTGATTGGAATAGGTTGCAGGGACAGTGTCCTATAAGTAAAGTCAGTACTCAAACTGCGATGTGTATACAGGGAAACTTATCTCGCTATGTCGTCTGCAGGTTACCGGCGTCGAGCAAGGACTTCTTCCACGACGAGCACAGACTCAGCAGATGCACCGCGACCAACGTTGGTGCGCGAATCTCCTCTGAGTCCGTCGACACTCCGTAGCCTGCAGCGCTCGCTCGAATTTACAGCGCTGGATCACCCATTCATCCTGCTTGACTGCCCGCCCCCTCCCTATTCTCCCAAGGGCTCCACTCCATTCCCCCCTCTGCGTCCAGTTCTTGCATCCAGTCCCGGTTCCGATATCTCTAGCGGACCAAGTTCTCCGGATACCTCTCCCGAACCTTCGCCGACTCTCTTTACACCTGCTTTTGCGTATCCCCCTGTCCTCCCACAAGTGTCCAACGCGTCACGGTTCCCACGGAAGAAGGTTAAATCAGCGCCTTCACTTCACACTCCTTCGCGTCCTCCCACTCAGTTTCTGAGACGAAGAAGATCATCCCTTCGCATGGCCGATAGCGACGAGGACGACAATCGAGACGAAGAAGACGACGAGATGATCTTCATGTCTCACTCTCACTCCACCAACAAATCTCCCAGTTTACGTTCCCGCATCTTTGGCTTCGCAAACGGGTCTCCCAAAGTACGGGATAGACTCATTTGCACAACACCCGGACACATCGGAGCTGGAGAGACAGAGACCGAAGCAGACGAACCTGTGAGTACTTTCTTCCCATCAGTATTGAATAGACATCGGTTCTTCCCCATTTTGGCGCTGTGTTCATTGATACATCTGCGCCTCAGTCATTGTTGTTATCAAAACTTGATACTAACTGCATTATTTTTTTCTTAGCCTCATCGACTTCCCACGTCCCGAAAAAAATCTCTATCAAGTCCTCTTGTTCCACCCAATACACTTCAACAATCACTTACGCCACTGCTCTTTGAATCTTCTCGCTTGCTGTCAATTGTCCCCGCAGTCGTTGGTGCCATCTACAACATTTATCTATTCTCCCAACCGCCCACTTCTCGTATCAATGGACATGCTCCCCCTGAACGTGTAGACTACTTCATTTCAGCCCTGTGGGTAAGTAACTTTGTTCCTGTACACTCGGAGCCTTCAATTGATGCGTCACCACCAGGCTATATTGACCGGATGGCAGTGCCTCTGCCTTACGACCGGACTTTTGACCCGGTGGCGGCATTATTACCCGCCGCTCGCGACACTTATCCGTCTCCTCGCCCTCCAAGCGATCTGTTGGCCTGCTACCCATCTGACTCTGTCTATCTTGGAGCACGACAAACGTCCTGTTATTGTATGGGCTCTTGTTGGCACCACTACCTGCGCGAGTAGGAGTGTGCAGATATGGGTTACGAGTAATCTTTGGCAGGAACCAAAAAAGGACGGCCCTGTCGTCAATGGGAAAATATCTCCTGAAGAGAGCCGGAGCCTGAGGTGGCGCGGCGGAAAATGGGGCGGGCGCAGATGGGACTGGACAGCGGTCGGCGTGAGGTGTATGCTCCCGGCCGGGGTGCTTTATTTTCTGATGGCTTGGGCTGAGCAATTGAGAAGGGAGTGGTCTGGATGCTAATTCAGTTGCTTTGCCCCCCTTTTTGATGTATACTTATCGGGTTTCTTTTTTCCACTTCGACTTTTCATTGATTATTGCTGTCTCAAAAAGTTTTAGATCTTTTTTCAAGCTGTAACACCAGGGATAACTTATCGCATCGGACTTGTACAGGAGTTCATATCATAGATTCAGGTTACACATTTGCTGTCTGCCAATAGAAACGCGCAGATCTTTTACAATCATCCGGGGCCTAAGCGAACGTGCACCATACAGGAGCAAGCATTTTCGAAATGGGGTCAGGTCCATCGTGCCCTGGATCAAGCGCGCACTCGTCATTGCCTGCCACTTTCACCGGGGAACAATATCGATGGCGGTATCACCCTGTGTAGATCTAACCATTGTACATGTGGGAAAGATAATGGGATCAGACCCCAGGTTGCGTCTACGGCATTATGAAAATTAACCATTTTCCAAAGTCAGGACTTGGCTTGCTTATCTTCATCAAGGAAAAGAGAGAAGCCATAAGATACCATGAACGGATGCTGTCTATTCACTACAGTTGACAAAGTGCTCTGCTGACCCTGTCTTAAATTAGGGATGCTTGGAGGGCCATTCCAGGGCGCTTCGTGTCGTGTCCTCAGGGACTTGGAAATGTACCGTCAAAAAGATCGATGGACCAGAACCAGTTACATGTACTTATTGTTTGAAGGGGGCCGCACCGATCGCTCGCCAGTCGAAAAAGGCACCGACGTCGATATTCTCATATATGATCGTCCGCATAACCGCTCGCGATGCCGACGCGGCCTTGTTCTAGTACACTCGGCGAGTCTTCGCCTACTCGCATGTCCAGACCACGATATGCTCGAGTCTGTAAGAAGTCGCCTATAGGAGAAGGTCAGTGAAAAAATGAAACATAGACGCCGATGGATATGTGATGTACCTGCGGCACTATCAGGGAGCCTCGCAATAGCACTGTCCCCATTCCGGGCTATGAGTGCTTGACTATCGATCGATAGCGTATCTAGGAAAGATCCGTTATAACCTCGTCGCCAATCAGAAGAAGCACGTACCTCCATATCGTTTTGCATGTCGATATCTGCCCGTTATTAGTGAAAACATAGGTTGGTCGCCGTCTTCCGTTTCTCCATTCTGTACTTCAAATCGATCTAAAAGCCTGATGAGTAAGAAAGCGTATGAATGAAGGCTGCCCGAACCTTGTTCAGCGAGTAGCTTTTCGAAGTCCAAGATATACCGGCCCGTCCAGTTTTGTTCTGCCTGCAAGGAAATTTCGAGCTCGTATGGAGTTACGATCGGTCGCAAGAAATCCTGGCCAGTTCGTTTAGCGGGCATCAGACAGATACTGTCGGACTAACTTTGGCATCGATAAGACTATTTTCAGGACAGGCTACAAGAACGAAACATTCGACTTCTAGAAAATTGGCAAGCTTCGCAGGATTCAGCTTTCCGACACTGATGGTATAGCTTTTCTTGTGCGCGCGTTTTAGGATCTCCCGAATGTGCCGGATTAGAGGAAGATAGTTTGCAACGCCCAATGTTCCAACCAGGATGCCAAAAACATCCGCGTCTCGGGCTTTTTGAACAACGGCATACCGTCTCATAAGAAGTCTGTTCGTTCGTGATGATTCTAAACGGGTGGCTTTGGAATCAGGATCATAGGATATCACCTAGATACGTGACGGGTCAGCATAGCTTGGAAAGCGGCGGAATAAAGCACCACTAGCATCACAAAAGGAGTGGGTTATTAGTAGATTCGTTAAGCCCAGGCTCTCTCCACCGATGTAGAATATGGTCGATTTTGTTGATTTATCGTCAGATGACTGAGGTTCATCCATAGGGTTTATATGCACTTGTGAGATGCCATCAGAAAGCTTAGAGACAAGCGCCTGTGGATTGGCCGGGTACAGTTTGCTTGGGACATCGAAGTACCGTATTCCCGTGTTCAATCTTTGTCTTAATCCGTTGACAAGTTTCGCTATTGGAACGGGTCAACTTGGTTCGCAGGAACGTAATACTAAATCTTGCCTGATGCATGCGTATAGGCAACATCGTGACGGATAACAAAAACGCGATCTTGAGACTCGGATACTATGTTCGCAAGCTTTTCTATGCAGTCATCAAGATCGATAGGTTTCTTGCCAAAGACATACATCACGGGCAAGCGATATGTTCTATAGATTATTGGTTAGATGTGTTACCTAGACCTTGAAACTACGACGAACTGGCTCATGCACGCGTGCCCGTAGTGGACAATTGCAGTCGCATCAACATGCTGCGAGGCCACCTCATCGACGCAACAGCTATGGAATACAATTAGACAAGACTCGGGGAGGTACGACGTTAGTATACCTGCCGTAGGATGTGTCTGCCAGAATGTATAGGTCTCGACTGCCAACTTTGTTCTTCAAACTGCGGTATATCCGTACAGAATCATGGAGGAGTTCATCAGGGAATTGAAGAGCCACCTAGCCCTCGTCATATCTGAGCCTTGAGAAAGACAGGAAGAGAACAAAATTAATTACTCGCTGATAATCTCCACTCGAAATCCATTGTGCGGTTTCATCAATGTCATAGTAATCTTCGAATTTCTGGCTTGCCAAGTGAAGGGCCGTCTCGTCGGGCCTCACGTCGACAACACGAGATATTGGATCTTCGCTGGATGAAGAAAAGGTAGCCATGAGTACTAGGCAAAAACCAATGTATTTTTACCTGTAAATACAGACAAAATATTGATGGTTTGGTCATCTGGTATTGGTCACTTTTTTATGCGAACTATGCCACATATAGTGATATACCTGAAATACTTCTATAGGAATTTTGGCATAAAATGAAGATCTGAGTATTATTTGCGTATTTACTAGCAAATATACTTGTATGGTTATCATTTTGGCACAGATATGCGTCATTACAGTTGCAAATATGAACCCAATTTGATTAACTTCCGCTCTAATGTCAACCACCAAGGACAAGTATTACTGGACCCAGCTCAGAGCAGCATTGACTAGCGGCCAGTGGTCATCGTCGCATCCATCAAAAGCGCTGAATGGAACTGCACTGTCATGGTCCGAACTATTTCGAAAATTCAACAAGCATTGCAAGGGATACGAAGCCGTCACTGAAGTAGCATCACAAACACATGCTCTGGCTCTCCTGCTTGTGGCAAGCTCCAAGGACGAGGACCAGGATGATACACCGCGAACTAGAGAGTATGCTTTGGAGCTAGGAGATGAGTCTGTCCTTGCAGAAGAACGGAAAGGGGAAGCACAGGCAGGGTACGACATACTGAGGAAACTTGAGCCGTCAAATTTCGACGTGAGTCTTGCTCATTGCTTCCTTTCTATTTACTGAATGGTATGAAGACGCTGAACTTTGCTCTGGCATACTATGCGTATGCACTCGGAAATCCCTCTGAATGTCTGTCGCACCTAAGCAAGGTTCCAGACGTCGTCCACATCCAAAATCACATCCCTCTTCCTGAGACTTTGCGTGCAAGCTCTTCAACATTGCGAGTACCAAAGACTATCACCGCAATTGTTGAATCTTCAATATCTTCAGCTGGCGCAAGTATCATTTCCGAAGCCTCGGTTTCCATTCCCGAAATCAAGGACGGTCGTGCATGGGCGCTGACGGAGACGTTACGAAGTCTCTGTTTACAAGGTAAAAAGCCTTATATAGTCAGAACCCTTTTCGTTGCTTATACCCCTTAGGGATGTCCTACGAGACACTCTTTCCTGAGAACTCAACACGTGCTTTGGCGTCCTATTCCGCAGCCATCTCCCCTCCTGACCATCGTAGAATCAGAGATTACATCCGCTGTAGCTCCTACCGTCACCGGCAAACTCGACTTTGCTTCATTTACGCGCTTTCGGGAGCTATGGCGCTGGGCGGAACGTCTTATTTGGAGGGCCGTCATTCTGTCTTCGCGGACATCCAATGTTCACCAAAATGACGCGTCATTGTGGACGTGGTTGAACCATTACTCGTCTTGTAGCGCTTACTGGCCGTCAAATTTCCGTACCGCCCATCGCTCTGCCATTTCGGTTCTTTATCTCCGTGCGTTGATAATTCGCTACGGCCATGACCCTAGTATCAGCCCCCGTGCTAAGCCGCCAGCCTGGTTGCATACTGCTCGCTCGATCGTACAGGAGTATCGAGCTATTTTGAGCGTGTCAACTAAATTTCCTAAGGCCGGGGAACGAAATACCAAAGTGGAAGAATTCGTAGATCTATGCGTCGGAACTTGGGAGGCTAGCGGTGCTGTGGGAGAGTACACTGGATGGGTACTAGATGTAAGATTCGTCGGATTTTATCCTCATATCCGATTTGATATATTTCGTAGGTCCTTTGGTGGGCGACCCGTATGACGTTTAACTCCTTCAGGATTTTGCGGCATATGATGCGGTTACTGCACGTATCTGGAGACATAAATCTTGCGAAGCGTACCCTTCGCTTATACGTTCAAGTTGTAGGAAAGGCATGGCAGGCTAGTGATGCCGGCGTAGGTGCCGACACGGACACAGATCAGAACTGGGTGGAAACCCTGGTCTATGGGATACGGATGTTATGCAAATTCGCTTCAATGGCCAATGGCATCGAAGGAATTGAGGACGTCCGAGAAGCAGAAACATTGGTAGAGAAAGCAAAAACCCGTCTGGACAAAAATAACCAGGCACTCGTTGCAAGCCTCCTTCTGGCAGAAGGCGTATGCCAGTCCGTGATGGCCCTTAAGCGTATGCTTCTGAATTCTCTGTTCTTCTTGGCGTTATACTCATAATTTGCGTAAGAGCAAGACCCACACAGTCGTTCGCAACGGTTCGCCAAAGCTCATGCGCTTTTGATCCGTTCTTCCCAGACCTTTCCGACACCGTCAACTTACTATCACCTCGCGTTATCCTTTGCGCGCTCCGGAGAATTGCAAGATTTACAGCAGGCAATTGATAACGCCGGGCTAGCTGTTGAGGGCGACTCTAAAGAAGTTCGATATTGGCATCTGCTAGGACTCCTTACTGCCGCGACTGAGCAATGGGAGGCTGCCGAGATAGCCTTGGAGACAGGGGCTGCCATTGGCGAGGAAGAAGTATCCGTTGTTAACGGGTCCTGCCCGCCTGAAGCTACCCAGAAGGACCCGGACAACGTTTTACTTGGTGTCCCCTCACCTACAGTCAATGGCAACGGCCGGGTGATTGATGGTCTCCCTCGCACTGATGATGATCGTCACCCTGCGCTCAGTGGTACGGAAGACGTTACGGAATTACAGCCAGTGTACCTCCTCGGCAAGGACGATCATGATATCCCTCCTGCTTCAAATTTACTCCAACCTGCCCGGGACCATCCTTCACCCTCGCGGCAAGAACTATTCGAAGATTCATTACAGCTTCGAATGACCCAGGTCGCGTTGACAGAAGTTGTCGAAGGTGCCGAGGGTGCTTCCCATATGCTTCCCGAAATATTTGTGTGGACCGCTGACAGAGTGGGCCATTCTGTAACTGATACAGGTGAGGGTGTCTTTGACTTTCAAACCTCTCTTCGTCGTCTTATTATATATCTCCGTCAGCAAGGAACTCCTTGGATGGCGGGAGATCAACAATGCAGCTCAAGTCGCCGTCAGAGTTAATTCTTTCACCAACTGTAACCATGTCAGAAACGCTCGACCAGAACGGCGAAGAAAAACGGCGGCTCTCGATAGCGCATTCTGGATCGACAGAGCAGCCTGTTCCGCCCATACCTATCACTATATCTCCGGCAACCCCAGACGGACAATCTCAGGACCCAGAATATGTGCAATCCATGGCTTTGCATGATGAGAAAGCCACAAAACGAAGCGACGATCATGAGAGGGATGCGTCCAAATCTAAAAAAGTACAAAAGATGCTAAAGAATCGGGTTCATAAGAGTGGGGCTCGGATAAGTAACATATCGAAGAAAATCGGTAGTGGAGTCGTGAGGAACGGAAGCCTACTAAGATCTAATTCGACACCAGGTAGATTCAAATTTTTCGTTCTACACTTCTTCATTCATATATATCCTTCAGATTTCCATGCAGTACTCCGTCAGACTGCGTATCAAGCATCATCGATACATTCCCGAAGACGATTGAGCTTGCTCATCAAATCATCTGATTCTGTCCCTAACGAGTCACCACCGCCACCGCCCACGCCTGCGCTGCCTCAGCAAACGACATCGAACAAATGGACAGCTCGTGAACTACGGCTTCTGAGTGACCTATGGCTGATGTCGGCGGCAACTTTCAGGCGACTAGGAAAGATCGAACAGGCCAAGGGTGCCATCCAGGAAGCAGAAGTCCGAGATGAGAAAAACCCTGCTGTTTGGGTGCAGGTAACCATCCTCTTCGTTCCTTATCCAGTCTTACTGATGATCTGCATCAGCTTGGTCTATATCACGTCGCTCTAGGCCAATCCCAAGATGCCATCGACACTTTCCAGAAAGCGCTGTTCATCTCCCCGGACAACGTACCGGCTGCGGTCCACCTGTGCAGATTGTATCTCTCTGGCGAAGTGCCTTCGTGCCCCGACATGTCGGACAATATTGACCTTGCGGCCGGCATGCTCTCTCGCCTGGCAAAGGGCTCTGGTTGGGACGTACCGGAAGTGTGGTATTTCCTTGGCAAGGCGTACGGTGCTCAGTCTCAGCAGGAACGCGGGCGCGAGTGTCTCGGTATGGCACTGACCTTGTCGGAGCGGCGGGGAGTGCGGGAGATAAGCGCCGCGCTGGGATGGTGTTTGTGATTCCTTTTTGGGCTTCTGGTGCAATATATACCCACTGCGGTATGCAGTATTATAATTCATTATCTTCTTCCCCCGTAGTATAGTGCAACATCTACGTAGTATCAAATCCGGTATGAACGAACAAGCAATACTCGCACTTTGGATCAAGAACGTTGCAAGGATTGACACTGACAGCTTTATTTGTTCAGACTAAGACAGCATGAGACAAACGGCGGCCTTCTGTCAACTCCATGTCTTCATCTGGACTTAATCCTCGGTTCCAAGTCCATTTATTACTACGAACTACTCATTCGTGACAGACGTGATGGTGTATCAGGGTATCCTGGGCGAAGGCTTTTTGGCCATAATGAAAGATCTCACAAAGGTGCCTTTTCGCGGATTTATCATATATACGATGTTGTGTTGACATAAGTAGCGCAGACAGGACCAGAACGAGATAGCAGTCCTGACTAATGCTTAATACATCCTCCTCAATGATCACGAATCGTTCCACTTGAACCTTCTGTGCTTGATCACACAAGCATCCCTCGCAGGCACTCGGCCATCTCCAGCATCTTGACTCCTATCCGAGATCTTGCTGTCGAATCCTACAAGGTCACCTCCGCGATGTGGAAGGACGTGTGTCTGTTCCTCAAGCAAGGACTGAATATCTTGCGGGACGTTGCTGTCTTGACCGACAGTAGTGGCCGATAATCGCTAAGAAAGTTTTCGGTTTGGACAAGATGATGCCAGGTCTGGGTCACGTCGACTGCATACCAAGCGGAAGGGGTTCAACAAATATTTTGCTCAAGAAAGTGATTGAACGCGAAACTCCCCTAGCAATGCCTATTTAACGGGCGTAAAATCACACAGAGCCAAAGGCCCTGAACACTTGAAACCTGGCAAAACACGTATTAGCGAGCAGGCCTAGTTGTAGGGGTTAATGGTAGACTTTAGAGGAACGGAGCCCGGAAAAGAATTCAACAAAGAAATGTTTGAACTTCGTCTTCAAGTTCGAGTACCCTGCTGAGCTTCACTTCCTCGTCATTCACCAAACTGAACACTGAAAATTTCTCAAACTTCCCATTCTCCTTAAGCTCCCCGACCATCCAGTGAGCCGAACTTGAAAGCCAACGTGGGGTGCCTATGAGTGTATATGAGCCGTCAGGTATTAGGTGCGTATGGTAGACCACAATTTCGAACGTATGGAGTGATTCCGCAGCGTCCTTGAAGACTAGCTCTCCCAGTCGAGGTTTCCCTTCTTTTGGTGCCTCAGTCAAGCCATGTACATCTCCCGACTCAATACGGTACCCATAACACCAGTCAACATCTGGATCCTCCGTCCGACTAACCTCTCCTGGCAAACAATCCGACCGAGGCGCACTAATTTTGTGCGTCATTACTTGCCCCCATGATAGTCGCCAACACTTTTTCCCGTTCCCACACTGAGGGTAGTAGAAAAACAACTCCACGCGGCTCCCAGGCGACATGAGATCCACGAGAACTTCCCATGCATCTGCCTCCAACTGCTGAGGGTCATATATTGGGATAGGGTCCACCCGGAGAAGGTACGCCAAGCCTGCGACTTTATCCAAAGGTCTTGTTGACACTCGGTTCTGCATTTCTGACAGGATTTCAAGAGTTATGTCCCATTGTCGCATCTCCCGCAATGACACCAGTGGTTCGACAAACTTCCCTCGAACTTCTTCCTTTCCGGTATCCCCACCGATTATCATGTCTAGGTTGATCTCCTGCAACGTCCATGCACGTCGGAACCAACACTGATCGCTCTCAAAGTAGTTCGGTGCCAACTGAAGTGGTCGACCCAGTCCATTGAAGTAGCAGACCGCCGCAGGAGTCGCCGCATACACCGATCCGATCGTGGGCACGTCCAGCTTCCACTCCTCTAGACGCAGATGCTCGCTCTCCCCACCTTCCTACCGCAAACACAGAACATCCAACCATGCATAGTTCGCTCCAGTGTTCAATAGCTCGATACGGATGAGATCTAGATTGGTGTCCTTCGGCATGGGCACCGGTCACTCGTATCCATTGATGGGTGTCATCACACTCACGCGGTCCTTCTGGTCCACCCACGCGTGTGAGACTCCACATATCTTCCGGTATTCGGAAACCCAGTATGGCGCCACCCGATTAGCACGTAGATCCCACATGCGCCGAGGGGAGACGTTCTGTTGGGTGATCCTGTCATGGACAAGAACCCTTCTCCGCATCTCTTTGTCCTTCTCTTCCTTGGTGCGCAAGATGGGTTTAATAGTGGCCGCATCATTGTCATACCAATAGGGACGCAAATGTGCGTAGACCGTTCCAAAGTCGACATTTTGTGTAACATAAGAATCGAGTAGAGTTGAACTATCCCTAAGAGACTAAGGATTCTGGATCGCAGCGTATAAGACTCAGATGTCCCTAGTGTCACGTTGAGCTTTTCCAAAACTCCACCGATACCGAGGTCGGCGCAGGAAGTGTTGGCCAGAACAAATGATATCACCAGAGTAGTACCAGTGTAGGATCGTTGACTCAGTACTAGAATGGTCAATTCTGCTTGGCCAGTCTCGGAGAGGGCGGAGAGCGTGATGATCTTGTCAGGAAGATCGTGAGAACCCAAGTGTAAATTGGAAGTTCATTCGTCCCTACTTTATTCAATTATCCCTCGCTATCACAGAAAAAAAGTATTACCCCAAGATTCTCGTGATCGCTTAGGGAATTTCGGTACAGATATTCTCTGCTGCAACCACCAGTCAGATGCAGACATTTTCTTCCGCGACCACCATTGCTTCCGAGGATTGACAAATGATTCATCTAATTACGGCAGAATGAAACCAAAAATCTCCGAAAGAAAGATAACAACATACCAAGAATGCGGCGATATACATCTAAGAGCCCAAGGGTACCCATGTAAGAAATAGACGCTTGGAGTTCCATGAGGACTCACCGGCACCGGTTATACTGGTTTAGCACACGTATCCGGTCACCATGGATCCACTACATCGTGATTCAACGCGACTCTCACAGGTCACGGCTCCATCAACATCGAAGTCCTGAATATGCACCCAATCGAAAAATGTCCGAATTTCTATTCTAAACCATAAGATCGAATATCTTTGTGAACAGTTTGCGCACTCACTCTGGCATACTGTGATCATGAGTAGGCTAAACAAAGTATTCGTTAGCGAAGCGTGTCACCGCGTGAGAGGAAATACACGGCTCACGAGCCAGCTCCGATACGCCCCCTCGAAGATGAGAGCCCGACGATATACTTCAAGTTCTCGTTTTGCCGATATCCTTTTCATTTAGCTCCTAACCTAACACAGTCCATGTTCTCACTGCCAATGACCGTCGCACATTAGGATAGCCAAGCAATGGGAACAGCAAACACGGCTCAAAGCTCTGCAGTTACTGCACATTATTCGGTTCCGGTCCTGGGCATGCTGGGCTAGTGTTGCAAAGTTACGGATTTTGGTTTCTCCGCTTGTCTCCTCGCTTGCTCAATGAAGATCTACGAGTTCATCTCGATAGCCGCCGAGTCTAAACCAACTTTGCAGGCACCCAATAGGTCACTGGTGGGTTGATTCTTCAAGTACAGCCGATGTGCGAGAGATCAGTACTGTGCGCCATGGCAGCGTCCTATCTGAGCTCCAAGTCACGGTTAGTCAGCGAGACAAGACTCCTAGGTTCATGATGAGAGACGATGAGGATACGATGGCGGGACCTACGGGGTTCAACAAAAGACACGGGCCGGGGCCCGATTACCTCCGAATCGGGTCCATCCCACCTCCTGCCCTGCCCCCCACCTCTTATATGTATCTCCTGAATATCTATGAACCAGACTGCGAAACCGAGCAAGGCCTGATGGAGTTGGAACAGCACGGAAGTATATATTTGTTGACGCCATGTAACACAACGCGCAGCGTCACCAAGGTCACGACTCACGTATTCGAAGCATATTTCCTCCTCAGATATCGTATTCTCCCAATCGAATGCTTAGACGATGCTTACAACTTTATCCTACGTGTCCTCACGTGTTGGCCACTTGTGGACTTTGACAATGACTTCCACTATTTGCGCTCGATTGTAGTGCTTCCTTTGAAAACCCGGGCTTTTCTCTACCGATAGTGACGAGAAAATAAAGTTCGGGTCGGAGGGCGGGACCGAGGAATCTGACAAAGTCTCGGGAAGTGATCGGTATCTGATCCCCGGATCGACGACCGTTATGTCCGTCCGTGGGATCTCAATGAGTTCGTGTGGAGTTGGGAAGTATCAATCCTGGCCTTCGGTCAAAATAATATAATATGATTATAGCACGCAAAGTATAAACCATGAACCACGATGTTATTCAGATATAAATAGCACTTTCAGTCTTTCGGTAGATTCGCCCATCGGGAGAAATTCTAGGACGAGGAACAACATCAGGCTAAGTACGAAGTCGTTGAACATACGCAGAAGCTCAACCAGACTTGACTCTGAAATTCTGGCTCGTATATCCAAGGCTCACATGGATTCTGGGGCACTTCAGGGTCCAATACTGTCATGCCCGAGTTTCTTGCCGAGTGTAGGGACCATTGCATGGCTCTGCCCTTGCTGGTGTTTCGTGGAACAAAATGAAGGATCGTCGTCCATTTGATATCACCCCCATTGGAATATAAGACCAGAGAAGATTCGGTCACCGGTGGTGCCTAAACGGCATAAGATTCAACGTGGAAATTGAGGAGATCGTATGCACAGGGTCCGGCAGGTGGTCGTAGATTGAGTTTGGCAACTTTTCGAGCATGTGTGGGGATATTAAGTGCACGCGGAGGGACGCGAGACGTAAATACGGTACTACAGCCATCGTTTCACCGTTACAAGCCGGCATTAGATTCGCGAGCACTGGCAACGACGTCCGAGTCGGACGAATATCCAGACAGTGGCGAAACGCGGTCCGTTCGCTTACAATTATCATTCAACATTGTCGAACCCAACCTCTTTGCCTCGAAAATGGCATGTCCTTTGGACCTCGGACTCCGAGTCGTAAATAATACTGCGTAGCGTTGCATGCTGAACTGAAACTGCCAAGCACAAATAATACTTAATGTTTCAGCCACCAAGGCATCCCACATTACCTTTCTTAGGATGGTCAATTTCTCCGCTGTACGTCTAGAATGTATAAGCATAAATCAATTCGACACACAACAGTAATAATAGTACCTGAAAAACCCTAAGAAATAAGCTACATGACAAAGGGAAGCGGTGGCAGAAACAGAGGCAGTGTACAATAATAGGGTTAACAACATGAGTAGTGGTGCTGGTGTCTGTTCCTTGCAACAAAACGGGAAGATGGTGCGTTATGGCAACGGGTATGCACATCAAGAACAGAAAGTAGCAACAGCTGACTGTTGCAATCAGCCAGCCCAACCTTTCAGTGAGCTACTACCAGAAGAACTGGGTGAACCGTATGCGGAGTCCGTAGCTCCATACGACGTTTGACTCCATCCGTCCGTGCTGTACGGTGGTATTTGCTCCGTGGAAAATGAAGAAACGGACTGGGCGGATGAATGCCCCGATTGCGACGCTAAATGAGCATCAGAATCGAGTTGAGATGGCGACACTGCTGACGCAAGAATCCCTAGTTCACGGGCAGGGAGTTCGCACTCATGATTGGGCCTGTGTGTTCCCAGTCCATCGTAAAAGCTCGGGGGGTCAAACAAGACCCCAGAAGGCGATATCTCCGGCACGGCTCGATCGCGCAGGTACGGCGGTGGGGAATTGTCGGGGGAGCTAGGAGCGTGGTTGAACGGCAGTGTTGGCAGCGGTGCGAACGCGGGAGAGCTACCGGGGAGGTGAGAAGAAGGTGGAGATGTCCCCGAGAATGGTGCCCATGGGGTGGTACTAACGTTAGGCGGAGGCGTTACATTGAATGGAGATGAGATGTACGAATCTAGGTTCGTGGGCGCTGCGGATGATGAAGCAACTGACGGGAGATTAGACGGAATCGGTGACGCCATGGTCACAGGCGACCAGTGCGGAGCCGGTTGGTGGTACCCATGCATACGGCCTCCTGCAGAACTTGTGTGTCGAACACGAGCGCTACGATCAATCACAGAGTGGGAGACAGCACGACCTCCAGGAGCCCTTGTCATGTCCATGTCCATGGGCACTGATCTAGCCAGCAAAGTTGACCTTCGGCTCGTCTCCGTTACTCGCTCATCACGAAAAAACGGCTTTCGAACGGGTTTGGTGCCGTAAACCTTTTTCTTTGTCAACCCATGGACCTGTTGCAGCTGAGCGACCAGACTTGGGGCCTCTGCTGGTGGCTCTGGTAGGATATGGGGAAGGGAGCAGTCATCTGGACGGTCATCAGGGAGTGAAGACTCAAGTGTGTGATACGAGGGTGAAGAAGAGGGCTGAACTTCAGGTGAGACAAAACACGAGTGAGAAGCTGGCGGATTTTACGTACATTTTTGAAGGATTCTGGAAGGCGTCGACCAAAATGTTGTCAGTCAGCTCTAGAGGTGGGGAGTGATAGTTGTCACCGACCTTGGGTAAAGAGACTTGGTGTGATGGCCGGAGGTTTGCTGGAGAGGCGAACGAGGAAACGATCCGATTCTGCAGGGAGCCACAAGGGCTCTTCGACGTTTCTTTGCAACATTGTCTGTTGGTCAAGACGATTCGCCGTTAAATGCATTCCAGATGCGATAATGAAACCCTGACCGTTTCATTAAACAGCGTGGTCAGACTACTCATGTCTTGGTGAGCATTTAATATCATGTGCCATTGAATGTTGGTCTAGATAGTCGAATGACGGTGTAAACGTTGGTGGGCTTGATCATCGAGGATTAAAAAAGTACCTCCGTGAGCCGTTGCGCAAGGCCGAACCACGAATTATAAAATGGGGCAGTTGACGTGTGCTGCTTGGCATTTGTGCCTTTCGCCGGTGAAGAAGCTGCGATGACGAGGATATTACGAACAGTCGACGGCTCTTGTATACTTGCCGAACACAGAAACTATATGACAGTTTTCACGCCTGCCGTAAACTGATAACAGCGATACAATATACTTACCTCGATTGCACGCCAGATATCTGAACTTGATAGAACATTTAAAGGACTATAATTGAATTGTAGGTCCTCCAGACAATTGTCTAGACTATTGCGTTGCCGGGCGACTCCAGGTCCCGTGAACTGGTCACCGGGAGCCAGAGTTTCCAGAACGTAGAACGTATGCTAATCAGGATTTCAGACCTAAGGCAATTATGAAGCATCAAACAGACTTACCGGAGCTCCCGGATACCTAGCTTCAAGTTTGCTGAGGGCACAGCGAAGATAATGTCCCCGGAGATCTGGTAATAACCGTTCTAATGCCCGAGAATTCTCAATGAGAACGAGAGTTACGACTGAACGTGGTTCTACTGATTTCTGTAGTGCCGAGCTAGATACGGCGTGGTTGAAAGGGAAGGACATTGACACGAAGCGTTTTACGCCGAGGACAGAAGAAAACGTTGAAGTAAGCCGTGTAGCTAAAGGTTATGGATCGCACAACGAAGGATATCGTAGAACGTCCGTGGAAAGTGTACGGGTCAGCTTTAATAATTAGACATAGAATCGTGGATCCTAATAGGACTTTTCGGCGGACTTTCTAATTATGACAACCGCTGAGCAGCACGAGACTCGGGTGAAAATGGTTGGAATGATTTAAGGGATACAACGTTATGCTGTAGCTGTATCCGGGTCACTCGGCCAGGTAGTCGGTGTGAGTTGGGAAACAATCTGGGACGCCGCCTTGTTGGTGCACTTATGTAACTTGTTTCTGCTGATCAGCGGAACGTACACGGAGGACTCGTGTGTAACGCACCAAAGATGTCGTTTTACTTGAAACGCCGGAAAGTGTGTGCAACGAAGGGGCGAGCACTACGCAAATTGAGAATCGATCTCCCAGACCGACGAAAAGTGTCAGAACCTAGCATAAAATGTCTTTCGCTACTTAAAGTTTTCCAGAGGAACATCTCACGGGCCCGGGGATAGCAACGCTCTGCCACGAAGATGGCCCTAGATGATCCACGTGCCTGCCTGCCATAAAGACCGTCGCGGACTTAAAAATTCGAGCCCATTGTCGAAATGGGCTGCAGCACCGGCGATCGATTCTATTCTCGAGAAGCACTACGGCACGGCTACCCTGGCAGTCCACGAGAACAGAAGTTACGGTTTCAACTTCTCCTGGTGGTAGCACGACCTTATCGATATCCTTGCCTTACTTATTAAGGCTTTGGCAATGAGGACAGCAGGTATCGCTACGCGAAGACATCAGATGTTTCTGATAAAGCCACAGAATAAGATGTACAACTGACAACTGACAAAAGGCACGCTTAAATGAGAAGCAACACCTTAGAATAGCGTACGGATCTCACCGAAGACAGATGGCTGCATTTCCAAATGGATTACAAGGGATCCCAGAGCAGGTCCTGCAGAGGTATGTCCAACTCTTTAGCTAATCCTAACACTATATCGTACGAGACCCCGCATTTGAACATCGGGGGTCCATCCAACCTCTCGCCCGGCGAAGTTCGATGGAGCAACCTTGACGATGTCAGATCTATGATCTACGGATGCAAAGTCGGCAAACACATTCATCAGGACGACCCTCGGAACTCACAGTAGCGCATACACCGACCCTGCTGACTTCCATATCGGTGTACTCGCCAGGAATCGAGAAGTCAATCTTGAAGGGTCTGAAGTCGTCGTCATCATCGTTCTCTTCAAGCAACGCGCCTAAGATAGCTAACATGCGGTCAAGGGGAAATACTGCTGGTCCAAGGAAATGCTGAGGGATCTACAGGACAGTCAGTTACAGCCGACAAAAGATAAGTAATGGTAACCTTGATAGGGCCACTTTTGGTCTTCGCCGAAGGAGCCTTGGTGATCCGTCTATGTTTACGCTTCTTCTCATCCAGACCCCTGCCAAACATCCTCAGGTCTGATTTAGCCGGATTCATTGAAGCTAGGAACGAAGCGACGAGAATAAACTTCGATATTCTTGTTAAATTCCGGTATGGTCCTGCAGGCTTCTCCTTGACTGCAGCGTCGACTTGTGGTTTACTTGGGAGATCTGCTCGATGAACTGGAAATATGGTTGCTAGTGCCTCAGGAGAAGGCTGATTGGCATCTGCCCAGTCTTGTGCATTGCTAGAACGGGGATATAGCTGTTCCAGCGCCGCAGTAATACTAGGCTTGAAATAACGATTTAGACGCATCCGGACTTCCTCTGGGGGTGTAACAAAATCTTGGACATCATCGACAAGCATCACATCGTCAGTAAACAGGTGCTCATTATCATCTCGTTCGGCGAGGTTGCTATCGCCTTTTCCCTGTTCGATTGCATGATTATCCAGTATGGGTTGAATGAAACCCGGCCACCGTGCGGCAGCAGCATATGCCAGCTCATCAGGATCGTTGGTGAACGGAAAACATGCGTCACAGAGGATTGATGCGAAAGACGCGTACATGCCTTCAAGGGCTGGGTGATAGGGATTAAGAGGAAGATTTGGTTGAGTCAGACAGGATTGAAACATCGAGCGAAGGTGTGCAGTACAAGCTGGCCAAGGTTTACATCAGGTGTATTCATTGCAATAGGAGATAAGGTCACCTTCTTTCGTTGGAATAGATATGTCCACAAAATAGGGATCTGGAGAAGCCCCAAGAGAAGGCCGCATATCGTCCCACCTTCCAGAAGAGATGAAGATAATTGCCAGATCAAGACGCGTCTGAAGACAAATCAGTCACCTGCATACTCCTGGGAATGGACATTGCCTCACCATTTCTGCAAGACGCGTCAAAGGAACGATGAGGCCCGGTAATCGATCCTTGAGACGGTCTGCACGCTCAATCACGATAACAAATCGCGTCACTTGAGATAAATTACTACTGCCGTGGTGCAAGAATGAATAGAGCGTCTTTAGACCGCGAAGAAACGCATCTAGCGATTCATTATAACGCCCGGTATCGTTAGGTCCTAACCAGTTGGTACACCCCTCTTCCCAAGAAGGGGTCCATCGTGCGAGTCCATTGAGAATCGCGTCGAATAACAATCTGGCGGAAAAGCATGTCACAGCATTGACATGAACATGGTGCGTAGATGAGGTGGTACCGGTAGTGGACGAGAGCACGCTAAGAAGGGCTTGGACCGTCGAGCGGGGTGTAATTGGGTCATTGATAAAGATAAACGGAGGGGGAGACGCATGGAGAAGAGACGATACCTCACGAAGGCGGTGATGGTGGTACGAAAGAGGGTTCAATGCCATTAACAAATAATATATCCAAACAAAGAAAGTCCCAAAGCTCCGGGCTAGCGGGCCGTATGAGCCCACGCGAATATACAGGAAACAATACAGACCTACAGGTGGTATCCAAATAAATTATGAAAAGTCCCGATGAATAAGTAATTAGAAAGCCAGAACATCTTTTACCCAATTAGCGATTAAGCCTCGCATCGCTTCCGAATGTGATAACCAAGGCATATGGTCAGCTCCTTCAATCTCGACTATCTTGAGATTCTTCCAAGGGCCCAAGGCACTAGCGGCCGACCTGCCATTGACTATCAAATCGTCTGTACAGGCGATCGCTAGAAGAGGCAAATATCCGCGTTCCCCGGCTTTGAAGAACTCGGTTGCATCTTGCTCACGAGTGAAGACGAACTTGGTCACAGCTCGTGGCTGGGTGACAAAATTTCCCAAGCAGAGGGATTTGAGTTCGAATGAAGCGTGTTTGGAGAACCCGTTGACGAATCTCCGAGATGCATCTTGGAATTTCTCCACATCATTTGTCTGATTAAGGGAGGGCAGGCAACCGAGTGCGAATTGTGTTCCGGCTTTGCCGATTCCAGCGCCCATGAAGGGCACTCCGGTGAGATGAATAGCACCAGAGAGGTATTTCTCCCTCCCGGGGTGAAGCGAGAGAATATCTACAATGTGGGTGGCTGTATTCACGTCAGCTTCACGCGACCTTGCAGTGAAAACCAAAGCACACAGACCTCCTAGGCTCCTGTGACGAGGTAAAGGTGAGGAGCTATTAGAAGTGGATATTGTATGCAACGTACCATCCTAATACAAACGGCCTTCTCAATCTGAAGCCCTTTACAACAGCATCGAAGTCCTCTGCAAGGCGCTGAGATTCCCATGCACATGGAGAAGTGGGCATTCCACTTCGACCATGGCCACGAGTATCGTATCTCACCTGTCAGCAAGTTCTCAGCAGGGTAGAAAGAAAAAACAGTCAGAAGTTCCAACCAGGTAGAATAGGTCGGTCCACTTGGGGTCATGAAATATGTCATTCCACACAACCGAGCTAAGCGAGACGCCATGAATGAATACAATCGCAGGCTTGGTGAAATCTCCTGATGCATCCGCATAAATCTTAGTACCGTCGGCGGATAGGAGCATGAGCGAAGTAGTGACGTGGGGCATCCTATGAGGGTGATGGGAGAAGCAGAGGTGTAGAACTCGACCACCGGCATCTTTAAATACTGAGAGAGCGCCATGAAGGTAAGTCCATTAGTCCAAATGACGCCTGCTGGGAATCTACAGGGTAAATTCAGGTTTAATTAGTGCATGCATATCCGGCTATGATGAAAGCGCGCCAGGAGCCAATTGTCCTTGGACAACTCATTTTAGTGGTACCGGCGTATATAAACAAAAGAAAGGTACCTCGATCAGATGCGGTCACTGCATTGCAGGGATACAGTGCGGGCATCTTACGATCCTTGGAAGCCGGCAAAGCGGAAATAACAGCACATAAGATACCGACATCAGAAATATCTGGGATATTTCAGGAAATTCCCTACCAATCGAGGCAGGGTTATCTGGATTTCAGGGGGGAAAGCCGGATTTCTGACATCCTGGACCCATGAGCGCTGTTAGATGGCCGAGGCATGACTGGGGGGTGGCGAACTCAAACGGCCACGCAGCGATGCCTCGCGGAAAGTATCAGGGTCAGAGTGAACTTGCGTTCAGGGTGTCAAAGCTATTCGTCCGTGAGTTTCGCCAAATCGGCGATTCACCGGCACGTGCTCGTGATGCGGAACTTGCCGGCTGGACGCGCTGAATAAAACCTTCAAGTTGAAACTCATCGCCTTAGAACTCAGCTCGAACGCCAGAGCGCCTTAGGGAACTCAGGAAGTACAAATAACTCCCAGCAGCGCTGCATACCACTAATCCAAGCCCTCAGAATCTCATCTCATGAGTCTCTGAATGGTCCGAACAAGATATTCTTATACTGTATTGGTACTAGGTAATTACTATCCTCTTCTCGAAGTCGTTAGAGAAAAAATTCTCCGACAGGAATAGCTATCTATTTGGCTCGCGCCATTGTCGCCTCAACATGTGCTCGTGCTCCACTTTCCCAGTCATCCCAACAAATACTCAAGATCGCGGTATCTCGTCCCAATGGAAATGCTTCCTCCTTAGGATCCCCTTTTCTTACACGAGTTCCGTTCGCACCGCGAGTCTTTGATGTAGGCCAGGATTTATGCCACCTTAAAATCCCTTCTTGCTGGAATCCCATCCTTTTTGCGGTCCTGACACTCGCCAGATTGGCTGCACTGGCTTGCCAAACCACCCGACGCAGGCCGAGACCGCCATCCTCCGGCATATCCAGTGCGTATTTCATGAGGATCCCGACGGCGTTGGACGTTACATGCGTCTTCTGAAATGCGGGTACGATAATCACGAAACCGATTTCCGTGACTAGATCTTCGGCTGATGAGTTCAGATAACCGATGACTCCTGCATACGCCGACTCTTCGGGCTTGGTTCTGTCGTACACTGCGAACATGGTCATTCCAGCGTCGTCTTTCATCCTCTTGTTCCAGAAAGAAGTGATGAACTCTTCTTCATCCTTGAACGGACCAAAGGGAATGAAATCGTAGAGGCTTTCATCCGAGAGGGCTGTCACTAGTAACCTTGTATGAACGGAAATCTTGGCAACGAGGTCAACAATCAAAGCTGAGCTAGGTCATTTAAAACTTACATCGAAGGGCACTAACTTGACGCGCTCACTTTGCAACGCCGGTGGGATAGGGAAACAGAAATTCGCTGGAGCCATCCGCAAAAGTAGAGTGTTGGTCTGCACGCGCAAGGAGTAGGCAATGACAGCTTATGACTCGAGCCATTCGCTACCCACGTGTTTTCCGAATGAGTCAATTTCGTGATACTGCGCCTCGAGGATTTTATAGCTTCCCAGGTCAAGTGGCCTCGATTTCATGGTATACCATCTGCTTGCCTTCGGAATCTTCAGATACTACTTTCCTTATCGGATCCATAGACAGAGAGGAATCTGTTCGTGAATATTCCACGACTCCTTAATCTCCGGGTTTTCCCTGTCATGGGGAACCTCCACGATCACAACGCGAATGTCATGGTGATCGGCATGATGGAGGATGTGTCGTTTGTCTTTTTGCCATATTACATTGACCCTTTTGCGAATAATCGTTGATCTCCTAGGTTGTACTACCTGATTTCGGGATTATTGCTGTGCATTTCGCGCGAAAAGGTTTTGACGCCGCAACTTGGTCCCGAAGATGGCGATGTAGTTCCCATACGCAAGCTTCTACTACTACTTACTGAGACCGTAGCATTTCAGATTCAATTCAATTGCCAGCAGGAGCGAACAACGACAAAGCCAGGCTTCGAAGGGCCATAATGCTACCATCTTGTCTTTAACTTGAAGTTTCGGAGAGAGCGCCAAATCGTCGACTTATCCGCTTTCCTCTATGGCTTCGTTCCATCATGCCATGCGTTGGATTCCTGTTCAATTGAACATACCAATTTCATTAACCCTAATGAATTTGCATTGATCACAGGTAATTCGCGTCCCAGCACAGCTACTTATTACAGGAGCATTACTTTGGTGGAGCCTGTGGTTCTCAATGATTCTTTTCCCCAAACCCGGTGATCCTGTCTTCTGTTATTCGTTCCTGAGATGTTTATCGGTTCCGGGATTTGAATTTGCACTGCCTCCCTTTAAAGTTGGTTTGAAAGGTTGCTGCGGAAAATCCTGGAAGATCATTTCCATTTTTAAATTGCGAGGAAAGTTCACAGCTTCATACATCATAGATTTTGCTGTGTTTTACGACTGGCAGCTACAGCAGCTCTAGCAACGATGCGTCAAATTTATCAGGGGCCGTTTTGAAACCGACAGGGGTAGTGGTAGATTCTCGGGACCTTTCTTTCGTTCATCATGGACCGATCAAGAATGTTCGTCTGGTACTTTCTGGTACCATCTTGAAGCCACTACTGCCTGCCACTCTAACTTGATACTGCTTGAGGCCCTGCATCATTATTCAAAGGTTGACGAGCGGGCTGTGACCTTGTCATTTGATGAAGAACAATATCGATCGTTATCACTGACTTCCAATCATTCCGGAGGCGACAGCGTGGTGTAGCAAACGATTCTTGTCATTTGGAATCCAGAAAATAGATAGACGCTAGAACGAATTCTATCAGAATATCCTGTTCGAAGTAAGTGAAAATTATCTCTCCTCGTCCACCTGTGCTTCGGTTGTCTTTTTAACCCTTCGTTTCAGGGAGCGGAACAGCACTACTGTCTTCTTACATGCTAATATGCTATATTTACAGGACACAAGTCAAATTCGTTTTTCTCGTTACCACCGCGTACCTTTTTCAAAGTGTATCACGGGCGGTAGACGCCAAGCACAGATTTTTATCCAGGGGCCTGTCCGCAAAATGTGTCGTACTATATAACGGACGGTGCCCCACGTTCTTCTGTATTCCCTCCCCCTTACCGAAAATATGTTCAGCACCCTCCAGGCTGCAGTTGTCCTTGGTTTCACCATCCTTCCGGCCTTGGCCTCTGGCCCTCTCCCGAGAAAAATAGTCGCTCGGGAGTTAGTCGTGAGAGATGACGGGACCATCCCAGCCCTCCTGCGTTCTCCGTTCCCTAGATCAACAGACGGCCTCGTCATTCGTCAAGCCGGTACTTGTGCAGTCGGGTCCCTCCCTTGCAGTGATGGTACGTCGTGCACTTTCTTTCTCATCTCACCGTTTCCATTGAGAATTCTCTATAGGAAGTGGCTGTTGCCCAATCGGGTAAGCAAAAACTGTCTCCTCGCGTCCCGGGATGCTCGTTCTAATACAGGTACTCATTCCAGTGAATACTGTGGCACATGGGGAGGTCTCCTGGGATGTTGTCCTAACGGTGAGACCTGTGTGGCCAACGACAACCAGCAGTGTGACTACGTGGGATATACGCTATGCTCTGGCGAGGACTTCTGTTGCCGTAAGTCTTCTCCCTTTCCGTGTCAAAATATGGGTTTTGACATGTGTTATAGCTACCGGTGATTTATGCTATCGCGATAGCACTGGATCCCCTGCTTGCAGTGATCCATCAAGCGGGGGAGGCGGCACCTCGGCTTTGTTTTCAAGTGCCTTTGGGGGCACTACCTCCATTGCTGGTACAACCAAAGCCGCAGTTACCAGTGCCACGGTCTCGCGCAGCGTGACCAGCAGTATAGGATTCACGACGAACGTCCAGGCTGGCACCCTGTCTAGGTATGTTGCTCGCCACCGAGGTTGGTCCATCATTCTTAATTATTCTCTTCAAGCACCCCCAGTACCACTCGCAGTGCGATTGCGACCGGCACTGCAGGAGAAGCATCGGTATCTAGTAGCAGCTCTTCTGGGACGAGCAGCCAGACCACAGGTCTTAGTGGTCTTGGTGGTAACGGTGCAGGAACGACTAGCGTGTCGTTCAATATCTTTGCCTTGGCCATCTGTTCCACTCTTGGTTTCTTCATCTTCAACTAGGTGTAGCAAGCCTCTCATACTTATGACTTATACCACCGCTTTCCCCCATGTCCAAAAGTACCACTCCTTTCAATTGAACGCAATGCGCCATTCGTTACTGAATTTCGATCGTTAGCGATAAAAGCCGTCTCAATTGAGGGTATTTACAATATGTAAAACCTGTATTTCGTATTCGTTAGTGTATCTTCAATCCATGTGTATCTCTCTAACACCCTGCTATATATATATCTTCTTGTACAATTATGTTCTTCGTCACTATTTAGATGGATAGCTGTCATTGAGGGACATCGATCAAGAGCAGGAACTACACTCACATCCTCCCATCCTATTTCATCACTCCATCAAACCTTAGCCAAAAGCGAGCGACCTGTCATTTCTAAAATATCGAAGCGTCAGTTGGTGGACTGACAATAAAATATCAGAGCTCACCTTCAGGCTTCTCAAGACCCTGTTATCGTGCAGCAGATCAGCATGATGTCAAGAACATAAAGTAAAAATGCGCACGAGAAGGTCCAAGACAGTAGGAGCGACATCGCACAACGCGCCTTCTTCCTCGTCCTCCTTATCTTCTGTAAATTTATACTTCTCCGGGTCTCCGGTCATAATGAACGGTACGGGGTTCGTCGTATGCGCGGTGTGTGGAGCACCCGTTTCGAGGTTCTTCATCTGCTCCGCGTTCCCATGGTCCGCGGTAATGAGAAGAATATATCCAGCTTCCTGACACGCCTTGTACACGATACCCACGGCTTCGTCGGTGTGCCCGATAGCTTCGACGGCGGCGTCATACACACCGGTGTGGCCCACCTGTAGTCTGTCAGCTGGCTATTCGATAGACAGCAAGTCTGTAACTGACCATGTCAGGAGGAGCAAAGTTGCACATCACGAACTCATAATCACCCTTCTTGATGACTTCCGCGACTTTTTCGGCCACGCCATGTACGCTCATCTTGGGAAGCTTATCGTACGTGGCGACTTTGGGTGAGGGGATCATATGCCGGTCTTCATTCTTGAAATCCTTCTCGACACCGCCGTTGAAAAAGAATGTAACGTGGGCGTATTTTTCCGTCTCTGCAATGTGCGCTTGCTTGATGTCATGCTTTGATAGCCACTCCGCCAGGACATTGGTCATGGCTTGGGGTGGGAAAGCCACATGGAAGGGGAATTTGGCGTTGTATCTGGACATAGTTGTAATACTCTATGCAGTCCTTCAGATATGTGCAGCATACAGGAAGGAGAACACGCACCAGGTCCTTCGGAATAGTCACTTCCATCGGCTTGTCGGGTAATCCAAACACGGAAGAGATTTCTCGCATCCTATCGGACCGGTAGTTGAAGAAAAATAATGAATCGCCATCCTTGATCCTGCCAGAGTCTCCGTTCACAATGATAGGCTTCAAAAACTCGTCTGTCACGTCCTTCTCATAATTTGCCTTGATAGCAGCCACGCCAGTTTCGGTAGCAGTCTCGCCTACCCCGCCAACCAAACCATCGATGGCGATTTTGACTCGGTCCCATCGCTTGTCCCTGTCCATAGCATAGTATCTGCCCACGATGGTAGCAAGCTCTCCATACTCCTCCTTCTTCATGAAGTCGAGCAGCTCTTGGCAGTAGCCTGCCGCGGATCGGGGAGCCGTGTCACGGCCATCCCCGAAGAAATGGACATAAGTGTGGGGCACGCCGACCTCCTTTGCTGTCTCCAAAAGAGCAAAGAGATGGTTAATGTGTGAATGGACGCCTCCATCAGAGATCTATGTCACCAGTTAGCCCAATCGCAGGAAGCAGGACGGCGCGACGCACCAGACCAAGCAAATGCAATCTGCCTGTACCCTCCTTTGCTTTGCTGAAGCTCTCGAGGATGACCTTGTTCTTGTGGAACTCCCGTTTCTTGATCGCCACGTCGATTCGCACGATATCCTGCCATACGATGCGGCCAGCTCCGATATTCAAGTGCCTATATGTATTTCAATGGGCGATTTGCTGAGAACGGATGAGCACCTACCCGACCTCGGAGTTGCCCATAAGACCCTCGCTCAGTCCAACAGCGATGCCGTGGGCAGCAAGCTTCCTCTGGCTATGTACCTTGCCAATGGCATCCATGTTCGTGGTCGTACCGGCCTCAATGGCATTACCCTCGAGTCCTGGAACCGTTGCGATGCCCCATCCGTCGTGGACACTACGAAAGGTCGTGTCAGAGTATACATGAAGAGTAGAGAATACTACATACATTAAGCATACTTTGTTTTTTACGTCTGCTGGCATGATGATGGCGGGCGGAGTAGAGCAACCCGTAGCTATTTATTTGCCTCGATGAGGAGTCGGGCCGTTTGTGCCGAGCCCTAGGCTCGACTCGAACAAGTCGCGTAGTTCCTATTAGAATAATTTCAGTCCCAGGTTTGCTGGTACGAGCCTAGCCCTAGGCTGACCGAGATACACGTATTCACGACCACGACGGGTAAAAGTTAAGTTACTAGGCACTTATTACTTTTTCCACGAGTGCTTCGGACTGGTGAAGTGGCGAATTTCTAAGGTAGAGTACATCGAAATTGCCGTATACTCATTTAGCTATAACATTGGTGTATGTTGATTTATGCGGTGATCGTGCAGCATCACTTCGGGTGTCAATGATGACTTACCCTCGCCTCGCTGCAGCCTTTGTTAAGTTTCTTTTCCACGATCAAGAGTTCATACGTGGGGGACCCTTGATCTCGTACCACCATGTGGCCGAGTATTTGCATTCAACATGCAGACAAGAGACGACCTAAGCTCTAGGGAAGTGCACCATTGTACAGGAAATTAATCATTTTCTACTTCGCGGCACTACCACATTGCGGTCAAATAAAAACTAGTGCACGATTGATGTCCCATCAGTTCATGTACAAAAATCAGCCATCGTACTGACCACATCACTACCAAGTGAAAGCCGCCATCGTGCGTGCTGCCTCCATCGAGAGTCCGAAGTCATCGAGCTTCAAACGATTCATCTACGAAGAAAAAGAGTACAGCCCACCCACACCAGCGCACGGCACGCACATCACACGACCCCCGGACACCATGATGACTAACAACTGTACAGTTGACCCAAGCCACCGCACAGACCAACGACAAATTGTATGAACCTTGCTAGAACCAACCTGGGTCCCTATCACTCCCATACATACAAATAAAACCACATATAATTAGCACAAAATATAGACTTTTGCAGACTCTAATCAGAAGTACTATATTATGTGAACTATGGAATAAAGAAAACAAAAATAACAATGCAAATGATGATCAAGCCTATACAGTAACCTGCTCTTGATGAAATGGAAGGTTATATGAATGAATCTGCCAAGCAGGTACATACTGAACCCCTGCCTCCAGTACTGACCTAAAGGCGGCCTCTAAACGACGATGGAATGGAAGATCAACATCACAAGAGTGAGCACACAAAACCACAATCGAACCTGGTGTAAACTTTGAAAATGAAATGTCTAAAAAAATGTAATGCCCACAAAGAGGCCCCAACCAAACAATTCACCCAATACCCATAATTGTCTGACTCTTGACACACTCTCCCAATCTAATCCTCTGGCCCTGACTCCTTAGCCTAGACACCAAGATTGCCTTATCCTCCTCGTGGTATCCATCATGGCGAGAACAGAAAGCATTTTCCGTTTTAATTGTTAAAGCCTGTGACACTTCATTATGCATTGAAGGATCAACAGCAACAGGTTCAGAGTCTGGATCAAACATCATAGTAACAAAGACTGAAGAAATTCCCTGCACTAAAGAAATGAGCCAGATCTGGCAAATATAAAGTAAAATAAGGATCTCCACATGGATCAAGACAAACAAATGATGCACCTTAAGACTCATCTTCCACCTGATCACCACCAAGATAGAATAAGTAGATATAATCGTGAAACCAATCACTGATGAGGATGAAACAAAATCACGAAAGCAGGAATAGATCAGCGATGAAGGACAAAATAAAGAAATAGCATATTGGCACTCTTATAAAGGCCAACAAATTACAGGGTCAAGAAGATATAGATACAAATACTATATTAATACCTATAAATATTATATAATAAGGCACTATTCCGATGCCACCACACATGAGCAGGGACCCAACCACAGTAAATCTATTGACACCACCTATCAATGATGAGACAGCGATCAAGAAGTGGAAAATATATGTACATGACAACACATGGGCAGAGACTCGACTGCTGTAAATCTATTTGACACCACCTATCAATGATGAGATGGCGATCATAGAAGAGAAAAAGTAGGTACCTGATGACACACCTTATGCCACAACACATGGTCAGAGACTTGACCACAGTAAAATCTATTGACACCACCTATCAATGATGAGACGGCGATCAAGAAGTAAAAAATGTATATACATGACAACACATGGGCAGAGACTCAACCGCAGTAAAATCTATTGACACCACCTATCAATGATGAGACGGTGATCAAGAAGTGAAATATGTATATACATGACAACACATGGGCAGAGACTTGACCACCGTCAACTAACTGTCGTAAAATAAACCATAATAGAAACCCAAGTTACAACTACCAAATTAACCAGTATTATATCTAGAAGTAACAAATATGCAACTACAAATACATATATACATAACAAAAATACGACATATTAAACTAAAATCATATTAAAAGCACAAAAGTTGAAATACATACATTTCTAAGAAACAAAGAAATATAATACAAGCAAACCCTCTATCTCATATCTATTTCAATGAGTAGAAAACAAATTCCAACACCTAACTACTGGACATTGGAATGAAATAGAAACAAATGGTTGTTAGACCCGAACTCTGGGTAAACCAAACAAGAGTAAACCGAGGGCTGTTTCGCGTTCGAACAGTCACCCAAGGAGTCTCTGTGCTGAATGGCTACTAAGAGCGTCGGACTAAGGTCTTAGTCTGAGGCTGAGTCGACTAGCTAAGTTTGGTGTGATTAAACTTTAGCTCGAAGCTGGGGAATATACAGCGAGAGCTACGCTACTTATATACGAAAAGTCCTGTGCTATGAATAGAACCTTTGTCCATGGTTGTCGTGCGGAATACAAGGGAAAACATGAGAAGGGCGAGCGGTGGTCGCAAGCCATAGTTGTCCGTAGTACAATTGCTGATGCGGTCCGTTATAGTCGTGGTTACGATGATAGGCGCTTTGAGATAAGATAAGATATGGATAAGCGCTGGCCGATAAGATAAGATAAGTGGGAAAATCGTAACATTACCCCCTCGTTAAGGCAGGCGTCTCGACTGCCCTATGACTCGTCTCCATCGGGGGGGTCCACTTCGCTGTCCTGCTTGTTAGCCCACCAATAATCTTTAATGAGCTCCTCCAGATGCCCGAGTTCGGGTTCTGGCCTCCATTCCTTGTCCAGCCATTCAAGTTCTTGGCCCCCTTTTTTCGCCTGGACGCTAGCGACCTTGATAAGGTAATACCATGTGTTGTCCTCTGGTCCTACTTTGTCGTTGTCGTCCTCCTGCTGGTAGCGGGCATCGATAATGATCGTGTCATTGCCGGGGTTAATTACAATGGCATCTACCACCATTCCTCCTCTTTTCTCCCAGTATTCAGCAATCGCTTCTTTTGCATTGCCGAGGTATCTTTCTGCGGTCCACTTGTTGTCTTCGGGACTGTAGCCTTTCCATTTGACGAGGTAATCAGTCACCATTTTGGACCTTTCCCCCTTCTTTCCTCGTACTTTGTGGGTTTTGTCGTCGAGGATTTCTTCAACTTCGTATTCTTCTTCACCCATGATGATATCGGGCGGAGGAGGTGGTGGTTGCTGTTGGTTCGGGAATGCCGGGGGTGTGTACGGCGTGAGAAGGGTTTCGTTGAAGACCGGATATATTCTCCACGCGGGGGGAAGCTTCAGTTTGTATGCAGAAGCGCCGTGTTTTTCCAGAATTTGGAAAGGGCCGACTCGCTTGTCGTCTAGCTTTTTCTTTGGTCTGGGGAGGTGAAGGTTTGTCGTATCGAGCCAGACCTTGTTGCCGGTCTGGTACTCAATTGCGGCTTTCTTCTTTTTGTCGTACTGCGTTTTCATTTGCTCGGCTGCTTTGATCAGAGTGGCCTCTGTCTCAGCGTGGATGGTTTTCATCTGATCGTGGAAGGCTTCTGACGCAGGAGTGCGGAGGGGAGCGTGGGATCTAGAGTCGGGAGCGACTCGGGGGTGTCGTCCGTATAGGACTTGGAATGGGCTCTTGCCCGTAGCGGAGTGTATTCGGTTATTGTGCTGGAAGGCACAAATTGATAGCCATTCGGCCCAGTCATTCTGATGATGATTAATGACGAGGCAGAGGTATTTTTCAATTTCTTGATTGACGCGCTCGGTTTGGCCGTCAGTCTGCGGGTGGAAGGCGGTGGAGGCATTGCTTTTGATGTTAAGCATGCCGTAGAGGTCCTCGAGGAATTTTGAAACGAATTGAGGTCCTCTGTCGGAGATGATGGTGACGGGCATGCCGTGTTTGGCGTATACTTTGTCATGGAGAATTTTTGCCCATCCTTCTGACGAAAGTTCAATGTTGCAGGCGACTGGAATGATGTCTTTGGAGAAGCGATCGACGATGACCAGGATTGCATTGTGACCATTGGATTCTGGAAGGCCGGTGATCATATCGACTGAGATATGGGTCCAGGGCTCGGAGGGGACTTCGTTTGGATGAAGTGGCGCTCGCTTAGCTTGAGTACTGGATTTGGTGCGGGCACAAGTCTCACAGGCTTGGACGTAAGTTTGGACGTCCTTCCTGATCTTTGGCCACCAGTAGTCCCTAAGGACGAGCTCTTTAGTCTTCTCTACTCCGGGGTGTCCTGCGGTGATATGGTCGTGACAGCGCGAGATGATCTCTCCTCGCACTGCATGATCGCAGGGCACGTATATTCTTTCGTCGTAGTATAGGAGGCCGTCCTTCTCCTGGATGCCCTTTTCGTGGTTGAGCGATTTGGCGATCCCCTGGTCCCATTTTTGGTGGTCACGGGTTGCACTCTTGATGCGCTCGTGGGACTCGTCTGTAGTGGGCATGATTAGCGCCTGGAAATGCTCAGCTTTGAGGACGACGACTTCATTGTTGTCATCGTGTCCCTGGTCGTGGTCTGCACGGCGAGAGAGGAGATCTGCCTTTTTGTTGGCGGTCCCCGGCTTGTGATGAAGGGTGAAGTGATACTCGGCGAGTTCAGTTACCCATCGCGCTTGTCTGCGATTAAGTTTCTGAGGCTTTCGGAAATACTGGAGGTTCTGGTGGTCCGTCCAGATTTCGATGTCGATTGCTGCGCCCATGAGGTAGTGTCTCCATTCCTCGAGGGCGAGCATTATGGCAAGTAGTTCCTTGTCATAAATCTCGTAGTTGCGTTCTGTGGCTGTCAAAGCTTTTGACAAGAACGCGACTGGTCTCCACTTTCCTTCCTGCTCCTGGGATAGGACGGCGCCAATGGCGCCTTCGCTAGCGTCTGCTTCCACTCTGAACTTCCCGGTTTTGGTTGGGATTGCTAACACAACGTCCTGGGCAAGGCGGGCCTTAAGCTTGTCAAAGGCCTCCTGCTGTGCGGTTCCCCAGGTCCAGACTTCATTTCCAGTGAGACGCGTCATTGGGCGTACTATTTCGCTGTAGCCCTTGATGAAACGTCGATAGAAGTTGGTGAACCCTAAGAAAGATTGAAGCTCTTTCTTTTTGGTGGGGACGGGCCATTCGGTGATTCCAGCGATCTTGACTTGGTCCATGCGGATGGATCCTTCGCTAATTATTACCCCGAGGTACTCTGTTTCTAGTACCTCAAACTCACATTTCTCGGCCTTCAGGAATAGCTTGTGTTTCCTGAGGAGCGCGAGAACTTTGCGAGTGATCTGTCGATGCTCTTCTAGAGTCTTCGAAAAGATCAGGATGTCGTCAAGGTATACGGTAACCTTGCCGGAGGCGATGAGGTCCTTGAAGATGTCGTTCATCATCCATTGGAACGTGGCGGGAGAGTTGGTAAGACTGAAGAACATGACGGTGGGTTCGAACAGGCCACGGTTCGTTCTGAACACAGCCTTCCACTCGTCATCTTTCTTGATGCGAATATTGTTGTACCCCCATCATACATCGAGCTTAGTGAAGTATTTGGCACTTCCTAGCTTGTCCATAAGCTCGGCGATGAGGGGCAAAGGGTAACGATTCTTGATGGTCATTTCGTTAAGCTTGCGGTAGTCTTGAACGGGACATAGCTTCCCATCCTTTTTCTTGACGAAAAAGAAGGGAGAAGCCATGGGGGACTTGGAAGGTCGGATTCGACCAGTGGCGAGGTTTTCGTCAAGGAACTTGTCAAGCTCCTCCTGCTCGGTGCGGTTTAGGGGATACACCTTGCAGTCAAGAGTGTTCTTGGCGTTAGGGACAAGTTCGATGGCATGATCCCAAGGTTTGCGCATGGGGAGCTCGTCGAAATTTTCCTTTTCGAAGAGGTCCACAAAGTCGCGATATGCGGCTGGGACCATTTCCTCAAAGGTCTTCTTCTCCTTTCCCTCGTTAGCCTTGGCGGCGAGTTCATTCGCTTTATGGACTGCACGGATTTCGATGGCTTCCTCGAAGTTGACAGCAAGGATGCGGTCGCCTTCTTCGAGTTCTTCATCCCACCGGTCTTCAGGATCCGAGTCCGGTAGGGGGAAGGGGTTTTTGGTGCATTGGCATCTGGCAAAGGTGATCTTGCCGGTGCTCCAGTCAATAAGCGGGTTGTGTCGAACGAGCCAGTCGTGACCTAGGAAAATCTCTTTCGAACCAAGGTTGACGACAGCGAGGTCGATCCTCTCGTTATGGTCGCCAATGGTGAGTCTTAGTTCTGCGAACTCGGTGATTTCCCCAGCCTTATTATGTGAACCGTTGGCATTATAGATCGGAATGGGACTAGCAGTTTTGTAGACAGGGATGTTGTGGGTTTTGACAAACTCGCTGTGAATTGAGCTGCCCGTGCATCCACTGTCTAAGAGGGCGGTGGCGTCGATGGTTTGGCTATCGGCGGTTTCGACTTTAAGCGGGATTTTAAGATCTCGCTTGGAGGTGGTCTGGGAACGAATTAGGTAGCGTTTAGGCTTCCTAAGTTCATCCAGCCATTCCAGTGCTCTTGCTCACTGAGCGCGTCGGAGCCCTTCCAAGAGATTGTCAACTACTTCTTCGGCCCTGGTCCTGTGTATCCAGTTAAGGAGCACTGACCTGGCGGCAGATTCGTTTTTGGCCTCTCGGATGGCCCTCCATGTCCACTCGGTTTCGAACGGTTTCATCCATCCTGGTGGGACCTTCTCAGCCGAGGGCTGGGTCTCCTCTGGTGGCGGGGACAACCGGGCTTGGGCTTGTTTTGCTTGGTGGATCCTGAAGGCGGTATCGTCTTCTTCGTCTGGGACTTCGACCATGGTTACCTTGTTGGGGCTCTCTGCCCCGTGCCCCAGAGAGTCGGACTCTGTGGACTTGGCCCTGAGCGGGCGCTTGAGATTCTCTGCATTGGTCCTTGCGGGGAGTGTCTTGGCCTTCAAAGAAGGCGCTGAATCTTTCGACTTCAGAGGCCCGAGGGCGTCCCGTCTACTCGATTCTGACCCGAGTCCTAATACTCGTTTTGAAGGCTCCAGCGCTACCTGGCATGTCCCTTCCCCCACAGCAGGCTCGGATGCTGATTTTTTCTTAGGTTCTTGGTTATCTGGACTTGGAACGGTTAAAGCGGGTATATTCGAATGCACGTTTTTCGTATCAACACATGGCGTAACTACAAAAGTATTATAAGTCCGACCAGCGATATTGTTCCTCGTACCAGATAAGTCCTTCGCCGAGCAAGTAGAACCTTTTACTTCTCGGCACCGTCTTTTACCTCCTCCACTTTGGATTCGGTAGTGGGTTCCGTCGTTACGGCCCGATTCTCCTCCTTCTTCTTGTTTTTGTTCCAACTCTGTAATGGGCAATTCTTGCTGATGTGCCCCTTCTGCTTGCATCGGAAACACTTCCCTTCTGACCTGAGCACGTCAATATCCATTGCTTGTCCTTGACCGCCGTAGGTGGTGCCGGTACCAGTCTTCTTGTCCCCCGAGGAACTTGTCGTGCCACTACTTGCTTTGTTAGCGTTCGTGGCGGGGTTGTTGTTCTTTGGGATGAAGGGGCCGGGGCGACCAAGGCCGTCTTCGATGGCCTTGCGCTGGCGGGCCTCGTTCATGACGGTGACCCGGGCTTTCCATTCGTCGTAGGTTTTGGGCATGCCGACTCCAATGTCATAAATGATTTTTGTGTAGGAGTCGGGGATCCCCTTTTTGACGGCGGCGACCATGTGGCCGCGAGCACCGGTGTCGCCTTGGAGTCCTGCCTTTTTGGCTTCTTTCTCGACGGCCTGGAAGTAGTCGTCAGCGAGGCCTTTGCCGAGGCAAAGGTCGTACATCTTCTGCTGGTGGATTTCTTCTACGGCGTGATCACGGAACTTGTCGCGGATCATTTGGCAGAAGTCGTCCCAGCTGGGAAGACGGAACTTGTTGTGGGAGTGGCTTCGTCGCTCTGCGAGGATCATAATCCACCACTCTTCGGCCTTCCCGGTAAAGTAGGAGGCGGCAAAGCCGACGTGGAAGGGACTTGCATACATGTAGGGATCATGCATTTGGAAGTACATTTCGCAGTGGGTGAGGAAGCGGTCGATGTCATCGGCCTCGCCTTTGAAGATGGCGGGCTTTCGCATCAGGTCCGGCTTGCACCCCATCCAAGGCGCGTCTTCAGCCATTTGGCCGACAGGATTGGGGAGCGGGTCATCAGGGTCATGGTATTTCCCTGGTCCCCGAGGGAGCGACCAACTGTCGGGGTCTCGGGCAAGGGGACTAGTGTGTCGTCCTGGAGGCGGGGAGCCTTTGATAGCTCCATCATAGCCTGTCCAGGTTGGGACAATGGGCGGCGGCTGATTGCTGCCGGCATTCGAGGTTTCTGCGTCTTCCGGACCGGCCCCGGCAAACATTCGGCTTTTGCCTTTCCAGCTTCTCGGCACGTGGGATCGTGGTGGCAGGGATAGGGGGAGCGGCTTTGGGGGGTTTCATGGTTGGTAGTCCTCAGGCTCTGCATAAGGACGATCAGGGTGCTTTTTATTGAATTCATATACTGCCCGCTCGGTTGCACAATACTCAATAATATCCTCCCGCTCTGGATCCGCCGGCCTCAGGCTGTTCATCAATCTCCCCATCTTCGAGGCGAGGAAGGTCGGGTCCTCCGTAAGGGCCGATAAGTGACCTATAAAGATCCGCGTGTATTCTCGTTCTCACGGATCGCGGATCTGCTGGACCTCGAGCGATAGCACGCTGACTGATGGTGCTATGCTGCTCGTGGGTGATATCCCTGGCGCCCTGTCGGATATGCTCCTGTCGTCGGGACTCAAATTGTGAACTGAAGCGGTTACCGTAGATAAGCTGCTCATCCTGATCGAGGGGGGGAGGTGCGTAGTTCGCGCCAAGTCATGTGTCGACCCACTGGCCTCTCTGCCAGCGTTCTCTCCACCTCCTTGCCTCGTCTTGGGCGTACCAGTCCTCGTCCTCGCGGCTGATATTCCGGAGGCGGTTCCAATGGAGGCGCCTTCGGTGGTCTTCGTCATCCTCTCCCGGTAGGCGCGCGCTAGTAGCTTGGCGGGCGTCATGCTTGACTTGCTGCTGGTACTGCCACTGGTTGTACTGCTGCTGATTGTGGATACCGAGGTTATGGAGGCGCTGGATGGTAATGGCGTGCTCGTGTGGCCAGAGGGGTTCAAGGTGCCATGGATGGGGGGTAGGACCGGTTTGGACGTCGACCTGGATGCCCCGGAGTCGGAGGAGCTCGTCTTCGGCGAGTCTCTCTCTTTCTCTGCTCGCCTCTGCCCAGATGGAAGGCCCGGGCTGGAGGGTGATTGGGCGCGCTTGGTCGAGGATGGCGACAGGGATGGTAGGGGAATCGGGCCTCGTCTGGCGGTTACGGATGTAGGCCTCGAACTCGGACTGAGTGGGGCTCTGTGGGACATAGGGCTCACTTTCGCTGTCCGAGGAGGGGTCGTTGGGGAGTTCGGTGCTGCTGGAGGCTGCGACCTCGTATAGATCAAGGGAGTCTCGGGTTCGAGCCATTCCTCCGGTAGGGAGTGGTGCGGTAGAGGTGGTGTCGGTGGTAGAGGAGGCAGTGAGTACGGCAGGGACGGGGATGTCGAGGGTGCCAGTGACGGGGGAGTTGTGAACAAGGACGCTGTGTCCTTGCTCGCCAATGTCGACTTCGATTTCTTGGACCGGAGCGACCGCAGGAGTGTCCCGACTTTCGGGATGCTGTATGGACGCGAGCGATGAGGGGAAGGACGTGACAGATCTGTCGGGCTGGGTGGTGCCATAGCGCTGGAGACCATAGGGGGATGGGTAGAAGGGAACAGCTGGGAGACGGGGGGCGTGGAAAGTGTGGTCCGTCCAGCGCTGTAGACGGTTTCGTTGGGTGTGGTACCAGAAGACGATCGGCCACCTGGACCGATAGAGAAGGTACGAGAGGGCGGGGATCCCGACAAAGAGTGTCAGGAAGAAGGTGGTGATGATTCCGGGACTGAGGAATGATACGGGCATTCGGTTTCAACAAGCAATGGTGGCTGCTTGGAGAAAGGGAATAGAAAGCTTCGAGCTAATTGTTAGACCCGAACTCTGGGTAAACCAAACAAGAGTAAACCGAGGGCTGTTTCGCGTTCGAACAGTCACCCAAGGAGTCTCTGTGCTGAATGGCTACTAAGAGCGTCGGACTAAGGTCTTAGTCTGAGGCTGAGTCGACTAGCTAAGTTTGGTGTGATTAAACTTTAGCTCGAAGCTGGGGAATATACAGCGAGAGCTACGCTACTTATATACGAAAAGTCCTGTGCTATGAATAGAACCTTTGTCCGTGGTTGTCATGCGGAATACAAGGGAAAACATGAGAAGGGCGAGCGGTGGTCGCAAGCCGTAGTTGTCCGTAGTACAATTGCTGATGCGGTCCATTATAGTCATGGTTACGATGATAGGTGCTTTGAGATAAGATAAGATATGGATAAGCGCTGGCCGATAAGATAAGATAAGTGGGAAAATCGTAACAATGGTAGACTATTTAGTCTGGGATATGCCAGACTGCAGTCCAGCCAAAACCTTCCCCCAGTCTAGCTAAAATTGCTAGTTGTGATGCTAAACTGGTAAACATCAACTACAAACACCACTACATCTAAACTCCTACAACAAACGGTGTAACAAACTGGTCACGGAATACACCTCTCCCATTCCCAAGGGATTGAGAATATCCCTGCCTGTTCCAATTCCAATGAAGGAATAGGAGAGATAGGCAACAGGCCAAATCTATCTAAATCATATACATCAGAAGAAATTGAGCCAACAGTATGTTGCAAGATATATAAAAGCACAATAGACTCTGAGAACTATGCCCAAGATAAAAACAAGCAAATACATAATAATGGCAACACTAGAATGTATAACTCACTAGAGATGTCATCGCACTCTCCTATAGAGCTATCATGCTCTGAGAATAATCTACAAAACAACAATAGAAATATTGATATAAGTAGAACTGACTTAAATGTTAGAACCTCACAAATAAAAGACCCCAATCTAGAAACAGAGCAACCAAATAATGAAAATATCATATAAAGCCAAACAAACCGACACTTACAAAATGACCTTGAAATACCTGTAAGAAAGAATACAGACAGAATTAAAAAAAACACTCGTGCAAGCATTAAAATTGCCTCACTAAATATTAAAGGAAGAGGACACAATAATATACGATATGAAAAAAACAAATGGAAACAAGTAAATGAGATTCTCCGAGATGAGAAAATCAGAGTACTAGCACTTCAAGAAACACATCTAACAGATGACTACATTAAAGATATTCACAATACATACACCAAACACATGCATTTATACTACTCAGCTGATCCACAACAACCAAATGCAAAAGGAGTTGCTATTATATTAAATAAAGAAATAACAAATACTAAAGATGTTGACTTTTATGAAATCATACCAGGAAGAGCAATAATGATAAAACTCCCATGGCATCACATACTAACAATAACAATTCTAACTATATATGCACCAAATGACCCAACTGAAAACAAACAATTCTGGGAGAACCTATTAAAAATATGGAATGAAAAGAATCTCCCAATCCCAGACATTATGCTAGAAGATACAAATATTGTAAAAGACATGATTGATAGATTACCATATCACAAAGATAACACAAATGCAACACAAGCACTATCAGAACTAAAAGACCTTCTCCAACTAAAAGATGGATGGTGAGAAACAAACCCAACATCAACAGCATTTACATTTATGCAATCATCAACAGGATCTCAATCAAGAATAGATTGTATATATATCACAAATGAACTTGCATCCTCATGTCACAACTGGAGTATAAAAGCCACTCATATTCCAACAGATCATAAGCTTGTTACAGTAGATATCATAGACCAAAAAACTCCATATATAGGCCGTGGAAGATGGTCAATGCCATTATATCTACTAAAAAATAAGAAGCTAATGAAAGAAATCCATAATCTTGGTCTGGAAATGAAATCAGAAATAGAAAAACTAGAGTTCAATAAACATACAGAAACCAAAAATGCCCAAATACTCTACAAAGAATTTAAAGATCAAATGATATAAAATATTAGAATTACAGCATGTAAATCAACACCCAAACTTACACAAAAAATAATGCAGCTAGAAGGACAGCTAGACCGTACTCTAAATGACAATAATATCAATCATGAAGAAAAAATCTTCTCTGCAGCACTACTCCAAGAAAGAATCATTGAACTTCAAAAACAAAGATATAATATTAAAAATGCAAACTCTAAAACACAAAATTACCTACATGGTGAAACAATAAGTAAATACTAGATCAACCTGAATAAATCTAAAAGACCAAGAGACACAATATATGAACTTAAAGAACCAAACTCACCTATCAAAAACCCAATATACAAAACAAAAACATCAGAAATGGTACAAATTGCAAGAAATTACCATAATGATATACAATCAAAAGACATACCTATAAGAGAAGAAATAAACCATCATGATATAATAATATCAGTTGCACAAAAACTTGAAAGTAAAATCTCAGCAACACAAAAACAAGAACTGGGAAAAAAGACACAACAAATCCAGGTTGAAAATGCAATTAACATATCAGCAAACAATGTAGCAGCTGGAATTAATGGTCTTCCAAATGAACTACTAAAAACACTTGCAATCAAGTATAAAGAAGACAAACAAACAGGAAAAACTCTTCAACATAGTCAAAATCCTAACAAGAGTCTTTAATGATATTGAAGAATATGGTGTAATGGCAAACACAAACTTCAATACTGGATGGATGTGTCCAATCTACAAAAAGAAGGATTGCAATAATATTGTAAACTATCGACCAATAACACTTCTTAATAGCGACTATAAAATCTTTACCAAGACACTAGCTATTAAGCTTGCAAATATAGCACCAGACATAATACATGAAGACCAAGCTGGATTTATTAAAGGTCACAATATATTTGACCAAACAATGCTATCAAAACTAACAATCCAATATGCAGAAGCATCAGAACAGAATGGGGTAATCATTGCTCTAGACTAAGAAAAAGCATATGATAAAATAGCACATGACTACCTTTGGGAAATAATGGCAGCATGTAACATTCACACTCACTTTATCAATACAGTTAAAGCCCTATATAATCAAGCACAAACAATTGTAATTATTAATAGAGAACTGAGTGAACCATATACTGTAACTAGAGGTGTATGACAGGGTGATCCTTTATCATGCTTACTGTTCAATATTGCAATTGAACCACTAGCATGCATGCTGCATAAATCAAATATCCAAGGCCTACATATACCAGGATCAATAGACAACCTTATAACAAAACTATTTGCTGATGACACTACAGTCTACCTATCAGAAAAAGACTCCTTTGACAAATTACAACAAATCCTCACAGAATGGTGTCTAGCATCAAGAGCCAAATTTAATATTGAAAAGACAAAATGTATACCAATAGGTACAAAGAAATACAGAGAAACATTTTATCAACTAAGACAATTAAATATACATGATAATAAAATACCAAATGATATACATATAGTTCAAGAGGGTGAAGCAATACGCTCCCTTGGATGTTGGATTGGGAATAACATAAAGAATGCAACACCCTGGACACCAATAATAGAGAAAATTGACAAATCACTAACACAATGGAATAAAAGTCACCCAACACTAGAAGGTCGCAGTTATATTATACAACTAGTTGTAAGAAATGGAATACAGTTTCTAACCAAAGTTCAAGGTATGCCAAATGATATTGAAGCAATCTTGATTAAAAAAATACATAGCTTCATGTGGAATAATGCAAAATCATCACCAGTGAACTTAGAAACACTCTATGCATCAAAACATCAAGGCAGAAAAAATCTGCTAGATCTCAAATCACGAAACAAAGCAATTACTCTAATGACCCTTAAATCACTACTATGCAATAACTCTAGGCAAGCAACATGGCAAAATACTGCACATGCACTATATGCAATGAATGTATCATACAAATTCAAAAAAATTGATGACGACATAAAAATAAACATGTTTCTCCAATCTTAGGATATAACAACACAACAAAAAACTAACCTATCACAAGATCTTAAACAAATTGTAAAGCAAGCCAAAGACTACACTATTAAAATTGATGCACAAGCACTGACAAATGAAGGGAAAAGCAAAATGCCCCTATAGTACCACAAAGCATCAACAGCAAAAAGCAACAGAATAACAAACTCAAAACATGGCAAATGTCTTCAAAACAACCACAAGATATATACTGTAAAAGATGCAATAAACACAATAAACAATCAATCAAATAACCATAAGGTATCTGGCAAAAAATGCAAATGTGAAAAATGCAAAGAAGATAGACAGAAAGGCTGTACAAATCCTGCAAAATGTCTATCAATGGTCAAAAATCTCTTAAGTGAGCTGCCAGTACACTGGAAACCTCAAAACGAAAATGAACATGAAGATAATGAAATACTAGATAAGGAAACACAAGATAATCATAACAACTCTATTAAAGTCTTTGAATATAAACTACCAACATCAAATGAAATCCACAATGCCCTTCAAATATTCACAATGACAGAGGATAACTTAAAAGACATACCCAAACCAAGGAAAACAGGAAACAATATCATAACAGCATACATCAATGGAACCTGTGAATTAAATGGAAATATAAATGCTCAAGCAGGAAGTGGAATATGGATTAACAAAGACAGCATCATAAATAAAGCTTGCAGAGTTCCTGGCTTAAACCAAAATACAGAGACAGGAGAATTATATGCAGCAGAATACACTGCCTTCAAAATTCCTAAAAATATCCAACTGACAATCAAATCTAAATCTAAATATATGATTAATGCAATAACTAGCTCACTCTCCTACTATGAAGACAAAGGTTGGATAGGAGTACAAAATGCTCATGAAATAAAAAGAACAGTGGCATGGCTAAGACAAAGAGGGTCAAATACCCTCTTTGAATGGACAGGAAACAATATCCACAGCACAGAGAATAATGAAGCAAACCAACAAGCAATAAAAGGACAAAAGGAAACAAGCTGTCCCAAAATAAACCTGAGAGCCCCAATACAACTTAATCCCCAAGGAATAAAACTCTCCTGTTTAACACAAGCCATAGCATATAAAGCAATCAAGGAAAAAACTATACTAAAAGAATGGAAATCTACTACAATCAATTTAGACATAACTCGATATGCTGTAAATGATCTAAATGGACAAACACCAACAGATTCAAGAATATGGCAATCAATAAGAAGCAAAGATATAACAAGAACAGCAAGAAACTTTCTATGGATGATGCTACATAATGCATATAAATGTGGAAAATACTGGGACAATATACCAAACTACTCACATCGAGCAATGTGTCAAAAATGCAATGCAGAAGAATCACTAGAACACATACTAATAGACTGCAGACAAATACTGGCCCAAGACACCATATGGAAACTCTGTGAACAATTATGGGAATCCACAGGAAACCAATGGCCACAAATCACATATGGAAAAACCCTTGCATGCAGACTAACACAATTCCATAATCAAAATGACCAACTATTATTTGGAAAAAAACAGACTATATCGCATCTTAATATCAGAATCAGCATTCTTAATATGGAAACTATGCTGTGAGCAACGGTGATGAGTCTAGACTTCCGTGGCAATGGCAAAACCAAACTCAGGTGGAGTATGGAGAATAAACATGTGAACACGGCAATACTAGAACAATTGTGTGTGCGAGTGGGTTCGGGGCACCTCCATGCAGTAAATCAAAGCTTTAATGGTGCGAAGATACACTTGGACTATGCAGTCAAGCAGATAATACGATGTGAGTGTCGAGGAATCGAAAGAATGACTGTAAGTCGTGAGGTCTTGTAGAACGAGAGGGAACGGCGCCTGATATGATGTGAATATCAAGAGACCATATTCTGAAATGGAAACGGAGAATGAGACTCGAGAAAACGTGCTCGAGACGTTAATACGAGTGGGGAAACGAGAGGGAAATGCTTGAGCGATACGGCAATAGATTGAGGGACTGGCGATGCTTGGAATAAACATGCTGGTCAATCAAATAAATGTGAACGAGGTGCTGAAACTGGCTGAAACTGATCCTAAACTGGACGGGCTGATATGGAAACTGGAGGCGAATGGTACTGGGCTGAAAACGATCCTATCTGATGTCAAAAACTTATCCTATAATCCACACTGGGATTTCCTATACTGAAATGATTGCTGAACTGGTCCTATACTGATACTAATCCTAAGTCTGCTCTGAGACTACCCAAGTGGGCAACGATGACAATGGCGAAGGTGAAAACTGGTAAAACGGTCCTATCTGGTGAAGTTGAAACTGGTGCTGCCTATAAAGTAAATGGGGGGCAAGGTATGGCGCGGTTGATCACATATTGGGACGATATTGACGTGTACCAATAGTGTTAAGAGTAAAGAGGGATGGAAACGTCTTCTTTACAGTTAAAGAACCATGGGATAACTCAAGCAATACTGCGAGTTGATGTGCAATTGACTATATGCAATGCAAGACGAATATTGCCGTGAAACGACAAATAAACATGTGGTGATCCTATAGAAATGATGGACGGATTCGTAGAGATTTGCTGATCTGACTAGTTGATTTATTGTCGGTGCGTGCAGTGAATACAGTGTATGATGGATTGACATGTACGAGAATCAATACAAGCGTAGTCTGGCAAATGAGAGTGTACCCACTGGGGTCGAAAAGTACTGAACGCTACGGTAACCTATGTTTTTATACTAAAGTCCTACATATATTAATAGAATCTCAAGCGACTTTTTACTAAGGCTGTAAGGCCTTAGCTGAGTAAAATCCTGAATAAATGTGACCTATATCTGTCAGCTGAAGTATACAGCGTTGTTTGAATTGCCATGCTTGGTTAGAAAATGTTCTATAGTGGAGTCCGGCTATTGGGCCAGTTCTTGCTGTTTCGACTGCGTGTGCTGCGGATTGTAAAGACATGCTAGTGTCGCTGAGGTCGCCCAATGCATCTCTAATGACATGCCAACTTGGCGAAGTAACAGCTTGAGTCACCGTAGTTCTGGAGTATCCGTGATAGGTTGATATCTTTGATGGATGAGTGCAGTGATAAGTGACGTTAATAGGGTCTAGCGATCAATGATGCGTAGCAACACACTTTGATGCGGATGTGGCATTACCATATACGATCGGGGGCCCATCAAAATCGGTGTTAACGTGTCCGTAATGCCGTGAAGTGTCAGATTTCAAGATGGGATGGATAACCAACATGCAAAGACATTGCCATGATACAAAAGTGATATTGCCATGTCAGCAATGACTGGTTTGGTGAAAGTCCATCAGGTGGACTTGGTGTAGGAATTAAGGGTAATTTCGTGAAATTCTGAGCATACAGAGCCTGGAGGCTCATCAACGGATTGCTAAACAAGATGATGAAACAAAATGGCACTCACAAGTAGAAATCCATAATTGATGGGTATCATGCATTAACCAAAGATTAACACTTGACTGCCAAATTGCAAGAACCTATACAAATAAAAAAGAGAACTTAAGCTCTAAGCTAGTACTCCATACATGGAGTGGCTGTCTATATGAGGAAGAGAAGCTGCCGGATAACTGGATCAAGCAGCCTGGGGTTTTAGTGGGTATACCATATTTTTAAAAAATGGGAGTCCCACACGAAGTGCATAAAGCATTTCCCCAGGGTGGCTCATAACAAGAGGTGAAACTCCTCAAAATAGCTTGGTTCCCAGACTAACTTTGTTAGTTGTGAGAATCTCATAAGCTCCACCAAAAAAAAAAAAAAAAAAAAAAAGAGTTCATACGTGATTTCCTTTTCAGTGTGTAACGTAACGGTCACGCAGAATCAATTTATTCAATTTATTTGTACAATTTGATTCGGCTATGAGTTTTTTTGTGTAAAAGTCCACGTGTACATCCCTTAAGTAGTAGCACGCGTCTCCAATATTTATTTCTGTTTCTAACTTCCATGACGAAATCCGATGGTGGGGAAAACAGGTCTTCGCAGGCATCCTTTGCGTCGGCTCTACCCTTGATATGGCTCCAGCTAGGCTCTCGACTTTTTTCTTTTCTTCTGAACCAAGCTTTACTTCGCATGGCCACCCCCAGCGCGTTCGGCACCGCTGCAATTCAATTCGAGCTGTTATTGAATACCATCCTATTTCTCAGTCGAGAGGGCGTTCGGACCGCGTTCTTACGCGTCAAAAAGTCGGGGCCTAGTATAACTAATGTATCCTTTGTCCCCTTCTTGCTGGGGTGCCCGGTAGCACTCACAACGTGTTACCTCTACACCAGATTCGCTGGGGAGGAAACCAGTTCCCAGCCATATTTCCACTCAGCTGTAATCTTCTACGTTATCGCTGCTTTGCTGGAACTACTGAAAGAACCGATGCACAATGCGTAAGATTTAATGACCTATACTACGGCGATGCATTCAACTGTCGCCCCACAGCACGATGGCGGATCTGAACACTGGGATCAGGTTGCGCGCTGAGGGTATCGCTATTGTCGGCAAATCCGCCACTACCTTCCTCGTACTCCTCCTCGACCCTCATAGGGACGACAGCAATCAGCATAGGGCTCTTCTGGCTTTCGCTTTGGGACAGACTTTTTATTCCCTCGGTGTTTGGGCCATCTATGCCGCTCACTATGGACGACAATATTTGTATCCGAAATGTCCTCCCAAAAATGAGTGAGTCCTTACATCATGCGGTCTTCACTCACGCCTAAATACATGCAGTACATTCTTCGATCCTACAATCCTGAAACTCTCCATGACCATGACGTCGCAGTCGGTGGTGAAGCATTTCCTTACGGAAGGTGACAAATTGATCTTGTCATGGTTCAGTCCCCTGCAGGATCAGGGAGGATATGCCATCGCGCTGAATTACGGTACCCCACCTTACTCGTCGCTTTCATGTCTATGTTTTGACTTTTTCTAGGTTCTCTCGTTGCCCGCATACTGTTACAGCCTCTCGAAGAAACTTCTCGCTCTCTCTTCTCGCAACTTTTGGCCGACAAAGATGATAAAGGCCATCTAACAGTGGCTTCCAGTAGACTCGTCTCATTTCTCTCTATCCAAATACCATTTTCCCTTATCCTACCAGTATTCGGACCTCCATTCGTACCGCTAGGCGCACAATTCCTGCTACCACGACAGTATCTACAAACGAGTGCGCCACAAATACTGTCCGCGTGGCTCTGGTACATTCCCATCCTGGCATTGAATGGACAACTAGAGGCCTTCTTCGCTAGCGCAGCCGACTCGAGCGATCTGAACAGGCAGAGTACGTAAGTATCCCATGTCTTTTATGCGCCCGCTGTTCCGTTGTTGAAAACCACTCCTTAGATGGATGGGAATATTTTCCATCATATACACATCATTAGCTGTCACTTTGTACCGCCTAGGAGTCGGTGATGCCTCCCTGGTGTATGCAAACATGATCAACCTCGCAGCGCGGATTGTCTACGCCATAGTTTTCATCTCGTCCTTCTTTAAGCGTCGCGGCTCCCCAGAGCTTCTCCGCTGGAGAGCACTTATCCCCACAGCAATCTTCTGCTGTACCCTTGGAGGGTCATTTGGCTTGCTTAGGCTGCTCTACAGTCGGCTAAGCATTGAGAAGGTCATTGAAGAGAATGGAAAGGCTTCGCTGTTGCACCGAAATGTCGTCGTATTGATCTTTACGGGAGGTTTCTTTGGGCTCATGAGCCTTGAGATACTGTGGAGAATGACGAGTGAAGCTCGAAGGCAGCTCAAGTCCAGGCAAAAGACGGATTAGATACCTTATCTTTCAGAACCTTATTGACTGTCCCATCGTATGTACAAAAACTGTTCGTAGATCATAAAATACAGTAAACGGCATTTAACAAGGTTCGAGTCCCGACAACTACATGACAAGCAGACACACCAGACCTTTAGAGCCCAATTGTTCCCCCAAGTAAAGGGGTGGTCATAGCAAACTAGGCTTAGACAATGCACTCGAGGCACCTAAGGCCGGTCTTGTACCCTACCATACTGTGATATGCCGTGCATTATCAAAGTGATTATACAAAATGTTACGACACGACGGGAGGACGGGGGCCGCTTATCCCTGCTTATCCACGGAGGGCGGCAATCATTCAATTAAGCAATATGAAAATTAGTGCCTGCCGTCATTCGAAACGTCCGATGCTAAACCCTATAAAGGGTTATGAGAAGTCCAGACCATGACTATTGTTGCACATTTCGTTTGCCTCTCACATTACCAAAGTTCCGCGAGTATAGACTGACGAAGCCGAACTTGCCTTGATTACCTTGCTGCCAGACTGTGAACTATCCCTCGTTTTGGATAGTGACATGTTCAAGTTACACGCTAGTTGAAGGAACCGTAATACAGAAGAGTATTCATCTGAAATCGTCGGAGATAAATGGTAGGTACAAAGCAAGTAGCTCGACAGACTATCCTACAATCGATATATTCGCATTTAGCAACCGCTGACCCGCCCGGCAATAGCGACCCATAAAATAATATATCTAAAATACAGATCATAAAAAAATATAATAATGCAATGTGATGATTCATAGTCTAATGGTCGATATCATTAAAAAGACATCATGACCATGTCCTGGGACTGGGACAACACCCGTAAGTACAATCACTGTGTTGTATATGAAACACAACTCACCCGAAATATTCCCCCTCAGAAACAGTACGCATAGGTATCCCCTTATAATCCGCGGTACCAGACACAACAGCGTTTCCCCACCAAGACTTTATGCTATGCTCTCCGAGCTTTCCTCCCATTGGGTAATTTAAACAGAAATATATCGCTACAGCGGAGAATGCCACGCCTCCGTCCAAGGCAGCGGAGAGCACGTAGTTGTATTTCGTCCACCACGAAAAATGATACCGGCGGATGTAGAACTGGAAAATGAATCCGACAGCAGCCCAAGGCACGTAGTTGACAGCGCTCGCCGGAGGCATGTATCCTGTCCCAGAGAAGATGATAGGAAAGCTATAGAAGGAAGGCGTCATTCATTATGGCGTATCAAGGCGTAGTGAAACCCTACGTCAAGTAAGAGAGCCATCCATTTCTGCGGAACTTGCGACTGATATAGTAGGCAAGAACCGGACAAACGACACCGATAATAAAGCAAAAGACCAAGGCTAGAAGAAGTACGTTTCAGAAAGTATCAAGAAAGTCAGAGGTCATCGGGGTGAGTTACCGTAGTAGATTTTACCCCTAGATAGTTGGCGTGAAGGGCCAATGACACCCCATATGACGCTTGCTGTACCGAAGACTTCCGTCGAAGGACAGGTCCAACCATCTTTCTGGTCAGGCGTACATATGTCCTCAATGTTCGCAAATAACCAACTCTGAACTCCTAGCTGTGTGGTACCGGCAATAACCGCAGCCAGTACTTGGGCCAGAAACATTATCCGTGGAGGAATCTTCATGTAGTGGCCTAGCTTAAAATCCGATGTGAATTGCAGGGCTGAAAGCAAGTTTTAGAACGACATTTTGATATTAAAAGATACGTTGAAACCCGCACCTTGGGTCATGGTAACATAACCATATGTCTTAAACAACATCATGGAAACTGGGCGACCCGGATGTGCAAATCCAATAATCAGCTCCGTAAAAACATTGAGAGATATTTGCTGGTTAGTGATAGCCTGTATAATCCCGACGGGGATAACGTAGAGAAATGCTATACCGCTGTTAGAGGGATGGGGCCCTTGGGACTAAGCGCAGACGCCGCTCACAGATGACCAAAGCAAGAATGAAATAGTGTCTAGAGTGTGCGATGTTAGAATGCGATATGGGAACATAGAAGAATGTATACATTGGGAATTTTGTGTCCCACAGCTCGATGCTTACGGCACCGAATATGAACATAGTAACTAGAGAAGTCGTTTAGCACCAAAGGAACCAGATATAATCACCAACTCACTAAATACTATTGCATACCACCACGAAGGTACCTGGGGATAATAGGACATCAGACGCGCGTGTATATCCGGCTGTTCTTGTAAAGAAAGGCGTGAATGCCGCATGATATGGGCGCGAAAATAGAGACTAGAAAATAGTTCAACGAGCTTTACCGAATAGTCGAGACACGACTTACAACGAATGGGTGACTGTTGCTGTTATGCTCGCGAAGGACAGTCCGTACGAGATAGCAAATGTCGTAGAAAGAAAGAGAGGACTGTAAGCTTGGTACTGTTCTTCATTGAATGTCGTATCGGGATTGATAATTCTGGTTACGTCATACGAGGCTCCGGTATTATCGTAGGCTCCCCGAGACGAGATCCTGGGACATGAAACATTAGATGAGGGTCGTTTGAGCATCAAATAAAACTCACGGCATATATTTGCCGTACCACACGTCCGTGAACTAGAAACGATAAGCATGAACAAGCTGTGGCCATACGAACAGTGGTTAGACGGACGTGGAGCGCCGGCACGATAATCCCTACAATCCGATCAATGGACGAAGGATACCAGACTGAGAACAACGCACAATAAGCAAGCACAAAGCCGGCGAAAACATTCGCTTCGGCCCACCACGGGGTAGCCAATGGCGAGCTTATATAGGCAATCTACATTCTTATCAGACATACCGCCGGCGAAACATTTTCCGAGCCCTACCTGAGCCCAGTCGAAGGTGATGACACTCATACCCATTCCATGGACATACCCAAACATCTCGTTAATCGGTATGCTGTTCGGCGCCATCCACGTTACCCATGTGAAGGTGCTAAGAGCCGTGAAGAGATAACCAGGCACGAAGTACCAGCAGAAAGAGCCAATGAAAGCGTAGAGAAAGAAGGCTTCACGGCCGATTCCTGCGCGGTGACCGACGCCCGCGTAGGTGTGTGCATGCAAAGTGTTGAATAGTGCGCAAGTGACGAGGTTGGTTGGCCAGACTGACGCGGTGATTAATTAATGAGTAGCGAAAATAGAATGATGCCGCGCACTCATGGATGGAGGCTGTACGAGGAATCGACGGGCAATACCACCGATGGAAAAGCCTATCAGTTGGGTGGACATTATCATCATCCATTGATCTTCAATAGACGGTAAGTACCTGTTCTCGATTTTGATAAGCCGACTCACGACCAAAGCCAAAGTCCTGATTATAATAAACTCTCTGTACGGCAACAATGTCCGTGGCATACGCGCTGCATGCGCCCACGGTTGCCATGATAGTAATCAGGACCTGCAAATAGCATTGAGGACGGCGGATAGCATCAACTATCAATGTCAGCTCTCACATGTTCCTTGATTGAGAAGGGGCCTGGATTCAGCGGAATCCCAAGCACTTTCACTCGAGGAACAAACCTCGCCAGTGCTCTGCCAACGGGAAAGACCGTTAATTGTGCAAATATCTAGAATAATATAGCGTCAAAAAGTCAATTCGGAGGACGTTTTGGAGGTAAAATCGTACCCCAGTAAGTGTGAGAGAAGGATATCGGAAAAAGAAAAATTGGTTCAAGCCCTGGTTGAAGATGTGGTTAAAAATGTCTCTCTCCATATCTTAATTGTTGCAATTACCGGGATGATCATCGCCCATATTATACCCAGCATCCATGACCGCACGGTTGATACGGGTATTGACGGATCGTCTGAGTTAGCAACGGCCGAGCGTACTTCTGGATATGGTGAATCGTCCTCTGAACGGTGATCGTACAAACTGGTGAGGCAAACACCATGGGGGCAGAGGGGGAAGAAAGGCGTACCAAAGACAGAGGTGTGGCTTCTTCTGGAATCTGACTCCTCTTCATCTGCTATTGATTCTATCGGCGACTTTTCAAGATTTGGATCATCGAAGTCATAATCTGCGTTCTTGTCGATGTCTGCGTCAGTCGAATCGAAACTGTTGCTCTCGACAAACTTGAGGGAGCCACCATCCACGGCTGGAGTCAGGCACATGATGGAGAAATTCGTCATTCGGGATCCATGGGAGAATTTGCAGGCATCACGCACCTTTTATACAGTCTTCAGCATCCACGAACACCGTCACAGTGCTCACCAGCTCTTTCTCTTCGCCACCGCTGAGCATCAGAGAGGACGGACCGACAAAACAGATGGCAAGTTGTAAATATCCTATAATAGATGCCAAGTATAGGGTTGCCGTTGATAAGAAGATCCGAGGTACCGATATTTGCGTGGCGTTCCTGAGGCGCAGGGGCAGTGACCGTCTCGCCATTTCAATGGGTCCACAATACCGCATCTCGGCGGACCATCATAAACCTAAAGAATCCAGACCCGGTACTTTTCAATACATGGAAAATCCTGGAATCGGGGGTGGTACGGGACGACAAGGAAACATAACAATACGACGCCATATTGTTGATGTATATTTTTGATCATCGTCGTCACGAATGAAATTTCGAAAAAAGCTGCAAGGGTACATAAGCGTGATTTAGACGCAAGGATCCGAATTGAGGTGACACTGGCGATATGCTCGGAGACTCCGTATTCGATGAATTTAGTGCTGACATCGGCATAACGAAGGCTCGAAAACGTGCTATTAATTGGGGAGAGAGCGGAGTGGTAATTGTATAAGGACCAAAGAGGGCTTAGATTTACGGCATCCTCTGCACCGACGTCAAATTTTGATATCGGAGCAATAATTGAGCGATCGCCATGCAATTCAAAAGCCATCTTTCTATCAGTTCTGTTTACTTGAAGTTTGCATGGCTGGCGGTGAACATCGATGAGGGCGGAAAAAGACAGTGAAACGCTGCGTCACGTGATGGCAACTGCGTCAATAATTCTGAACTATTCTAACAGTGAATTGAATTCTTCATGGTCGTCAAACAATTCCCTTGGATCGGCTTTTATTACCGACGTTAAGGATCAGAAAATACCTTTCGAAATGTATGTTGCCTACCAAAGCCAAAAGAATTGCAAATTCCAGATCAGAGGTCCGAAAGAGCCGTGCTGACCATATGGCTCCTTCAATCGCGGACTGGAAGCAACCAATGGGCTGAGAAACAACGTTGTTCGTTACGGTGGTCTCTAAGGCTTTCCCAATATTAATCTGATGCTCTAATATTAAAGGTCTAGCACATTTTTGACATCCAAAAAACATACATCTTGAAATGTGAATTATGAGAAATGGGCCAACCCGTATCAAAGATGTTGGCAGAGTTTCCCGCATGTCCACCGACAACATTCCGAGGGAAAATGGATTGGCTCGTGTCCATGCAACGGACCGGTACCGCATCCTTGGAAAATTCATTATTCAAGCACTTTCGCTAGACCAGCCATTTTACCGCACCTTATACGGCATCGCTGACTCTGAATTCTGCGTCCGTCTGCTCCTTTAGGTTGAACCGTTCACTGTTCTACGAGCGACGGCCAAGCGCGCTGTCGCAAGCGCGGTTGCCACGTGGAGATTAAGGTTAGGGTTACCGTGCTTCTTCACGGTCATCACCACGAGTTGAAATCAAGGCAATATCGTTTCTTGAATGCAGATTATCTGTGACGGGCCATGTTGAGTGCCGCAGAATATAGGAAACGACTTTACGGTTGGCTGAGCTATGCTTTTGCAAGGTACGTCCTGACTGCCAGGCAGTACTGGTGCTGAATTTATTGCAGCGAGGTATTCGTCATCGTCTCATTGACATTGTTTTTGCCTATCTGCCTGGAGCAATTTGCGCGAGATAACGTGGGGCCCCTCACCGGACATCTTTCTTTGCTGCTCATCCTGCGATAGGGATTTCTACTGCCTGACAAGACGACGCCATGCTCGACGGTGGCAAAGAACCTGGACGCTGAGGATTCTCCTGCAAGATGCGTAGTGAACCTCGGCTTTTTGTGGATAGACAGCGCTAGCTTCAGGTGCGTTGATGACAACTATATGAACTGAGATGGTCCTGATGTCTCTCGAGTCTATATGTGTACTCAATATCTGTCGCGCTGCAAGCATTGACGGTGATCTCTGTAGGAGGCATCGCTGACAATTGTGTGCATCCACAAGCTCCTTGGAATCCACATATCTGACCTTCTGTGGGTAGCGGCCCATCGCAAACGGCTTCTCCTTGCTTTCGCCTTACAGGGCGCATTCGCTGCAATTCTCTTCCTGATACTACCATCTTCTTCTCCGCTCTGGTTCCTCTCGGCGTTGTTGGCAATATGTGCAAATGTGGGGTTCGGTGTCTCCATTGTCGCTATGAACGCATATCTGCCGTCTCTGGCCAAAGACTCGCGGGAGGTGGCTGAGCTGCGATCTCAGCTTGAAGCCAGTCAGGATGCTGAAGACTCAGATATCGCTAATACCAGCCACGCTGAGGGAGTTGAAGAGCCCCTCATGTCAAGAACTCGGATAGAAAACTCGGAATTACGCGCTCATTACGACAACGAGCTTTCCCGGGCCACGTCTCGCATCTCATCATTGGGCATAGCCCTTGGGTATGGTGCTGGCATATGTCTATTGTTGGTTGCCTTGATACCTGTGACAAAGCTCAAAGGTAGCACGTTCTCTCTCCGTTTGGCCATCGGATTGAGTGGGATGTGGTGGGCGGTCTTCTCCATTCCTGCCGCTGTGTGGCTTCCTGGTCCGACCACTTCAGCAACCTCAGGGGCCTCCGAGGGTGCTATATGGATCGATAACTTGGATATGCCAGACGGTAAATGGAGCATACGAGCCGAAGTTGTCGCCGCTTGGAAGCGCTTGGGTGGTATGCTCCACTGGCAGGAAATCAAGAAACTTCGTAACACATTCAAGTACTTGGCGGCTTGGTTCTTACTTTCCGACGGTACGTGGGGTATTGTCAAAGTAGTTATGAGCCTGAGTGCTTCTTCTTTAGGGTTTACAACCATAACCTCCACTGCGATTCTTTTTGGCAAAACGTCATTGAACATGCAGCCTTCAGCACTCATATTAATCGGAGTGTTGACGCCATGTGCCGGTATACTTGGATCGTTGTTATGGCCCCTAATCCAGCGCAAGTTTCTGTGGTCAAACCTCAAGATTCTCGTCATTCTCGTCGTCTTATGTTCCGCTATACCTGCGTATGGATGCCTTGGGTTTGTCTTTCAAAGTAGGACAAGATTTGGTGGGTTGACGTCTCAAGGCGAAATGTTCGGCTTGGCTGTCTACTTTGGTATGTTCTCTTCGCTGCTTTGACGCCATCTTGACCAAGGTTCTTTAGGATGCGTATATGGCGCTTTTCAAAGCTATGCAAGGGCCTTCTACGCCGAACTACTTCCCCCCGGGGAAGAGGCCCGATGGTATGTTACACAATACTTCTATATTGTCTGACAGTGATTGACTCAATGATCTTCAGGTATGGACTTTTTTCCATCACCGATAAAGTAAGTGCATCTTGAGTCACTTCTGCCGCTGAGCTTAGGTCATCGCATTGTAGTCAAGCTCTTTCCTCGGGCCCCTCTTTGTCGGCCTCATAGCTGACATGACTGGCAACATTCGCTACGCATTTTTCTTCTTGGTGTTCATGATTTGGGCTGCTGTACCAATTTTGATGAGTGTGGACGTTGAACGCGGGCGAAAGGATGCAAGGGAGTATCGGTATTCGTATGGTTCCAGAGATGGTCACAATTGACTGTTCACACGCTGATTGGGCGTACTGTACTTGCCACGACTAATACATGAGTTGCACTTTGAACTCCGCCAAGGTCTGAAAGCGTTGGGATAAGGTCAGGAAGGCGTATGTCCGCCACTTACTAATTAATGTCCAGAATTCGAGCGTCGGCCGTGTTTTGTGGTCTGGACCAGCATTTAGGAGAGCGGTCAGACGAGTGTTACTGAATACTTATAGGAAAGGCAACTATTCGGTACGCCGATGGCTTCGAATTCAGTTTTGGCTTTAAAAGCAAAGACGCACCAACGACTTCGCCGGTGCACATGTCTGCCTTCATTTTCCTCGCCGTCGTCCTGGTTACAGTATGCCTGAAGATTCGTGCCAGATATCGTTTTCCTCTTCCACCTGGACCAAAAAAAATGCCAATGCTTGGAAATCTGTTCAACATGCCAACCTCCTCGGAGTGGGAAGTGTACAACAGATGGTGTAAGGAATATGGTACGTTTTTTAAATCTTGAGTTGCACTGCACCGTTAAGACTATCTTTTGTAGGTACAGACATTATTCACCTCGATGTTGCTGGTACTTCGATCATGGTTCTCAATACCGTTGAAGCTGCTACAGAGCTTCTCGATAACCGCTCAGCCATATATTCCAGCAGGTATGCTTCACCGTCTCCATAATGTTGTTATGCAGCTATCCTCCTTGATAGACCACGAATGACAATGGTCAACGAGCTAATGGGCTGGGACTTTAGTTTCGGCCTAATGGAATACGGTAGGTGCTCTTTACCTGGCGTCGTATCACCTCATAATTTTGTTGTCTCCATATCAAGGAAATGAATGGTTAGTAAGCTTCTATGTCAGCTATTGTGCCCGATAAATTGACACCCTACTAAAGGCGAGCACAACGGCGGCTCTTCCAGCAAGAGTTTAATCCGATCGCCGTGGAGCGGTACCATCAATGTGAGCTTAAGGCGACGCACGAACTTCTCAGGCGGCTTCTGGAAGACCCCGTCAAGTTCATTAAACATATTCGACAGTGCGTATTTTGAGATCAAGTTTATCTGGGCCGAGGTATTAACTACGCTTTAGCCTCGCGGGATCTACCATATTATCTATTGCCTATGGGCTGGAAGTACTCCCGGAGAACGACCCGTACATTTTGGCCGCCGAGGCTGGTCTCTGCTCGCTGGCTAAAGCTGCGGCACCGGGCGCGTTTCTTGTTGATTCAATTCCCCTACTCAAGTACATTCCAGGTTTGTCGAAATTCATTCTAAAGACCACCTGTGCTGACAAAAGAGTGCCAATTCTTCTTTCAGATTGGTTCCCAGGTTCGCAGCGCATGATTTGTCCATTTGTACTCGAGCTTATGGTCCCCAAGGTGCAACGTTCAAGCGCAAGGCGAAGGAGTGGCGGCAATATTCGAAGACGATGAGAGAAATGCCCTTTGAGGCTGCGAAGCGGAGAATAGTACGCTGATACATTCCTGTGGTGGTGGTGCTTTGATGTGAACTGGATACAGGCGGAGGGTACGGCGGTTCCTTCTTATACTTCTTACAGCCTGGAGAAGCTTGATCAAGCACGAGATACGGCCTCTGAGGAAGCTCGAATTCAATCGACAGCGGCAACAATGTATACTGGTAAGGTCCATCTTATCTCAGCGGGATGAGTTCTTGATAATTTACCTTCTCTGTGATAGGTGGGACCGATTCGGTATGAAGGCTTGACAAAAACCGTATCGTATATACTCACTTTCTTGTCCAGACAGTATCAGTTCTATGCACGTTCATCTTGGCGATGTTAGCCAATCCCGAAGCACAGAGAAAGGCACAGGAGGAAATCGATGCAGTCCTCGGTTCAGGAGAGCTCCCAAGGTTTGCCGATGAGGTTTCGCTGCCGTTTGTGAGTGCTGTGGTGAAGGAAGTTCTGAGGTGGAAGAATGTAACGCCTATGGGGATACCACATGCACTCACTTCTGATGATGTCTACCGAGGGTATAGAATTCCCTCTGGTTCCACTGTCATTGCTAATATCTGGGCTATGCTTCATGATGAAGTATGTCTTGCGCGCCAGTCTTTCGATAAAAATTCACAAGATGCTTTTGGCTTAGACGACTTATCCCGAACCACACTCCTTTAATCCGGAAAGGTTCATAAAGGAGGGAAAAACTGAATCCCAACATCAGAGACCCAAGCACAGTACTTTTTGGTTTTGGCAGGAGGTGGGTACCCAGTAATTCTTTGCCTCTCTTCTTCTGCAACGTATCCACAGGATATGCCCTGCCCGCTACATGGCCTACTCTTCAATCTGGATTGCTATAGCATCTATGCTTGCGGTTTTTGATATCACGGAGGCGGTTGACGAGTTTGGCAACATCATAGAGCCGACATATGCATACGCATCTGCCTTGGCTTGGTGAGTGTTTCTTTAAGCAAGACAAAGGGTTCACTGATGTAGTAATGCGCTTGAGTGTCCCGCTGCCCTTCAAGTGCTCTGTGAAGCCACGAAATGCAATTGCGGAAGCCTTAATTCCAGCGACGATAAACGTAGAAGCTTGAATGTGTGTAGATGATGACAAGGCACCTTGCTAAGTAATATGTAGTATACTTAGACCATAGAATAATGTTGTACGAATGCAGCCCGCAGACCAGGGTACGTGTTGGATGCGTGCATTAGTCCTCGATGCTCGACTTGCATGAAGGTTGCTTTAGACCGTTTGCATTATATTTGTGGTCTCATCCGTGATTTTTTCCTTGTTCCAAGCGTCGAAGACGAGGGAATCGGAGGCCTTTGGCAAACATTGACAAGCAGGGCCACGTGTAATGAACACGTACCGGACACATTCAAATAAATTGCTTCCACCACCACCATCGGGCGTTTGCACGGATGATGGACTTTCTTCATTCCAATCTCGCTGCTATTCAGCATAAGCTGGCCTTTGTGGCAGTAGAGCCTATTAACTGGAAATTATATGTCCAGTCGTTTTCTTGGATCGTGACACTCTGGGAGTCCTACCTGCTGTAGGCCTCGTCATTCTATGTGACCTAGATATACTGACCCTACCCTTGCAGTTTGCGCCAATATCCCTTGTACTCGAAGAAGGAGCCACCCCCGGCCCTGGTGCCGCATTTAGGCGCGGACGTGTTCGAAAAATCGCAAAAATATGGCAAAGAAAAGGCTCAAGTGGCACTGTTCTCCAAGCTGTACAGTCAGGTCCTGGACTCGTTATTGCTTCACTTTGGGTTCTATGCTTGGTGCTGGGATGCATCAGGAAGGATCTTGGCAAGGATAGGATACGGTTCTGAGTATGAGGTGCGTCTATTCCTTACGAGACTAGTATAACGTTTGACGGCCCTTTCAGATTTTGCAATCCATAGGATTCTCCTTTTTGCTCTATTTCGTATCGTCGCTACCTACACTCCCGCTCTCCATCTACTCTACGTTTGTCTTGGAAGAACGACACGGGTTCAACAAGACTACACCTGGCCTCTTTGTCGCAGACATGCTGAAATCATGGGCTGTTGGAATAGTGTTTGGATCCCCCTTCCTGGCTGCTTTCCTTTACATCTTCAAATGGGCCGGCGACCGTTTTGTCCCTTGGCTCATGGCCTTCATGTACGTATTTTACGGACGTTTCACTGGTACTTCTCGCTTACTTGTTCGCATCATTTCCAAAGGCTGTCCTTCCAGATGATTATGGTCTTCCTTTATCCCACTGTGATCCAACCTCTCTTCAACACCCTCACTCCTCTCAAAGATGGTGAACTTCGTACCCGTGTCGAGTCCCTCGCTGGAAAACTCAAGTTTCCGCTCAAACATCTATACGAGATTGATGGCTCGAAGCGCAGCTCACATAGCAATGCGTATTTCTTCGGACTTCCTTGGGTAAGCTCGACTTTATCTTCCCCTTCGGCGTTTAACGTCCTTTCAGAGCAAGCACATTGTCATCTTTGATACCCTGATGGAACAGAGCTCACCTCCCGAAGTTGAAGCCGTCCTCGCACATGAGCTCGGTCACTGGTATTACCTCCATCCCACTAAAATGATGGCCGTATCCCAGTTCCACATCTTCACCATCCTTGCCCTTTTCCCTGCTTTCCTCCACGCCCCGCCTCTCCTCCGATCCTTCGACTTTCCCAAGGCAGTATCAGCCCAACCCCCAACAATCGTCGCATTCTTGATCTTCCAGATGATCCTGACTCCGCTCGAGGCGGTCATCAGCATTGGGATGAATGCGCTGAGTAGACGGTTTGAATGGGAGGCGGATAGATTTGCGTGCGAGTTACAGGAGAAGCTAGGGGAGGAAGACATGAAGGACATGGGTGAGAGACTGGGGAGGGCGCTAATTGCGCTTCACGTGAAGAATTTGTCGACGGTTTGGGTGGATTGGTTGTATTCGGCGTACCATCATTCTCATCCAACCTTGACTGAGCGGCTGAAGGGGTTGGAGATGTATCAAGCTAGTCGGGAAAAGAAGAAGGACTGATGTAGAGATGTTTTGTAGCATTAATGCACTGAATATCTATTGATCTGTGCGAGTATGTTGATTTAATTTCCTTCTATCTTCTTCAACTGTACAACTGGTGGATGTCGGGACCTGCTTTCGTTGCCGCTCTCACTGACTACACAAGTCGCGCCTTTCATTGGATCTTCCGTTTTTAGGACTGATTGATCATGTATTCGTTCTCCAGATTTTTCCAAGTTCATCTGTTTCTCGCTGTCCTCCTCTGGATCCCTACAGGTACAGTCCCGCAAGTATCTTTACAGGGGGTTGTCGGGCTGACATTTTTTCTGCTCGAAGGGTAAGCAAGATGACCTCATGCCCGTGCTCGCTTATCCCAAAGAATGAGAGCATTAATAAGGTAGATATTTTATGTCGGAATGGTAGGAACTAGCTTTACTCTGTTTTAGACCGCGCTGTTGAGCCGCAACGTCACTCGGCACCTCCAAAATCCTTGTGCTACATCTACAGGCTCAGTCTGATGGTGTACAATTGTATCCTGCTCACATCTCTTGGTGTGAATGAGGATCACCTGTACACCTTCATCTGTGTGAAGCACTTCTGTATCAAGGCGAACTTTGCCCTTCGGACCGTGCTGTTCCACTGCATTAGCTACTAATGAATACAACCGTAGCTGATGAGAGAGGAAGGTGGCACCGCAGACTGTCATTGTCGTTGGCGATGGTGGGTGGGATAGTAGAAGATGGCAGGAGCCTGAGAGTACGAATTAGGACGACTTCCTCTGGGAATTTCCAAGAATTCGAACAGGAATATCCGGCAAAATCGTCAGGGGCGCAACGAGGATTTTGATCGCGTTTTGACCAAAACAAGACACGGGACAAACAACAGTCATCATTCCGTTGATCACCCACTTCCACGACCTTTCCTTTCCTTTCCTCCCTTCACGACTCTGCATTCTGATACCCCCATTTCCATTTTATTTAATCATGGCTTCCGACTCTTCGACTTCAACGACGCCATTAATCTTAACCCCGGAATCCACAGGGACATCACCGGAGCCAATTTCGACGGATACAGCCATGAAGAAATCGAGACGACAAACCGCATTTTATCCCAACATGAACCCGTCCAATAAACCGCAGAAGCCGTTCAGTCGGAGCGCTGCGAAACGGCAGAGTGTAATGGCGCTAGGGAGCATTGAACACCTGCAATATTATTTCACGAAGACAGGGATTGCTGCCAAGAAGAAGTGGGTCCAATTATATTAATGCCTTGAGCATCTATCTGACATCGTATAGCAATTTAGGGAAATCTGTGAAGGGTCTGGTACCTGCGCTCGGCGGCAAAGCCCATATACGAAATAATTCCAGTCTCGGTAACCTCCCTGAACTTAGATTGCCACCCACACCGGTGATACCAGATTCCCACGGACCTGTGTTCCCGCCCTTTGTCAAGACTTATGAGACAGACCCGGAATCACTGTTACCGGGCGTGGTTGACGACCTCTCGGTCGTCGCTAGCGCATGGCGAATCGATAATCCGCTAAACTCCGAGCTTCTAGGAGAATCGTTCGATGTGCTCGGCGTACTGAAAACCACGACAGCTGCCATTCGCGCTGTGCGGAATTATGTCGTCTCCCTGCCAGACGAATCTGCAGGCACCATACGGGCGCAGTTCCGCTCCAAGGTCCTCGGTCCTAAAGCTATACGGTTACCCTCTCAATCGCAGTCAGGTTCACCTCCGGATCCTTTGACGCTCATCCGACGGTCGGCACTAGAAGTGTTGACCGTACTTCGGGAACTAGAGGAAAAGAGCCGGTTACCGCTCAGTGATGAAGCTTATGATGCTCAAAGTGATGGTGCCAACTCACGGAATGGGGGTGGTCCACCATCAAGAGTAGCTAGCCCGAGCATAGGATCTGATAAACCGCCTTCGGAAGAAGACAATCTGCTTGTACACGAGGTGGACCTGGATACAACGGTATCCTTTACCCTGATGCAAGTTCAAGGCAGATATGAAAGCGTACCTGTGTGGGAAGATGAGGATGAACAATCAGACAGTGAGGAAGACGACCAGAGGGACCGGTGGGATGAGAAGCTCGTGGTTGGCAGTGGCTGGCTGTACCGGCAGGACATAAAATGGGGAGAATTGGAGAAAGAACGAAAGACTGTTGGGTCGTACCTGGACGTTGTGGACGAGGTGCTGTTTGAAGGCAGGAAAGACGATATTCGTGGATGGGAGCGAAAGGCCCGTAAAGCTGCTGTGCGGGGGAACAAGCGGAGAGTGAGCGCTGGAGATGCTGAAGGGAAAGGTTTTGGATTATATCCTATCTCTGGAGGAAGGCGGCGAGTTTCTACTGGTATTCTTGACGTCCGTATCACTGAGGAGCCTGAGGACGTGGAAGATATCGCAGAGGAACCTGAAGACAGCATGGACGATGATGATCTTCCCGAGTGGGCCAAGCGACACGCATTCGAGGATGATGAATTAGGTTTGTACGTTCTGCACTAGTCCTACCTCAAACTAATTATCTATCTACAGGCCGGGTTCATGCATTGCTTGCCGCCCTTCTTCCTCCTTCACTACAAGAAGCTTTGGCTCCAGCGTCCCCTCGATCAGTATTTCTCGACAGCCTATCATCCGGTCAGCTCCTCTGCTCTGCTTACAACATCGGCGTCCGAAAGTCCAAGAAACCGTGGGGTTACGTGAACAAGGATGGCGTGCATGATATACTCTATCTCGAAAGGGCTGAGAGGGAGTCGGGCGATTCAGAGACACCCAAGAAGGGATGGACATTTCGACGGACGGATAACCTACGTCTGTGGGTTGGGTGCGTATGATCCTATGTGTGTGTGTTGAATCGCACTGACGGATGTTAATAGTGCCCTGAAGCTGCGCTATATGCTTCCTATCGTCGTTCCCACACAGGTACTCCCGCCAAGCCATAGCGGGCCAGGGAATTCCCCGTTGAGCTCCCCGCAGGCCTCTCAGACTCGCTTTCCTGGTGGAACGTCGGAGCCCCCGATCATGTTTGATGCCAAAGCCGTCGCAGGTAAAAGTGAAGGATGGGAAGATATGTTGGAGGCGGTGGTGATGCGATGGATGCAGAAGGTTGTTGATGAACATCGGAATGAAAGTTAATGACTATGGATGGAAGGTTTATTGTACAATTGTCTATACCAGCGGATTACGGCTACCCTTGTGTTTTACATACATACATTGCTATCGATATTGTACAGTAGATCATGCGGATGGCTCGGCTTTCTAATGATGGAATAACACTCAGAAGCACGTCCTGCATCGCTCTAATTTTTCAGTTTCAGCCAAGTGGATAAAATTGATAAAGGTTATTCCATGCCAAAACTATTATTCCAAGTCGCGAAAACAAATTAGCTCAACTCCCGTCCAACTACGTCCTTCAGCACCTCTCTGAAGCGCAACGACCACCACCCGCGTTCCTCTCTTTCTTGACGCTTCTCGCTCCCGATCAACTGAAAGGAAGGACTCTTTGGAATAGGAAGACCCGAAGCCACCAGTGAATCAACAACAGTGCGCTGCAATCGGTCGTCGTCATACTCCAACCCAAGCGGTATGGACATCAACCTCAGCGTAGAATTCTTGCAGCGCTCCAGAGCCTCGACCCATCGATCCCGTTCTTCCGGTTCTGTACCTACTTGTATCGTAGCGATTCCAGCACTGGAGGAGACGATATCGACAGATTTACTCCGTAGAATAGTGAGGTCAGTTACAGGAAGGACTTGCAGAGAGATCATGGAAGGCTCTGGAAAAAGGGATGAGATAATGAACGACAAGTATGAGAAGGACCTTTCACCTTCTGTGGAGATGCCTAAAATTCTAACCACACTAATGCCCTCGCAGAGATTCCGGCTCCCGTCCTCTGTCGGTATTGTCACAACCAGGAGATCTGTAAATACAAATAGCTGCAGCAAGACATCAGACGTGACAGGCGGAACATTGTTCGTAGCCCTCGACTGGAAGTGCGTTGTATGAAGTTTGGAGATATGCTTTCTGTTGCCTGTAGAGTCAAGAAAGGAAGAATTCGGCGTCGGCGAAGCAGGTGTATCCCAAGAACTAGTAATCGAAGAACCAGTCGCAGAAGAAGCGTTCGATTTCACAGACCCAGATCGCGCACGACGTGCATCCCAGTCATTGATAGCATTCACCAGTCTACTCGAGCGATTTTGGAGCCGGTCTTCAGGAAATGAAGAGATGTCAGAGTCGACCCGGCGAACTTGACCTTGATGCAAAAGCCGTCGATCACGTCTTGCGATGTCAGCTAGACCAGGAATGCGTTCGGTTATACTCTTGACGAACTCGTATTCATCCTCCCGAAGCTTAACCTCCGCCATGACTTTGATAATCAGATCGGTTGACCGTAGGAGACATAGAGTTGGCAGATAATCTTGATGCGATTGAGGTGTTGCGTCCAGAAGGCGCTATAGAAATGCATTATTTTTGAAAACACAGGCTAGCACCAAGGGATCTCACCTCAAAGACACCAGGATACACGGCAATCCTGTTGACCGGCTCGACCAAGAATCTGTCCAAGGACCAGCCCTTGCAATCACTTGTCGCCTCCTGCAACCGGACGAATTCACCGAAATCACTGTCCCCGTTTGCGACAAGAGCTCGAACTAACTCTACACCTTCGGCCAATCTCACCATATACGGTTGATAGATCTCCAGCCTGGGGACAAACTCCCGTAAGGCCCCTGCACACCCTTCGACACCAAGATGTTGATCTGAATCCATCGACTGTAACACCGACAGGATTTGCGTGTGCAGATTCAGAATGTCTTCCAGCCAGTCGAATAGCCTGGCAATCCCAGAAGGTACGCCTGATATCCATGCCTTTGAATCTTGCACACGAAGCGGGAGTACGAACAATCTGACAATGCACGTTAGGCGATGGACAAAGGTTGCCTCCGTCTCTCGGAGCTCCCATAAGATTTCTTGACGACGAATCTCGGATTCTCCACGCTGAACTTGAAGCAACTCCAATGAGTTCTGCCTTGTCACTACATCCTCATTTTGACCTCCGTTCGCAGATTTCGGGTGGAGTTTTCTCGGCTCTGCCACGCTCGAGCGCTGCAACTGATTCTTCCGGCCTAAGGATTCTCTCGGTCGTCCTCCGCTGAGAGTGCGAAAAAGTGCCTCTGCTCCTGAGCTCAGCTCGTCGCACTCGTCGTTATGCCAAATTTCGCTCCCCATCGCAGACAAAATACTATCCGCATGGGACAACACCTCCTGGGTTCCCCGGCTAGCAGTTTGATAGACCTCATCTGACTCTGATGGAGGAATACCGAAAGCTCTGCGCTCACGAGCAGCGGCGATTCGTGAGTGCTCAGCCAAACTGACAACATCATAGCTTTGCGAATCAGGGTCCTGACGTAATTTGCCGACTCTGGGAGATTCAGAAGGTCGAATCTCGATGGACGCATGGAACCGGGAAGGAAAGTGAGACGACGGGGAACATCGGTCATCTTCAGCAGAAATTAAGACGGTAGGAGTCCGTCTGTGATCATCTAGATAGTCGTCCTCCTCGTCATATTCGGATTCCGAAACTGGGCCATCTTCAGGGTCGTTTTTTATCACATCCGCTGAGGCGCTGATAGCCAAGCCTTCTTCGCCACTATAGTCGCTCTCCTCATCGATGACTTTCTTTTCGCCTGGGTTAGAAAACTGTAGTCCCTTGACAATACCCATAAGCTCTGCTTTTCGTCGAAGATGGGCTTGGTCGGTACCCTCAGCATCAACAGAAGGGACTCTATTATCACGGTCATCATAGTCGTCTTGATATTCGGAGTCCGATGAAGCGTACGAGATAATGGATTGCCTGACTCCTGCTTCCTTTGGTCTAGCATAGACGTCCTCGGTCATGAAGGGCTCAGAGTCAAGAATTTCGCCCCGACTTCTCGTGACTTTGGGTGAAATTTGAAAGCCGAGTCCACCGCCTGCAGCCTCGAATGGTTCAACCTCGCTCTCGGAGCTTGAGCTTGAAGCAAAGACTTCGGCATTGGCTACGACGAGTTTGCGTGCGTTGCGGTTCTGTGAATCGTAACGATACTCGGCATCGGATTCGTCAGTGAGCTGTCCTCGAAAGCGGACGCCACCCGGTGACTTTCCTCTGGGGCGGGGAATATTTGAGACGAATGCTTTGGGCTTGCCAGGCTGAGGTGTCGAAGGGGGATCTTGGCTGACTTTAGGATTGAGAAACGTGCCAGGGTCTGTCCGAGATCGTGCGCGAGACGGTCGTATAGGTATACTACTCTCTGTCTGCTGCAGGCGAGAAGTTAACAAGTGTATATAGACGATAATGAGAAACACACCTTGACCATATGTTTTGGTACAATAGATTCGCAGGTTGTTGAGGACGTCGTTGAAGACTTCCGGCGCAGCAAGCTGCGCACAGATCTGAGAGCGCTTGCTCCGGTAAACGAAGCTGGTAACATTGGCTCGGCGCTGTCGACTTTAGGCGAGAAAAGTTTTGGGGTGGGAGCTCGTAAAGCAGATTTAAGTACTGGCTTTGGTGGACCTTGCTTTGCCTTGGGCGTCATGGGTTCCTCTATGGGTGACGGAGACGGCAGCTGAGGGGTAACGGGTCGTGGAGAACGCAGCGAAGATGGTGCCATGTTTGGAGACAATGTCCGGTCGACATAAAAACTCTTCACAGAAAGCTGGGCGGGAAGAGGGGCAGTATGGGAGCTCGCTGCACGCGACGGTGGGCGAGTCATTCTATCAATGGTATCCCTCAACGAAGGCAGTAGCTGCGTCTCGACCATCGGAAGATTCATCATCTGGCTCTCGCGCTTGTTGAGTTTGTTCTTCGACGATGTCATTGTAAATCGCTTTTCCGAGCGAGGCTGGAATTCGAACGATGAATCCGAGTCCGGCTGGGAAACTGGCATGTAGATGTCTGGTGACGAAGGGACCTCTACAGGACGGTATACATCATCACTTTCAGTGCTGGACTGCTGGGCATGTCTACTGAGAAAACTGAAGCCTCCAGCCGCAGCATAGTGAGATGGCGGCAAGAAATTGGGGGGTCGTGGTGATGGCGGGTAGTAGGACGCCGGTGCTGGCGAATGTGCCCGAGTATTTGAACGCAACAATGGCATCTTCAGCAGGGACGATGAAGAATTGAGTGCGTGTAGGGGTGGCCGTCGCCGTCCACGACGTCGTCGTTATGTCTACGATAACGAAGGGAACTTCTAAGAAAGGAAGTCACCGCCACCGCGATCGACCGGCCCGCGAAAATGTAGAGATTTTATTTCTACACCTTGACCACGTCGCACAATAGCAGGTCAGTTATTTGTACTTACTACCTGTTCTTCCTACCATATAATCGCGCCATTAACGTGGAGGCGAGACGGTTCCTGCGGTTCCCAAGCGGATGCCAAGCATATATAATTCACAGCCTTTTGATTTGTAACTATTGATTAAAAAAAGCTCACAAAACTCCACAGCCTTCCACGACGACTCTTTCTGCCTGGAGCAAGAAATCCACGTTGAATTCCCTCTCTTTACTCACATTCTTTATCCTAATGTCGAACGATTGCTGCAGTGTGTTTTTCTGCTGCTTTTCATGTTTCTGTATGTTTTCTGTGCCCTTTGCACGGAGTTATCTGAGATTCTGACCAACGATGCGTAGCGATATGTGGACACTCGGACCTCTGTCGATTGTGCCTGTTCTGCTCTCCCAGAAAGCGTCCCACCGCAGAGGATGACGCTGAGCTGGACCGACAGTACAATGCCGTACTACGAGAACAGCAGGCGGAGCGCGAGCGAGCTCGCAGGGAGAAGCAATATACCAAGACACCCCAGATGTCGACAGGGCCCAAAGGGCATTCGCCAACCCCAAGTCGAGGCCAGAATTTCTCCCCTCCGCCAATGTACACACCAGGCCCAGGCGGCCATCCTTCGCCGGACCCTCGCCCAGAAGATCGTCGCCGTGGACATAGTCCCCAACCTTCTGGAGGACACAGTCCTCGACCCTCTCGACATAGTCCCAGACCTTCAGCTGACCTTCGTAATGACGAAGCTCATGTTGCTCTGCCTAATCCCTACGACCACCATCAATCCTAGGAAGTATCGAGATGCCGGGAACAGAAGGCAGCGGTTGAGCTCGAAGGACTAATAGATACCATTTTCTTACCGAGACTCTAGATATCCAGTTGGCTTACTTCCGAATGGACATTATGGGTGTCTTGACGGCGCGCCGAATCTTGTTCAGAGCCAATATTGCAATGGTTCTCAAAGTGCACGTTACTTTTTTGTTACAGATGTCCATCATGATATGGTACAATATGATAAAACAAAAGATATACATGGACTTGGAGTACGCGCAATTAAAACTACAAAGATTTGCCCAGCTTTACATATTCTTCATTTACGCTTCCTAGTCAAAGACAGCGTTTTAGAATCCAACCACCGGAAATGATGCTCTTTTCCCGCCCGATCCCTCAATTGACTAACAGTCATGGCATGTTCCGGCTTGACGATGTTCCGCAGCGTAACAGAATCCAAGCACGAAACGTGCCCATGCACAAATACTAGTGCGGAAGGATGCCAACGCGAGGTAAGCGTATCCAACAGGGCATCATGCATACCGGACGACGGGTTCAACGCGAGATCAAGAGACGTGAGATTCGGCAACAAAGTGGCTACGGGAGGATTTTGTGATTGAATGATAGGCGAGGAAAAGGCAAGGGACCGGACGAATCTCTCTTTTAGCGTCTTACAACCCTCGATGATTTCTGCTAGAACCACATCACAGCATTGTATAGACAGCTCGATAAGGCCGGGGGTCAGCCCTAGAATGGCTATCATTTCCTGATCTTCAACGTCGATTTCCTCAAGGATGAGCACCTTCAGCCCGTGCATCGGCTGCTCCAACAATTTCAAAAATTGTCTGTATATAGGCAAAAATTGGGGGGAGGCTGCGGTGTCTTTGCAGATCAGCGTGATTGATTCGAGATGCGGGAATGTGAAGGCACGGATGACGAGGGGAATGATCCTGGCGGTGTTGACATAGAGGGTTTGTACCATCCCCAAATCCGTCTTCCCAAGACCTTGAATGCTGTTAACGTCGTCGATGTAGCCTCCGAGTTCTAAGTTTCGCACTTGAGGAAACTTTGAAAGGAACTCGGTGAAGTTCGAATAGAAACACGCAAGATTTAAGGTTAAATTGGAGATTTGATGATAAGGAAATGTGTGGGAAGCGGCCTCTCGGGTTATGGTGATGTTCAGGGTGCGAAGGTTGGGAGCATCACCGAAAACGTCACGATCGAAAAGACAATCCGAATTAACAGTCAGCTCTTCCAAATTCTGGAGATGATGCTTGACGGGAGAGAGCCGTTGGCCAAAATAAATGGATCCGAGATCCATTTTGCGCCATTTGGGAGCAGCGTCAAGGAGAACGTCGTAGAATGGGGATGCACCAGCCGATGCAGGGGGAGACACAGCCCCGTAAGTATACGGGACTTTAATAGTGAGCGGAGCGTCGCCCGAACGGGAAATATACATCTGGAGACATCGGAAAGTGAAGATCGATACAGCCGTTGGACTGATAGAAAACACAGCCCAAAGGGATTTCGTTGAAACTGCCAATGAACGCCAGCGAGAGTAAACGAGGGAGATGCTCATGGCGCTCAACGTCCGCGTAACACTGATGCAATTGACGTCTTCATCACCATGTTTGCAGCATTGGGCGAAGATTTCTGACAGCATCTCGTTAGGAAGGCGTCTGATGGGTGCCAAAATGGAGCGGCATTTTTCCGCGTTTAGTTTGAGCTCCCTCTGCTCGGATTCTCGTTGCGCCGCCAGGGTGTAGAGACGGAAAAGCTCGTCGTCATATCGCTGAACTTCCTTCTCTATAGCGCTGAGACTTTCTTTTATCTGGTGGACGTCAGAAGCAGAAGGAACGTAGTCCGATCTCGCCTGCAACTGCCGGGGAGGAGCTATAGTTTCTATAGAAAAAGGTGGTTGTTTGCCGAAAGACATTCTATGGAAAGGATCAATTCCGAAACAGTCAAAGAAAAATGTTTTGAACAAAACACACTTTATAAATCGACGCCGAACGTAAGAGCTAGAAGTGAGTTTGTAAGTTCTGATTAGGTATCAGCCGATAAATTTACCAGTCGATTGTGGTGCTAGAAAGTTGTGACTGCCCGCCTCATTCAATTGTTACTGAAGTGTGAGGTAGATAGATGTATCTACAAAAAATGAGCAGGAACTGTGGATCATAAAAACCAAACGTACAGGGTAGAAAAGATGGCCCACGTCGTAAAAAGAGAAAGTACAGAATCATTTCCAAGTTTTGAGGTCGTACTGAGACAAGGTAAGCGTTTGCCAAATAGAGACAATCAAAGCACTCACTGCATGATGTCAGCTGTTTTATGTCAGCTGTGTCCCTCTGCAAAATTCCGGCTTCTAGGCGCTGCTCTTTTCTTCCGCCCACCGCCTAACTATCATGGCCTCTAATCCCGGGTTCGTCGAGCGCGTACAAGACTTTGTCGCCGAGAACAAGAAGGCCGTTCTCATTGGAACAGCAGCAGCCGCTATCGCTGTCGGCGGGGTTGTCTACTACGCCTCAACATCCAGACCCGCAGACGGGACGGACTTGGAAAAGGGTGACAAAAAGGACAGGAAGAAGTCATCGAAGGGAACGAAGAAAAAGAAGTCCGTCAAGGATAAGGATGGTCCTATCCTTGAGGAGCGGAAGCCAAAAATCGAGGAGGAAGCCGGCGGTAAGCACCGTATGCATCTGAACATGGCACGTCGTGATATCTACCAGACGATGCCGTGCTGAACGACGAACAAATTGCTGCCCTGTCAACTGAGGTCAGTGCCATTTCTCGTCCAACCGACGACTCTGTCTTATATGAGGGCTGTAGGAACGGACGGCACTTGCGACTTCGTACAAAGCGAAGGGTAATGCTTCTTATCAACAGCGTCAGTTCACCACGGCCGCCGAACTGTATACTCGTGCGATCCAAGTCTCGCCAAAAGCTGAACCTGTATTCTACAGCAACCGTGCTGCGTGTATGTCTTTGCCACCTCTAAACAAAACACAGCTCAGTAATTTTTATAGGCTACATGAACAGCTCTCCTCCAAAATATGAACTCGTCATCGGAGACTGCAACGAGGCACTCAAAATGGACCCAAAGTACATCAAGGCAATGAACCGCAGGGCCACCGCTTTTGAAGCGCTTGAGCAATATGAGGATGCGCTTCGAGACTTCACGGCTTCTACGATACTCGACAAATTCACCAACAAGTCTTCCGGGGAGTCAGTAGAGCGGGTGTTACGCTCACTAACTTCTAAAAAGGCCACCGACATCCTCGCACACCGGGAACCTCGCCTGCCTTCCTTCACCTTTATCTCAGCTTACTTTGCGGCGTTCAGATCCAGGACGCACCCTGCACTTCCGGAGAACCCATCACAGGGCGATAATACACTTTTACTCGCGCTGCAGGCCCTCGACGCGTCAGATTACGCTCACTCAGTGTCCTTGGTAAACGAAGCTCTCGAGCAGGGTATTTCTTGGCCCATCGGAAAAGCGGAGGCTCTCAACCTTCGTGGTACCTTCAAGTACGTGTGCGGATGAGCGTACCTTGTGTGCCGAAATTCATTGAACGTGCAGATTCCTCATGGGCGAGATCGAAGACGCAAAATCTGACCTTCAACAGTCAATAGATATTGACCCATCGTTCACGCAGAGCTTGGTGAAGATTGCTAGTGTATATATGGAGCAGGGAGACCCTCAGAAAGCTTTTGAGTGCTTCGAGGATGCAATCAAACACAACCCTAATGATCCCGACATTTATTACCATCGCGGTCAAGGTAAGTTGTTAACCCTCTGTATATTGCATGGCTTGACGTAACTCTTTCAGTTCTGTTTATCCTCAACAAATTCAAGGAGGCAGGGGATAACTATACAAAGTCTACTGAATTGGATGACAAGTTCGTATTCAGCCATATACAACTGGCTGTTGCAGAGTATAAGCAAGACAATCTCGCGAAGAGCATGGGACAGTTCCGCCGGACGATGGTTGCCTTCCCTCAACGAAGCGAGCCCCAAAATTACTAGTTAGTCGTCTATGTTTTTCCCTTCCCGGCTAAAACGTCCTCCCAGCGGTGAGCTGTTACTCGACCAACAACGATACCCGGACGCCGTAGAGAAATTTGAGCGGGCGATCGAGTTGGAGAAACTGAAAAAGTAGGTGTTGCAGCACGAAAATTCAGCGTCTACGGCTAACATGAAGCTAGAACCACTTCCCCGCCAAATGTCCTATCTCTGGTGAATAAGGGTCTGGCGTTGTACCAGTGGAAGCAAGACATCGGGCCGGCAGAGCGCTGTTGCAACGAGGCTCTCCGGATTGACCCGGACTGCGATGCCGCCGTCGCGACGCTCGCTCAACTCAGCTTACAGCAGGGACAGCTCGACAAAGCTGTGGAATACTTCATCAGACAAGCCGAACTTGCGAGGACAGAGCCGGAGCTGATCAACGCCTTGACATACCAATATGTGAGTGTGTCCACGCTCTGCTCGTTTTCCGTGTGTTAATACTGGTGTCCGACCACAGGCGACATCATCGCAATTGGAATTTTTGAAAAATTACCCAGACATGGCGGCGCAGCTTAGCCCCCTCGCCAGGGGAATGTCATAAAGAAAACGGTCGTCCGAATGTCTCCTCCACTCATGACCATCTACTTTATCACATCTGTTATCTCGTATTCATCTCGTCCCTAGCTTACAGTCACTGCAATGCACCCTCTACTCCACATGAAGACGCGATCCGATCCTGTAAATTATGCGTCATAATATGTCATAAGCACCAGAGTCTTATAAAGGCAAGTTGAACTTGAAGCCGTAAGTATTCTCGCCCTTCATCACGATGCCTTCACCTTTTATTCTTGTTTGTCCTTCATCGCGAGGCTTGTCGTTCGCTTTGACACGCCACATGCTGAAGACAACTACGCTGCCCGTCTACGCGACCCATCGCTCTGGCGAGCCGGAAACACTTAAGCAGAAACTCATTTCACAGCTCGACGTAGATCCAGCGCGTCTAAATCTCTTGCCTCTCGACCTATCTCTCGAAAGTAGCATCTCACATGCAGCAGAAAGCCTCGCAGCATCGCTCAAATCGCACAACGAGCCGTTCATCCACACCGCCTTCCTCACCGGAGGCATTCTGCACGCCGAGAAGCAGCCCCGGGATCTCGACCTAGGCGATCTCAAATCCACCTTCGACATCAACGTCATCTCCCATCTCCTCCTCATCAAGCATTTCTCGCGCTTCCTCCCTTTGAAAAAATCTGGGATGGACCCCGCCAAATGGGTACACGTCTCCGCACGCGTTGGGTCTATCTCTGACAACCGCCGCGGGGGATGGTACTCTTACCGCGCCTCGAAGGCGGCGCTGAATCAGGTCGTCAAGACGTTCGACTTGCACCTCGCGCAGAAGAATATTCCTGCGATATGTGTTGGGGTGCATCCGGGGACGGATGAAGACGGACTTGAGTAGGGACTTTTGGGGAGGGGTGCCTGAAGACCAGCTGTTTGAGCCTGAGGACGCGGCGGAGAAGGTTGTACGCGTCGTCAAGGACCTAGGAGAGGAGCATCGGGGCCGTATCTGGGACTGGGCCCAAAAGGAAGTTTTGCCTTGATATTCAATTGTTTAATGTGGATTTGTTCCAAGCTAGTTCAATTATTAGCCAATTCCAGACGCCGTTTCTATCGTGACTTTACAGATGATATGTGTTCATACTCTGAGTTCACTAGGTCCCAAGTTACTGATCATGACACACAATCCAGCCTTGAGAATTCAACAGTACTTGAAAGCACATGCTCTGGTGTTCACTCAGACCGCTGACCTTTATTCGTGGATCTATCCAAAAAAAACTAAAAGTATGCTATAAACAACATTGTGATACTACATTGCGTGCTATGCTGTCTTTCACGACTGACTGATTTAACGCCAGAATTGATACCAACTCCACACGAACCCAGTAGGATCCCACGGCCCAACATACTCGTGATCGACGTCAAGTTCAGCTTGAGTGTAGGACATAAACAAACCGTACTTGAAGTGATTTTCAAAACGCCAACATGATGTGTACTGAGAAGTATCGGCGAATAGTTTGATAACGTCCCGTCGACCTGTATAATACGCTCGCCATTCGGGACTCCGGAACCGTATCTGAATCCTACTCATCACTTCTCCCAAGTGGTTTAGGCAAACTAGAATTTCACGCGCGTCGTCCCAGAGCATTGAAAGACGCCGAGGGATCCCTTCCATGACGATGAGCCGGTACGAGGATAACGAGCAGTACCGCCTAGTGAGACGGAGGAGAATCTCTAACCCACAGGAACCTCGGAGTTCTGCAATTAGGAGCTCCTCACTATCCCACAAAAGGTCCTCAAAACGGGATTCGATGATTTCACAGGCCCTCAGATAGTCCACCTGAGCTGCGCGTATGTGATGCTCGGCGTTTGCAACAGTGTTATCATGAGAAGTCCTCCGACTCTGAGCGCAAAAGGCGCAACCCTGCCCGCAGAAACAGATCCACCTCATTCCACATAGCGGAAGGTGACCTCGTAGAATTCGACAGCAACATCCCGGATAGGAGTAAGAATGCTGGAGATGGTCGAGTGTCGGAATACAGCTGCGATAGACGTTTGCGTGATCAAGCAGACGAGGTTCGAGTGGAACGACTCGTGGTCATTGAGGAGGGTGCATACCGCATCAGCTAGGACTGTTATCTCGTTCTGGTCCTAATGGAGCCATGTCAACATAAAATCAGATGCAATGAAACTGAAAGGATACCTTGGAGGAATGATTCATTATGTTCAAAAAGTCATAGTGCTGGATATCCTGATGGGCCAATACGGCGTCACGAATGAGTACTAGTATTCATTGAACTTGAACATCTTAACGCACTTTGAACCGAGGATTAAGTCCTGATGCAGACATGGTTGTAAGCAAGTTCAAGTCGGCAAAGTCCGTGATGGGTGATCATTTAGATGTTTCTCACGGTCAGCTCGACTGTGGAAAGAAGACTCGCGGGCTTTGCGACGGTTTGAAGAACGATGCTCCAAAAACTAAAGACACAAGTGTCCTAGTCTCTACTATTGACTATGTTATGAATCTTGCGGTGAAACACCAAGACCTCGTTCAGAAAATCTCCTTGTCCTTGGGGGAACTCGTGGAGGACGAAAATGCGACCCTCCCTATTGATATTCTCGACAATACCCTTTCATACTTGTACGTATTTGTTGCTTCCGCTCGCAGATTTTACTTGGATAGAACTATCACATAAAAAGGACCGTACTGATGTAATGTATGCCATCTCGTTTTCAACGGATATCCACCGTCTTTTTCTCGCTCTTTACGCCGTCTCGAGCCTCGAGATTCCAGCCTCTTCTGTCCGTCGGGCTGCTGCCTCGAGTACCCTGTATATGTTTACCAACTGTAGTAAGCACGATAAATCACATCTCCGAAACTTCTTCTCAGTCGCAGTGTACTCAACATCGGTATCTTATCTCGTCGCCATTACGCTCGAGATAAACGAGTTATGAACCCAGTAATATCAACAAAGATATATTTTAACGAAACGTTGTGCAGCTCTAAGTTTCTGAAGACTCCACATTTCTTCATTGTCTGCAAGACGGATCACCGACAATTTCTCGAACTTGCCATCCTGTTTCCGACGCCCTACTACCAGGTGATGTGAAATTTTGCCTCGGAAACGTGTGCTTCCTATATGTGTATACGCGCCAGTCGGGTATCGGGAATGCATGATCAGCCAGGATGTTAAATGTGCGGGGTGCTCCGGTATTGTCTTGAACGACCAACTCTCCCTTTCGAGGTTTCCTTTCGCTTGATCCATTGGCCAGTCCCAGCACTGTCTGCTGTCTCAATACAGTGGGCTTCTACCCAGTCGGTATCTGTCTCGTCCATCCCAACAGCGTTTGTGAACCATAACCTCCTTGTATCCGGAAGCGCCTTAGTCATTACCTGCTTCCATGATGGGTACCAACATTTTATTTCGTCCCCAGTCTCCGGGTACAGGAAGAGGAGTTCCATCCGGTGCCCCTGACTGCATCCCATTCACAAGTGCCACCCAGGCATCCTCTTCACATTGGGTTGCATCATATATTGGGATGTGTTTCGGTTTGAGGAAGTACGCCAAGCCTGCGACTTTATCCAGAGCCTTCGTTGACATGCGATTTTGCATTTGCAATAGAACTCTGAATATCCCAAGGAAACCATGCGCCCGAATCGTCTGCAGCGGTCGCAGTTTTCGTGGAACCTGATTTGGATGTCCTTGGCCATGGTCCCATGATTTCCGGTCTTCCCACCAATGATCGGGTTATCGGTGACCTCCTGGAGCGTCCACGCACGCCTGAACCAACTCCGTTCACCCTCAAAGTCGTCCGGTGTCAAACTCAGCGGCCGGCCCAGCCCGCTAAAGTAGCAGACAACTTCCGGAGCCATGTGATATATGGCCCCGATTGTGGGCACGTCTATCTTCCATTCCTTCGCCCGCAGATCATCCCGCCGTCCCACCCGCCTGCCTCAGACATAGAACGTCCAGCCATGCATACTCCGCACCCAGGCTCAACATCTCAATCCGGACCAGATCAAGGTTGGCGCCTTTCGGGATGGGCACGGGCCACTCGTAACCGTTGATGGGTGTCATAACATCCACGCGCTCCTCGTCACACATCCACGCATGTGATATCCCCCATGGCCATGTGTTCACGACCCACCATGGCACTACCCGATTGGCACGTAGATCCCAGACTCGCCGAGGGGAAGCGATCCAGTCAGTGATCCTGTTATCCACAACCAGATTTCTTCGCTGCTCCCAGTCCCTTTTGAGGCAGCGTAATGCATCTTCTAAGGAGAAGGAGCGATATCCATAACCGCTGCGTAAATGAGCGTAGGCAGTTCCAAAGTCATAATGCGGTAAAATTTCGGATTGATTAGTAGCCTCCTCTACCATATTTCTCCGTCCGATGCCCCTGAAACCGAGTGCACGTATAACTTCATCGACACTGAGGTCGGTGCAGGAAGTATTTGCAAGAGTGGAGATTATGACCGCTTTGCGGGTGTAGGACCGTTGCTCTAGCATAGCCAGGATATCCGATTGCATTTTGACAGCTCTCCCTTCGAAACGAGACAAAGTTGCTACTAGAATAGGGACATGAAGCAAGGAACAGTTAGACGAGGAGACAGCGCATACCAGTGACCTCAGACGGTGTAAGCATGGGACTGGGGTCCAAGGACCGTCCACATAGGCCTCCACCGATACGGAGGTCTTCGCACGGGGTATTTGCAAGAGTGGAGGTTATGGCTTGGCCAATGTAGAACCGTTGGTTTAGCACTGGGACGGTCAACTCTGCTTGGCCAGTCTCGGCGAGGCTGGAAAGAGTGATATCGGGATATGCGAGCTTGCAAACAGTGGGTCCCATCCAATATGGGGACATGAAGCAAGGAACAGTTAGACGAGATAACAGCACATACTGGTCATACTAGCCATCTTGGGGCGTCGCAGGTCCAAGTGTATGATCGTGGGAAGCTCTCTTGGAAGAAATTATAATAGCCGAAGTGGGCGAAATTCTAGGCAGGCCATTGTCGTCAATTGCTTGATGCTATACAGTTCTTGCAAGTTTTGCAGTGAAGAATCAAAATGCGGATTTCGCGATTTTGTCTGAATACAAGCTAGGAAAAACTATACGCGAACCCCCAACCTCCATCCGCGTTTCAAAAATATTCCTCCCGTCGCTTGCCTTGGCATGAGCAATCAAAATGGATGAGCCACCGTCTGTGGATGGTAAGGGCAGAGCACGTTTTCCTTGACCGCGCGCCATGCGAACACTGTCAGCGTAGACAACGTTTATAGATCCTCCCTAGATGCGCGTCAGATGGCAGTGCACGCATGGGGAGATTTGAGAAAATGGGTGCAACTCTTATCCAGACGGTCATCTGTGCCGGGTAGTACAGCTCTGCCAGCTTTTGTTCACGTCATCTGGTAATCTGTCCCCGCAGTTGTTCTTCTTCGATATATGGCTCCAGTGGATGCGCGCGGTGAAAGGCCCAAAGCAGCAAGGTACGGTACTTGCAGCTTCGACAAATAAAATTATGCATCCCGTGCAAGACTCCAATGGTATTGAGGCTTGACGAGGACCAATCCAACCTTCTACGACCTTGTCGAGCAGCTTGGTGACTGACAAAGGTGGTGGCCGCGGCACAGAAACGGTTGATTTATTTGTGTATCATTACAGTGGAAAGGGGAGCGCCTGTTGACAATCATAACAAACCCATTAGCAAAGCAATGGATAGCGAAAGAAGAAATCACCGGCATGCGCTGCTCAGTTAACCATGGTGCTCGTCCAAAGAAAATCACGATGTATTTCTGTCCCAAAACAGCCGGTGATGAAAATAACTAAATATTAATAATTCGAAAATAAATAATATTGATAGTGCCGAGATATGTCGAAAAGGCTAATGCCGATATTGGCCGAACACGGAGAAACCTCAACCCAAACCGTCACTGCATAAGACCGTACAGGACTCGGAAACCCTAGTCGACATAGGCGTGCAAAATATATTCGTCAGTCAAATTTACGTGTACTCCACGCTCAGGTCCGTATGCTTTATATTGTACTGGTCACGAAAGTAACCTGCACCCTATAATCTCAGCAAATGTCGAGCACTCTTTCCCTAAGCTGTCGCTGAATATCGCAGTTTCGTCCTCCACGACTTCACCCAAGGACAGGGAGATTTTCTGAATGAGGAATTCGTGCTTCACCACAAGATTTATAGCGTAGTCGATAGTCGAGACCAAGCGATCAACGTCTTTAGCTTTTCTCATACTGAGAGAAATTAGCCAACAGAACGCATAGAGGAGGATAGCAGCGACATGCGACCACGCGGGTTCATGTGCGGTCGTATAGTACGCCGCGTCCAACTGCGGCAACGAGCAGTACTCTGGGGAATCCTCGACGTAGATGACATGCCGTAGCGTTTAGAGAGCAATCGTCTCGGCTCGAGTGCGAGGAGAAGGAAGGGAATTTCTGCTACAGCGCAGTTGGACAACATGCGGGTAGGGTGAGGGCTATTTCATCAGTGCTGGGAAGAAAACGCAAGAAGGATCCAAGTCGGGGTCAATTGACTAAAATTTGGACCAAATCGAAGTCAATGATCATCGCGCCGTCAGAACGGGAAGATTGCGCCCAGAAGACTTCGAGCCAGGTCGTCCGTCAATCCGTTCGCATCGTTCACTCTTGCCAAACCGTCGCAAAGTATTACGCGAGTCTTCCCAGCTAGCCTCGTGTTGAGCATAAGTACAGTTGAGCTGACCGTGAGAAATATCCAAGTTATCATCCATCACGCCAACTTGAACTTGTTTCCCTGAAAAACACGACGGAAGAAAAAGATGCTCTGAAAGTGAAGAAAACGCAGACAGAAATATAGTGCTTGAACTGCTTTTCATTTCGGTGTGTGGCCGACGCTGCTGACTTCGAAGCTACGAAACAATATGGTGGTTCCAGTTTTACGGGGCAGCTCAAAGAAGACTGGCGCTGGCAAAGGATAGAGCTGGACCATGAAACGACCACTGATTATTAGGGGTAGAATCCGAACAAGGGAAGAGTCGGACGGAGGATTTGTTATACAGGACCACGGGAATGTTATACATTCCGTGCTAAAACGATGAATACCAGCCCCACATACTCGCCCCGATGGGAAGTCCCCCAGAGTCCGCGTACCCATATACTAAACTCCGAATACGAAGGTCAACAAAATCATGCCAACTTGACGTGTAACGAAAAGTCTCGCTCAGCAGGTTGATGACGTCCCCTCGACCTGTGAAATACGCCCGCCATTCGGGACTACTGAATCCTGCTCATCACCTCTCCCAAGTGATGGCAGCAAGCCAGGATTTGGCGCGCGTCGTCCCAGAGTATCGAAAGACGCTGAGGAAGACCTTCCGTGACGATGGGCCGGTACGAGGATAACGCGCAAAATCTTTTGGTGAGGTGAAGCAGAATCTCGAACCTCGGAGCTCTGCGACTAAAAGCTCCTCACTATCCCACAAAACGTCTCCAAACCAGGCTTCAATGATCTGACACGCCCTCAGATAGTCCACCTGAGCCGCGCGTACATGATGCTCGCCGTTTGTCATGCGAAGACTCCGACTTTGAGCGCAAGATACGCAGTCCTTCCTGGAGGAACACATCCCGGATGGGAGTAAGAATGCTGACGATGCTGAGCGCCGAAAGATAGATGCGAGGGACGCTTGTGTGAACAAGCACATGAGGTTTGACTGGAACGACTCCACGTCGTTGAGGAGGGTGTTTATGGCATTGGCTAGGGTTGTTATCTCGTTTTGGTCCTAAATGGGTTAATATCGTAGATGAGGTACTATAGATGCGAAAGGATATCTTTTGGGCATGTTTCATTATGGCTAAAAAGTCTTCGCTCTGGATGCCCTATCGCCAGTCATGACAAACAGGCGTTTTCGTAGAGCAATGACTTGACGCACTTTGAATCGAGGATGAAGTCCAGACGCAGACATGCTTAGCGTTAGCAGTCAAGAGAGGACCGCTTGTCTCACAAAAGCCGACCGTAAATCAGAAAAACATCCGCGACCAAGAATATTACTGAAAAGGAAGCTCTGAACTGAAAGAGTTACAATCGACGTCGCGAAGCACCAGACAATGGAACGTGACCGTGAATCTGCATATGTATGGATGCCGCTGCTTTCATTTCATTTCATTTCCTCTTGGAAGTCTCGGAGAGCATATGCCTACGGTCAGAGTGACAAAAGACCTCCAGGAATGTTAATATGGACTCCAACGAAGACATAGATTACAAAAATACACGTGTACTATAATGATGTCATCATTGGGTCTGCTCTGCGTAAACCTAGGCGAGGAACATGTCAACAATAGAAGGTAACTGCAAAACGAAGACCGACCTTGATTGTTTTATCAGCACCACCGGTAATCAACCGTGTCCCGGTCATATCAAAGGTCGAACAGAAAACGCCAGCTTCTGCTTCCAGGGACCCAGGTTGAGGAACGTCGTCCATGTTCTGGAAGGGAGTGCCCGTGTTATAGTCCCAGAACGTGAGAGTACCATTGTCGCCTGAGGAAATATGTACGTTCATAAGCAGCTGCGGTAATGAAAAAGAATCCGAGGCGCCTCACCCCCAGAGAAGAAGACACCCTCGGCGTTGACCGACAGCGTGTTGATGATTGCGTTATGCCCACTGAAGTTGAACACAAATGTGCCTTCAGGACACTTCCATTTCTTTATGTTGTTCCCGCCCGCCGATCCAGACGCAAACGAATATTCCGTAGGATGTATAGCTAAAGACCGAATAGACTTTTTGTGGTGCGTGAGCGTCACCATGGTTTTACCGGCCGCGAGGTCCCATAATCTAGGGGTTCACGGTTAGCATCTGGAGAAGACGGGGAACTCATTGTATTGAAATGCACCTGACTGTCGAATCCATGCTTCCGGTGATGACTTGTGGGTCTGATTCTTGGCACTTCACATCTGCGACCGTACCAGTGTGACCAGAGAGAACATGGATCTGGGCCTTTGTCCGCATGTCCCAGACACGAGCAGACGCGTCACGTCCGGCAGTGACTAACACATCGAGAGTTGGATGGAGGGACAAGGAATATACGCCAGACAAATGTCCGTGGTAATGCCGAATGACCTTGTTAGCCTCCAAGTCCCAGCATTTTACCATCTACGAAAAAGTCCATCAGCACCGCGTTGCTACATATTGAAAGGACGCACTTTATCTTCACCGCACGAGAAGAGGTACGGATGTCGTGACGATACGGCCAGCCCCCTCACAGTAGATATGTGCCCCGTTAGCGACAGCCTCAACTCCCCCGACGCAAGATCCCAGATTTTTATCACACGATCGCCGGCACCCGTGGCGAACCATTTGTTGCCTGGCTCAACTGCAACGCTTCGGACCCATCCCAGATGCCCTGAAATAACACGAACAAGCTTCCATGGCGGGTGATACGTAGGCTTGACCGTCCGTGTCGTTTTATGTAGGGTGAGCGCCTGTGAGAGTTTACTCGCAGACGCGAATGTCGATGGCTGCGAGACGGGCGTGTTGTCGATTTTCGCAATCATACGTGATGTTTCTGCATCTGCCGAGGCTGTACCGCGTCAGAACAATGTTTCTGAGGTAGTCAAGGGGGCACACCTCCTGCAGTTATTAATTTCCGTTGTTCCTTTGGACGTGACGGGCCTACATGGCCCTGCTGAGCGAGAAGGGCGGATGGGAGTTCTTTGAAATCACGATATTCGTCGTATATCTTCGCCGCTAGTCGTAGTCGTGCACTGTCGATAAAAATGGGACAAGGTTCTGCGAAGAAAATAGGACAATTACCTGTTCTCTTCGTCTTTGAAGCCGGCGTCAGGACATGAAGCAAATACGCTGCGTGTTCGCTTTCCATTTAAGTTGAAAAGCGGTTCCAGAGGCGGCAAAGCAGTGGTCGACATGGTGGAAGAGGAAAGAGACCGTCGTCGTGGTCGTCGGCGTTGAGCAATGCAACCCTAACCCCAGTGAGGTTGATCGCCTTCGCTTAGTAAGACTCGGGCCGAAACTCGGATTCGTGAGAAAGTTACATAATCTATTTGTGCCTACTTGGTTTCCAGGCCTCAGTACCATGCGGTGCCACTGCGAAAGTTTCTGTCTCCTTCGATTGTGCAGCGATAAGGATATTGCTGCAAACTTCCTAGAGAGTGTCTGTATCCGTCGTGTAGCAGTATATCTGTCTGGGTGTACGTCGTACAACTATAGTAGGAGAGGCATACACGATGTCGCAAGTGTTAGAGTTAAAGAAACACGCAAAACAGCTTCAAAGCAGTGGCGCTTCTGAAAAGGTATGTGGTACGTCTGTGTTGCACCTCTGATTTACTGATTTCACCTCTGTAGGAACTGACAACTGTGTTACAAATACTGAAGAAAGATTACCAAGTAAATGAAGCGCTCCTTAGGGTGGGTATTTCACGTCAATTTTTTTCGGTCGTGTGGGCGTGTACTAATCGGGATCCAATAGGAGAGCAGAGTAGGTCTTGCTGTAGGCAAACTACGAACGCATGCGTCAAAGGTTGTCTCCGACCTGGCGAAGGATATCGTGAAGCAGTGGAAGAACGACGTGGAGAAGGCGAAGCAGGGCCATCACAGCGGGGGGTCGAGCAAGCCGGTGCCGAATGGAAAACCAGCCCCCAGTACGTCCTGATTTTTTTCTTCGTTGAGTGTGAAAGGTCTTGACAGTCGTTATCTACAGTCAGGAAGGCATCAGTGGCTTCAGACAGCAAGCCAACGACGCAGACAGCGAACAAGGCGACCACGAGATCGTACAAAACGGACGGCTTATCAATCAAGTTGTTTGGGGAGTCAACAAGGAACACATGCCTCGGACTCATGTACGACTCTCTTGCGTCTGACTCCAACGCTCGTGAGTACTGCACAGAAATCACCAGTCCCCTACCTAATATCCCACGTAGCCTCCGACCTGATCCTCAAACGAGCTCTGGCAGTTGAAAAGGGAGTCTACGATCTCAGCGGAAACGCTGACGCCGAATACAAAGGGAAAATACGTTCCCTATTCGTCAATCTGAGGGATAAGGGCAATCCGTCGTTGAGAGAAGGTGTTATCAGTGGCGACGTACCTGCTGAGAAGCTAGCTACCATGACCAGCGAGGTAAAGATTCGTCCACCCCGGTTTGATGCCGCATGCTCACCTCGTCTAGGAAATGGCCTCCGAAGAAAGAAAAGCCGCTGACAGCAAAATCCGAGATCAAAACTTGTTCCAATCTCTTAGCGCTGAAGAACAGCAGGCGGAGACAGAAGCGTTCCAATGCGGAAGATGCAAACAGGTGCGTACAGCAAACAATCAGTGCAGCACGTTTTATTGATCCCATCAACTTATCAGCGAAAATGTCGCTATCGTCAGGCCCAGACGCGGAGTGCCGACGAACCGATGACTGTACGTATCGTCCTTTTGCGTTTGTACGTATTCTAGTTGCTGATGATCTCTTCGTAGACCTTCGTAACGTACGTTGACTTGGTTACTCCCTTACTATGCTGCACCGTACTAACACTCTCCTTTTCATTAGCTGTACCAACTGTGGAAATAGGTGTGTTTACCCATCCCCTTCCATAATCCTCCAACTAATCCAACCTTTGCCAGATGGAAATTTTCATAAGCAGCGCGTTACATTTTGTCGTTGTCAATCTCCCCCCCATATGCCGTACATTCCGTCTGCTCTTAGTTTTATAGTATTGTGAACCAACAAGTAATGGTTTTTGTATGATCATCTTTGCTCCATTATACCACGTTTTCTGTTCATATCTGTCATTGTACCTATGGGTCAAATTTGACATCACTTCACTGCCACTTTTTAACTATCTTTCGCTCCAATCTTCCTGATCCATCGTCATCGTTTATTTTTGTTCTCTTCATCCACGGGGGCAGTGACGTAGAGACGCCCGTGGAGCACTGCGGTCCCCTGTGGGTGACAAGATAGCAGATAAAAAGTCGAAGAAGCCTCGTAACTTCAAATACTCTCCACTTTTCAAATTCAACCTTTTTTTTTCTTTCATCAATGATCGCCAGGCACGTTCTGAATGACGTCAATGTAACTGTCGCCAAGCAAATGAGGTATCCGCGTCATAGGGAAACCCACATCGACGTCACCTGCCTCCATGGGCATGGCGGCGGGTATAAAGAGAACAGAGTTCTTCTTCTATCCCCCAAGAAAATCTCACTTTACAGTAACCATTTATTCAACTCAACCAAAACTCAACCATCTCACCCCCACCTTGAATCACTCTAAAACATGGTACGCGTCGAATTCTATTTGTTTCGTACATAATTTTACGCGTTTCTTTTGCAGGGATCTGTCGTCTCTGCAATCGGACGTGGTATAAACGCGGTCATCTCTGCGATTGCCAATGTTATAATGACCATAATTGGAGCCATCACTACGGTAAAACCTTTTATTATCGTCACACTTTAGAGACTGACAAAATTGGCTAAAGGTGATTGTCACTATCTTTGATGTCATCGCGGACATTCTCTGCTGTCGCTGCTGTGGCTCGAGACGAAGCGGCATGCGCACCGGACGGAGAAGAAGAACCACTCGTTACTAGACGGAGTTGAGATGCAGTAGATGACATGAGCTTCCCGCGTGAACGAGCCGATATACCTTTCTCTTACCCTCCTACTATGTTCTACTCTCTCCTCTTTTAGCCAATAGGCAATACACGGACTTCATATGTATCAACTTCATGTTATCGCGCAATTCATATCAGTAACGAATTTTTTTGGCGGGAGGCATGCGCACTGGGCGGAGAAGAAGAACCACTCGTTACTAGACGCAGTTGAAACGCAGTAGACGAGTGAACGAACCGATATACCTTTCTCTTACCCTCCTACTCTGTTCTACTCTCCCCCCTTTTAGCCAATAGGCAATACACGGACTTCATATGTATCAACTTCATGTTATCGCGCAATTCATATCAGTAACGAATTTTTTTGGCGGGAACGGATGTTTCCCTTCTACTACACAGCAACGTCAAGGTCATTTAATTCAACTGGATATTCCGCTTTTTAATCGCGAAGGATGTTTCTTGGATGTTTCATTGCCGCCAAGCATTCACGTCGGGGATGATATCTGCCTCCGACACAATGAGTCTATAAAAGATAGCCTGACTGCGCCTCCAACCAACCCAACTATCACCCTTGTATAGACTATAAAATATGGTATGCGTCGGAATAATTCTGCCCCACTTGTTATCCTGACTTTGAATGCCAGGGATCTGTTATTTCCGCATTAGGACGTGGTATCGGCATGATCTTTGCTACACTCGGACGCGGTATCGGCCGCATCATTACTTCGATTGCCCATGTTTTCGTGACGATAGTCCAAGCTATCACAGCCGTACGGTTTTCCATCACCATCTAATTTCACATCGAGACTGACAAATTACGTGCAGGTGATCGTTACCATCTATGATGTTCTCTCGGACATTGTATGCTGCCGCTACTGCGGCTCCAGACGAAGCCAGATGCGTTCAGGGAAGAGGCGGGACTTCCCGACAAAGTTGAGACGGGGCGGCGCTTCCAATGGGCAGGAAGGCACTCCAAACGGGCAGGAAGGGACCAAGAGGGAGGAAAGCACTTCCACCACGTATTAAATATCAAATTTTATGGTATTCTACATAACACCTTTGAACGCCCGGCTAACGAGTTTCTGCTTACTATGGGTACGCTTGATAGCAAAAGAGTCCCAAAATAGTGACGGCCCGTCGACATCTCAATAGTATGCAATATTACGGCAAACAACGAGGAAAATACTTGATATTCTTTGACGGGGATAATCTTTCGGTGCCAGGGCTTACCACTTTAATTCGAAGGTATTTGTTTCCAGTACCCAAAATCAGCGGGTGTTGTACTAGACTTTCCATGTCCTGTGTTGTAAAGCGCGAAGGCTGCACCTTTAAAGAAAAAAGCTCTGCGAACACAAGTTGAGTGTAACGACTTGCAAGAGTTGTGAACAGACGTACCCTGCCGGCGGGACTGTCATGTACACACTACTGAACGTCGTGAGATCGTTGAAAGGTCCCCAGAGCCCTTCCGAATAACCCAACGTATACTCCATCGACTTCGCTATAACCCTCAGCCGTACTGGCTGATCAGTCGACTCAAGCTCGTAGTAATTCGTCGTGGTGATCGTATTATTGGAGAATGTCAGCTCCCATGGCCCGACTTGCTCCGCGGGGACAAGCGTCCGTGCAACAATGTACCGCTTCCCAGAGTCCCCAGTGATCCCAATGTCATTATGCATCATGTCTCCATAGAAGACGCTCAACCCAGCCTCCGTCAAATTACTAGCGGGGGAAAACTCGAGGATGGTCTCAAACGTCTCCTCGTATGCGGTTTGTTTGCGTGTTATGATGGCCGCGCTGTCTCTGTCGCCAAGTGCGTAGCCGTTCGCTTTCAGCCTCAGATATCCTCGTCGGTCAGTGAGGGAGTGAAACACCTTGTATGGATTCCGCACGAAATAGAATGAATTATCGAGAGTTGCCGAGGTGAAACCATTAGAGTATGAAGAGAGCGGGGATTTGTCTTCGAGAACATCGTCCATATGCAAACTCAGGGGACGGCCGTCGTTGAATACAGGCCAACCGCCTTCCCATGTCACGGGGAACAAGAAGGTCTGGCGTCCTGACCGGAAGGACGAGAGGTTAGTGCTCGTGGGAGGGGAAGGATAAACACTACTTGCCTAGCTGCTGGTAGCTAAAGTTCCCGTTCTGCGGTACAGTTCCCAGGCAGGTACCCCACCAGCTTCCATCTGCCGCTTGCATGAAATCGGCATGGCCAGTCGACTGCACAGGTAGCGAGAGGTTTGCGCCATTGTAAACGATCGGGTTACCAGGATTGTTCTCCCAAGGTCCTGACGGGGATGGACCGCGCTGAATGGTAGCTTGATGATGAATACCGGTACCGCCTACAGGGTCGATGTGAGTGTCGCATGTTTTAGACTATAATTGGCTGCGATGTTTACCTTCTGCGATCATTAAGTAGTAGGTACCGTTGACCAAATATACATGTGGACCTTCAGGCCTAGACGTCGAATCGTTGGGAAGAGTTCCATTGAATATGAGTTTATCACAAGTGAGAGAATCTCCTGTAACGAGATCAATTTTATTCTGGTATATGCCGTATATTTTGTCCACGGCGTTGTTCATCCCAGTCCATGTAGCGTATACCTTGAAAGAATATTTTCAGCTCAGCCTACAGAGCATGATATGCTCTTACATCGCCGTTGGTATCCCAGAAAAGATCTGCGTCATATCCAAGAAAGTCTGGGTGAAACATTAAGTTTGATGGAATGAAAATAACGTAAGAAATACGGAATACGCACCGAAGTAAACCGGATCACTCCATTTGCCTACAAATATGTCTTCTGTGGAAACGTAGAAGCTTCGAGGGAACAGCCTGAATTCCGCTTTACGGACATGACCAAGGTGTAACGACGCGTAGTATCGCAGTACACGCACGAGTATAGACATATCTAGTCGTGCACACGAGATAGTATACTCCCTCGTGGAATCTCAGCGTTGGTGCCCAAACGCCTTCAGGTTCATCACACTTAGCGCCCAGGCAACAAGCAGATAGAAGGACGGTACTTACCTGCATCTGATGGTGTTCCAAGAAGCGACAGCTGTAATGGTCTGGTCAGCCCATGCCCGATGAGCTCCCAATCTACGAGATTCGTGCTGTGATAGATGGGAACTCCAGGAAAGTACTCGAAGGTAGATGTAGCAATAAAGTAATCCGATCCTACGCTTAGTATAGAAGGATCTGGATTAAAGCCTGGGAGTATTGGATTTATCAACGCGTGAACCAACGCTGCGAGAAATGAGCACGGTGTTCTTGTGATAGAATGTCGCCGCATACCGACTCCGATTCCAAAGGCAATCCCCAATAAGGAGAAGACGCACGGCATTGTGAATATCTTCAGAAATATGTTGTCTTGAACATGTCAAGTTTTTCTGCTCGTATATATGTGATTCCCGGAGGTCAGCTGAATGCTGGCGGTTTTTGTTCGGGAGCCTGTGGTCGGGCCGTCCGGTAGCAGCGGGTATAAAAACTCCAATGTCATAGTCCTTATCGCTTGGCATTAGCATAACACAAAGCGGCGCTGTGGAAGAAATCTCCACCCGGTATAAAATCCTCGCTTTCAAGTTTGTGCAATGGTCAAGCTCCGGCGGGCAATGTCGGGCCGCCGGAGCGGCTTATTTAGGATCACCGTGTCTGCCAAATACCGGATCTCGGCACCAGAAGCCGCAGTTTTCGCTCTCACTCTCCTACTATCACTTCATGTCCGTATCGCCTGGCTAGCCTTTTCCCGGATACTCAGCAACATGGGCGCCTACTACGACGAGATTGAAATCGAAGACATGGTGTGGGATGCTGAGAAGCGTGTCTATCACTATCCATGTCCTTGCGGAGACCGTTTCGAAATTTCACGACAGCAGCTTGCCAATTATGAAGACATTGCTACCTGCCCCAGCTGCAGTCTTATAATTCGTATCATATATGATCCTGTGAGTCGACATTTTGTCAGTCTATTATCTCGCTTATCCGATGGGACGCAGTTAGATTACGAAGATGATGAAGAGGAAGAAGAGGATGAGAATGATCAGGAAGAGAGCGGGAGCAGCGATGACGAAAATTTCCACGATGCTGTCGAAAGGCTTTCACTCGATGATGCCGGGGAAGACACCAAGGCATGATCAGATTTTGGCTGGAGTTGTATCTGCTTACTCTACACATGTCGTGCGCCTTTGTTCTCTTTTTTTAACTTGGGAGTCTGACATGTTATTAGTACAGATTTATTTTCTATTCCATTCGATGAACATCTATAATATCAAGTCTTTGGTACCCCATTAAAAAGCTTCGTCATATTCACGATATGCCCAACATATCTCTGACAGGCGATTGAATTCCTTGGTCCTCGTTTCATGTCCTCTCTGCATGGCCTGGCCGTAATCGGTGAGGGACGCCGAGATGCCTTATGAAACTTTACTTGCTACCGTGCGAAAATACAGCCATGGCCATGTCGCGGGCTCCTAGTACCTGCCGGTGGTGAACCTGCGGAACTGAAGCTGTCGTCTTTTGCCGACATCCATGTGGATATTGGACCTTGACGCGCCTTTTCAGGACCTTTTTTACCGACTGTCTTCTCTTCTTATTAAGTCTCACGTCTTTTTCCGTGAGTGACCTCAGCATGCTGAACAGGCACTGACCCATGCGTTAGTCGTTGTCGGCCGCGCTGCTGATTTAGATCCAACCAATGGGCACGTCTCAGAAGATCTTCTTTTTACTAAAAGTGTTTAGGAAACCGAATCCCATTGGTTCGCGCACGATTTCATCCTCGTCGCTTGAAAGCTATCAGTCTCAGCTGACATCATGGCCGCGTCATACCCTCTTTCATTCCTTCACAAAACGAAACGAGGCTAACATTGTAGTCACTTCAAACCGCCCAGGCCGACGGCCTCGCTCGGCAATTCCGGTGAACCTCCCTCGCACATTGCGCCTCGTGTTGTAATTCATTGGCCAGACAACGAAAATGCGAAGTCGAGATATGACCGAGTTTGTTCTGATCATCGCGATACATTCCCACGAATTCTCCAGGAGGAGCCAATATCCAGTTGACGGTGCCTTTGTTTTCACGATCGTGCCGCGGCGTTCATATATCTCGACTTTAGAAAGCCTTCCACGACGCTGTAGCGCGTTTTCATTCTCGGGCGGACATTGCTGGGATTCTTCCACCAGCGGATGATGAGACACGAAGGCGAAATGAAATCGTGGAGGTCGCCGTTCTCGCTAAGTGTCTATAAAACTCTTTGTTCTAAGGATGGGTACTGCACAAACACGAACTTAGCTGAACAGCAATGTCTCCTAACGAAGGCTAGTCGTTCTCCAGAGCTTTGGATGTGTATTTCTTACAAGTTTACAGTTGGAACTAGTGGTCTTAACAACTGTAGTACTTTCTGAGTCTAATTGCAGGACGTTCCTAATAATCCTGTAGATTTTCAGAAACAGAACCGACATGACGCTGTCAGCTGGGTTGAGTCATGCACAGGTCCTCCAAATAAACCTACCTGGACAATGACATGCAAGAGTGAGCCTCCCAATGATTGCCTACAACTTTTTCTGATGACCTTTTCACAGTCGACGGCGAGGTTCGCGGGATTGGTACTGGGTCGCAAAAGCATATCGCTAAGGATGCGGCGGCGGATCAAGCGTTGGCTTATTTGAAGGGAGGGTAAATGACTGAACACTTGACGAGTTTCTCTGATTTGGATTTGCGACTCTGCCATGATACCGAACTTAGTTTGATACGATACCACTATTTATGTCTTCTCGCAATTTGACTTTTTTCATTTCCACAATCTCGAACTCCACTAGTAAGATCGACAATCAGGAACCATGAAGACAAATATGGCTGGCTATCATGCAGCCGAGCATGATGGTACATGACTGTGCGGACTTTTCCAGAGAGAGACGATGCCATCTCGCCTCAAAAGACAGTGTCTTTGACAGTATCTGGTGAAACGTACATGATTAGTAGCCCTCACATCATTGACAGAAGTCTTGTAGATTACGCATGACCAAAGGTTATAATGATATCGCGGTAGTAGAGTGAAAAACACTAAGCAAAAACAATGGACCGGGTGCCTCCTTGCTGTAAGAGGCGTTAGCAGAAAGAGTATGAGAATGGGGAAACTCTACCTGTTCCAAAAATGCATATATTATATCGTCGTCCTCTATATCATGCTATAGACCGGCGCTAGTTAGATCTCAATGCCACCACAGAAGGCTGCAGCTACATACGTCTCCCGGAGTCTCTTCAGGCCGCAGTCTATCCCCGTTCAGAACAAATTTCAAGGTACCTGCACCCGGTTGAGTAACATAACAACGTCAAAGGCCCACAAGATTCTAACCAGGATCTTTCTCAAACTTTTTCTAAAAGCTCTAGGTCAGCTAACAGAACGCGCCAGAACGCGTCAAAAGCTCACCTCCGCGGCTGTAAATACTTTAGCAAATTTCGTCGTCCGCTTCACGGCAACCGTTATCTCTGTATGGTGGAATTAGACGCGAACGCCACTGGGACATAGATACAAAGGTAGACGCACGCTTTTCGCCATCGCCTGCGTATTTAATGGTAATATTGATCTTCGGCTTAGTATCTTCTCGTTCTTCTGACATTGCTGAAGGCAGGATATGGAGGAGGCCGACAGGAATTAAGCCTGAAATGGGATGAGGTGGTGGTTGAAAAATAGAATTAGGGTCTCGGATTGACGGCGATGCACACTAAAAAGGAAATGGTTAAGTCACGGGCGTCAGGTCTTCAGGGCTTACCCCGGTCCACTACGCTTGTGACCGTTCATTTCCCTTTGTTTCCCGTCGCCTTTCGTTCCTCTTGATATCACACATGATGTTAGCTGACACCCTGGTGTTGCAGTTAATTTATGCGGTACGCTGGTGGGGTTCCTGCCTGATTGTCTCCCCGGACCTCCAAGTGTATGATGTTCCCTTGCCCCGACCAAATCATTATTGAATGAACCGTTCCGTCATTCAGGATCCAGTGTCCTAAGGCATCTCTAGTATTTACGAGAGAATGGCCACTGATGTCTACATGCTACCTGCCATCTATACACTCTGGAAGACATCTTCGGACGCTCTATCGTGGTATGTAAGTATCTGGTTCAACAAATCGAAGCTGCCGTGCCATTGAGAACCTTTCCTGTACCCACCCCTCCTTACTCGCTACCGCGTCGCCGTATTTCATCTTATCTCATCTCATCATTACATTCCGCAGTGGAAGCCAGAGACATCACACGACTTCACCCTTGCTCAACCTCAACAACACAAGTTGGACTCGTCTGATGAATATTTTCACAAAGCTTACTTGTGGACAGTACAATTACTGGTGGGCAAGAAACGAACCTGAAACCCTTCATCAAAAGAAATTTGAACATGGAGCCGTACCTCATTAATCATTTCCGAGGGGGACGTGGATCGTATGGAGAATATTTCCTCCGGAAGGTCATGAAGCAGATCCCCGGATCTTGGTCTACTCGGATCGAACTGCCTAACGACCTGTGTACCAGGCACCCGCAGTTCGTTGTGAGCAACTAGTCACAGCGTGCACTGGCAATGATTTGGTCAAAACCACAGAGGACACGTGTTCTACTGTCCGCAGACTCGCGTTATGAATGCAGATTGGTACCCTGGTATCGACTCGGAGACTAATCAGACAGGCGTTGGTGCTTGTGAAGCACCTGCACTTATTTGTGACATGTTTTCCGTATCCTGCTACCTACCAGCCTTCAAAATTGCTCGGCAGATAGTATGAGATGCCCTAGGACAATGGAGACCCTTTATCCCGTGTACAGACGTGAGTGAATTTCTTTTGTTTCGTTTTAGAATGGTCCGGGTTTGGCGAATTCAGCGACCAGAGAACCCTATCCACCTATTCTGTTCATAAGGATAATACTGCGCGTTCTTACAACGGCGAGGTATCTAATTGCCGAATTGTTTCCCTATAAAATATCGGAGGTATAAGTATCTCATATGAAGTGGTGGGCCATCGCGGAGCGCGGCATAACCGAGTCCTGTGGGGGGAGGAGCACCAATGCCGAGAGTCTGAAAGAGCAGGCGGAGGAGAGGGAGCGAATAAACGAGCAGGAGACAGATCATCAAAATGCAAGGTTGGATACTGAGCGACAACAACGTAATTCATCACAAATTAGATATACATCTACACATGAATTAGCTTACAAGTGCGAAGCTGCCAAGCCAACACACACCCCAGCAGCAACCCTGGCTCGTGAGTCTAATGATGCTGCCCGCCTGGGAAGAGTAAATGCCTGTGAATATAGATGCCACAAAATTAGGCAACAATATCTGTGAATAGATGAGCTACGATGCTGGTACAGCGAAGCAAGCCACAGATATTCCGACCGGGGGACATCGTGCAAATCCAGCTATTGATTGTCGCTGTAGCCATGAAGAACAGTCAGAAGAAAATGAAGCTTAAATTGAGATCCATAGCGCTTATAGACGAAGGCTTTTCGAAGGTGAGTAAACATGAAATTTCATTATAGCATGACCCAAATGAACACGGATACAGAGAGAGTGGACGTTGCACATCAAGAGTTTGAAAGCGAAAGCGGAAGCAAGGGCTATCAAAGATGGAGAAAGCGTGACGATGCGGTCCTTGAAACGCAAAGTAGGCTACTGGGGAGTAACAATGTTGTAGTCACAAGCCCACCGTAGACATGCGTAGCGTCACAGTAAAATCCTCGAAGAAAAAGAAGAAAGAGAATTGACGAACCAAGAGAGAAGCGGAGATAGCACAAAGTCAAAGCCGAAACAGGCCGAAACAAATGCCGAGACAAGCCGACCACGTAAAAGAAATAATTTACGTAGAAAACGGGGGGAAAAAAAACACCGCCACCGAAACCCTAAGGACTGCATAAGACCGAGACCTGTATACACAGGACTCGGAACCATCAACTGTCCGCCCTTTCCGGCATTAGGGTGATATCGTCGACTATTGACGAGAGACTAAAACCACTACACTTATGTATCATGCTATTTTCGGTGGTCCCAACAGTCCCTAGAGCACTCTCGAGCGTTGTAGTGCTTGGTATACGTGCTAATTTTATCTGCTTCGTGACTGGTTAAGAAGTCCGTCCTGAACTGCTTGAGCCTATCAAAAATCTGGGCGAGTCCAGAAATCATCCTGCCTCCGGATTGGTCAGGTCTGAATTGGTGCGAGGACTACCAAAACACGACAGAGTGCTGTATTTTTGGTGTTTAGTTTACGGATGAACCATCCCCTAGTGTCCCAGTTACGTCCAGAAATTTAACCCAACAATAACACTGCTCAAAGGGAACTAGGCTTTAGTCAAATGAGCCGAGATGCTTCTGTTTACACCGATTCGTTGTAGATACCGTAGTACAAATGATTATTAGTACAACATGCGAACTTGTACACCAAAAAAATGGATCTTCAAAGAACAACCCTATGAACCTAGAATAAGATTTACCACAAGAGAACACATCGCTGCGTCAATCCTTCTAATCCAAAGGCTCCCACAACCGCGTAAAGACCACCCAACTCTACGTCCCAAGAGTGACTCAAGAACTAGGGGCGTTGGTAGTGATACACCGAGACGTCTCCACTTTAAAGTTTTAGCATTCACTGTAGCCGGAAATGTCCCCCCCTTGCACTCATTCGTGAGCAATACTGAAGTTGGACCAACGAAGCATGGGAACGACGGAGGCGGTGGTAGCGCAAGAGAGTCGGAGGAGACACAAAAGATATGTGAAGCGAATTCCTCGTGTTACGCGGATTCTTCATCGCTAGAAGCGTCATTGCGATTTGGGTGTGAATGGCGCCTAAACCCGAGCATCAGGAAAAAGGATCGAGACAGTGGTGAAGAAAACCCACCCATTGATGCGCGAAAGATGAGCGCGACTGGCATTTTTGATCAGCCGGTCCATGCGTTGACAGCTCTCCATCCTGGACTGCGTGATGTACTCGTACATACTGAGCATAAGCAGGCTATACGGCGATGCGTGCCAAGGCGGTGTGGCAAGCTTGACATGTAATTCCTTTTTCCGCCTTATGCGGTGAGAAGGCGAATGCAGCGGCTTCGGCGATGTTACCGACAGCTGGAGAGACTCTGGTAGTTCTGGCGAAGAGAGCAGAGGAGACGATGTCGGCGAAGGGAGTGGGGACAGTATTGCACCTTCAAGTTTGTCGACATCCTCCTGAGATTGCTCCTGCATCTCAGCTCGTATCTGGCGGGCCCAAGTACGCTCCTGCCGATAGAAAGTGACGAGAGAGTCAAGGTCTGTAACAGAAGAACGAAGGGCAGGAAGTACGTCGCTCATTCCGGGAGAGCACAGAGAGACAACCATTGTGATTTGTGGATAAGATGGAGAGCTTTATATATGTAAAGCATAGCAAGTTGTAGTGCGCAGTTAGTAAGAACCAGACGTTGAACATACGTCACGGCACTGACTAGTTCCATCGAACAGAAAGAAGTACGGGATTGCCTGGCGCGCGTCTGGACTTGCATTACGGAGGTCGGTCGGTGACTTTAAGAGGGTCCAGACAATTCTCCAGAACAGTTTCAATGTGTGCCACAGATCTGTGAAGACATCACTCTGATGCCTAGATTACATTACCAAAAAAAAATCAATACTTTCTGTTGGCCAGACTTCCCAGCCAATGGACTTGCAGAACCCTCGAGCGAATACGATTGAGGGATTCTTCGTTGGTCTGCGGTTGGTCTGCCGGTCTCGGTTCCGGTCTGTCCCGTTCGAGGCCCTTGACTCACGTGATCCATACAACTTCCTCATTGACGCGTCCTCTTTCTTTTTTGGTTCTCGTCACTACAATTGCTTTGTAACCGAACTCGATGCTCAATGCATTTCCGATACGGAGCTAGACCTGTCGAATCGGAGCAGAAGATCTGTTCTCAACATTCCTTCGGTTTGCCAGTTTTACTTTTTAACAACAGTGTAAACCTTGGTAAACCCCGCCTTTATCGCCTCGTTCTACTGTCTTTTGTTCTTTCGTCCAGGCCCTGGCAGAACTGAAGCGATTGCACTGAATCAGACGGCACTGAATCATTCAGCCTGCTGAGAATCTCTTCCATCAGATTCCACTGTTTCCAGGTCTATTAGCAGTCTAGATTCTCCGCTTTATGTGAGCGCTCCAGGCGTCCCGAGCGGTCGTTGACGAGTGAATACCCCTCGCCTACCGTTGGCTTATTCTGTCCGTGATGTCCTTCGTATCACCTGTTCCTCAGGATGGCGTTGTATTGGTTCGATCGCTCCAGAGCCAGACCTACAGATCATAATCAGTTTCGGCCTGCAACTTTTGCTTACTAGCGGCCAGGGCTATACCACACGTAATCTCTTCCCATTGGTTTCGCTGCGTTTTCAACATGGAACCCGTGCGGTCCTCCCCATAAGGACTGGTTGTAAACGTTGTGGTTCTCGTCACTCCCAATTACAGCCTACCACTTCTTATCTCTTGGTCTTGTCGACACGCCATCTGTATCCGATCGACTTCCAGACGCGCCAGAGCGGGGGACTACCGGCATCGACTTCCCATTTGAGAATCAGCGATAACGTACCGAAAGTATACTCCTTATTCAAGCTCCAAAAATCTAAGAATGCTCACTTAACAATTATGGGATGTGCATGTGAACGGCCGCTTCTCTGCTTCGGAAAGCATTCCGCCTCTGAAGCAACAAAGTTCCTAAAGTCTAAGTCAATCACATCTATGCCACATGTCCTATGGCACAAGTGCTCACGAGGTGTATTTTCATAGGTTAGTCATTCTGTACCGAGCCCTGGGACACTGAAACATAGAAGCGAGGGTTTTCAGGACTCGCATCACCCTTCACCAGCACCTCCAACCCAACCATCTCGAGACGCCGGCCGCTTGGCCCACATCAACCATCCCCTCGGAAATCAAATCAATCAACTCTCTGTACAATCTCAAGAGGCTGGTGAATGTCTGCTTTTTCGTGACTTTCGCCCATCTCTACGGAACGAACGCTCGCGACTTGTGTGTGATCGTTGAGAAACATCCTGGACCAACAGCTGTCGAGCTGCCAACGGCGAATCATGCGCTCGCCTTGATCGGTACCCGCTCCGAGGTCTGGGTGCATACCCCGCCGAGCGGCATAGGCCTAGTAGGTTCCGATGTGGAGTGCAAGAGGCGATCATGATGCGAGCCCTTGGGCGCCCGAGAGCGGTCGGTATGGCGTATCATTGTCCCGATGGAGCGGTCATGTTGCAGGTAAGCTCTCCTAAAGCATTCAGAGATGCATTTCTAAATAAAGCGCCCCTGGAAGGCCTTACTGACGCTATGTGGATTATCAGCTTCGCACTGAAGGCAAGAGGTCATGGCGGAGGTCCGAGATTCGAGGATATACATAATCGCCGTGCACTCCACTAGAGAGTTTATACAACGACGGCGGTGATAGTTCAGCAGATGGAGGTGAGAGGACCTGGCTGCTCAAATGCAGACCGCAGAAGAACCCATGGAGGTAGACAATAATAAAATCGATAAGCCAGGTGTTCGTTTCCACGTTGAAAATTGTACAATAATAGTAAAATATGGACTTGATTTTCCTGACCTGTTCAAAGTCGCTCTTCAATCTCAGTTCTATGGGAACTTCCAAAAACCGAACAATCGGTTGTGTCGGTGTAGCCAAATCTTTTGGCTGGCCGTTGAGCATCCATTATTAGAGGTAAAGCCACAGTCATATGCTCTTTCCTCGTATTAACCACCATCCAATCGGGATGGATGCAAGCTTAGCCGGAACCAGATGCCCACAAAATTATATCGTTCCGCTCATGAGGACAATTGCTGCGCGTTCTGACTGTGGTAAACAAGATCTCTCGTTGCAGAGTTTGTCTCATTGACAAGGCTTGGAATCTCAGAGGTATATGCATCTCCAAGCGCATCAACGGTCTTACTGGAGGGGGTTATTGGTAAACGCGCTTCGGGTGAATTAAGATATTTTCAAATTACACCAAGGGACTCGGCATCGACCACTTGACATGAATTCCAGCCACAAGACCAGAGAACCCATCATGCAATGCCGAACCACGCCAAATCGATGGTTTCATGGACAGGCACTGTATGTCCGACGCCTGCAGCTGAATATCCGACGACTACACTGCCATATGTGGTCTTCGTGTATGCAGACTGTGGGTTATTCAGCGCCGTCGTCGTTGCTGTCTGTGAAACGCCAAGGACATTGGTCCACTCTTTGATCTCTTCTCCAAAGTTGGGGTAGTCCAGAGTCGTATCACTACGAAAATGATGGCGTCAGCCTACCCGCGCAAACAAGGTCGGATGGAGATTCATACGCGGTACCGTGCCACAGCATCATCTTCGGACGCGAACCTGTATATCCTGGGTAGGCAGCACGGACTTCGTCACCCTGTATTGGGTTTCAAAAACATAACACTGAAAAAGTACGATGAAAACAGACCCATTGTTGCGCGGTCTGGATGAGCTCTCCTGTGGAGCATTGAGAGTTCCAGGCATTGGGACCAGCGAAGCAGCCAAACGGTACACCCGAATATGCAGAGGCTGCCGCGAAGAGTTCAGGGTATGAGCCCGCCATGACGTTCGTCATCATCGCTAAACGGATAAGTCATCAATAAATACATGGATATAACAGAATTATGATATGACAGACCTCCAGAGGACGTCCCGGTGACGAAAACCCGAGATGCATCAACGCCGTAGTTAGCGATGGCGAAGGTAACCATTGAGGCAATACCCTGCGAGTCTCCACCACCGTTGTGCGACAACGTTTGAGGTGTGTTGACGTCGAAGCACTTTCCGCTTCTCGGGGCGTCTGGGTAGATGACAATGAATCCATGGGTGTTCGCGAGATTGGCGTATTGAGTGCTTGAGTAGTAGATTTGAGCCGAGGCTGTGCATTCGTGGATGGCGACGATGAGGGGAGGGTTACTTGGTAGGGTTGCGGGTCTGTAGACGAACATGCCTACGTTGTTCGGGTTAGGCCCAAAGTTGGTCACCTGTGTTAGGACGCCAGCGGGGGGGAGGGATCCTGTGGGGGCGCTTCCGGTTGCAGAAGTAGAAGAGCTGGGAGGACCGGCGGGAATGCTGGTGGAGGCGGCTCCAGGTTGGCATTGGGAGTAGTCTTAAGATGACGAGATGTTCAGCAAGCACCATAATCGCCTACTCGTTGCAAGCACTTACAGGCGTTTAATACCACACAGCTTGTACCAGCAACGCAGGTAGTTGCTCCAGTCCATCCGATTCCCTAAAAGATGCAGCTTCAGAGATCGAGTTTTCAAAAGATGTAGACCATATGTACCCCACATTGCCCCCAGGTTGCTGACTGAGAAAGCACTGGACTGGAGAGAGCAACGACAACAGCCAGAGACACGAGCGTGGAAATCGATTTCATCTTTCGGAGATGTAGAGAACGACGAATTTACCCCTCGACCTTTTATATTGATCCAGTTCACTGTAACCTGATCAACTGAGCTCGTCATCCAGCCGCTAATTCCCCGAATAGTTTCCTGATTTGCATCACATGCAGGTAAAGGTGATGACACTGGGCAGTAGTCGTCGTCGAGGATGTTCCGAATCAACATTAGTGGGCTCATATGGCATTAAGCACAGCCAGCAACACGGAACGCATACTGTCCAACGGCTTGATTTACATCATTTTCGACAGCGCTTCCGTCGACAATTTACCGAGAAATACGATGTTCGATGGATAGTATTTCGACTCCGAGAAGGGCAATTTCAGCCACGATCTGGCTTCTCTGAACAAGATTTCTCACCTTATGGTTGGACCTCATGAGGGAAAATGTCCTCAGGATGCCGAGCATGAGGTAGAGAGCTGCAAGCAGGTAAGATGAAGGTTAATGGTAGGACGATACCAAGCTTAACCAAACAGTCCATGAGAGAAATACTTGCGCAACATTCAAGGTTCAATGGTATTTCACCGTATTTATCCAGCATTAATGCATGCTATTGCTCTGCTCCAAGGTTTGTGGTGGCGAAAACACGATGAAGATGCTTCGTTTGTATCATAACCGATTTTCAGCTCTGAACTCTGAACTTTGAAGCGGTGATCACTACGACAACAGATACCGAGTGTTCCTTCTTCGGCGTTCGCACATCGTCCATTCCTTTCAATCTCGAGGTTCTACGGGCAAGAACATACTCAACGGCACTCCGATGCTACTATCATTGGCTTCTCGCTGTCGTACGTTATAAGACCCGCGAGCAGCAACCCACCATCGATGAAAGTGATTGCGGAGTATAGAGACCAGCGGAAGCCCGGGCAACTCCCAAAATGATGGATGAATCTAGGAGCCCACTTGCCGACTCTTTACCGCCAGTCAGACTACTCCGCTTATACTACCGAGTGAGAACCTTTGGTATCATGTGTTCAGCTTGCTCGCTACGTGCGCAGTTTTAGAATAGATCAGCCTAATTAATTTGGGTAAATCAAGCAACCTCTGACTTTGGTACTCATCGTCCAACTACCAGGAAACCTTGAATAATCGAAAGCCACAATAAATGGGTCAGCGCACCTGAACGCACGGGTAGCACGCCTCCGAGTCGATGCCAACGTAATGTCCTGGCTTCATGATTCCAGGCCCCTCATTGTCTAAGCGTCATTGAATTGCAGAAAGTCCGGTGATTCGAGGCGTGTAATATCCTGCGTTTAGTGTGAAGGTCGTTCCAATCCCATGACCTTGTCTGTGTCATCTTGCTGGCATATACCTGCCAAAGAAGATGAAAACTTCAAAGACCAGAGAATCTTAATCCACCTGCTTTGAGACCGTTAGGCTATTCCAAATCTCATTGCTTCCTGGTTCCGGCTTCTTTGTGATCAGTAGCGGTAAATGCAAAGCACAGTCAAAACCATATTCGTTCATTACAGTGTCATAACACAACATCGTGAGAGCAACTACAAGCAACAGATAGAAAGTACAAAATCACATCAAGATACACAGCACGAAAGCACACCGACATTTATACCAGGCCTCCTAAATTCTTCCTTCTAGATATAGAACATAGTGTCCTTGATATTGTCATGGAGCTGCAAAAACACAAGTCAGTCGCTATAACCCACATGAAAAAGCGCACTCACCCCTTGGCCCCAAGCCTTCCGAGCAGCTTCAAACTACTTTCGCCGCCTCTTCATCCCGACTAAGCGACCCGGTAACAGTCGACGCATCGTCAAACATAAAATCATTGATATAGCACCTCCCCCTCTCGCACGCCAGATCCGCATAATACGCCGCCGGAATGAGACTCACAGCCTTCGTGGCCCGTGCGTACAGATAACTTGTATCATTTGTTCCCTTCTGAAGTTTATCGACGTTAAGACTGTTCTCGTCGTAGATGACAACGTAATGAGTAGGCTTGACTGTGCCCTGGAGACCAGCGTGCGCTTGGAGATAGAAATCGTAGTCAAACCTATAGACAAAGCCTAAGCGGGGATGACACCTCAGACAAGCGGCGACTCACACTCCGGTAATGCCCTTGTCAACCACCGTTCCGGGTTTCGTGTTACCGTTCTTATCCGCATTCTGACTATCTGTAGGGTAGAACCTGAAAGTAGCTGAGCGAGGTGTCAAGGAAAGATGGTAGAGCAACCTACCTAGCATGATGGCGCTTCCCGCATATAATAACAGATACAAGCGGTTTGTACGCCTTCCTGTCCTTGGTGTTCAGTCTCTTCGCAGCCTCCTTGATCTGTTTGAGCTCCTCTCCAATAACAATATCATATTGACCCTAAAATAGCAAGGTCACTCAGAGTATCCCAATGAATTGCCGTCATCACCTACCTCAGAGACTCCGTCTCGGAAAACAAAAATCCTCTCCGGCAATGCTTTGTTCTTCTTCTCGTAGGTCGACAGACGCTCGACCATCATATCCCGCAGTTCCTCGACGACCTAAATGGGATCATAAGCAGCCGCAGAGAAACCAACGGAAGCAAAACCGACCTCTTTCGAATGCCTATTAACATCAGGCCTCTGAATCCTCATGCTCGCCGGGAACTGGACAAAATCGTCATCCACGCTCGCCACCACCGCAGCGATGGACGGGGTGCCAAATTTTGTTCCCGGACCAGGGTGGGTAACATCGAATCCCCACCATCATCGTCTTCCTCTCACGCAGCCACTTCATGGCTTGATCCTCCAACTAAACAACACACACCAGTCAGTACGTCGCATCCAGAAAAAATTATGAAAAAATAGATACCTTGTGATTGATTCCTCCAGAGCTTCGTATTAACCTTCAAGGCAACATTCGAGAGATACTGGTCTTGCTTATTCTGGTCCCTCAAGGCCTTTTCGAGCTGCATCGTAACCGTCTGCAACCCTAGCTCAGAGTCTCCAATTCGCTAGCACCCACCTGTCAGCAACACCATTTACAAAATACGAAACAAGTACCCACCTTGACACCTGGATAGATGAAATTGTCCCTATGCATCAATAACACCAGTATAAAACTCGGCCTGGGACCCGTTGACAACGCATGCTGCAGATACTGATTTAATAGTTTTCAGAGAATTGGCTCTCCCCGGGTCCTCGTGCACAGGAGCTAACGCCGGCAGATCCCTCAACAATCGTGGCATGCCCCCTTGAACATTCATCCCAGCCGACTGTAACTTCTTCGAAAATGCCATTATCAGAGGCTTCATATCATCCGGGGAGGGATATCTATTCTGCGTTCGCTCTCTTATAGGAAGCACCCAGTATCCGTTGACAGTCGCGCCGCGGTGGAACTTGACGTCGAGGATATTCCACGAACCATTGGCCACCCTCGGTGTTCCTGTGCGATAGGATAACGACGGAGGGTTGAGTTCGCGAGCAGGGATCACGGCCATTTCTAGGTCGATGGAGAGGCCAAACCCGGTGACGGGAGGCTGAGGAGGAGAGAGGGACAGTCTTTGGAAACCCTCACCAACGATAAACTCTGCGTTAACGCGCGGAGGGTTACACGCAACTCGAATCATCTGTGCCACCTCTTGGTCGCTTAACCGACCTCGGAGCGCATTTCCCGGTTCAATCGTGCATATTTCGGCAGGGAGCCACGTCGGCTTCTTGATACTCCCAACATTGACCACTGGGAGGTCAGCTCCATGACGCAAAGTAATGTTATGCTCTGTAGAAACGTGAGTTTCATACATGGAGTCTAATGACAATGATACGTACTGCTCTTGAAAAATTCTTCGACGGAGATGTTCTTCTTTCCAAATTCTTCGCAAGGGAAGGTAGTAAGGCGGGCAGATTTGCTGCCAATTCCCCAGAGCTTCTGGCGACGTTTATAGCCAAGATGGGTAGTGGTGACTTTGATGCTTTTGACAAACTCCTTGGGAAGAGTTGGCATTCCCCCCGAAGAATTCCGACCTGAATGCAGCGAGAACTTCTGCAAGGTTACCTGGCTGGATGAACGGAGCCATACAAACATTGCTAGTCGGAAGAGTTAATACATCCCCATATCCTTTCATGTGGCACTCACATGTTAACCATCAGCTGCTGGTAAGCAGGCCGAATAGACGTAGAAAACCCTCTCCACGCCTCAATGCCGAGCCCCAGGACCTTTTGTTCATTCGGGTGGAGGCTGGAAGTAGTACTTGTTCTGCCCAATACGCACGCCTGTGCTCAGAGGCTTCTGCTGCAGTACCAGATTGAGGGCAGAGATGATAGGCAACGGATCGTAATCTCGGGATGCCCTGTCAGCGTTGAGGTACCTAGAGAGGATAGTCAAAAATCAAGCGAAATAAAATTGCAGGTGAACGTACTTGGAGAGCTCATTGACGCTCAGCTCGCCCTTGAACATGATAGAAATGTGGTACGTGATATGCGTCGGGCAGGGGGGCCATTCTGACCCTCTTCAAAGAACGGTATCTCTACGGTCAAATCTGGCAGCTTCATAGACGACACGAGACGCGAGCTTCTATCATGAGCGATGTGCCCCAACTGGGGACGGACCTTAGGGCTGGCCTCGAGCAGCTGGAAGATACGATCTTTGCGCTTGTTTAAAAAGGTCGATGGCTCGATCTTTATCTCGTACTCGAACAAAGGGCTCTTCGGGAGCTTTACCGCAAAGAAGTTCGCACGCAAAAGTGATGGCCTTGCCCAAGGTACCGAAGCCCGGACGGGTAGGACGCTCCGGATTGGGCGGGACCTTTCGAAGGGCATCGAGGAGTTTAGCCTGCTTTTCCGGCGTTAAGTGATCGGGAATCCGTGCTGGGACGTTTTCCTTGAAGATGACAGGGCCAGCTGAATCCTCCTCGACCCCCACCTCTTCCGCCTCGCGGTCCAAAGTTGTCACCACCGCCACGACCACCTCCGCCGCCGCCGCCGCCTCTGCCAGGGCCACCACGGCCTCTGTCGGGACCACCTCTGAAAGGTCGACTCATAGTGATGTAGGTTACTGAAGGGCCCTGTAGAATCTGTATAGAACTGGGGTAACAGGCGCTCGAAACAGTGATGAAAGAGATTGAAAAAGGTAGAAGATCGTATGATTACGAAGGTGAGCAGCAAGATAATGAAGCTGATATCGGCGGAGACGAAGACGTCGTTGTCAGCACTGTTAACGGCGTCGTCGTCGTCGTCGTCGATAAGAATCAAGAGGGCTTGCGTAACACCCAACCGTTATATATGCAAGTTGAAACTCCGCTGCGGAACCGAAAATTTTAGCGCTGAATGATGCAGGAATGACTATGACTTGACAGGCGCGCTAAATAACACTGCCATCACCCCTAGAAGTGACTCGGGGTTCACTTACTAATTTAGCATCGTGAGCAGGATTCTGATTTTCATCGCATATCGAATCAAATCTTTAGAATTAGGTTTCCTAATGTCGTCAGCACCCTTTTCTGCCATCTGGCTGCCATACTTCGTCTTGCTACTGTACTCCCACAGAGCTGCCTTCTTAAAGGCGTTATGATACCTGAGACAGCAAATAGTCTATTTCCCAACATAAAAGAACCTGGAATGTCATCACAGCTGGTACCGGTCGGCGGCATCTCCTGAGGGCATGTATACAACTCAGTTCCGAGGGTGGCCTTACGCGTTTTTAGGACAAGGGAACAACGAGAAAGTACGATGGCAAGGTAAGAGAAAAGCGCAAAATGTGTCAGTTTGAAGAGACGGCAAACTCCGCATTGGAATTTCTCCGGGACGGTCCAGATCGCCCCATCGTGATAGGCTTGGTATGGACCACCTTTTTTTTCTTCTTTCGAGCTTACCTTATTCTCAGTATTCCCAACAAAACCAACCATCTGTACAGTGGGTATCGATGAATTACCTTTGGACCAGAATCCTTGGAAACGCATTTCCCACGCACCGTCTACAATTGCCAAAAGTGTGGGTACTGGGTGGAAGTTCTGACCAGATTTGCTTTAATCATGCGGTACTGGTTTGGCGCTCATCGTCTCCCGTTTTGTGAGTCCATTCCCGGATGAATTAGTGGGAAGGGGAATTATTCTGAATTTGTTGTTTTGCTTATGTTTGGTGCCTATCCTGACAGGCCTTTTTCTTGCTCTAACATCTCAGTGCTGCGAAAGGTGGGACTCATGTGGTCCCTAATCCCTACTAATCCCTATGCGCGCGCACTGAGAACGAAATACAGCTGTAGTGCCCTGGCGCTTGTTCGTTATCAGCCCCGGGACATCTGACTCTTATTTATTCACACAAAATGGAAACTCGACAACCACTGGTTCTTTTTCTGTCTATCGGCATGGGTATAAATAGGCTCCCATCTCTTCCTTGTTAACTCACCAAAGTCCTCGCTGCCATGTCTTACCGCAACCTACCAAATTTCTACCCTCAGCCATGCGTCGCCGCGCATGAGGTTACTTGCTTTTCTTCATCTCTTCTCTCCGCTCACGCCTCGCCTTCTGTTCCAGGGCCAAGTTCGTGTCATTGATATGAATCATCAAATGTACGGTGCAGTCTTAATGGTCGACAACAGTTTGACAAAATTAATCGTGAGTTCGAGTCTCCTGTTCAGTTCTGTGAGATCTTCTCCCAACTATCAGCCAGGACGGAGAATGGGTCTACTTTATTGAGTGGCCGGACAATACTCTCAACAAGAGAGGCCGGATGTTCAACAAGAACCATACTATCTTTGTACATGCTCAGTTGGAACCTGTCGAACGTCGTAAGTAAATCATCCTTTGTGGCGCACAATCCATTTCATCATTCTGCGACCAGGGAAAAGACACTCTCGGTGGTAGAAGTCGCACATCCATTATCGTGCCTTTGTAACGTTATGTGCTGCTTAGTAACCTATACATCGCCGGAATACATTAGTGTCCATGCCAGCCCTCGCCTGTATTTATGTTGGGAAAGAGAGAAATGGGAATACTTATACTGATATGGGTGAAAAGTCACCGAGATTGCCAAGCGGAGATTAATTCGTTACTAAGGTACTGGTTTATCGATTATTTCCGGTGTGTCCCTGACTGGTTCCGCGGAGACAACGATCAAATTTTAAGCCGAGTGTAAGCACTATTTTTAGCGCTTCTCTGGCACCTGCCGAACAAGTAGCCGGTTGATTCTCGAACCTTTCATTGCTCTGAAACTGCTGATACTTGTGAGCTAGGAACTTGAGATTTAGCAGCCGAGCCAGGTCCCCTGAAAGGATACGAACTTACCAATCAAACGTGCAGGACTGTCTCTTTGGTGAAAATCCTTTTCACAGTCAATAATAATGGAGTCCTATGTACTAGACCTGAGCAATTGGAATGAGATTTTCTAGGATTAGAATCATTGGCTTTCACTCCAAAAAATATTTATTGGGGCTGTTATTGGTGGCCCCCGCATGCCAAATAATAATACAATCAGTATGTAACTTCAAGAGATACCTCTCGGTGGTCTAATGATAACTCTACAGAATTCTTCGTGAGCAACAAGTTGTCCCTTCCTCTACACTGTAGACCACTGGTCATTCCATTACTTATTTATAAACAGACAAAATTCTATCATTATTCCCATTTACAAATGGAATCGCGATTCCGACTCGGGGCCGTCCAAGAATTGCGGTCCCTGATGCTGCATGAAATACTAATCCGACTCGGTAAGCGAGGTTGACACCTCCTTTGGGACGAGGATCTGCGCCGCTTAGACAATTGTTAACCGCAAGCGATAGACGCGTAAGCAGATAGATAAACACTATTAAGTTAATAGTACAGTAAATATTAAAGAGGGATTCCTGCAATGACACGCTGGAATACAGCATCAACAACCAATCCACCAAGAATAAGATTTCCAATGGTCGGCGTTCGCAGGAAAAACTTCATGCACTGCCTGGGACTGTCAATGTCCGTCACGAGGAGTTCCTTCAGCAAGATGAAGGTAGACAGAGCGACAGCGATGTAATAGGCAACACCTTGGCCATTGAGATAACCAGCCCACGACATCAAGGCAGCGAAGCCAACGGTGGTAGCAGAACAGATTGGGATGGTGTATTTTCCGCACAGGATGGCAAGTGACTTCATGCCAATCTTGATATCGTCCACCTTGTCCTGGTGCTGATACACAGTCTCGTATGTGATCGTCCACATCGTCGCCCCGATGTATGCAGCCGTGAGGGTATAATAGGAGATTTGTCCGTCAGGTGCAAGATCGGCCCAGCCCATGTAGACACCGATGTTGAACATCAAGCCCTAAATAGTAGAGAGGTTAGATTGGGAACTGAGAGTGGATTCAAAGGCGCTTACCAAAGGAATGGGGGCGAAGTACATCCAGCGTTTGCAAGTAGGGTATAGCACGTATAACGGCCATACATACATGGAGATGCGCAGACTGAATAGATGATTATGGTGAGCATAAACAAACTGCAACAGAGCCCCAAGAACTTACGCGTCAGGGCTCAGAACCTTGTATGCCAAGGAGACACCGATCACGACTTGGAGAGCGAAGAACAACCAGGCACGCTCGATGCTGATAGCACCTCTGGGGAGCACGCGGTTTTTGGTACGCTCGACGTTCGCGTCAATATCGTAGTCAAGGATATCATCAATGGTCATGATCTGAGAAGACACATGAGACGACATGCCCCAAAATAGATAGAATAGGCTCACCAAACATTTGATACCAATGCAGAGAAAAAAATAGACGGCTGTCCGGGTAAGGCATTCCATTCCCGTAAGCTCAGGGTAAGCGTGGTAAACCATCGCTAAAGACCACGCTGAGATTTCCGGTTAGCGAACGGAAACAGAAGTACATAACAATCCACACCCACCTACTGGCAGGAACACCGTCGCGCATCCCATCCCGTTCTGGAGACGGCAGAGCTCCCAGCAAGCACGGATCTCAATCCGAGTCGGTGGTGCGAGGAGGGTATCAACCTTCGAGAAGATCGAGGCAACGCTCGAAGTGATCGTCTCCTTCGGACCCTTCGAGAAGGCGGAGGATGGTGGATAGATAGCAGTGGGGAGAGCCATGGTAAGAAGCGGTAGTAGAGGTGGAAGGCTGTAGGATGCAGAGAACCTGGTCTCCTCCCACTTCACGTCCGTCCCTATATACGAGTCGGACGCCTGGCAAGCGCTTCATGTCATTGACCGAGACTCCAAAAACGAAAGAAGGCGCGGCAACGGCTGCTCGTCAATGAAGTTCGATCGAGGACCACCTAAATTTCAGATCGATAGTCAACGCCTGTGATCGCTCGAATGTTATTAGGTCGATCTCGTCGAGATTTTCCTCATGCGGTTACGCCCGCTTGTCCGACTCGCACACAAGCGGTGATACCCAAATGGGGAACCGTCTCGTCATAGGAAAATCCCTCGCCGCTCGGCATACGAAGAGCAATGCGCCTTGAGGATACACTGAAAATATTATCATTCCCCTGCGGCTTTCGAAAAAAAATTGTCGAGGGTAAAGGCGAAATTGTTTAGAATAAGGCCTAGATTAACCTGTTCGCGGTCAGTCGTGTTAGCATGCATACTGAAAAGAAGCTCTATACGTCATTTAGGCAAACTGTCCAGTCACTGATAAAGGATGTCTTGGAGAGCAATGTGAAAATATGATGAGAGGTCAATGAAAAAGGACCTGTTTTGGTTGTTTCTGTTACTTTTCCAACGACGCGTCTCCGTTCATCCATACAGCACAGCCGCTCAAACCTTTCTCTTCAAAGTTCAAGGTAGCCCTTCTTCCCTCGGTTCATTATCCACAAAGATCGCTGGTCGTGCACTGCCACCCGACTCGGTGCCGTCGACTAATTGCGGTCCGGGATCAGAACGCTGAGAGTTATCCGAGTCGGTAATCTACTATTGGCCATATCGGGTTGAGATCGCTCCCAGTGAAGCGATATAAAAGAGAATGGATCTCTGGACGTATGTAGATTCTTGGTTCACCTGTATACTTTTAGTCGTCGTCGATCAGGTTCATCCCTTCGCGATCCTCAATAGATTGAATGGAAGTATCGAAATCTGAGGCTTGTCTGCGCCACAATCTAGATTAGATTTGCTATGATGATTTCTGAATTTACCTCGGTCCCTTGGAAAGGACTTTCCGAGTCACGGAACAGCGTCAAAAGTAATCACCCGAAAACAGCTGCGATCCTGTTTGACAATGTAAGCAGCAAGTTTCATTTGTGAACATGGGAGCGTTGATTATCCCAGGAAAGCATACCTGGGTGCTTAAAAATGTCCAGGAAATAGCGCGTCACAATGATTCAATGAGTCATCGTTTCTACTTACACACCGACCTCTCCGAATGCCATTTTATCTCCAAGGGCATCCAAAAGTCTCTTTAGCTCCTCCGCCTCCTTCGTTAGCAGCGACACCTCGCTCTCTTTCTCCTTCTCTTTCCAACTTAGATCCTTTACCGCTCTACTGACAACATCCGCCCAAGTGACCCCATCCTTTGCCAGCATCTCGACAATCTGGTCTTTAATGCGTCTACACGCGCCAGCACCATCATACCCAAACCCAGTATATACCTGTACCAGGGATGCCCCGGCCCTGGCATAATCTAGTGCGTCCTCACCAGAGGATATACCTCCGCAACCAACGAGAGGTATAGTCTCCGGAAGGTTCTGCCGTAGTGTCTTGAGTGCAGACAAAGACAGCTCTTTCAAAGGAGCCCCAGATAGTCCCCCAGCTTCAACTTTGCTAGCTGTAAGAGATGTAAGAGGTATGTATGAATTGAACGGGAAATATATCACTGACGGTGGTGGAGTGATGATGGCCGTGAAATGGTCGTGTTGCTCACAATGACACCGTCAATGTGACTATTCCGTATCACTTCCGCTATTTCGATGAGCTGTGATTCGTTCAGGTCTGGAGCTATTTTCAAGACTAGTTTGGGTTTGGGAGCAGGAAGTCACGGCAGATGGAGGCAGGTCGTCTCGGGCTTTTGTCACACCCTCGAGGAGAGTTTGTAGGGTATCGCGGCCTTGGAGACCGCTGGAGACACGATTAATGAACGTGCCATTGTCAAATTTAAGGAAGCCCTACCGTAATCCAGGAGTGTTAGGACTCGACACATTGACCACCAGCACAGTCGGAATAAGGACCAAACATGCGGACGCCATCAACAAAGTCCTGTATTGAATCTGCTGGTGAGGACTTGTTTTTTGCCAAGATTGACGGCTAGGACGGATCCACTACGGAACGACGCAGGTGTCGTTGTCTTCTTGCAAGAACGTCGGTATACGCGCTCGTATCCGGTTCAAGACAGACATGGCCCCTTGTGAAGGGAAATCCGTAGCGGTTGATGACCGCTGAATCTTCAGGAAGATGAAAGAAACGCGGTCGAGGGTTCCCTGGCTGGCTCAGTATTAGAGGAATGGCAATGTAACCGAATAGGCGACAAACCTGGGGACTTGGCGTTACACTACCAACCTCCTACCCAGCTGAATCCGAGATCAAAGAGACCTTGAGAGTCGACGTTAGGACGGGAAATGCCAAAACGGGTTGGTAACATACCATCTATTGCCTCTCCATCCTTGTCGAAACCAGCGGCAAGGACCGACCGGATTGGATATCGATTTTCCCCAGAGCTGTAGACTTGTCGTATCATTGTGTAACGATATATCAGATCAACACACCTCAAATTTCAGCCTCTCGTCATCTGCAACGACATCCTTGGGCCCCAGTCCACTCCTCAGCACCTTGCACGGCAAACTTATGCCCTGTCTCTGGGTCCAAGGAGTACCTCAGAAGAGGCGTCAAGACATAACGATGAATCGCAGAGCGCGAATCGAAGTAGTATACCGCAAAGAGACCTGCCGAAATGGTGAAGACAGTAGCATATAAGCCTGTACGAACGGGTGATTGCGGGACGGGGGAAGACCTGGTGAACAGTGTCCGGCTCGGAACAGCAGAGTGAATACGCGCAGGCGAAGACAGTGAGCGCGACGCTGCTCGTCGCAATGCAGCCATTGCGAGCAGTTCGCTGTCGTCGGTGGTGGTAAGTGGACAGGCTGAACGATACCTTGTCGGGCCGGTATCGGTGACGGCCTGACATTATTTCTCCACACTCCTTTTCACAAGCGGCGCCGGCGACAGGGACCTTGCTGAAGTAGGCTGACTGATCCTGTGTACTTACTTACCTACCCTATAATAGCATTCCCTTAGTATTTACAAGACAGATCTACCATAAAAGCGCAGTTAAATTGCATAGTACAGTACAGGATAGGTGGCGGCGTCTACAGATTGGATGGTAGGATAGTGCTTTACACATATTGTAGATAGTCACATCAGCTTCACGAGACCGAAATAGCTATAATGATAACGTACATTTGCTGGAGGCTCCTTCCCATCATCCGACAACCCCCTGCCTTTCCCAGCGTTTCGGTGCTAAAGTACGCGCATCGCTAGTTGAAATGTGAGCATGAATTCAAATTGCTTCCGCCAGCGAGTCCTTCTGAGGTCCGCACGCGAGAGTCGATACCAAAACAGGCTTGGGTCGGCAAGAGAACTTCTTAGTGTTCATGGGCCGCTGAGCGACTGTTGACTTCGTCGGGGTGACATTAACGGTAGGAGTAGTGTTGACCTGATCCTTGCCGAGAGCCTGTCTCCAATACCTTGAAAGTTGACGGTAAGAATGGCGCTGGGATCGAAAGACAACAAGAAGTCGAGTCACATCGAGTGAGATGGGCCTTAATGACTAGCAATCTGAAGGGCAGTATCGTTGGAAGACTGAGAAGCCACGAAGGGAAGGAGAGAGAGTAACAAAAAGACAGGGTGCAAGCTTACAGAATTGGACTCGCATGTAATGCTTTAGAAGGACCGAGCAGCGAAGAGGTGAGCATACAGAGACAAACAAATATTTGCAATTGGCAGATATAGGTGGGAAGTTTCGGGTCGGGTAGACTTGCTTACCAACAAGGTGATGAATCAACGCTCAACTGCTGCTTGCCAGCTCCTGACTCTCTCGACGACCATGAGTTATGGTGGCGGATTTCGGTGCCATGCAATGTCTTCCTTGTCATTTCTTTCCAATTTCTTCCTCCGGTCGATAGTCACTAGGTTGAATGAACGCCGTTTTCATTGAGGACATCATATAACAGATGATGCTATGGACAACTAGTCGACCTGACTCGTCTAGCAACAAAATTTCTACACATTTCTATCACCTCCTAATGCAAGAGTATGAGCGCGTCATATCATTCCATCCTACTGCAAGAAGACTTGGTATCTCGTCAGTTAACGGAGAATGCAGTTCCTCCGCATCCCACAGACCTGTCATTGTTTCAGGTGAGTACAAACTTGAATGTGAGGCAATACTTACGAATGAAGCGTGCAGGTCATCCCAATATCCGGGCGCACCGACGAAATGTTATCGAACCACGCATCGCCCGGCGCGAAGGTGATGCATAGAGCACCCTCGGTAGTGGAATATGTGCACGTTCCCTCGAAGTTGTCGTCTTGGCAGTAATAGAATCCTGGGTTGCCTTCATTCTGTACGGGTACCGCGTGAGACGGCAGCGTCAATCGACTACTCGACAGACTTACGGGAGCACGGGACGCGATGTCAACCTGCATTGGCAGGACCAGAGCCTAAGGGAGCTCCAGACACGGCAGCCAAGGCTGAAAGAACGAATACGATGAGTTTCATGGGAAGCTGATTTCAACCTGGGTTGCTCCTCAGACTGCTTATGCTTTATATGTGGAGATTTCGTGCAAGAAACGGTAATTTGCTTCGTGCGGGATCTCATGCGGCTCACGTTGTCCGACAGAAATCTATAACACGGAGACAATCTACATAGTTATTGAATTCCTTCATTCATAATCTTCGTACCAGTGAGTGTTCGTCCCTTTCTTCGAGAAAATTTCCGATTGACGGATTGCTCGCGAGCTAAGGTTATAACGATTCCATCAGACGTTCTTAGTGGTAAAAAGGGCGCCTAATACTAGTAGGCGCCAGTTTTTGAAGTTATGGAATACTTTCAGAATCGGGATCAGATGGTGGTGTCCAACGCAAACTCAGACCAAATGATGCGGTCTATTCGATTTTGCGACTCGGTGGATAACCTCGATTCTATTCACCGACTAAGGAGTTGATAGAACTGGGTGTGGAATTCCAGCACAGGTGTCATTGCTTCAAGAACATACTACCCAAATCGAGATTCTTGATACCTATGCGGAACGCCATTCATCTAGTTTCTTTACCAACTTTCCGACCTCTTCGCTAGAAGAATTCTGGCTGACGCGTCACCTGGAGCTATCCATCAAACGTGGTGTTGAGGCCTATGACGGGGTCTATGTTCACGACCACCGTGTGGTGCTACTCGCCGCGAACTCAAATCTTTAGTCTGATAATTGGCTTGGCCACTCGGTCAAGGAGACAATTCACAAAACCATAATTCTTACTTAACATTTTCCCTATAGCTCGCTTAGGATTGTCAACGGCAAGAAAATATGTATTGGTAACGATAGGCTCCCTGACCATAACTACAAGTCACATCAAATATCTTCACACCATCGCATACAGATATTCTGGCTAAAACAGTAACGGTGAGCCATTATACTACGAACGCCAGCCAGGTTTTTCTTACTGTGCAGTATGTACAGCCTAAGTACAGCTATAGGAACTGGCTTTATTCGCCCAAGAGATAGTACCGGTCTGAGCCTTGATCGCAAGACTTGCTCCAGTGCAGTTCACCCCACTTCAGAGAAGCGTAAACTCCGAAACTCATAAAATACCGCCGAAAGACTCACCTGTACAGGGTGCACACTACGCCAGTGTCCGGACGCATGGACGCGATGGCCTTGTTCCAAAATCCCCCAGCTGAGAAGGTGATGCAAGTCCCAGACTCAGCCGAGGTGTACGCGCATGGGCCAAAGAAATTTGCTGTACTACAATAGTACGTCCCGACGGTCTATGTTGAATAACGTCTAAGATGGGATGCAGGGAACAGGTTCGTGGCACTTACATCGGCGTAAGCACTAGCCGCGAGGGCAACGACTGACGCGAGAGTGGAGAGTTTCAACTGCATGTCAGAAAGTAGACAGGACGAAGGAGTTATCCAGGCTCGCTTCTTCTTATACCGCGATTTCCATGATCCCTCACTATGCTCTGCCTTGAACCTTTTCCTTCGTGTCGTCTGTCATGCAGAACACGAATCGAGTGGGACACCAAAAACGCCAGTCTATACAAAACCTTGTCTCGGGCATGAAATTCTTGATGAGAACTACCCAAGCGCCTCAGTTGGACTAAGCTGGCTGTCTGTCAAAGATAATTAACAGAAATCTAGAGAATCGATCTTCAGGAACTGATGTAGCATATATCGATCATGTCGGGAATGCTTTTGGGAAAGACTAACATGAAGTTGGGCGCCATGCAGACCTGCTGAGGGGCAAATGGTCTTCTTCAGTGAGAAGCACGTTTGTGCCTTCGAGACTACAGTCATGTATGCTCAAGAAGCATGTCCCGAAGCAATGAATTGGGTGTTCACCTTTGGCATGGGACCTTGTATTTTGAGAGCAGCGGCCTAGCGCCAGTCCAAATCTTCCCGTAGCTACAGCAAGCAAGAACTGCTACTTACTACCGTCGTCGGATGCCCAGGAAAATAACACAGTGAAGCGGAGAATAAATAATTATGGGCGAAGAAGCGGTATCTGGCACACCGGTCCGACAGAGCTGCGAAGCGCCTTCATGATTTCGAACCCCATCGGGGTCAACAACAGTCCTTTCTGCTGTTCAGTTTGTATCTCTTTCAAGAAGTATGTACAAATTTCTCGTGGCGCTCTCATTTACTACTTTGCCTTCTGAAATACTATCCCTCACGTTCTTCCACCAGTAAGTCAAGCACGGCGCTTGCGAGTTGACTGGCAGCCTGCCTAGGCGCACGGAATATGACAAAAAGGCACTGATTTATTGTGCATCTTCGATGCTCCCAAGCTTTCTTACCCCCTTCGCGTTTGAACAAGGCCCGCGACGTATTCTCCGCTTTCGCTGAAATTCTATAGGCGTTCCATTGCTCACTTCAGCACAGGCGTCTATGTCTGAAGGAGCTGCACTCCGCCAAACATATCGCATGTTAGCCATGCTCTATTCATTCTGTCAATACTTTTTGTTATAAGGTCGCCCGCGACAGTTTTATCACCTTGCAATTCACGATGAAGTGGCTTGCTCTCGCTCTCACCTCCGCCTCTCTTGCTGCCGCAGCCAGCATCTCCTCTCGTGCACCCGTACGTGAAAATCCTATCTTCATGATAATCAAGTACAACTCACACTGCTACCAACTAGCAAGCGAGCAACATCGGAATAACCTACTGCACCGAAACGTACTCGACCGGCATCTGTACCCATGCTACCATCGGTGCAGGGACTTGTGTGACCTTCGCCCCGGGTGACACTTTCTACCAGACCATCTCGTCTGTGCGGAACGACCCTGAGAACGTTTGCACCATTTTTTCGTGAGTCGCTGTCCTTTGGAGGGGGATTCACTGCTTATCGCCATATAGCGGGGTTCAATGTACTGGTACCTCTCTGGACATTGATGAGACGTACAACGACTTGTCTACGGTTAGTTGGGACAACACGGTAGCATCCTACATTTGCGATAGGAATTTCGGCTAGTAAGTCGTGTGTGTTGTAACACGGGCGCTCTTAACGGCTTTCTCCAGGCTGTTGAGGTGGTTTGTGAAACGTACCTCTCAGTCGAAGTTATCCTGATCCTGTAGTACGACGCTCCGTAGTACTTGGTTATCGGCTTGACAAATGCATGCCTGTGATTCTACAAATCTTCAGCTGGATTTTGAATTGGGCACCTCCAGATGACACAGATGTGAGGATCAAACATAATGAGCGGTTCGATTCAATAAGTACTATACGATTACATTGCGCAGATCATGCGTTATCTTCAACAGGGAGCCGATCATGGTCCCAGAGAGGAAGATCGACAGTGAACTCCTTTCCTCGACGACGTTCAAAGTGCTTTGCCGTGAGCTGGGCAGCTCGAAGGAAGAGAGTACCATCGAGTTTCTCTGCTCCCAGAAGCTCTGTCTGCGCAAAGTCGGGGAGACCACCATCACGTGTGCCATACAACGCCGCAAAATATGCCAGTGCCCTCTGTATCTTACACAGATGGTCATCGCGATGGAATAAGGCTTGCTGAATTATCGCAAACCACGAATTGGGCGCGGATGACAATTCCCCAGATGGTGTTGTCGTAGAAGACGAGTCGTGGTGCACGGACTCGTCGTTGGATTCGAGGAACTTTGGTATATCGAAGCCAGGACGGCCGCGAGAAATCCACCAGGCAAGAGATACAGCCATATAGCTGCGGAGAAGTAACGCTTGGGACTTGGTGGAAAGGGAGTTCGCCAAAGACGGCAAAAATAAGGACGTTGTGACAAGATGCATACTGAGAAGACGATCAGCCACTGTTTCCTTCATGCCAGTGAGGAAGTGAGTACGCACAGAAAGAAGTCTGCGTGGAATCTTTTTCCGGGACGAGAGCCGCCTATTGCGTAGATGATCGTGCTCATCCACTGCAACTCCTCAATTTTCCGGCGTAGTTCTTTGGGGTCGGATAGATTTAAAGTCCACTCATTCGCATACCGTAATATGGCCTCTCCTTTTGCGCTAATTGTAGTCTTCAAATTAGCGCCGACATCGCTAACGAGAGGGATTCTGAGCGCGTCATCTTTCAGAACACGCGCTAGGACATCGAAAGCATGGATTCCTGTCTTTCCGTTGGGAATATGAGGCGTTTCAAGACTAGTAGCCTCTCCCGTACGCGCATCTAACGCGGCGATGGAAGTCAAGGCAGAATAAGGTAGGAGATTTTGAAGAGTGTCGTGATGGACCGCCGCCTGAGCGAGACCTAGGCAGACTGTCGTAAGTACACACACGCACAAGAAGACTCAAGACATGCCTTCGATGACAATTCCCGGCAATCCGAATTCAAGACCATACGCAGTGTGTATCAGAGAGTGCATCAAGCCGTCCACGAACCGATTGAGCATGCTCGGCTGCTGGTTACCCTTCATCGTCACGTCGATGTTTGCAGACTCGGAAAAGACGAACTCTTCCAATACAGAAGCGGTTCCTTTTTCGCTCAGTTTCTCCTTGAAGAAGGCCATGTACGCGCCAAAATATCTAAGGTGTTCGTTAGGTTTATTTGGAAACATACAGGAAATGCTGTACGAACGTCCCGTCTCCCAGGTGAGCGTTGAAATTTGCGGATGATATCGGGGCAGGAGGTTTGATGGCAGGCCTTTGAATAGGAGTATCTTCGCGATATACGGCTTCGATTATTTCTTTGCTGGCTCCGAGAGCCCAAACAGCCAGTACATGGTGAGAGATATGACTGAACTACGTGGTAAGCCCAAGCCAGGTAGTGATCAGACGCGCGACCTACTTATGGAACTCCCTGTCATTGAAAAATATATGCCACTTGTCATTGTTTTCGCGAAGGACGCTCTGCAAAGCACGAGTGGAGTCCGCATCAGCCCCAGGAAGAAGAACCGGGGTCAGACCAGAGGCGGCGCTGGATGGTGCTGGGAAAAGCTCGAGTGTGTTGGAAGACATGTTCAATGCAGAGAGGTTGTGTGTACCACTCAAGTGGGATGTATTGTATTATATACTCAGAGCTCCCAAAAACCCAGCCACTCGTCAAAGGTCATCGGTGGCCACGGAATCGTTTGTACGAGAAAGACAGACGAGTGCCGAGGAGGTGCGTCACTTTTTATCCTATCACCCGTCCATCTAGATGAGGACATTCGTCAGCGCTCGTCAGTAAAAAAAAGCTTTAAGGGCGTAGGTACGGCAGGCAGATCGGACACTAGCCTCCGATCCAATCAGTCTTACGGTAAGTAGTCAGTCAGATGGTGATGCTTAGTACAAAAAGCAAGGTCCAACGTGATGCCGGATTACCCCTTCAAAATTCAGACTCCTTCCCATTCTCCTTCATGGGAGGTAAAAGCTGCTTCGCAGCTCGTAGTCGTTATTCATGTGTTAGCAATCTTATCTTATCTTATCTATTCAATTATTTTTTACCTCTCACTACGGGGTAAAAAATAATTAAGGTCCAGAAGGACCCATGTTTATTCCCCAAGAGGTTCGGTACGAAAATTTGCCATTTTGAAAAAATTGTCCGGACTTTGCGTGAGGCTGTACTGTCCATTTAATGGAATTTATTCCAGTAACTACTGGGGAACGTCAAATACAATTTCTCCAGTATATGGAATGTCTAACGGTCGCGCCATGTACCTGCCTTATATGGCTGCCTCAGTGCCTGAGTACCCCTGGGACACCTGAGGGTTTGAAATGAGGTATCATGGGATATATCAGACAGCTCTATTACATCGATCAGACAGTATTTATTATTATCAGGCACATCAACAAAATATGTTATATATACAACCAAAAATATATTTAATTATACAGACTAAGAAATACTTTATATACAATGTCAGGTATGCATGCAGAAATACACCCATTCAGTACCACTATACCCCATACTGAACATGGATTTGTGCACAGAAAAAGACCTGGTCGTCAATGCCATTGTCCACTCTGCCCATATCCTTCTGATTGTCAAATAGTTCATCTGGAACAGACAATGTGTCATAGTGTAGGCATAGGGCCTGCTCACCAGTGTACATGTCGAAAGCTTTTGCAGTCTTGTGCATGGAGGTGTGGAAGGTATGGGAGTGCTCTCACCATCTAACACACCAGTCATATGTTGTCAATTTTGGCAAGGTAAAACTCACCATACTACCCAGTGAACCCTTCTACCCCTCAGCCTAGTCCTAATCTCTCTCTTGCACTGCTGCAATGCTGATAACAGTGCCCTAGTCTCATGCCTATAATTCACTGCCATCCTACCACACTGCACATGACACCAGACTTGACTATATAATGGATGTGACATTCAGCAGTCATGTAATATCCTGATATCTTAAGATATCCTTTATGAATGATTGTGAATTATACACAACTACATGACCAAAACAATGGGTGGTGATAGAAAAATTGAGCAGCAACAAATGTTGATACCCAGTCAATGATTCCTAGGCCCAGAGTCACTATATGGCTTGAATGGGGGTATATGGGACTGTCCCTACATCCTGAGGATTGTTGTCAGTATCCTAGATGGCATTTCAGATGGTCTAATGGCCTGGGATGTGGGGAATGTGCTCTCAAGCAAGCCAAATACCCCACAATGCCTCCTAATCCTCCTACTCATCCAATGTCAGCCAAAACCAAGCTTCTGGGGCTGCCAATAGGGTTGCTGAGTATACCAAAACCTATGGCGATGCAGGGAATGAAGGTGTGCCAGGGAGCCATCCCCAATGAGCCCAGGAAGGAGTGGACACAATGAATGTAAAGTGTTGCATCCTTCCTGCATTGGTCACTGGGCCCAGGAGCCATGAGCACTGCCACCGATCCTGTATGATCACTGGCCACGTGTTCTTGGTCACTTCCTGTGGGACATGGTGACTTTCCATTTCAAATCAGATGGTGAATTTGAGCCCTCTGACCTCAAGAACATAAGGACACCTTTATCACATCAGTCCTGCCATCCAAACAACTGCCAGAAAATTAAAATACACTTTGACAGAAAATCTAAAGTCTTTGTTTGCTTACCATGGCCCTGGATGACTTCTGAGCACAAATTGGGTACCAGAGTCAGATTCCCAGACCTTGAAAACCCTAAGACAACTATTTTTCATGTGTGGATTGACATAACTGCAAAAATGAATAGCACCAGTTCTGACACAATAGAGTCAGTCACATCACAACACTGTGACCATGAGTCCGAGCTTGGACTCACGCTAACACCTTACATAAGTGTGACACCTTTGTGTCAAGATTATCTCTTTGAGGCCCCTCCTTCCAGTGCAAACAGATGGCTGTGGAGATGGAAGATATGGAGTATTTCTGATCTCCTACCATGTCTGCTGCTTTCAAACATCTGGCCAATCATGGAGGAAGAGGGAATAGAATATAGTGAAATCAATGAATCTTATGCAAGTTATTAAATATTTTAAAACATTTAGAACAAATATTTGTGGTAGGAATAAAAAAGCCCAAGATATCAGGTCACCTTAAGTCCTCCTAAAGGAACATCCCTTAAATGGTTGTTATATTTGCATGGATACATAGTGCCTGTCGCATTGCGCTCCCAGGAGTCCTATTACTATATAAGGTATGATTAATGGTTGGAATGACGTAGGTACATAGTGCGACCGTTAGACATTCCATACTAGTAACTATCAAAGGTGTCAGAATACATGCGTTATGGAGACTTGAATTGTATTTACATATTTGACAGGTTTCCGATAAATTCTATACTTTCAGCCACTGTATGTCCCATGCTTCAGATATCGATTCCATCTGCCACCTCGCTCATTGTTGCCCAACTCCGGCTGCTGTATCCCCATTGTATGCATCATATTAATCCCATCAGTCCGCTTTCAGCTACGTCACACTGAAATAAAAACATCTTGAGTTGGTTTCCAGAATTTGCCAGACAGCCCCTAAATCACTTGCAGTGACCAATGGATTGCAACTGTTCAGTCAATGAAGCTCTTCCAGACCTTAAATCTTTGACAGATAGTGTATATTAGTACTCATATATTATATGCAGCTTTTTATTCCCATTCTGTATCTAGTTCAAAGATAAATATCAATAATGTCAATTGTAACACATCCTTCACCCCACAGTACACATTCAAACAAGGATACAAAGTCTATCAAAGTGTACATCACCTATTCTTGGTGGTATATATCTGAAAATACACCTGCCCTGAGCTTCTGGCACATTATTTTCTTTTGGTGAGACAATCAGATGAAAGTGCACCAAAGGAGAACATGAACATACATTTTCCAAGTAGTAAAGTGAATAACAAGGCTTGTACAAGTGGATTTGTTTAGATTGGATGGATGTTTGGACAAAATAAAGCATATGCACTTCATCTGGACCTTTGTGATGGTATGTGGAACTGCATAAAACAGATATACTGTGTAAGAAATGGCCCAAAATGCAGTTTATCATCCCTGAAACACATATTAATCAAGGCTGGAATGTATTTCATGCACAAAAAACTATATATGTATGCTCTACACTGCAATGATACTATATTCCACCAATTTTTGGGACCATGGAAAGGATAAATCAAGCAAAGGAAGGATCCCGAGCATGTATTCCACTCGCTCAATTGCTCTGGCCCATGAAACCGCAGAGTGATTGAGTGGCTGTGCCACTTCTTTTGTGCTTCTTTCCCTCACCAATGGCATCATCACCATTGTGTGTCCACATTCGGCTGCATGTCTCACCCTTTTCGGCAGTGCATCAATGTCCTCACAATCCCCATTGTCAACCATACCTGATAGCAATGACCATCATCGATGCCTACAGGCCACTGTGCCCGCCCACATGCACATATTTTTATTGTTGATTATATCTATTCAAATACTAAATGTATCTACTTTTTTAATGGTACAAGATTATTGTAATACGTGGCCAGGGAAGTAAAGGGGATAGATTGCACGGAAAAATGTAATCAGAGGTGACACATGGTCCTATCACCGGTTGTGACATGAAATGCTGACTGACAGCCCTACTATAGTTATTGGGGAAATTGTACTTATGCTTCCCCAATAACTACTGGGAAAATTAAATTTACCAGTCAGGATAGGTTGTTTGCATCAGCACCTTGTCCCAAAATTTGTCCGGATTCCTAGGGTAACCTCATCCTATTCCCAGATTTGTCCGGACTTTCAAACTAACATCAAAAAAATCGAAAAAAAATCGCAAAAAAATCGTTAAAATATTCTCTGAGCTCTATTATGGTGGTTTAAGACTGCGAAAAGATGACTGAACACAATCTAATTGTCTTCCTCCTCCTCTTCCTCCATTTCTACAATGTTTCCTCTACCACGCACTGTGTTCAGCCGTGCAACTGCTTCGACAAGCTTCTCCTTCTCATCAGAGAGCTCCTGATTCCAACAAGGGCATTGGTGCATTTTGGATTATAGAGGGGTGGAGACCGAGCAGTATCCAAAGTGTTTTGTTTTCTTCTACAGCAATGCGATAAGCTTCAGTCAAGTCAGCATCTAATGGAAAAATCTTCAGCTTCGCATAGTCAACCCCTCCATCTAGCAAATATGTATGCTGATAACCATTGAAGCAAATCTAATACAAGTCTGTTTCCTATCAAGTGATGTTGCAGTCTTTGTTAATTAATTAGAGTATGACAATGGCAGATATCTGACAATGTAGTGCGAAATATCAGACTCAACCTTTGTTCCTGCCTCAGTCAGTGCTGCCAGGTGCTACCCTGTGCTGCCACTTCAAGTTGTCTGGACTTCGATGTAACCTTGAGGTATTGTCTCATCATGTCCGGATTTCAGATCCAAGATCGCAGCATGCGGGGTCATTTTGTCCGGATTTTGACCCAAGATCAGACCTCAAAATCCAAAATTTTGTCCGGACTTTCGACCGAACCTCTTATGGGTCCTGGTCCAGAAAGATCAAACAGTCACGTGAGTAGATAAGATAAGATAACATTGCAAACACATGAATAACGACTACGAGCTGCGAAGCAGCTTTTACTTCCCACAAAGGAGAATGGGAAGGACTCTGTTCAGAATTTAGGTTTACCGACCAATACACTGGGTTCCCACGGTAACTTAGCTGCCATTGCCATTCCGGGATCGATGGCATATTTCTTTTCTTTTGGCTTCACCTCAAGTCTCAGAAGTGTCATACTCTCTGTAGCATCATATTTTAGTATTAACTGTACTATGCTCCCCCAAAATTTGAAGGATATGCGTCTCTCGAGCCATGAAGTATAATGCTATCCATGCTTCGTCAGCAAACTTACCTGCCACCGGTCGAATCGGTCCGAGACTTACCTGCCACTCCTTCGTTTTTGTCTTTGTGCCTATTCCTCAGGGCTCAATTGCTCCTACACATATTCTCTGATATATCATACATACATACTGTAGGATTCACAATTTATTGACCTATTTCCGAGCCTGTACAATGAATATTTTGTAGTTACTTTTCTCCATTTTTCTTGATTTTTTCTTTCTTGTATTTCTCGATACTCTTTTTGAGCACATACCACTTGCATCATATGTATACATCGAAGTACAGGACATATAGGTAATATATTTTCAGCAATTTGGCATAGTATGTGTGCCCGATGTTTGTTTCGAGCGCTTAAGATCATGAGAAGTTGATACAATCTCGGGCGCGCGCGGCGCGGAAAAATAACACGGAATGGCTACATATACAAAATAGTAATGGCTTTAGCACACTTAAGAACGGGCAAGAGCTTTCCGGATTTTTCTTTTCTCTTTCTTTTTTCTTCCAAATTTAGATGAAAATACCCAGTGTATTGAACGGAAAACCAAAATTTATGATCCAACAAATCATCAAGTTTGCTGTATAATACAGTTTCAGCCGAGCCATAGATTCATATTGCATCTTTTGGAACTTGAGCAGTCCATCATCTGTCGAATTTATGCCCTCAGCTCTCGCGTAATTGGGACAATTGCCAGAAATTTTTGAATAGAACGCACGAATCCCGCTGAAGATGTACCAATGTCTGGTGCAAGCACGAAGCCTGCGCCATGTCCCTCGAACCATATTTTCGACGCGCTTTGTCCCATCCACCCCAGTCGTCGATTTTCAATGTCAGAGCCCTGTGAAGGTTCGGTCACAGGTTCATCGCAAACGCTCACAGTAGCGGTGTTCTGCACAAGCTTTCCGATGCGGCTTTGTTAATCTGGATTATCAGTTATCGTCTCGCTCACTAGAGCTTTAAATTCTGCATCGGGAGTTCGATAGGAATTTCAGCTAGTCAGTCGTGTGTGCTGTGACTCGGGCAGGTTGTTTGCTCAACGTACCTCTTAGTCGAAGTTGTCCCTGGTTCATCCTGCAGTACGACGCTCCGTGGACCTTGGTTATCGGCTTGACAAATACACGCCTGTGATTCTACGTAATATTCAGTTGGATGTTGACTTGGATATCCAAATGACCCGGACGAGAGCGAAACCATCAGGATATCAATTTGAGAGGGGCGATGGACGGCTATAGGCATCAAGATGTTCCCGAGAGTTCCGATGTGCGAATAGCTTTCTTATCATCACCAAGTCCCCTTGGAGCAGTGATCACCTCGGTTATCCCAAAGCCGGCCACGTATTTCTTGGCCCTAGTTATCATTTCAAAGTTTGACCACCCATAGCAGTGGTATGCGAATACAGGTATAGATAGTCAGTACATATTATTACACAGTAAACATAGCAAATAACTCAATCATCACTCGGAGACATAGCGGGCGACGGAAATTCCTGCAAACGAAACCATAAAGGGATCATCTTCCACATCTTCTGCCTCTCTCTCGCCGCCCAGGCTTCTAATGACCTCGCACACGGCTTACACTCCGAGAACTCGGCGCTCTTGAGCTGCCCCAGCTCCTCCGCGACATACAGCGGGTCACAGAAGCCACGCTCTCGATCAAAGAGGTAATGCTGCGTGGCGAGGTCAACGAGCTCGGAGAAATCCTTCCGGCACGCTGCAGCAGAAACGCAGACAGAGGAGGGCTTGCGGATATGGGTACGAATGTATTGGCTTGTGCCCATGGCTTGGATGAGGGTGGTGATGGTGTTCTGGGCGATCTCTTTGCCGATACAGAGGCGCTGGGTGTCGGAAAGAGAGAGGGTCGAGGGATGGGAGGAACTAGGGGCAAATATTTGGCAAAACGGATATCGACAGAGGTCGTAGAAAGCGGGAGGGAGGAGGGAGGGGGCATCTACTTCGCGCGCGAGATTTATCACAGCCTTGATCGTTGTTAGGACGGCGACGAGAAATAGATGATTACGCACGATTGGAGAAGGGTAAAGATGAGAGCCATCTGTCGTCTGCATCTCGTACAACCGCGCCAAGTCTTCTCGGCAATCCCAGCCCTTCAAATTCGAAGGCCAGGCGATCCTCAGATGTGCCAGCGCTTTCTCCCGCAAGGAATCGATAATATACTTTGTCGAAAGTCGTAGAATGCCCGATACTCTTTGAAAGTCGTCATGGCCGTTATCGCCAAAGTTCCTAAAAGAGCGGTGAAGCGAGTGGCAAAGATGATACACTGGATGGAAACGTACGGGCCGTCGTACAGCGCGACGAGGAGGTTGGCCAGGTCCTCGGCCTTGTCGTGCAGAAAGATGACTGGGCAGCCCTCTATCTCGTCGAGGCGCCCCGGCTGTGGATGTCGAGTTGACGAGGCCAAGGAGAACATGTCCCGGAAGCAGACTGAGTGGCGAGCGAGCTGCGACATGTGCACCCGGAACAACGTATCCTCTGCGCGACAGACGACGCTGCCGTCGTCGAACCACAAATCGGTGTGCCGGTACAGCTCGGCGCCTGTGTCTGGGTCCACGATCTTTGCACTAGCGCTGGTGAGACAAAGCCTGCCTGAAACACCGGACAACGGACGTACTTTGACGACGATGAAGAAGAGGCGCAGGGATCCGACATGTTCACTGGCTGCTCGCTGTCTCTCGTGGTGAGCACGATGGAAGTAATAGAACAAGGAGCATGACACATCTTCCTGCCCTTGATGCGTCACATCTTGCCGAGGCGATAAGATGCAATGTATTGTTTTTAAAATTTATCTCAATTACTATGCAAGGGGGCAATACAAAGCAATTCAGTGGACACGTTTCACTTTCAAAAGATTTAAGGAGACAGTAGAGGCTGAATGTTACTAACATTTAGCCCCCTACAGTTTAATGTGAGCAAGTGAAATGGTATGCGATCTTCTTTATCAGTTACTCTTTGACAAGCATGGAAAGAACGGGTGCCGGCTGCAGGGAAAGCTGGGGGTAGGTACAGAATTCGCTCTTGCAAGGAAGATATCGTCCGTCGAGAATAAAATACTGTCAAGCCTTCATCACTTCAAGGGGCTCACCGGCTAGATTATTATCCATCGTCTCCGTGAAATGAAAGTGAGTTTCACGAACAAAGGCGATACTAGCTGAGATTCAATAACGGACGCAAACTTCAAAGGGGGCGATCGGACAAATCGGGCCGCTTGATAATATGTTGAACCCTAACCACGAGATACGTGACCGAAAAACCAGCGCATGCATAGTGCACCCCAAAATAAATCCCTCAGCTTTTCATTATCCGAGAGGCTGACAAAAATTGCAGGTCATCATTGGCGACATTCTCTCCCGCCGCCCGAGACCAGGTAACACGCGCTCAGGGCGGAGGCAGGCACTTCCACATAGCCAAGGCTAATGAGAAGTCGCACGACACCTCCCACTCGCTGATATTCTAGACTCGGAGTGACCTTTTCTCTCCGTGTAAGCCCTGTTCCATTCGTTGTGTCATTTTTCGCACCCCATTTTTCCTGTCATTCTCTGAGATCCTTGAAACATCTGTCCTTGGCTAAAAACCAATGCAAGCACCTTCTATTTGGCCTGTCTTGATGCTTTAGCACGACCTACAAGAGTTCTCCGTTATTTAAGATGGTCTATCGACATTCTTCTTAGTTGACTTATGGTTCATGATGAAATTACTCACTCTCGCTCTCACCTCCGCCTCTCTCGCTGCCGCAGCTAGCATCTCCTCCCGCGCAACGGTAAGTCCAACCTTCAATCTCGGCGCTCACACTTGAAATTGTTTTGCCTTTCAGCAATGGAGCAACATCGGGATGCTCTACTGCACCGACGCGAACTTCACCGGCATTTGTACCCATGCTACCATCGCTTCAGGGAATTGCGTCACTTTCGGTCCCGGGGACACCTTCTACCAGACCATCTCGTCTGTGCGGAACGATCCCGAAAACGTTTGCACCATATATTCGTGAGTTGACATTGTTCGTTAAGGGAAGATGCTGATTGTTCTGCAGCGGACTTAAATGCACTGGTACCTCCCTGGACATCAGTGAGGGGTACAGCGACTTGACTACGGCTGGCTGGGATAACACTGTAGCGTCCTACATTTGCGACAGGAACTTCAGTTAAGTAAGTCGTGGTGTCATGGCATGATCAGACGCTCTTAATGGCGTTCTCCACAGGCCGTTGAAGAGTCGTACCCTGGCTCTAGCTTAGACAGTAATGAAATATATCTTTGCCATTACTACTAATCCTCGTCTTTGCGAAATACACGTATTCTGTTTTGCGTAACCATCAATGAGAGGTTGAACTGTGCATAGGCTGGATAGAATCAATCAATTTGTAAACTATAGACTCTAAGAAAACTGAGTTTACTTGGAGCCACGGAAGATCATGCTCCCGAAACTCTCTGCAAAAACATATGTGCGGTATGATTCCCGCTAAGAACTATCCGAAATATCAAAAGTCAAACCTTCAATTTTCCATTTCGAAGAATCATGATGTCCGATGTGATCGAGCACTTCTTCCTACGCTTATTCTTGACAGGAGGATTAGAATAACTAAGGCGCTAAGTATCTTAGATCGGTGGTGTTTTTGTCGACTGGGAGCTTCATTCATGTTTTACATGACAGGCGACGGTGGTTTCAAGGATGCCGGAATCAAACCCTTCTCTTATAAAACGACGCAAGCTACTAGTTTTGCTCACCCCATTCTGATCATGCAGCTCAAACTCGCCATTCTCGCGTCAGTTATTTCCAGTGCTCATGCAGCCGTAAGAACTACCCGCGAATCAGTTCCCTACATCCACTCACGAAGCACAGATCGTTGGAACATACTATTGCACTCAAGCAAACTTCACCGGCCCATGCGCGTACACCTCCGCCGAGTCTGGGACCTGCATTACGTTCTCCGCTGGAGGATTTTGGAACAACGCCATCAAGAGCGTGCGTCCGGACACTGGTGTAGCATGTACCTTGTACAAGTAGGTGTTCGCTAACTCGTAACTGAAGTTTGCATTGACGGTGGTTTGCATGAAGTGCTAATAACTGCACGGGAACTACTTTCCCTGTCAAGTCTTCGCTTGGAACGATTAACTGGCCCAATAAAGTAGCCAGTTCCTATAGTTGCACTTAGGCTATACAATAAGTAAAATACGGGTGACCTTGAATGCATGATAGACTCATTGTTATTGTGTTGAAGTTGGTAAAGATGCACTGGAGAGATGGAGGCATTTGGAATCTTTCTTCTAGTTCGCGCCAGAGAACCTTTGGTCACTAACACGTATTTTCGTAGTTCATAATTGTTGTCATATGCATCAAGGAGCAATCCTGTGTGAAGTGAGCTACAGTGAACTGTCAAAAAAGAATGGTCCTCACCTCGCCATCAGTGATTATGCCATGTAGCCACATTCAAAGTATGACTCGGATCTCATGGACGCTATGGTAAAGGTTATCATAAAGTTCACCCCGAGATCAAGTCCAGAATTCAAACTCACTGGCAGTAAGCGCCCATCACAACGCTCGATATCACATTTGATGAGATTCTAGCTGCGAGTAACCCGTCAATTAAATTGAAATTCATCCAGCGACGAGGACGGACAGTTGGTCAAGAGCTATGGATGAACAGATTCTACAGTCCCTTCAGTTATTTTCGAAGAGAATAAAATCTGTTTCCGAGGAACTCAGGCGGCCAGTACACACATTTGCTGTAGTGTTGCAACACCACTGGTTCTCAATTGGCAGTCGTCAAACAGAGTGGACCACCCTGGCTGGATTGGGTTAGGACGCCACCATCTGATTTCTAGTCCTCGAGGTCTTCCTTAACATTTGATGAAATCACAATAACCCTGAGTTGCAAAACACTACGTCAATCGGAGTTCTTCTCGAGCGAGCACTCACAAGTAAGGCGAAACAAAATTTCAGTTATCCAGAGGTCCTTTGTATTGATGAATTGAATCCGTCAGTGGTAATGTCTTTGTCGGAAAGCCACAATTGTGATCGCGCACAAAACGAGGCTCCGTTTCTTGGGCTGAATCCACATATAAAGCTCAGGTAGCTTCAGTAGTAACTCAGGTTGAAATCAGCTTCCCATGAAACTCCTCGCATTCGTCCTCTCTGCCGTAGCTGTCGTGGCCGGAGCTCCCACGGGCTCTAGCCCCACACATGCAATTGACATAGCCTCCCGCGCTCCCGTAAGTCTCGCCTCCTCGAGCATCCATCCCCCGTCTCACGTTGCGTCTCGCAGAATGCAGGCACCCCTGGATTCTACTACTGCAAAGACGCAAACTTTGAGAACACATGCACATATTCCACTACCGCGGGTGGAGTATGTATCACCTTTGCGCCGGGTGATGCGTGGATCGATAATATCTCGTCGGTGCGCCCGGATATCGGGATGACCTGCACGCTTTATTCGTAAGTACTGCGTCATATTCAAGTTTTTACTCACCTGAGCTATTGACAGGGCGGTGGGATGCAAAGGAAATTCTCTCCCTGTTACCGAAGAGATACCAAGTCTCACCACGCTGGGATGGAATGATCTGACGCGCTCTTACAAATGCACCAGGGAGTGAGGAAAGGGCGTGAGACTGTTGTTCCATGCCATCTCCCGTAACATCATGTAAAGGGTAGAGTATGCAATACAGAGCTCCATCCGTTTTGTGGTCAAGTGTAATAGCAGTAGCCCGAGAGGCGTCTCCTATACGTGTCGGGAAATGGTTCTACCAACAAGATGCCAGGGTAGTCGTAACCTCGAACATGGAGACTACCAGGTTAGTCTTGAAAGACAGGTCTGCTTTCTCGGAAAAAGTCTTGATAGTTATGAGAGCAGAAGAGCGGCAGAGTGTATCTCGTGGCGCAGTCACGTATCACCATTGCTTGCGGATAAATTAGCGACAGTGCGACTTTGTTCCACTTGCTCAAAGCGTATTGAAGAAATATCCATTACGGTTTGAATCGATCATCAAGAAAGCCAGCCCTCTTAACATTGATAGTCAGTCGCCACACGTAGAGTATGTGTCAAAAGTTACTCATACATCCATTCATCGGGATCATACTTTCTGCAACCGTCACAATGCCCTGGAGCGCATGTTTCATATGGTGGCCACCACACCTCAAGCAATGCCTTGTCCTTCAATGCGAGTTCAGTCATCAATTCCAACGGGTATTCCTCCCAGTCATGACGCTTGTTGGAAACGGCCTTGTTTGCCAAATCAAGAACTCTGTAGGCGATACAGTCTCAATCAGGACTGCATGGAAAAGGACTGCGTACATCTTATTATGCCCTTCAAAGCCACCATGACAGTCCATAGCACGTTGTTGAACTTCTTCGTAGTTCAGTATTTGGAGTGGATGAAGATTATATGTGGCCTTCCTTTCGAGACCGTCAAGTTCGTGTTGATGCAGCTACCGTATCTGTTAGCCTCAGCTGTGGTCATGAAAACGAATAAGACACACGTACAAGGAACAGATTCATGGCTTCGAACTCAGTGATGGGCCTGAAACTGGACCTAAAAACAAAATTATCCGGCAAAGAGTCTCTCGTGGATCCAAGCATCGGAGGCTCATATGAGGGAGGTCTCTTGGCATAGTCAGGAACCCAGCGCTCTAGACATCTCAGGAGGTGATCTGCGCATTCCCTCGACTTGGCTTCCTCCTCCTTTCTCCGCGCGGCTTGCGCGGCCTTGGTCAGTCGAGTGACTGTTACGCCTGTTCCGTCGAAGTCTTTGTCCAAACTAGAAGAATATCAGGAAATGACTGTGCTCACGCGATTGGGCACTCACTATTCATAGACGCTCTTCACTGTGTCCGGTAATTCCCCGTGCTTCCTGCCGCATATATCTTGGACTTGTGGAATGGAGTAGAGTTTCATTAGATACCCAGAGCCGCTCTCTCGCTGTTCGTATGCCAAGGTCTTGAAATCGTCGTCGTTGAGTTTTTACTGTTTCTTCGCTGAAAGAAAGGCAGAAATTGCCAGTGTATATGAGGGAGTAACAAATAATTCACCTTCGCCCTTGGTGATTGTCTGTAGAAATGATGAGCTTTGTGACCGCAAAGTGTGTACGAACAACGAACCATCATTTCCTGGCTGAATTTAAACGTAGGATCTACTTTCCAAGCAGGTATATTCCGTAGCTCCTCCTTCCAAGCTTTTTTTTTCTCCCTGGCAATCCTCGCCTTTCGGGCTTCCTCTGTCTCTTCTTTGACTTTCATAACACGTTTCGGGGTGCTGCCCGTTATGGACTTTACACGCTTGGGAGTGGCCGGTGCAACAGTGTATTCTTGATCTGCATCGGCCTTGCTCTTCCTCTTCCTTGGGGATGACATTCGTCTAAGCTATGGAATTGAGCCCTAGTTTTCAAGTCAATGACTCGAGATTCAAAATGTCAGGCTTACATGCTGTCTATAGTGACAGTAGGGAGGGTTGTATAGAGAAATATAGAGATGCGTGTACTAGTGAACAAGACCGTGCTGGGAGTTCGGGGAAACTGCTTCCGGCATATGCCGAGGCCTGGTTGACCTGCTAAAAATAGTGCTTACGCTTTCCTTCAGATGTCCCAATCACGATTAATTTCCCTCTTCATGCCCACGGAAGTCGGTATCTCTATGTATGCACCACGGAAATACTTCTTCAAATCCATGACCCTGTAAAGTGATTCCGATGCCAAAGTTCTCTTGACTCCGGAGAATGACATCAATATCTACCTTGCCATTCACCATTCGGATCTCTGGAGGGTACCGCCGTCCAGAACTAGGCTACACGGTGGAGGTAAAATATAGGTAACCGGTGGATAATGAATACAGCAATGAGGATATTTTGAATCCTCTTGGTTTTCAACATCTGCGACAGCACGAAGTGTTACAAAGGAGAAAACACAAGAACAGCCGCAGTTGAATATGTACTGTACCTATGCGGTCGTTAGTATCACTGTCGTGGATAAGGTCTTCGCTTGCCATGAACGTATATTGAGCAGGCTAATCAACTATCCCAGTTGAATACTACGCAGAATGATGTGATCCTTCACTTTAATAGTAATAAATCAGGAATGCGAAATGCGTTCTCATACAGTGGCATAATGGTCGTAAGAATAGTATGACTACACATCGAATATTAACATCCAGCGAGGGGTATTAGCAGTTGAAAGACATCAATCAATACTAACAGAAATAGTGTCTGTCATAGACGGTAGCACCTTGAAAGCTGCACAGGGCGCCCTGCTGACGATCACAGTCCTAACCTTGCGATGCGCCCTTGAGTCCCCTTTTCTGAACAACGGCAACACACATCGAATCCCATAAGGACCTGCTCTCCGGCGTGGCTTGTGCACCCCCCCGAGATTCAGTGAAAGGCGAATCCTGGACGATACCCGCCAAGTCCACATACTCCGTCGAGTAGAAAAGCTTCAAGAACCCAACATCGACATCCTGTCCCTCTCTTAGCAAGTACATGTGCGGAACCGTCCCACTCGCACCGTACCCAATGGCCAACGATTCTCCAGGAGGAAGAGAAACATCAACATTTTTCTTCGCCCTTCCCGGATGATAGTACCAACCTGCAGACGGAGTCATGAGAGCGGAAAGTGAGGATTAGAAAAATGGCGCACTGATGCTCAAGTCGCTCATATCGAAATAGAACATCCAAACATAAAGATTTGCCGCCGATGTATTGGTGATCCTGAATCCGTAGATCGCTTCCTCAGCGACATCGACCATAATCACACCTCCGACGTTCAGATTATTGCCATTAGGATCAGGGATCCAGACCGCTTCCAACATATCTGTGTACTCCCCGGTCTCTCTAAGCTTCATACACTCGAGCGTGCAGGCGGAGAGGGGACTAGCTTTGCTCGAATGGTGAAAGTACCAGTAAAAATCAGCGGAACCTTGCAGAACACAGTGGATAGTATATGAATCATGGATCTTGATGTTGAAGGGCATGCGTGTAAGCTCGTGTTGGCGACAGAGCTTATCCATGATCTCGAAATTGACAACGTCACCATCCACGGTTATGACCAGATCCGGTTCATCATCGCGGCTCTTCACCAAACGGAATTCCCTCTTCATTGTTTGCATCTCGTCAGCTATCGGCTTGAAGACGCCAAGTAACCTTTCGTCCGGCTCAATGAAAAGGCGGACATCTTGGTCCGCACCGACTCGAGTCTGCAAAGCATATCCGGGATCAGCAAGGGGGAAAGGAGTTTCATCGCCACGCGTGGTGAAATATTGACACGAGGAGGTGAAAGCGGTAATTCTGGAAACAACGACGGCTCCCAGAGGGGATGTCATGCTTCTATCGGCGAAGACAGCAAATTCCGCGTTCTTTGCGATCCCATGAGCCTCGCCAGCCTCCAAAACGTACTCGCCTGGCGTGTCAGACGCGTGGATGGGGTATAGTTCGCCTTGTAGGCTGGTTACTTTGGAATTGAACAGGTATCGGGATTGGTGTACGCCTTCACACTGAGGGTCTTGTCTATAACGGACAATCAGTATTAGCAGGCCAGGACACAAAATTGGGCTTACGGGTGCATATCAGGCAGGCTGGATATCACGTCCTTGTAGGTAAGCTTGTCGACACCCTTTTCCCGTAGCAAGTTCAACAACGCTGAAGTGAAGACACCACGTCCGTCTCTTTCTCCGGCTTCTTGCCCGTGCTTACACGCTGAAAGTAGCACGTGTGATAACAGGCCTGATTTCTCAAATCCCTTTGCAACGACGCTCGCCCGAGCATCTGTATCAATATCATGCAAGAGGTCTTGAGCAACAGTATAAGTCTCTGGGAGATCGATCCCGCGAACAGCAAAAGTGGGATCATCATCGTCCGCTCGGGTGCCCGAGCCAGAATGACAACAGTCGAAAATGACAGTCTGTCCGTGCACTTGATTAGATACAATTTGTCATAGAAACAAGTCGAACTCACGATGTTGTCCGACTTTTTCGCTGCAAGGTCTGCAAGAAGCTGAGCGAGCTTCATATCTAGTACACCTTGACCTCGCTCTGAGTCGTTCGACCCGCTGGGGACGAAGTCGTGCGGAGCAAGCATTTGTATCTTCCCGTTGGCGCTGGCCCATCCGGGCGGTGCGTTCGCTTCAGCTCCATGTCCTGCATAGAAGATCAGGATTGGGTCATCCTTCTTGATCGCCGGATTGTTCCCAAGGCCTTTAATTGCCGCCTCTATAGTCAGCTTCGTGGCTTCCTCGTTGCGAAGATTCTTGATTTGGTCCTTTGGAACGCGGAGAGTCTCTTGTAAAAATTCGTTGACGGCGTCAACATCAGCAACAGCACCGCTGAGATTTCCTATCCCATTCGAACGGTACTCGTCAATGCCGATTAGCAGCGCAAATAAGGGCGAAGGAGGGTCGGCGGACTTTGTTATTGACGACGACGGAGAAGGCGGCTCTGCTGGACGATCTACAACCCTGGAAAGTTTGAGTCAGTGGATGGATCCTCTTTCACCCAATGGATCCTTACGAGGAGCTGTAAATTGAACATCAGCGATTGCATGGGAACCATTGACAGGATTGAAATACCCCTCACCACGGCAGAACGTCCGACATAGTGCAGTGGCTGTGATGACTAGTTAGAAAATATGAGATGCGAGAGGGATGTCAACGAATGGAACCGTACATGCGAGCTGGATCACAAGGCAAAGAAGCTCAACAGCAGTCTCTGACATGTGCCGTCACTCAGTGTCCACATTCTGATTCGCTGAATAATCAAAATGACCCGCGGAGTGGTCTGCTACACTAGCTTGGAAACGAGTGCCTCATGCGATGACTGTCATACTGAGTAGAATATGAACTCTCAGACACTAAGAAGTCATTTTGACTCTCTTAAGGTTACACATTGATAGCGATCAAAAGAAAAGGTCCCACGTAGAGGCAAGGCAAGTGATGAGCAGTCCTTTGCAATTGTGGAACAAGCAATGCTAGGGAGGCCTGGCATTTTCGTGTATGCTTGTTATGGTGAAGGATGATCTCACCTGACATTTATTCAGTGTGCATCATTTGACGATACGTCCATCCGAGGTCATCTTGAGGTCGATTGTTAGGCACATTGAAAAGCATCAATACAATGACGAGGAGTGGTGGTGGAAACATGAGCGCTGAGCGCTCATTGATAATTTCCGCGAATTAAGCAAGCTTAAGACACGGAGAAATGAAATGAAGCTGATGGACAAGGCTCGAACTCCAGAAACGTCACCACACCATAGAAATCACGCATAGGCAGAACATTTGGAAGCTGGCACCAGTGAAAACGGCGATGGAAAAAACCACAGTTCGGTGTAGCAAAAACGAAGGTTGGTGTTCGTGTTTGTACCGGCACAAGGTTAAATAAGGGACGGCCGATTCCACAGTCCAGACATGGCGAACCAATGTGTTGGCCACGAAGATTCATTGTACCACGGAGCCCAGACTCCTCATGTGGTACATTCAAGGAGAAAGCCTAAGACATACAACAAAACATGTGCGAGGGAAGTAGGGTGAAACACACAGAGATATATGCACGGGCCACAAGCTTGTGGAAGTGAGAGGTGAGAGGTGGCAACGCGTAGAATTGCAAAGAAGCAGCACAAGAATAGCCGCATTTGAAATGCGGTGTATCTACCTGGTCGTTAGTATAGTCTCGTAAACCAGACTCAACGATCCGTATGAAGAAAAGTCGTTCAATGGATGTAGAGTCTGGAATTAGATCGGGGGGCGGAAGGGGGGGGCGAGCGCTACTTGAAAAACATGATGGCCGATCCGGCATGGCAAGGTGCGCTATGACAACGTCCCAAAATAGACGGCAGCCGACTGCAGCCGACTCCTTTCTTCATCCTCTGCAACACCTCAAAGCACTTAATTCTCCCTCATTTCACAATGATTTATTGTATATCCCCTCCGAGGTTCATTCTATATTTATCACACTTCTTAATAACAGCCGCATCTCTTCTGTGAATTTCTCTGAACGGTTCGAGGAAAAGTGCCATGTCCCTTCATTTTTGATAGTCATAATTCATAAAACCATGTCCCGAAGACGGCGCAAGCATGTAGCGTAATGGAGGGACGACGCGACGTCGTGGTGAGAGCGGATTCCGAGTTTGGACACGCGCGCCCACATTGCCGGATTCCGGCCATCACTATTTTCAAGTTCCGCGCATCCCCCCCCTCCGCCCCCGGATCTAATCCTAGACTATCGTTAGTATCACTGCCATAGATAGAAAGGTGTTCGCTTGCCATGAACATATACGCGACGATCGAAAATTGAGCAGCTGTCGCTCCCGAAGGGCTACGAATGCTTCGTTTACGTCTTTTTGGATACGAGGCAAATGTGACACAAGACGAGTGAACCGGTAGCTGATATCGATGGTCACCAATTTCAGCGATGCCATCGAAGGAGCGCTGAGGACAGCATCAAACTTTGACAAAACACCGCCGTGTTCAAGTACTCCGTATTGTATTCGGAGAGTACGACCGAAATCACTACATGTTTGATACGAGAAGCGCTGCTGACAGCAGCAAGACTGAGCTGCCACCAGTGCGCGATGAGACACTCGGATGAGTCGGTTACGTTGAGCCCGGTCACTCCGTATCTCAAATTGAGGGAGAGACGCCGTAGATGAGATATGTTCGTCAGTGATGTGGCACTCTTCCAATGATCTGTTGCGTGCATGAGATATCGGTCCCCGTAAAGATATCAAGCCCTTACGAGGATACTCGCAACAGATGAACTGCAGTTCCTCCAGCGTATGGGACGTTTCCTTCAAGAGCGCATCCAGCTGGGGTAAATCCCGACAACGCACGAATCAACGGACAAGAACCGGAGCCGACTGACGGAGAAGGGAATAACTAGCTTGCCCACCGAACGGAAACAGTTGAGGAACGGACTCAGCTCCTGCGAAATGCGAAGATCCAGCCTACGAATCGGAAGTCCCGGTCCTCCGACAAACGTCTCCACGAACGCTTTAGATTCAAGCGCCTTGACGGTTTGTCCTTCCAGGTCCAGGGTATCCGTGGAAGGAAACTGGTCTAGCAAGAGACAGATCTCTTTGAATCGCAGTCCCCATGATTGGACGGAGACGCGAGTTACGGAAGTACGGCGCGCCGGCTCAAGTTCCCGGAAAAATTGCGCGAAAGGTAGGGGATCGCAATGCATCAGCGATATTTGCTCTAGATTGACAGCAGCAGCCACCACGTTGCGCGCGCGGCAGGGATTGGTGCGGAACTCGCTAAAAAAGATGTTTCACCAGTAATGGGATTGGAATCAAGGCAAATGGATTCGAACTTGGAACATTTAGTGGGAGTCAGATGGATTGTTTGGAAGAGGTGAGCACGACCACGAAATGAAAATGACCGACAAAGGGTACTGCATAATCTAAGCGTCATGGTGTCTACAAAAAATTCATCGACGATGGCGTCGATGATTTCCTGTGGCAGGTCTGAGGCAGAGACGGGGTGACTTTCAGAGAACATTGGAAAACGGACGCAGATTCGGAAAATGCTGCGCGATAAGTGAAGTGGTTTTGATATCGTTGATGATGGTCGTTGACGACAAGGAGCACATTATTACGTACAGAATCGCGCTTTGACATTTACGGTTCTTGCGTATTGGGCCACTCATCTCTCAGCCGCCAGCCCATCTTGGGCTTGTATGACGACGACAGTGAGTCAGCTAGTAAAATTACAGTCACATCTCATTTAAAACGATAGTATTACATGGAGGGAGCAGAGAAGTATCAAAGTTCTAGTGCAAAGTCTGGGGCAGCTTCCATCCTACAGTCATCACAGTGTCCCGGAGCGCATACTTGGCGCATAAATCGGACACCCATGGGGTCATACGGAGGCCACCAAACCTCAAGAAAGGCCTTGTCATCATACTCAGTCTTGTTACACTTCTTCTTCAGCGCAATTGGGCTCAGAGCAAATTCGATCATCAGGTCCTCCGGGAAAGTTCTCCAGTCCCAATAGTTTTTCGACACGGCTTCGTTTGAAAGATCAAGAATCCTACAGATGCGAGCTTTAGATGTCCGCCAAGGAAAGCTTAAATAGGAAGCGTACTTTCGGTTGTGCCCATCGAACCCGCCATGACAATCCATGGCCCGCTGTTGAACTTCGTTGTAGTCGAGCCCTTCTGATGAATCAAGGGCAAAACCGGTGTTTATATTCTTCCTCTCGAGTCCTCCAAGTTCATAACGACGCAGCTAACGAACCGATCAACTCCGGCGATATATAGAACAATCGTTGCGTACCAGGAAAAGGTTCATAGCCTCTAACTCTGTGATAAGCCTGGACCCAGGTCTCATAGCAAAGTTATTCGGCAGAGAGGGTTTCGTGCATTCGAACGCCGGAGGCTCATACGACGCAGGTGTTTCAGCATAATCTGGAACCCAAAGCGTCAAGCAGTCCGTGAGGACTTTTCTGTTCTTGTTTGCTTCACTTTCTTCCGTTTCGCCTATAATATCTCGGCCGGCCTTGGTAAGTCGAGCGATACGAGCGATAGGCGCACCGGTTCGGTCGTGGGTTTCGGTGAGGCTATGGGAGAAGATATCAAAGGACGCAGATATCTATGGCTAACAGGTACGCACTACTCAACGATAGGATTCTCTGCTTCATCTGCTATCTCGGGGCCATTCTTTCTTCGAGAAATGTCTTTGACATCTCGAAGAGAATACTGCTTCATCTTGTAGCCGTTCATCCCCAACTGCTCTTGATAGGGAAGGGACTCCAGATCTCTATCGTTAAGTTTGTATGTCTCTTTTGCTAAGCATAACATGAACCATATGTCCTGTCTCGTAGGTAAACGATATGCTTACCCTTGCCCTTGATAATCGTCTATCCAATGGTAAGACTCGCGGCTCGATACGTTAAGATATACAGCGCACCTCCGTTCCCTGTGGCCATATAAACGAAGAATTGTACGCCCAAGGTACTATCTGCTTAACCTCTTTATTCCAAGTCTTTCTCCTTTCTTTAGTCAACCTTGCATTTCTTTCTTCCTCTGTTTCCTCTTCGAATGCCTTGGCTCGATGCTTCGAGGGTCCACTCTTTGCAGTCTTTGCCCGCTTGGAGGTAGTTGTAACATCTTCAGTATATTCATCATCTACACTGGCACCCCCTGTGCCTTTCCTCTTGTTTTGCGGCGACATTGGGAAGATTTCGAGAAATGTCGTGCACTGAAGGACTCGAGGAGCTATAGAAATATTACCATTCAATGAGTTCAATGAGTAGTGCGGTACCAGGAGAGAGAGTGGATAAGGTGAATAGGGGAAAACGCGCTTTGTCTAGGTTTCGGTTTTCGCCGAGACATATTCGGGGGTTATAAATAGCGCTCACGCCGATTCTGGTTTCGGACCTCGGTTTCACGAGTTTGCACGCACGTCAATGACCGAGCTACCATCCATCAACTTCCTCTTGTCAAATCTCTTTACATCCAATACGTTATTCATAGACACGTCTGCTACTTGACTGATCATGTCGATACCGTAGGTGCGCACTGCGCCGCCATCCACAATTACCCTTATCCTCTGCCTCGCTGTCAAGCTCAACGATATGAGACTTTTGCATACTCCTCGATATTGGGCGCAAATCCACAACCGGCCGTCACCAAAGTGTCCACCCCGAGTCATACGACGAATGTTTTATGTAAGAGTGTATACTTAACTTAATTTTGCACTGGTGGTAGAGGCGTAAATGATCCTCCATGGAGATTGAGATGTAAGCAAATGTCACTTACAAAGTCGGCAGACTGAAAATCTATGAAGTCGGTATCACTCTTTACTTATTTTCTGCTTCGTCACGTCGTCTCTCGTAAAGCAAGACGTTTTAATTACAGATCAGACTACAACAACGATAAACGGAGCATATCATACAACGAAGCAAAAAAGCACACTCATAATACACTAGAATGTAAATCTACGCAAGCAATTCGTTTTATTACCAAAATATTTACCGTTAGTGCATGGGGACCATCACCTGCTGTGGCTGGTATGCTCCATACGGGTGGTGAACATGGCTATATGTCGCCGGTGGAGTTGAACTCGCAGATCCTCCACTTCCAGGAGAATTCGCCTGTGGCCAAGTGAAACTGGGAAGGATCGTCAATGTCAGATCTAAAAAAAGAGACATGTAACGTACCCAGGCATCAACATTCCCTGCCACCATTCAGGATTCTTGAGCGCCTGGATCGACGCGAGCATATCAACGTCTGCGCCGCCAGGGCTCCCGACAACCCCGTTTCCATTGACAGCCCCGTTCCCATATTCGAAACTATAATATTCAAGATCGTTTCCAAACTGGATCGGTCCGGCGCCAGCTGCATACGTGGCTTCCGGCCTATAGATCGGGGTCTGTGGCTGCTGCTGTTGGGTGGGCTGATAACCTGCAGGATGATATCCGCTTTGTTCTTGGGCCACCGAGAACTGTTGATATTCACCGCCACCTCCGCCCATCCCACCACCCCCGTTACCAGGTCCGCCCATGCCGCTCGGGGGAATAGTCTGCAAGCGCCCAACAGTCGCTCCCTGGCCATCGCGTCGGTACTTGCCCAGTAACGTGGCCAAAAACCTAGCGTACAGCTTGGGTGTATGCCGGTCGTCGATAGCAATGCTGGATGAGCTAAGCTTTTGAATGAGAGTTCCAATGAGATCGAAAATTTCTTCTTCATCAGGTTTGCTGAGAAGAGCGGAAAATTCGGGTCGAAGCAGCTGTTCCCTTATCAGTACCACAAAAGGAAGAAGACTAGCTATTTCAAGTACCTTAAGTAAAAACGCAGATGCAAATGCCGCGAAGATGAAATGACCATCCGGCGCGTACCGCATGAACCCACTTGGCGCTAGTTCTTCATTCATGCACCGGATCACGGTCTTGGCAGATGAAAGACACTATAGATTACCTGTGAGGAATAGGTTCGAATTACACCAACAGCACGAACCTTGTTGAAGAACAAATCATCACCAGCTTGTATACCTCTATGGAATGCTTGCTGGAATCCAAACGAGAACATCACCAGTCGGGAATAGCCTACTAAACTGCACGGAGAAACATCAGTGAGACTTCTAGCTTCAAGAAACAAGGCTAAGCTTACAATGGCAACAACTTGCATCTGAACTCAGCGCCGCGATCACCACCGACGGCGCTGAATCGCCCCTCCCATTCTTCCTTAAATGTCTCCAATTCCCGGTCGTACCTCAGTGTTACGTCCCGGAAATCCACCCTCTTCAGACTGCTCAGTCCGCTACCCTCTGCGAAAACCTCGTCATGGAACCTCGCCACAATGCGCAACAGTACAGTATATCCGCACATATGCACATCGTAATCGATGTTGTAGGGGGACTTTTTATACCAGTCTGCAGAATGACGAATGATCGAATCCTCCTTGATGGTTGAGGGTTTTCCGAACTGGGTCGCTGTCGAGCGGTCGAGGTTGAAGCAGATTTGCCATACACGGATCCGATTGAGGATCTCGCGTTCCTGCTTTTCATTTGTAGGTTTTGTCGTCGGCAACTGATGGAGGTTCAGATCAGTGGCGATACTGTTGGGATAATGAGAGAATGGAAACTAAATTAACTGATAGACATACCGGATGGCTAAACCCGTATATAGCCAACTCCGATCTTCCTCCCATCGTCTGGCAGGCACAGCGTAGATGCTCATCAGTATGTACGCCTGGCACAGCTCGACGCTCTTCCATCCGTCAATGAGGGCGTTTGCAGCGGAATGTTTGGCAAAATGCATCGCTATCGGATAGATACTCGACTTTGGAGGATGATATCTGGAGGAAATGGCGCATATAACCGTGAAGAGGAAAGGGCATCTTGCGAACGTCGATTGTGGAGTGTGTAGGGCAGGGTCAAGGAGGGATATGAACGGCTAAAATACTATTAGCAAAGATTATCAAAAGCACTGTCCTCTCACATTGACATGTTTGTAGAAACTTCAGATGGAACGTCAAAAAACACGAAAATTATTGATGGATTCTCACATTTCAAACAACCGCTCGACATCTTCCGGCGCCACAAGGCCGTGCACCAGTATCTCTGGAGGACTGTGCTCCTCTATCAACGTGGCGCGAATGTCCAGATTGGTTGCAGGACCTAGAGCGAGTGTAAGCAGGCCCAGAAATATCATAACGGCAAGAGGTACCAGGCATGAAATAGGTTTCATTCGCCACACCAACATTGTCGTCGTCCGCGTCGTCACCCTTCTTTCCTTTCCCCTTCTTAGTTCCCTGATGCGATGTCAAACTCAAATTCGCAATGAGCCCGAGAGGAACATGTGAGTCGGGAAGTGCCGTCTGCATCTCTTCCTGCTCCTCCTCCTCCTCGTCACGGGCAACCAAACCATATCGCTGAGCATGCGTCACTCGACCCCCTCCTTCGTCGTCGTCCGATTCATCTTCACCCCCACGGACATCATTGAACGAGCTCGTCCCACCAGCAGCATTCTGTACACTGGATTGAAGACGGTCGAGCCAGGCGAGGACGTTGCGGTTGCTGGCGTCGGAGGGTGAAGTCGCCATGCGGTACGAGGCAATAGAAAGAGGTGTCGCAAGGTACGGGTTGTGCAGCTGCTTGAGGAGACTCTCAATGATGGCATCCTTCTGCCGAATCTGTGCCAGGAGATATTCTCGTTTACTGTGGCGCATATATGAGGGTTTTTCTAGGAAAACACAATATTTGCGACTTACTTGGGCGCCGTCCTCGGTTTCCGGCCCTCGACGATGCAGACATGACCACCCGTCTTGCACCGCTTACATGTATTTTCGCCGGACGGGAAGTCGCACTTCATCTTGAGTTTCTTGCAGTGGGTGCATGCCCCGGGTCTGCGCTATCAGCCACGACATCCCCGGAACGACGTCGAACTCACAATCTGGACACTCTCGCACCGCTTACACCCCCGACGCTGATACCGACGTCGTCGTCGCTGCCATCGGATTCGCTGTCCCTCGCTGGTGCACGCTTCCTCTTGTTCGGCGTCGTCTTCTGTTGGGGCTTTGCTGGTGGAGTATATGTTGGCGCTGGGTGCTGTTGTTGGTGCTGCTGGAAGCTTGACCCCGGATAGTAGTTACTGTATTCGTGTGATGGCTGATAGGGCTCTGTAGAGTAGTAAGTTGCTGGCTGAGCCGGTGGTTGCTGGACTGGCTGCTGGTGCTGCTGGTGTTGGTGCTGCTGATGGTGCTGCTGCTGTCCGTAGTCGTAGGATTGCATCCACTGCTGGTATCGCTGGGCCTGGGCGTCCTGGGAGTGCTGAACGAGTTCGTCGCCGTCGTAGAATGTGGTGGTGGGACCAATCATGGCGGCTTGAGGGTCGTCGCTCGGGGGCTGACTTCTTGACGCCATTGTGCAAACTGCCAACCGCAAAGATCGCGTTCATTTTGGGCTGTCTATTTCCCCCTATATCCACTGCTTTCTCACCTGCCAATCAGCCGAAGCAGGTTCGGCTCTTGCGATTTCCCGGTTCAGAAGTGGAGAAAAGGCGAATAGCGAGAAGTCTTTGCTACAGATCCAGAAGATATTCTTGCATCTTCTATGCGATAATGGGAGTAGGAAGGAGAGAGTCAACAGGTGTACCGATGTCGCGGGTGTGGACAAATCTGAGGCGGTTTTTGTACCTTTTTCATTTCTTCTTCCTCGATTCAGATGTTTCTGCACAAAAACTCTTTGGTCCGGGTCGGGATGATCACCTTACGTAAATGGCTGTCCATAAAAGGCAGTGCATTCTTTCTCAGGTTTCAATATGGGCACAATAGCATACGCTTTATTTTTGGATATTAAAGAGGTGCTGAGACGATCCTTTCTAATGGAGCACAAGATACATGGACAGTTCTGGCAGGGAACGTGGTTGCAGCCCTGAAGGAATCAGGCAATACCAAGACGACACCGGATACGAGCGCAGCTCTTTAAGAGTCATGGCAGGACGCATGGATTGGATGCACCCGCTGCAGTGGTAATGAAGCATGAGGTACTGACATGCATTGTGGGGAGAAGCCCACATGGACGTTGCATCCGCGGACAGATTGACGTCTTGGGCTCAAAGTTGTTGTTCTATCCTAGTCGGTTCTGTCAAGAGATTATTACTAAGGTAACCTACGTTAAAGCTTGAACCCTTTCAAGCGAGATTAATAACTAAAACACTGCGATCTTAGGTACACTTTGGTGGAACATGAAACCCTAATTTGGCCGTAACGGGATGGGGTCATCAGCCTCGTGCATAAAATTCTTCTACTGGCAATACAATTACTATCTCGCATGAAGTCTGATGAGCTGACAGGTAGGATATTAGCGTCGTGTCGTCCTATCCCATCAGCCTGGCCGTACTAGCGTCGCCCATGGGGGAAATGATTTTATATCCGCTACAACGTCTTGTCGAGGCGCAAGTAAATTTCCCCAGGGAGTAGAACGTACGTATTTAATCCTCGAAGACCCTAAAATATTTGGGGGTAAGACATCCTGGGGACCGTAGGAAGAAACTCGCTCCAGCATGATGCGATACAACATGCGGAGAAAAAAGTGGATAACACTGCCTGTCAAATCGTTCGAGAAAGTGTCTGTGGGGAATCAATGAACGAAAAGAACCAAGTTGTCAGGTACTCAGTGACTACCACGGAAATCGAAGGGAAAGTCTTTCTGTCGTGTAACTTGGACGCCCATCGTCTGCATGATTTATTTGACGTTCAGCGCCGATACAAATGATTCTTATGAATTTCGCTGCCGAATCAACAGACTGTCGAAGCATGATCAAACGGTAAAACTGACCACGATAACCGGTAGCTTTATACCTAGCAACTGTTCCGATATATTCGACGGGCCACCATCACTGCTGAGAAGGTTAGCTAGCATACTCGTCTCCCATGGATAACTACTCTGGCCTCTTAGTCCACCGGCGTTATAAACAAACAGTGGCCCAGTCCACCGACCACATGGGTAATGACTTGATAATGACTCATAGAGACTCATCTGCCTAGATATTACGACTGTTGCCTAGGATGTTCTAATGTTCCTCACCAAAACCAGGGAAATTATTGTCAAGACTCGCTTTCCACAACCAACGTTCCTGGAGACTGTCAACGTCGGTCCAGCAATTAGTCGCGAATTCCTCCAGAAGCTCACCACAAGATCGTTGATCGCATAGTTTCCTCTACTACGACAACCAGGGCCATTTCGTCTTGGCCCTTTAGCGCTCAAAGTTCTCGTCACCACCGAGCCCATGAGCGCCATCGTCCACGGACATCCCACTAAAATGGAGTTAAAACACAATTTCCCGTCGACCAGAGCCCCGCTTGTATCGTACATCCAAGGTGCTATCACCATATGCGAAGCCCCGCGCACTGAGTCAGTCAGATAAGGTATTAGAACCTCTTATCCTTCCAAGATCCGTCCTCTGCGCCGCTGACGACTCAGAATTTACGAAGTCAATGGCCCAGCCGGAGGAAGGAGGGGTACCTGACGATCTAGCGAACCTTTCGCGGGTAGCTTCAAGACATTGGAGGCCCTCCATTAGGTGCCCCTAGCAGTACCTCAAATCATAGAAGTTGCCAGCAAAATAAAACAAACAGCGGCGATCACACAAGTCAACCTGGGCCCAATTCTAGTGGGTCGAAGAGCTGGGGGGACGCATCACACATCATGAGCCATATTTTGTCACTACCGCCATTGTCGCGAGACAAAGAATACAAGGTTAGTGCTCCAGCCTTTCACAACGAATTCTGAATGCGGAAGCCGGACATGGCGGAGGAAGGTTCGCGATGACGGCGCTTCCTATGTCACCATGCCTGCTGCGCCTGATCCACAGTTTCGATCCGTCGAGAGCAAGCGGGGCTCCAGGGATTTATTAGAGCCAGTTTAACCTATAGCGAGTGATCGATCCCCGTCCAGGACAAAGAATGACCTTTGAGATGACGACTAGCCGAGACAGAAACGCCATCATCACTGATAAAAATGTAGGTCTCTAGTCATATGTTCACCCTTTTCCACAAGAGACTCAAAGTTTTGTCACTGATCGTCCCGCTCAGCGGCCTTCTCGAACATCGACTGTACAGCGATTATCTCGGAATTTCTCGGGGAACCCCGCTTTCAGGCCGCCCTAACAATAAGGACTTATCGAGAACAGTCTTTTCAAGCTAGTCATTCTGAAGAAGGGCCAGAATGAAGTCCTTGGTTTTCGGTTGGTCGTGGTCGAAAGGAAAGTGATCATTGGCCATTTCGGTAGTAATGATCGGGGGCATTGTGGCGGATCGCGCCACGATCAGTTCAATTGGATTATTACTCCCACGAGAGTAAACGGCACCTTATCGTCCTAAGGGCTGTCCAAGTCGCTCAGCTTGTTGGAGCATGCTGTCATTCTCGAAGGTCTTTCGCGCCCCCGCTAGTATTAATGAATTGCGCTCTTCTTTTGCTCTTCTTTCAAGTTCCGAGGATCACTTAAAATTTCTTCTGGAACGTGCACTTCATTCTTCATAGATTCTCGGCATGCCCTAAGTTATCTCACTCACTTCGGGTTGATTGACCTGATATCAATGGTGGCGTGCCTAGGGGAAAGATGAGTTCGTGCACATAGCTCTTGTAAGTATGGTAATCGCCGACTGCCACGGCAAAATCAATGGTCTGCCTTGTTCATAGAAGCCAGTTTCCATGTCAACCTTGTATTCTATAATTCGTCAACTTCGAAGTTGTTTATTATTGACACACTTCAAGAACGAAACTAGACTTGGCCGCGTACTGCCGTAGGCGGTATTCCGACAGGCATTCGACAGCAACAATAGAATCATAACAATGTGCCAAGTTCGCTGTAGCTAAGAGGGAAGGGGAAAGCATAGATGCAGAATACAAATGGCATTCGTTCCTGATGGTGCTCAATATGACAAACAAGATACTCGGTGTAAGGTTGTACTAAAGTGGACGACGCACTTGCGCAGCGTTGTACACGTCGATCAACACTATGAATAGAAATACAAGGACTTGGCTTCAATTTTTCCATTGTTTTCACGCAGTTATTCAGGATTAGATGAGTCAAGCTATTACTGTATCAATCCTGTAACGAAAATCACGGCGTCTATCCATCTAAAGCAGGGAACAGATGTTTTACGTTCATGAAAATCATCTGACATGTTTCAAGAATCCTCGCTTCTCAGAAGCACCCAACAAACGAGAACTATGTAGCTCGCTGATTCCTAATTTCCAATCCGAATACCAGGTCGGTCCAGGCACGTCATGGCAGCAGACAGGTACACGATTGCGTGTACTAGTAGCAAGACCATTTACACCGAGTATGGGCAAATGCAGAGTATTCAATGTGCTGAGAGTCGAGTCTGCAAATACAGGGAATATGGTCGAAACGTCCCATATACCATTGAGCGATAAACAAAAACATAGTCCTGATTCCTGACTGTGCAATTTCTCAAACGTTGCAGCTCGGAAGTTCTCCGTTCTGACTGAAAAATCCACTTGAACGCAGAACCGTGGGTCAAGCTAGTCTCTCGCAGACAGACAACAGGTCAAGCGTCAAATTCAGGACTTCAGATTACAGGCAAACCGGAGTACAGCGTCCTAGAAAAACAGTTCTTCCCTAGATTATCGGTTATCAATGAGAGGTCGGATCTAGTCAGAGCTTGAAGCTTGAAGTTTGAAGACTCTTAATCGAGAATGTGGATGAAGGGATAAACAATGACATATGGTCGGGTAGTAAACGGCATGATCCGGCGTCTTTCTTAGTTACCGTGACTGCGTTGCCACATCCATGTTCACTCCGAAAAAAATCCGCTTACTTTCAACTTTCCGTCTCAAGACACCATTTTTATAAATGTACCATAAGAAAGTGTAAGAAGTCACTCTCCAGAGCCCAAATAGGATCAGGTATGTTCCAGTCTCTATTCCGATTTCTACCGTCCAGCGTCCACATATTGAAAAGATGACAGTTTACGCAGTTTTTTAGCCCCAAATTCAGGAAAATCGCCAGTTCGTATTCCTGGTAAAGCCTCCCCATCGAGATGTATGCGTCAGATCCAAGACACCCAGAAAATTTTCCCAGCAGACTTTAGGAGGATATGTTGATTGCATGTCTGGAAAACGCCTCTTTTCGTGTTCCACTTGATATCTTTGAACCCGTTTATAAGGGGCCATCCGTACAATTACCGTGTCCCTCGTCAATGGGGAAGGGAGTTGAGCGCCAAGGTTTCTTTGCCGCGCGCTTAATACCATTTCCCCCTCATCCCATTCAGGAGTGCACATGGGTCAATAGCAGGCTTCAATGCGTAGACGGGTTTCATTTGCAGGGGAGACATCCATAAAAACGTTGCGCTTGTTTGGCCCTACGATCCAGGTCGTGCCTCCAATCTTCAACTCAATTACTAGTCAGTTTCCCAAGGCCTTTACGCTTACATTGCTTGTGACCAACGTCTTTGTTTCTTTCTGATTGTTATTGATGGACTATGGTCATGATTCTTCTGCCTATCAATTCAATTCTCGCAGCGAGCAAGGAAAAGAGATCAAAAGAATTCGGTGGCTAGTCAGCGTAATATATTCATCGAAGTGGGCAATCTAGGTGTCCTTCAAAGGGGAAGGGAGATGGGCGACAAGGTTTCTTGGCCGCGCGTCTAAGACAATTTCTCCCGTCGCTCCCCCCCATATCTCATCCTACACTATTCAACAGAAGGCGTCAATCTACGGACGGATCGCCTGTGCACCGGATTTATCGCTATTCATAATGCGAACGTCGGAGGAAAGCGAACAAGGCCTTGCTACATCTATAACGTGTCATGCTTCTTTGCCATGTGGTTGAAGCCGCATGTACAGCGCCACTTTTGCCATCTCTCATCCACATGTTTCTTGATTGGCTTAACGTCGCAGTCCGCACCGTGTTAGATCTGCTAAGGTATCTCATATGGTCAGTAAGCTTTCCAATTCTTCCAACGATTCCTATTCAATCTCTGCTTTTGACAGGTCTCTGCCTCCTCCAACGTAAGGATCATTGCCTAAAGGACGGTCTGTACACTAACCCTCAAATGTTGCAGACTTGACGATGGCCTACCAGAGCAAGATCTTTCATCCCCTTCATCGTACGTTGATCCTATCCATGCGAAGAAATTGTAATGACGCTGTACTTTACAGTCCTCCTCAGTCGAGTACTATTGAACAGTCGGTTTCTATTGGCAGACGTTGGGGTATGGCACTGATCAAGCGATGATTTAGGTCTTCCTCGCCCCTATTTGCAGTCGTTATTGGCATTGATAAGTATCTTTCGAACGGGATAAGAAATCTGAGCGGTGCTGTTGCCGATGCTGACGCTTTCAACGAATTTTTACAAAACACTCTCCGTGTTCCAAAGGGCCAAATCAAGAATATGCGTGACGAGGAAGCCACAAGAGAGACTATCGAGACGGAGATTAAAGACCTTGGGAAAAATCCGGCGATCAAGAAGGATGACCCAATTCTCATCTTCTTCGCAGGGCATGGAGCTGAGGCTAATGCACCGTCAGGATGGTCCAGCGCCAACGGGAAGATACAAATGCTGGTTCCCCACGACTTTATCCACAGTGGATCGAGCGACTCCAAGCAAGGTCAAGGTGTACTTGACCTGAGGCTCTCCCGTCTTCTGGCGGACCTCGCAGCGAAAAAGTCAGACAACATAGTAAGTTTGACTTGCACCTATGACGCACCGCATCTGACTACGTGCACCGACAGACCGTCATCCTTGATTGTTGTCACTCTGGCTCGGGCACTCGGACAGACGATGATGATCCTACTTTCGCCGTTCGTGGGATCGATCTCCCAGAGACTTATACTGTCGCTCAAGACCTCTTGGGTGACATTGAGCCAGATGCTCGAGCAAGTGCCGTTGCAAAGGGATTCGAGAAGACAGGTTTGTTATCACATGTGCTGCTTTCAGCCTGTCAAGCGGAGCAGACAGCCATGGAGAAACATGGACGCGGTGTCTTTACTGCAGCGTTGTTGAGCTTGCTACGGGAAAAGGGCGTCGACAAACTAACTTACAAGGATGTGATAACCAATCTGCCTGATTTGCACGTGTAAGCTTGGTTTCATGTCCTAATCTGCTGATCTTTATCTGTCCGTTACAGACAGGACCCGCAGTGCGAGGGTGTCCATCAATCCCGATGCCTGTTCAATTCCAAAGTAGCCAGCCCACAACACGAATTGTACCCCATAAGTGCGTCCTCTGACACGCCGGGCCAGTACATTTTGGAAGCCGGGGAGGCCCATGGGATCACAAAAGGAGCGGAATTGGTTGTCTTCGCAGACAGAACTATGACATCTGAGATTGGAACCGTCGTTGCTTCAACTACTACCGCTTTCACCACCACGTGCAATTTCTTCCCCCGCAATAATGCTGATGAAACACCATTCCCCCTTCCTACTCCTGGATTTGCTTCGCAGACTCGGGTTGGCGAGGGACAGGATGTCAGCCTTCTTATCGAGTCGGACGAATCACTCACTGTCTTCAAGCAAATATCCGACGAGATGCAAGCAGGAATGAGGGGATTCCGTTTAGTGAATAGCCGCAACGATGAACCGGATCTGGTCATTGCCGTGGATGGTGATGTGATGCATTTCGAGATCATGGATAAGCTCTGTCGCCAAAACGGGCTAACATGCATGCCATTCGAAGCTAAAATCGATGATGCGGATGCTATCCGCCTCGTTCTTCAAAGGTCTGCTGACTTTTACTGGCACCTTCACCGTTCTAGCAAACGGAACCCCCTCGCCGGAAAGGTCACGTTTGAATGTATGAAACTTAAAGAGACTGGGGAGTACACAGATGGCTTGCTGGAGGTTTTAATGCCTGATCCAAATGGCCATAATCTGAACGTCGGAGGTAAGATTATGGTTGATGTCGATGAGGGCGCGATCTATGGATTTCAGATTACCAATACGACGACGGTACCTCTTTATGTTTCGATGTTCTATTTCGATGTCAGTGATTTGAGCATCAGTACGCCATCTTGTTGATCTTCACCTCATTCTCTAATGGCTAAGGGCCTTGGCAGCTTCGTACTACGAACCGGGACGTGCGGAGAAAGACACTGATGTCTCTCTTCCTCCTGGGGCCTCGTTGACCATCGGGTACGGCGCGAGCGGGACGGTTCCACACGTATACACACTCAGGGAGGGACAGGATGTCGATGTCGGCTTCTTGAAGCTTTTCTTCTCGACGGAGTATATAGACTTGTCGGGTGTTGTCCAGAATTCTCCTTTCGATGACGACCGGCAGAGCGGGGGACCCCCGGTGAGAAAGAGTCTGTACTTATGGCATACGATGTGTGTTCCTGTTGTTCAGACAAGGGGAGGGAGTGCAGCCTCGTGATGCGGCGATGTTAGTAGAATTTCCGTAGGCATCTTGACATTGTTCCCTTCAGTACTACCACGAGTCAGCACTCCGTAGCCTTCTATCATTATGAAGTTCGTTTTAAGCATGGTTCTTTCGACGCCGGAATCCACTGGACCCACGACGTCTAATCACAGTGGATTTTTATACTTTCGTTCCTCAATATGGAGGAAACAAACAAAGTATGCCGACCTCTACAACAAATCTCAACATCTACGTCCTGGTATAGGATGTAACTGTGGAGAAAATAGCACGCCGCAAGCCTTTGGCACCACAGCGAAGGTAAAAATAAATCATGTTACTTCGTAGAGATGAGGATAGTGGAAGGATTTCGCGTGCACGATTCCTAGGAAATTGCCTTCAAGTCAAGTTGAAGCACTGTAGACAATTAAATAATATGGGTGGTGGCGCTGGTGATTGTTAAAAAAGTAGCTACCATATGCATGTCATCCACAGAGTTTGAAACGCTCTCACAGAGAGGCGGCGAGGCTGCTAAGCTTGACGGGCTTTTCTGAGTGACCGTCAGTACAAGCTACGGCACACCGTGCTGTAGGAACCGCCTCGTCGAGATCGCTAACTTCATTTGTGTTGGCAAAGCAATGACCAAAGTAAGTACATGACAAGGTTATTAAACATGGGTCCTTGAGGTCTCCACGCAGTGTAAAGCGATCAAATGTGAACGTTTCTCAGTATGCCAAGTTTGTCCGGACATTTGCTAAGCACCACATTCACAGCATGCGCCCTTTGAAAACAGCCTCAACTAGATGGGTGGGTCGTCAAACAATTCAGAGTGTTCGCGAAGGGGGATACCGAGACTATTCAACGCCCAGAACCTCTGAGGAAAACGCTCTGGCATCGAATCTACTGCGTTCTTCTTTTAGGTCTCATCAGATTTTCCTAGACGTTTGAAGTGTTGATAGAATAATAAGACGACGAAGTCCCTTCTTTGGTAGTTGTGAGAGATAGCGAGAAACATGACGGGTTGTAAGTATTTGACGACGACCGCGGTGCGTCCATGTTCTGACGTGGCGGTTGATGTAAGGGATGCTTACACAGCCACCCAACTACCGTTACAATTACGGTCACGATCAAACGGCACCCTTATACCCTCACCGCGACGCGTCTTCACCACGGGACTGCCATAGACGTCAACCTCGAACATTAGCGCTGCGTTTTCTTGGTTCTGCAGTCAGTGTCATGGTCCAAGCAATGCTGCTACAGGCTTGCCATTTATTGGTCGACGCATCGTTTTTCGGCCACTTGCATGATTGTCACCTCTGTCACCTCTCGCATCTACAAGCTCATAGTCAGTGTATATCCCTCTGTATGTTTCACTCAACCTCACTCACGCATGTTTTGTTTGATCCCTTAGGCTTTCTCCAATGTACCCCACGAGGAGTCTGGACTCCGTGTTACTATGACCCTTCGTGGCCAGCACATTGGCTCGCCATGTCAGGGCTGTGGGCTCGGTCGCTCTTTATTTAACCTTGCGCCGGTACTAACACGAACACTAACCTTCGTTTTTGCTATACCGTATTGTGGTTTCTTCCATCACCAGTGACAGATTTTTGCCAGCGTCAACTCTTAAACATTCTGCCTACGCGTGATTTTGATCGTGTGGTGAAGTTTCTGGAGCTCTGTGCCTTGTATTTTCTTCATTTCATTTCTCCATGACTTAAACTTGCTCGTTGTCATTAACTCGCGGAAATGATCAATGCTCAGTGTTCATGTTTCAACCACCACTCCTCGTCATTCTACTGGTGCTTTCGTTAGCCTGACAATCGATCTGAAGATGACCTTGGACGGATGCTCGCCAGCTCGAGTCACTCTGTAGCCTGACCGCACGCAGACGAGGCGCCTGAAAAAAATGGCACCAAACTGTCAGTAGGCGTACCATATTGCGAAGAGACCCTCCTTCACCGTAACGCCGTGCTTTCCGACCAATCATGGACAGAACACACAGACAGGTTGTTATTACACTCCTTTGCCGTATCGCGTGGTTCGAGCGAGGTATCCTTGCAACGGACTGGCACTTGATATGGATAGCAGCACTCAGGTGTCATCCACATTACGATAATCCGCGTTACGATAGCGCGCAATACGCACAGAGGCCTCTTGAACTGATGACAGAGATATTTTCTCATCGGAGGTACATCAATTGTCGGGATTTTCGATTAACTTTTGATGAGCTCAAGGACCCATCCAGAGCTCTGAAAGAATACCAACGACTCAAGGATGAGATTCTAACACTCCCGGATGGATAACCTGATTCTCGTATTCCGCTTGACCGTCGATCACCTTCCTGAAGGCATACACGAAAAAGCACGCCTCACTAGCATTTCTAACTCCACTGTTGCACAGGAATACTCATTTCAACCAAATCGTCTTGCCTCTAACCGACACCTTTTTTTGATCGTTACCAATTTGTCACCTCAAGAGTCTTATTACCGCCTAGTGCCTGAAAGTTCATATCCCACCGAATATGACAGCCAATGCATGAAGAACTCGCCTCCAGGTCACAGCTGCGATTTGGTTGAAATGGAGCCGTCGTGTCCGAAGACGACTATCCCGCAGGTCTTTTGGATTATTCAGCGAATCACGGCCATCGGACATGTCAGAAACTGTTACATATAAACTGTTGAACTTCTTTGCCCTTTGGTCCAACTCCCACGTACAGTTCCGCTCGTGGCATCCCTCTCGCATCTCTGTCTTTCATGCGCATGTTTTATAGCTGGCTCAACGTGTCACAGTCAGCGTTATGTTGGACGTTCTGCGGTGGTCAGGGGCATTTCATTTCTATCAATGGTTCCCATTGAATCTCTGCTGTTCACATCACAGCTCCTCTCCTCCAACGTAAGGAATCATTGGGTGAAAGAGGGCTCGTTGACTGACTCAAACCTTGCAGGGTAGTGGATCGCCCAGCGGAGCCGTCTTCTTCGCTGTACGTCGAACCCAAAGCTCATGCAAAGAAATTACAATAACCTTGAACTTTACAGTCCTCCCCGGTCGAATCCCATTGGATGGTGGGTTTCTATTGTCGCGCCTTAGGGTATGGCATTCATTTTGCGTTGGTCAGCCCTCCTCCGCCGTTGTTTGCTTTGGTTATCGGCATCGACAAGTACATTTCAAACGGGATAAGAAATCTCAGTGGCGCAGTTGCCGATGCTGACGCTGTCAGCGAATTTTTACAAGGGACTCTCCGCGTTCCAAAGGACCAAATCAAGAATCTTCGCAACGAGGAAGTCACGAGGTTAACTATTGAGGCGGCAATTCAGGACCTTGGGAACAATCCAGCAATCAAGAAGGACGACCCAAGTTTCATCTTCTATGCAGGACATGGAGCTGAAGCGAGTGCGCCGTCCGGATGGCCCAACGCCAATGGGAAGATACAAATGCTGGTCCCACATGACTTTAATCTCGGCGAGTCGGACGATTTCGAGCAAGGTCAAGGTGTACTAGATATGAAGCTCTCTCACCTTCTTGCGGGCCTCGCAGCACGAAAATCAGATAACATCGTAAGGTTCCGCTTGTTTGCATCACACATAGTATCTGATAAGGTGCATGAGACAGACCGTTACTCTCGATTGTTGTCATTCTGGATCTGGCACGGGAAAGGACGACATGCACGATCCTACATTCGCCGTTCGCGGGATTGATCTCCCGGAGACTTATACTTTCGCCCAAGATCTCTTGCGTGACATCGAGCCAGATGCTCGGGGGTGTGTCGTTGCAAAGGGATTCGAGAAGACAGGTCTGTTATCACACGTGCTTCTTTCCGCATGTAAGCACAGGCAAGAAGCCGGTGAAAGAGACGGTCGTGGTGTCTTTACTTCAGCGTTGTTGAGTTTACTATGGGAGAAGGGCGTCGACAAACTTACTTACAAGGATGCCATAACCAATCTACCTGATCTTTACGCGTAAGCCTGCCTTCGTGTCTAGTCGGCTAACACTGATCTGTTCCTTACAGACAAGACCCGCAGTGTGAAAGTATCCACCAATCCCGATATCTTTTCAATTCCAAAGTAGCCAGCCCCCAACACGAGTTATATCCCATCCATGCGTCCTCTGGCACACCTGGCCAGTACGGTTTGGAAGCCGGGGAGGCCCACGGGATCACAAGAAATACGCAATTCGCTGTCTTCGCAGACAAAAATATGACATCTGCTCTGGGAACTGTTGTTGTTTCTCACATCACCGATTTCGCCTCCACCTGTGATTTCTCCGCGCATGGTGATGAAGCACCATTCTCCCTTGCCAACCCCGGATATGCCTTGCAGACTCGAGTCAGCGAGGACCAGGGTGTCTGCCTTTACATCGAGCCGGACGGAAATGTACCTGACGTTTTTAAACGGATAGCCAACGAGATGCCGGCAGAGAAGAGGGGACTTCATTGGGTAAAGAGTCAGGATGATGAGCCGGATCTGGTCCTTGCTTTGGATGGTGACGGTGTCCATTTCAAGATCATGGACACACGCTGTCGGCAACATGGGCTGACAAGTATGCCGTTCGAAGTTGACACCAATGATTCGGACGTTCTCCACCGCATTCTTCAAAGTTCTGCTGATTATTATTGGCACCTTCGCCGTTCTAACAAATGGAGCCCTCTCGCCGGAAGAGTCTCGCTCGAGTGTACGAAGCTCAAAGAGACCGGGCTTTTCAAGGGCTTAAGAGCGGTTTTGGCACCCGATGGCGAGAATCTGAACAAAGGAGGCGTAATTTTCATCAATGTCAATGAGAAAGCCATCTATGGATTCAAGATCTCCAATACGATGTCGCTACCTCTTTACATTTCCATGTTCTATTTTGATGCCAGTGATTTGAGCATCGGTATGTGGTGTTGTCGATCTTGACTTCTCGTTCTACTGACCAAACCTTCAACTTTTCAGTGCCATACTATCAACCGGGAAGTACGAAAAAGACCGTTGATGTTTCTCTTCCGCCTGGAGAATCGTTGACTATCGGGTATGGCGCAAGTGGGACGGTTCCTCGCAGGTATGCGCTAAGAAAGGGACAAGATGTTGATGTTGGCTTCGTGAAGCTTTTCTTCTCGACGGAGTGTATGGACTTGTCAGGCATTGTTCAGAGGTCGCCTTTCATAGAATGCCGCGGGGGTGACCGAGTCGCACCACCGGAGAGCAGGGGTCTATGTGTTGCCGTCATTCAAAGAAAGGGAGAGGAGGCCTCTCGCGGCTAGGACTGCGACCATCGCCAGGACGCCCGGCATAACTATCACTGACCCAATGGCGGCCATAGCGGTCAAGTCTTTTGGCACTAATGTCTTCAGGTACTGATACTGTCGAAGTTCGGTTGAGTCGTCCGTGATAGCACAATTGTTTTCTTGACATTTTACCGTTCATCTTTCGTTAACGTGCCTCAGTCTTTACACTCATATCGAGTCACCGAGTGTAGACTGAAGCATGGCTTTCTATCTTGTTTACCTTTCCCAGTAATAATTATGGATTCCCAAATTGTTGTCGTATTAGTTTAGTACTTAGCCAACTGCCGCCAGTATGGTAGATACGGTTCCGGACTCGAAGCTAGACTGTTGATCCCTAGGCACCCTAGTATTAGTTACTGTACGCGTTTTTGTTTGACGTCACTGCCCGATAGCACGTCCGCCAGGCCTGCTCTCGTACTACTCACAATCGCCTGCACCAAGATCAGCCTCAACCGCGATCGAATTTGCTCCACTACCCAATATAAGACGCATCTGAGATAGCGAAGGCTAAGGCATCTGGAAGATCGACAATGGCAGTCAGTGGTGATGGTGATGCAGTAGGGGATATGAGGATCGTTTACGCATTCATATAGTGCCGGTGACTCATTAGAAGAGAGAAGGAATATGAATTAGTCATGATAAGGAGGCCTAAAAGCACTGTTGGAACGATTCATACAAAACTAAAAACATGAAGAAATTTCTGTAAAACCATCAAAAATAGACTGTAGAATGAAACAGGATCGATGTCAAGTGTCAAACGCAAAAGAAAGTATTCACGGCACTTATAATTGATTATTGCAGGAGGCAGCTCCTTCATCAAGTGGGTAATTCAGGGACCACCCTCCGCCACTCCTGTCCTCGTCTGAACAATTGGAACACACAGAGTGTAGCAATCACGTCTATTCCTACCGTGATCACCGCCTATGTCCTCGCGGCTTTTTTCGAAAGGCGACTTCTGGGCGATTCCCGACAAGTTCACATAATCCGTGGAAACGAAAAGCTTCAAGAAGCCAACATCGACATTTTGTCCCTCTCTTAGCCTATAACTGCGAGGATCCATCCCACTTGCGCCATACCCGATGGTCAAAGATGGGTTTGTGGTCAACGATGAGTCTCTACGCGGAAGAGAAGCATCAACGTTGCCGTCTTTCGCGATTCCCGGTTCATAATAAAGTTCTAAAAAGAGAAGATGATCTTGTCAGTCGTTCAAGCAGTGAGGATCAGCAGGAGGACGTACTAATGCTCAGATCACTATAGTCAAAATAGAATATCGAAACATAGAGGGGCACATCGATTTCGGGATCTGCATTGGTGATCTTGAATCCGTAGTTCACTTTCTCATCGACATCGATGAGAATTTTGCTTTCTTTGTGCAGATTCCCGCCATCGGGTGCTAAGACCGCCCTTAACCCCTTGAAAAGTCCAGTCTCTTTAAGCTTTGTACACTCGAGAGTGATCTTTCCGTCAAGGGGACCCTGTAGACAAGAACGGTGAAGGTGCCAGTGAAAATCTCTGAAACTTCGAAGGATGTGCTGTATGGTGTCCGAATCATTGATGTCAACTGTGGATGGCATGCGAGTTAGCCCATGTTGGCGACAGATATCATGCATGATCTCGAAATGGACAACGCCACCATCCACAGCAACGACCAGATCCGGTTTATCGTCGCGGCTATCCACCAAATGGATTCGCCCCTTCCCTGCTTGCATCTGGGCAACTATCTGCTTGAAGACAACAAGGAACCTTTTATCCAGCTCCACATAAAGCCTGATGTCGTGTCCCTCGCCGGCCCGAGTCTGCACGGCAAATCCGGAAGTAAATCGCTCCGTTGTCACGTCCTCACGGGGGGTGAATTCGCACGTGGTGATGACAGCGGTAGCCTCCAAAGCAACGACAGTACCAACAACACCAACACCAACACCAAGAGCACCCTCCCTCGCAAACTCCAATGCCTTGGTTTGGTCAGCAAAGACAACGAACTCGGCGTCCTCTGTGATCCCATGAGTCACGCCGGCTTCCAAAACGAATTGCTCCGATGACGACATCACGCCATGGCGGTCGTAGTCATCGTCCACAGGTGCGCGGATGCGGTATATTTCGCGTGTTGGGCTGGCTACTTTGGAATCGAAAAGATATCGGGATTTATGGACACCCTCACACTGCGGATGCTGGCTGTAACATTGAACAGATCAGTGTTAGCATACAAGGACAGAACCGGGATTACCTTGTCAGATTCTGTAAATTGTGTATAATTTCCTCGTAAGTAAGCTTGATGCCCTTTTCCCGTAGCAACTTCAACAACCCGAGGGTAAATTCACCACGTTTACTACCACCCTCGGAATTCTCCCTGGCGACCTCCCCCGCCTTACATGCCGCAAGGAGCACGTGGGACGACAGACCTGCTGTCTGGAAGCCCTCTGCAACGCTATCCGCTCGGGTGTTTGGAGCAATGTCAGGCGGGAACAGATCATTGGGGATAGCGTATCTGTTCGGGAGTTCAATCCCGCGAACAGCGGAAGTCAAATCGCTGCTGTCGTCTCGCGTGCCCGAGGCGGAGTGACAACAATCAAGAATGACGGTCTGTCGGTGCGCGCAATCAGATACGACACGTGAAAGAAACAAGCAGAATCTTACGATGTTGTCCGATTTTTTCGCGAGTTCTGCAAGAAGATGATTGAACTTCACATCTAGCACACCTTGACCTCGCCTATGGTCGTTTGACCCGCCGGGGACGAAATCGTATGGAACGAGCATTTGTATCTTCCCATTGGCGCTGTCCCATCTGGGCGGCGCGTTCGCTTCGGCTCCATACCCTGCGTAGTATATGAGAATTGGGTCGCCCTGCTTGATGTCAGGGTTTCTCCCAAGGTCCTCAATCTTCTTCTCGATATGAGCTCTTGTGGCATTCTCGTTGCGAAGATTTTCGATTTGGTTCTCTGGAACACGCAGAGTCTTGTGTAAAAACGTGTAGACATCGTCAGCATCGGCAACAGCACCGTGCAGCGCTTTTAGCGTGCCTCGGGAGCTATGCAAGTACTTGTCGATGCCGATAACCAGCGCAAAGAGAGGCGGAACAGGGTCAATCGTCGCCGCTGGACCACTGTCTGCCGCAGGTCTGCGAGATCGAATTTCGAGTGTCAATGACTGAACCCTTTTTTACGCAAGGGCCTTACGCTGAAGGAGGTGAGGAACTGTAATTGAGGTCAGAGGTTCAGTTGAATTCGTCAAAAGACTTGGAAGGTAACTGACTCGGATATCAGACACCATAGCAGGTCGACCACAGTGTCGACTGACGTTGAGCCAGTCAAGAAGCATGCCCATGAAAGTTGGATGAAGAGATTGGGAAGCAAGAGGTATACTTGGCACTACTAGAGCTGTATGTGGGACTTGTACTTAGGACAAAGAAGCGCGGCTCTTTATAGGTGCAGTAGGGTACGTTGTCCTTTCACCTTGCACATGCATTGACCGTTTTACCTTCTGATTTTGTAAAATTAGATATGTATCGGCGCCTAGATATCATGTCAGATGATGTGCACTCTCGGGCGGGATCATGGTGTGAAATTTTGTGTCAGACGTGCCGTGAGTTAGAAACCTGGTCCCGTATCTCGATTCCTCTGTAATCTAGGGAAGGCACGGAGACTACGATGAATACAGTATGGCGGCTGCAGTGACGTGAATGTTTGTGTATCTGTCTTCTTTCTTCGCTTCCGGTGCTGGCTGTTATACGGGGCTAGGAGTTCGGTACGTGTAACAGACCGAGCGGCAAGTAATGAAATCCAATTTGATATCCAAAAATATTTCGTGCATGACCCTTCGATCAATTGATGTCCTCTCTTGGACTAGAGGAATCGTTTTGGAAGTGCACTATCCAATCTTGTAAGTTGTCTTCCTCATCGCTCGCCATCTGCAAAGCTGCGGTAGTCGAGCTCCGAGCCTTAAGCGCTCAAGCGCGTAAGTACCTCGACATAGCCTCGTCAACAGCGTTGAACCGCCTCGATTTCTTTCTCAAGCGCCTCCAACTCCCTCGAGGACGTAGGGAAACTTTTACGCCAATCTGCCGAATAACAAGGTATCTATCGGGGCGAGTATGTTCCATACTGAGTATTGTCGAGCAGCCGAAGTTGGAGCAGATTTACCTTATTTTCACAGATCCGATTGATATTGCTGCGTTCCTGCTTTTAAATTCATCGCTCTCGTCCTTGGAAGGAGGGAACCAAGGAAGTAGTAGTTTTGAAAAGCTGATGGGGCCTTACCCCGCGGCTTACAATGCTCGGAGTCTATTACACCTGACCGCGATCCCCAGGTAGGTGATGGATGCGAACTACGGACTATGGTTGTTTGCTCTCAGTTAGAAGAGAAATTTCCTCCTCCTCCTTTATTTTCTGAATAACAGTTAACGGAGTTATATGTCAAGACAGCGTTTAGGTGGAAGTTGCAGAGGACGGCCGTACGCTCCGCGTTGAAGATACGAACGCGAACTACTTGTTTATGAACGTTACATCAGTCGGAAAGTTACATATTGTCCATAGATACGGTGGTATTAAACGCCAAGGGCATCAGGACCTACGAAAATGATCGATATGAGGGTCATAGACCCCAGCTCTCGCAGTCGTGCGAGATACCCACTCTGTTTTCTGAACAACTGTAATACACATCGTGTCCCATACGTCACTAATTTCCTCCTGAACTGTGAAACTTTCACGGCATTCTGTGAAAGGCGAACTCTGGACGATACCCGACAGGTCCATATATTTCGTCGAGAAAAAGAGCTTCAAGGAGCCAACCGCAACGCCTTGTCCCTCTCTTGGCATAAAACTGGCCGGAGGCGTCCCACGGTACCCAATGGTCAACGATTCCCTCGGAGGAAGAGAAACATCAACGACGCCATCTTTCGCACATCCCGGTTCATAGAAAGACACTAAGAAAGTAGATGAGCTGGTCAGTTGAGCCGGCAATGGGATTTAGCAGGTCAACGCACCGATGCTCAAATCACTAGAATCAAAATAGAACATCGAAACATAAAGAGGCACATCGATCTCGGAACCTAAACCGGTGATCTTGAATCCATACTTTACATCCTCATCGTCGTCGACGACTATCGCATTATCCACATTGATCAGATTCTCGCCATTGAGTTCCAAACCCGCTCTCTTTGAAGTCTCTTTGAGTTTCAGACACTCCAGCCTGATGGCTCCGGCGAGGACCCTTTGACTAGGACGGCGAAAGTGCCAGTAAAAATGAGCAGAACTCTGGAGAATGCGGCGGAGAGCACCCGAATCATTGATGTCAGCTCCGAATGGCATGCGTGTCAGCCCGTATTGTCGACAGTGCTTGTCCATGACCTCGAAATGGACAGTTTCACCATACGCGGTAACGACCAGATCCGGTTTATCATTGCGGCTCTTTACCAGACGGAATCCCCTCTTCTCTGCTTGCATCTCGTCGGCTATCTGCTTGAAGACGCCGAGTAATATTTCGTTCTTCTCGACGAAAAGGCGGACATCTTGGTCCTCACCGACTCGTGTCTGCAACGCATATCCGGCACGAGCAAGGCGGAATGGCGTTTCATCGCTATGCACAGAAACAAATTCACACGAGGTAGAAGTGGTGGTATTGGAAACAACGACAGTTCCCAGAGCACATATCATCGCATTGTCGATGAAGACAGCGAACTCGGCGTTCTATGGCCTCGCCGGCTTCCAAAATGTATTGGCCTGGTGTGCCAGAGGATGCGCGGATGATATTGGTATTGTGGTTGTGGGCTGAATACTTTGGAACTGAACAGGTATCGAGATTATGGACATCTTCGCACTGTGGGTCTCGTCTGTAACGGGCAGATCAGTATTAGCAGACGATGACACTAAACCAGACTGACGTGTGCAGCCCCGGCAGACTGGTTATCACGTCCTTGCAAGTAAGCTTGCCGCCGCCCCTTTCCCGTAGCAAACTCAACAACGCGGCAGTGAAGGCGCCGTGTCCGTCTTTTTCTGAGGCCTCTTGTCCGTGCTTACAAGCTGAAAGGAGCACGTGTGATATTAGACCTGTCTTCTCATATCCCTTTGCAGCGACAATCGCCCACGCCTTGTCATGCAAGAGATCCTGAGGAATAGCACGATCTTCTGGGAGGTTGATCCCGCGTACAGCAAAGGTAAGGTCATGGCTAGTTGCTCGCGTGCCCGAGGCGGAGTGACAACAATCAAGAATGACGGTCTGTCGGTGCGCGAAATCAGATACGACGCGTATAATAAACAAGCTGGACCTTACAATATTGTCCGATTTTTTCTCTGGAGTTCTGCAAGAAGGTGATTAAGCTTCACATCTAGCACATCTTAACCTCGCCTATGGTCGTCCGACCCAAGTCTGACCCGCCGGGGATGAAATCGTGTGGAACAAGCATTTGTATCTTTCCGTTGACGCTGGGCCATCCAGGGGGCGCGTTCGCTTCAGTTCCATGCCCTGCGTAGTATATGAGAATCGGGTCGCCCTCCTTGATAGCGGTATTATCCCCAAGGTTCCTAATCTCCATCTCGATAGTAGCTCTCGTGCCTTCCTCGTTGCGGAGGTTCTTGATTCGGTTCTCTGGAACGTGCAGAGTCTCGTGTAAATAAATGTAGACGGCGTCCACATCGGCAACTGCACCGTTCAACTCTCTCAACCTGTAAGAACGGTTCTCGTACTTGTCGATACCGATAACCAGGGCAAATAAGGGCGGGATAGAGCTAATAACACATACTTAGTGCACATAACCTAGAACATGAAGATAAATATGCACTCTTCAATCGGAATGCACTGAAGAGGACTGTGAAGCACAGAGTCACTATGGCATATTCTCGTGGACAGAGTTCAACGTACGACTTGAAAGATGAAGTCTTTCCCCCCGCTAGACCATCGGCAGGACTGTATGATTCGAGCGTTAGCAGCAACAATGGTCCCTTCCATAGGGACCCCTTACTTTGGAAGTGGCCAGCAGCTATGATAGACAGACATTCAGGCCGAACCCTCGTAGGAGTGGAAAGAAAAAGACACAGGAGAAATTCTCAAGCGTGCGATTGTACCGATACGGCTTGTGCGAGGAAGCGCGACAGTTTTAGGTGTGCCAAGGCCCTTTCACCTTGTACATATGTTCACTTTCTATTCTGGCCTTTTGATAACACGTCGCAAGAGAAATGTCCACGCGTTAATGCCTGCTATTAACCCGTTTGAAATGTCAAATGATAAACGCTCTCGGGCAGGGTGAAAAACCGTGCCTAAATTGCCGCAAAGGGTTCCCCGTTAGGCCTCACTCGTTACCCAGGGACGTAGAAATAGTGACTCCATCCTGCGACCCCGGCGATGTGAAAGTGAACGCTTCATTCTTCTTCGCCGTTGACAGCGGCACTGGAAGGTAGACACTGCAACTGAATTGTCATCCATGAGACGCTGTAAACGGGGGTCCTGTTACGTACACAGATGGGGGCATATCAATGGCAATTCGGAGAAACAGCCATAAGAAAGAATAATGGGCCAATCTGTATCATTCAAGGGTGGTCATAGGTGTGAAACACATCTGGAAGCTCCGAGTCACACAGTCGCTGGGTTTGAATTTGTCAAAATTAGATCTCCTTGACGTCAAGGATGATATTGTCATAGACCAGATAGACCGGGATGTGTCCTTCCTCGGAGGTAGTAAACTCTCCTCTCCATGACTCTCCGATTGCTTCTGGAGGGAAAAGGATACCGCCAATGAACTGAACTTGAGGATGACAATGTCAAGTTATAGTCAAATCAGGCGCCGTGCTATCAAGAATAATCAATGTGAATGCAAACATAATAGCTAAGCGCCTACGAAGCAATTTCCCCATCCTCTTGAACATCAAAGACTCTTTTACCACGGGAGGTCCTGATTTGACGGAAATTGGAGTCGCCATTTGCAAAGGTGCGGGAGCCAATCTCTGACGCTTAAGCGCTTGGCCATGATGCATGAGCGCTCAACTTCACAAGGCCAACACCGCCAACACGCTGCACTTCCACGTAGCCCCGTTAAGATAATGGCTTTGAATCGCCCCTCCCGGCAAATATTCTTCCTTAAACGCTTCCAATTCCCAAGAGTAAATTTACCATACTCACACGGATCCGATTGATATCGTCGGGGTCATGCGTTTTATTTCGTCGCTTTTGTCCTTGGAATTGCCTTGAGAGGAAGGAAGAAAGTAGTTTTTGAAACGTTGACAGTGCTTACAAAGCCCCAATCAACTCTACCGGACCGCGCCGCAACCAGTGGTTGTCACTGGCGAAGTTCTCGTCGCAAGTCCGCAGGCATTCGACAACTTGAAGAAAAGAAGCTAAGCTCGCAATTATAGCTAGTCTCGTGCTGTTTACACTTATATTATCTGAGTAGACATACGACTCGGACCTTACGCTGGGGTGTGCTTCCCCTTTTTCAACGTCTAATTCTGTGGTTGCTTTGCTCTGGTTATCTGAATATGAGTTTCTAACAGGCGTCTTTGATTACCTTCATCATCATGTACGTATAGATCTCCTGTGCGGCTGCTTTTCAGATAATCGGAACGAACGTATCTGTGTGAACGGCCAACGGACCCTGCGGGTACATCTATCAAGTACTGGCTGCCTTATGCCCAAACCGCGCCTTCAATGTTTCCGGCTTCAGGTCAGTTCTCCCAGGATTCAATGTTCGCCCTGCTTCTGATAATACTATGGCTTCTCCTGATTGTTATCGATGGACCGGTATCCCTAAATTGCAGCATGCATGTATTGTGTGCATCTCCCAGTATAATGGCTAATGAATCAAGGAACGAGAAAGTTTTTCTCTCAGACATTCACGGAAGTTGGCATAATTATCAGAATGTATTCATCAAAGCGCTTGTCTCTCGATAACAGAGGAAGCGAAATGAAGGACAAGATCTCTTTCAGCGCTTAAACACAACACGTTCCTCCTCCTCGATGGTGGACATCTGACAACGCGTAATAGAAGACATCATTAGACGGACAGATCCCCATTGCAGCGTAGTCTTATTGCAGAGAACCCCGGAGGGGAATAGGAAAACAAATCCTTGTTTATCGGAAACACTAATCTGTGTCGGAAATCACCGAAATAGATTATATGGTCGAATAAGGTAATAAAGGGCAATAAGCAGGATCGGTAGATTATTCGACCGAACTAGTAACAAGCTTTCGCTTATTTGGCACTGATAAGGTGCCTGGTAAGGGATCAAATAAGATGACAAATATTCAGGTCGTAAAAGAAATTTCGGAGATATTTATTTTCTTATCAATTATACAATCTAATCTGAGGAAATTGTATCTAATCAGTAGCTAAGGAACATTAGTAAGGGTTCAAATTGATGACGTAAGCAATGAGCAGGAGCAATGGAAAACATACAACAGTGAGAGTCAAACCAGCAACATTAAGGACATACAATTAGATAACTATTAAATTAGAGTAATATTACAGTTACACCAAAGTGCTTTTATATATTAGTACATCTCACTTAATATCACATGAGATTCATTCACCCAGTATCTTTTTTTTTTTATAACTCCTTTGATTGCACCTGTTACGAGGCATAAAATAAATACAGCCGACAAGAATTGAATGAGCAATGCATTGATTAAAAGACACAGAATACAACAGCTACACAGGAAATATGCCAAAAAAAAAAACCCACCATTGTGCGGTGTGTGGCGGGGTATTGACATTGCAGGCAGCGGCAAGCGTGGTGTCAATTACAAGGTAAGGACCCTAGCTCACCAATTGTGATGTTGTGGGGCAGCAGGAGGGGGGATGCAGCTAGTGGGCTGCAGAATAGGTGGTGGGTGGGGGGTCGACGATGGTTACACTGTTTTTTCGGGGTCAGAGAGGAGCCAAAAGCCTAGCAATAGATGTCAGGAGGTCTGAGATGGACATGGTCAGGCTGTGGTAAGGATGGTGATACTGTGGCAGGTGATATGGTGCAAAAGGGGCAGGCATCAGGATGGTGAGCGGGCACCCGATGACCACACCATCAGGAGAGAGAACAGACCATATAGTTGTGATCTCCCACTCAAAGAATGGGAGATGTGCAAGTTTAAGGTTTGTATATGGCCTGGGTCATGAGGGGCAGCCTGATGTTGGTCAGGGTTGCGGTAGGTGGTGGTGGGGGTTATGGGGGTCAGATAGTCTGAATTTTGGGTGCTATTGATGCACCATCGAGTCGTCCACTGATGACCCAAAGTGTGTGCTTGTCATTATTGTTGGCTGTCGGCATCCCAATGTTGACCCCGCCCTCCTCCTCATACCCTCCCACCCTCCTGCAGCCTCCCTGTGTCTCCTCCTGCCCCTACGAGCCTTGCCCTATGTCCTCCCATGGCACAGCAGCAGAGCATGAGGAGCCCTGCCCCTAGCCATTGCCGCCATTGTCGATACATTCATCATCATCATCTGTTAGACCCGAACTCCGGGTAAACCAAACAAGAGTAAACCGAGGGCTGTTTCACGTTCGAACAGTCACCCAGGGAGTCTCTGAACTGAATGGTTACTAGGAGCATCGGACTAAGGTCTTAGTCTGAGGCTGAGTCGACTAGCTAAGTTCAGTGTGATTAAACTTTAGCTCGAAGCTGGGGAATATACAGCGAGAGCTACACTACTTATATACTAAAAGTCCTGTGCTATGAATAGAGTCTTTGTCCGTGGTTGTCGTGCAGAATACAAGGGAAAACATGAGAAGGGCAAGCGTTGGTCGCAAGCCGTAGTTGTCCATAGTACAATTGCTGATGTGGTCCGTTATAGTTGTGGTTACGATGATAGGTGCTTGAGATAAGATAAGATATAGATAAGCACCGGCTGATAAGATAAGATAAAGGAGAAAATCGTAACATTACCCCCTCGTTAAGGCAGGCGTCTCGACTGCCCTAAGACTCGTCTCCATCGGGGGGGTCCACTTCGCTGTCCTGCTTGTTAGCCCACCAATAATCTTTAATGAGCTCCTCCAGATGCCCGAGTTCGGGTTCTGGCCTCCATTCTTCATCTAGCCATTCATGTTCTTGGCCCCCTTTTTCCACCTGGGCGCTAGCGACCTTGATAAGGTAGTACCATGTGTTGTCCCTTGGTCCTATTTTGTCGCTGTCGTCCTTCTGCTGGTAGCGGGCATCAATAATGATCGTGTCGTTGCCAGGGTCGACTACGATAGCATCTACTGCCATTCCTCCTCTCTTCTCCCAGTATTCAGCAATCGCTTCTTTTGCGTTGCCGAGGTACCTTTCTGCGGTCCACTTGTTGTCTTCAGGACCGTAGCCTTTCCATTTAACGAGGTAGTCGGTCACCGTTTTGGACCTTTCCCCCTTCTTTCCTCGTACTTTGCGGGTTTTGTCATTGAGGATTTCTTCAACTTTGTATTCTTCCTCACCCATGATGATATTGGGTGGAGGCGGTGGTGGTTGCTGTTGGTTTGGGAATGCCGGGGGTGTGTATGGCGTGAGGAGGGTTTCGTTGAAGACAGGATATATTCTCCACACGGGGGGAAGCTTCAGTTTGTATGCGGAAGCACCGCATTTGTCCAGGATTTGGAAAGGGCCGACTCGTTTGTTGTCTAGCTTTTTCTTTGGTCTGGGGAGGTGAAGATTTGTCGTATCGAGCCAGACCTTGGTTCCGATCTGATACTCAATGGCGGTTCTCTTCTTCTTGTCATATTGGGTTTTCATCTGTTCAGCGGCCTTGATTAGGGCGGCCTCGGTTTCGGCGTGGATACTCTTCATTTGGTCGTGGAAGGTTTCTGATGCAGGAGTGCAGAGGGTGGCATGGGATCTGGAGTCAGGAGCGACTCGGGGATGTCGTCTGTATAGGACTTGGAATGGGCTCTTGCCCGTGGCGGAGTGTATGCGATTGTTGTGCTGGAAAGCACAAATTGACAGCCATTTGGCCCAGTCATTTTGATGATGATTAATGATGAGGCGGAGGTATTTTTCGATCTCTTGATTGATGCGCTTAGTTTGGCCATCAGTCTGGGGGTGAAAAGCGGTGGAGGCATTGCTTTTGATGTTAAGCATGCCGTAGAGGTCCTTGAGGAATTTTGAAACGAATTGAGGTCCTCAGTTGGAGATGATGGTGATGGGCATGCCGTGTTTGGCGTATACTTCATCACGGAGAATTTTTGCCCATCCTTCTGATGAAAGTTCAATGTTGCAGGCGACTGGAATGATGTCTTTGGAAAAGTGATCAACGATGATGAGGATTGCATCATGACCGTTGGATTCTGGGAGACCGGTGATCATATCCACTGAGATATGGGTCTAGGGCTCGGAGGGGACTTTGTTTGGGTGAAGTGGCGCTCGCTTAGCTTGAGTGCTGGATTTGGTGCGGGCGCAAGTTTCACAGGCTTGAACGTAAGTTTGGACGTCCTTCCTGATCTTTGGCCACCAGTAGTCTCTGAGAACGAGCTCCTTGGTCTTTTCTACTCCGGGGTGCCCTGCGGTGATATGATCATGGCAGCGCGAGATGATCTCTCCCTGCACAGCGTGGTCGCAGGGTACGTATATCCTTTCATCGTAGTATAGAAGTCCATCTTTTTCCTGTATGCCTTTTTCGTGGTTGAGCGACTTGGCGATCCCTTGATCCCATTTCTGGTGGTCTCGGGTCGCGCTTTTGATGCGCTCGTGGGATTCGTCGGTAGTGGGCATGATTAGGGCCTGGAAATGCTCGGCTTTGAGGACGACGACTTCATTGTTGTTGTCGTGTCCTTGGTCATGGTCTGCGCGTCGTGACAAGAGATCTGCCTTCTTGTTGGCCGTCCCTGGCTTGTGATGGAGGGTGAAATGATACTCAGCAAGTTCAGTTACCCATCGCGCTTGTCTGCGATTGAGTTTCTGAGGTTTTTGGAAATACTGGAGGTTTTGGTGGTCCGTCCAGATTTCAATGTCGAGTGCTGCGCCCATGAGGTAGTGTCTCCATTCCTCAAGGGCGAGCATTATGGCAAGTAGTTCCTTGTCATAAATCTCATAGTTGCGTTCTGTGGCCGTTAAGGCTTTGGACAGGAACGCAACTGGTCTCCACTTCCCTTCTTGTTCTTGGGACAGGACAGCACCAATGGTGCCTTCGCTAGTGTCCGCTTCCACCCTGAATTTCCCAGTCTCGGTTGGGATTGCCAATACAACATCTTGGGCAAGGCAGGCTTTGAGCTTTTCGAAAGCCTCTTGCTGTGCCGTTCCCCATGTCCATGCTTCATTCCCAGTAAGACGTGTCATCGGGTGTACTATTTCACTATAGCCTTTGATGAAGCGCCGGTAGAAGTTGGTGAACCCTAAGAAAGACTGAAGTTCTTTCTTCTTGTTGGGGACGGGCCACTCAGTAATTCCAGCGATTTTGACTTGGTCCATGTGGATGGATCCTTCGCTAATTATTACCCTGAGGTACTCTGTTTCCAGTACCTCGAACTCACATTTCTCGGCTTTCAGGAATAGCTTGTGTTTCCTAAGGAGCATGAGAACTTTGCGAGTGATCTGTCGATGCTCTTCTAGAGTCTTCAAAAAGATCAGGATGTCGTCAAGGTATACGGTAACCTTGCCGGAGGCGATGAGGTCCTTGAAGATGTCGTTCATCATCCATTGGAATGTGGCGGGAGAGTTGGTAAGACCGAAGAACATGACGGTGGGTTCGAACAGGCCATGGTTGGTTCTGAACGCAGCCTTCCACTTGTCATCTTCCTTGATGCAAATGTTATTGTACCCCCATCGTACATCGAGCTTGGTGAAGTATTTGGCACTTCCTAGCTTGTCCATAAGCTCGGCAATGAGGGGCAAGGGATAACGATTCTTGATGGTCATCTTGTTCAGCTTGCGGTAGTCCTGAACGGGACGCAGTTTTCCGTCTTTCTTCTTGACAAAGAAGAAGGGGGAAGCCATGGGGGACTTGGAAGGTCGGATTCGGCCAGTGGCAAGGTTTTCATCGAGAAACCTGTCTAACTCTTCTTGCTCGGTGCAGTTTAGGGGGTACACCTTGCAGTCCAGAGTATTCTTGGCATTGGGGACCAGTTCGATCACGTGGTCCCAGGGTTTGCGCATGGGGAGTTCGTCAAAGTTTTCCTTTTCGAAGAGGTCCACAAAGTCGCGGTACGTGGCTGGGACCATTTCTTCAATGGTTTTCTTTTCCTTTCCCTCATTGACTTTGGCGGCGAGCTCGTTCACTTTATGAATTGCACGGATTTCAATGGCTTTCTCGAAGTTGATGGCGAGAATGCGGTCACCTTCTTCGAGCTCTTCCTCCCACCGGTCGTCAGGATCTGAGTCTGGTAGGGGGAAGGGGTTTTTGGCACATTGGCATCGGGCAAAGGTAATCTTGCCGGTGCTCCAGTCAATGAGTGGGTTGTGTCGAGCGAGCCAATCATGACCGAGGAAAATCTCTTTAGATCCAAGGTTGACGACCGCAAGATCGATCCTCTCGCTGTGGTTGCCAATGGTGAGCCTTAGTTCTGTGAACTCAGTGATTTCCCCAGCCTTGTTGCGGGAACCATCGGCGTTGTAGATTGGGATGGGACTAGCAGTTTTGTAGACAGGGATGTGGTGGGTTTTGACAAACTCGCTGTGAATTGAGCTGCCCGTGCATCCACTGTCTAGGAGGGCAGTGGCATCGATGGTTTGATTGTTGGCGGTTTCGACTGTGAGCGGGATTTTGAGGTCTCGCTTTGAGGTGGTTTGGGAACAGATTAGGTAGCGTTTAGGCTTCCTTAGTTCGTCCAGCCATTCCAGCGCATTTGCTCACTGGGCATGGCGAAGTCCTTCCAAGAGATTGTCGACTACCTCTTCGGCCCTGGTCCTGTGTATCCAATTAAGGAGCACTGACCTGGCGGCAGATTCGTCTTTGGCCTCTCGGATGGCCCTCCACATCCACTCGGTCTCGAAGGGTTTCATCCATCCCGGTGGGACCTTCTCAGCCTTTGGCTGGGTCTCCTCTGGTGTCGGGGGACGAATTTTTTGTTTGGCTTGGTGGAGTCGGAAGGCGGTGTCGTCTTCTTCATCCGGGACTTTGATCATGGTTACCTTGTGGGGGCTCTCTGCCCCATGCCCCAGAGAGTCGGACTCTGTGGACTTGGCCCTTGGCGGGCGCTTGAGATCCACCACATTGGTCCTTGCGGGGAGTGTCTTGGCCTTCAGAGAAGGCACTGAATCTTTCGGCTTCAGAGGCCCGAGGGCATCCCGCCTACTTGATTCCGACCCGAGTCCTAGTACTCGTTTTGAGGGCTCCAGTGCGACCTGGCATGTCCCCTCCCCCACAGTGGGCTCAGATGTCGTTTTTTCCTTAGGTTCTTGTTTATCTGGACTTGGAACGGTTAAAGCGGGTATATTCGTATGTGTTTTTATCGTATCAACATATGGGGCCACTACAGAAATACTATGAGTCTGACCAGCGATAATGTTCTTCGTACCAGATAAGTCCTTCGCCGAGCAAGTAGAACCTTTTACTTCTCGGCGCCGTCTTTTACCTCTTCAATTTTTGATTCCGTGGCGGGTTCCGTCGTTACGGCCCGATTCTCTTCCTTCTTCTTGTCCTTGTTCCAGCTCTGCAGCGGGCAATTTTTGCTAATATGCCCCTTTTGCTTGCATCGGAAGCACTTCCCTTCTGACCTGAGTGCATCAATATCCATAGCTTGCCCTTGACTGCCATAGGTGATGCCGGTACCAGTCTTCTTGTCCGTCGAGGAACTTGTCGTGCCACTACTGGCCTTTTGGGCGTTCGTGGCAGGATTGTTGTTCTTGGGGACGAAGGGACCGGGACGTCTGAGACCATCTTCAATGGCCTTGCGTTGGCGGGCCTCATTCATGACAGTGACTCGGGCCTTCCAGTCATCGTAGGTTTCAGGCATGCTGACTCCAATATCATAAATGATTTTGGTATAGGAGTCGGGGATGCCTTTCTTGACGGCGGCGACCATGTGGCCGCAGGCACTGGTATCTCCCCGGAGACCTGCTTTCTTGGCCTCTTTTTCGATGGCCTGGAAGTAGTCATCTGCCAGGCCCTTTCCTAGGCGGAGGTCATACATCTTCTGCTGGTGGATTTCTTCCACTGCATGATCGCAGAACTTGTCGCGGATCATTTGGCAGAAGTCGTCCCAGCTGGGAAGACGGAATTTGTTGCAGGAGTGGCTTCGTCGTTCCGCAAGGATCATAATCCACCACTCTTCTGCTTTTCCAGTAAAGTAGGAGGCGGCAAAGCCGACTCGGAAGGGACTGGCATACATGTAGGGATCATGCATTTGGAAGTACATCTCGCAATGGGTTAGGAAGCGGTTGATGTCATCGGCCTCGTCTTTGAAGACGGCGGGCTTTCACATCAGATCCGGCTTGCATCCCATCCATGGAGCGTCTTCGGCCATTTGGCCGGTAGGATTGGGGAGCGGGTCGTCAGGGTCATGGTACTTTCCGGGCCCTCGAGGGAGCGACCAGCTGTCGGGGTCTCGGGCGAGGGGACTAGTGTGTCGGCCTGGAGGTGGGGAGCCTTTGATGGCTCCGTCGTATCCAGTCCAGGTCGGGACGATGGGTGGCTGATTGCTGCCAGCATTCGAGGTTTCCGCATCCTCTGGCCCAGCTCCTGTGAGCATTCAGCCTTTGCCTTTACGGCTTCTCGGCATGTGGGATCGTGGTGGTGGGGATAGGGGAAGCAGCTTTGGAGGGTTTCGGGGGCAGTAATCTTCTGGCTCTGCGTAGGGACGATTGGGATGCTTTTTATTAAAATCGTAAACGGCCCGCTCAGTAGCACAATACTCAATAATATCCTCCCGCTCCGGATCCGCTGGCCTTAGGCTGCTCATCAATCTCCCCATCTTCGAGGAAAGGAAGGTCGGGTCCTCCGTAAGGACCGATAAGTGACCTATAAAGATCTGCGTGTATTCGCGTTCCCACGGATCGCGGATCTGTTCGACCTCGAGAGATAGCGCGCTGACTGATGGCGCTATGCTGCTTGTGGGTGATATCCCAGGCGCCTTCTCGGATGTGCTCCTGTCGTCGGGACTCAAATTGTGTACTGAAGCGGTTACCGTAGATAAGCCACTCGTCTTGATTGAGGGGGGGAGGGGCGTAGTTTGCGCCGAGCCGTGTGTCGACCCACTGGCCCCTCTGCCAGCGCTCTCTCCACCTCCTCTGCTCATCCTCTGCGTACCAGTCCTCGTCCTCCCGGCTGATATTCCGGAGGCGGTTCCAATGGAGGCGCCTTCAATGGTCTTCGTCATCTTCTCCCAGTAGGTGCACGCTAGTAGCTTGGCGGGCGTTGTGCTCGACTCGCTGCTGGTACTGCCACTCGTTGTACTGCTGCTGATTGTGGATACCAAGATTATGGAGGCGCTGGATGGTAATGGCTCACTCGTGTGGCCAAAGAGGTTCGAGGTGCCATGGACAGGGAGTGGGGCCGGTTTGGACGTCGACCTGGACGCCTCGGAGTCGGAGGAGCTCATCTTTGGCGAGCCTCTCTCTTTCCCTACTTGCCTCTGCCCAGATGTTGGTGTCAGGGTGGAGGGTAATCGGCCTTGCTTGATCGAGGATGGCGACAGGGATGGTAGGGGAATTGGGCCATGTCTGATGGTTATGGATGTAGGCCTCGAACTCGGACTGAGTGGGGCTCTGAGGGACATAGGGCTCGCTTTCGCTGTCCGAGGAGGGGTCGTTGGGGAGTTCAGTGCCGCTCGAGGCTGCGACCTCGTATAGATCGAGGGAGTCTCGGGTTCGAGCCATTCCTCCGGTAGGGAGTGGTGCGGTAGAGGTGGTGTCGGCGGTAGAGGAGGCAGCGAGTACAGCAGGGACGGGGATGTCGAGGGTGCCAGTGATGGGGGAGTCGTGAACAAGGATGCTGTGTCCTTGCTCGCCAATGTCGATTTCGATTTCTTGGACCAGAGCGACCGTATGAGCTTCCCGAGCTTTGGGATCTCGTACGGACGCGAGCGATGAGGGGAAGGACGTGACGGATCTGTCGGGCTGGGTGGTGCCATAGCGCTGTAGACCGTAGGGGGATGGGTAGAATGGGACAGCTGGGAGACGGGGAGCATGGAATGTGCGGTCTGTCCAACGCTGAAGATGGTTTCATTGGGTGTGGTACCAGAAAATGATCGGCCACCTGGACCGATAGATGAGGTATGAGAGGGCGGGGATCCCGACAAAGAGTGTCAGGAAGAAGGCGGTGATGATTCTGGTACTGGTGAACGAGGCAGGCATTCAGTTTCAACAAGCAATGGTGGCTGCTTGGAGAAAGGGAATAGGAAGCTTCGAGCTAATTGTTAGACCCGAACTCTGGGTAAACCAAACAAGAGTAAACTGAGGGCTGTTTCGCGTTCGAACAGTCACCCAGGGAGTCTCTGAACTGAATGGTTACTAGGAGCATCGGACTAAGGTCTTAGTCTGAGGCTGAGTCGACTAGCTAAGTTCAGTGTGATTAAACTTTAGCTCGAAGCTGGGGAATATACAGCGAGAGCTACACTACTTATATACTAAAAGTCCTGTGCTATGAATAGAGTCTTTGTCCGTGGTTGTCGTGCAGAATACAAGGGAAAACATGAGAAGGGCAAGCGTTGGTCGTAAGCCGTAGTTGTCCGTAGTACAATTGCTGATGCGGTCCGTTATAGTTGTGGTTACGATGATAGGTGCTTGAGATAAGATAAGATATAGATAAGCACCGGCTGATAAGATAAGATAAAGGAGAAAATTGTAACATCATCGTTGTTTGTTATGATTTTTCCCTTTATCTTATCTTATCAAAGCGCTTATCGCTATCTCATCTTATCTCAAGCACTTATCCACAGTCACCACGACCATAACAGACGTTCTCAACGATGGTACTACGGCTCATGACTATCGCCTGACTACCTCGTCGCTCTCTTGTTGTTTCCGCACAACAACCATGGTTGTCGTTCTATTCTTAGCCCTATAGCTTTCATATATAAGTAGTGTAGCTCTCGCTGTATATCCCCAGCTTCAAGCTAAAGTTTATTCATACCACGCTTTACTCTCATCCCAGAACTCGACTAAAAACTTAGTCCTTCTTCGCTGAGCTACAGACACTCAAGTCATTTCTCCGGTGATTGTCTGAACGCAAGACAGCCGAAGTCTAGACCTGTCTGTAGTCACGTGAAGTTCGGGTCTAACATTGTTGTTGTTGTTGTTGTTGTTCATTGGCCAGGAATGCGCTCTCCTACACCCAGATGGTGACAGATATGGCATCCCCACATATATTCAAAGTCATTAAGCCATATGAGAGTTGTGGTGGATGCCGATTGTCCTCGATGTTGATGCGGGGTGGGATGGGGGGGTCAGAACAGGGACCAGGGGCTTGTTTGACAGATTGGTGGGAGATGTTGGTTGCTGACATTGTCATTGTCAATGGAAGTAACCATCTCATTGAGTTTGTGGGGACTATGCATGGAGCTGCCTCATTGGAGGGCTTATGCGTGGCGGTTGGGGGAGGGATGGTTGCTACCTGGGGCTCTTGGGGCCACCAGCTGCATAAAAAGTATCTAAAAGAATAGTAAGTATTGAAAAAAAAATAAGCACATACCTTTTTAAGCCTGTGAGAAGGCTGTTGAGCAAACAGGTTGGTTGTCGTCATGTTTGAGGTGGTGGCAAAAGACCATGAAAGAAGCAGCACTGCCACTCGATCGCTGCTTGGTTGGTCGGACTAAGGTGATCGCATCAGCAATCTCACAGATGTCTGGTGGATATGGGATTATGGGAGCCAGGGTGTACCAGACAGCCATAGGTAGGTATGGTACCACAGGGTACCTGCATACCCCACTGCAAATACGACCAGAACGACACCTCAACGATTCAGACGACAAGAGCGACACCTCGACAATGCCCTTAACACCCTCAATGCCCCCTCCAGACAACAGGAACGATGTCTCGATGACAGCAAGAACGGCACCGTTGACACCCCTACACCACCACCCCTCCTACGCCCTGCAGTGTGGGGACCCTCCCTGTCCCGGCACACTTATGGGCCCCTACCTACCTTTACTACTTGTTGTATCTTTCTGTTCTTACATATTCTAGCTGTATTCTATCTGTTCATTCTTCAATTAAGTATCCTGTATAGTTTCTATTAGATTTAGACAATACAGAAACTTTACAGGATGCAAAAATGCAAATTCTAAGTCATAATACAATATTGCTGCTATTGATCATGGAAATGGATATTTTATTCTGCTGTGGGTCTTTCTGACATCTGGAATGAGTTTTCTATCTATGACAAGCCTCTCCTACAGGAAAATATCTTCAATATCCAGTTGCTTATAAGCTCCTTGTAATCCGCTTATAATCTGGGCTCACCTAATTTGGTTCCCCGGCTCGGATTTGCCGATAATTTGGTCGGGGTCGCTTATCCGGGCCATATCAGCGGCTTATTCGAGCATTATTAGTCAATTTGCCTTATAAGGCATTTAGCAACTTTCCGACATGTGGACCTGTGTGGCGCTTATTGGTCCCTCAGCCTATTATTATGAACTGTATTACAAGCACAAACACGTCTCTTGGCTTCGCCGACGCGGAGGATTCACAGCGTTCACGACTAATTCTCAAGATGTCTGGGAATGGTAAGCTTTAATCCCGTCGTTCCTGAATATAGAGATTTAAATATATCATACAAGTTCCACTTCAGTGACTTCAGCCCGCCTCATTGAAAGTACCACATACAGTGAGTTTGATCCATGGTATTAAAGGAGACAGGACCCGACTTCGGAATGTACAATGAGTGTCAGTCCAAATACCCCGCGGAGCACGGCTATAAGTTTGCACTGCTTTGGTATCTTCTCTGCGGGGGAAACGTAACTAGATTTCGTTAGTCGTGAACTCGCGGGTACTGTGCACCTATCCCCACTTGAGTTACAAATGAGAACTGATCTATCGGAATGATCATAAGGACAGTATAGCATGTGGCTTTCTCATGAGCGCTCTTTGCTATACTAGGTCAACCAATTCTCCGGAAGTGATTCTTTCTTCTTCCCACAACCCCTTCTTAGTATGACGACAGACAGAGATATTCTTTGTCGTAAAGGTTGATTCCCACAGCTTGCTCATAAACGCCGAACCTTGATATACGCTTGTTTGCGTACTAGTGTACATGACTCATCACTGTACCAATCACCTGCAGGCGCTAGATTCTATCGCTTGTTCTCTGTCACCGAAGAAGTATGGCTTTCTCACGGGCGCTTTTTGCTATAGGTCAGTCAGTTCTGGAAGCGATGCACAGAGTGCTGTTAATTAGGCGCCCTTAGGTTCTTACACGCATATATATAGCGGAGGCATCTTTCTTCTTCCCGCAACCCCTTCTCATGGCTTCAAACAGCGCTCAAGGCATCTACGTCCCATCGCTGATAGTTCAGGATCATGGATATCCGCTGTGGCTTCCGGACCCGTTTTCAAATGTTCCTCCCAACAATGTTCGCCCTGGCACGCAAGTCGGCGATCTTGGATATCTTACCGAGGACGGCGGATTCGTGTATCTCTTCAATGTGTGCAAGGATGCCAACGATCCTGTAAATCTGGGCAGAGTCCCTCCAGACTTTGCTCCAGTAACGGGCATTCCGGTTCTCAATAGTATACGAGAAAACAAATTTATACATGACAAGAACTCGGCGATTTCCACGAATGCTGTAAGACACAAGGCATTCGGGTTTGATGTATCACTTGGAGTACCGTGAATTCTCCTCTACATCTCCTGGAGTTTTCTTTTACTGATGTCGTGTAGTGACATCCCTGTTCCCGTCGGGGCGACTTGTGGTTTTGAAATTACGAATTCAAGCTCAACAGCCGCCGCTCTTATCCTTCCAAATGGTGGCGAACGTTACGACTCCGAACATCGTGGCCTGTTCCGTGTTTATGCGACTTCCAATGCCCACAGCTGGTACAAATACTTTAATGGTGTTCAAGGCAGAGATATCCGAAATGGCACGCTATACCTTGTAACCGGATGTGACAAGTGCTACTCTTTCGCTAATATGTGCTACTCGCATCCCAGTAGTTCCAATAGCGTCTCATTGAAGTTTTGGGTTACCGATGCCCTCACATTCACAGGAACAGGACGTCGTGGTTGGGACGTAGAACCTAGTGTTCATACACGGCATCGCGATCGTGAACCAGGAACGACTGACGCAAACTATACCATTTTCTTACGTGGATACACGATCTCCGTTCGCGAGGAATCATCGGTGCCGGTGATGGCGGGTATGCCAAGCACATCGGTACTTCCTGCAACCAGCGGGAAAAAGGCGCAGCATTTTGGGCCTGAATTTCCCTACAGTTCTACATTGCAAAGAAGCACGGAACAAGCGGCCACGAGAACAGGAACATCTGGAGACACCCAGGTGAGTTCACTCTTTTCTTTTCATAGGTCGTAATGTTAAAATCTGATCCCAGGGCTACGATGTGGGGATGGAGAGTACACTTAGGCTACCCAAATTTGACGACTCGAAGATCATAGAAGGATCTTCTCACGAGTATCCAGGAAGCAGGGTATCGGAGTTTTCGGAAGGCAACTTGGAACCGGATATATCGGTAATGGGTATTCCCTATGCCGACACGTTAGTTCAGCAACTCCCTGGACAGGACAAGGCGAGTATAAATGTTTGAGTGTAGTGGATAAGTATTGAATGCACATTACTAGATTTCCAATCCGTCAGCCTTCATAAATGAATACATATTGGATAATGTAAGCTAGTTCCTCCGTACGGCTGTCCTCTAGCTCATCTTCTCTGTACCAACTCCAGTACAGTGGTGCTACTGTTGCGCTGACTCATGATGACTTCAAGTGGATGGGCGTGGAAAACAATGTATGTTGCTGTCTCTTTGATGTGTCTTCTGGTTTAACAGCGTCACTAGGTTAAAAATCCACTTGATGTTGTAGAACTTGCAAAGTATGCTATTGAGAAAAAACTTGTCCTAATCCGTCAAAGTAAGGTATTCCCATTAGAGCCTTACTTGAGTCGTAACTTTATGTTTCAGGCGAGACGACCCCTACAGCATGGGTAGCACAACGAGAGGATCAAGACATAGTTGGGGGACCTCTTACTCCGTAAGGAATTGAGCTTTAAAATGATGAAGACTGATTAAAGCCACTGCCTCTATAGCATTACCCCCGCTGCCACTCTTTCGGATTCCGCACTCACCGAGACTGCCTTGGAGACTCGAGTCGAACGGTGGGTTTCTATTTTTGCTTGATTTTTGCGCCTTAGAGTATGACATTCATTTTGCGTCGGTCAGACCAATGTCACAACCGAACCCTGCGTCTTCATCCTTTGAAGGCCATGCTCAAAGTGGCTGGAATACATCGGTGGGGTAAGTTATAAGTGATATTGTATGAAATCCAATAATGACAGGAATTCTAGACATTCCGATTCTCCTAATGAGCGGTTGGTTTCCGTATTCACCTAACAAAATATTCGTGCTCATCAAGTTGTCCCTAGCCTATTTGCGCTGCTTTTTGGCGTGGACAAGTACAAGAACAAATCTCCCAATTTCAGAAATCTGAATGGCGCTGTTGCCGATGCGATGGCCGTCTACGAGTTTTTGGAAGGTACTCTCGACATCCCGGCGGAGAAACGAATCAAGATCTTTTGCGACGAGGAAGTTACGAGAGCTCGTATCGAGACAGAGATCGAGGGTCTTGGGAATAATCCAGCGATCAAGAAGGATGACCCGATTCTCATCTTTTATGCAGGGCACGGGGCCACCGCGAAAGCGCCGTCGACATGGTCCAGCGCCAATGGCACGATACAAATGCTTGCGCCGCATGACTTCAACCCCGAGGGAGATGATCCTGAAGGTGTCTTTGATATAAAGCTGCACTATCTTCTCGCCGCCCTCGCTGCAAAGAAATCAGACAACATCGTAGGTTCCAGTCATTTCTACCCCGCATGGTGTCTGAGCAGGTACAACGACAGACTGTCATTCTCGATTGCTGCTATTCTGGCTCAGCAACGCGAGCGGGCGAAAACGATTCCATAGTTCGCGGGATCAAACTCCTAGATACCACTATCTCCGAAGATCGCTTGCGTGGCTTTGAGCCACTCAGTGGTGACCGGGGGAGTGGTGTTGCAAATGGATTCGAGACGGAAGGTCTGACGTCACACGTACTCCTTTCAGCATGTAAGGCGACGCAGAAAGCCCGGGAGACCGGTGGACATGGCCACTTTACTTCAGCGTTGTTGGATTATTTAAGGACCACGAACCTGAATGAGTTTGTTTATGCGGATATACCGGGAAGTCTGCCTGTTCTGCGAAGTTCGAGCCTCGACAGGTAAGTTTACCCTTATGTCCTAGTCAGCTATGACTAATCTGTCCCCTAGTGAGAGACAAGACCCGCAGTGTAAAGGTGCCCACAAATCTCGATACCTTTTCACCACAGCAACCAACATCCGACACCCCATCCACGCATCCCCTGACACGCCGGGTCTATACATTTTGGAAGCCGGCGAGGTCCATGGGTTCAGAAACGGGGACCAGTTCGTTGTCTATGCGAGCAGAAACCCCACAGCGCAAGCGTCGATGCTTGGAACTGTGACCATTTCGAGGACCACCGCTTCCACTGCCGAATGCGTTTTCTCTGGGCCCGGCGGACAATTCAAGCTCGGATATGCCGAGCCAGCTAGACGTGTACATGGCCATCTTAACCTTGCTCTCGATCTAGATGAAGGTTTGACCGCTATTTGGAAGAAGGGGAAGGAACTTGAAGGGCGCGACAAGTTTCATTTGATGGGCTGTGGCTGGGATAAGGTGCCAGAAGGCTCAAAGCCGGATCTGGTCGTTACCATCAGCCAGAAGCGTGACAAATTCACTTTCGGCATCACGGACGAGGACTGCCGGCGATATGGACTAGAGTGGATGCCACGCGACAGTAGGATCAAGATTGATGACCTCGACACTATCCGTTGCTTTCTCCAACGTTCCCTTCACTTTTATTACCACCTTCGTCGTTCTAGTAAAACAAACTTCACCAAAGGCACCGAAGGCAAGCAAAACGTCACACTTCAGTGCAAGAAGCTTAAACCGACAACCGGCAGCGGGTACACTAGTTCCTTGCAGCAGGCTGTGGAACCCTTTGGCGATGATTTGAATAAAGATGGAGTAATCAAGGTCGATGCCGATGACGAGACGCCGTATACATTCAAGATCACTAACCATACGAACGTGGATCTTTATGTTTCGGTGTTCTACTTTGATATGAGCAATTTAAGTATCCGTACGTTGTCCGACTTACGCTGATCCTCACTTCCTGCTTTACTGACCAGATTGTCTGCCTTTTCAGATTCGTACTATCAACCGGGAAGTGCAGGGACAGACACCAACGCTGAACCTTCCGTTCCTGCCAGGGGGAGTTTGGTCATTGGATATGGCGAGGGTGGGGCGCCTCCGCGCAAATACTTCCTAAGGGAGGGACAAACTGTTGACGTCGGCTTTTTGAAGCTCTTCATTACGACGAGGAATGTAGATTTGTCGGGCATCGCCCAGGAGACGCCCTTCGACCCCAACAATCGTGCAGATGCTCCCTGGAAGCCGGTGCCTCCTGACCTCTGGGATACAATGTGTTTTACAGTTGTGCAGAAACAGAAATCGAAGTAGGGTAAGACCAGGAGTACAATCGCTGGGGTAGCCCGTAATAATTCGACGGTGCGACAATCAATTGTAACATTTATATTTTGGTTCTTTCGTTGCTTTGATACCTTCAATCCCGGAGCTTATCTTGATATTCTCAGTGTTCTTTTTTTCCTTTGACGTGTGTGTTGTGACGTTGTCATGTTCAATTATTATATGAGAAAGCAGTTTGAATTCATAGTAATTTCATGTGTAACCTGCTGCATTTGATGAGCTTGCTTCAGTACTCACGGCCAATGCCATCATGTTCTTTTGACTAGGTGCGTAGTATGATTTAAAATGTTCACAAGTAACAGTATCTGGTCGCGGATTCACAGTGTTAGAATCACGGGGCCGTTCTCAAATGAAGTGAGTGATAAAATTGGTTTACATCTGTGGGCAAACGCGACATGGGGTTAACTATGAAATACCTAGTCTTTTATACGACGAAGTCCCTGGGGAAATAAAGAAACATACAAGTAAATCCATATGGCGACTAACTGTCTGCCATAAGAAGCTCGAATAACCTCGCACATGGTGTTCATTGAGAACTGTTATCCTGATACCTTAAGACTCAGAGAATAAGGGCCAGGCGACTCCCGGCAGCTGGAATAATGATGAAGGATGCCGACTGTCTGTAGAAGTGCAACAATGTGCAAAACACTAAAGACCTTCACGAGTATCGGATGCCGGCCATGGACATCCGGCACTGGTATCCCTCACATGGTACTCGAGTGTTGCATGAGTTTCGGGTATATTGATACAGGTGGTGAGTATCCGCCGTTAGATGTCACATTTTTTTGCATGAAAAACGATACATTCAACAGAGTATTCTGGAGTCTACTGATGTTTGTTCGTTGTCCTTGGCCTCCAAAGCTCCTCATCGCTGACCAGGCTCTTTATGTCCCGCTTTAGCCTTTACCCCCAAGTATAGTATGCTCACCCGTTGCTCAGTGCTCACCAGAACAAGGAATAGAACAAGAATTGCTGAAGATCATGCTAAGGCGTTCCTGTACCGTCGTCTCCAAACAGAGAGGCGTGGTCACAGTAGACGCCATATCTGATATTACCAAGAGGAGTACCTTTGGAGTAGCATCAAAACTAAATCTTCAAAGGAATCTTTTCGACATACATACGAAAATGATCATCGTCGCTAGCAGTGGAAGGTACGCTCTCCAGCGAATGAGACTATGCCAGTGGCGAGGATATCGGGGTTACGGAGACATCAACCCAGTTCAGCATGCTTGGGAGCTCGCCAATGACCTCTTCAGATCCCATTACAGGTCTGGTAGCCTGAATGATGGTATTAGTCTAAGTTGATACATTCGATGGAAGAACCGATGAGCACGGCAATGAATACTTCGGTTTTTCTTGACGAGCTTGTCGGTGAAGAGATCGATGGTCCAGAATGACGACAGTTGTGGTAGGATATGCGTGTCTCTGATTTATACTGGGATGGAGCTAGTATTAGAGTGAACAAAATGTTACAAAGTCAGCGTAGGACACACATTATCTGGATGCCAGGCCTCCCTCCGTCAACAATAAGACCATTCGTCGCGCTGACTTGGCCTGCCAGCGCTCCGGCTCCATCACCGCATGCCAGGGCGACAACCTCGCGTGTCCTGCTGAGATCTCAGACGACAGTGTGGCCCGTCGAAGGACATACGGCACTTGCTGATTCCCTATTACCGGTGTAATCTCGTCTCGTCCAGCTTCGTGCTCCTGGATCCCGATGTCAGCCCAATAAATGGATCGTCCCTTAGGCCGCGCAAGCTGTGCAATCGAGCGAGTGGGAGGAAAGGGGAAAGACGACGCCTAGAGCGAAGGCACGGTTACCGGTCCGATGTAACCGATTGGATAACCGGCCACTTCTGAAAGAGACCGCACAGGCACTGACTCAGCACGGTCTGCTTCCCTTCGTCTTTCACTCTGAGCTCGCTCTCTGCTTCAACATATGACTTTTGTATACCATCACGGCCTTCAAGCTTTAACTTTTTGTGGTTCGTCTTCTGTAACATCCATTCAACATCTTACTGACCAGTAGATCCACCATCGCCTAGCCAGCTAACCCTGATCTGTCTGTTATAGACAAGACTCGCACAGTGAAGGCGTCCACCAATTTCGATGTCTTTTCAATTCCAAAGTAGCCAGCCCACAAGACAAATCGTGCCCCATCCGCACGTCCTCTGAAGATCCGACACACCAGGCATGTACGTTTTGGAACCCAAGAACACCGAGTTGTCTGTCTTTGCTGATAGAAGTATAGCTTGTGCATTAGGAACCCTAATACATCGTCGCCGAATCCACCGACATCTAAGCCAGCGGAATCTTTCACATCTAAACTGCCGAGGCTAAACCATCGTTGTCGCCTAAACCGTCGATATCTCAACCATTGTACGTATTAGAATTTAGATCTCATCGACGTGATTACAGCATAACGCCTATGTACTTCACAGTCCGTCGTCCAATTGGGCCGTCTTGTACAAGGTATCCAAGATAATAACTCCAATTATGTCAGGCTTCCCGCTCCTCCCCAACCTAAACGGTTGATTTTTATTTTCACAACATAGGGTATAGCTCTGATTATTTAACTGGTTGTCAGCCCTGCCTCGCTCCTGTTTGCGCTAATTATCGGTATCGACAAATACCTTTCGGACAAAGTCGCAGGTCTTCGGGGTGCTGTTGCTGATGCTAATGCCCTGAACACAACCTCTCGGCGTTCCAAGGCTCCAATCAGGAACATTCAACAAGCAAGCCACGGAAGTTGCTATCCAGAGGGAGATTCAAGGCCTTGGGGGCAATCCGGCGATCAGGAAGGACGACCCGATTCTCATTTTCTTTGCAGGGGACGGAGCCGAAACAAAGGCGCCTCTCCGATGGTCCAGCGCATACGGGAAGATATAAATGTTCCTTCTCTACGGCTTCATTCCTAGCGGGTCGAGCAACTCCGCGAGGTCAAGGAGTCCTAGATATAATACTTTCATGTCTGCTCAAGGACCTCGCAGAAAAAAAGTCGGACAACATCGTAAGGTTCATTTTGTTTCTATCATGCATACTATCTGACCAAGTACACCGACAGACCGTCTTTCTCGATTGATGTAACTCTGGCTCGGGCACGCAAACGAATGCCAATGATCCGACCTCCGCTGTTCGCGGGATCGATCTCCCAGAGACTTACACTATCGCTGAAGGCCTCTTGCGCGACATTGAACCAGACGCTCGGGCGAGTGTCTTTGCAAAGGGATTTGAGAAGACAGGTCTGTTATCACACGTGCTCCTTGCGGCGTGTAAGGTGGAGCAGAAAGCAAAGGAGGACCATGGACATGGTATTTTCACTTCGGCATTGTTGAGCTTGCTACGAGAGAAGGGCGTCAAGCTTACTTACATAGACGTGATAAAGAATCTAGGTGTCGGACGGGTAGGCCCACTCCCGTATCCTAGTCTGCCGAAGCTCATCTGTCCGTTACAGAGGCCGCCAAGATCCTCAATGTGAAGGCGTCCATCAAACCCGATATATCTTCGATCCCAAAGTAGCCAGCTCTCAACCCGAATTGTACCTCATCAGCGCATTTTCTGGAGAGCCGGACCAGTACATTTTGGAAGCTGGTGAGGCCCATGGGATCACACACAAGGCCGAGTTGGCTGTCTTCGCCGACAGAACCATGATATGTACTCTTGGAACCGTTGTTTCCACTACCACCACTTTCACTTCCTCCTGTAAATTTGTCTCTGCAGGCGGCGATGAAAGGCCCTTGTCGCTCCCGGATATGCCCTGCAGACTCGGGTCGGCGAGGGACAGGGTGTTTGCCTTTTCATTGGGCTAGACAAAAAATTCCTTGGTGTCTTTCAGCTGATAGCCAGCGAGATGCAGAGTGACAAAGCAGGAAAGAGGGCATTCAGTTTAGTGCAGCACCGCGACGTTACGCCCGGTCCGGATCTGGTCGTCGCCGCGGACGGCGACATTGCCCACTTCGAGATCATAGAAACGGTATGCATAGAACACGGACTGACACATATGCCATTTGGAGTCAACATCAACGATTTGGACACCGTCCACCGTGTTCTGCGAAGTTCCGCTGATTTCTACTGGCACTTTCATCGCTCTATCGAAACCCTCGCCAGCAAGGTCATATCGGAGCGCATCACCCTTGAACCCTCTGGGGAGATAAACGAGAAATACGAACAGGTTCTTGAACCTGACGACAGCACCCTGGTTACTTTGAACGATGGAGATGTTGTTTCCGTCGATGAGGATGTTAATTTATGGATACAAGATTACCAGTACGGCACCGGGGCCTCTTTATATCGATGTTTTATTTCGATACGAGTGGTTTGAGCATCGGTTCGTCATTTTGCTGATCTTCACCTCCCACTCTAATGCGCGAATCATTTATCTTTTCCCTGTTTTTAGATTTGTATTATCAACCGGGGTTTCGAAGAACTCCGCTGATGTTTCTCTTCCTCCTGGAGAATCATTGGCCATCGGATACGGCGCAAGCGGAACAGTGCCACGTGGCTACATCGTACCAGAGGGACAAGCAGTTGATGTTGGATTCTTGAAACTTTTCATCTCGACGAAGTATGTGGACTTATCGGGCATTGTCCAGCCGTTGCCTTTCTCAGAGACCCGGGGGAACGTTGTATACCAGCCAAAGGTCGTCCACCAATGCTTCACGATGCGCGTTGCATCGATTCAGAAAAAGAAAGAGAATCAGGAAGAGGGCGCTTCGCAATGTTGAGGGCGACAGGTTCAGTCGTTGGGTGGCCAGTACAATTTCCAAGACGCGACCATCAGTGGTCGTGTCTATACTTTGATACTTGAAACTGCCGAATACTGGCTTTGTTCCCTTTTTACTCTGCAGCTTACCCTTGATACGGAATGTGTAGTATACTATGACATCAGAATGTGTCTATGTTCTTAGTTTCGTGGCTGAGAACCCGTATGAAGCGACGCTTCAGATAATGGTCTGTATCCCTAAACATGCATTAGTAAGGGGCCAAGTTTTCCTTGAAGTGTTAGAAGCCTCCGAGCCGTCTGATGGCATGGTGGATCATGTTACGAAGTACAACAAGTTGGGAAGAAAGAAAGAAAATAATGCGTCAAACAGACGCAAGCGGCAACATACACGCGGAAATGCGTGTACTCATTCAATCTCTGCTGCGATTAAATTGATTGTCACAACGGTTTGACCAAGATAATGCAGGCAGTATACCATCATTTGCATGGCACGCCGCACCAATGCGCTCAGCGTATACATGTATAAGGTGACAGCAGAAAGAAAGCAGACGTCCATTGAATTTCAGAAAATTGGCAACATAATAGACACAAAGAAAGCAGAATTCCTACGCTGTGGTAACCTTCTCATGAAGGTTGCAAAGGGCACCCTACGGTCCTAGCCTGGCGAGGTGCCCTCGCGTCCCCTTTTCTGAACAACGACAACACACATTGAGTCCCACAAGGGCCTGCTATCCGGCGCGGCTCGCGCACCCCCGCGAGATTCAGTGAAAGGCGAATCCTGGACGATACCCGACAAGTCCATATACTCCGTCGAGAAGAAAAGTTTCAAGAACCCAACATCGACATCCTGTCCTTCTCTTAGCGTGTACATATGCGGAACCGTCCCACTCGCGCCGTACCCAATGGCCAGTGATTCTCCAGGAGGAAGGGAGACATCAGCGCTTTTCTTCGCACTTCCCGGTTCGTAGTACGAACCTGCAAAAGGGAGTCAAGACAGCAGAAAGTGCAAGCGAGAAAGACGGCGTACTGATGCTCAAGTCACTGACATCAAAATAGAACATCGACACATAGAGAGGCACCGGCATTGTATTGGCTATCTTGAATCCGTAGATCGCTTCCTCATCGACATCGACCATAATCACACCTCCGACGTTCAGATTATGGCCATTGGGATCAGGCATTAAAACCTCCACCAGCTCATCCGTGTACTCCCCAGTCTCTTTAAGCTGCATACACTCGAGTGTGCTTCCGACGAGGGAACTCTCCTTGCTCGAATGGCGAAGGTACCAATAAAAATGAGCTAAACTCTCGATAATGCGGTGGAGAGCGTCCGTATCATCAATATCAGCTCCGAATGGCATGCGTGTCAGCCCGTGTTGGCGACAGAGCTTATTCATGATCTCGAAATTGACGACGTCGCCATCCGCGGTTACGACCAGATCCGGTTCATCGCCACGGTTCTTCACCAAACGGAATCCCCTCTTCCTTGTTTGCATCTCGTCAGCTATCGGCTTAAAGACGCCAAGTAACCTTTCGTTCGGCTCAATGAAAAGGCGGACATCTTGGTCCGCACCAACTCGAGTCTGCAAGGCATATCCGGGATCAGCAAGGTGGAATGGTGTTTCATCGCCACGCGTGGAGAAATATTGACACGAGGAGGTGAAAGCGGTAGTTCTGGAAACAACGACGGCTCCCAGAGGAGATGTCATGCTCCTATCGGCGAAGACAGCAAATTCTGCGTTCTTTGTGATCCCATGAGCCTCGCCAGCCTTCAAAACGTACTCGCCTGGCGTGTCAGACGCATGGATGGGGTATAGTTCGCCTTGTAGGCTGGTTACTTTGGAATTGAACAGGTATCGGGATTGGTGTACACCTTCACACTGAGGGTCTTGTCTATAACGGACAATCAGTAGTAGCAGGCCAGGACACAAAATCGGGCTTACGCGTGCATATCAGGCAGGCTAGATATCACGTCCTTGTAGGTAAGCTTGTCGACGCCCTTTTCCCGTAGCAAGTTCAACAACGCTGAAGTGAAGACACCACGTCCGTCTCTTTCTCCGGCTTCTTGCCCGTGCTTACACGCTGAAAGTAGCATGTGTGATAACAGGCCTGACTTCTCAAATCCCTTTGCAACAACGCTCGCCCGAGCATCTGGATCAATATCATGCAGGAGGTCTTGAGCGACAGTATAAGTCTCTGGGAGATCGATCCCGCGAACAGCAAAAGTGGGATCATCATCGTCCGCTCGGGTGCCCGAGCCAGAATGACAACAGTCGAAAATGACAGTCTGTCCGTGCACTTGATTAGATACAATTCGTCATAGAAACAAGTCGAACTCACGATGTTGTCTGACTTTTTCGCCGCGAGGTCTGCGAGAAGACGAGAGAGCCTCACGTCAAGGACACCCTGACCTTGCTTAGAATTGCTCGACCCGCTCGTGATAAAGTCATGTGGAACCAGCATTTGTATCTTCCCATCGGCGCTAACCCATCCGGACGGTGCGTTCGCTTCAGCTCCATGTCCTGCGTAGAAGATGAGGATTGGGTCATCTTTCTTCATCGCCGGATTGTTCCCAAGGTCTTTGATCGCCGCCTCGATAGTTAACCTCGTGGCTTCCTCGTTGCGCAAATTCTTGATTCGACTCTTTGGAACGCGGAGAGTCTCTTGTAAAAATGCATCGACAGCGTTGGCGTCGGCAACAGCACCGGTCAGGTCTCTGATCCCGTTCGAGCGGTACCTGTCGATCCCGATAACCAGCGCAAATAGTGGCGGAGGGCTGGTGCATTGCAAAATCAATGTCATATTCTAGAGCGTGAAAACAGTAACCGACGGTCCAATGGTAATCGACCGTTGAAGACTGCAGTTCGGGATTATTGTAGTTTCTCAGTATGAGCGCTGGGATTGACGTACGACGGAGAAGGCGTCTCATGTAGACCATCTGCAGGCCTGCAAATCATTGCATCAGCGAATTAATCATCTTTCAAACAGCAATTCCTTACGTTGCAGTGCTATGGGAGCTGTCATTAAAAAATCAGAGATTCAATAGGAATCGTCAACATAATTAGAATACCCCTGACCAAAGCAGAGCATCTAACATAGCGCCGGCTGCGATCTTGAGCTGCTTAAAGAACATGTGGATGACAGTAGAGTCTCGAGAAGGACACCGACAAGTGGGAGTATATGTGCGACTTGAACCACACCCTAGCGACACTTTATATACCCTTTGATGTGCCTTCGCTGATTCATTAAAACGGCCGGCGGCAAGGGTGATCCCTCTGGTAGCGGATGGAAAACTGTCCCTTTAAGGAAACCCTGCAGTGGCCTGGAGGCAAGTTCTTATGCGTTGAGTGACATATAGAGTAGGATATCTACGATCTATGCATATGTGAGTCTCTGAGACACTAAGATGTAATGAAAGCGTGGTCGTACTGTGAAATCATCCCTCGCCTCCAACACCGGACGGAGACGCGGAGACAGTCATTTTTTCAAACCGAGGTTATGTTGAGAAGCTCAATTACCAAGTCAAAACCTCATCATAAGAGAAAGACGAGCAGTGGCTGCTCGAGGGTGTGCGGCTGAAACTGTAATGACGGGGGGAACGGTATGAAATGAAAAAAGCAAGGGTAAAGTTCCAGAGTCCAGAGGTTGTCGCACCAAAACCATCTCACAGCATAGCAAGAAGGTTTAGCTATGTAATGTTGTGTAACACCCGTGAAATTTTGAGCTTGCGGAGCGAAATAGACTCTTGGTACGAAGATATTTCGATTCGGCAAGAAAGGAGGAGTTGCCAAGCAAGTTGGTGGCTGTGCAAATATTCCTTTCTACCTGTCACGCAACATCAATGCCGACGAAACACACAAGGACCCAGCCGCCGTCTTGAAATACCTAAGGCTCTCCAAGTCTCTTCGCCGTCTCTCACGACATCGAAGGGTGTAATAAAGTCTATTCCTTATCGGTACAGGACGAGGAAGAGACACAGAGACGGCACTTTCGGACTCACATGTTCCTTTTGGATTCATGGAGAATTTGTGCTGGCCAACGTATCGAAGAGAAACGAAGAGCGACAATGTGGACGCAGGTGTGCCGAATGAGAGCTACTTTCATTGTCTGGTACGTCCTGCCATTCCGATGTTTCCTGAGTCCTCATTGACGCGTGCCGTGCGGAAGATGGTCTCAGGCATCGCTGTGCCAGCCAGGAAGATGGTTAGAGTTGGTGTATGCGGGTCTGGTCAACCGGTATGTGTATCACTGGATTTTGGTTGCCTACTCTCATAGCCCCAATAGTATCGCCATCGGTCTGAACTTGTATCAACTACCAACCGTCTGAACGAGAAGCCGTAATGCGACATTCTCAACTAGATCCCTGTGGCAAATCTGCTTCGACCTTGGCCGCTCGAGTCGACAGATTCGTAACTCCTACAACCTCGACTACGATGTGCTTAGGTGCAGATATACCGCACTGTGGCGATGTTCTATGATGAGATTTACCTGGAGGATAGTTGGTTGAGGAGCATGGGTGTCGGAGGAGTTCAAAGGAGAAGGGGTAGGTGGTTCAAAGCCGTCGGCGGTATTCGCAGCGGCTTCGTTCCAAAGCAGCTTGTTGCCATGGGTAGCTTAGCCTCATTCCTCCAAGCTACAAGCTTCGCTGACGTTTCTCTGCCCAGTTTGGTAGGCTGTTCCTGGCTGATGGTCGTTCTCGTTTGGATTTCAGTGGGCATTCCTTACAAGCGGGCAACGATCTGCTCTTTAACAAGGTTCGTACCCCGTTGGTTTCTTTCGCAAGTAATTCCCACACAATCTCTAGCATCCGCCACGACCGTGATCAGGGTGCGTGAAATGACCGGCGTTGATGTACTGTTGTTACTTTAGGTGCTGAGTACTGGGAGGGCATGTCGATGTGCAGGTACGTTCCATGCCTGTTTGTCCGGCCTAATATTAACGGTTTTCCTTAGTTTTCGCCCCGAGTAAACCGTCCTGTAGACGACACATACCCGGCAGCCAGAACACGTTAGCGGAGTCCACTAAACACAGCCGGCGATGGTCGCATGCACTAATGATAAATATTTTGTGTGCGCTCTTGCCTTGTTCTTCACGAGGCGCTCCTTGTATCGTGTTCGTAGACTGATCTGCGTAATAGTTTACAAGACATGACACGACGAAGCAGAAATACAGTAATAGGCGATACAGGCTCGGGGCCGTTGCAGATCTAGTACGGTCCGGTACAAATTATCCGACTCGGCAAGCAAGATTCACATCAGGAGGACCTATGCCACTACCGCGACTGCACCCCATCTTGGTAAGGAGATGTCACGAGCGCAAGTTACAGTCATGTGTTGTAAGACTTTAGAGAGGAATCATTTCTACGACCCGGTGAACAACATCGTCGACTACCATCCAGATGGTGGGTGTATGCAAGACAACCTTTATACACTGCCTCCGCTTTCCAGTCGTCAAACAGTCCGGTATTCTATCTCTGCTTTACGATTCCGTCGGGTTGTTTTTAATCACCGATAGATGTCGGTAGCCGAAGGCCGATCGGCAGCATTGAAAGCAACGTAATTTTTTGCTAGCTTGCGATACCAATCTGGTGCGGCTTTCCCTTTCATTCTACTGATCTCAGCATCGGAGATGAAGCCCCTTCCTTGCGATGGAAGACGGGAATCTCTTCCGACAATCCCCACAGTATGAGACCGAGCACAAATATATCCCACTCAGCTGTACACACCTGTTTTGACAAATCTACTGAATGCAGTTTCGAAGGCACATATTCCTCTATCATCTATGTCAATCGATTGAACGCACCCATGACGGTCCGGTACCACATTCTGCAATGTCAGATCCTCCGAGTGTCCGCCACACCTATGTAGCGCAGCAACTTCAGAAATAATCTGATGTGATAAGGCTCGTGAAACCATTGTTGAAGGCAGCATCCAAGCCAAAATGCCATGGATAGCTGAGCAACATCTTCCCGAGTCCTCTGACTTGTCGGAGGGATCGTCATTTTTAGAGGACCCTGAGCGTTATTCACGAATGCCCTCAGCCAAAAGGATAGCGTGGGGACCTCGATATCCGGGAACTCCTCCGCGGAATAGGATGGAGAAGAAGCAGAGATAGTGGTCTTCCGCTTATCATGTCTCCGTTCGTGCAGGCGCATCCTAAGGGCTTTAGCTAACTTCTTCTGTTTCAGAGACTAATCCAGAACCTTCCTGTGACGAGCTCCACAAAGATCTTCTGGGTACAATATGCTGCCACCGCTGAGGGCAGGTGTAACGGATGGGGCACTCCATAGCGCACAGAAACGTTTTCACACTAACATCGATATTTATGGTTGAGACGCGCCAAATAAGGACCGATTTGCGCACTCGGCTGATCAACACTTCGAGGTTGCCAGCACAACAATAAGGCATCGTACATCCTAAAAAGATGTTGGAGTTGCGGGCAGTGACCACGAACTTAGGGCTAATAATAAATGGGGAGTTCAATCGAATCAATTGTAAAGTCTGGTTTAATAGTTAACTACAATCAGGATCAGGATTCACCCATAGTTCTTGAAAACATAGGGCCAACTCTGGTAGAACACTTGACTGACGGTGGGGTGGGAGATCGCATCCGTGCGCACCAGATCGAAGATCATGACACGAGGAATCCGAGTGAGCTGCCTCGGGATTGGAACCCATAGCGGACTTTTAGCTTCGTCGGGTGACAGTATGTGTGGGCTATCATCTGCTGTTTTGAAGGAGAAGTGATTGAAAAAAGAAGGGAGGGGAAGATGTCTGGATAAATGATGCCGGATATCTTCGGGCAGAAGGTAGGATTCTTCTCGGAGAGTAGTATCAACAGAGCATGAACACAAGCGGTTGTTGTCAGTTGAGTAGGTAAGTGACGGTGATAATAAACCCGGAGTGAAAACGGTCTTTTTTGGCTATAAATGTGTACACAGTGGTGCCTGCATGAGGCTCGGCTGAAAAATGGACAAAGCGTAAGTCTTCACATTCAGGCCCAGGATTGGGGGCGAAATGCTGATGTTGAATGTTGCCAAGTCCTATCTCCCAGTGAGTATTAGAAGTAGCAGCTCCATAAATAAACTCACGCTGGGCCTCTTTCAAGAGGGTATGTTCATCCGGCAGGAACATTATGGTAAAGTGCAGAACGTGTACGTAGAGAGTGTTTGAATTTCATATGCGGCGTGACTCAAATAATTAGTCTAACTTGAATTAGTACAAAGAGGATGTACTAACCGTACTAATAAGTATATGGGATGTATTAGAGTTTTTCAATGGCCAATCAAGCGGACCAAGTCAAGTCCGCAAGGCCCACATGCAGTCAAGGCCAGATGCGCGATCTCATGACAATTTCTGTCGGTGGTCGTTAGCCGATCTCACCAGCGTATACCTGCATCTCATCTCATCTCATCATTACACGGTACGGTATCCTTCAGGCACGCTGGACACAAGGATACAGGTAACAGCACTACGAAACTCATTACCTCACTAGTCCTCTACTTATTCAATGCAGCATCATCCGACAGTCGGCTTCTAGTAGGACTACAGCCAGTCATACCGTTATGTTGAAGGCGTCAGTATTGACGGGCACAAGAAATCCAAGACATCATAGAATGGTATGTATAGGCAGTGAGATGACAATATTGCTAGGGAAACTTCGAAAAATTGAACGCTACGAGTCACAATAGATAGACATTGTTGGGTAGTATTAAGTAAAGGCAAAGTAAAGGTTAATGATATTATGCCGGTGACTCGGAAGTTACGTTGCGTGATACTTGTCGTTCCTAATTGGGACCCGCTATTACCGCATCAACCCTGAACACACGACCAAGAGCACACTGCACACCACACATGCCAGGGCGGAGTACCTGTGAATGTACTCAGCAGTATCTCCTCTAGAAACCGTCAGTTCTTTTGACTTCCTATGCAAAGCCTTGTAGAACCTTTGCTCTCCAATAGAGACAATATCTCATCTCATCATTCACCTCATCATTACACGGCACGGTACCTTCAGGCACGCCTGGATGCAAGGCTACAGGTGACTGCACTACGACACCCAGGCCTCACTACCCTCTACCCAATCATCTTCAAATCATCCTTCTATCAATACTATCACACCGGGAATCGAAAAATTTAGGATCATCTTATTTTAATTCCGAAACTTAATTACATAACCCCGACGCTGTCGGGATTACTTTATATAGATAACGCGCCCAGGGCGGCATCACGGTGGGTACCGGCAACTCCCTACTAAATTCGCACTCCGAGCGATACCAAAAATGGACCGGAATACCCGAGTTTTATGAATGCACCTCCTGTGGGTCGAAGGAGCAAGATTCAGGCCTAGTTTGGCTGGAGTAATTTACTCGGAATAAAATTCTACATGTATTCTTCAAGGCACATTGTTTGATTTATATCATTTTCCTCAATTTCTGTGAAATTTATCATGATTGCACAATGAATTTATCACTTTTGTCTCGAAGAATACATGTATTCTGGTTATGAAATTTGTCTCCTGTGTTTTTTGGAGCTGCTTCGACTCTGTGGAAGCCTATACAAGGTGCATAACTTCCAGGTACAAATATGTACAAACAATTGCCTAGTACCAATTTTGCCCTGACTGAAGGTGTTCAGCTGTCATTGAACATGTTATTTAAGGTGTAAACAAGTGAGAGTTGTTATACAGACACTTTAGGACATTAAGGTTAAAGAAATATGACAATATGCATAGCAGCCTTGTTCTCCAAGCTTATGAGAGAGAGGGATAGTGATCATAAGAACACCATGTATAGTAACAAAAAGAGAATATTACTAGCATGAATAGGACTCCCTGTAATATTATTTAATGGAGGCATGCAACACATACACTGTACAAGTCCCCAACTGAAGGGTACAGATGGTCATGGACAAATGTGGAAGGGATTTGCTACCAGAAGGCCCAAAAAGGTGCCTTACTCAGCTCACATTCCAGAATCAGGAGTTGCATGGTACCCACATCACGTGATTGAGTTTCAGAACCAAAATCATCTCGTTTTAAATTTCAGGAATTTTGGATGTATATGTACATTTCCTGCAAAATTGTTCCATCTGACATCAATGGCGACAGAAATCCCGTGTGCTGATATCGGCCAATTGGGCCATAATTGTATTCTCGAGCTCTCTGAACAGCCAGGTCGTGGAGGTCTCAACCTTTGAAGTGGGAAACCCTCTTAGATGTGTTCCCTGGATTCTCGGGAGATGTCTAAAGGCTTCCAGCACCTGCATGGCATAATGATGCCATCTTGGTTCTCTAATGTGTCTGCCCCATGTCTGGGGGGCTGATATTCATTTCCTGCGAACCACGATAGTGTAATATTCCCACCTAATACTGTAGGAAGACTAGCCTTCCGACTTCACAGTATTCGCTGAGCTGAAATTTCCTGAAACCAATTCTTTTTTAACTTGGATCTGTCGAACTGGTCTTTTCTCCTCACTCAAATTGTGTGTGTAGAGGATGTAGGGGTGCATGTGGCATTTTCGATTTGGCAGGAAAATCACAACATTTTTCCCTCCATTGGCCAGAACGCCAGAATGTGTGAGAACAGAATTTAAAGATGCAAGGATCAGGACAAAAGTGTTCAGTCCATGATGACTGGTGTTACTCCCTCCCTCTATGATGCCGATATCGGGCTTTTCAAACAATCTCAAGATGGCTACCACCCATGGTACCAGCATAACATTAATTTCAATGATTACGGACAGGGTCCACAGCCTGCTCACCTAGTCAATGGTCATCATCCCACAGTGCCCAACCAGCAGCAGGAAGGCTACAACAATTCTGACCAAATGACCAGCAATATGGAACAGAATCAGTTCCCTCTATCCATTGCTCTTCTGTCGACGAAGCAGCCAGAGGAGACATATTCAAACAAGATGAAAACTATGCTCACGGGGGACAAGAATGGAAGCTCTAATAGCAATGGCAATGGTGATAAGGCCTATAGATGCAGACCTGGTGCGTGTATGCAGTGCAAGCAAGTCAAGATGAAATGTGACTTTGCACCAGGTGAAAAAGCATGCCAGAGATGCAAGTCTAAAGGCTATCGCTGCATCATCGAAGCCAAAAACCCAAAGGTTTAGTAAGTGATCCATATATAAATATCCTAGCAGGGCCTTACTATGAAACAGCAAGCGCGATCACCTACTCACCGAAATCCGACAAAAAGACACCATCATTGAGACTCTCCTGAAGCAGCTACATAATCCATACCTTGCGACACCTCATTCAATTGGCAAGTACTTCAAATCTGTATCACCCTCTGATGCCAACAGCCCTGATGTCCTTGCCTGGCTCAGTCACCTCAAGTCTGGTGTACAAATGGGTGTGGAACATTCTACAGGAGCCAACAAAGAAGATTCAGGTCGATTTACACATGAGCAACAATATGACCTACTTGCTTGTAGCGAGGTGCATGAACACGAAGATATACAGACTCCATCTATTGGCTTGAAGTCTGCACATGTTGCTGTCATATTCAGACCAGAGGGGAAGGCCACTAGTCAGACAGAAAATGAAACAGAGCGTGAAAGCTTTCAGTACGTTGCTGTGTGCGAGGCCCAGAAAATTTCTCCAGAACCCAGTTCACTCTACCATTGTCTTGTTTCTGCAAAGTATGCTGATGTCAGATTCGCACGTCCAGGATTTGGACTGGGTAATTTGATGGGACTCGATTACCCAGAGATACTGGCTCTCAGGCTTGTGACAGTTGAAGATGCTGAACAGTTGTTTGACATGTGAGGTTTCTCCCTAGTCTCGGTGTTTTTCAAGTTGTGCTTACTTGATTCCCAAGCTTTTATAAATACATCAATGTGAGAAAGCAAAATTTGTTGTCAATGAAAGGCACACTGATGACCGTTTATGTTATGATTTTTTCATTTATCTTATCTTATCAGGTGCTTATCGCTTATCTTATCACTCAAAGCACCTACACCATGCCTTTACTGAACCTTCCACAGCTGGACTGCTGCACCTCGCTAATGCAGGACGTTTACCACATGTACAACGGACTCTATTCACTATTATTAGACAGACCCAGAACCCTATATAAGTAGCACAGTTCTTACTTGTTAGACCTGAACTCCGGGTAAACCAAACAAGAGTAAACCAAGGGCTGTTTCGCATTTGAACAGTCACCCAAGGAGTCTCTGTACTGAATGGCTACTAAGAGCATCAGACTAAGGTCTTAGTCTGAGGCTGAGTTGACTAGCTAAGTTCAGTGTGATTAAACTTTAGCTTGAAGCTGGGGAATATACAGCGAGAGCTACACTACTTATATACGAAAAGTCCTGTACTAATAATAGAGTCTTTGTCCATGGTTGTTGTGTGGAATACAAGGGGAAACATGAGAAGGGCGAGCATTGGTCACAAGCCATAGGTGTCCATAGTACAATTGCTGATGTGGTCTGTTATAGTCATGGTTACAATGATAGGCGCTTGAGATAAGATAAGATATAGATAAGTGCTGGCCAATAAGATAAGATAGATGAGAAAATCGTAACATTACCCCCTCGTTAAGGCAGGCGTCTCGACTGCCCTAAGGCTTGTCTCTGTCGGGGGGGGGGGGGGTCTACTTCGCTGTCCTGTTTGTTAGCCCACCAATAATCTTTAATGAGCTCCTCCAGATGCCTGAGTTTGGGTTCTGGCCTCCATTCTTCCTCTAGCCATTCATGTCCTTGGCCCCCTTTTTCCGCCTAGGCGCTAGCGACCTTGATAAGGTAATACCATGTGTTGTCCTCTGGTCCTACTTTGTTGTTGTCATCCTCCTGCTGATAGCAGGCATCAATAATGATCGTGTCATTGCTGGAGTTGATTATTATTGCGTCCACTGTCATTCCTCCCTTCTTGTCCCAGTATTCGGCAATTGCTTCCTTTGCATTGCCGAGGTACCTTTCTGCAGTCCATTTGTTATCTTCTGGACTGTAGCCTTTCCATTTGGTGAGATAATTGGTCACAGTTTTGGACCTTTCTCCCTTCTTGCCACGTACTTTGTGGGTTTTGTCGTTGAGGATTTCTTCGACTTCGTATTCTTCTTCACCCATGATGATGTCAGGTGGAGGAGGTGGCGGTTGTTGTTGATTTGGGAACACCAGGGGTGTATACGGCTTGAGGAGGGTTTCGTTAAAGACAGGGTATATTCTCCATGTGGGGGGAAGCTTCAGTTTGTAGGCTGAAGCGCCGCGTTTTTCCAGAATTTGGAAAGGGCCGACTCGTTTGTCGTCTAGCTTTTTCTTTGGTCTGGGGAGGTGAAGATTTGTCGTATCGAGCCAGACCTTGTTACTGGTCTGATACTCAACTGCGGCTCTCTTCTTTTTGTCGTACTGAGTCTTCATTTGCTCGGCTGCTTTGATCAGGGTGGCCTTGGTTTCAGCATGGATGGTTTTCATTTGATCGTGGAAGGCTTCTGACGCAGGGGTGCGGAGGGTGGCATGGGATCTAGAGTCGGGGGTGACTCGGGGGTGTCGTCCGTATAGGACCTGAAAGGGGCTTTTGCCTGTGGCGGAATGTATTTGATTGTTGTGCTGAAAAGCACAGATGGATAGCCATTTGGCCCAGTCGTTTTGGTGATGATTAATGACTAGGCAGAGGTACTTTTCGATTTCTTGGTTGACATGCTCTGTTTGGCCATCAGTCTGGGGGTGGAAGGCTGCAGAGGCATTGCTTTTGATGTTAAGCATGCCATAAAGGTCTTCTAGGAATTTCGAGACAAATTGAGGTCCTTGGTCAGAGATGATGGTGACAGGCATGCCATGTTTGGCATATACCTCGTCGCGGAGAATCTTTGCCCATCCTTCTGACAAGAGTTCGATGTTGCAGACGACTGGGATGATGTCTTTGGAGAATCAGTCGACAATGACAAGGATCGCGTCGTGGCCGTTGGATTCTGGGAGACCGGTGATCATGTCGACTGAGATATGAGTCCAGGGCTCGGAGGGGACTTCATTGGGGTGAAGCGGTGCCCGCTTGGCCTGTGTGCTCGACTTTGTGTGGGCGCAAGTTTCACAGGCTTGAATGTAGGTTTGAATGTCCTTCCTGATCTTGGGCCACCAGTAGTCCCTAAGGACGAGCTCCTTGGTTTTTTCTACTCCGGGGTGTCCTGCAGTGATATGATCATGGTAGCGCAAGATGATCTCTCCTCGCACTGCATGGTCACAGGGCACATATATTCTTTCATTGTAGTAGAGAAGACCGTCCTTCTCTTGGATACCCTTTTCATGGTTGAGCAACTTGGTGATCCCCTGATCCCATTTCTGGTGGTCATGGGTCGCGCTCTTGATGCGCTCATGGGATTTGTCGGTAGTGGGCATGATTAGTGCATGGAAATGCTCAGCTTTGAGGACGATGACTTCATTGTTGTCATCGTGTCCTTGGTCGTGGTCTGCGTGTCATGACAAGAGGTCTGCCTTCTTGTTCGCCATCCCTGGCTTGTGATGGAGGGTGAAATGATACTCGGCAAGTTCAGTTACCCATCGCGCTTGTCTGCGATTGAGTTTTTGAGGTTTCTGGAAATACTGGAGGTTCTGGTGATCCATCCAGATCTCTATATCGATGGCTGCACCCATGAGGTAATGTCTCCACTCCTCGAGGGCGAGCATTATGGCAAGTAGTTCCTTGTCATAAATTTCGTAGTTGCGTTCCGTGGCCATTAAGGCTTTGGACAGGAACATGACTGGTCTCCACTTTCCCTCCTGCTCCTGGGATAGGACAGCTCCAATGGCTCCCTCACTAGCATCTGCTTCCACTCTGAATTTCCTGGTCTCGGTCAGGATTGCTAATACAACGTCTTGAGCAAGGTGGGCCTTAAGCTTGTCAAAGGCTTCCTGCTGCGCAGTTCCCCAGATCCAGGCTTTGTTCCCAGTGAGACGGGTCATTGGGTGTACTATTTCACTGTAGCCTTTGATGAACCGTTGGTAAAAGTTGGTGAACCCTAAGAAAGATTGAAGTTCCTTCTTCTTGTTGGGGATAGGCCACTCGGTGATCCCTGCAATTTTGACTTGGTCCATATGGATAGAACCTTCACTAATTATTACCCTGAGGTACTCTGTTTCCAGTACCTCAAACTCACATTTCTCGGCTTTCAGGAAAAGTTTGTGTTTTCTGAGAAGTGCGAGAACTTTGCGAGTGATCTGTCGATGCTCTTCTAGAGTTTTCGAGAAGATCAGGATGTCATCAAGGTATACGGTAACCTTGCCGGAGGTGATGAGATCTTTGAAGATGTCGTTCATCATCCATTGGAATGTAGCGGGGGAATTTGTGAGACTGAAGAACATGACGGTGGGTTCGAACAGGCCGCGGTTCATTCTGAACACTGTTTTCCACTTGTCATCTTCCTTGATGCAGATGTTGTTGTATCCCCATCGTACATCGAGCTTAGTGAAGTATTTGGCACTTCCTAATTTGTCCATAAGCTTGGCGATGAGTGGCAAGGGGTAATGGTTTTTGATTGTCATTTTGTTGAGCTTGCGATAATCCTGTACGGGGTGTAGTTTCCCATCCTTCTTTTTGACAAAGAAGAAGGGGGATGCCATGGGAGATTTGGAAGGTCAGATATGACCAGTGGCGAGGTTTTCGTTGAGGAACTTGTCTAGCTCTTCCTGCTCAGTGCAGTTGAGGGGGTATACCTTGCAGTTGAGGGTGTTCTTGGCATTTGGGATGAGTTCTATGGCATGGTCCCAGGGTTTGTGCATAGGGAGTTCGTCAAAGTTCTCCTTTTCAAAGAGGTCCGCAAAGTCGTGGTATGCAGCTGGGACCATCTCTTCAAAGGTCTTCTTCTCCTTCCCCTCGTTGGCTTTGGCGGCGAGTTCATGAACTGTGTGGATGTCAATGGCTTCCTCGAAGTCGACGGCAAGAATGCGGTCACCTTCTTCGAGTTCTTCATCCCACTGGTCATCGGGATCCGAGTCCGGTAGGGGGAAGGGGTTCTTGGCGCATTGGCATCTGGCAAAGGTGATCTTGCCGGTGCTCCAGTCAATGAGCGGGTTGTGGTGAACAAGCCAGTCATGGCCCAGGAAAATCTCTTTGGAACCGAGATTGACAACGGCGAGATCGATCCTCTCGCTATGGTTGCCAATGGTAAGTCTTAGTTCTGCAAATTCGGTGATTTCCCCGGCCTTGTTATGGGAGCCGTCTGCATTATAGATTGGAATGGGACTAGTGGTCTTGTAGACGGGGATGTTATGGGTCTTGACAAACTCGCTGTGAATTGAGCTGCCTGTACATCCACTATCTAGAAGGGCGGTGGCGTCGGTGGTTTGATTATCAGCGGTTTCGACTTTGAGCGGGACTTTAAGGTCTCGCTTGGAGGTAGTCTGAGAGCGAATTAGATAGCATTTGGGCTTCCTTAGTTCATCAAGCCATTCCAGCATGTTTGCTCATTGAGTGTGGCGGAGCCCTTCCAAGAGATTATCGACTACTTCTTTGGCCCTGGTCCTGTGTATCCAATTAAGGAGTACTGACCTGGCAGCAGATTCGTCTTTAGCTTCTCGGATGGCCCTCCACGTCCACTCAGTTTCGAATGGCTTCATCCATCCTGGTGGGACCTTCTCAGTGGGTGGCTGGGTCTCCTCTGGCGTTGGGGATGAATGAGCCTTGGCTTGCTTTGCTTGATGGAGTCGAAAGGCAGTGTCATCTTCTTCATCTGGAACTTCAACCATGGTTACCTTGTGGGGGCTCTCTGCCCCATGCCCCAGAGGATTGGACTCTGTGGACTTGGCCCTTGGCGGGCACTTGAGGTTCACCGCATTGGTCCTTGCGGGGAATGTCTTGGCCTTCAGAGAAGGCGCTAAATCTTTTGGCTTCAGAGGCCCGAGGGCATCCCACCTACTTGATTCTGACCCGAGTCCTAATACTTGTTTCGAGGGCTCCAGCGCTACCTGGCATGTCCCCTCCCCCACAGTGGGCTCGGATGTCATTGTTTTCTTAGATTCTTGGTTATCTGGACTTGGAACGGTTAAAGTGGGTATATTCAAATGCATGTTTACCATATCAACATGGGGGGTAACTACAGAGATATCATAAGTCTGACCAGCAATATTGTTCCTCATACCAGATAAGTCCTTCGCCGAGCAAGTAGAACCTTTTACTTCTCGGCGCCGTCTTTTACTTCCTCAATTTTTGACTCCATGGCGGGTTCCGTTGTTATGGCCCGATTCTCTTCCTTCTTCTTGTCCTTGTTCCAACTCTGCAGCGGGCAATTTTTACTAATGTGCCCCTTTTGCTTGCATCGGAAGCACTTCCCTTCGGACCTGAGTGCGTTGATGTCCATAGCCTGTCCTCAGCCACCATAGGTAGTGCCCGTACCCATCTTCTTGTCCGACAAGGGACTTGTCATGCCAGTATTAGCTTTGTTAGCATTCGTGGCAGGGTTGTTGTTCTTGGGTACAAAGGGGCCGGGGCATCCAAGACCATCCTCTATGGCCTTGTGTTGGTGGGCCTCGTTCATGATGGTGACTCGGTGTTTCCAGTCATCGTAGGTTTCGGGCATGCCGACTCCGATATCATAAATGATTTTGGTATAGGAGTTGGGGATGCCCTTTTTGACAGCGGCAACCATATGGCCATGGGCACCGGTGTCTCCTCAGAGTCCTGCCTTTTTGGCCTCCTTCTTGATTGCCTGAAAGTAGTCGTCAGCAAGTTCTTTGCTGAGGCGGAGGTCATACATTTTTTGCTGGTGGATTTCTTCTACCACATGATTGCGGAACTTGTCGCAGATCATTTGGCAAAAGTCATCCCAACTAGGTAGGCAGAACTTGTTGTGGGAGTGGCTTCGTCATTCCATGAGGATCATTATCCACCACTCCTCTGCCTTCCCGATGAAGTAGGAGGTGGCAAAGCCGACTTGGAAGGGGCTGGCGTACATATAGGGGTCGTGCATCTGGAAGTACATCTCACAGTGGGTGAGGAAGTGGTCAATGTTGTTGGCCTCGCCCTTGAAGACGGCGGGCTTTCGCATCAGGTCCAGTTTGCACCCCATCCAAGGAGCATCCTCAGCCATTTGGCCAGTAGGGTTGGGCAGTGGGTCATCGGGGTCGTGGTACTTTTCTGGGCCTCGAGGGATGGACCAGCTGTCAGGGTCTCGGGCCAGGGGACTAATGTGCTGTCCTGGTGGTGGGGAGCCCTTGATGGCTCCATCATAGCCAGTCTAGGTTGGGATGATGGGCAGCTGATTGCCGCCGGTGTTCGAGGTTTCTGTGTCTTCTGGGCCGGCTCCGGCAAACACTCAGCCTTTGCCTTTCCAGCTTCTCGGCATGTGGGATTGTGGTGGCGGGGATAGGGAGAGCGGTTTTGGAGGGTTTCGGGGGTGGTAATCTTCAGGCTCTTGCATAGGGATGATTGGGATACTTTATATTAAAATCATAGACGGCCCACTCTGTAGCACAATACTCACTAATATCCTCCTGCTCCGGATCCGCTGGCTTCAGGCTGTTCATCAATCTCCCCATCTTTGAGGAAAGGAAGGTCGGGTCCTCCGTAAGGACCGATAGATGACCTATAAAGATCTGCATGTATTCGCGTTCCCACAGATTGCGGATCTGCTGGACCTCGAGCGATAGCACGCTGACTGATGGCACTATGCTGTTCGTGGGTGATATCCCGGGCGCCTTGTCGGATGTGCTCCTGTCGTTGGGACTCAAATTGTGAACTGAAGTGGTTACCATAGATAAGCCGCTCATCAGTATCGAGGGGGGGAGGGGCGTAGTTCGTGCCGAGCCGTGTATCGACCCACTGGCCCCTCTGCCAGCGCTCTCTCCACCTCCTTCGCTCGTCCTCCACATACCACTCTTCGTCCTCCCAGCTGATATTCCTGAGGCGGTTCCAATGGAGGCACCTTCGGTGGTCCTCATCATCCTCTCCCGGTAGGCATGCACTAGTTGCTTGGCAGGTGTCATGCTCGACTCGCTGCTGGTACTGCCACTTGTTGTACTGCTGCTGATTGTGGATACCAAGCTGATGGAGGCGCTGGATCATAATGGCTCACTTGTGTGGCCAGAGGGGTTTGAGGTGGAAGGGGCGAGGAATGGGGCCAGTTTCGATGTCAACCTGGATGCTGCAGAGCTGGAGGAGCTCGTCTTCAGTGAGCCTTTCTCTTTCCCTGCTCGCAGCGGCCCAGATGTCACTGGCGGGGTTGGTGAGGGTGACAGGCCTCGCCTGATTGAGGATGGTGATAGGGATGGTAGGGGAATCGGGGTGCATTTGGCAGTTACGGATGTAGGCCTCGAACTCAGACTGAGTCGGGCTCATGGGTGCGTAGGGGTCATCATCGCTGTCGTCGGAGGTGTCGTGGGGGAGTTCTGTGCCGCTCGAGGCTGTGACCTCATATAGATCAAGGGAGTCTCAGGCTCGAGGAACTCCTCGGGGAGCTGATGATGTGGTAGTGGTGGTGTCTGTGGTAGAGGAGGCAGCGAGTATGGCAGGGACAGGGAGGTCGAGGGTGCCAGTGAGGGGGGAGTTGTGAACAAGGACGCTGTGTCCTTGCTCGCCAATGTCGACTTCGATTTCTTGGACCGGAGCGACCATAGGAGCTTCCTGATTTTCAGGATTTCATACGGACGCGAGCGATGAGGGGAAAGACGTGACAGATCTGTCAGGCTGGGTGGTGCCATAGCACTGAAGTCCATAGGGGGATGGGTGGAAAGGGACAGCTGGAAGGCGGAGGGCGTGGAAGGTGTGGTCTGTCCAATGCTGAAGACGGTTTTGTTGGGTGTGGTACCAGAAAACGATCGACCACCTGGACCAATAGAGGAGGTACGAGAGGGCAGGGATCCCAACAAAGAGTGTCAGGAAGAAGGCGGAGATGATTCCAGGACTGAGGAACGATGCGGGCATTCAGTTTCAACAAGCAATGGTGGCTGCTTAGAGAAAGGGAATAGGAAGCTTCGAGCTAATTGTTAGACCCAAACTCCAGGTAAACCAAACAAGAGTAAACCAAGGGCTGTTTCGCATTTGAACAGTCACCCAAGGAGTCTCTGTACTGAATGGCTACTAAGAGCATCAGACTAAGGTCTTAGTCTGAGGCTGAGTTGACTAGCTAAGTTCAGTGTGATTAAACTTTAGCTTGAAGCTGGGGAATATACAGCGAGAGCTACACTACTTATATACGAAAAGTCCTGTACTAATAATAGAGTCTTTGTCCATGGTTGTTGTGTGGAATACAAGGGGAAACATGAGAAGGGCGAGCATTGGTCACAAGCCATAGGTGTCCATAGTACAATTGCTGATGCGGTCTGTTATAGTCATGGTTACAATGATAGGCGCTTGAGATAAGATAAGATATAGATAAGTGCTGGCCAATAAGATAAGATAGATGAGAAAATCGTAACATTACTGTAATACTTCAGCTTTGAACTATAGTTTCTCTATACCAAACAACTCTCTCTATCGAGCTTAGCTCTAAGCAGCCTACCTCTTCTCAGAGTCTTAGACACTTGTCATCTCTCTGGTGATTGTCCGAACGTGAGACAGCCAAAGACCTAGACCCAAGTCTTAGATCATGTGAAGTTTGGGTCTTACAGTTAGTTCGAAGCTTCCCTTACCACCACAATGACGCCTCCATGTTATTCGCAATCCTGATTCTCCTTGCCATTATCTCAACCGCCGTCCTCCTTGAAGCACTCATCGTACTCAGCATCACCCTCATATTACTGGCCGCCCTTTATCTTGACTACAGCAGAAACCCTGAACCCCTGCCCATCCCCAGCATGGACTGGGGAGAGAACAACCCATTCTTGACCTTTCTACGACTGAGGAGGATTGGTCAGCATACGAACACCCCTTTCAACCACCTGGCACCCCACCCAGACACACGGACAGTCCCTCATATGACGGTTACGACTCCGACAATTCATCCCCCCCCCCCCATCCTCATCACCGGCCATGCCCCAATACAGGCAGAGGCCACGCAACTCAGCAGGTACCTTCTTTGCACCCTCAAACACGAGCTCGAGTCAGGACTTGGAGGAAGATCAGCCTGAGGAATGGAATTCAGAGTTGATGAGGGAGACTGGTCATACCACGGACTCCCAATCGTCAAGTTCAACTCCAATTGGGATGAGGAATACGACATGGACAGCGAACATGGAACAGAGGACTACCTCAATGACTATTGACTCCCCCTCATTGAGGAGGAGTCTGACAGTGATAAATCCATGCTTATCAGAAACCTCGAACCAAACCAGGTCCCCCTACCAGACTCCCCCCTCCCAACGTTCATCACGCTCTCCTAAACCCCATCCCCGACACTGGAATATGACATTGAGAGATGGGACAACCAGGATGTCACTCCTATAGACCTCTCAGACCTCCCTCCCTCTCAGCCATACGACCCAGACTACCCCACCATCCTCTACTGGCCCAAGAGTTTCCTAGAGAACCCCGGCCCCTTCATCATCAACGTACCCCACAACCTCCCCAACGACCCACTCAACCCACACGGCCTTGACTATGAATGGCCCAACCTCTCATCCACAGATGAGGACATTCTGGGACCAGGAAGAACAGCAGCATGGGCAATATGACAGGATGACATCAATGCACGCCTAGGATATCGCCTACAATGATCCATGGACTTCTGGCTCACCACCCACAGAGAACCCATCCTGGACCTCCACACAGCCACAGCTGACGACCTTAGCCTCCTCATCAAGGCCAACCTGGACAGAGAACTATATAGACCAGCAGCAGGATCATGCATTAGAGGAATACGACCAAGGACAGAGGAGAAGCAGCAGGAACTGGAACGATGTTACAATTTTTCCGTTTATCTTATCTTATCAAGCACTTATCGCTATCTCATCTTATCTCAAGCACTTATCCACAGTTACCATGACCATAACAGACATTCTCAACGATGGTACTACGGCTCATGACTATCGCCTGACTACCTCATTGCTTTCCATTGTTCTCTGCACAACAGCCACAGCTATCGTTCTATTCTTAGTACTTCAGTTTTTCTATATAAGTAGTGTAGCTCTCACTGTATATCCTCAGCTTCGAGCTAAAGTTTATCTATACCATGCTTTACTCTCACCACAGAACTCGACTAAGAACTTAGTCCTTTTTCACTGAGCTATAGACACTGAAGTCATTCTTCTGGTGATTGTCCGAACGCAAGACAGCCGAAGTCTAGACTCATCTATAGTCACATGAAGTCTGGGTCTAACAATTAGCTTGAAGCTTCCTTCTGGTTTCTTCACCGTTCACTGCGAAAAAACCAACCCATGCAGAACTTCAAACAAGCCATCATAACCGCCATCTCCATTGTCCTAGGATCCTTAGTGATCTTCTCCATCGTTGCCCTTACCCTCGAATACGAGGAAGAGATACGACAGTTCTTCCGTCATCTAGGGGAACATCGCCCCCAACCCCAACTGCCTACCAGCTATGTTCCCCCGTTTCAAGTCAAACAACCCGTTCCTATCTCACAACAAGACCTCGTCCACCGCATCACCCAACAATCTGGCTTCACCACCAACTCCAGTGACGAGTTCCCGCCGTGGCAGGATCCCCCCAGAAACGCAACCCCTGGATCCAGCCGACCAAGAGGAGCCCCTAGAACCCCATCCCCAGACACCACCACCCTCAAGTCCATCCCCCTGGATGAACCCTTTCCAGCCCTGCAAATCATCACAGATAGGCCCCCGACGGCCCAAGAAGCCTATGACCTCAGCCGGTACCTTCTCGGGAGATACGAGGCGAGCATCCCGCCCGCCTACATCAAGCCTGCTCTCCCCGAAAGACCCATCAGCCTCGAAGGATTCAGAATCCGAGTCATTGGAAATGAGTGGAAGCTCCGAGGCGCCTTCGAGCAGTTCCCAGAGGATGAAGAGGAAGACAAAGAAATGGTACACCCTGCCACCAAAGAGGAGCCCCACACCGACGAGCGAAGGCCCGACATCCCAATCATTCTACACTCCTCTGAGCAGGAAGCAATCCCCCTCGAACCCCAGCCCGCCACCCCCCCTTGCACTCCCTCCCCCGATTCTGAAAACGATGAGCTTAATGAGCTCCTCCACCACAGCGACCCTGATGACCCCTTTAACCCGCATAGCACAGACTACAACTGGCCTGCCCTCTCACAGGCAGACAGGGACATACTTGGCCCCGCTCAGTCTGCCGTCTGGGAATTACAGCACAACGACCTTGAAAGCCGAGGAGGCTGGCACTCGCCCATTCGCCCAGACATGGACGAGTGGTTGGCCATTAATCAGGGGGACGACATTCCTCGAAGGGGAAGAAACGAGACCATTCGAGCCCGTATACACACCAACCTCAGCTGGCAGATATACCCAACCTCTGCCGGCCATCAGATCTATGGAATACAGGAGAGAACAAGGGAAGAGGAGAGAGAGATGGGAGTCATCCTCCTCATACTCACCCGACGACATGAGCAGGAGCGCACTGAATCCAGGGCTGGGAATGCCCTGGAATAATTTCGATACTTTTAACTACGATATAGAAACGTTTGGTGGGGCCGAGCAATATGGCCCCGATATATCATCCTCCCAGTACGGCCCCTATATGCTAAGCCATGCCCCGTACCCCAAACCCCTACCAGATACCCCTCCCCTCCCCCGAATTCCCCAGCCAAGGAGCTGACGACGGCATCATGGCTATCATGAACCAGGCACAAGCCACCTCCTTGCCAGGGCAGGATCAAATATTGAAGTGGATCCAGTACCCGACCAACCCACAGACACCCAACCACAGACTGACCCCCTGCCGCCACAAACACCTCCAACCCTCAAGTCCCTCACAGCTGAGGTCACCCACTGGAGAACCGCTTGCTTCGACTTAGCAAAACAGATCAACAACGTAGATGGCAAGTTGGCCAAGTACAAGCCACCCTTGTCCCCATTCTCCAGTGATGGAAGCGACAGGTGGTCACTGCCAAAACCACCCCAAATACCAGGCCAACCACCTTTTGCACCTCCCATCGGGACTGCGGCAACCCAAGAACCATTCCTCCAGGTACGACCAATGATGCATGAGCTCCCGGATAAATTCGCTGGAGCCCATGACGACATCGAACGCTACCTGGGGGACTGCGACTCTTATTTCACCTCCTTCAAGGTCTACTTCCTGTACTCCTCAATCAAGATCCAACTCACGTCCTCCTTGTTAAAGGGCCCTGCTAAGGACTGGTGGGTGTACCGAAGGCCTGACTTCTACGACGCCAACACCCAATGAGTCCGGTATCCAAGTTGGAATGGATACTGTGACCTCATCCGCTGCCAGTTCTCGGACCCCACCATCGAGCAGCAGCATGAGAAAAGGATGAATGAAATACGAATGGGAAGCAGGAACGCCAACGACTTTTTCCAGGCCATAAAAATCCAGGCCAAGTTGGCGGGACTCCGACATGACGAAGGAGAGCGAGGAAAAATGGTCCAAGCCATTAGATGGGGAATCCCACAGAGCTATGCCAAGACCATCGCGAACCAGGGCATCCGCACCCCCAAAACCTATCCCGAGTGGAAGGAATGGGTCTGCAAGCCCTATGTTGATCGCACCAAACAGACAATCTTTGAGCAAACTCTTGGGCACCCCGACGAGCGATGACCTGACCAGAAAAGCAATAAGCCTGGACCGTCGCACCAAAGCCCCAGCAAAACAGCTGGGGCCACAAGTTCGACACCGGCCAAGCAGCCAGGACAGGTCAAAACCACCAGCAGAGATGCCGGGACCGGGAGATGGACCACATATGGGGGACAAGGACAAGCCATGGACATAGACGTCCTACGAAGGGAGGGGAGATGCTACCGCTGCAAGGAGAAGGGGCACATGTCAAAAGATTGCCTGAAGAGGAGAGAGTTTAAGGACATTCGCTCACTAGTGGTAATCGAGCAAGAACAGAAACCCGAGCTGGAAACTGGGTTGAAGATAGAGGAGGTAAAAGATTAGGTCATCCAGGGCTCGATTCCCCTTCGACAACCTCCTCCTCACGTACTGGTGCGCCTTCTTGTCCTCCTGGTGGGGCTTACAACATTTCTTTAGTTACATCTTCTGTATTATCTACCGCGCATTCGAATATACCTATTTCTACCGCTTTTAATGCCCCTCACGCGACTAGCAAACCAGTACCAAAAGAATCGAACTGATATGCCGTCCTAGCACAACTGGACACCCTGGACTCAAGTGCTGAAGAGGACGACTCCTCTGATGCCAAACAGGGAAAAGACTCTTCGGAGTTGGCAGAGAGCCTCCCAACGAACTTGCCAGAACCCCTAATACGGGAATTGCCTGAATGTGAACCCCTCGGGGGGAACACCTCTACAGGACTGGCTAATCAGAGCTTGAATACCCTTGCAGGGAAAGGCTCTGGAAAGCAGCCCTACGAAGCTGCAGGAACCTCGGGTAAGTGTTCCCGGAAGACTCAAGCAGGACCGGGACAGAAACAAATGAATCCCCGAGTCAGAAGCGACGAAGGAACAAAGCACAACCCTACCCGACTGCTGGCGCCAGTAGGTAATGGCAGTCACGGTTCATGCAACAAGAACACAACATTCATGGACCAGCCCCCTGACCCTCAAAGGGTTAGCCCTGGCGTTCAGACCGGAAGTAGACATCTTACCGCCATTCCTTCGCCCAACCCCGATGAAGATGCATGACCGGCCAAGGACACCAAGAAAGCCGCAGGACCTGGACCTGCTAGCGCCCAGGCAGTAAAAAGGGGGCATGCCGTTACCATGGTAGAAGTTCCTGATGACAAAGACGACATGGCCTACCAAAGATGGTGGGCGAAACAGCAGAAAGAAAACGCCACCCAGGAAAAGTCTGACGCCAAGTACTACCCCATCGGGGAGTCCCCCCTTCCATACCAAACCCCCCTGACTCTTCCGCCTGACCGCTGGCTCAAACCCTTCGGTGCAGAATGGACCCTCCAGGCCATTTGCAAAGCCCACACTGACAGTGAAGCAAAAGCTGCCCTCCACTGTTGGGTACACCAAGACCGCATCGGCGACCTGATAAATGGACTAAAACAAGGAGGCGAACCCGCCTTAGAAGAGCTATATGAGCTCCAACAGCCGATTCGCTATATCAGGGGCACCAAATCGACCGGCTGAGACTTTATGCTTGACATCCAGCTCGAAACCACCACGAATAACCAGACCCTGACCGCCCGCGCCCTCATAGACAGTGGCTGCATGGGCAGCTCCATAAATTGCTCCTATGTCCATAATCACCAGCTTGACACAAGGAAAGCCGCTGCCCCCATCCCAGTTTACAATGCCGATGGAACCTGTAACAAGGCAGGGAACATCACCGAATTCGTGGAACTCCGCCTTACCATCGGGGGCCACAGCGAACATATCGACTTAGCCGTCACCAACCTTGGCTCGAAGGATCTCTACCTCGGCCATGACTGGCTCAAATGCCATAACCCAGTTATCAACTGGAAAATGGGCACAATCATTTTTGGCCGCTGCCAATGCACCAAGAACCCATTCCCACTCCCCAACGCAGACCCTGACGACTGATGGGATGAAGAGCTTGAGGAGGGAGAGACCATACTCACTGTCAACATGCAGGAGGAACTCGTCATTTGCGCCGTGCATCACACAAATGACTTAGCAGCCCAGGCCAATATGGACAAGCCGAAGAAAACCTTTGAAGAAATGGTACCCAAGCACTACCGCTCATACCGCGATTTGTTTTTGAAAGAAAACTTTGACGACCTTCCCGAACGGAAACAGTGGGACCATGCCATCGAGCTCATCCCAAACACCAAGTCCACGCTCGACTGCAAGGTTTATCCCTTGAACCGGAACAAACAGGAACAGCTAGACAAATTCCTGGATGAGAACTTAGAATCGGGGCGAATCCGCCTGTCCAAGTCCCCCTTCGTGTCCCCCTTCTTCTTTGTAAAAAAGAAAGACAGTTCACTTCGCCCTGTCCAAGACTACTGAAAACTAAATGAAATGATGATCAAGAACCGATATCCGCTCCCGCTCATTTCTGAACTCATTGACAAACTCCAAGGTGCCAAACATTTCACCAAGCTTGACGTTCATTGGGGATACAACAACGTCCAAATCAAGGAGGGAGATGAGGAAAAGGCTGCCTTCAGAATGAACTGAGGACTCTTCAAACCCACAGTAATGTTCTTCGGACTCACGAACTCCCTGGCCACCTTTCAGTGGATGATGAACGACATATTTAAAGACCTGATCGCCGAGGGCAAGGTCACCATCTACCTCAACGATATCCTCATCTTCACCAAAGGTCTCGACGAACATCGCCGAATCGTACGCTGCGTACTCCAATGCCTTCGAGAGAATAAACTATTCCTCAAGGCAGAGAAGTGTGAGTTCGAAGTACTAGAAACCGAGTATTTGGGAGTAATCATCAGTGAAAACTCGGTACGAATGGACCAAGTTAAAGTTGCTGGAATCACTGAGTGGCCAACGCCTACCAAGAAGAAGGAGTTGCAGTCGTTCCTTGGATTCACCAATTTCTATCGAAAGTTCATCCAAGACTACTCAAAGATTGTCCGACCGCTCACCCAGCTTACTGGAAAAGCGGAGTGGACGTGGAAAACCGCCCAGAATCAGGTGTTCCAACAACTAAAGAAGCAGATGGCAGAGGACGTGGTACTCGCCATCCCAACAGAAAAAGGCCATTTCAAGGTTGAAGCCAACTCGAGTGACGGAGCTATTGGTGCCGTCCTTAGCCAGCAACAAGAAGGGAAATGGCGACCAGTAGCATTCATGTCCAAAGCCCTCACAGTGATGGAACGAAACTACGAGATCTACGACAAAGAACTACTCGCCATCATGCTTGCATTATCCGAATGGTGGCACTACCTCATGGGCACCACTGAGGACGTAGAAATCTGGATGGATCATCAAAACCTCCAGTATTTCCGGAAACCCCAGAAATTGAACAGACGCCAAGCACGCTGGGTCACCAAACTCGCAGAATACCACTTTGTACTCCACCATCAACCCGGTGTTGCCAACAAGAAAGCTGACCTCCTCTCCCGATGAGACGACCATGACCAAGGCAAAGACGACAACGACAATGTCGTTGTCCTCCAACCAGAACACTTTAGAGCCCTCATCATGCCCACCGCTACGGAAGTACATTTGAAAGTCCAAAGGGCACTCCAATGAAGGGAAGACTGGGATCAAGGGATTGCGAACTCCCTCAACCATGAATGAGGAATCACCCAAAAAGATGGTCTCCTATTCTACGACGGACAAATCTATGTCCCAAAAGACCACGTCCTTAGAGGGGAAATCATCACCCAGAGCCATGACCACATCACCGCTGGACATCCAGGCATTGAAAAAACCAAAGAACTGGTCCAACGAGAGTATTGGTGGCCGAAGCTCAAGAAGGATGTAGAATTATACGTCAAAGGCTGCGAAGCCTGCCAACAAGCCAAGACAGGCATGCAAGCAAAGGCTGCACCCCTCCATCCAAACACGATCCCATCTGAACCATGGACCCATATATCAGTCGACATGGTTACCGGACTACCCAAATCCAAAGGCTATGATGCCCTTCTTGTCATCATAGACCGATTCTCCAAAGCCATCATCCCGGTCCCCTGTAACATTGAACTCTCGGCAGAAGGATGGGCCAAGATACTCTGAGACCATGTCTATGCAAAGCACGGCATGCCCTCGGTTGTCATCTCTGATCGAGGCCCCCAGTTCGTTTCAGCATTCATGAAAGACCTATACCGAATTCTGAACATCACCCCCAATGCCTCCACCGCTTTCCACCCTCAGACTGATGGACAGACCGAACGAGTCAACCAAGAGCTTGAAGGCTACCTTCGTCTCTTCATTTCCTATCGACAAGACGACTGGAGTGACTGGTTGCCCATGGCAGAATTCGCCCACAACAACTGAGTTCACTCAGCCACCGGAAAGAGCCCGTTCATGGTACTCTATGGCTGTAACCCACGACTCATACCCGATTCTGTTTGAACCTCCCCATTCCTAAACCCAGCCGCTGGAACCTTCACCATGACCATGGCAGAAGTCCATAAGCAAACCCAGACGGCCCTACAGAAGGCAGCAGAACAAATGAAAACCCAACATGACAAAAAGAAACGTCCTGCAGCTGAGTATAAAATTGGAGATCGGGTCTGGCTGGATGCCGCAAACCTCCATTTACCATGACCAAAGAAAAAACTCGATGACAAACGAGTAGGACCTTTCGTGATCCTCGAAAAGTCTGGAGCATCAGCATACAAACTGAAACTCCCATCTCACTGGAAGATACACCTGTGTTTCAACGAGAAACTGTTATCTCCATACACCCTGCCTTCCTTCCCAAATCAGGAGAATCCACCACCGCCTCCATCCGACCTCATCGACGATGAAGAGCAATACGAAGTGGAGGAAGTACTTGATTCCTGAACCCATAAAATCAGAGGAAAGAAGGGATGAAAGGCACAAGACACCGTGGATTACTTTGTCAAGTGGAAGGGATGGACCCGAGAACACAACTCGTGGGTACGAGACACAGAGATGGAAAATGCTCAGGAAGCGATCCAAGACTATGAAGACAAGATCCAACAAGCAGGACGGGTCAACATAGCCAAAATCGTAACCAAGGACCCCGCAACGGCCATCACCATGATCCTCGACCATGAATACCATGACAGTATTGTATATTATAAGGCCCAATGACAGGACGGACTCCAGAAATGGGTTAAAGACCCCAACAACAACCTATGGAAGGATCTTATAGATGAATATTGGAATAATGAACTTTCACACCAACTTGACGCCCCCGAGGACGAGCCATGACAATTGGGATGATTGTCTTAACAAGGGGGTAATGTTACGATTTTTCTGTTTATCTTATCTTATCAAGCACTTATTGCTATCTCATCTTATCTCAAGCACTTATCCACAGTTACCACAACCATAACAGACGTTCTCAACGATGGTACTACGGCTCATGACTATCACCTGACTACCTCATTGCTTTCCATTGTTCTCCACACGACAGCCACGGCTATCGTTCTATTCTTAGTACTTCAGTTTTTCTATATAAGTAGTGTAGCTCTCGCTGTATATCCCCAGCTTCGAGCTAAAGTTTATCTATACCATGCTTTACTCTCACCACAGAACTCGACTAAGAACTTAGTCCTTTTTCGCTGAGCTATAGACACTGAAGTCATTCTTCCGGTGATTGTCCGAACGCAAGACAGCCGAAGTCTAGACTCATCTATAGTCATGTGAAGTCCGGGTCTAACAAACGAGCCCTTGCAGAGCTGGCAGACCAGCACAACGCCTACTGCACTGAGCTCCATCGGCTTGGGATCATCTAGATTTGACACATTTAACTATGACCCAGAAACCTTCGGGGATCTGGACTATGAGTTTGAATACCCCTGGCCCCTTCCTGACGAACCACCACATGTAATGAGACAACACAGACACCACCTCCCATACCCCTACAGCTGCCTCTTCGCCAGAGCAGGTTCCGACGAAGCTGGCCCTTCCAATCCCCTGGAACCCCCTATAGATCCCGACATGCCAGTAAACCCCCCGAGCCCCAGACAACAAGAGCGAGATCAGCTGCAGAACATGGAAAGGGACTTGAAAAAGGCCCTAGCTGACCTCGAGCTAAAGATCCAGAAGCTTGAGAACCCAGGAGCCCTGGCACCATGAAAGTGCATGCAGGATAGAGATGACCTCTACTCCCTCTCTGGATATCCAGAAGAACTGAACTTCCCTCCAGACCCCCTGAACCAACCCACTGGTACAGGACCAGAACAAGCCCCATTCTACAGGATCAAACCAATCCTGTACCAGATCCCAAAACCTTTCACTGGGGACCATGCAGACATCACATGGTTTGTGATGGACTGCTCAGCCTACTTCATGAGTCATGGAATCTATTACCACACCCCGGCACAGAAAACTCTTCTCGCCTCTTCCCTCCTTGAAGGATCCACCAAAGACTGGTGGATCCACAAAGTCAGCAACTTCTATGATGCCTATGGCAGAGACTACCGATACCCCGACTGGGAAGGCTTTATCAGCCTCCTAAAAGAACAATTTGGTAACCCCGTGGTCAAAGAAGAACATGAGAAGAAGATGTATCTTCTTCGACTAGGCACAGACGACGCCAAAACCTACTTCAGCAAGCTTGAAGAGCTTGCGAAGCTGGCCAGCCTATGCTATGACATTGGAGAGAAAGGACACATGACCTGCACTGCCCACACCGGAGTACCCTGCTCATACATCAACACCATCATCACCAGAGGACTCAATGTCCTGCAAACCTATCCAGAATGGTGCAAGCGAATCAAGCTTGTCCACACTGAACAGATCAAGGACCAGTCGTTCCACTCCAACATTGCCACCCACTTCCTGCCAAGCACTAAGCCCGGACCATCCAACTACAGCCCCAGCAAACCTGCTGGGGCCACAAGTTCGACACTGGCCAAGCAGACAGGAGAAGAGAAAATGATGACCAGGGATGCAGGGACAGGAAGATGGACAACATACCACAGCCAGGGGCAAGCAATGGAAATAGACCAACTACAAAAAGAAAGAAGATGTTATCGATGCAAGGAGAAAGGACATTTATCAAAGGAGTGCCCCAAGAAGCGGGAATCAAAGGACATTTGCTTGGTCATAGTGGCCGAGCAAGGACAATCAGAATTGAAGGTGGAGGAAGTAAAAGAGTAGGCTGTCAAGGGCTCGATTCCCCTTCGACAGCCACTTCCTCAGGCACTGATACGCAATCATCATACGCTGGTTGGACTTATAATACTTCTTTAGCTACATCACATGTTTTATCTACCACTATAAAGAACCCTGCTTTTAACGTCTCCAGCATGACTAGCTACCCAGTACCCCCAGAATCGAACTGATATGCTGTCCTAGCACAACTGGACACCACGGACTCAAATGCTGATGAGGACAACTCCTCTGATGCCGAACAGGGAGAGAGACTCCCATCGAACTTGCCAGAACCCCTAATATGGGAACTGCCTGAATGTGAACCTCTCGGGGGGAACACCTCTACAGGACTGGCTAATCAGAGCGTAAATACCCTAACAGGGAAAGGCTCTGGAAAGCAGCCCTGCAAAGCTGCAGGAATCCTGGGTAAGTGTTCCCGGAAGATGCAAGCATGACTCCCTACTGCAGGACCACCACGACCATCCAACCTGCCTAAAGGGAAAGGCAACACCAGGGAAGGATTAGAGAAACAAATGAACCCCTGAGTCGGAAGTGGCAAAGGAACAGAGCACAGCCCTACCTGACTGCTGGCGCCAGATGGTAATGGCAGTCACGGTTCATGCAACAAGAACGCGATGTTCATGGAACAGCCCCCCATCCCTCGAAGGGATAGCCCTGGCATTCAGACTGGAAGCAGGTATCCTCCCATCGTTCCTCCTCCGCCTAACCCCGACGAAGATGCACGACCAGCAAAGGACAACAACAAAGCCACAGGACAGGAAGCTGTTAGCACCCAGACAGTGAAAAGGGGGCACAAGGTTACCATGGTAGAGGTACCAGATGAAGAAGACGAGACCGCTTATCAGTGGTGGTGGGCAGGACAGAAGGCGTCTTCACAGGCAAAGGAAATACAGAGCAGTGAAGACTGGCATCCTACCACGCCAGACACCAGTGCTCTGCCACAGTCATGGTGTTGGTATAAACCTTTCAAAGTCAACTGGATGCTCCGAGCAATCCAAGGGGCACGAAACTATTCAGAAGCAAAGGCATGCCTGAATAACTGGATACACAAGGACTGACACGAAGAACTAGTAGATGAGCTTGTCACTCGGCTACAGAAGGGAGGGGAAGAGGCAAGGGAGCTACTTCGAGAACTTCGAGAACCAATCTGATACATCCGTGGTGCCAAAAGCACCGGGCGAGACCTTATGGTCGACATTCGACTCAAGTCCACCATAAACCAAGAAGAACACACTGCCAAAGGACTGATTGACAGCAGCTGTATGGGCAGCTCGATTAATTGGTCCTACATAGAAAAACATGGACTATACACTCGAAAAACCACCGTCCCGATCCCTGTCTACAACGCCGATGGAACGCACAACAAAGCTGGAAGCATCACCGAGTTCGCGGAACCTCGACTCACTATTGGGAACCACAGCAAACAGATTGACCTTGTGGTCACCAACCTTGGCTCCAAGGACATCTACCTTGGCCATGACTGGCTGAAATGCCACAACCCAGTAATCAACTGGAAGACCGGGACGCTCATCTTTGGAAGGTGTCAGTGTACCAAGAACCCCTTCCCCCTACCTGATGCTGGCCCAGATGACCAATGGGATGAAGAACTTGAAGAAGGAGAAACGATACTAGCCATCAATATGCAGGAAGAAATAGTCATATGCACTGTGCACCATGCCAATGACCTAGCTGCCCAAGCAAATAAGGACAAGCTGAAGAAAACTTTTGAAGAAATGGTACCCGAACACTACCAGTCGTACCACGACCTGTTCTCGAAAGAGAACTTCAATGAACTCCCTGAATGAAAACCCTGGGACCATGCCATCGAACTCATCCCAAATGCCAAGTCCACACTAGACTGCAAAGTCTATCCCCTAAACTGAAACAAACAAGAACAGCTCAACAAGTTCCTAGATGAAAACCTGGAATCAGGACGAATCCGACCTTCGAAATCCCCCTTTGCATTGCCATTCTTCTTCATCAAGAAGAAGGATGGTTCCCTATGACCCATCCAGGATTATCGAAAACTAAACGAAATGACCATCAAAAATTGATATCCCCTTCCCCTGATTACCAAACTAATCGACAAGCTCCAAGGAGCAAGGTACTTCACCAAACTCGATGTCCAATGGGGCTACAACAATGTCAGGATTAAAGAAGGAGACGAGGAAAAAGTGATGTTCAGAACAAACTGTTATGATTTTCCCACTTATCTTATCTTATCAGCCGGTGCTTATCTATATCTTATCCTATCTCAAGCGCCTATCATTGTAACCACGACTATAACGGACCGCATCAGCAATTGTACTACGGACAACTACGGCTTGCGACCAACGCTCGCCCTTCTCATGTTTTCCCTTGTATTCCGCACGACAACCACGGACAAAGGTTCTATTCATAGCACAGGGCTTTTCGTATATAAGTAGCGTAGCTCTCGCTGTATATTCCCCAGCTTCGAGCTAAAGTTTAATCACACCGAACTTAGCTAGTCGACTCAGCCTCAGACTAAGACCTTAGTCCGACGCTCTTAGTAGCCATTCAGCATAGAGACTCCTTGGGTGACTGTTCGAATGCAAAACAGCCCTCGGTTTACTCTTGTTTGGTTTACCCAGAGTTCGGGTCTAACAATTAGCTCGAAGCTTTCTATTCCCTTTCTCTAAGCAGCCACCATTGCTTTTTGAAACCGAATGCCCGCATCGTTCACCAGCACCGGAATCCTCTCCGCCTTCTTCCTGACACTCTTTGTCGGGATCCCCGCCCTTTCATACCTTCTCTATTGGTCCAGGTGGCTGATCGTTTTCTGGTACAACACCCAACGAAACCGCTTGCAGCATTGGACGGACCGCACCTTCCGCGCTCCCCGTCTCCCAGCTGTCCCATTCTACCCATCCCCCTACGGTCTCCAGCGCTATGGCACCACCCAGCCCGACAGATCCGTCACGTCCTTCCCCTCATCGCTCGCGTCCATACAGCATCCCGAAAGTCGGGAAGCTCCTGAGGTCGCTCCGGTCCAAGAAATCGAAGTCGACATTGGCGAGCAAGGACACGGCGTCCTTGTTCACGACTCCCCCGTCACTGGCACCCTCGACATCCCCGTCCCTGCCATACTCGCTGCCTCCTCTACCGCCGACACCACCTCTACCGCACCACTCCCTACCGGAGGAATGGCTAGAACCAGAGACTCCCTCGATCTATACGAGGTCGCAGCCTCCAGCGGCACCGAACTCCCCGACAACCCTCCCTCGGACAGCGAGAGCGAGCCCTACGTCCCTCAGAGCCCCACTCAGTCCGAGTTCGAGGCCTACATCCGTAACCGCCAGACGAGGCCCGATTCCCCTACCATCCCTGGCGCCATCCTCGACCAAGCGCGCCCAATCACCCTCCACCCCGACACCAACATCTGGGCAGAGGTTAACAGAGAAAGAGAGAGGGCCGCGGAACTCGAGCTCCTCCGACTCCGGGGCGTCCAGGTCGACGTCCAAACCGGCCCCACCCCTCGTCCATGGCACCTCGAACCCCTCGACGCGCACGACCGAGCCATTACCATCCAGCGCCTCTATAACCTCGGTATCCACAATCAGCAGCAGTACAACGAGTGGCAGTACCAACAGCGAGTCGAGCACGACGCCCGCCAAGCTACTAGCGCGCACCTACCGGGAGAGGATGAAGAAGACCAGCGAAGGCGCCTACATTGGAACCGCCTCCGGAACATCAGCTGCGAGGACGAGGACTGGTACATCCAAGACGAAGAAAGAAGGTGGAGAGAACGCTGGCAGAGGGGCCAGTGGGTCGACACATGGCTCGGCGCAAACTACGCCCCTCCCCCCCTCTCTACTAACGAGCGGCTTATCTACGGTAACCGCTTCAGTACACAATTTGAGTCCCGACGATGAGAGCACATCCGAGAGGGCGCCAGAGATATCACCCACGAGCAGCATCGCGCCATCAGTCAGCGCGCTATCGCTCGAGGTCGAGCAGATCCGCGATCCGTGGGAACGCGAATACACGAGGATCTTTATAGGTCACTTATCGGTCCTTACGGAGGACCCGACCTTCCTCGCCTCGAAGATGGGGAGATTGATGAACAGCCTGAAGCCAGCGGATCCGGAGCGGGAGGACATTATTGAGTATTGCACAACAGAGCGGGCCGTATACGATTTTAATAAAAAGCATCCTGATCGTCCTTACGCAGAACCCGAAGACTACCAACCACGAAACCCCCCAAAGCCGCTCCCCCTATCCCCGCCACCACGGTCCAACGTGCCGAGAAGCCGTAAAGGCAAAGGCCGAATGTTCGCAGGAGCCGGACCAGAGGACGCAGAAACCTCGAACGCCGGCGGCAATCAACCGCCCATCGTCCCAACCTGGACCGGCTATGATGGGGCCATCAAAGGCTCCCCGCCTCCAGGACGGCATACTAGTCCTCTCGCCCGAGACCCTGACAGCTGGTCCCTCCCTCGAGGGCCAGGAAAGTATCACGACCCAGATGACCCGCTCCCCAACCCCGTCGGCCAAATGGCCGAAGACGCGCCCTGGATGGGGTGCAAGCCGGACCTGATGCGAAAGCCCGCCGTTTTCAAAGGCGAGGCCGACGACATCGACCGCTTCCTCACCCACTGCGAAATGTACTTCCAAATGCATGATCCCTACATGTACGCCAGTCCCTTCCGTGTCGGCTTTGCCACCTCTTACTTCACCGGGAAGGCCGAAGAGTGGTGGATTATGATCCTCGCCGAACGACGAAGCCACTCCCGCAACAAGTTCCGTCTTCCCAGCTGGGATGACTTCTGCCAAATGATTCGCGACAAGTTCTGCGATCACGCCGTCGAAGAAATCCACCAGCAGAAGATGTACGACCTCTGCCTCGGCAAAGGCCTCGCCGACGACTACTTCCAGGCCGTCGAGAAAGAGGCCAAGAAGGCAGGACTCCGAGGCGACACTGGTGCTCGCAGCCACATGGTCGCGGCCGTAAAGAAGGGAATCCCTGACTCCTACACGAAAATCATCTATGACATTGGAGTCGGCATGCCCGAAACCTACGACGATTGGAAAGCCTGGGTCACCGTCATGAACGAGGCCCGCCAACGCAAGGCCATCGAAGATGGTCTAGGTCGTCCCGGCCCCTTCATCCCCAAGAATAACAACCCCGCCACGAATGCTAACAAAGCCGGTAGTGGCGCGACAAGTTCCTCGGGGGACAAGAAGACTGGTACCAGCACCACCTACGGCGGTCGGGGGCAAGCTATGGATATCGATGCGCTCAGGTCGGAGGGGAAGTGTTTCAGATGCAAACAAAAGGGTCACATTAGCAAGAATTGCCCGTTACAAAGCTGGAACAAAGACAAGAAGAAGGAAGAGAATCGGGCCGTAACAACGGAACCCGCCACCGAATCTAAAATAGAGGAGGTAAAAGACGGCGCCGAGAAGTAAAAGGTTCTACTTGCTCGGCGAAGGACTTATCTGGTATGAGGAACAATATCGCTGGTCGGACTTATGATACTTCTGTAGTTATGCCCTATGTTGATACGAAATACGCGCATTCAAATATACCCGCCTTAACTGTTCCAAAACCAGATAAACAAGAACCTAAGAAACAATCGACATCCGAGCCCGCTGTGGGGGAAGGGACATGCCAGGTAGCGCTGGAGCCTTCAAAACGAGTGTTAGGACTCGGGTCGGAATCAAGTAGACGGGACGCCCTTGGGCCTCTGAAGTCGAAAGATTCAGCGCCTTCTTCGAAGGCCAAGACACTCCCCGCAAGGACCAATGCGGAGAATCTCAAGCGCCCGCTCAGGGCCAAGTCCACAGAGTCCGACCCTCTGGGGCACGGGGCAGAGAGCCCCAACAAGGTAACCATGATCGAAATCCCCGATGAAGAAGACGATACCGCCTTCAAGATCTACCAAGCAAAACAAGCCAAGGGCCAGTTGTCCCCGCCACCAGAGGAGACCCAGCCTTCAGCTGAGAAGGTCCCACCCAGATGGATGAAACCGTTCGAAACCGAGTGGACGTGGAGGGCCATCCGAGAAGCCAAAGACGAATCTGCCGCCAGGTCAGTGCTCCTTAATTGGATACACAGGACCAGGGCCGAAGAGGTAGTCGACAATCTCTTGGAAGGGCTCCGACGCGCTCAGCGAGCAAGAGCACTGGAATGGCTGGATGAACTCAGGAAGCCTAAACGCTACCTAATTCGTTCCCAGACCACCTCCAAGCGAGACCTCAAGATCCCGCTTAAAGTCGAAACTGCCAGTAACCAGATCATCGATGCCACTGCCCTCCTAGACAGTGGATGCACGGGCAGCTCAATTCACAGCGAGTTTGTCAAAACCCATAACATCCCTGTCTACAAGACTGCTAGTCCCATCCCAATCTATAACGCAGACGGTTCCCGTAACAAGGCTGGAGAAATCACTGAATTCGCGGAACTGAGGCTCACCATTGGCGACCACAACGAGAGGATCGACCTCGCCGTCGTCAACCTTGGTTCGAAGGAGATTTTCCTTGGTCACGACTGGCTCGTCCGACACAACCCGCTGATTGATTGGAGCACCGGCAAGATCACCTTTGCCAGGTGCCAATGCACCAAAAATCCCTTTCCCCTACCGGACTCAGATCCTGATGACCGGTGGGACAAAGAGCTCGAAGAAGGCGACCGCATTCTTGCCGTCGACTTCGAGGAAGCCATTGAAATCCGGGCAGTCCATAAGGCAAACGAACTCGCCGCCAAGGCCAATGAGGGAAAGGAGAAGAAAACCTTTGAAGAGATGGTCCCAGCCGCTTACCGCGACTTTGCGGACCTCTTCGAAAAGGAAAACTTCGACGAGCTCCCTATGCGCAAACCCTGGGACCACGCCATCGAACTCGTCCCTAACGCCAAGAACACTCTTGACTGCAAAGTGTATCCCCTAAACTGCACCGAGCAGGAGGAGCTCGACAAGTTCCTTGACGAAAACCTCGCCACTGGTCGGATTCGACCGTCCAAGTCCCCTATGGCTTCTCCCTTCTTTTTCGTCAAAAAGAAGGACGGAAAACTACGTCCTGTCCAGGATTATCGCAAGCTCAACGAAATGACCATCAAGAATTGTTATCCCTTGCCCCTCATCGCCGAGCTCATGGACAAACTAGGAAGTGCCAAATACTTCACTAAGCTCAACGTATGATGGGGGTACAACAATATTCGCATCAAGAAGGACGACGAGTGGAAGGCTGCGTTCAGAACAAACCGTGGCCTGTTCGAACCCACCGTCATGTTCTTCGGTCTTACCAACTCTCCCGCCACATTCCAATGGATGATGAACGACATCTTCAAAGACCTCATCGCCTCCGGCAAGGTGACCGTATACCTTGACGACATCCTGATCTTCTCGAAGACTCTGGAAGAGCATCGACAGATCACTCGCAAAGTCCTCGCCCTTCTCAGGAAGCACAAACTATTCCTGAAGGCCGAGAAATGTGAGTTCGAGGTACTGGAAACAGAATACCTCGGGGTAATAATTAGCGAAGGATCCATCCGTATGGACCAAGTCAAAATCGCTGGAATCACCGAGTGGCCCATCCCCAACAAAAAGAAAGAACTTCAATCTTTCTTAGGGTTCACCAACTTCTACCGACGTTTCATTAAGGGCTACAGCGAAATAGTACGCCCAATGACGCGCCTCACCGGGAATGAAGCCTGGACCTGGGGAACCGCACAGCAGGAGGCCTTCAACAAGCTTAAGGTCCGTCTCGCCCAGGACGTAGTATTAGCAATCCCAACCGAGACCGGGAAATTCAGAGTGGAAGCAGACGCTAGCGAAGGCGCCATCGGCGCCGTCCTATCCCAGGAACAGGAAGGAAAGTGGAGGCCAGTCGTGTTCTTGTCAAAGGCCTTAACGGCCACAGAGCGCAACTACGAAATTTATGACAAGGAACTACTTGCCATAATGCTCGCCCTCAAGGAATGGAGACATTACCTCATGGGGGCAGCCGTCGACATAGAAATCTGGACGGATCACCAGAACCTCCAGTATTTCCGGAAACCTCAGAAACTCAATCGCCGACAAGCGCGATGGGTAACTGAGCTCGCCGAATACCATTTCACTCTTCATCACAAACCAGGGACCGCCAATAAAAAGGCAGACCTCCTCTCTCGCCGCGCAGACCACGACCAAGGACACGATGACAACAACGAAGTCGTAGTCCTCAAAGCCGAGCACTTCCGGGCATTAATCATGCCCACTACCGACGACTCCCACGAGTGCATCAAGAGCGCGACCCGTGACCACCAGAAATGGGATCAAGGGATCACCAAGTCGCTCAACCATGAAAAAGGCATCCAAGAGAAAGACGGACTTCTCTACTACGATGAAAGGATATACGTGCCCTGCAACCATGCAGTACGAGGAGAAATCATTTCGCGCTGCCACGATCATATTACCACAGGACACCCCGGAGTAGAAAAGACGAAGGAACTCGTCCTTAGGGATTACTGGTGGCCAAAAATCAGGAAGGACGTCCAAACCTATGTTCAAGCCTGTGAAACCTGTGCCCGCACCAAGTCCAGCACTCAAGCCAAGCGAGCGCCACTCCACCCGAATGAAGTCCCATCTGAACCCTGGACCCATATTTCGGTCGACATGATCACTGGTCTTCCAGAATCCAATGGCCACGACGCAATTCTCGTCATCGTCGACAGATTTTCCAAAGACATCATCCCAGTCGCCTGTAACATCGAACTCTCATCAGAAGGATGGGCGAAAATCCTCCGTGACGAAGTATATGCCAAACATGGCATGCCTGTCACCATCATCTCGGACCGAGGACCTCAATTCGTTTCAAAATTCCTCGAGGACCTCTACGGCATGCTTAACATCAAAAGCAATGCCTCCACCGCTTTCCATCCTCAGACTGACGGCCAAACTGAGCGCGTCAATCAGGAAATCGAAAAATACCTTCGCCTCGTCATTAATCATCATCAAAATGACTGGGCCGAATGGCTATCAATTTGTGCTTTCCAGCACAACAACCGAATACACTCTGCCACGGGCAAGAGCCCCTTCCAAGTCCTATACGGACGTCACCCCCGAGTCGCCCCCGACTCCAGATCCCACGCCTCCCTCCGCACTCCGGCGTCAGAAGCCTTCCACAACCAAATGAAGACCATCCACGCTGAAACAGAGGCCGCCCTAATCAAAGCAGCCGAGCAAATGAAAACTCAGTACGACAAAAAAAAGAAAGCCGCAATTGAGTACCAGACCGGCAACAAGGTCTGGCTCGATACGACAAACCTTCACCTCCCCAGACCAAAGAAAAAGCTAGACGACAAGCGAGTCGGCCCTTTCCGGTGAAGTAGAATATGAAGTCGAGGAAATCCTCGACGACAAAACCCGCAAAGTACGCGGAAAGAAGGGGGAAAGGTCCAAAATAGTAACCGACTACCTTGTCAAATGGAAAGGATATGGTCCTGAAGACAACAAGTGGACCGCAGAAAGGTACCTCGGCAATGCAAAGGAAGCGATTGCTGAATACTGGGAAAGAAAAGGAGGAATGGCGGTAGATGCTATTGTAATCAACCCCGGCAACGACACGATCATCATCGATGCCCGCTACCAGCAGGAGGATGACAACGACAAAGTAGGACCAGAAGACAACACATGGTACTACTTGATCAAGGTCGCTAGCGCCCAGGCGAAAAAAGGGGGCCAAGAATATGAATGGCTAGACGAAGAATGGAGGCCAGAACCCGAACTCGGGCATCTGGAGGAGCTCATCAAAAATTATTGGTGGGCTAACAAACAGGACAGCAAAGTAGACCCCCCCGACGGAGACGAGTCTTAGGGCAGTCGAGACGCCTGCCTTAACGAGGGGGTAATGTTACGATTTTCCCACTTATCTTATCTTATCGGCCGGCGCTTATCTATATCTTATCCTATCTCAAGCGCCTATCATTGTAACCACGACTATAACGGACCGCATCAGCAATTGTACTACGGACAACTACGGCTTGCGACCAACGCTCGCCCTTCTCATGTTTTCCCTTGTATTCCGCACGACAACCACGGACAAAGGTTCTATTCATAGCACAGGGCTTTTCGTATATAAGTAGCGTAGCTCTCGCTGTATATTCCCCAGCTTCGAGCTAAAGTTTAATCACACCGAACTTAGCTAGTCGACTCAGCCTCAGACTAAGACCTTAGTCCGACGCTCTTAGTAGCCATTCAGCATAGAGACTCCTTGGGTGACTGTTCGAATGCAAAACAGCCCTCGGTTTACTCTTGTTTGGTTTACCCAGAGTTCGGGTCTAACACAAACAGAGGATTGTTCAAACCCACGGTCATGTTCTTTGGCCTCACGAACTCTCCCGCCACATTCCAGTGGATGATGAATGATACCTTCAAGGACCTGATCGCCAAAGGAAAAGTCACCATCTACCTCGATGACATCCTGATCTTCACCAAAACCCTGGATGAGCATCGAAGGATCATCAGACATGTCCTTCAATGCTTATGAGAAAACAAACTTTTCCTAAAAGCAGAAAAGTGTGAGTTTGAGGTATTGGAAACCGAGTACCTAGGAGTCATCATCAGTGAAAACTCAGTATGAATGGACCAAGTCAAGGTAGCAGGGATCGCCGAATGGCCAACCCCGACGAAGAAAAAGAAGCTGCGGTCGTTCCTCAGATTCACCAACTTCTACCGAAAGTTCATCTGAGATTACTCCAAGATCATATGGCCCCTCACTCAGCTCACGGGCAATGCAGAATGGACATGGGGAACAGCTCAAAACCAAGCCTTCCAGCAGTTGAAGAAACAGATGGCAGAGGACATAGTACTCGCCATCCCAACAGAGAAAGGAAAATTCAAAGTAGAAGCAGACTCCAGTGACAGGGCCATTGGTGCTGTACTCAGCCAAAGACAAGAGGGGAAATGGCAACCAGTCGCTTTCATGTCCAAAGCATTAAACACAACTGAGCGGAATTATGAAATCTATGACAAAGAACTACTCACGATAATACTTGCCCTGGATGAATGGCGCCATTACCTCATGGGAGCCCTAGAGGACTTTGAGATCTGGACAGATCATCAGAACCTCCAGTACTTCCAAAAACCACAGAAGCTGAATAGAAGACAAGCCCAATATGTCACCGAGCTCACAGAATACCACTTCACCCTCCAACACCTACTCGGTACCACCAACAAAAAAGCAGATCTCCTTTCTTGACGAGATGACCATAATCAAGGAAAAAATGACAACAATGACATCGTTGTGCTCCAACTGGAACACTTCTAAGCCCTCATCATGCCCACAACCACCGAAACCCATAAATGAATCAAAGATGCCACCCGACAAGTAGATTCTTGGGACCAGGGGATCGCCAACTCCCTGAATCACGAATGAGGAATCACCAGGGAGGAGGGATTACTCTTCTACGATGGAAGGGTATATGTGCCCAAGGATGATGCTCTGAGAGGAGAAATCATTGCTCAGAACCATGATCACATCACAGCAGGACACCCGGGCATCAAAAAAACAAAGGAGTTGATTCAACAAGAATACTGGTGGCTGAAACTGAAGAAAGAAGTGGAAAGATATGTAAAGGGATGCGAAGCATGCCAGCACATGAAAACAAGCACCCAGGCCAAGGCTGCCCCACTACACCCGAATGCCATTCCCAAAGGACCATGGACCCATATTTTGGTTGACATGGTCACTGGATTACCAGAGTCCAGAGGATACGATGTCCTATTGGTCATTGTAGACTGATTCTCAAAAGCGATCATCCCAGTACCATGCAATGTTGAGCTATCTGCAGAAGGATGGGCTCAAATCCTATGGGACCACATCTACACCAAGCATGGAATGCCTCAGGTCATGATCTCTGACCGAGGACCCCAGTTCATGTCCACATTCATGAAAGACCTATACCAGATACTTGACATCACCCCGAACACCTCCACTGCCTTCCACCCTCAAATGGATGGGCAGACCGAAAGGGTCAATCAAGAACTCGAAGGCTACCTAAGACTCTTCATCAGTTACAGACAGATGGATTGGAGCGACTGGTTGCTGATTGCAGAATTCGCCCATAACAATTGAGTCCACTCTGCCATGGGGCAAAGCCCATTCATGACGCTATATGGACGAAATCCCAGAATAGTCCCAGATTCCACTCAACTATTGCCTTTTGTCAACCCCGCCACTGAAGACTTCACCAGTAGAATGACTAAAGTCCACAAAGACACCCAATGAGCCCTGCAAAAAGCTGTGGAACAAATGAAAGTACAATATGACAAGAGAAAGCGGCCTGCCATCAAATATCAGGTTGGTGACAAAGTCTGGCTAGACAGCACCAACCTACATCTCCCCCAACCAAAGAAAAAACTAGATGACAAACAGGTCGGACCATTCAAAATCACCCAGAAGACCGGAGCCTCAGCCTACAAACTGGGACTCCCTCCCCATTGGAAGATCCATCCCAGGTTCAATGAAAAACTCCTGCTACTACTCTACATTTGGATTGAAGGGAAAGAACTAGCTCAGCCACTGAGAATGAACAACGTGAACATCTCAATCGACATCATGTCTGGCAAGTTTGTTCCCTCTGGGAACAAGCAATGGCAATACAGTTCAGAAAACCACTGAGCATGAAGGAGGATACAACTACCCATCATTCAGGGGAGTGGTACAGGCAGTCCCTTTACAATCTCGACTACGATGTGTTTATATGTGGGTACAATGTACTTCTGCACATCATAGCAAGGTTCCATGAAGAGGCAACCTTAGGCCAAAGTGGTCTCATCGATTTGGAAAGAGGAAATCTGCAGGAAGCCACTATGAGATATGATGCTGAAATTGAGCTATTCAAGGATGAATGGAAGAAGAAATTCAAGCTTGGAAGAACCCACCATGAAGCTATGGTCCGGTGCAGCGAGTTACACTTGTAAGTCCAGGTCCATTCTGAATCCAGACTTGACATTGAATAATGTTCATATGCTCCCAGCTACATAGCCTATTTCAGGCTGGTGATGTTCTCTTCTGGTTTCCATCAAGTATTCCATGCTGGTAAAGAAGCCTGGTATGAATATTTCTTTAGCAAGGTTCATCGCCAACCTTGTCATCTGAACTGGGGCTAGTATAAATTACCTTCCAGTGTCTCAAACATGCTAAATCAGTCATCAGATGCATGAACAAGGATTTGGCACCAAGCGGACTTATGCAGTATGCTCCAAATCACCATTTTATGTGTGCTGCATTTGCAGGAGCATTTATATTCAAGGTGCATCTCATAACAGAGACTTCAGAATGGTATTGATCCAATGGGACAAACAGCTCCTACAGCGAGAATTTCCCTTTCACTTGGACAAGGCTGAAGAAAATGAGAGCGTCAAACTTATCGAGATCTTGATCAACAAATTCAGCTCATCAGAGATCGCAGTGGACGACCGACACACCCCGAAGCTGTATGCTAGATTCTTAGCCACGGCATTGGCTGAGTATCAGCAAAGCATTGGAACAGCTTCCAGAAGTTCATCTATGGATTCACCAGTGAACACAGGCACATACAGAGGCATGACTGGAGACCCGAGTAATGAAGGCAGTGATAACTTCTGGCAACGCGTTTCCCAAGGATACACTTCTTCCAGCTTTGATTATTGGCCAGAGGTGACTGATCCAATGGTAAGCTGACCACCATCATTTGGACAATGCAAAACTGCTTTATATCATAAATGGGTGGTAGAATATTAATGTGAACATTCAGGTGGGGGTCTGGTGGGGGATTACAGAGACTGCAATGATTACGTCGATCAAAAACCTCAATAATACTACCGAGTAGTTGTAAGGAAGGTTAATCTCCTTGTATGGTTTTCCTGGTTTAGTCGTGTACTCGAGATACTACCTGCTTCTTCTTGGATATAGGTTCACTTTGAATTCTTCTGGACGTGGATTCATGTTGCACTAGCGGCGAATTATATTTATTCTAGGATGACTTGGAATCCTCAGTGAGTTCAGGGACCATCCTCTGTAATAGAACATCATAGCTGTCACCCTCATCCACATTTGTCTGCTAAGTGAGTCATCGAAACTTTATTTCATGAGTAAGATCACACAAGATATGGCGCGCACACCATTACAGAACTAGGGCTACCCAAGATTTATGGTTGACACCTCAATGAACATGATTTGATTATCTGAGGTCAGCAGATATACAGATACATTTCAACAATAACTCGAAATTGCAGCCTTGGTCAACAGTATACTGCATGTCACTCCAGCAGGGAAACTTCGGTAACCAATAAATGTTACTTTGATACAAGAGTCATATGTCATGGCCAGAGGGGGCTTCATTCAGCGAACCGATGAACAGCCATTAACAACCAATCCAGCGAGTGTTTGGAGATTGTCAATGGTCGGTGTGTGCAAGAACAAATTCTCCCAGATTGTCTATACCCATTGCAAGATGCTCTTTCACAGAAAATGCTCTCCAAATGCAATGGGAATGTAGTAACCAAGGCCCATCTCGTTGAGGTTACCATCCTACAGCATCAGAGCAACAGACCAGATAGTAGCGAAGCAGGTTGGGATGATGTATTTTCCATATGGGACGGCAAGTGCCTTCATGCCGATCTTCACATCATCCACGTTGTCCTAGTGCTGATGTACACTCTCATTTATTCTGGTAACAAGCGAAAAGAGACAAGGATACACACCCAGCACCTATATTTCCATCATGATTTGATTCCCAGAGTGCATAACCACAGCCCTATTCACATGTGGATTCTGAGATAAAGAATTGAGGATAGACTTGAATCAAGTAACAGTAGATGTCCCACCTGACCATAGTGGATGCCCATTGGACAGGGTGTACAATCGCAATATGAGATACAAAAATGATAGTTCCCAACTAGGCACTAGCAAGACTGGTATGTGTATTTAACTTTGCTACTGAAACTTGAGCCTGACGTTCACTAAATGTTTGACATCATAGGAAGCTCTCTCAGGCCTTCAGAGTGGATCTACAAAGTGTTAGTAAGACGAGATATAGCAAGCAGAAGCGGGAGCCTACTTCCACTCAGTCTATCACTGTGGGGTGCCACCTATTACTACAGGTCGTGTCAGACTTTGGTAGCAAATATTGTGTCATCAGGTTAGGTGTCACTGTTGCAAGTCAAAATATTATTGTGACACAGAGATTGGAGTTGAATGTTCAAGTTGAAATGTCAGACTTTTGTCACCAGGGGACAGAATTACAAGTCGATGATTGATAATTGAGGGTTATTAATAGTACTAGATGAACCGTAGCATCAGCATCAAAGATCCTTGAGGACCACTATGAATCAATGCATAGAGAAGAACTTGAGTGCACTGCTGGGATGCACCGGTCTTTTGGGCCAAAAACCAGTATGCAAAAACCGGCACCATTTTAGGTATGTCTTTGGCCCAGAGATCTTAGTGTGAAAAGAGCATGATAAATATAGTATATTTTGTACTGATTCTTTTGTGTCTGTATTTAAGCCAAAAAGAGCAGATGAAAAACATGTGGTCTTTAGGCCGGTTTTATGCAGATCTTAGATCTGGTCTTTTGGTTGAAAAGACCTAATGAAAAACCAGCAATCGGACAGGTGGTTTTTGGTTCAGTCTTTGGATCTGGTCTTTTTGCGTCCAAAAACCAGAGGAACAAAGGAAAGAACAAAGGAAACGACGGAAAGACCAATAGAAAAACTGATCAAAAGACCGAACGAAAAACCAGTAATCAGATCGGAGGTTTTTGGTTATACCTTTGGGCACAAAGACCAGATCTAAGATCTGCATAAAACCGGCCTAAAGACCACATGTTTTTCATCTGCTCTTTTTGGCTTAAATACAGACACAAAAGAATCAGTACAAAATATACTATATTTATCATGCTCTTTTCACACTAAAATCTCTGGGCCAAAGACATGCCTGAAACGGTACCGGTTTTTGGCCCAAAAGACCGGTGCATCCCAGCAGTGGTGGATGATCGGGGTCGTCGCACTTTCTACACTGCCACCGACAGGTTCGGGCCGAGTCATCCGTCCTCGGAAATGGATCACATCCGGTGGAGGCGGATATAATCTGATGGAGAAAGGTGCATAGGCCTCACTACTATTTGCTCCGCAGATCGATCACCCACTGCATCGCACGGACAGATCATGCCCGTTCCCTGGACTTTCTCCCTTTCCCACCTCGGCTCCATCCCACCTGAAATACATACCACACTGCCCTTTGCAGCGCCAAAGTTGTGCAATATTGTCCCCGGTGAACTGCTCTCCTTGCCCTATAGAGGAACACTCTACACTCCGCACCAACTTCTGGACGACTTGAGATAAAATTGCAGATCGCATCTCTGGATTGGAATTCTGATTGAAATCCTTGGAAAGATTCTGTCCACCAGATCTCAGTAGTGACAACTACCGACTCATTCATGCTGGAGCACGTCTCCACTTTGCATTCTTTGGGGAGAGCGTTTTCCGGAGTGGATGGAAATTTCTGACATCTGACTCGCGGATCAATCAGACCAAAGAACTCATACTACGAAGGCCGTTCTGGAACAAGAATGACCTCGTATGTGGTTCTTCCGTCTCGCCAGCGCTTACCCTTCAATAAATCACCGCTGGCCTAGGTTCGTGATATATAAATCACAATTGATCCCTCTTCGACTGGCCCCATCACGTTGTATGCAAGATAGATAATACTTAGTCCGAGTCTGCGAATTCTCTCCAGTGATTACAAATCCCCAAGTGTCCGGGTCCTCTTTGCCTCGGATTTCGGCCGCAATGCTCATTCCAGATGAAGTACATTTCATAGACCCGTCAGATCCTGAATTCGGAACATGCTGACAACGGTGTAGTAGGCATTCAAGAGCGACACGCAGGGATCCTCACCACTGTTTACAGGATTTGAGGACGTTGTAGTCTTCAAGATAGCTTCATCGACTCTCCCTGAACAGGCCGTCTTGAACCCATGGTCGGATTCGCAACATCGGGAGCGTGAACCACCGTTATGTGGATCTGTTTTTGGGCGTACAAGCTTTCGGTCAGTAGTGCAAAAAAACCAATCATCCCAGTCATTGCAGGTACATCTAAAAGACGATTTACACCACTTGGTCAACGGCATACCAAAAACCGATGGATTTTGTTTCAGCAAGCGAATAAATATTATTAAGTGAAAGATACGTCCATTCTACGTGGGATTTAAAGAGATTCCTTCAACCAACCTTTGAACAACGGCATCAACGACCAATCCAGCGAGTATGAGATTCCCTATGGTCGGTGTGTGCAAGAAAAACTTCATACACTGTCTCGGCTTGTCGATATCCGTCACAAAGAGCTCCTTCAGAAGAACAAACGCTGAAAGCATCACGGAAACGTAGTAAACAATTCCCTGCTTATTGAGGTAACCAGCCAACGACATCAACGCTGCGAACCCGATGGAGGTAGCAGAGCAGATCGGGATCGTGTGTTTGCCACACAGGATGGCAAGCGACTTCATACCAATCTTCACATCATCCACTTTGTCCTGGTGCTGATACAGTCTCGTATGTGATCGTCCACATCGTCGCACCGATGTATGCAGCAGTGAGGGCATGGTACGGAATGACACCATCAGGTGCGAGATCAGCCCATCCCATGTACACACCGATGTTGAACATAAGCCCTGAGAGTAAAGATTAGGACCAAGAATTTAAGGTAAATCATGAGTCTACTAACCAAAGGGATGGGTGCGAAGTACATCCAGCGCTTGCAGGTCGGGTACAACAGGTATAACGGCCACACATACATGGAAATACGCAGGCTGAATAGACACGCATGTCAGCATAGTAAAACAATGCCAAGAAGAAGATACTTACGCGTCGGGACTCAGAACCTTGTAAGCCAAAACAACACCAATTACGACTTGGAGAGCAAAGAACAACCAGGCACGCTCGATGCTGATAGCACCCCATGGGAGTGCCCGATTCTTCGTACGCTCGACGTTCGCATCAATGTTATAGTCGAGGATATCATCAATGGTCATGATCTGAGATGAAACATGAGATGGGAAGGTGCCTTTGGGAAGTTTAAACTCACCAAGCATTTCATGCCGACGCAAAGGAAAAAGTAGACGGCAGCTCGGGTAAGGCATTCCAATCCCGTCAGCTCAGGGTAAGCGTGATAGACCATCGCTAATGACTACGCTAAAATTACCGGTTAGCGGATGGAAACAGAAGCATATAGGAATCCACACTCACCCACTGGCAGGAACACTGTCGCGCATCCCATACCATTTTGGAGACGGCAGAGCTCCCAGCAAGCACGGATCTCAGTCCGAGTTGGTGGTGCGAGTAGGGAATTGACATTTCTTAAGATCAAGGCAAAACTCGATGTGATTGTCTCCTTGATTCCCTTCTTGGAAATCAAGGAGGTGGAGGATTGTAAGCAGATAGCAGTAGAGAGAGCCATTGGAGGAAGAGATGGTAGTAATGGTAGTAGAAGACCGTAGGATGCTGAGAACCTGGCGATCATCTTCACGCCCGTCCCATATATACCAGTCAGACGCAGACGCAACCTCCCCCTTGTCCGTCGAAACGAAGCAACTACGACTCGGAGGCAGGCGCAGGCCAGGGACAACGGCTGCTCCTCAATGAAATTGATCGAGGACGGCGCGTATCTCAGATAGATGGTCGACGCCTGTGATCGTGTAGTCGATCGAGGTGAGATTTCCCTCATGCGGTTACGCCCGCTAACCGATCGCGTTCGTCGTCCGACTCGCACATCGGGAGCGATGATGCCCAAATGGGGAACTGCGTCGTCACAGGAGAAATTATTGGCCGCTATACGTCTGGCACACCACCAGATGTGATAGGGAAGACGAAATAACTTCTGGACAAAGTCGGACAAGTTTTTAGACAGCCGCGTTATTTTGATGTGCCATGAATCATTGTGCTCGCCGTCCACCAGGGAACTATCCAGTATTCATGTAATCCTTTCGTGCGGACAAAATATCAACTTCCTAACAATGAAAAGTCAAAAAGTTACGAAGCAAGAACGGATGCATAGACTCACAAAAAATTCGTATCTTCTCCACGGCAATGTCCTTCTCTAAGGATCCCTCCATCGCCCTACCGCAACGCGGGAATATTAGTACGTTCCGAGATACGCAAGGAGTCTGTTTTTCAACCCTTCAAGTTCAGAACCACTTACTACGCTGGCTAGGTAATCATTGCTCAGGAGGACAAACACACAAAGAAAAGGTAGCCGGTGCGATGTGCGTGAATGACGGCGATGGTTGATGATAAAAAACCTTTATTTGTTTCTGTTACTTTTGGACGCCTTTCTTAACCCCTAAATTCCCGCTACCTTGGTAGTGGGTCACTGAAGCTCTGTCTCCTCCCGACTTTCACTTTGAGCTCGCTCCCTGCGTATTGCTTTCGAATACCATCATGACGATGTCCTTCCGAATTTTTATTTTGATACCACTTGGTTTTCTATGGTCTCTCGCAAGGCCCATTCTTGTTGTTAGCATATGCTTTGAGTCAGACCGGGCGACCGTACGTTCTTAGTGACTGCATTGAAGGCTTGAATCAACGTCGCCTAGGTAGCAGGGCATTGCCACCCGACTCGGGGCCGTCGACTAATTGCGGCCCGAAGTGGACGCCTATCCGAGTCGGTAATCTGACATCGGGTTCAAATCTCTTTCGAGTTTTTTGACACTCAACGCCTCACATTTAAACGATTACAAGATTTTATACCAACCACGTATTATTTTACCTCTCTTTTCCTTGCGCCCTCTCCCGCCTGCGGTCGATCTAACCCATCCTTTCACGATCGTCAGAAAGGCCAAATGGAGAACCATTTTTAATCTCGAACCACGTATTTGGACACGCCAAATGCGTATATCTCTACGGCTTTTGGCTGGCCTTTTGCTACCATGCTCTTTTTTTGATCTCCGGGTCACACTGTCGTGGCACTCTATACTGAAAGCGTCGTTCTTGAGGTCGGTCATGGGTCCAACCTGTAACGTACAGCTGGCTGTGCTTCGATGCGAATCTTATGCTTCCTCACTAGAACCTGGGTAACCGGATCTTTGCGATCCGTCACTAATGCCTGGTTTCGATGCACAGCCTTGACCTAAGACTAGTCTCATCTCAAGTGACCACCACAATGTCGACGCAGGAACCTGAAGTTAGTTCGCCTATTGGCGCTGCCACCGAAACATCACCTCTATTGCCAAGAGCTGAAGTGAATGATGTTGGCAATGACAATCGACGATGGAACCTTTGCAAGTGGGTAGTGTCGCTAACTTCTCCATTACCTGTTGAACAGCGTCACCATAAGGTTATTTCTTATAGCTGCTGTGCATTTCATGCTTGTGCGTGTATCCAACTCTCTTATACTTTTGTGCTGAATGTTCTTCGATAGCGAGGGATGTACAATCAGTTCATAATATACATCATATTGCAACAGGATGGAAATGAGCGCTTGTACTTCGACAAATGTAAGTGCCTTCAACTCCATAGCATTCGTCACTCAAAGAAGGTTACTCGTAGACATGAATACGCTTCGTGTCCTGTTGAGTCTGTTCACTATTGGATCGTGGAGCCACCTTGCAGACGTGTGGGGAAGGAGACCGGTAATGCTTATTTCTATTATCGGAACGACGTTATCGTGCGTGCCTCGATTAACGTGCCTTTCTAGCACTAATCAATAATACAGGTATCTTGTTCTCGTCCTACTTCAACAGGCAGAACTTCCAAGGAAAGACATTTGTGTTTATGTAGCAATGATTCTGGATTGTCTGTTTGGGGGGAGCATCGCCTTCAATGGCCTGCTTCACACGTATGCTTACTAGACCGCGCAACTCAACAACTGCTGACTGCCTTTTTTTATCCTAGATATATCGCTGACTGCGCCTCACCCGGTTCAAGGTAAATCTACTGATACGAATGCTGTGCATTGCGGGTAAATGTTGTCATCAGGTTCAAGCTATTCAGTGCTCTCAAAGGCCTAGGTATGGTTTCTAATGTTGGAGGCACATTGGTACGTACCATTTCTAAGAGTCCTTTCGGGATCGAGATGTTTCTGACTACGGCTTCACTCCAACAGCTTACCATGCCCCTGCTGAATCATGCAGACCAGAAATACCTCATCCCGTCGATGACCACATACATTTTTGTCGCCGTGCTAAATGTCGCTCTGATCATCTTTCTCCTGCCCGAAACACTACCAAGTCCAGCTCGCAAGTTACCTGTCCTCAAGGCTGTGATCTCTCCCGCGGTGATCTCCTTACAGCAGCCATGGTTGACTCTAGCCCTTTTAGTCTATTCTTTGACCCCTGTAAGACGCTTTACGCACTTCCATGCTCGAAATTTAATCAAGCACCGCAGAACTTCGAAATCATTAAAACACGGTTCGGGATAATATCCTCGGATGGCTCTTTCTTTGTACGTTTACGGTGCTACTCGCCTATCTGTATTAACGCTCGTTCCCTTCATAACAGTTCCAGTGGTACTTCATATTCCCGTATGTCGCCTCGGCCCTGGCGCTACTCCTTCTTTATCCTAGTAAGCACTTGTCATTCACGCGGCACCGCCTAGTGCACTGAAAGGTGCTTTCACTAGCCATTGCAATTCTATATCAACGAAAACCGCGACCTCTTCAATCTGTTCTCAGGTTCACCAAGCGCCTAGCTTATACTTGTCTCTCCCTTGATGTATTCTCCACCATCACCGTCCTCTGTATTGCGGTTTCAAAAAGCATCGCCCATCTCATTTTCACCGCTATCTCGCCTTTCACAGTCACCATTGCTCCCGCAATTTATTCATTGGTGCCATCTCACAGTGCGATTCTCTTCGGCTCCTTCTCCATCGTCGAAGCGCTAGGAGGCATGTTCTCAGTATGTGGCGCCTTCCTCGTTTCTCTGCTCTCTGACAGTTTTCAAAGAATATGTTTATCCTAAGATTTTTCGACTGGGGCAGCGACGATGTCACTCAATATAAGCTTCTCTATGGGGCCTTGGCCATCTGCCTCATTTTGACAGGTCTGCTGCTTTTTGTTGATTCCACAGGTGGTATTGTCGACGAAGACGGTAGATCTATGGTACTATCTGCTCGTGATGATGAAGAAACCGTAATTGTACATACTTGAGTACATGATGTAAGTAAACCTATCCGTGTAAACGAGGCTTTACTTTTGACAGCTGCTATTCGAGATTATATTGTTAGCCACCGCTCACGATGCAAGAAATAGCACGTGAAGGGTATCAACAAATGAATCACTTGGAAGTAGGGTATTTTCGATGCGTGTCTAGAAGTAACGGTGGTCACACAAATATCCTCTTTCCTATTACTTACCTCTATTCACCTGTATCAATTTAGACTGAGATATGAATGCTCAGATGTTGAAGCGTATCACACAATCTCCTGCTCGCCGCAAACCTTTTGTACCATGACGAATACTTTACCTACCGGTTCTCATCAGCCTTCAGTGTTTAGCCAGCCAGCGACACTACAACTATTAAGCGCCTTGAACATCCAACCGAGTCATAGCGCATCTAAAGGTGTCCTGGACAGTCCTGGATCGACGTTACCCGACTCGGGGCCGTTCAGTAATTGCGGTCCAAAGTCAAGACATGTATCTGATCCGAGATTCTATCTTATAGAACTCATACCCTCTTCGATACCCAAGGCGTAGCTATATAAAAGACCAGATGTCCTGCTGAGTTCCCATCACTTGTCCTTTCTCTCCTATATGACGTCTCGCCCAAGCTAACGATCTCACGTATTTCTTCGCGATTCTCAAAGCACCGATCGCGAATGGGGACTCCGAGAATGCTTATATATTTGCTAAAAGTACATTGAAGGTGAATTTCGAATGTCCTTTCTCCTCCGAGCAGATCTCTTTGTCACGTTCCAAGGCATAAAGTTCGGAGAAGCCAGGAGAATCCGGGGGATACCTCGCGACTTCACAGTCCGTCAGGAACTATCCGAAAAGATGGCGACTGCATAAAGGTGACGGGGTCACATTATACCTCTGGAACTAACTTGTTTATGCATAGTCTTTGCCACAATTGACCTGTGCAGTTGAGATCGTTATCGTTATTTGTGACGTGATGAAGAGACCGCAAGCGATGGGTAGAGCAATGGTTTTCGGACCGCAATTACTCGACGGCCCCGAGTCGGGTAGCACAGCTGAGTTTACTTTCCTTCGAAGTTCAAGACTTCAAGTAATTGAATTACGGAGGCTGCTCGATTCAGGACACCCGTTATTATAATGATGACGCGACACGACTCGGACAGTGCTTTGCAAGTGCAAGAAATTCTGAATGAACCTGGTAACGACATATCGGTTCTTATAGATGGATGTTCTAGAAGTTCCAAAGGGTAATTGAGTGAGAACATCGGGTGGCGATCTATGGGCCCCAGAAAAAAGCTGGTGAGGATGGACAGATAGGAAGGTGGCTGTGCTGACCGAAAATGCGAACAATTACATAATACAAAGATTTTTTCTCTCTTTTCCGTCATGTTTCCATCGCCAATCGTTAGCACGTCCCAATGCCAGATAAAATATTCGCTATTTCCTTGCGCGGAGTTGGATTCTGGACTTCTCAACAGCGTTCAGCCCATAAGGCGAAAGAACGCCGCTGGTGCAATGGCAGCGCCTGCACAATGCAACGTGGCAGACGACTGCTAAATTCAAACCGAAAAAAATCGGTAAGTTGAAACAATGCATTACAGACTTATGTCAATCTTCATGCCTAACCTGACTGTAGGCTAAGTAAACGTACGATATTGCTGGTGTAGAACTCGTGCGAATATCTTTCCCGAAGTTCTCGTTCAGGACCGAATCGGATGTGACATGTGCATGAATACCGCAGTAGGCATGTATCTAACTGCTCAGGCCGTGCGGCCAGGATCTTCTGTTATGACGAGGCGGTTCCCCATATAGGCATCACCGCTTGTGTGCGAGTCGGAAGCAAGCGTAATCGCATGAGGAAAACGTCGTCGAGATCGACCAATGATATCTTTGCGATCACAGGCGTCGACCATCAATCTGAGATGTCGACAATCCTCGATCAAATTTCATTGAGGAGCAGCCGTTGTCCCTGGCCTGCGCCTGCCTCCGAGTCGTACTTGCTTCGTTTCGACGGACAAGGGGGAGGTTGCGCCTGCGTCTGACTAGTATATATGGGACGGGCGTGAAGATGATCGCCAGGTTCTCTGCATCCTACAGTCTTTCACTATCATCTCTTCCTCCAATGGCTCACTCCACCGCTATCTGTTCACCGTTCCCCGCCTCCTTGATCTCCAAGAATGGGCCGAAAGAGGCGATCACTTCGAGCTTTATCTCGATATTCTCGAATGCCAATACCCTACTTGCACCGCCGACTCGGACTGAGATCCGTGCTTGCTGGGAGCTCTGCCGTCTCCAAAATGGTATGGGATGCGCGACCGTGTTCCTTCCAGTGGGTGAGTGTGGATCTCTATATGTTTCCGTTCCCGTTCGCTAACCGGCAATTTTAGCGTGGTCTTTAGCGATGGTTTATCACACTTACCCTGAGCTGACGGGATTGGAATGCCTTACCCGAGCAGTCACCTACTTTTTCCTCTGCATCGGCATCAAATGCTTGGTGAGTTTAAATTTCCCAAAGCCATCTTCTTCATCTCATCTTCGATCTCAGATCATGACCATCGACGATATCCTCGACTATAACATTGATGCGAACGTCGAGCGTACGAAGAATCGGGCACTCCCACGGGGTGCTATCAGCATCGAGCGTGCCTGGTTGTTCTTTGCCCTGCAAGTCGTAATTGGTGTTGTTTTGGCTTACAAGGTTCTGAGTCCCGACGCGTAAGTATTTTCTTCTTGGCATTGTTTACCATGCTGACAAGGGTTGTCTATTCAGCCTACGTATTTCCATGTATGTGTGGCCGTTGTACGTGCTGTACCCCACTTGCAAGCGATGGATGTACTTTGCACCCATCTCTTTGGTTAGTAGACTCATGATTTACCTTAAATTCTTGGTCCTAATCTTTACTCTCAGGGCTTGATGTTCAACATTGGTATTTACATGGGATGGGCCGATCTCGCACCTGATGGTGTGATTCCTTACCATGCCCTCACTGCTGCATACCTTGGTGCAACGATGTGGACGATCACATACGAGACTGTATATCAGCACCAGGACAAGCTTGATGATGTGAAGATTGGCATGAAGTCGCTCGCCATCCTGTGTGGGAAACGCACGATCCCGATCTGCTCTGCTACCACTGTCGGGTTCGCAGCGTTGATGACATGGGCCGGTTACCTCAATAAGCAGGGAATTGTTTACTACGTTTCCGTGGCGCTTTCAGCGTTTGTTCTTCTGAAGGAGCTTTTTGTGACGGATATTGACAAGCCGAGACAGTGTATGAAGTTTTTCTTGCACACACCTACCATCGGGAATCTCATCCTCGTTGGCTTGGTTGTCGATGCTGTTGTTCACCGGGTCTTGGAAGGAATTTCTCTCTGATCTACTCCAACAGACGACTGTATTATTAATTTAACAATATTTATTCGCCCTTGATATATATTTCCTTCCCGAAAATTAAATGCTCTTGCTGTAACGGCGTAAATCATCCACTCAATGGAGATGCAAATCTCGCTTGACTACCCGGGTATTTTCTGGTGCATCAACCGCAAATCTTTGACGGCCCCGAGTCGGTATCACGATTCAGGTATTATCACTCATCGCGTTGTTTGGTGCTGTGAACAGGTGTATTCCAATATTGTACGGATAACTTTACCAGTTGTACCATAGAACTGAATCCACTAGTTGTGTATCTTCAAGAACACGTGGCACTGTTCTAACCATCTTTCTGATGGACATGACTGGCTTACCACCCCTTACCTGCCTTCTATCAGTTCTCGTCAAATCCCACAACTGCTTAGTTGAACTTGTCGTCGCCGCGCCAGCAAACCAAAGTCGCCCCTCGCTACCTCGTCACCCAGGTCTGTCTTCCCACATATTTGGCAATAAACTACTTTAGTACACTGCTTGAGACGGGTGCCAGATGTTATGCGACACATTTCGATACGGCCGTGACGGGTAGCTGCCGGAAGGTAAGGAACTAGGCCCCATCATGGAAACCAACCTAACCGACCTTGAGCCGGGTCTTATTTCAGACCTGCGTGGACTGAATACAATAGACAACGTTTTTCGCTTTATCAAAGGCTTCTGGTCCGGGCGCACTAACTTCGATGACCTTCCAGTTCATGTAGCATTGTCATGAATGTTGTGTCAAGCGTGACGCACGGATTCTCCAAGATCGTTTCCATGACAAACCGGAGAAGCCGCTGAGATTTGGAAAGATGTTTGCTTGGTGCTATAGGTTCGCTGGAGTATACCTTAAGCACGATAGGTATGCGAAAGGGTTGTCTCATGCCTCAGAGGAGTCCTAACCGTGAGTAAGTAATAATTAATGATCTTCTCTGCTTTTGCCTTCTGGCTCTCTAGGTTTAAATATGCCCCTATCACGGACAGACTGGAGGATATCTTCTATGTGTTCGTTCGCATCACAGTCCTCAAGCCTCTGCCTTCCTGAAAGGCACTTACTCAGAAGACTTTCACCAATACAGATAATCTGACACATACCAACGATAGCCCAGTTCCTCGTACTCGGAATCCTCAGTGTTTCGCACTCTACTTTCCATCCGCAGTGAAGGCTAAGACTAGCCAACCAAACGCGGTACATCGAATAAGCTGATACAGCGCTTGTCTGGCTTCCCAAACATAGGCTCTCCTTGAATGCGTCTTCGTCGTTGACAGGAAACGGCGCTTGCAGTGAACGGTCATATTTCGCGTCGAAATTCCAAGGGCAGCATGGAATGGAAAGGTATCCTGACGCGGAATATAGCGTCGACAGAACAGGAACCCATGGCGTGAGCTCGTCAGCGTGGTTGCCGATGATGAAGACGCCGGGTTTCAGGAAGAGGTCCGGGTTAGAAGAGAAGGGGTCGAAAGCGTGGATGTGGAGATGGGACTGCGTAGCCGTGGGATAGTGCGACCATGATGTGCGTGCGCGAAGATCAATACCACAGCCAGAGTAGCCTTCAGAAACAAGGATGTGTGTCAATAGCCCATTGCCGCAGCCAAAGTCGAGGAAACCTCCTGGCGGCCGAGGCCAAGGTTCACCCCCTTCCTCATCACTGCCAGCAGCATCACCATTTCTGTATGTTTCCTTCCAAAGGAGCATGAGGAACGTCGCGATTCCGATATCCTATCATAAGATCAGGAATTCGAAAACAATAGACGTATACCGCACGTGCCTCAAATACATGTTTCAACGGATCCGTAGCTTCTTGCCAAGTGTCCACTAGATGTTTGTGCCTTTCCCGCATGATGAGATACAGATCCTGATACACCTCCCGCTGTACTAGATTATCATGCTTGACCCTCTTTTTGTAATTGGTCATCGCACCCCATCCATATCGATGCAAGGTGTCCAGCAGCGCGAGAGAAGTTCGATATAAGCGTGAATTTGGATCTAACGGCGTATCCGGCAGCGGAAGAACCTCGATCCGCAGAGTTTTTGGCTCGCTTAGATAGCGGAAAGCCAAATGAGATACTGCGGGATGATAATATGGTAGAGGCGATCCCAAAGGCGTCAGCGCCAATACAGATGCAGCCTTCTTCCCCGTTGAATACAACGTGCAGTACTGTTCCAAAGCAGCATCGCGACCCGGTCGACGTGGTAACAGACGCCGGTGGATGCATCGCGTCGGTTCAAAGCCGTCTAGTCGTGGAATCTCAGTAGGAAATTCAGTGGTCGTATCCAAAAAACGTTCCGATCGAAGGATAAGAGTAGAATTGTATTCCGGATGATCCACGAGCTGGGCAATGGCGACTTCGAACTAAGATAGACTAAGAATCCCACGAAGAAGCTCGACAAGCGCGAGATCGACGTACCAATTCTAAAGGAAAATCTGCAGGGCATGTTATGAGGGGTATCCATTGACTTCCATCATGAGAAAGCGATGTATTCTCCGTTGGCGGAACGCAAGGCAGCGGATCGAAGCGAGGGCGTGCCATTATCAATTAACGGATGTTCGTAGTATATCCCAGCTGGAATATCTGAGCCACCAAAATTGTAGATGTTGCCAAAACTTCACTCATGGCAACCTGGTGACGCCAAATACATCAAAGGAAAGAGAAACGAGAAAAAGTTAGGCAGTGATTGTTCGTGCTTGTCAAAACCTTCTGAGGTCTAGACGCCCATGTGATAACACCTGGCTTTGCAAATTGCAATTATCTTCCATGAGCTTCCTCCCCATTCACGTGCAGCGGGCCTTCAAGCATATCCTGGACCTTTTTGTGACTGACGTGTAATCACGTTCTCATCAGACGTGTGGATGCTCACAATGGCCTTAGAAACGCTCTCATCTCATATTTGATCCTTGATCCTCCTGGTTGGTGACACCATATTATACATATACCGCATACCATGCTGACCACCAGATTACGAAGAAAACCTTCTTTTGTTACATAACGAGTCTTCATCTCTTGATAAGAAACAGGACAAGGGGCGGACCCGCCTCGTCTGCACTGGATTGAAAATTAAAATTACGGATCATTTTCGCCCGGAGTGTGTCGCCTTACCTGCATGCTCAGCTGTATTGGCGGGGCGTCCCGACACGGAAGGCGCTCAGGGCAGCTGATGCGAACTCTGATACATTGCGAGAAATGATCGAGCCGCGTATTGCCCATTCCAATTCCATTGATGGCGTCTGCCTCATGCACCGTTGTATCCCGGACTACGACGAAACCTGGTTTCTCAACGAAACTTGAAAAGGAAATCATGTTTGTTGGCCGGGGATATTTTCCGAAAACATTTACCCGTCTCCCTTGCCTTTCTCTCTTCAAGAGACTATGCTGGTCTTGCCTTCGGGCGCTTAGGACCAGGGAGCTTGTACGATCCATCAGCCAATCTTCCATCGCGAGTACTAGGCAATTATTTGTCACTATCTGGACTCCTTGACTGAATATGAAGCCCCCTTTGGATGCTTAAGTATCCTCCGATCGGACCACACGGCTTGCGGCAGCCGACACTTTGCAGCGGGGATCGTTCCAAATGCGACTTGATGCGCCGAAACAGTCCACTCCGACACGGACAAGCTGTATTCACCTGTTTGAAAGCATCTTTGGATATCATTATACGAGCATGGCTAGTATAAATATCCTTGCTTGGCACCATCATCCTTCATTGTTTTCTCCAAAACATCACCACCTCCTGGACATTCACTCAACATTTTCATTATGATTTTAGTTTCAAGCCACGGCGAGAAGAAGGAGGAGAAGGCCAAAGAACAGGAGTGTTCGGGCGGCTGCTGCGAGCTCAAACATCTGCAGGAACTGATAGTTCAATATACGACGCCCGGCGTTGCTCCACCATCCGCTCGGATGATTCCCAACGTAAAGGTCGAACACAAGCCAGACTTCAGATTATGGCATTGGTGGAAGTACGGCTGGTTTGTGGCCTCGAAGGGTATGTCTATTGTCTTCTTGCGAATTCAATGCCCTCATCTTTGATTTCAGCTACACAGATGACCGGAGACGCAATCGTGCACACTATCTGGGGCCCCAGAAAAAAGTCATGGGGTATCCAAATGACACTTATGTCAAGTCTCATGCGTAATGCTGGTCAACATACCGACCTTATGGATATTGTACGTGACCTTTTTATGCTGTTGTTGCCTACAGCTAACCATTTATGAGCCTTCTATCCGATTGTTTATGGGTACTATGGGTGGTATGGGTCCTGCACCGCCAGACGCGCTGGTAACACCGGTTACCTTTCACGTCAAGAAGCGCCGTCTTCGTGGTATTCTTGAGGAATTCGATCGTCAAGAAACAGGCAAGCGCGAGCTGTCCGGTGAATGGGTCGTTGGAAAGCGTACCTGGAATCGACTTCAGACGGAATGGAAGGCGGCTCAGATAGGTGAGAGAGGGTCCCACACTTTCGCCAAGAAGACGGAACGTGTCATGCTCTATATTCATGGTGGTGAGTAATTGCGTTACTTCATAATTTTTTTTCACGACCAGCTAATCCCTTCGAGGTGCATACTATGTTGGTAGTGCATCAGAAAAGCGTGTGATTTCCGTACCTCTGGCACAGTACACCGATTCTCGTGTCTTCTGTAAGCCATTTTGTGCATCAACTGTATATTTTTACTTATCGATGTCTTCTTCAGCGCTGGATTATCGACTTGCACCCGAGACGCATTTCCCTGGACCCCTCCACGATGCTGTCATTGGATACTTCCGTCTTATCGACGACTTGCACATCCCACCGGAGAACATCATTATTTGCGGAGACAGTGCTGGCGGGGGCCTGTCGCTTGCGTTGTTGATGTATCTTCGAGATAACGACTACCCAATGCCGGCAGGGGCGATTCTGATGTCTCCGTGGGTTGGTAAGTGCTCCACAATTCTCAGCCATGTGTTTGATTTTCACCTTCCCTGCAGATCTTACCATGAGTGGCGAGTCCTGGGAATCAAATGCCCAATACGACGTTATTCCGGTATTCTCACCCAAGGACCACATGAACCCGATCGCTAATTACTTGGGAGACAATATTGACCGGTACTTGATGCATCCTTACGCCAGTCCGCTGTTCGGTGACTTTAAAGATCTCCCACCGCTTCTCATCCAATCTGGAGACTCTGAAGTTCTGCGGGACGAGATCGCCCTGCTCGCACACAAGGCGGAACTAGCAGGTGTGAATGTTCGCCATGAACTTTATCAGGATGGTGTAAGTTTCGGCTACTTTCTCTAATAATAACATTCTGAGACTTTCCCCCCATACCAGGTACATGTCTTCCAGACATTCCCGTTCCTGGAGGTATGGTCACGCTCATTCATGGCGATGCATGACTTTGTCCGCAATACGCTCCATCATCTTCAACGCGAATCACCCCAGATTCTCGCTGACAAGGCTGAGAGATCTATGGAGCGTGAGATCGACACCCACGCCGCGCTTGTTATCAGCGCTGATGGGACGGAGACTTCTGTGGGAGTGGAAGGTGCCAAAGCGTCCTTGCTAGACGAGGACGGGCATGAGACGGCGGATAGCCATTGTCTCAACTGTGGGCGTCGCCAGGACTCTACTTGGTCCTCGTCTTCGGAGACCGACGTAGACTCTGAGGAAGAGGTTGATATCAAGATATCCGTTGTCCCGCCATCCGAGGAGCCTTCACCTCTGAATACCGAGGATGACTCGGAAGATCTTCCTCCGTCGAAAGGATTGAAGCGTGTTTCGTCTGTATCTTCGATTCTGGCCGTTCTCACTGATTCACCGCCAACGGTATCAAAATCTCTGCGCGATCGGAGCAGGTCTTTACATCTCGCTAACCCCATAGCTCGACGCCAGTCCAGGAGCCGGAGCCGGAGCCCTTTCAGGAGACCTCTTACGCCGGAGGTGGCTCGGCAAGTCGAGAGCTGGTCCTGGCACTTCTGGTCTGGTTAGATTATTTAATGTCAAAGGTACCTCTTTTGTCATTCATTGATAGTACGCTGATTTCGATGACAAGGTAGATTCCTTGCGGTACACCGTACTGTATCAAATAATGGTCAAATGTGTGTCGGGAAATTGTAACTTAATCTTTAAGGGCGCAGATAGCATACAGCTCTACCAAACCCACTATTTAATTACTTCATCAGGTAGTAAATTTTCTACCTTTATTGTTGTATGAATAGCATCAATTCAACTTTTTTCACTTGTTTTGCGCTCATACTTCGGCATTCCGGCCCGACCGGCTCCCAAATCTTACTGGGAGCCTGAGCCTGTCTCTCAACCACGACGAGTCTCAGTACTACCCTAGCGCTCAACCTATATTCTACTTGCTGTCTTTGTCTACAGAGTCTGCCATCTTAACGAGGGCATTCTACACTTTGAAAAGAATTCTGTGCGTACAAGTATCAGGCAATTCGTTAGAAAGATATTTTGCTGATTCTTGTTGCAGTGATTTATCATGTCTAGCGCTCAAATCTCCCCCTTGAAGTCTGAGTCCGTCCTAAATCATGGTTCTATGCCCTGTCATTGGAAATTGCTGTTCGAAAACGTAGCGACCCTGCCAGAACGTATGCAGGAGAAGGACTTCGTCCCTGTCTGGCTGCTGAACTCTCTAGGAAAGGACTACCCCTTTGTAGAAGGTGCCCATTTTCGAGTTATCGTCGGTCAGTTTGAAGAAGAAAAGCCTGTTCCGTTGCTCTTACAAGTCGAGAGGGTCGAAGTTGACGGCGACACAGTCGCTGACTTGTTGGCGAAATGCCGCCCTCATCAGCTCATTGGATGACTCTAGGCTAATCTTGGTATGCTGACGACGAGGACGCTACCATTATATTCATTATATCAATCAAGAGATTCTTTGGGTGCTTTCATTTGGTATTTGTGTTGTTGTAAGTTATCAGGTATCCGACCAGCCACAATGTCTTCGATACCGTCCTCTTTGTCAACAACGGCGAGGAAGCCGCTGTCCACTTCCTTGATAGTCCTTACTTGTAGCCCTTTTTCTATTTATTTCTATTCCGCCAAGAGATACGAGTGTCCGACGAATACTCTTTGGGAACCCATTTAATGAGCTGGTTCTGGGATGACTGACCCGCTGATACGTTCGAAAATGGACTCCACTGATGGGGGCCGAGTTTTTTTTTAGGGCGGAAAAACGTGTGATCTCATCTCTCGTCGTTACACGGCACGGTACTCTCAGCCACGCCGGACGCAAGGCTACGGAAGACTCGAAATCAATAACAATCCTCTAGTATGCACACTACCCACCACGGTAGACAGGAACTGCATAAAGGTTTTCAGAACAACGTGCGCCCACTTGGCAACCGAGGCAATTGCCTTTGGGCTTTGGACCATCTTCTACAGAAATTCGACATCGCTGAGTTGGCCATGTAGGTTTGGCACGCATGATTCTTACCAGCGTCCTGACCTGCACTAGTGCTTGCGAAGCCGTCCATCCAAGCATGGCATGTTCCGGCGACTCCGCCACAACTTTGCAGAAATGACATTTGCAGTGCTCTCGCTCAAGTCTCGGTCTTCCCAGTTCTCTCCGGTGGTCTCTCTATTGCCAGCACATGGCTCAAGAGGTGCATCCATATTAGGACTTTGTGATGGTCCTTAACTTTCACATCAAGGTAGTGACAAAGTGTCATGGTTATCGTTCTTGGGCTCTTATTCTTCACAAGTTCCTTACTACGACCATGAAGGAGGTACAACTTATCACTACTGCTGCCTTGTTCCTGCAACCACTGTTCCGTTCACTTAAAGACCATCTTTGAGTACTCGTCGACGTAGTCTGGCGTCAGTGACCATGGGTCTAGTTCATATGCAAGTGTGTAGTAGGGTAGGTTGCGTGCAGCTTGTAATACATCGGTTAACCACGCCTTTCGTCCTGAAACATGCAGCACAATACTGTTCATAATCGCTGCGCGTCCAGGGTTTTCTCCTGAATGTCAAGTGTATACTTCAGGAGTTGCAAAAACGGGGTGTGGATGCTCATTACGGTAATTCGGCGTCTGAATTTCTAGCTATATCCTACCAGAACGTCCACGCCTCACTTGCAACGTTCCTCTGGGCCCTCTTCAACCTGCGGATCCCTGTATACATAGCCGTATTGATATGGGTCCTCACCGGCGCAAATGACCACGCTATCAGAAAGAGATAAATGAGTCGGTCTTGTGCGCCAACTGATAACTCTACAGGATGAGCCAAATTATTCCGTCTTCGGCTCATTTTCAGCACGAAGGTCAAATGAAATGTCACGGCTTTTTGAGGTCTTGTTTTGCGCAGAGAAATATCCGGATCCAGTAGTACTTGGAAGTGTTCAGATTTCTTGCTCTTACAGAAATTTCTCGCCCTTTGCTGACACAAGGCACCACCGTCCATATACATGCGTGGCGACGTTCGGCGCGCAAGGACGCCGTAATTTCGCAAATTTACGGCGAACTTCTAATTGACGGGAGCAACCTGCGCCTTGACGACGACGACGATTAGGTGTAGGAAAAATTAACATCTATCGAGAATCCCCATGAATGTTAGCATGTAACGCCGACAACTCGCTTGCCAGCTATCAGTACTTAAATTTTGAAAATGCGACTAGAGGTGGACGTCGACGAGCGTGCCTTCAAACGGTCAGACTGTATCATCTCAGCATTAGTGTTGATGCGGCCAGATTTAGGAGCGACCCACGCATGAGCTCGAATCCTGATTTCCCCGGGCCGCAGTAAGCAGACTAATGACCGGTGTGGGAGAACTTTCGATAAGTTCAAAGTCGTAACCTCCATGGCCACGTTAACAGAGAACATGGTGACAGGAAGGAAGCTCGGAATAAATATTTTCAAAACGCTCCAAAGCGGTCGTCTGAGAGGAAATGGCCCTTCCTATTTTAGCGATAACGATTACGTGGTATTTGGCTGTGTTTGCCAAGAACCACACGGCGACGTTGCTTCTTGCTTTTGTATTTATACTCTGATCGTGTTCCTTTCTACTGCGACGACGATGGCAGACCTCACGGTCCTTTCTTCCCTCACTCCAGTGCCTATAATACCTCAGAGCAGAAGGCCTTTCTCTTGGAACGGAACAGGAATTCCACGGCGGTCGAGGAATTCCCTTTCACCACCGACACGAAACGAACAGCAATCACGTTCACTAGACGTATATGCAAGCAATTTAATGAGGAGTAGGAGGCTGTCAAGCACCAGTATAGCGGAGGAGAGGGAAGAGGAAGAAGCGTCGACATCGTCAGAGGTGGTGATGATACTTTCAGGGCCGCGGTCAGATTCCCCAGGGCATGATAGGGAAGCCTCTCAGTCATCCTCTACATCGGCGTCCACGTCGACCTCGACGAGGGTATCGCTGGATACTACCTCAGTGTCTTCGTGTTCCTCTTCGTCAAGTGCTCCTTCTTCAGACGACTCTGTGATGCAGCACAAGGCCAGAGTACCGTCACCGGAACCTTTGCCGCCACGATCCACTCAGTATCCTAACACTCGACATCGCCCCACACGGTCTCGAAGTGCCCCTCCGTTCAAGACTGTTTTCCAGCTCGAGAACGAATCACCCCCAAATTCATCTTCGTCAACGGGCACTACAACGCCGCAGTTCACGAGACATCGCACTAAGAGGAGTATGACCACATGGAACACACCGACGTCGGCCACGAGAACGTGGTCGTTTGGGTATGGCCATGATAAGAATGAACTACTGAAGCCGCCCCCGCCGTTACGTGAGTTTTTGCCGTTTCAGCTTCATCATGTTTGCTCAGCCCCAATGTTCTGATTCCAGATCGACCGACGACATTTTGGCGTCATACATCTCGCTCGGGGGTGACTTCGTCGTCATATTCGCCTTCCACGCATCTAATACGGCGGTCAACATTCATCGCAGCAGGGCTCAAGTTTGACAAGCCCGTGTGTGATCTTAGTGCACTTGGGGTGGAAAGTCGGATACAAAGTCCAGCTGCGCACAAGGTCCGCGACGCATTTTGGGAAGTGGTGCTATAGCGGGAATACGGGGATCTTGGGGATCTTCAGAGCGCAAAGAGCCCATGACTGGATCCAAGCACCTTTTTCTTGGATACCTCTCATTTCAGAGTCTCGGCGCCGCACGTCGACGTGCTTCTCAACTCCTGATGTACATTGATACCTCCAGACAGTCACATCGAACATTCATACCCTGCTGTCAAGCACTTCATTTTTTTGATACCCTTCATGCGCCATGATTTATTCTTACATCGTGATCCTTAGCTAACAATGTATGCTCACATAGCAACTTTCGAAAGTCAAACATCGTTTATACGGATGGATTCACTTACATTATGGACTCAACTATGCATAGTTACGGTTTCTTCGTCGTCATGAGTAGATAGTACTGTAGATATGTTGTCTTCGTCGACACTACCACTTGTAGAATCAACAAAAAGCAGCAGGCCTGTCAAAATGAGGCAGATGGCCAAGGCCCCATAGAGAAAGCCTATATTGAGTGACGTCGTCGCTGTGGTCGAAAATCTTAGGATAAACATCTTCGTGGAAAAATGTCAGACAACGGAGAAATGAAGAAGGCGCCACATACCGAAAACTTGCCTCCTAGCGCCTCGATGACGGAGAAGGAGCCGAGGAGAACCGCACTGTGAGATGGCACCAATGAATAAATTGCGGGAGCGATGGCGACTGTGAAAGGCGAGATGGCGGCAAAAATGAGGTGGGCAATGCTATTTGAAGCTGCAATACAGAAGACCGTGACGATGAAGAATGCATCAAGGGAGATACAAGTGTAGGCTAGGCGCCCGGCGAACCTGAGAACAGATTGAAGATGTCGCGGTTTTCGTTGATATAGGATTGCAACGGCTGGGGAAAATACCTTTTAATGAATTATGCGATGCTGCGTGCATGACGAGTGCTCACCAGGACAAAGAAGGAGCAATGTAAACGGTGAGGCTGGGAATATCGAGTGCCACTGGTGCTGGCAAGGAACAAACGAGGGTTAGTAGGGGTAGGCGCCTAGAAGGAATGTAGATGGACAGAGAAAGAACTTTCCGAAAAAATAATCCCAAGTCACATTTTGACGACGCCAAAGTTCTAGTTGGTTGAATATGCCGAAGGTGGAAAGACGTAAAGCTTTCTTACGGGGGTCAGAGAGTATACTAAAAGGGCTAGAGTTAGTCATGATCGCTGCGGCAATGCTTGGATATGATCATCAACAGGATGAAGTATCGGTGGTCCAGAGGAATCATGATAAGCTGTTGAATTGGGGCCATAGTCAGATATATATCTTGAATCCAAGTCGACGCAGGGCATTAGTACATACCTGGGCGCTTACAAAATATAAAAGCCTGTCCAATCCTTTGAGAGCACTGAATAGCAGAAACCTAACGGTAACGGTCTATGCATAGGGTTCGTATCATTGGACGTACTTTGAATTGGGCGATGTGCAGTCAACGATATATCTAGAGCAAAAAAGCGATTAACAGTTGTTGAATTGCATGGTATAGGCATACGTGTAAAGTAGGCCGCTGAAGGTGATGCTGCCCCCCGAACAGACAGTCAAAACAACGCTTCCTACATAAACGCGAAAATCCTTCCGTATAAACTCTGCTTGGACGAAGACAAGGTGCCTGTATTATTGATTACTGATAGAAGACACGCTCATCGAAGTACGCACTATATTGTCGTTCTGATCACAGAAATAAGCATTACCTGTCTCCTTCCCCACACGTCTGCAGCGTGGATTAGACGGGCTGGTTTCAGTGTCCTGCGTCGACATTATGGTGGTACAAGGCTGTGCATCGAAACAAGGCATTACGGACCGAAAAGATCCGGTTACCCAACGGAGGTTTTGGCGTGATACAGTATAAGAGGGCTAGATTCGTATTGAAGCACAGTCAGCTGTACGCTGCAGCAACGGCGACCGGGGCACGCTCGACCTCTGGAACGATGCTTTCAGCATGGAGTGCGACTCGGAATTCAGATTCCTAGAACAACTTTGTAAAATTAGCATCACAACTGAAGCCGTAGCGATAGACCCATTTGACGTTTCCGAGTACGTGTTTCGAGATCAGAGATGACTCTCCATTCGGTATTTCTGACGATCGCGAAGGAATGGATTGGATCGACTACAAGCGGGAGAGGGTGGGCAAGAAAGGGGGGGAGACAACATCCAAAGAGTAAAGGATCTTGGGATTCTCGGAAAGTAAACCTGATAGTTTCAAGAACTTGAAAGAGATTTGAACCCGATGTCAGATTACCGACTCGGATACGCGTCCACTTCGGGCCGCAATTACTCGACGGCCCCGAGTCGGGTGGCAGTGCAATTAGTAGTGTCAGATCTGGTCAATGCAGGCCCTTCAACGAGTATGAGCAAGTAGGCCTAGTCTGACTCAAATCGACCGTTGGGACAACTGTTATTGAGTGTCAGTGAAATGTGACATGGATATTGAGGTGAATACAGAAGATCATAGTCCAACACAAAAATAAATAAAACTTGGGGGCCGTGATGCTATACAGAAAGCGATACGCTGAAGCAGAGAGAACGAGCTCGAAGTTAAAGTCGGAGAGGAGGGGAGGTGGTGGCAGTGCCGATCTGATGAGTTAAGAAGGGCGTTCAAAAGCAACATGAACAAATAGAGGTTTTCTCTTTGACCGTCACTCACGCACCAGCTGCCCGGGATGCCTCTTGAATTGGATAGCTCCCCTGGATTAGAATCATGGAAGCGCATATATCTCCGAATCTTTCTCATAGCACGGGTATAACGTGGCCCTCGACAAGCTTAGTGCAGGGTATCCTTCGTTTCCCCTACCACCTCGAGGCGAATTTGGCGTTAGTCTTGCTGGATCGCGGCCAAGAATTTTTCTTACGACGATACCAATCAACCCCATTTGGTCATCACCTCTCTTATGCGAGTCGGAGGATTTTACTTAAAGACGAAGGCGATCGCTTAGCGGGCGCAACCGCATGAGGGAAAATCTCCCCTCGATCGACCAATGGTAGCTCAACGATCATAGCGTCGACCATGAATCTGAGATTCAAGCCGTCTTCGATCAAATTTCATTGACCAGCAGCCGTTGTCCCTGGAGCGTCGCTCTTGCGCCTGTTTCCGAGTCGTTACTGCTTCATTTCCAACGGTCAAGTGGAAGGTTGCGCCGGCATCTGACTAGTATATATGGGACGGGCGTGAAGATGAGAAGAGACCAGTTTCTCAGCATCCTACGGTCTTCTACTACCATTACTACCATCTCTTCCTCCAATGGCTCTCTCTACTGCTATCTGCTTACAATCCTCCACCTCCTTGATTTCCAAGGAGGGAACGAAGGAGACAATCACATCGAGTTTTGCCTCGATCTTCAGAAATGTCAATTCCCTACTCGCACCACCAACTCGAACTGAGATCCGTGCTTGCTGGGAGCTCTGCCGTCTCCAAAATGGTATGGGATGCGCGACAGTGTTCCTGCCAGTGGGTGAGTGTGGATTCCTATATGCTTCTGTTTCCATCCGCTAACTGGTAACTTTAGCGTGGTCATTAGCGATGGTCTATCACGCTTACCCTGAGCTGACGGGATTGGAATGCCTTACCCGAGCAGTCACCTACTTTTTCCTCTGCATCGGCATCAAATGCTTGGTGAGTTTAAATTTCCCAAAGCCATCTTCTTCATCTCATCTTCGATCTCAGATCATGACCATCGACGATATCCTCGACTATAACATTGATGCGAACGTCGAGCGTACGAAGAATCGGGCACTCCCACGGGGTGCTATCAGCATCGAGCGTGCCTGGTTGTTCTTTGCCCTGCAAGTCGTAATTGGTGTTGTTTTGGCTTACAAGGTTCTGAGTCCCGACGCGTAAGTATTTTCTTCTTGGCATTGTTTACCATGCTGACAAGGGTTGTCTATTCAGCCTACGTATTTCCATGTATGTGTGGCCGTTGTACGTGCTGTACCCCACTTGCAAGCGATGGATGTACTTTGCACCCATCTCTTTGGTTAGTAGACTCATGATACACCTTAAATTCTTGGTCCTAATCTTTACTCTCAGGGCTTGATGTTCAACATCGGTGTGTACATGGGATGGGCCGATCTCGCACCTGATGGTGCGATTCCGTACCATGCCCTCACTGCTGCATACCTTGGTGCGACGATGTGGACGATTACATACGAGACTGTATATCAGCACCAGGACAAGCTTGATGATGTGAAGATTGGTATGAAGTCGCTCGCCATCTTGTGTGGGAAACGCACGATCCCGATCTGCTCCGCTACGACCGTCGGGTTCGCAGCGTTGATGACATGGGCCGGTTACCTCAATAAGCAGGGAATTGTTTACTACGTTTCCGTGGCGCTTTCAGCGTTTGTTCTTCTGAAGGAGCTTTTTGTGACGGATATCGACAAGCCGAGACAGTGTATGAAGTTTTTTTTGCACACACCTACCATCGGGAATCTCATCCTCGTTGGCTTGGCCGTCGATGCTGTTGTTCACCGGCTGGTTGAAGGAATTCCTTTCTAAACTCCCACATACAACTGTATTAATAACTTAACAGTATTTATTCGCTTGCCAACATGAAATGCATCGCTTGCGGTATGTCGTCGACGAAGGGATGTAAATCATCTTTTGGGCTAACCTATAAAACACCCTTGCCGACTCGGCGCGGGAATCGAAGTCACGTTCGTTACAATGGGTATACACCTAATGGACCGTAAATCTTACACGGCCGCGACTCCCATTGACATAAGAGTGTCCGTGCATATTCTGTGGTAAAGATGAAGTAGATTTTCAATAGCTCACGCGGAAGACATACTCATGGACCTGGTTGACAGTCACAATCCCACAACGTACAGGTTCTACTACCGACTCGGAGCGTAGTCCAATGGTTTCCGAATAATCCTATAATAAATATGACTGGTCGCCGGTGCAGCGTAATTTGCACACTATCCACGTTCAGAAGAATTCCACGTAAGCCTATTTCCAAGAAGAGGTAGATAGTGTCTCGAGTACGTGGGTAAACCAGGAAAATCATACCCAGGCATTAACGTTCCTTGCAACCATTCGGGATTATCAAGGCTATGGATCGGCATAACCATTTCATCCTCGGTATTCCCAGGCTGGCCCTCCGCCCAACCGTTCCCATTAACATTCTGGCTCCCATATATGATATGAAGCAATTCTGTATCGCTATCAAGTGGTACTGGCCGGCTGGCCGGCCAATAAGTAAAACCCGTAGAATCGTACTCTTGGGCAACAGACGATTTTTGCGGGTTATTACTGCTTTCTTTATCCACCTTGTCCGTCGCACTCCTTGATGTGCCCGTGTTCACTAGTAAAACTGTCTGTGAATGTCCGCGAGCCGTTCCCTTGCTTTCCTGATATTTTCCTAGCGCCGTCGTCAAGAACCTAGCATACAGCTTCGGGGTGTGCCGGTCGTCTACTGCGATATCCGACGAGCTAAACTTGTTGATCAAGATCTCAATGAGGTTGAGGCTCTCGTCTCTATCAGCTTTGCGGAGGAGAGACAAAAATTCAGGTCGTAGAAGCTATTTGTGCTCACTAGGTCAGTGAAATCTGAGATCTATGATACGATACGTACCTTGAATAGGAACACAGCTGCGAATGCAGCACACATAAAATAGCGATCTGGAGCATACCGAATAAATTCGCTAGGCGCTAAATCCTCGTTCATACATCTGATCACCGATTTAGCGTATTCGAGGCTCTGTAAAATACGTTATAAACTCAATCCAGAAGGAAGTGTTGTCGGCGAACCTTGTTGAAGAAATAATCATACCAAGTTTCCATACCCGCATGAAATACTTGATGGAAACCAAAAGAGAACATCACCAGCCTGACATAGGCTACGCAGCTGCGTACGTATAAACTTTCCTCAATGCCACGTCTGGATTGGAAATGATCCTGAACTTACAAGTGTAGCTCACTGCGCTGCATCATAGCTCTACGATGGAACGCCCCGGCCTTGAATTTACTCTTCCATTCCTCCTCGAATATTTCAATCTCTCCATCATATCTCATGGTGGTGTCCCGCAGATTTCCTCTTTCCGAATTGATGAGTCCGCGCCAGTCTAACACCACTTCTTCACGGAATCTCGCTACGATGCGCACAAGAACATTGCACCCGCACAGGTACACATCGTAGTCGAGATTATGGTGGGATTGTTTATACCACTCCCCTGAATGACGGATAGCTGTGTCCTCCTTCATCATTGACGGCTTTCCGAATTGTATAGCTGTCGTCTGGTCCAAGAGGAAGCAAAACTGCCATACGCGAACTCGATTGAGATATTCACGTTCTTCGTTCTCGGTCGCTGAGTTGAATTTTGCCGTTTGATTCAGGCGGAGAGCAGTCGCAATACTGTTGGGAAGTAAGAAAAATAAGAAAAACATGCCAAGATGAACACACCTGATAGCGAGACCCGTATATAACCAGCTCTGGTCTCTATCCCAGCTCTTTTCGGGGACAGCGTAGATACTCATCAATGAATAGGCCTGGCATAGCTCGACGCTTTTCATTTCATCTAGGACGAGGGCATTTGCAGCCGAAAGTTTCGCAAAGTACATCACTGTCGGGTAAATGCTTGATTTCCGGGGATGGTATCGAGACGCTATGGCGCAGATAACTGTGAAAAGGACTGGGCATCGAGTCAGAGTTAATTTTGGAGTGAGTAAGACCGGATCGAGGAGAGCTATGAAGGGCTAAATGATCATCAGCATGCCTTAAATGGAAATTAACCTGTGCCGTTCTCACATTGATATATTGATAGAAGCTTCAGATCGAACAACCAAGTCAAAAACGCGAAAAACACGGAGACTAGGGAAAGACCTCACATGTCAAACAATTGTTCAGCGTCTTCAGGTGTCATGAGCCCGAGTGCCAGTATCTCTGGGGTATTGAGCCCTTCCGAATTTCGTAGTCTAAATCCTTTGAGTTCGACGTGAGTATGCTTAATGAAACGCGACAGGAACGAAACGAACCAGGTTCTGAGGAAATTACCTGTGCCTCCCAGGCAACATCGCGCCGAAAATTTTTGCGCTCTCTTGCCTTTCCTTTCTGACTTGGAATTCCCCGCTCCAGTCTGAAGTCGACAGGAACATGCGAAGACTCGATAACCGAAGTTGGCATCTCTTCGTGTTCCTGTGCCTCGCTATGGGCAGGTAGGTTGTATTGCTGGTCATGCAGTAATTGCCCCGAAACAGCTTCGCTGGGGCCTAGCATACCAAATCGTACACCGGACTTGAGACGATTGAGCCAGGCAAGGACATTGGGGTTATTGATATTAGATGGTGATACAGATGTGAGGTATTCGCAGATGGAATGAGGTGTTGCGAGGCAGGGATTATGGAGCTGCTTCAGGAGTGTCTCAATGATAGCATCTTTCTGTCGGATTTCAGTCAACAGACGCTCGCGCTCGCTGTGGCACGATCAGGGCCTGCTGGAATATTCATGTATGGATGGCTTACTAAACCTTAGGCTTTGGGGCCTCTACAACACAGTGGTAGCCTTTAGGCTTGCATCGCTGGAATGTTTGTTCACCCACTGTAAAGTCGCATTTCATCTTGACTTGCTTGCACCGAGTACACGCACCGGGTCTGCGTCTAAAGACCTTGTCGCCATTACGATCAGAGTTTCAATCGCTGTCCTTCGTGAGCATGTACTTCGTCCCATTCGTAGGCGTCTTCTGTGGCTGCTTCACTGACGGTGGCGCAGTGCATGGAGGGAGTTGATTCCGATGCTCGATTGTGATCATTTGGTCGTAATTGCCGTGACCTTCCTGCTGATTGGACATCGGATGTCGGTCCTTGCCTTGTTGAGTGGACTGCTGGTGCTGTCCGTAATCGTAGAAATCAACGCTCTGCTGATACCATAGGTGGTAGACATCCTGAGATGTTAGGAACAACCCGACGTTGGCAGGGTAGAAGGAGGGGGTAAGATCACTCATCGTGGCACTGTGGCCATTGTCGTCCTGACTCTTGCATCTTAAAGGTCTGTTCTCCGGCAGAATTGTTCGAAGCAGTTACGGATTTCGCAACTTCTTAGCTAGATATGGAACATAGCGCGCGGACCCCTGCATTCTCTGCACAAGCCGAAGATTAAAAAGAAGTGACTATGTCAAAAGATATGAACTGACACAATTTAGTTTCTGGCACTTAATGGATAGCTAGATGGTTACCGTGAAGGATTGATGCTACGGTTTGTACTGTAGATACAATATATATCACGATTCACCCGTTCCTGAGCAAGATAGTCAATATTATCTACTTGGTTTGGCAAAGTACAATGTTAACTCACGATTATCGTTCATTCGTTCCTCTGCATAGTCCAAAGACCTGAATGTACAATTAATCAGTTATTAAATAACGGTCACGGAGCCCCATTTTCCAAGTTATTCCAAAGAGAACTGAGGTGAACAAGACAGTGCGGCATAGTATGTCCGTTATCGGTGCCTAAGCGTCAGACGGACATAGACAGAGAATTAAAAAGGGCGCGAGCTCCTCGCAAGATAACAGCATTCCAGACGCCGCGCAGATACATCAGAAAAACTGAGAGATCACACCATCGCGTAATGCATCCGGCACGCAACAAGGTAGAACGGCACCATTCACGAGCACCTCACAAGAGTACCGAGAATGCGATATTCATAGAAATTTTTCGTTCCAGAACAACCTACTTGATTGTTTAGAGACATTTGAGAAGACAATAACTTAAGGATGAGGCAAAGGGCCGATATTAACACCCTTGATGTGGAGTCGTCCCGCCAACGGCGACCGTCACTGATGCCCAAGCCCTGTAGGAAATGTACATTGCATTGATGGAAGGATGCTCGTGTTGTCCCCCGCGGAGAGCCAAGCTCTTCAGACTTCTTGAGTTCAGTAAGCAGCCGACGCCGAAGGATCATCAGTTTCAGGGTGACATTGTACCAAAAGGCCTTTTTCATCTGAGTAGTTTGCGCAGTAAGCTGCCCGTATATGCGTGGTGTTCGTTGGTAAGAGCCAAGTAGGAACGGCCAGGTTCACGTGCCGTATGAATAGCCGTGTCACAGTCACATGTTATTGACCTCCCGTTCACCGAGTCGGAATCACCCGGCCCATGTCGACGGGTACAGAAACAGTTCACCCCAGATTCACCCTTGCAAGTCACAAAGGCCGACTAGCGTCACAGAACGCTACCTTGGATCCAACAAATCCAAGCTCACATCGAGCTCATAGACAAAGGCATTTGTTCACTAGTCTCTTGTAGACAGACAACGAACAGACCTATTGATGGAAGGGAGTGACGGTCTGTACTGTCACAACGCGCGCTCAAGGATAGTGCCACGGCTGTGGGTGGACCTGGTAGTCGTCAGAGTCCGTAGAAACACAAAGGTCTCTAGCATTAGTTGGATCAATGTGAGTATTGTCTGATTGTGCATCATGAGCATGAACTTATTCGCCTGCCTTTGGATAAGGAAACTTTGTGCGGCCATGATCCATCTCAGTACGTGTTTAAAGACTATCCTTGTACTTCTTGGATTTGCGAGAGAATATCAGGCAAATCAGGTTCTCCGTCGCCTTTTTTGTGGCGAATGGCAAAGAAATTTGGGCAGCTCAACAAGGCAATTCGCTCGGATATCGCATTTACTTCGTATATTATTGTGTGAGCTATGGGAAAGCGAGCGACTGCTCAAATGCGGCCCTAGCGCGTCTTCGACAAGCCCCAGTGGATAACAAGTGTTTCTCACCACATACTACTCGATGCTTCCTGTAGTGGAGTTGAGTAACAAGCTGCTGAATAACTCGACGCTAGTCTCGTGACCCGACTGCCTGTCTCTCGTCGGCTTAGAGGGTTTTGTCCCAGGACTTGGACACTGTCGAAGCTTGGTTTAACGGCATTGTGATTTTCTATCTGTTCTCTATATTTCATAAGGTACACATTCACCAATGGAGCTTTGTTATGTCCTGAGCTTCCTCGAGGGTTCGAACCATTAATCAGGTTGCTATGTGGCCATGATCCCAGCCAATTTATCAGACCCTTGCAAAGGTGCAATTCGCGGTGGATCTATAGAGGCATTGTTTTTCGTTGTAAAACTCACTTGATCCAGGTTTTTCGGGCTCTTCAAAAATTTCTATCCGCGGAATGCCTCTTCTCGACCGCGGTTCTTATCGTCGTTGTCCCTCAGACTACAAAGATAGTTGGAGCTATTTTCGTACATGGAGGAAGCCTAGGATCGGAGACAAGTAATTGCCGGATGGGAGTGGATAGGGTCATTCTCATCCTATCCTACAGTCGAAGCCTAGTTCGGTTTGCTGTGGTCTGTCTAGCGGAAATCGCGACACCACAACCCAATTCCACTGTAGTTCAGCAAGGAAGGGTGCGAAGACCCTCAAGTGAGCTCTGCCCATCGTTTGATCCGAATCCCCATTCCGTGAGCAAGCGCTGGTAATTGGATCTACCTGCGACTTAAGCCCCGACGGTCCTAGCGGGGGCAGGCAGTACGGGCCGACATGAAAGTTTCTCATTTCGGCAGATTTGATCTGGTATAGTCGCAAAACACTGCGCACGACATACGGAGATCATGATACTGGATCGGTATCCTTGGACAGGTAAAATATCTCATGGAATCTGACCTCGCGTTGACCTTGATTTTTCAATAAATATGACTACTTAGTCACTGGCGCAGCGTAGATTACAGATTAATCACATTCTGGAGAATTCCCTCAAAATAATGTACATGTATATCTCAAAGCGGGGTAGTAGGTAGTGTCCTGACTATACGGCGAAGCCGGAGAAAACATACCCAGGCACCAACATCCCTATAATCCACTCGGGATTATTCAGGCCTTGCATCGATGCAAGTACTTCATCTGCTGACATACCTCCCTGGCTCCCCGTTCCATATATTCTCGCCCTCATGTGTAACAGGAAGGAAATCTACGCCATCTCCAAACTGTGGCCAGATGCCAGCTGCATGAGTTGCCTCTGGCGTGAAAGTATAGCCCACAGAGTCGTATCCTTGGGTAGAAAATGATTTGCTCCAGCTATCACTGCTTTCTCTATTTGTCTCGCGAGCGATGTTCATGGATGTACCCGTATGACCTGGTAAAAATGTGTCTGAACCTCCGAAAGCTGATCTCTGGCCGCTGTGTTGATATTTGCCCAAAACCGTGGCCAAGAACTTAGCATACAGCTTTGGGGTGTGTTGATCGTCTACCGCGATGTCTGATGAGCTAAATTTGTTGATCAATATCCCGATGAGGTTGAGGCTCTCGTCTCTATCAGCTTTGTCGAGGAGAGACGAAAGTTCTGGTCGTAGGAGCTATTTGTCCTTACTAGGTCAGTGGAATCGAGGTCTATGGCACAGAACATACCTTGAACAGGAATGCAACTGCGAATGCAGTACACATAAAATGGCGATCTGGAGCATACCGCATAAATCCGCTAGCCGCCAAATCCTCGTTCATGCATCTGATTACCGATTTAGCGTATTCTAGGCACTGTAGGATACGTTATTGACTCGGTTCAGGTGAAAACGTTGGCGATGAACCTTGGTAAAGAAATACTCATGCCAGGCTTCTACATCGGCATGCAATACTTGATGGAAACCAAAGGAGAATATGACCAGCTTGTAATAGTATACGTAACTATACGCAAATTTGTGTTGAAGTTCGTTAGTGTTGCGCCTGATTGGAAATAGATCGAAACTTACAAGCGTAGCTGGCTGTGTTTGAGCATAGCTCCATTATGGACTCCCTCAGTGTTAATTCTCCTCATCCATTCCTCCTTGAATATTTCAATCTCCATGTCATATCTCATAGTGATGTCCCGCAGATTTCCTCTTTCCGAACTCACGACTCCGTTTTGATCCAGCAACGCCTCTTGATAGAACCTTGCCACGATGTGCACAAGGGCGTTATACCCATACAGGTATACATCATGGCCGAGATTATAATGGGATTGTTTATACCACTCGTCCGAACGATGGATAGTCAGATCCTCCTTCATCGCCCAAGGCTTTCCACTTTGTATCGCCAACGCTTGTCCCAAGAGGGGGCAATAGTACCAGACACGTACTCGATTGAGATATTCACGTTCTTCGATCTCGGTTGCTGGGTTGATTCTGGGGGTTTGATCCAAGCGCAGAGCGGTCGCAATACTACTGAGAAGGCTAGAAAGATAAAAGGACAGGTCACGATGAACACACCTGATGGCCAGACCCGTGTATAACCATGTCTGATCTTTGTCCCAGCTCCTTTGAGGGACGGCATAGATACCCAGTAATATATAGGCCTGGCATAGCTCCACACTTTTCATTTCGTCTAGGACGAGGGCATTTGCAGCCGCTTGTTTCGCAAAGCGCATCGCTATTTGGAAAATGTTTGATTTCCGCGGATGGTATCGAGACGTTATGGCACAGATGACCGTGAAAAGGACAGGGCATCGAGCCAAAGTTGATTTCGGAGTTAGTAAGATCGGATCGAGGAGAGCTATGAAGGGCTAAACGATCATCAGTGTGCCTTATTGAAACGTAGCTGAGCTATCTCACATTGATATATGTATAAAAGCTTCAAATGGAAAAAATAGGTCAAAAAATACGAAACAGCCTGAGACTAGGGAGAGATCTCACATTTCAAACAATTGTTCAGCGTCTTCAAGTGTCACAATCCCGAGTACTAGTATCTCTGGGGAATTGAGTCCCCTAACATTACCCAGTCTAAATCCTGCACATGAGAGTTTGACGTGAGTGTACTTGATAGAAACGCAGCAATGCCAGAACACACCCGGACCTGGAGAAATTTCCTCCGCCTCGCACTCTGGTCTGGACCATACAGGAACACGCAAAGACTCGGTAATCGCAGTTGATATTTGTTCGTGTTCCTGTGCCTCGCTATGGGGATGTAGATTGTATTGGTTGGTAGGCAATTCGCTGGCTTCCGAAGAGCGTCCCATACCAAATTGTACACCGGATTCAAGACGACTTAGCAAGCCAAGGACAACGGGGTTGTTAACATCGGCTGGTGGTATAGATTTGACGCATTCGTCAATCGAATGAGGCGTCGCGAGGTACGGATTATGGAGCTGCTTCAGGAGAGTTTCAATGATAGCATCTTTCTGTCGGATTTCGGTCAACAGACGCTCGCGCTCGCTTTTCACAATCAGGGCCTGGTGGAATATTCATGTATGGATGACTTACTAAACCTTGGGTTTGGGGGGCTCGACGACGCAATAGTAACCTTTAGGCTTGCATCGCTGGCATACCTGTTCGCCCGGTGCAAAGTCGCATTTCATCTTGACTTGCTTGCACCGAGTACACGCACCAGGTCTGCGTCTAAAGACCTTGTCGCCACTGCGATTAGAGTTGTCATCCGTGTCCTTCATGAACACGTGGATCGTCCTGTTCGAAGGCGTCTTTTGTGGCTGCTTCCTTGACCATTGAGCAGAAGGTGGGGGGAGGTGATTCTGACGCATGTTGCCCGCCATTTGGTCGTAATGGTCGTAGAGATCCTGCGGCTGATTGGGCTCCATAGAATGTTGGCCATCCGTTGGTTGGTCGGACTGCTGATGCTGTCCGTAATCGTAGAAGGTAGCGTTCTGCTGATACCACAGGTCGTAGGCATCATGAGATGGTTGGAACGGCCCGATGTTGGCATCATAGAAGGAGGGAGTAAAGCTACTCATTGTGGCGCTGTGAGCAACGGCATCCTGACCCTTGCATCTTAAAGGTCTATTCTCCGGTCGAACTGCCCGCAGCAGTTACGGATTTTGCGACCTCCCGGCTCAATAGAGAACAAAGCCCCACAAGCTCCTGCATCCTCAACACATGCATCGACAGATCCGAACTAATTCAATTTAGTTTCGGGCACTTAATGGATAGTTTAGCGGTTCCCGCGAAGAATTAACGCCATTGTTTGTACTGTAGTGCTGAGCGGCTATATATTATCGTTCTCGGCGCCCTCCTAGGATATATCGTATCGGATTTCGTCAGTATTGTCTGCTTGGCTTGGCAGGGAGCAACGCTGACTCACAATCCAGAGTCCAGGCTGTCGTTATGTTGAAAGTAACTTCAATTAATGGTCAAAGAGTAGAAGTATCACTTTCGAATCTCTTTCGAAAAGAATTGAGGTGAACAAGACGGGACTTACGGCTTAGTATGTCCGTTATAGGTGCTTAAGCGCCAGGCGGACGTAAATAGATAATTGAAAAGCGTATGATCTCCTTACGAGATAACAGTGCGTCAGCCCGGGGGCAGACAAGGTAGAATGACAGCGTCTACAAAGCACCGAGAACCCATAGAGAATTTCCGTTTGAAAACGACGTTGCTAAGAGAGACGCTCGAGAAAACAATAAAGGATAAGCCGAATGGCCGATATTAACGCCCTTCATGTTTCTATGTTCACTGATGCAACAGGCCGGCAAGAAACATACATCGTATTGATCAAAGGATGCTTGTGTTGTCCCGAAACTCGAGAGCGAGGTTCTCCAGTTCAGCGAAGCTTTACAGCCGAAGCAAAAGGATCAACTGAGAGCCCACCAGGTATGTTGCTCGGTATGCGCGGTGTTCATGGTGTTCGAATTCGTTGGTGTTGGTACCGGTAAAAGCTCCCAATCAAGAACGGCCGGGATCACGTGGTAGATGGGCGCGTCACAGTCACAATATATGTAACGCGCCCGAGAACCTATCGAACCTATTGAACACTCTGAGCTACCCGGAGTCCCAATAGCATTTCGATACAAGCATACATCATCCACCATCCCACACTCGCCGACATCCGCAGTGTAGTCATTTATTATCAATGTGTAGCATGTGAATCTAAATAGACGTGGGGAAAATGTGTTCGGTGGCACACGGTACGCCGCAGTCGACTCTATCACTAAAGGAATAAGTATTGTTTGAGTAGCACAACATTGGATCTAACCCAGAAGTACTACGAATGGTATTATCCAGGCCGATTTTCAAGCCAATGACATTAGAGCAAAAAAGCTAGGTCGTTTTTGAGGCTGTACTGTCCATTTAATGGAATTTATTCCAGTAACTACTGGGGAATGTCAAATACAATTTCTCCAGTAATTATCAAAGGTGTCAGAATACATGCGTTATGGAGACTTGAATTGTATTTGTCGTGATATGGGGGATCAGTTCATCTTCCATACATACACGTGCTGTGTCGAGCCAGTAGTATTGCACTTGGCTGAGCTCTGGAAATGCATGAGGATGTACACTACAGTACCTACTTATATACTAAAAGACTATCTACTAGAATCTTCTATAATTTTCCTATATCTTCTTCCTTAATCAGCATCTTCGGCATGATGCCGGATTGCCATATTCCAACAGTATTTACATATTTGACAGGTTTCCGATAAATTCTATACTTCTGACCACTGTATGTCCCACGCTTCAGATATTGATTCTGTCCGCCACCTCGCTCATCGTCGCCCGACTCCAGCCACTGTATCCCCATTGTATGCATCATATTAATCCCATCAGTCCACTTTCAGCTACATCACACTGAAAGAAAAACATCTCGAGCTGGTTTCCAGAATTTGCTGGATAGCCCCTAAATCACTTGCAGTGACCAATGTGTTGGAATATGGCAATCTGGCATCATGCCGAAGATGCTGATTAAGGAAGAAGATATAGGAAAAGTATAGAAGATTCTAGTAGATAGTCTTTTAGTATATAAGTAGGTACTGTAGTGTACATCCTCATGCATTTCCAGAGCTCAGCCAAGTGCAATACTACTGGCTCGACACAGCGCATGTACGTATGGAAGATGAACTGATCCCCCATATCACAACACAATGGATCACAACTGTTCAGTCAATGAAGCTCTTCCAGACCTTAAATCTTTGACAGATAGTGTATACTAGTACTCATATATTATATGCAGCTTTTTATTCCCATTCTGTATCTAGTTCAAAGATAAATATCAATAATGTCAATTGTAACACATCCTTCACCCCACAGTACACATTCAAACAAGGATACAAAGTCTATCAAAGTGTACATCACCTATTATTGGTGGTATATATCTGAAAAGACACCTGCCCTGAGCTTCCGGCACATTATTTTCTTTTGGTGAGACAATCAGACAAAAGTGCACCAAAGGAGAACATGAACATACATTTTCCAAGCAGTAAAGTGAATAACAAGGCTTGTACAAGTGGATTTGTGTAGATTGGATGGATGTTTGGACAAAATAAAGCATAAGCACTTCATCTGGACCTTTGTGATGGTATGTGGAACTGCATTAAACAGATATACTGTGTAAGAAATGGCCCAAAATGTGGTTTATCATCCCTGAAACACATATTAATCAAGGCTGGAATGTATTTCATGCACAAAAAACTATATATGTATGCTCTACACTACAATAATACTATATTCCACCAATTTTTGGGACCATAGAAAGGATAAATCAAGCAAAGGAAGGATCCCGAGCATGTATTCCACTCGCTCAATTACTCCGGCCCATGAAACCGCGGAGTGATTGAGTGGCTGTGCTGCTTCTTTTGTGCTTCTTTCCCTCACCATATGGCGTCATCACCATTGTGTGTCCACATTCAGCTGCATGTCTCACCCTTTTCGGCAGTGCATCAACGTCCTCACAATCCCCATTGTCAACCATACCTGATAGCAATGACCATCATCGATGCCTACAGGCCGCTGTGCCCGCCCACATGCACATATTTTTATTGTTGATTATATCTATTCAAATACTAAATGTATCTACTTTTTAATGGTACAAGATTATCGTAATACGTGGCCAGGGAAGTAAAGGGGATAGATTGCACGGAAAAATGTAATCAGAGATGACACATGGTCCTATCACCGGTTGCGACGTGAAACGCTGACTGACAGCCCTACTATAGTTATTGGGGAAATTGTACTTACGCTTCCCCGATAACTACTGGGAAAATTAAATTTACCAGTCAGGATAGGTTGCGTTTTTTCCACGCCGGGGCTCATAGAATCCTCGACCTTGAATTTGCCTTAAATTAGGCCATGACAGGCTTCAAGTTGGACGTCACTCAGGCTTTTTTAGAGTAACAATCATCCCTTGTCTATGGCATACTAACAGGTATTTCTCAGGCCATCGAAATGACCATCGTCGGCACAGAGATTCCAGTTTGTAAGTCCAGCAGTCAAATTTGTTCTTCGGGCGACATTTAAGGACTTAAAAACTTCAGTCTTCCAACTCGATATCGTCACCAGAGGCATCATATTTGGAATTGCTAGCACCACGCCTCTTCACCTGGGACGGATATAGCAACTTGGTTGGCGAGCCTGAGAAAGAGAGAGTCGAAACGTAGTTGTGGCTTCAAATCGAAATATCGAACCCGGCGGATGAGAATCAGCATTGCCGCGGATTGGAAATGAGTAAATGCCGAACGGTAGTTGATAAAGACTACAAATGTATGGGTAACAACGCAGCGGCAACAGCTATAAACGCAAAGTTATGAGTGTATGGTAATGGTGGCAGGTGGAGTTGAGTCCGCACGTAGACGGCGCTCATTGTACTACGGTAGTACTAGCAACAACCTAGGATTCCAAAGCAAAATTAGCGAACAAAGATCTGGCGATGCTTGTCACTGCACTGAACACAGTGATGCAAACACACAACAGACAACGATGGTCACCAAACAGACGCTAGGCCGTGCGTCCGCTGGTTACCAATGGGGTTACATTAAAGAAGAGTACAGTGGGGAGCACCTCAGCCCTGTTGGAAGTAACCGGCAGGCTATTCTAATTTGTGCACGCTAAAAACACAATTGCGTTCTATCATCAACCCGCTATGAACGCACCGAGAGTGAGCAAATGAATCTACAGCCAACTGTACATGACATCTACAATAGAAGTTTACTCCACAGTCGTGGGATACACTTGCTGTACCTGATACAGCTAGATGGCAATTGTTTTTATTTATGGGAAGCAAGAACAGGTGAGCATGGCGAAAGGAAACCGAAGCTTTGTATCATGATTCGGTGTTTGGTAAGACGCACTGGGAATTCCGGAGTTCTGCAGAAATGAGACAGTATCTCATTTGATGGGATGACCTTGGGCATTTTGTTTTTTAGTAGTAGTAGTAGTGTCGCACTGCGTAAGCGGTCCCTATTCGGAGCATAAAAGATTTTCGCAGGCCATGACGTAACCTTCACGCCCAATTGGGGTTACACCGCTGTCATCCTAGTACCCCTTCATGATCATGTCCAACGAGGGGATATCTTCCTCAGCCCTGCTACGCTTTCTACGTTCGACGTTTCCAAAATCTGGATTCTCGCATCCCATACCCGCTGCCTGGGTATTCAGGTCAAGTTGAGCCCCAAATTTCCACCACGAAGCGCACTTAAGGATACCCGTGTCTGTGGGTACTAATAGACTTGCGGTTGGCGAAAACTGTAGAAACACATGGTCCAGCGTTAGCTACGACAACGTGAGTTTCGTCTGTTGTGCAACATGAGCTCATTCGCTCGCTTTTGAATAAGGGATTTATTTCAAAGCTGTGCGGCCGTCTCTGTACGGGTTCGAATTTGACTAGTGACTACTCGTGTATTTCTTGGATTTGCGACAAGACATCACGGAGTTTTCTGTCTTTTTGACTAACGGTTCAGTTAACCTGGCTCCTGGCGCTGGGAATATATCGTCCAGAGGCGAATCCACGTCTTTTCTGGTAGATGTTTGAGCCTGGGCGGACCACATGAGAATGACGAAGAAATTGGGACAGTTCAACAACTCAGCCCCCCATATCTCATCTACTCGGTGCATTGTGTGAGCTACGGGGAAGCACGCAGCTGCTAGGCAGGAATAGGGCCTCTCTGACGATTGGCAGTGTCCACTTGGTATCAAATATTTTTCGTCGCATTGCGGTCTCATGAAAGTTCTCCCAATTTAGTTCGATAGCCGTACATCAACTTGTCCATGGGACCGGTATGTACTGATTGAATTCCTTGGGCTCATCCCGGCTCACATTCTTTTACCCGCTAATGTCGTGGTTTTCTTTCTATGATTTTTATCACAAAATGCAATCGATCCAAGATCTTCAGGCTCCTGAGAAATTTCTATCCATGGAATACCTCTTCCAGTCACTCTCCTCGTCGTTCTCGTCCTCTTTCGGATACTACAGACATGTTTAGAGCTATCTTCGCACATGGAACCCTTAGACCGGAGGCAAGTAATCGCCGGACATGAGTGGATCGTGCCGTTCCCATCTATTCTACAGTCGAATTCCGAAGCGCAACCCCAGTTCCATTGTTCGTCAGCCAAGGAAAGGTACGAAGACCTTCAACTGAGCTCTGCTCATCGTTTGATCGCTATTCTGTGAGCAGGTCTTGATATTTAGATCGGCCTGTGACTCAGGCTTTTACAGTTTCAGTGGGACCCTTGCGGTTAGAATATCCGGTCACACGGAAGATTCTATTGTTTTCTGTAGATCACATCTAGTAGTCCCGAAACACTGGGCAAACGGGGATCATGATACTCGGTATCTTTGGGTGGGTAATAGGGCAAATCCTACGGGGCCCAAGCAGCAAATCGTTTCAGCTATCTTTCTGGGACGGGTATCACTTATTGTGCTGCACATTGTAAGCGAATTTACGATTTTAGTCGATTTCGCCATTTGATCTGACACGTCCGTCAGGTATCTAAAAGGCGCCTAGATAGTTCTTGAGAATGAGAGGTGAGAAGGTTTGCATGAGAGTATTCAGCGCCACCTCTTAGTATACAGGAACCTCAGTTCATACTAAGGAGTCATAGTTTATACTGAAAGTAATGGTCACGAAAATAGACAAAAGATCCGACGGTGAAACGAGTCCCATCGACTACTCAAATGTATACAAAAGCTAACAATTCTTCACAGGGTCGTGGTTAGCTGCATTCCAGACTATAATTTGGAGTGAGCTTACCTTAATATAGTGTTTTCATCTAAGGGCGTGTTTTACCTCGCAATCTGTCCGTCTTGGTCCTTTCCTCACGTTGATGTCAATCTTTCTTTGAAGAATACTAACGATCAGATGTATCTTACATTTCGGCACCGCCAAAATAGATTCTCCTATCCGAGTCCACCTTTATGCATGCTCGCCATGAACAACCTGAATGTTGATCTAAGTATTGATAGCCAGCCTTAGGGACCGCAGGTTTATCCTCAATTGCTGAGGGCCCGAAGGTTTGGGTCTGTAGACCCACCTAGCCTGTACTCAAGTTACGTTGGAGCCATAATGCGGAACTTCTTATGATGATCACGGCATGTCACTGGCAATATGGACTGATAGTTATGTGGGATAATTTGTCCTCAACCCTTAGGCCGTCGGATAGCCGATCAGAAAAAATTCTCCTCCCCATTACCTGTCGACGAGGGATACCATCACTATATTATTCATACCTACTTACCACGCCCGACACGTGGCCTTAGATTATGGGACAATTTATCCCCGTTTCTCTCACCGTATTCAGCGAAGTACAGTCATAGTCGGGCACGCCATAGCTTCAAGCTGGCCGCCATTCATGATTCATGCCTTGCCCCAATTCGACTCTTTTTTCTCCATGCCTCGCCTACTTGCGTACAACGGTCCATAACATTCCCGTTCATTTCCCGGCTCAGCGCTGTCCTTCTCAGCTTGCGAGACTTCTCGACAGTCGCCCTTGCCCTCTTCATCCTAGGGTGGCGCTTGGTTTGCTGGGCTTGAGCTGCCGGTGTATGCTATGGCATCTATCCGCGCCTTGCCCACGGAGGTCGCTGTGCGTGTTTCTACCCTATCAACGCACCTGACAAGGGTCCGTTGTAACTTGCTGCTATGTTTCTAGGAAGCAATCCTACCGATGTTCAACCCTCTAGTGACTTCGCTGGCAATGCCGCCCAATATTTCTAGCCTTCCCGTTGGTAAGAGGGTATCGCTGAAGGTAGGTGCCGCGATACCCCCTTCCAAACGGGTAAGCTAGAAATTTTCGGATGCACCCAAAGACACCGTTCAGTGTTAATGGTGGTGTAAAATTTGTCCACACTGGAATGGTCATAAGTATTCTAACTTGGAGCCCCAGGAACCTTTGCTGCTACGAACGGTCCATACTTGGCGTCGCATCATGAGATCTCAGAGCACCTGTCCATTCACGACCACCTCACAACTCGTGAACGGCTTTTCCCTAAATTTGCCTTCATCAACGAGGTTGACAACGCCGCAGTTCATGAGATAAAACACCAAGAGGAGCAGGACTGCACGCAATCGTCACCAACGTTGGCCGCAGGTGACAGAAACACTTTCGGTATATGCATAATATGAATGAACTGTTGAAGCCGTTACGCGAGTCTCCTTCATTCCAGCTTCATTATGATTGCCTCGCATATTAGTAGCCGTGCATGATCCAGTAAGATCCATGTTGCAACCATGGGATCGACTCAAATAGACGTTTTCATAGGATTAATCATCAGAGATCGCTACGATCATGACATAAAAGCTTTACTATCTGCTATCGAGACAGGCTCAGACTCGTCTCGGCTTCCGGAATCATTATGTGATGATATGACCAGTCGCTGGGCCAGCGTAGTTCGTAGATTGATCATGTTCGGAAGGGTTTGTTTCAAACCATGTAAATCTATGTCCACAAGCGGGTCAGGTAGTGTCTTGACTGACACAGCAAAGTCAGAGAAGACGTACTCAGGCATCACCATCCCCCGCAACCATTCAGGGTTATTAAGTACTTGCATCGACGTAAGCATATCATCTTCCATGCCTCCCTGGTTCCTTTCCCTGCTGTTCCCATTGATATTCTCGCTCCCGTAGGCGAAATGGAGGAACTCCGTGCTATTTTCAAACTGTATTGGCCAGATGTCTGCCGATTGAGTCGTCTGTGGCATATAAGTCGGTGTCGGGGATTTTGGCCGTTGGTAACCTGAAGAATCGTATCCTTGAGGCGCTACAGAATCCGGATATTCACCGGGATCTCCGTTCTTATCACCGACGATATTCCTAGTTACGTCTATATCCCTTGAAGAGACACTGTATAAGTTCTCGAAGCCCATCCCCTGGGGACCGTTGTGTCGGTACTTGTTCAGCAAGGTAGCCAAGAATCTAGCATACAACTTCGGCGTGTGTCGATCATCTACCGCGATGTCGGATGAGCTAAACTTATCAACCAACGTCACGATAAGATTGATGCTCTCGTCTTCATCGGCCTTATCCAGGCGCGACGAAAATTCGGGTCGAAGGAGCTATTCGTCCTCATTAAGTCGGTGAAAATTGAGGTGATGTGACGCATACCTTGAACAGGAATACAGATGCGAATGCAGCACACATGAAATGACGGTCTGGCGCATACTGCATAAATCCGCTAGGCACCAAGTCGTCGTTCATGTATCTGATTACCGATTTGGCGTATTCAAGGCACTAAAAAATATGTCATAGGCCCCGGTTCAGGAGAAACGGTGAGCGTCGAACCTTGCTGAAGAAGTAATCATACCAGACTTCTACACCCGTATGAAACACCTGATGGAAACCGAAAGAGAACATCACCAGCTTGTAATAGTATACATAACTGCGCGCAATTTCGTGTTAATGTCGCTCCTGGCTCGAAATAGATGTGAACTTACAAGCGTAACTGGCTGCGCCTGAGTACAGCTCCACGGTGGGCTCCCGTCGCGGTGAATTTCCTTTTCCATTCACCCTTGAACGCTTCTATCTCGGCATCATATCTCATGGTAACACTCCGTAAGTCTACCCTCTCTGAGTTGATTAGTCTGCTCCTATCTGAATAAACCTCGGTATGGAATCTCGCTACAATGCGCAAGAGCGAATTGTACCCGCACAAGTGGACATCGTAGTCAAGATTATACTGGGATTTCTTGTACCATTCCTCCGAATGGAGGATAATGGTATCCTCCTTCATTATCCAAGGTCTTCCAAATTGCACAGCTGTCGCTTGATCGAAGTTGAAGCATAGTAGCCAGACGCGGACTCTATTGAGAGCTTCACGTTCCTGTGTCTCGTTTGCTGGCTCAATGGTCGTCGATTGATACAAGCGTAGATCAGTCGCCATACTGCTAAGAAGTTAGGAAACAGGAGATGGTAGAACGTAATGAACGTGCCTGATAGCCACACCCGTATATAACCAGCTCAGGTCTCTATCCCAGCTCCTTTCAGGAACGGCGTAGATACTCATCAGTATGTAGGCCTGGCATAGCTCGACGCTTTTCATTTCGTCTTGGACAAGGGCATTCGCAGCCGAATGTTTCGCTAAGCGCATTGCTATCGGGTAAATGCTTGATTTTGGAGGATGATACCGAGATGTTATGGCACAGATAACTGTGAAAAGGACTGGGCATCGGGCCAGAGTTGATTTTGGAGTAAGTAACATCGGATCGAGGACGGATATGAAGGGCTAAATGATCATCAGCGTGCCTTGTTAAAACGGAGTCAAGCTTTCTCACATTAAGATATGTGTAGAAGCTAAATACCAAAAAGTTAGTCAGAAAAATGCAAAAAAGGAAGCTGGGGAGAAACTTCACATATCAAACAATCGTTCAGCCTCTTCCAGTGTCACAAGCCCAAGTGCCAGTATATCTGGGGGATCAAGCTCCTTTGCATAACCTGAATTAGATCCTGGACAGGGAAATCCGAGCATGAGTCCATGTCCAGGAGGAACAGACAGCAATGCAACGAACCATGCTCTGAGGAGCTTTTATGTGCCCCGCAGCCGACATCCTGCTGAACGTTTCCGTATTCCTTTTCTGTTTCCGTCCTACTCGAAAACCTCAAATTGGAATGAGTTCGACAGGAACATTTTGAGAACTCGTTAAGCGAGGCTTACATCTGTTCGTGCTCCTTTACTTGCCAATTGCCATAGGCAAATGGGTTACGGTATTCTTTCTCTCCGCAGGCTGTGTTAAACAAGCTTCCTGTACTTGTTCGATTCCTGGAGCTAAGACAGGCAACGTCATCGGGATTGTTGGCGTCGAAGGATGATATAGATTGGAGGTATTCGTCAATTGGATGAGGTGTCGCAAGGTAGGGATTATAGAGTTGCTTGAGGAGATTTTCAATGATGGCGTCTTTTAGTCGGATTTCTGCCAAAAGGCGATCGCGCTTGCTTTCGCCCGATCAGTGCGCCTTTCAGGAACACACACCTATAGAAAGACTTACTAAACCTTTGGTTTGGGGGCCTCGACGACACATTTGTAACCTTTGGGCTTGCATCGTTTGCAAGCCTTTTCATCGGGTGGAAAGTCGCATTTCATCTTGATTTTTTTGCATTGAGTGCATGCGCCTCCAGGTCGGCGTCTAACAGCATCATTGTCGCTGTCATTAGACTCGCCCTCCCCGTCTTTCACGGACGGACGGTTCTTCGTATTCAGAGTAGGCTTCTGCGACTGCTGCCCTGACAACACAGTCGGAAGATGGCTCTGATACCCTACACGAACTGAAGATTGTTCGTGGTTATTGTAGCCGTCCGATTGCTGCTGCCGCTCCCTCGGATGTTCGTCGTGGTTTTGATGAGTTGGATGGCGTTGCAGTCCATTATCATCGATGTTAATGCGCTGCTGGTACCACAGGCCGTAGGCGTTATGAGGCAGTCGAGGAGGCTCGGAATGGGCATAATACAAGGAGGAAGAGGGACAAGTCATTGTGGCTGCCACGATGTCACCCTGGGGCTCGCATTTTAAGGTTTCTTCCTCCGGCAAACTGGCGGAAGCAATTACGGATATTGAGGCTCCCCGGTTAAGGTGAATAAAGCCTCTGACACTAATCTGGAATAAATCCCTGCATCCTCTATACAAGAATAGGGATAAGAAGGCCGGGATCTGAGTCATCCAACAGACTGGGTGAACGAACTGTTGCAAGGTCAGTTTGGGGAGACCTATCACTATTAAACTAAACTACACAGTTACCGTAAGATCTCGAGAGCCGGCCTGCAAATTCAAGGCCACGGATCATGCCAGCATATCACTGCGTACACAGCATCTTGATTCTGGGAGAAACCGACACGTTGGCATTTATTTCTTCCCTGGTTTAGAAAAAGGCCATAAAGAACGAGCGGTGGTCTGTAATGCATCCTTGAGACGATTACTGACATTGATGCAGCAGCGCCTAGGTATGCGTGAATCCTTCGTGACACTTACGAGCCCTTTACAGTGCGTGCATAAGTCAGCGACGGCGATCGAAGCTTTCTCCGCGCCTATAGAATACACTCACCGGAATCTGGATGGCGCCTGCTTTTTTGGTGGCATTCCGAGAAGTTCAGCGGTCTGACAAACGCATACGGCATCGGACATCTTAGACGTATATCGGAGCACGGCGAATGTTCCAAAATGTGGATCGCTGAGCTTGATTGGGATCGGATAGGATAGAGCAAGAGGAAAGTACAACAAGGACTCGGATACAGAGATAATTTGTCCCGGGGACTGCCGAAATAATTCCCACGCCCCCTTCCTTGTTCGGACCGCCCTTTTCTCTGTTGTTTTCTTCATCTATGAGTACTATGCCTCTGATTTGCAAGTTAGGCCACATGGCTTCACCTAAACATTCCAAAATATCAGCGCCTGAAGCGGTATCTTCCTCGCCTTGCTACACTTTTGCAATTTGTTCTTGTGCTACCTGGATGCTAGTGTTTGGGTTGATTGGCACGGCTGGCAGCCTTATCGCCACATTTGCTAGGGACAAAATGCGACGAATTTCCAATACAATCTTGGTTGAAACTCGGAAACAAACTCAGGATAAGGTGAGTTCAGGTCTCTTTGACTGTAGCTTGAACCCAATATCTCACCATTTAATCAGGATCTTGATTTGTGGATCCACCTCAGTACTGTTACATTCCCGCAGAGTTCACTGGCATCTGGGATCCATTGGACAACATTCTATTCTCTCATGGTTCGGTCAGAGGTCGGAGCGGTATTATCAAGCAATGATTCTGTTCTCTCGTTATCAATTCCGTGTGTTCTGTGGTGGGAAACCAAAAAACCCCCTGTAAAGGACCTAGTCAGACATACGAGGATGGTGAAAGAAATCGAGATAGCTCAACGAAGCAATCCGCAAGCATTGTGCTGATTTGCATTATGTGAACCAAAGAAAACATGACGGCCGTTAAAAAGCTCAATCAAACTACCCAAAACTACCAGTATGTATATCTTTACAGTTATCGTGGCTCGCGTCCTATAACGTTCGACTAGATGCATACTACCTGGACCCAAGGAATCGAGTTCAGATTGATTATCTATCCCCAAGGCCATCACTACCGCACTCAAGCTCGACTCCGAGGTTCATGCTTAAGGACGGTCATTTCGTCTCATACAAAAGGTCCAATTATTCTCTCAGTTGGGTTTGCCACGAAAATCCCACTCTACATCGTCGCTTCATTGATGACGCTTCCCATAGTGGACCCGAGTAACTTGAGTATCTTCATTCACTAGGAGGTTTGCATCCTATTTATTTGCCGACTCTCTATCATGGAGTATATGGCTCATCGTATTTCGACGCTCTGTGACAAACAGTGAGATATGTTAGCTTCGCTATATGTATGTCCATGGTATCCTTTAGGATGTTTTATGGCACGTCTATAACGCGGCATTCGGCAAACTTGTCAAGCTCACTGTACCTTTCCAGAAGATTGTTCATTTCCTGGCCACCTCATTGGTGCCCCAATAAGGGTCAAGAATAAGATCTCCTATGATGTCATTGTTCTCCATTTAGTCATCACCACTCTTAAAGATGAAGGTCAAAAATCGTGATCTGGAGATCTCCGAAGTGTACATCATATACACGGAAATCTGACCCGAGCATGTGTTGGGGACATGTCGCCACCGGCCTCGGAGTATGCAAATGCTCGTAATACCTAATTTGGCTCTGTAAGTTATCCCAGCATACATCCACTGGAGCCAATAGAAGCCTGAGAGGACGGAAGGTGCTCCATGAAAGGAAAGTGTTCATGAGAGCAGAGCGGCCTCTATTGCACAGCATCTTTTGAATAGGTTATTCACTCCATGAAATCTTTGCCGGAATCATTATGCGAATCATGGACGTCAAAATCTTCCATTCATTCTCGAAAATGCCCATTCTAAAGTAAACAGTAAAGTAAAATTCGTTCAAATAATTACTAAGTACTTCAGGGAGAGCCCCTTTGTGTTGACCAGACAATTGGACCGAAAAAATTGAAAGTCTCTTCATGACCACCATGTCGATAGTGATACTATGCTCGACTCGTCACCTCTCCTCATTGGGCATGGAAACATTGCGTCTGTATACAGTATCCTTACTTCTCTCGTCACTTCAAAGAGGTGCAGCCAGAGGCAGATGCACTGCAACTACAAATCGAATGCGACACCTTTGAGCAAATATATGAATACTGTCATTCCAACTCTTTCTTCACTCTGCCTCACCCACTTGCATACAACGACCCTCACAGCCACCACTCATTTTGCTGCCTGGTGCAATCCCCTTGAGATCAGGTCTCATCAGTCACTTTCGCCTTCTTCATCCAGTGGTAGCACATTGAACCTCTGCTGCTTCTGAGCGACCAGCATATACTCTGGAGCATATCCATGGGTCACTTATGGAGGTTTCTGCTCATAGCTGTGAGTAGTTCTACCCTGCTGGTGCCCCTAACAAGGACTTGGGAGCAGTGATTTAGCCAATTCAAACATGACTGGCATTCTCCTTGACGTCGCATGCTACCTGCGAAGGCATCACTGATGGTCTGCCAGGTACCGAGATCATCGCTGAGACCATGGACCACATTCTTGGACCCATCTAAGCACTAGGCAGATATGACAGGTCAACCTATCCTGTCTGGAAAATGGAATTTTCCCAGTAACCACTGGGGAATGTCAAGTACAATTTCTCCAATAACTGTCGGGAGTCAACAGCACATCAAATAGAAAATTATATCTGAAAATTTACTTACAATTTCACATGCACTGTCACTGTCATCCTGATGCTTGCCTGGTATGGGGCAGTACCATCGAGATCTGCTGTATAACCGAGATCCATTTATACGATCTTGCTGCAGGAACAACCACTGTTGTAGGTCAGATCATGCAACCCTGTTCAACCCAGATGCCAAAGTCGGATCTCTTTTGTGGGAGACTCCGGTGATACTGTGACTCTTCAATCTTAAGGCCATTGACACCCCAATTTTCCAAGTCGGAGAGCGATAGCCAGTAGGAGAATGTACATGGAATAGAGCAATAATATCCAATTTAGTAAACAACGTGAAGCGCCATCAAATCAGTCACACCTGCCATGCAAATGATTCCCACAGCTCCTCACCACCACCACCACCACCACCACACCGGCACTCAGCAGTCTGCTCATGGAAAATCTTGGTAAGAATCAGTTCTATTAGAAGATATCACACTTACTGTTCACAGTAAAAGTCAGATGTCTTCAAAGAATAAATTTAGCACCACCCATTAAAAGCCTAGTAATATATTATTCATTGTAGCTGTAATGTATTAATCCCTTGTACTTGCAATTGGACACAATTTATTATTGCTTGCAATTGCAATGGATTTTTGGCAGAGGAATCCACACCAGGTATAGGGAAGGCGACACATAACTCGTCATCATCATGGGCATAGTTGCCTTCTCGATGTGCTTGATGTATTCAATGCCGCAAGCCTATGTGCTCCTGCCTTCAAGCGCCTAGTTGCCAAACTGGGCCCAAATTCTCCGCTGATTTCTTTGATCAATGTGCTGATCTTCTTTTGATTTGTTACCAATGTGTCGTATGAGCTCAGTGATTTTTTATAGGTTTGATGTGCAGAATTTATTTTTGTCTACCTTTGATGGTGCTGTCACCCATCGTCCCTCCTCCAGAGATGATCAGGTTTGCATGTTTTCCTCAATGTCATCCCATTTCTGGTGTCAACTCTTCCATATGTTTTTTTTTTTTTTTTTTTCATGTTTTCCACTTCTCTGACATTTTTTTTTCTAGCATGTTTTTTGGAGGCCTGCAGCAAAACAAATGTATTCGGATCTAAGTAATGTACATTCATAGCCTTATAAACATGGATAAAAAATTTCATACCACTGAGTTTCGAACCAAAATACATACGCTCACAATATGAACAGTACTAGCACCCAGGCCAAAGAACCATTGTAATATATAGTAATGAATACAATATATCCAGTTGTTGGGCTGAAAAAAAAAGCCCCCAAAAAAAGCTTGTTGTTGTGCCATGCATGGGAGGCATAGGCACCGGGGACAGGGTCATGTACAGTGTCATCAGTGATGTCGATACCCTCGCTATTGAATGAAGAGGCTGCTTGAGAATTGGAGGTGATAACCCACAGGTGGAGTATCAAAAACCCAGCCTGATGATATAGATGGCTGTGCAACATCGATGAGGGGCCAATCCAGCAAAATGGACTTCACCATTGCATTCCATGTTGCTGAAAGTAAGGTCGTTACACAAGCAGTGGGGTTGTAAGGGGTGATACAAAATCTAAAAGGCAGATGTCAGGATGGTGGGCAGGCATATGGTGATGACAATGTCCAAAAGAAAAGTGACCACAAAATCATAATCCTCCACTCAAACAAAGGGTGATGCACCAGTATGGGGTCCATAGGCGACCTTGTTGGTGCAGGGCAGCTCAATGTTGGTCAGGGATAGGGTAGGAAACCATGGGGTCCATCATGGTCATGTAGCCATGTTTCTGGGTGCATTCGATGTGCCCTCAAGTCGCCTATTCATGCCTGTAAGTGTATTGTTGTCATTACCATCCCTGACTGTCAGCATCCCGATCTTCCTCCTGTCCTCTCACTTGGATGCTCCTGCCCTCCCACAGCCTTCCTGCATTTCCTACTGCCCCTGCAAGCCTTGCCTTAGGTATTCCCATAGCACAGCAACAGAGCATGATAAGCCCTGCCTTTTGCTGTCATTGCTGTTGTTGATGCATTCATTGTTGTTGTTGTTATTGTCATTGTTTGTCTGCAGGAATTATGCTCCAGATGGCAGCCAATTTGGCATCTCTGACAATATTCCAGGTCATTCAGGCATAGGAAGCTTGTGGTTGATGGCAATTTCCCTTGATGTTGATACTGGGTAGGCTGAGTTGGTTGGAATGGGGATGGGAGGGGTGTATTTTCCAGATTGGTGGGGGCTGTTGAAGGATGGCGTCATCACTGTCAAATGTTGAAGGATATCCTGGGTGTCCTGGGGCTACGAGAAGTATTGCCTTGTCTGAGGGCTTACGTGCTGGTGTGAGGGGTGGAACAGTTGCTATCCGAAGTTCTTGGGGCTGCTGAACACGTAAAAAGTACCTAAAATAATAGTAAGTATGAAGAAAAATAATTACATACCATTTTGTGCCCATGAGAGGGCTGCCAGGCAAATGGACAGGATGTTGTCGTATTCGAGATGGTATTGGTAAAAGACCACAAAAGAAGCACAGCCACCCAATAAATGGACAGATAGTATGCATGTATCAAATTCCATGAATATTTACATTGACAGATAGTCTCAAGTCACCCATAGACGAAAATATGTTCTTTAAGCGATTTACCATGAGCTGGAATGAAGTCTTATCACAGCAGGACACATTGTATACACATATAGTCACTTTAAATAACTCTAGGAAGCATGATGTGTCTTTGATGCAATCCTGGAACATTACCCATGCAGGTGGCAAGTTGAAGCGTGAGTTTCCCAAGTGAGTGATGCCATAAGAGAGCTTTATAGTTAATAGTTGGTTTGAGTGTATGTTTGCCACATGTGGGAGCATGCTGTCAATGTCTATATCAAGGACTTGTATACTGAATACCTCCAAAGACATGAGGTGTTCAATGTTACAGAAACGAGCTGTGGGCAGCCATTGACCTACCATGTGAATAATTAGTATTAAAAATGAGAGGAGAGGTGACAAGATACCTCAAGCCATGCAATACAAATACTTCAGCTAAATCCTCATCTGTGGCAGGTTCTCAAAAAAAAGCTCAAGAGCTGTAGGATCACATTGCAGAGCAAGGGTCTCGAAGCTGAAGAATGAGACGATTGACTTGAAGACATAGATCAAGTCTGTTACATTCATGCACTCAACTGAATCAAGTGTTAGTGTATATATTCCTGGTTGCAATGATGCGATTATATCTTCAGCATCGAGGGAGTGGGTGATGTCAGGAAGTAAGGGGTCATGAATTTTGAGAATGGAGAGGGAGGGGAATGCATTAGTGATGTTTGGACAAATATCATGCAAAGAATGATGTTGTATGGTCAGGTACCATATGAGGGTCAAGGGTCATGTGTGTAGGTTGGCCCACTCAAGAATGGTACTGCCATGCAAGTTGAGCATGGAGAGGGATGGAAAATGGCGAATGAATTTGGCTGTGGAAAGTGGTGGTTTCCCATATCCAATTTGTCTGGATCTGAATATGACAATTTGACAGACGTGAGGAGTAACAGCAAAGTTCGATGGTAATTTTGAATTGGTGTCAAGCAGGTTGATCCATGATTGTAAGTCAGTTTTATTGTTGACACATATAGTGTGGAAAAGGAAGGTTTGGGAAGGATAGACCCAGTAATGTGCTACTTCAGAACATGCCCTGGAGGTGGCAAGGTCACCATCAGCATTAACATCATTGATTATCTTCAAGATGAGCTCTGCACTGAGCGTAGCCATAGAGTTTATTGTATGGGTGATAACGTAGAAGGGACGGGAGAGTTAATGAGCGCTGAATATGACTGATGAAATATAATAAGATATTATAACAAGGATATGTGAAACTAATCTCACCTGCTTTATTCCATGACTTCAATGCACAGATACTGTACTGGCTGCATACAATACGAACAAGATTGGAGGGAACAATAGGCTTACGATCAGGTGTACAGCTGTACTACATTCCATGAAAGAACTTTGAAGCTGCTGACATAGACGTGTGGCTTCACAGCCACAGGATCATGGTCATGTGCATGATGGGCTACTGTAGTCACAAACAGCAACATTGATGCAAAATTGGGCATGGGATGATCTGAAGTTATGCAACTCATTAAAGCTATACAGAAGGCATTCATCAAGAATGTTGGATGAGGACATGCCTTCACACAAAGTCTGCAAAGCACCCAAATACTCCCTTCGAGAAGGGTGAGATGATATCTTTGAATGTAAACCCAGGGCTGATGTGATGACCTTCAGTTTGGGCATAGTTAAATGTGCAGTTCTCTTGGAATATGGGAGCACATACTCTAACAATGTTCTACTCAAAGACAGTGCAGAGCAGAACCCACAGTGACATTAATGCAAGTCAAAACATCCTGCACACAACTGGACACATGAGTTTTCTCAATTGAATGACAATCATAGCATTGACCCATTAATACGTGACTAAGTAATGCATATTGATACTCAATAACAGTACAATTCTGTGACATAGATAGACTGTGAAGGCCAGCACTATAAATCAGGCATTGAATATCAGAAGTAAACACCAGGCTATGACATCCAGTAACTGCATGTCCAAACAACATGCCATGAATCACAGAGACCGCCGATGTCGCTCCTTGCCCAGAGCATGATGATAATTGGAAGCCTGCAGCAGGTTCATTGACCTCTGTAGAGCAATGATGGCCCCTGCCCAAAGCTAGAGAACTTTCTTGTACACCTTCACCTGAAGCAAAGGTATTTTCAGGCTGGTAAGTATTGTCAATGGGGTAATTGTGATCTAAGAATCACTGATAAGCAAACATGAATCCCCCCCCCAAAAAAAAAAAAATGCCAACCAAGTATCTGAAATCTATCCATTGCATCATCATTATTCTGACCACTGAAAGAAGAAGGTAAGTCAATATCCATTTCATCACTACGGTCTTCCATATCTAAGGGATATTGGTCAGCCAAATTATTATATCAAGACATCATGAACACATACCATGGGCAGCAGTCGCAGTCATAGATACGAGGACTTCGTTATAATATGTAAAAACATCAGTGCCCAGAGACACATCAAACAAAGTGAGATCCACAGACTCCAATGGCATAAGAAAAACAATTGATCCTGTAGGGCCAGGGCTGATGCACTGCAAAAGCAAATTGTGTCACACATCATCAGGCGACTCATGCCCATGTAACCAATCTTGAGATACAAAAGATGACTGACACTGAGAAAAACAAGAATGTACAAGTCCACCCTCTAATGAAATGACATTCAACATAGCACAGAGAGAGGGAGGTAATTAAATACCTGAGTACCTGCTGAAGTATTTATGCCAACACCTGGTAAAACATTAAAAACCACATGTATCCTTTTGTATAGTAGTAGTAGTAGTAGTAGTAGTAGTCACACTGGCAAGAGGTCCCTATCAAGGGAACAGCCAATGTTTTCTGCACCATTGTTGGCAAACAAGGCAATATCGCAGACTATAAAGAACCCCTGCCGCTGTGAACATCACATTGGTTGTCCAGACCAAGTACATCTCATGGAGTTGGATGACTTTGTAGGGGCTGAGGTACATATGTGAATGAATTACTCCTGTATTGTCGGACTATCTGCCCATAATGCTACAGGTGCTACATACACAGGCTCATCATTGTACATAGCAAAGACATCAGAAATAAATTTTGCGAGCAAACCCTCTATTTTGGCAACCCTGAGAAGGAACCACAATCGTTTGATAAGGGAGCAAGGAGAGGACCAGAGGTCAGTGATCTCTGGGACAAGTGCTGTGATGTCTTTGATGAAATGACGATGTCGATGAGAGAGATCGTGATTAGCGCTGCATTGGAGCAACACATGAGGCTTGTCCTCGACCAAGATCCTGCAGAAATGGCAGAGACACCATCGGCGAGGGATGAAGGGATGATAATGTTCCTTCCAATGAAGAACCTCAATTGCAAGTGTGTGAGCTGACATAAGGAGACGAGTGATTGCCTTCCAGTGGGCAAGGATAGGCAGATTTAAATAAGTCTTGTAAGCAGCTGGCTTAGGCGATCTAGCCATGAGCTTTACAAGTCGGCAAGGGATGGGAAGGTCATTGTAGAACCCATGGAGGAGATGACCCTTTGGTGAGGACTGAATTATGTTTACAAGCAAGCGCTCTGCAGCATTGTCAATGTCAGCCAGTAGTTGAAGAGTGTCATTGACAGTGATGTCACCTCTCTATTGGAAGGAAGCATGCAGTGCCAAGCGCTGAATGATATGGAGAAGATCTCTGAACCATGACATGACACCGTTCCTGGTGAGCAGTACAGAAGCTTGAAATATAAGGTTGGCAAAGTGCCGGTTAGGCAAAAAAAAGCAGATACTTCAAATAGGACACTGTGAGCAAGAGATGACAATAAGGGGGAGGTGTAATACCTATTGGGAAGCACGAAACATACATCGGTAGATGTCAGACTTCTTGAAAGAATAAATGCAGACCCATTTCAGAGTACAAAAACACTACAGTTGAGTTCTCATGCACACCCAAAATGTGTCACAGGAAAGTGTTAGATACGACATGCAACTCTAAGGCTGTTTGCTCATTGACATCCAGCATGACCTCACAGCCAGCAATGAGGTAGGGGTCGATATGCCCAAAATAGATATGGTGACCCTCTTGAGGGGAGGGGGGGGAGGGGGGGGTATAGACCCACATTCGTTCTCCATCTGAGAGAACAAAGCATCCTTTGTCACATGAGCCTTTGTGGCCTTAACAGTGATATGCTTAGAGAATATGTAAGGGTTGCGGGAGTCAATACATATGCCGATGAAGTTATATTCATAGACATAGGAGAGAGGATCAGACCCCACAAATAGGGATGGAGCATCATCACATGAAAGAGGAATAGATGTCCACAGGTGGGTCTTTGGGATGGAGATTGTCATGAAATTTGAGGAGCACTAAGCATGAAGATTATCCAAAGCATGCTGTAGTCCCTCGGGAGAGGTGGAGAAGAGTGTGACATCATCAGCATGTTTGACATGGGAAAGATGGCGACCCATCCACACAATATCATCAGGATGATTGGGAATAGAGAGATCAGAAAAGTATATATTCCATAAGGAAGGGGATAATGTATCACCAGCAAGAACACCAATAGATGACTGGAAGGTGTTGGAGCAAGAAGAACCAACTTTGACAATGTAGTCCATGTCTCGATACATGTGGCGAACCCAATCAAACATGGGACCACCAACCCCAAGGTCCTGTAACTTTATCCACAACATCGCCAGATCTGTAGAAGGGAAGGCGTTCTCTAGGTCAACAAAGGCAACATAGAGGACCTTCCCATGAGCATGGGCCCATTCAATGGCAGAGCATAGAATGAAAGAGTTGTTATGAGTATGGTTATGCAGCACATCAATGTCCTCCATCCACTCATTGAGTCAACGATCAATGAGCAGCGTAAGAAACTTGAGCATGCAGGATTGTAATCCAATAGCCTGGTAGCTGTCAGGCATGGAGAGATCATGATCCTTCTTAGGAATCACCGCCAGGAGACTTGTGAGCCAGATGCATGGAATCTCATTCGTATCAAGACAGTGATTGAACAGATGTAGGAGTTCTTCATCTGGTATGGCTAGGATCTTGCGCTGATTTACACCATCTATTCCCATAGCAGCAGTGGCACCTCTACATCAAATGTGCTGTTTTGCTTCATGGATCTCCTCTAGAGAGAGGGGATGAGAGAAGGAATGTAACTAATGAGTGCCAAGCGCTGTTGTAAGCCTTCTATGCTAGCTCTCTGTTTATTCTTGCATGTGGCAGATGGTGTGAGAAAGCACCAAAAGGGCAACAGCACCAGACCTGGCAATGCCCTTAAAATGTCGGTATAGCACAAGATGGACAGAAACCAAAGGGGTGCCCTGACCCAACCACTATGACAGGCTTGAACATAGGATCAGCAAGAGGGTCCATTAAGAGATGAACACATGCCAGATAGAAAATGCTCAACGAGCAGGTTCTGGAAGAGGTGGTCTTGTCCACATGAAATCTTGTGCAGTATGCCATGGCCAGCCAATTCATACAAAAGAGAGTCAAATGACAGTTGCTTGAAAAATGACAGGGAATCTGGGAGGCGAAAAAGCCTGTATGTAGCATGAAGACTGTCCAATTCAAATGACACTGATCCTAACAACATATAAGGCCACATAAAAATGAGTGCCCACAGAATTACTCACCACCATCATACCCAGACTTCAGCAAGGCTACAAACCAAACCAATTCCAGAGAAACATCCAACGAACCTCCTGCTGCTTTAACCAACGAAATCTTTGTCTGAAATGACCCACAAGACGTCACCAGTATTATAGTGGACACACCAGATGCAGTTTTCGAATAAGATTGAACATTCTCCAGAGAAATGCAAATGGAAGAAGGCACTCTGTTAAGCGTGCAGGTACTTGGGACCATAACGAATACCAATAGTTGATGCAAACAAATGAAACGAAACCAGAAAAAAGTGACATCAAGTGAGAACAAAGGAGCATGTGATATTAATCATCTGATGCATGGGCACCCTGCCCTGTGATTGAGGAAGCAACATAACAAGGAGCATGTGACACACACAATGTTCCACATTTCAATATCCCAGTCAAAAGTCTGGAGACGTGAGGTGACGCTCAGAGACATGTGTTGATATTTTATCTACCTGTATATGTCAGTCGATGTCTATGGATGCCATTGTCATGAATAGAAGGAGAAAGAAGCACGCACCTACAAGTGCCGGATTTAAGTCTCTTTGCAAACTTCTTTAAAATCTTTCCTGGCATGCACATTCATGGTATGAAAATGTCTGGCTGCTCATAATGCTATTGCTGTGCCAGAGCTGCATAATGCCGCTGCGTATAGATCATGGGCACTCAGGATTCCCACACCCATCCTTTCCCTCTTACCACCACTATCACCACTCTTTCGGTTTATGCCAGGTCTCTTTTCCCTCTTTTCCTGCCTTCTGGTTGCCATTTCTGTTGTGCAATGTGCTATATGTGGCCTCTATCACCTTAGGCTCCCAATAATGCACTGCTTTCATCCTGATTTCTGTATATTTTGGGAGAACAGTATGCTGCACACTCTGTTTCTAACACTCTGGCTATTCTCATTTTCTTGTTCAGAACGATCTCCAGAGTCTCGTATTTGCAGGGAAATTACTGATTTGCTCCATGGTTGGCGCATATATCCAGGTATATGGGGCAAAACAGAAGGGAACGACATGACGCATACCAGGCGAGTACTTTGTTTGTTTCTTGTCCATTCTCTCACCTTCTTTTTTGGTGTAGCCATGATGGGTCCTGAATTTTCTCTGTTTTCACTTATTGCCTTTATTACTGCCTATGCCCTCGCATCAGATCTCAGCTCTCCGGTACATATATATCATGGTGTCCACACCTGCCTACATTGTTTGCCATGGTATGTATGTTGGAATTTACAATCATTCGTCCCCAATGCTGATTATACCTGCTGTCAGGCTACGAGTCCAAACCCTACATGGATGGACTGGATGCTATGCCCTGGTATGACACCAGCATTGTGGGGATGGAATCTATTGGTGGAAAGGATGAGGGCAGTGAACTAGGATGTGTACATACTGTAGCTGAGACAATATATTCATTGTATGGATTCCTATAGATGCGTACAGATGAACATCGATAAGAGTGTATCATCATCAATAGGCATCAATTGAAAGGCCATGAAATGCCCCATTTATCAATGGCTGCTGATGCCCATGGATGAATCGACAGATATCTATGGCCATCCATCCATGTCTCCAGACTTTTGACTGGGGAAATTTCAATACTCTACTCAGGAGGCACAGGAATGAATTGGATCCCATGAATCTACCACAAAAGTGAGTGCCATTAGTGTTTTCTAGAGATCCACTACCAAGGTAGTGGAAATATTGTGTCTGATCATGCATGGGAAAATATTTCTCTATGACATCACAGGTCGGGGCTCTAATGGTGAACAACTGCTTCTTTTATGTTTCAACATACTGATCTCTATTGGGCAACTCTCTTTCCATCCTCTCTAACAAGACCACTCTTCCCTCTTCTGGCAAGAAATGTAATCCAAGCTTAGGATGTTTGCACATGTGGGAAATATTTCTCTATCACATCACAGGTTGGGGTTCTAATGGCAAACAACTGCTTCTTATACTCTGACCAACATACTGATCTCTATTAGGCAACTCTCTTTCCATCCCCTCTAACAAGACCACTCTTTCCAGAAATGTAATCTAAGCTTATGATGTTTGCTGTTGCTTGCAGCTGCCAAGATTCTCACCTACTTAAGAAGCGAACCCACCATTTGGACCTCAAAACTTCTTCTCTACCATGAGTCAAGCTACTACTGATGCTCCCGCTACCCAAACTGCTGCAGCCGCCCCTCCTGAAGGAGACCAAGGCCCAGTATGTTTTTACTCTGTTGAATTCCAGTCCTTATGCTCATTGATTCTTAGTGCATGTACACTGAGTATCAAGTCAAATTTCTTTGGTACCTAGGGCCTCTGTTTGAACAAGCACTCTATGAAGAGCATGTTAACCAATTCATGGAGGAGTTGTATGCTCTGTGGTTTTGAGACTGGCCAGAGCCGATGGAAACCATTGAGCATCACAAAAATGTGTGTTTATTGTGCCACTTATCATGCTCTCATGCTCTCTTGTCCCTTAACCCATCTTATTACAGAGTCTGCACCATGCGATGCTGGTGGTCAGCCATGAACATCTCCCCGACCTCATGCTCAACGAATTGGGTCTCACCCCTCACTTCACCCCTGTTGATGCTTCCTCTTTGGCATCCACTATGGCCATGGAAGCTGGGCCTGCAGCTAGTGGCACCATGGTGGAGAGCCCTTAGGAGGGAAGTGGGTTCTGCAATGGCTGTGCTAGTAGGCGTCGGATTGACATTATCATCATCTGTGAGGTAGAAAAGTCCATAGGCAGTTGTACATAATCTGCTTTCAAGCATTGGCCATCTTCCTTTATTCTGCTTACCGCTCAGGTGCATTCTAATGTCCCTGTTTTTGAGCCACCATACTTCAGACACGCCCATAGGATCATTAACAAGGTTGTGATCATCAATGATCCCAAGGCCATAATGAAACCTGTGTTCAGCCCAATTAACACAACCAGCGCCTAATAGACAATTGGCTTCGTCTGAGCAGTGCACATATACTGTAGCTATACTGATTCCAGTCTCATACTCAAATTGTGAAATTGTAAATGAGTGATTTTTCATTGTCCATCAAAACATTGTATCATAGTGCTAGTACCCTAGCTCCTTGTCACTGGGCCATTGATCCTCAATCATATTTGTCAGAGTATCAAGTTGCTCAAGCAAATTTTCAGTGACACCATCTTCTCTTTCCAGCCATCTATGCTGCCAATGTTCCACTAGGCACATCGTCAAGATCCTTGCAATGGACTGCAAATGATAAAAAGTCAACCCTCCCCCCAAACAAAGATTTAGACATGGAATTTACCTTCTCAGTGTATGTGATCATTTGTTGCTGCTCTTCTTCAAAGAAACTCTCCAACCCTTGAAGGCCATACATACCCCACCAGTTCCGGAAAAATGGCTCCAGGAACAGAGAAAATTTCCTGCAGAGAACAGCATATTCCCAGTTGTCGAGGGCAGCATCTAGGCGACCAAGTTGCTTGGTAGTGAAATGAACCATGATACTCTATCTCACTGTGAGGATAAAACTTTGCAGACTAAACAGAAAATTCAGCATTGATGGCAGGAAAGGAAGGTGAGAGACATTTACTTCTCCAGGGATTTAGAGGCATTGCCTAGAGGTTGGGCTGGTGTTGCCTCACCAGAAGACTCAACAAGATGAGCATGATTGTAAGATATAAGATCAAGCAATAGTCTCCAGAAACATACCCCATTGGCGATGACTGCAGGAGTGTTTTGTGAATCTTTAGCTTCAGCCATTTTGTGCGGTATTAAGAGTGGATGAACTATGGGAGAAGGGCAGGCAGACATATATATGGTCAGGTGACCTTTCACAAATAATAACAGCAGCAAATATGGTGGAGGTCTGAGCACCATCTGGTAGCTAATACATCTTCTTGCAGCAAAGATGCATGCACCGACTTCCACAAGAAGCACAGGTCTGGTAGGGGCATGCTGAAAATGAAGTTGAGGAGCACAGACAAGGGAGTATACAGCTCATTTGATTCTGTTAGGGAATGGTGGAAGGAGGGGTGAAGCTTGAAGGGTGAGGACTATGGCTGTGATGCTGCATCTACTGTTATTTCCAACCAGTCAGGTGATAGACTTAGAATTGAAAATAAATTAAAAATTAAAAATTAAAAAAAGACATGATTGGCATAGTCAATAGTACCACAAACATGCAGTCATAATACTACAGTACTGGACCAGGGTGCAATGCAGAATTTGCTTAGTAAAAACCTTGTCTGTAAGATAGGGCCAGCTCGCAGAACAGAACTCATGTGACCTGTGACCAACTGTGACATGGACCCTGCATCTCTTACTGATGCATCCAAGACACGTCTGAGTCTTCCAGCAGGACATTTTGATGCCCTGTTTTGTGAGCTGGCCCTATCTTACAGGTAGGTGCTTTGAAGACCTTTGGAAAGAACTCAATATGATCACATGTCCTTTGATTATAATCAACATGCTGATTACTTTTTCAACAGTACAGGTATGATGTGATATTTACAATACAAAGGATATACAACAGTACAAGAGTATTTACAGTTTGCCAACCTCTACAGTAGATATTAGAAATATTAGAAACTGTGAAATATATGACACATTAAATGATCCCAGTATAATAGTAAGTTGAATGACAGAAAGGTATCATGGGAAACAAATAATGTAGACAAGACTCAATAAATACAATGACCGGTCAAGGTCCCAAAAAGGAATGCCAAGGCTCAAGAAGATATAGCCAAAACCATCAACTTACATTTACAATGGCCTCTGCTTCCAGGCGCTGGAAAATACACCACCTCCTGTGCACTTCTTCATCGAGCTACTGCATGAGGATGTTGAACATCTTCAACACATCCTCAACCATGCAGAACCACAGTTCCTCCTTTGCATGACATGCATGACCCCACCAAAACAACCCAAAAACAACAGTAACAACACCCTGACACCCTCCCTTATGAAGACACTTCAAAGGCTTTGAGTAATCTGGCCGCAGAAGCCCAGAATTGTTGTTCAAACGTCACCAGGCAGGATTGACATGGTTCCACCAATCAACCAGCTCCTCACCATAACGAGATATATCTGGTATGGACATTGTGGCATTGAAGTCCCGGACTCCATTGAGCCATACCTTGAGCTCTTGAGGTCATCGCTTCCCATGGGGGTACTTACCCTATGTGACATTCAGTTAAGGTAATTGAAGGTAATCCTTTCAAATGTGACATATGTACCTCTGTATTTGTTTTAGCCTTCCACATGTCAGATTCAAGTTTGTACCACTTCTCGATGAGACTGATCCAAGCAGGGCCAAGAGATTGATCTCGCAGAGCTGTCAAACACTCTTGGTGCCATTGTGGTGGACCCAGTTCCTGTTCACAAAGGGTAGTCACTTCCTTTGGAGGCAGCACTTTATGCTGCCTTGGCTGTCTGGGCACATTCATGACATTAGAAAAAGGGGCTGGTTGAATATCTGGCATCCTGCAGCAGTTGGCAGTTGCATCGCTATCATGCATAATTACATCAACAGTAGGTTGGGTCGACAACATAGGGGTGCTCTGCAAGTCAGAGGTACCAAATGCTGTGATAGTGGTGTATGAAGTCACAGCAGCGGTGTGTGCAGATTGATCAGAAGTGGTATCAGACCCAAACATGTCAGATATTCCCAGGGATTGCATGAATTGTGACAGGTTATCATTAGGACATGATATTTTGCCATCACAAGATGAATGAGATTCGACAGTCTTTGGAACTTTGTCCCATTGCGATAAGTCCATGTCCATGTTGAGAGAAGAATTGACAGTTCATTGTGATCCTGCTGGATGGGCACTAGAATAATTATCATCAATGCCTGGGAAAAAAGCCTGTGGAGACCTGACAGAATGAAAGGGTCTCATTGAATCGTCAGAATGGGAAAACATCAATGGCGGGACATTGAGAAATTCCATACTGGTATCCATGAGCATTCCTGACTGCAGCAGCTCAAGACCCTGAAAAGTGTTACTTGTGCTGGACTGGGGAGAGATGAAGACCATCTCTGGGGTGTGAGGAGCTACTGAAGCAGTGGCTGGTGATGGTGGAGTAGATGCAGCAGCTAGCAAGGGATAGATCACTGGCAATGGGATGAATGATTTTTCAGCTGAGAGTCCCATGTGTGGTTGGCCAATAGAAGCAGAAACTTCAACAGGGAACGGGCAAGAATCCAAATTGTCAGAAGCTCTCAAGGCTGCAACCGTGCTTCCAGTAGCATTGTCATATACCAATGTCGCTGGATCAACAATCACAGGACTCTCAATGTTCTCTTTTTGAGCAAGCCCATTGTGAGACACTGTATCTCTGTGTTAGAAGGCTAGTAAAGATGGACAATAGAGTACATACAGTGGACTTTCTTCATGTGATACATGAAGGGGAGACCATAATACTGACTGAAGGCCCTGCTCTCCCCTTCAGGGGTACCAGGGATATGGCCAGCCTCTGCGGTGTTGTTGAACGAGTTGATGAAATCCTTGCCATCACTCGTGGTACAACCATAGTTGTATCTTTAGAATACGGTTCAGTGACGTCTTCGGGGAAAAAAAAGGTTTTGCTTACTCCACTGTTCTGATTCTTCCTGTTTGAGGATCAATGCCACTGGCAACGACAATGATGCCCCACTTGAGGTAATTGACTAGATCTTTGAACATGTCTTCAAAATTGCGATAAAGAGAATCAATGATCCTGTGAAAACGAGGATTAAAAGAGTGACAGAGGTAGTATTTAACACACATATGCTGTCTTTTTGTTGTCACTGAGATCTGAAGCTTTCAATGTTCCTTCCTTGAATGCTGTGATAAGCTCTCTTTCCTTCTCCATGCAATTGGCAACATCTTGCTTGATCTCTGGTGTCTTGTTGTCCCAGATATAAGTGGTCATTTCTGGAATGAGCGAAATATTGTTTGTAGGTACACCATGCTGAGCTGCCTCTGCAGCAACATGTGGATACACTCTAGTCAGGTAATATTTTTGCGAGAACAGGTGAACAGCTCGCAGGACGTGTGATGAGACAACTTGAATTTTATGACTGCACTTTCCAATCTTGGGGATGACCCAAGTGATTTGATTGTTATTAAACCAGTTCTTTAATTGCTGTGGAATATAATGAGTGCAAAGACAGAAATAAGGAAGGGCTGGGCTCACATTGCAGTGCAACAAAATGAAATGGAGTAGGATGGCATAGATTTTGTCATAGTCAGGCAATTGGGCCTTGTCAACTAACGGGCAGTTGTTATAACATGGATTTGTGCTGGGACCAAAGTCCAGATACCCCTCTGACATTTTTGGGTAGCTCAAACCAGGAGGAGAGTCATGCACACTTTCGAGTTCTGATGGTTTGCTATGGAGGTTGTCATCATAATCCAGGAAATATGACTCAAAACACTCTGGAAACCAGGAGTGCCACCTTCCATTGGTGTGAGCCCTGAAAACAGCCAATTGACCATTAGCTGAGTAATGGTGATAGTCGGGCAAGAGACCAGTCAGAATCCCAGTCTGGAGATTGCTCGTCTTCCTATTCTTGTGATGTTGAATAGCATTGATACTGATGCCCATCGAGGTCAGTAAGGAAGCTGATAATTCATCTAGATTGAAAGTGTCAGAGGCAGCAGCTTGTTGGTAGAGGTTTCTGGCAAATGATCGCCAGCAATTTTTGAGTGCCAAGCTCTGATCCAAATGATCATGATGCTTCTGAGGGACCAGGGTAATAGGTTGAAGCCAAACTTGTCCCATGGATGCAGCTACTATATCAAATCAATTGGAGGTCATATCCCATGCTGAACCACTCCACTTACTTGCAGGTGGCACACTATTCTATTCTTGATTTTTGTCTGATGTTCGTCTGACTGTGACTGTTGCTCTGTGAATAGACTCGGATATAAGAAGAAATCTGCTCTGAAGGAAAAACAAAGGAACCGTAGGAAAAGTTTGATAGCCACAGGAATGGGGAATCAACTCTGGCCTTTTATACAATCCTTATAAGGTCCATTTCATATTATGGGAGAGAGACTTGACTGAGTAAACGGTGCCTCTAGACAACCAGACCATCACAAATGCTCAATGATATGTTTGGTTGTGCCCAGCGGGACTTCTCTTCTGATCATCAGTGTCTCATATTCAGGCACTGCCTAGCTATGGAATCTGCTCGTGTGTTCTTCTGCTCCCATTCTCGATTTGTGTGTTTGTTTGTGCTGCTTGGCTATAAGCAGGAATGTCATCACCATAATTGGGCCATTGATTCAATATTGTTCAACCATTGATCAATACTCATTTGGCCCTTGGTGAATCCTCGCCTCTCTGGCTAGAAACATTCAACATTCCTTCCATATTGCCACAATCTGTCAATGATTTAATACTCTGTGATACACCATGCAGCTCAACCGTTGATTTTACTGATTGATCCTTCAGTGTCTGCTTTGACATCTGCCTCAGCTATTTTCTGTTCCCACACACTCAGAGAAGTGAGTATTTACCCTTCTGGTAGTTCTGTCATCGACTGTCTTTTTCATGGCTTTTGCCAATTTTCTCTCCTACTCACTAAGCTCAAGCAAAATTCTCTTTACAGTTTTCTGGCATCCAGTGATACAGTGGGTTGAAGTATAGAGTCCCAGTGGTCAATGAGGTATGGCATTTTTATGCTCCCCACCACCCACTCTCATTTATTCTCTCTGTACCTGCTTTCCTGCTTCCAAATTTGATATCTCCTCCAGAGATAACTCTTCTATATTGATGTATTTAGTACTTTTTAGCCTGTTTGGAAGCATGAGCTGAATGAAAGAAGGTTTTGAACATTTTGGCATTCCAATGCAGTGTACTTACTTGAGCTCATGATATCTTGGTCTTGAATATGGCCGCACTATCCCTCAGTTGCTTATAATGACTCTGAGGATCTAGGCACCAACAAAGTTACTTGTCACCTGATTGCTTATATAATCCCTCCCCCCTCCTCCTCCCATGGATGATCAAACACTCCAAGAGTCATGGGTGACACCATTTATCCCTATGTACCGAATCGTTCTCAAGCATGGACAATATACTCTAGATGCTTATTTGCATGGCCTGTTCATTGCTTATCATGATCACTTCTGCTTCTCTCTTAGTGTCCCAGAGAATCCTCAAGACATGCAATCTGTTCGTGTTTGGAAGTGTTGTGCACTATCTGTAAATGTATTAAATCCATTTGCCTGAGAACTGTACTAATTGTCTTCAGAAACTCGCACACCTCATGATTTGAGTCCATACCAAAGCATCTGTCGCCACAAAACAGTCATCATCATTGCAAAGCAACTCCTCTTCTTTGCCATCCAGCCCCCTTATGCTAGCCTTCAACAGGATACTCAGTATCCTGTTGCTTCTATTGACAAGTGGTGTTCAGAGCCACTGGCATCATCTGTGAAATGAACATCTGCTTGTACTCACATAGAGAAAGTCAGTGTGGGAATATATTCCCTATGAATTTGACTCATCATCTCGGACCTTAGGGAACTCTGTTGTGCCAACCAACTGATACGCAGGTGTCCAAAACAGAATCCCAGCAGAATACTCCAGTTCTATCAAATTCTTTGGTTGTGATATGTGCTCAAGCCTCCAGCATAAACGTGAAGGTCGACTCTTCGGCTATTGGTGTAAAATGTGTTCATCTCAGTGTCGACCAGGATGGCGACATGCCACCGACCAAAAGAAGGCACGTTGGAACTTTACCACGGAAAATTAGGTGAGTTTGTAGATGCTTCCATGCATGTTCATGTCAATGACCAGAGTCATAGTTAGTCCAATTTATCCTTATCACTGAGGCCTTAAGAGAGCAGTTTGTGTTAGTAGACCTCGAAATTATTATATGCCTTAATCTCTCTATATGAATGCTTCAACAATGAACAATAATTCTTGGAGATTAACAAAAAGTTCTATCCCTAAATAGTTTGTCCGTGCTTTGCATCACCCATCAATGCATCAACCCTCCACCATTCACTTCTAAGGCTGCCTGATAGTTTCTTTCCTTAAGCATTGCTGAGCAGCATGCAGTGATGTCAAAGGTGAAGGTGTCCCATTCTTCAGTGTCCAATCCTGATTCCAGCAAAGTACCCCACCAGAGAACAAGGTACATGAACTGATACATACCCCACCTACCTTTTTTATTGATTCAAACCATATCATTGTCATAGGCTGCGACAGGAGAATCAGAGATGTTTGGTGATCCTCCCAACTCAGTTTTCAGAGCATTCCACCATTTTAAGATGTCGGTGATGATGGTTTGCCCTTCCTCTTTTGACAGGATTGGGAATCTGGTAGTCAATCTTTTACCCAGCTGTTCTCCCAGTACCTCAGAACGGCCACGAGGGTTCATTCTCCCCTAGGAATATATCCCATGTCAATGCCAGTCCCCCTTAGATGATAAAATGACATACACTTTGTCTGGGCGGCATTGATACCTCAAGCTCATACCAGATAGTCACACACTGTTCATAAGACTTTCCAAGGTCAAATGACCTTAGGTGAGACAAAGAGTCATGGAGCCACTTCAACTCCTTCTTTGCTTTAAGAGCATGGCTTAACAGATCATCCCTCCATTTGCTGGCTCGCAGTGGTCTTGGGCGAGGTACAATGCTGTTGACAAGGGCAGTAGAGCATATTCCACCTTGACATCCTTTGTCCTTACCGACCCTGACACGTACCCCCTTGGTAACACCTCTGCCACCAGTAGCTTCATCACCATCAACATCAAATCCTGCCCTTTCATCTGTCTTGAAAGGCAGGGCATGGGGAGCCCCCTCATTAGTTGCAGCCGGTGAATACTGATGGGGAGCCCTCAGAGGAATGATGTGCGTCCATGTATCTGGCAGCCGCGACGATGATGAATATTGTTTGCAGAACTCTGGATTTGAAAACAGGTTTGATAACTTGTTTGGGTGCAACATCAACTGATCATACGGCGATGGCAATGCACTCGACTGTGAAACCAGTTCAATATCCTTTTGTGAAAATTGCAGCAGCCACTCTGGGTGGATCAACCCCTCCAGCTCAGCACCCATGTCAAATTGTTGCATGTTCAGAGATAGAGAATTGGCAGACTCCATATAATTAGGATTCATGGAATGGTAGTCCCATGTCGGGTTCGGGAGGGCCCACCCGTCTGTTGCATCTCCCGAGTAGGGCTGGAAACTCAGAGACCTGGGTATGTCTATGTGAGAATCATAGGAGATGCTCTCATGCAGTGCTGCATCAGGCTTCAGCAGGGACTTTGGAGTCCAAAGGGGAGTCCACCTTAAGGTCCTGGGCAGACTGGTGATGCCAGTGGAAGATGTTTTTGCTGAGTTCAATATAAGTAAATAGATGGAGAAAGAGTATATCTGGTGCACTGTTGGCATGGTTTTTTCCTGAGGAATCACCCATTTCTCCAAGATAAATGTCAGTTCACATGCCAAAGGTGAAATAATATCTGATGCACCATTCCCCATGCTTTTGTCATATCCATATGGTCTCCTTACCAACTTCTCTGTCTCGTAAATATTGACATCTATTCCAAAATGCTTCTTGGTCATGGCATTCTTCGGCAAGAACTCAGCCATTTTGTTTTGAAATCCATGGCATGTGTCCAGGGCTGGAGGAGAATCACAATGAATAAAGAATTCCTTGAATGAAGAGAATTGAAAATCACAGAATGTGGAAGCCAGGAAATTTGCAAAGGATTTGGTCACATTGATGAGCCTCCAGGCTCTGTATGCTCAGAATTTCGTGAAATTACCCTTAATTCCTACACCCAGTCCACCTGACAGACTTTCACCAAACCAGTCATTGCCAACATGGCAATACCACTTTTGTATCATGGCAATATGTCTTCGCATGTTGGATAGCCATCCCATCTTGAAATCCAACACTTCACAGCATTATGGACACGTTAACACTGATTTTGATGGGCCCCCAATTGTATATGGTAATGCCACATCTGCATCAAAGTGCGTCGCAATGCATCATTGATCACTAGACCCTATTAACGTCACTTATCACCACACTCATCCATCAAAGATATCAACCTATCACAGATACTCCAGAACTATGGTGACTCAAGCTGTTACTTTGCCAAGTTGGCACATCATTAGAGATGCATTGGGCGACCTCAGCAACACTAGCATGTCATTACAATCTGCAGCACATGCAGTCGAAACAGCAAGAACCGGCCTGATAGCCGGACTCCACTATAGAACATTTTCTAACCAAGCACGGCAATTCGAACAACGCTGTATACTTCAGCTGACAGATATAGGTCATGTTTATTCAGGATTTTACTCAGCTAAGGCCTTACAGCCTTAGTAAAAAGTCGCTTCAAATTCTATTAATATATGAAGGACTTTAGTATAAAAACGTAGATTACAGTAGCATTCAGTACTTTTCGACCCCAGTGGGTACACTCTCATTCACCAGACTATGCTTGTATTGATTCTCATACACGTCAATCCATCGTACACTGTATTCACTGCACACACCAACAATAAATCGACTAGTCAGATCAGCAACTCTCTATGAATCCGTCCATTGTTTCTATAGGATCACCACATTTTTATTCGTCATTTCACAGCAATATTCGTCTTGCATCGCATATAGTTGATTGCACGTCAACTTGCAGTATTGCTTGAGTTATTCCATGGTTCTTTAACTGTGAAGAAGACGTTTCCATCCCTCTTTACTCTTAATACTATTGGTACATGTCAATATCGTGCCAATATGTGATCGACCGTGCCATACCTCGCCCCCCGTTTACTTTATAGGCAGCACCAGTTTCAACTTCACCAGATAGGACCGTTTGACCAGTTTTCACCTTCGCCATCGTCATCATCGCCCACTTGGGTAGTCTCAGAGCAGACTTAGGATCAGTATCAGTATAGGACCAGTTCAGCAATTGTTTCAGTATAGGAAATCCCAGTGTGGATTATAGGATAAGTTTTTGACATCAGATAGGATCATTTTCAGCCCAGTACCGTTTGCCTCCAGTTCCCATATCAGCCCATCCAGTTTAGGATCAGTTTCAGCCAGTTTCAGCACCTCATTCACATTTATTTGATCAACCAGCACATTTATTCCCAGCATCACCAGTCCCTCGATCTATTGCCATATCGTTCAGGCATTTCCCTCTTGTTTCCCCACTCGTATTAATGTCTCGAGCACGTTTTCTTGAGTCTCATTCTCTGTTTCCATTTCAGAATACAGTTTCTTGATATTCACGTCATATCAGGTGCCGTTCCCTCTTGTTCTATGAGACCCTATGACTTACAGTCATTCTTTCGATTCCTCAACACTCACATCGTATTATCTGCTTGACTGCATAGTCCAAGCATATCTTCGCACCATTAAAGCTTTGATTTACTGCATGGAGGTGCCCCAAACCCACTCACACACATGATTGTCCTAGTATTGCTGTGTTCACACATTTATTCTCCATACTCTGCCTGAGTTTGGTTTTGCCATTGCCACGGAAGTCTAGGCTCATCAACGTGTCGGTCGCAACCTTTGTCAAAGTCTGCCCAGGACTGTCCACCTACATTCACTCCAACAGACGAGCTAGAAACACATCAATGTCATTGTGATGAGTTTATATTGCAAGACAACTCACAAAAGATTCTGTGGCTCGATGACTCCAGGAGATAGGCCACCAGCATAGATGGTGATCTTCCAACCGGCTACAGCAGTGGACATGGTGGTGTCTTTCAGCTGTTTCTTCAGCCGCTTGATTGCCCTATCATTGCACCCTTCAGTATCTTCTGAGATTAGTGTAAAAGAACTCAACAAGTCGACACTCTTTGGGTCTGCATCGGATGCACCCATCTCTGACATTAGGTAGTCCATCAACCTTCTGCTTCTCTTGTACTCTTCTCTCAAGCTGAAGCCTGCACCCATCTCTCACGCTTTCTAGTTCTCCAACAGACACTCTGGGCCTACCTCACTTTCCGTAACGCATTGCTTCTCAGCTTCAACAGCACTTTGGAATGAAGGCTCTGGCAAAGTTGTACAACTTCCTCTGTGCAAACAACACGTTAGGTGCAGATCACTGCCATCATAATCTACCCTTACCTGCCATGACTGTATGACTGATGTGCAGTACACTTGACCTCAAGTGGGCGATCTTTTTTTTGAGCAGATGGTAACACAAGAAGAGAACACTTTCCCTCACAGCTTGGTTATTCTGACAGAGGAGGATCAGTAACAGATCAGTCAAACAGCTTAATTCGCAAGGTGGAGAAATGTGTGTCTACTCGTGCAAATTATTACTTGATTCAGTCTGTGCCATTGTGAAACATGGATTCTGTTATATAAGAGGGCCCAATTCCCCATCTTGACTTCATCATGACTTCCAGCCAAGCATCTGCCTGTCAGCCTACGGACACTGATTGCCATGACCATATCCTTCACTTGATTGCTCTCCTATATGAGGAATTGGGTATGAGGCATATCCATCGACTGTGACACTGACATTGATCATACCTGTTTTAGACACAGTTGCACCTGGTCAGTCCTGCTCTGCCATCGCTTGTCCATTTTCTCATTGATTTGTTTTACATAAGCATCATTCCACCAGGTGCAAGCCTCTCTATTCCCTCCTTGCTTCTCCCAGTCCCTGACAATGAAGGTGAAGAGCTTCTGATGTTCACCTGCCTGAATTGCAGCTTCCTCAATAATCCTATCACCCCCAACCCCAATAAGTACTATGCCATCACACAAGGATGGGCTGCTGGCATGGTCTGCGGAAGGTCTGTCGGTTTTGCATTTCTGATTGTTCAGCTATCAATTATTAATGGTCGCATTCTCAGTGCAGCTCAATGCTCTTTGACTGATGGTGTCGCCAGTGGACATGCTTCCAAAGGCAGCAGCGAGCATGAGGCTATTGAGACATTCAATCGTGCGTTGTTGCAAATGGAAGTCAAAGTTGTCCCCAAAACCTTGAAGCTTTAGAATACCATGTCTGTCTCTATAGTTGCACAATGTGCTTTGCTATCATCAGAATACATATGTGTTATGGCATGTACATGGTGAATAAAGCATTGTTAGTGGACTTTAGTGGATTTTCTTCAGAATTTGTTGCCGACCATCAAGAATCAGTTTTGTTCATGTAGTTCGATCAAATAACCATGGATGATTTGTTGGCCCTCCATCAATAAAATTTTAATTTTTCCTTCCTTTCTTCCACTGTCGGAAGTACTCCATCTCTGGGCACCAATCCATTTTTTTTGAAGGTTCTACAAATTGTTTCGTCCTTACGCTGAAATTGCTCGACTAAATTCAATGATCAATAAGTGTCATCGACAACTACCTCCTGTCCAATATTACCGCAGTACTACACATCCGTGGTGTTCCAGTACATGAGAGCAGACTGATTATGTGACATGTCACGCACAGTTCAATTTTCCCTTGGCGCAAATGTCTGCCTGTTTCACCTGTTTGCCCTGGGCGTCTGGTTTTTAACTGCACCATATTCATGCAAGTTAACACTCAGCGTAACGGTATTAATAGTCTTGCAACATTTGCGACATCTGCTGACATATGGTGTACCCTCTTCACTCTGACAATCATCTTACCAACAGTACTAGCTGCCTGCCTACCGAGTGTGCTAGTGACCTCTTTGTGAAAATGCCAGGAACTCAGGCTTACAATTGAGGTAAGTCCAGCATATTCCCTTCTTAGAACACCACCCATGAACCACTGCTTAGTTTTCTTCTTGGCACCAAACAAGGAAGATGCGATGATCCCTTTGGTACCAGAATACTGGAAGGCTTGTCAGCAGGGGAAGCAAGCACTGGAGGTGATTCGTCCCCATATATGGGAGATCTGGCTTGCCAAATTTCCTATAGATTTCCTTGCCTTGACTGGCCACTACTCCACCAAAGAGGATGACATTGACTGTCATCATTGCAAGCTGAGAGTTTGTTCATCCTATTATTTCACATCCTGATGCAGAGCTAATTGGAGTATTTTCTAGTGTATTGAGAGATATCTTCTTCACCTAGGAACTATAATGGCTGGATATAGCATGGAGGCTGTGCGAAACACAGTCATTTACCTTGAGTCACAGGGTGATGGGTTTCTCCCTTGACCTTTGTCACCCTTTCTGACTATCTGTTTGGAATCCCCCCTGACCCCTCATCGTAGCCCCCATATTCGAGCCCTTAATAAAGCTGCCCTCACACCCTCTGCGCAGGGTTTCTCCAGACCTGTTAGCTCTTCTCCCCCTTCTCCCTTACACTGCAAACAGCAATCTACATTGGCTAAACCTGGTAGGGCGGCCCATCTGAAGCATCCACTCTTCAGAACTCAGACTTTACTCTCTTGTTTAGTTGTCAAGGAGAAAAGGAAATTTGGCACAACACGGTGACAAACATAGTACCTTTAACATTCTTCTGGCATTAGAAGATTTTTTCTAATCAATGTCTGACATCTTTTTATGCCCATGAGACACAAAAATCTGTTTTATCAGTTATTTTTTACAGCAGTGTTAGGTACCAAACATAGCATAAAAATGATAACATACTATTGGTATATTTGGTAAATGTTTTGTCCTCGAGTCAACTGCTTGATCCTACACAGAACGATAGTTTATTAATAGCCATTTCCAATGATTCTCAGTGGGGGTAGTTGTGATGCTGATCAAATGGTCAAAGTATTCTGGTTAAATCTGGAAATATTCAACCACACAAAGTCTAACCATGCAATCTTCAATCACACAAATTCCAATGAGGAATCTTGAGTGAGCAAATGGCTATATAGTCACAATAGTTTTATTGCTCGCTTACATTAATGCCATGGACACCTTAGTTGACCCTCTGCTGCAATGCTCATCCAGCCTCAAGTGCACTCTTTGCCATCATGTTCTTGACTTTGTTTCCATCATAGATCACTGTACACTGGATGGCAAGACCTTTGTTTTCAGCAATGTGTGGTCCTTAGAATGCAGACACCTTGTGGACTCTGATTGTGCATATCAGCTCCTGGGGCACCACACCATGCTCCCAAAACCAAATGCAATGCCTGCACATGCCTTTCCTGTCGCAAAGGTCTGGCATTGTCCAGGGAGATCGTGTATAAGTATATATCGCAGTGTTTACTCACACTGATCTAATGGCTGGATGATGGTGCCAGACTCGGAAGGAAATGTCAAAGCTATGGTGCCATATGCCACTATGTATCAGTTCTTGAGACCATTGGTGCTTCAATTTTCAGTGCCAGTCTGTGGAACTTTGGGGGATCTGGAACACCTTGGATTGAAGTTACAGTCCCTGCATCAAGGCATCAGAGGCAGATTGTGGCCGACTTCAGCACCAATTGCTGTGGAATACATGATGAATCAGTATGGTGCTATTTTGTCAACGAGATACCCCACTGACCTTGATGGGACTTCCCAGGTCCATCACCCATTTTCCTCTCATTGTAGTCTCCATCTCCTCCACCATCGCCTCCCTCTCTGGCTCAGTCGAGAATGGATATCTGATTGATGCCCTTGTGGCTGAGACCTTAGCCAATCGTCTGCCAACACCTCAGTGGTAAGCAGCTTCAGCAGCTCTGGAATATGCAGGATGACCACTGACTTTTCTATGTTCAGGCCCTCTCACCTCAATTCATTCCATGATTCTCTGGACATCCTTGATATGTACAACCATAATTTGGTCTTGGTGGCACCCGGTCTCAAGAGCCTAAATCCGGAAGGAAGGTAAGAACATTCCCTTGTCCAATCTAACATAACTTATGAGTCACTAGGTTTAGGAATTTGGACTGGGTCCTACCATGAAATCAGCCTATATGGTCACGAATGAGGGACACACCACACAATCTATGCCACTTCTCAGAGGAAGAGCACCGCCATGCCCTCGACATTGAGGCTGCACATATACTGTTGTCCTTGAATGACAATATCCACATCAACCAGCCATCATGATCCAAGAATGCTGCTGTCCCATGATTGTTACTTATAATGAAGAGGGGGGAGGAGCTCTGAAGCAAAATCTCGGTTGCGGCTTGTTGGATTAGTACATGTGCCTACATCATCTGGAGAGTCATTCGAAAAATGAGGAAACAATGTGAGTTGCCTCTGTCAAGCACCTTTTCTATAGACATGTGGATCCAGTAAATTTGAACAAAGCATTATATGCAAGAGAGACAACCTAGTCAGAGCTGTGCGTCACAGCAGAGGAGGAAAGGGCATCAGGACTCAAGAGAGTGTTCGGGTACTAATAGCCGTGACATCTGCAAGACATTCCGCCAATTGAGCAGTCTTGTGACTGGCATGAGTCATCAAAATCTCCTGTCTCATATAAGTACATGTCCTCAATGTATCAAGGTACTTCAGCACACAAGCAAATCTATTGGACTCATTGTGTATTTCATTAGAACAGAGCAAGCGATCTATACTGTGGACATCGGTTGCATTGTAAGAAATGTCAGAACATTGTTCAATGTCTTTCTCTGCGCAATACTCATTGCAGGTGAGGGGTTCAAGTTCATTCTGAGTCCTAGCAAGTGTGAATGCATCAGAGATGCATAACATAGCTTGTAATAGATTCTTTTGTTGCCAGAAGTCACAGAAAGACAATGTGAAGGGTTTCAGTGAGACAATCAGATGAAATCCCCAAAATGGATGAAAGAGAGTTCCCAGTTCCGCCTTGATTCTTGTTCCGTAACTTATTCTCACATGGGTCTTGAATTAGATAGACTGGGTTCAAGTTCATTCTGAGTTCTAGCAAGTCTGAATGCATCAGAGATGCATAACATAGCTTGTTCTGAGTCTTATACGTATATATAGGTTATCGGTCCTTATACTCGATTTAATTATAGGATTGAGGCTATCCAGGGTTTGCCAAACAGCTCCTGGGCTCGACCGTGAGGAAAAAAGGAGCTCGTTCATCCAAATCCTGGAAATATGTCTCCTTATCCAATCACCCTCCTCTCGATGACACGTCTCTTTTCTCTCACCACGACAGTGCTTTATTTCTCAAAAGACATCATCTACGCTAGTTATGTATGTTTTTCTTTTACCCTCTTTCCCCTCATCTCTGTTCTGGCATGTTGATTAGCTGCTTTTGTCCATGTTCTGGCCTTCCCTCGCTCGCTTCACCACGACACTTATATTGTGACAATGCTATCTTCTTTTTCCTTCCTTCCCTCAACACCAAGTCTCCTTCTGGCCATTCCTTCCAGTCTCAGTTTGTCGTCACTCAGCGTGTTGTGTCTAGGGATCCCGACATGCTACAAAACCTGCACATGGGAGCCATTTAGTCTTGGCGAAGTGACACATGGATATTTGTTGAAAGAGAGCCAAACTGATGCCAAGTTGATGGTACGTGTCTGGAGCCAAGTCTTGCCAATTGTCCAACTGATGACCACTTGTCTTAGCTGAGCATGATGCTGCCACGGACCAACAGCTACACTGTATCTGTCTAACTGGGGCCATGATGCAAGAAAAATAAACGTATTCAAATGAAGATTAGCAGACATAGCATCCTTGCACTGCCGAAGGGCGAGATTCTTAACTGGGTAGTGGCCTTGTCAGCATATCCACAAACATCACGAGGAGGATCGATACAATTCTGACTCTATGATTCCTCCCGGTCATGTCCATGCTCATATGCTTCCTCCAATCTTCATCAATTGCAGGCACCTGATATGCGCCAGATTCTCTGTACCCGAATGGACTCTATTAAAGAGTCTGATGGTCATGGCCAAGATATCTATCTTCTCACTCTTATTCATGCCAACACTTGTGGGGGCCTGATACGCATCAGATTTTCCATACCCAAATGGACTCTGTTAAAGAGTCCGGTGTTGTTCTTGTCAGCTGTTGGGGAAAGGATATCTTGTTGTTTATCAGCCTTCCCATGGTTATGGCCAAGATGATTGTTGTCTTTTGGCCAGAAAGCACATTTTCTGCTGAATTGGCTCCAGACATCTGGCTCTGACCTTGACTGAGTTGGCTGCCTCTTGTCCTTCAACATTGATGTCCTCTCTTCTACCACCGGGCTCAGTGCTATCCATACTCCTCTCACTCGACCACTCATTGCCTCAGCTGTCCATGGACCCACAGTGGAGACTGAGGCTGACGAAAATGGACATGATGTAAAAGCTGTCACACAAGGTAAACTTCCCTCAGGACATGATGAAGAGGTTGCTCCACCTGCTCCAGAACTCGATTCGCCAGCCAAAGAAGTATCATTGGCAGCTCTCACTGAACCTGTACCTGAGAAGAAGGTGAAGGAGGCTGCTGCAGTCAAGCATGAAGTCGTAATCCTAACTGTGCTAGTACTCGCAACTGTCTCAATTAGACTGTATGGGACACTGCAATTCTGCTCACCTTTCTCTCTCATTGATAAGTCCCAGTCCTTTCTCACCATCCTCCTCGATAAATCTCACCCTCGTCCACACACAAGAGATAACGATTACCCTCATCTCCCTTCTCTAATAATCCTCATTGGGGTCAAGACTTGAGCTTGGTATCTCACATGAAGGTGAGAGTCATGTGGGTAAATCGAGCTAGTACAGAGATGTGAGTGTCAACAAATGCAAGTAAGCAGAGAGACTGATGCACTCCCATCATTGGCGAATGTGAACAGGTCCTTTCTTCCATGACATGGATGCCACTTGCCAATGGAGATGTACTGTTTGAGCCTAAAATCAGGTCCTTGCATTGGTCGTCCCAAATCCAGTCATCGAGGGAGAGTCCAGTTCTGGGTTAAGATGCCTGGAGGAAAGGTGGATACTTAACATGGCTGTCACCTACACTCTGCGCCTAGTCTGTGCTAATGTTCAAGTCTTCTACACTTCTCGGTGCTATTGTAGGGAGATGGTGATCTGAGTAAAAGCATGGGTATTGAGGGACAGATGTTGGGTTGTTTGTTTTGCCCATTTGTTTGGTCTCTTCAATGTGTCAGTCACCTGTTTTCATCTGACCTCATCTATCATGTGCAGGACACTATTACTCTTATTCTTCCTCGCAGCGATGGCAAACCTTGGAACTTGTCTCGTATTTACTATCAAGGTCGCCTGTTGATGTTCAGTTATATGGAAGACGTGTGTATCACTTTCTATTGGTCCATGTTTGTGCTCATCTATCTCTAGCTTTCTATGGCTGCTGGGCCCATGCTGTACTGAAAGCCATGCTGACCACAGAAAGAACACACTTTGACTTTATTCACTGGGTCAGTCTTTTCAGTACTTCTATAGCTAAGCCTTACATTTTGCTTAGTGATAATGCTGAAAGGAGGCGAAGGTAGAGAATATGGCCAAAAAAAGGGGGCAAGGAGGACCAATCTCGCCCAAGATGAGGCCTCAGGAGAGGCTAAGCAAGGATGTCAGCATCACTTTCACCATCAAGTCCAACAGAGGTGTTTGCAATACCATCATTAACCTCTCCAATTCCCAGATGATTCTCATTGACCCATGATTCACTGTTAACTTCATCAGTATGACCAGTACTCTTGAAAAGAAGACGAAAACGACCTGGAATAGTGCCAGATGGAGCAATTCAAGGGCTCATCCCCATGAACGACGACTGCTTATCACTTCTGAGGCCTCATTGCTACAAAAGTCACTTTAAACTTCACTTTCCGAACCAAGGGCTGACACGTATTGGGAAGTCTCAAATTTGACTCTCCTAGTTTTTCATGTTGGCTCCACAAAGTTTGTCCATGTTTATTTCTTCAGGACTCTTGGCTGGATTTCCAAATGAGGGCACTCCAATAGGGTTCGCAGCAGTGCTAATTTGGAACATTCAGTCAGAAAAGAACAGGAAGATATGATATTACGTGGGCCCATTAATACACTACAAGTAAATGACCCATTTGTGCTGGACAATTTATTCACAGTCAAATACAAGACTTGTATCATGTTCCATATGACCCCAACTCTTCCAATAAAGTTTGATATCAGCAGTGGTTCATACATGGGGAAGATGAGACACATAGCATTGGATGTGTCAATGCAACTCCTGTTTCTCTGACGGCCAAATATAGTTGTGAACCAATGCCAATTTTACCGAGATGTGATGTCTAACGAGACGATGAGACATCTGAACATTGAGGAGGTCAAATAGCTGCATATAATCTTGATCCGGCCCTTTTTGCTTGTAATACGGCAAATGTAGCTCCAAAGACACCGATTCTAACACCGAAACTACAGTTTCAAGCATTGTTATACAAGCCTTGAGTCCAGTTTGCCCTTCTACTGTGATATCTATTTTATGTAGCTGGATACAATTTCTCAAGTCAAAGAGATGCAGCTTATGTGCTAGATAGGAGTCAGTAAATTATAAAATGATGACTGAAACCTTACAATGTGATTCCAGACAAATCAGGTTGACTTGGATAGGATTGATGGAGGAGATCTTCAAGTCGCTCAAAGATCTCACATTACTGTCAATGCAATTCTGAACTGCCTGTATTTCCGCATCATTGATCACATTTGCGGTGAGGGTCGTAAGGGTAGTGATTTTAGAAAGGAGCTTTGATATATTTCCTTCCTCCTGAAGACCAGAGAGCTTCAGGTGTAAGTTATGTAGTGAGGATGGGAAGTGGACGAGTCCTGTAGAAGGGCGGAGTGATGGATTTTCACCACAGATTGACAGCGTAGTTAAGGATGGAAGCACAGGAAGAAGTGTTGTCAAAATATCCAGACAAAGGTCCCCATAAGAAAAGTGCAATTCTTTAACTTCGAGACATGGTTGCGACAATGGGGTGAATGGATTTGCTGTAATGGCAGGAATACTTTGGAAGTTCCAGCATCGAACATTTGTAAGTCTCCGCAGGATGGTGTCCAATGGGAGTACACTGTCAAAGTTGCTGACCTGAAAGTCTACAGTTCTTGGATATGGAAGAAGATGTTTATTCTCCTTGAAAAATGACGTGAAGCCTGTTGGACTGTGCTCTTCACTGGGGTATGTATTTTTGATGTTGACAGTAGTGAACTGTTTCTTTCTTGAACTGGAAAGAAAAGCGAGATTGACAAGGGTGAGGATCCAGATGAAAGGAAAATTGTCTTTGCAAGCTCTATCAACAATCTCATTGATAAGTTCTTGGGGCAACTGAGACACGTATTACGTCTGTCAGCGTTGACCATGAAGAACATCAGCTTGTACATACCTGCATAATTTTCCCGGCATGGTTTTGGATGAGGGTGGTCATCATGGTACAAACAGTTGTGTGATTCATTTGTCCTTCCATGCTTATTTACGTTTTTGATTATTATGATATGGTCTTCAGAACCAGAATGCGTGAGAATGTGTTATGATTTTTCTGCCTATCTTATCTTATTGGGTGCTTATTGCTTATCTTATCACTCAAAGCACCCCCACCATGCCTTTACTGAACCTTCTACAGCTGGACTGCTGCGCCTTGCTAATGCAGGATGTTTACCACATGCGCCACGGACTCTATTTACTATTCTTAGACACAACCAGAATCCTATATAAGTAGCCCAGTTCTCGCTGTAATACTTCAGCTTTGAACTATAAGTTCATCTATACCAAACCACTCTCTACCAAGCCAAGCTCTAAGCAGCCCACCTCTTCTCAGAGTCATAGACACCTGTCATCTCTCCGGTGATTGTCTGAACGTGAGACAGCCGCAGACCTAGACCCAAGTCTCTGATCACATGAAGTTTGGGTCTTACAGTTAGTTCGAAGCTTCTCTCACCATCACCAAGAAACACCCATGCTATTCAACATACTTGTCCTCCTCGCAACCCTATCCACTGCCCTTATTGTCGGAGCACTATTCATGCTTGGCATAACCTTAATCCTACTCACTACACTTTACCTCGACTACACCCACACTCTTGAACCCATTGTCTGTGGCCAGTATGAACTGGACATGGAACAACCCAATTTGGAACCTCCTGCCAAGCGGGAGAGTTGGTCGGACTACATACACAGACAACAGGAACCCAGCACTCCACCCAGCACCCCACCCTGAGATACAGACAGTCCAACATATGACAGTGATGACTCCAACAATCTGAACCCCCCCATCCTCATCATGAACCACCAGCCCACTCAGGCAGAGGCCGTGCAATTCAGCCAGTACCTTCTTTGCACCCTCAGATTCGACCTTGAGTCAGAGTTCGGACCTGGAACTGCCAGGAGAATGGAATTCAGAGTCGAGGAGGGAGACTGGTCATATCACGGGCCCCCAGTTGTCGAGTTTGACTCCGACTGGGATGAGGACTACGAATACGGAATGGACAGCGAACATGGAAGCGAGGACTACCCAGATGACTACCAGCTCCCAATCATCAAGGAGAGTTCCGACAATGACACATCCACTCTCATCGGAACCCTCAAGCCGCACCAGATCCCCTTACCAGACACCCCTGAACAGATCATCATCATGCTCTCCTGAACCCCTTCCCCAACACCAGAATATGACATCGAGGGATGGGAGGACCGAGACATCCCTGAAATGGACCTCTCAGATCCACCCCCCCCCCCCTCAGCCATATGACCCAGACTACCCCACCTTCCTCTACTGGCCCGGAGACTACTTCCCAGAGAACCCTGCTCTCTTCGTCATCAACATACCACACAACCTCCTGGATGACCCACTCAATCCATACGCCCTCGATCACGAGTGGCCCAACCTCTCATCCATAGATGAGGACATCCTCGGACCAGCCAGAACAGCAGCATGGGAGATACGACAGAATGACATCGACATGCATCTGGGATATCGACTATGATGATCCATGGACTTCTGGCTCGCCACCCACAGACCCTGAGGCATTGATCTCCACACCGCCATGGCAGACGACATCAGCCTCTGCATGGAGGCCAACCTGGACAGAGAATTATATGGACCAGCAGCAGGCTCAAGAGTCATGGGAATACGAAGACGAATGCCAGAGGAACAGGAGGAGCTGGAAAGAGCCCTCCTCGACCTCGAGGATCAACACAACGCCTACCAGACTGAGCTCCATAGGCTTGGCATCATCTAGATTTGACATGTTCAACTACAATCCAGAAACCTTTGGGAATCTGGACTACAAATTCGAATACCCCCAGCCACTACCAGATGAACCATCATTTATTACGAGACAATATGGACGCCACACCCCATACCCCCAGAGCTGCCTCTTCACCAGAGCAGGACCCAACGAAGCTGGCCCCTCTAATCCACCAGAACCCCCTGCAGACCCCAAAATGCCAATAGACCCCCCTAGCCCTGGACAAGTAGAGCGAGACCAACTGCGAAAGCAGGCAGACCTCCGAGACCAGCTACAGAACATGGAAAGGGACTTGAAAAAGGCCCTAGCTGATCTGGAGCTGAAGATCCAAAAGCTCGAACACCCTGGTGCTCCCCCACCAAAGAAGCATATGCAGGACAGGGATGACCTATACTCACTCCCAGGTTATCCCGAGGAACCGAACTTTCCCCCAGATCCCCCAAACCAACCCACCAGTATAGGACCAGAACGAGCTCCCTTCTACGGAATCAAACTGATCCTATACCAGATCCCAAAACCCTTCACTGGGGATCATGCAGACATCACACAGTTTGTGGTGGACTGCTCAGCCTACTTTTCAAGTCATGGAATCTATTATCACACCCCAGTGCAGAAGACCCTTCTTGCCTCCTCCCTCCTTGAAGGATCCACCAAAGACTGGTGGATCCACAAAGTCAGCAACTTCTATGATGCATATGGAGGAGACTACCGATACCCTGACTGGGATGGATTTGTCAGCCTCATCAAAGAACAGTTCGGAAACCCCACAGTTGAAGAAGAACATGAGAAGGAAATGTACCTTCTTCGATTAGGCAAGGACAACACCAAGACGTACTTCAGCAAACTCGAAGAGCTTGCAAAGTTAGCCAGCCTACACTACAACATCGGAGAAAAAGGACACATGACTCGCGCAGCCCGAAATGGAGTACCCAAGTACTATATCGACTCCATCATCGCCAGAGGAATCAACATCCCAAAGACCTACCCCGAGTGGCACGAATGGATCGAGCTCATCCACACCGAATGAATCAAGGACCAGTTGTTCCGCTCCAACATCGCCACCTGCTTCCAGCCAGGCACTAAGCCTGGACCACCCCACTTCAGCCTCAGCAAACCCGCTGGGGCCACAAGTTCGACACCGGCCAAGCAGGCAGGAGAAGGGAAGACGATGACCCAGGATGCAGGGACAGAGAAATGGACAACATACCATGGCCAAGGACAAGCAATGGAGATCGATAGGCTGTGAAAGGAAGGGAGATGTTATCAATGCAAGGAGAAAGGACATTTGTCGAAGGAGTGCCCCAAGAAGCAGGAATTGAAGGACATTCGCTTGGTCATAGTTGCCGAGCAAGAACAATCAGAATCGAAGGTGGAGGAAGTAAAAGAGTAGGCTGTCAAGGGCTCGATTCCCCTTCGACAGCCACTTCCTCAGGTCCTGGTATGCTATCGTCACATGCTGGTCAGACTTATAAAGCTTCTTTAGTTACATCACCTGTTTTACATACTGCCTCAAAATCTACCGCTTTTAATGTCCCCTGCACAACTAGCTACCCAACACCCACAACAGAATCAAACCGCTATGCCGTCCTAGCACAACTGGACAACAAAAACAACGAACCCACGACTTCCGAGCCCACTGTGAGGGAGGGGACATGCCAGGTGGCGCTGGAGCCCTTGACACAAGTATTAGGACTTGGGTCTGAATCAAGTAGATGGGACACCCTCAGGCCTCTGAAGTCAAAAGATTTTGCGCCTTCCTCAAAGGCCAAGACACACATCGCAAGGACCAATGTGGCGAATCTCAAGCACCTGCCAAAGGCCAAGACCATGGAGTCCAACTCTCCAGGGCATGGGGCAGAGGGCCCCCATACAACAACAGCCGACACTCCCTCAGGACCCCCACAACCATCCAACCTGCCTAAAGGGAAAGGCAATGCCAGGGAAGGATTAGAGAAACAAATGAACCACCGAGTCAGAAGCGGCAAAGGAACAGAGCACAGCCCTACCCAACTGCTGGTGCCAGTAGGTAATGGCAGTCACGGTTCATGCGACAAGGACGCAACGTTCATGGACCAGCCCCCTGACCCTTGAAGGGTCAGCCCTGGTGTTCAGACCAGAAGTAGGTATCCTCCCATCGTTCCTCCGCCCAAACCCGATGATGAACCTAAGGACTCCTGCGGGCAGAAAACACAAGACCTATAACAGCAAGTGCTATCAAGCAGCTAATCTGAAGGCAGGTTCTAGCGAGTCTAGTCTTGCACCTCTGTGCAGTGACTATAGCTTCCTAGGATTGTAGCGAACTTTTGCTATGGTTGTTATGAGTCCCTAATGGTCTAGAGAGGCTCAAGTTATGTACGCAAAGTTTCCGGGAAGGGAAGTGATGCGCAAATGTGGGTGTATGCTGAGTGGGGGCGACCTATATATGGCACGAACTTTCTGTTGGTGTCGGAAACCTAGCTACGGTTCCAGTATTGTAACTGTGTTTCTAATGAACTTCGTTAGTAACTCTCTTTACCTTTACTAGTCTTTTGAACATGATGTTTCAAGGTGAGAATGACAAGAAGGATAGCTTTCTTATGCTTAATATTCCTTCCTGCTTTACAGAGCGAAGTAGTAACAAGACTTAGTTTTCTGGTCTCTTAGAACACAGAGACGTGACATTAAATCTTGTTGGTTGTGTGAATATGGGGAATTGGTGGGGTATCCGCCAGTCTATTTATTTTCTAGCTATGTTTTGTCCTCTTTTTATACAAAGTTCGCAAACTTTTATCAGTAAGCGAAGTTTCTAAGGCTATAAAACCACAGTATGTATTGCTGAGCATGTAGTGCCATCAAAGTGCATGGGTGCAGCTGGTCGTTTTGGTAAGATTTCCTTACATATCCTCAGCTACGGCTCACTAATACTACTGGTTTAAGTATGCAACTATATGGTCCTGTACTTCCGTTAGCAATCTGTAGTCATAAACAGCCTACACGTGGTTAAACCCATGACTCGGCCAGTGCTGCGTGTGCCTAAGTTCTAGGCCAGTCGGGCGCTTACTCTGTTTATGGATGATCAGTAATCAAAAAGGGACTCGTGGGAATATGGTACATCAGTTCTGCAGTGTAACTTCGCATATTTTGCAAAGTTCAGAATGAAACAAGTTGGCCCTTGCTTGCAACATTAGGTTTACTGAAAGTCCGTGGGTGGGACATAATCAATAATTTGAAGGTAGTGCCTGCGATTTCTGAGCGCACAGAGCCTGGAGGCTCATCACCGATGAAGATGCATGACCAGCAAAGGACGACACCAAAGCTGCAGGACAGGAAGCTGTTAGCACCCAGACAGTAAAGAGGGGGCACAAGGTCACCATGGTAGAGGTGCCGGATGAAGAAGATGAGACCGCGTACCAGCGATGGTGGGCGATGCAGAAAGCAGACTCACAAGAAAAGGATATACAGAGCGATGAAGACTGGCATCCTACCACCCCAGACACTAGTGCTCCGCCACATTCGTGGTGTTGGTATAAACCTTTCGAGGTCGACTGGACGCTCCGAGCGATACAGGGAGCACAAAATTATTCAGAGGCAAAAGCATGCCTGAATAACTGGATTCACAAGGACTGACATAGGGAACTCATGGATGAGCTGATAACCCAGCTACGAAAGGGAGGAGAAGAGGCGAGGGAGCTACTTCTCGAACTCCAAGAACCCATCTGATACATCAGAGGAACCAAGAGTATGGGACAGGACCTAACGGTAGACATCTGATTAGAGTCCACAGTCAACCAAGAAGAGCATGTCGCTAAAGGATTGATTGATAGCAGCTGCATGGACAGTTCAATCAACCGATCCTATATAGACAAGTACAGACTATACACTCAAAAAACCACCACACCCATCCCAGTCTATAATGCTGACAGAACATGCAACAAAGCCAGAAGCATCACAGAATTTGTGGAACTATGTCTCACAATTGGGAACCACAGCGAACAGATCAACCTCGTGGTCACTGACCTCGGAGCCAAGGATATCTACCTTGGCCATGACTGGCTTAAACGCCACAACCCAATAATCAATTGGAAGACCGGCACACTCATTTTTGGACGATGCCAATGCACGAAAAACCCATTCTCATTACCTGATGCAGATCCAGATGACAAATGGGACGAAGAACTCGAAGAAGGAGAAACAATATTAGCCGTCAATATGCAGGAGGAATTGGTCATACAAGCCATACACCATGCCAATGACCTAGCCACCCAAGCCAACAAGGATAAGCCGAAGAAGACTTTTGAAGAAATGGTACCAGAGCACTATCACTCATACCGTGACCTGTTCTCGAAAGAAAACTTCGATGAACTCCCCGAGCGAAAACTGTGGGACCATGCCATCGAACTAGTCCCAAACTCCAGATCCATGCTAGACTGCAAGGTCTACCCCCTAAACAGGAACAAACAAGAACAACTTGACAAGTTCCTAGACAAAAACCTGGAATCAGGACGAATTTGCCTCACCATTCTTCTTCGTAAAAAAGAAGGATGGCTCACTTCGACCCATCCAAGATTACCGGAAACTGAATGAGATGACGATTAAGAATTGCTACCCACTCCCTCTCATCACTGAACTCATCGACAAACTCCAAGGAGCAAAGTATTTCACTAAGCTCAATGTTCGTTAGGGATATAACAATGTCCAAATCAAAGAAGGAGATGAAGAAAAAGCAGCATTCAGAATCAACCGAGGGCTGTTTGAGCCTACAGTCATGTTCTTTGGCCTCATGAACTCCCCAGCCACATTCCAATAGATGATGAACAACATCTTCAAGGATTTAATCGCTGAAGGAAAAGTTACCATCTACCTCGACGATATCCTGATTTTCACCAAGACTCTAGATGAACACTGAAAGATCGTCCGACGTGTCCTTCAATGCCTAAGGGAAAACAAACTTTTCCTGAAAGCAGAGAAGTGTGAATTCAAGGTGTTAGAAACAGAATACTTGGGGGTCATCATCAGTGAAAACTCCATCTGGATGGACCAAGTAAAGGTAGCAGGGATTGCCGAATGGCCAGTCCTGATGAAGAAGAAGGAGTTGCAGTCATTCCTCAGATTCACGAACTTCTACTGAAAGTTCATTTGAGATTACTCCAAAATTGTACGCCCCCTCACCCAACTTACAGGCAATGCGGAATGGACATGGGGGATGGCCCAGAACCAAGCCTTCCAACAGTTAAAGAGACAGATGGCAGAGGATGTATTGCTCGCAATCCTGACAGAGAAAGGAAAATTCAAGGTAGAAGCGGATTCCAGCGACGGAGCAATTGGGGCTGTACTCAGCCAACAACAGGAAGGGAAATGGCAACTGGTCACATTCATGTCCAAAGCACTGAATGCAACTGAACAAAATTATGAAATTTACAACAAGGAACTACTGGCAATAATGCTCACCCTAGACGAATGGTGCCACTACCTCATGGGAGCCCTAGAAGACATAGAAATCTGGACAGATCACCAGAATCTCCAGTATTTCCAGAAACCTCAGAAGCTAAACTGATGACAAGCGCAATGGGTCACCGAACTGGCGCAATACCATTTCACCCTTCAACACTTACCAGGGGTCGCCAACAAGAAAGCAGACCTTCTCTCTCAACGAGACGACCACAGTCAAGGGAAGGACGACAACAGCGACATCATAGTACTTCAACCAGAGCACTTCCGGGCCCTCATCATGCCCACGACCACCGAGACCCATGAACGAATCAAAGACGCCCTTCAACGAACAGAGTCTTGGGACCAGGGGATCACTAACTCCCTAAATCATGAACGAGGGATCACAAAGGAAGGGGGCCTGCTCTTCTATGACAGAAGGGTGTATGTGCCAAGAAACGACACTCTAAGAGGAGTAATCATCGCCCAGAGTCATGATCACATCACTGCTGGACATCCGGGCATAGAAAAGACCAAAGAATTGATCCAACGAGAGTATTGGTGGCCGAAGTTGAAGAAAGATGTAGAAAGATATGTGAAGGGATGCGAGGCATGCCAACGCATGAAAACGAGCACCCAAGCCAAAGTGGCCCCGCTACACCCGAACACCATCTCTGAAGGACCATGGACCCATATTTCAGTCAATATGGTGACCGGGTTGCCGGAGTCCAAAGGGTATGATGCCCTGTTGGTCATCGTAGATTGATTCTCGAAAGCAATAATTCCCATACCATGCAACGTCGAACTGTCCACAGAAGGATGGGCCAGAATCTTACAAGACCACATCTATGCCAAGCATGGAATGCCCCAAGTAGTGATCTCAGACAGGGGCCCCCAATTCATATCTGCATTCATGAAGGACTTATACCGACTACTCGACATCACCCCAAATGCCTCCACTGCCTTCCACCCCCAGACAGATGGACAGACCGAATGAGTCAACCAGGAACTCGAAGGGTACTTACGACTCTTCGTCAGCTATCACCAAATGGATTGGAGTGATTGGCTGCCCATTGCAGAATTCACCCACAATAACAGAGTTCACTCTGCCACCGGATGAAGCCCCTTCATGACCCTGTATGGACGAAACCCCAGAGTGGTCCCAGACTCTGCACGACCATCACCATTTGTCAACCCTGCCACCGAAAACTTCACCAGTCAAATAACGGAAGTTTATAAAGATACTCAATGAGCCCTACAGAAGGCCACAGAACAGATGAAAACGCAATATGACAAAAAGAAGTGACCTGCCATAGAGTATCAGATAGGGGACAAGGTTTGGCTGGACAGCGCCAACCTACATCTCCCACAACCAAAGAAAAAGCTAGATGACAAGCAAGTCGGACCATTCGAAATCGTTCAAAAGACCGGAGCCTCGGCCTACAAGCTCAAGCTTCCTCCCCATTGGAAAATCCACCCCCGATTCAATGAAAAACTCCTAATGCCATACACCCCGCCAGCCTTCCTGAACCAGCAAATGCTGGCCCCTCCCCCACCAGACCTTATCAATGATGAAGAACAATACAAAGTCAAAGAGGTACTGGACTCAAGAACCCGCAAGACCAGAGGAAAGAAAGGGAAAAAGTCACAGGAAGTAATGGACTACCTAGTCAAATGGAAGGGATGGACAAGGGAGCACAATTCATGGGTAAGAGACTTGGAAATGGGAAATGCTCAGGAAGCCATCCAAGACTACGAGGACAAACTCCTGGAAAGCCAGACCTGACAATCGGGACAATTGTCTTAAACAAGGGGGTAATTTTATGATTTTTCCGCCTATCTTATCTTATCGGGTGCTTATTGCTTATCTTATCACTCAAAGCACCCCCACCATGCCTTTACTGAACCTTCTACAGCCAGACTGTTGCACCTTGCTAATGCAGGATGTTTACCACATGCGCCACGGACTCTATTTACTATTCTTAGACACAACCAGAATCCTATATAAGTAGCCCAGTTCTCGCTGTAATACTTCAGCTTTGAACTATAAGTTCATCTATACCAAACCACTCTCTACCAAGCCAAGCTCTAAGCAGCCCACCTCTTCTCAGAGTCATAGACACCTGTCATCTCTCCAGTGATTGTCTGAACATCAGACAGCTGCAGACCTAGACCCAAGTCTCTGATCACGTGAAGTTTGGGTCTTACAGAATGAGGTTTGTATTCTTCATTTACATGCTTCATTTGTCAATCACTGGACTCATTCCACTTCCAGCAACAATGTTACATCAATTTGCCAAGGCAGTTCCATGCCAATGCTTTTCTCGCATTTCTCTGACTGTACAAAGCATCCAGCTGTCGTGTGGACATGCTGAAATTTTCGGATTCAAGCTCGTAGAGGGGAAGAGGGCTGTATCATTGAGATGAGTCTTTCTCTTCCCTCCAGTTCATCCAGTGGCTGTTACGATTTTTCCCTTTTATCTTATCTTATCAAGCGCTTATCGCTATCTTATCTTATCTCAAGCGCTTATCCACAGTTACCACGACCATAACGGATGTTCTCAACGATGGTACTACGGCTCGCGACTATCGCCTAACTACCTTGTCATTCTCGTGTTGTTTCTGAACGATAACCACGGTTATTGTTCTATTCTTAGTACTTCAGTTTTCCTATATAAGTAGTGTAGCTCTCGCTGTATATCCCCAGCTTCGAGCTAAAGTTTATTCATACCACACTTTACTCTCACTACAAGAATTCAACTAAAGCCTTAGTCCTTCTTCGCTGAGCTATCAGACACTCAAGTCATTCTTCCGGTGATTGTCCGAACGCAAGACAGCCGAAGTCTAGACCCGTCTGTAGTCACATGAAGTTCGGGTCTAACAGTGGCAGACTATGTGTCAGAAGAAACACCCAACAAATGCCTACAAAAACCTACATGTCACATTTGAGCAGATGCTGAATGGATCACCTCCTCCTCCAGATACCAAGCTGAATGTCAGTGCCAAACCACTGTGTATTGTGATTCTGGACACAAAAACTCTGGCAAGATGAATGTGGCCAAGATCCTGGTCAACTATGCAGTTCTCACCAACCAAGGATGGACCCCCAAATGAAATCTATTTGTTACTCTCTTCATGTACAACAACCACCACCAGGTCTTTCTTTTCTTTCTTGCCTCCATCATAGTGACCTACAATTATAACAAATCCAGCCAGATAGCTGCATACTTTGGGATTACCTTCCTTGCGCTCATCCTCATTTCTCTCAGTTTGTCAACACTCCCATCAAGAAGTGTGTACCAAATGCTTGCCTCAAGTCTTTGCCACTCATCGATTTTCAGAGAAAAAAACCCGTAAATGGTTGCCAATGTGATTCTTGTGTACAGCAGCAAGAATTCTGGTCAACACATGACTGCCACACCCACCTCACATACAAGACTATCATGTACAAAATAGCCCTGCCCTTCTTGGCCATTTTGGTTATGTTTACTCGTATGCCATTCATTACACTCTAGTTGGTGTAATATATTATGGAGCCATGCACTTCACTGCTGGATTTGTGGATGAAGATAGGCGAGCCTGGTTTAATGACTGTATATCACTAGGAAGGCGAGCACAACTTGAAGGTTATATATGTTGATGACATGGACATGATGAGAGACTGGTTCAGAAAGGACCACACATATACAGGTGTTCCCGATGACAGTAAAACATAGGACTCCACGCCGCCATGCAGATGCGATGGCCCTCAACCTACTAGTAATATATTCTTTTGTTGCCAGAAGTCGTAGAGTTTAGAGTTTAGAAAACCGGTATAAAAAGACAACATGAAGAGTTTCAGTGAGACAATCAGATGAAATACCCAAAATGGATGAAAGAGAGTTCCCAATTCCACCTTGGTTCTTGTTCTGTGACTTATTCTCGCATGGGTCACCCCCCAAAATATCACACTACATAAGAAAAGCTACAGGCTCTCCGAGCAAAGAGTCAATGTTACTATGCAATGTAAGCTCAATTCTGTATGTTTCGCCAACCAGTGCTCATTTTTCTGTAGTCATAGACAAGAAATATCTACTTGATGAAAACTTAGCTATCAATCTCAGTCCAGTCACCATGCTAGGTACATTCTACAGTCTTCAATGCTACCTTGACATTCTCATATGACAAACACTAGGGGCAAACAGGAAGCTCTTCAGCCTGCCCAAGAGGCTAAGTCACCTGCTAAGATTCGAAATGCAACCCCCCACCCACAAGTCCTGTCATTGATGAGTAAATTCAGAACTCCGAGTCAACTGAAGAAAACATGTAATACTAACCAATACGAAGTTACATCAATGTAAGACTATCATTGCTTTCTGATACTTTAATCTGAGGTTGTTATTTCTAGTCCTGTGACTGAACCTCTGGCAGCCCCACTCCCTGACACCTTCCTAAGATTTGATGCAGAAGCCTCGACGGTCCTACAGGAATGCGAAGATTTCCTTGAAGGAGAGGTACCTTCCAACTACATCAAGTCTCTTCTCAGCCACTATTTCAAGGACAATTCTCGGCAGCAAGGCGAGATAGGCATCTTTGTGGAGCCTCTGGATGACCTTTATAGGATGCAAACAGCTTATAAAGATATTTCAACAAAGGCATTGGATGTGGATGGCCCCAGCAACTGCCACAAAAAAATGGAATGTGCAGGAGAGACAATTGGGCAGCTTATTTCATGGTTGGAGGACATATGGCATGCTGGAATTGATGGTCCTTATGGGTTACGTATGGCATACAATAACTGCTGATGAGCCTCCAGGCTCTGTATGCTCAGAATTCGCGGATTTATCCATCGATTACCCAATAATAACAGATTCGACTCCCATCTTCCTTATCCTACATTGCCGTACTTGATTTAATGCCCCAACCTTCGATTATATGCTACACCCTTCGATATCCTTCAATAACCGTGATATACCATGGTTATAACTCAGCAAACCACATTAATACCCTTCCGTTCACGTTTATTCTCCATATTTCCGTGAACGATCACGGCAATACACCTTTCATTGATGATTGTACCCAAAATGGAATTGCCACATCAGTCCTAGGCACCCAAATTGATGTGCCCCTTGATTCCTCAATCATAGTGACATCATTTAGACCCTGCACTCCTCCATCAAAGATATTGACCCAATACAGATACTCCAGACTGCGGTTACTCAGGCTGTTACTTTGCCAAGTCTTCACAGCAGCTTATATCCATTTATCAACCTCAGAACATGTACTATACCCTCACAGTCCACAGTTAAACAGCACCTAGCTGTTTACTCATTATTCTCCACTTCCACATGGTTTCCCATCCAGACACGGCAATACAGACAAGCTGTTATGTCTCAGCTGACGAAAACTTCTTCTATTTACTACGGATTTACTAATCCAATGACTTACAGCTTTACCAATGCTTACATATCTTTTCTATTTATAAAACCAAACTTTTAGTATAAAAACTCGTATTCTACAGAGGAGAGAGGGAGTTCTTTCGCTCCAGGTTATCCCCCATTGCTTGCTATAGTCTCAACGTTATTGGATGTGTTAATTACCACCAATACACAAATTCTTGCTCCGATAACTTGCTTTTGTCTTTTAATGCTGCAACATTGTTTCAATTTCACCAGATAGGATCGTTTTATCGTCTTCACCTTCTACATCATCATCGTATCCATTGCCCACACCAGTATAAGGTATTATTGCCTCCGTGAAGGCCCAGCTCTGCATTGTTCACCCATGTCATTGTCGTTATCCCCAGTTGCTGTGCAGTATTGCTGTGACACTCAGTTATCATATTTCCGTCCAGTAACTCTCCGTTTCAAGCCTGCACACGTTTATTCAGTTCTCCACACGTTTATTCGATTGTATAAACGTCTATTCGATTGTATAAACGTCTATTCGATTCTCCTCACGTTTATTTGATTGCCCAAACGTTTATTAGGCCAGTCTCACGTTTACCAGACCGGTTTTATGTTTTCTAGATCAGTTCCGAGCATCTAGCACGGTTTCTTGGTATCTGTATCATACCAGATTCCATTTAATCTTGTTTATCGAGATCCCCTCGGCTTACAGCCTGAGCCTCTTAGTACTCGACTGCTAAAGGGTACTACTTCCAGACTGTATAGTCGAAGTGTATACCTGCATCTAGAGGAATTGACCGCATGGAGGTGCACCGAACCACTTGCACAAACACATAGCCTTGATTACTGTGATTGCACACATATTTCCTTAGCTCTCTCGGAGTTTTGGGTGTTGCCGTTGCCATGGAAGTCTAGGCTCAACACCGCAGGCTAAGGTGGCAAAGAGAGGCTAAGATGTATAAATTTGCTATGCAATAAAAATATATCAAATCCTTAACACCCCAAAAAAGCAAGCTCTTGCTTGTTATATTTCTCCTTTAAGCTGGGAGGACTGATCATCACTTCCAAAAGCATCTCTTCCAACCAGCCCAACAACGCGTGGACTGGATCAAGTACAGTGTGAAGTCGTCTCATTTCCTTCCCAACACCAGTCATATTTAAGATGATGTACTCATGCTGCAATATTGACTGCTCGATGGTGGATATCCCTTGGACTGCATTGTCGAGGTCACTGTGATAGCCTTTAGGACAATTGGCAGTGATGGTTCGCTGGTATTGTTGGTAGATGGTGTCAGCATAACCTTTAGGCGAGTGCTGCATCAGTACTACAAACTTAGTGGAGAGGCGTTCTATCTGGTCCATCACTTCTGCTAATGATGAGCACCACCTGTGAAGTTTAATGTCCATACTGCAACACCGAGAGAGAAACACACACTCAGCATGTGAACAACCACTGTTCACTTCTATTTCAACAAGGCATGTCACCTGTCGAATCAGCGGCTCAAGTCTATCATTGATAAGAACCACACCTCCAAGAAGAATAGGAATTCATGCACCTGCACCCATGTCTTTGACTTGTCTTATTTCAATAGTTGTCCTGTCATTTCTGGTTGATTCTGTCGTGATGCCTACATAAATGGTCAGTAAGCCAACAACATAGCCAGAGTAAGTGTACTTGGCATAGCTACGATGACTATTAACATTATGTGCTGCTCAGTGCTCCTCAGTAGTATCCGCTGGCACATCCATCTGAAATGGTGAAAGAGCACCCAGTTGAGGTCAAAAGCGGAAGTGCCCCCCAGAATTGAATGGCCGAATTCAATCTGGTTGTGATTCAATTTACTGGAACGTCAAAAATTCAATCTAGTTATAACATCAAACATTCAATCAAGTTGTAACGGGAAAATACAGACCTACTCTGACAATTTGGGTGGTCATTGATCCACCTTATCTACTCTGACAATTTGTGTTTTCGCCGATTCAGTGGTTTACTTAGGCTTGACCTACTCCGACAATTCAAATTGTTTTTATTATTATCAATTCCAGGTGGTGTAGGCTGCCATAAAAGGGCAGTCAGCAAAGATCAGGTCATACTATCCATTGGCCTTTGAAGCAGTGAGCAAAATGTACGTTCTCTTCCTGGCCGACTCCTGGCTTTTCTCCACAGATGTTGACATGTCAAACAGGTCTAGATCTTTGCAGGTTGGCATCACTGAAGAACAACAGATATTCTTGGAGCCGTATGTTGCTTACTATGGGTGCCTGAAGTCAAATGCCCATGAACATCCCAAGCCATACTCTGTCTTTCAGTCGCAGCTCTGGTTACTTTGGAAGAACCGTTTCCATGCCCAGCTGCAGCTGCCTGATCCTACTGATCTGGATGCCTGTAAACATTGGTATGCCTGTCACCAGAAGGTAAGCTCACAAGCCCGATTGTGTTTGAGTGTCCTAAAGTCATTCATCCCATTGCAGAATCTCACCACAATCATTTGTACCCTTGAAATGTGGCAACCCTTCTATGCCACAGGTCGTAAACGAGAGCTAGCCCAAAGAGTAAAGGTCAGGGCAAAAGTTGCAAAGGCTGCAAAGGCTGCAGCACAGAAACATAATGACGAGCAGAAAGATGGGGTAGCAGGTGTTCGAAAGAGTGAGAACGTACAGCAAGGTAGTAGTGGAGAGCCACTGGACCTGCTGTGAGAATGCAGTCAAATTTTCACATCACATGACCTCCCATTGTTTAGATATGCACATACTTATTGTATACTACTCACTACCATGATTGTGTACAACTCAGGCATCAGGCGCTTGTACACAAATAATTTCCTGTGACCACAGCCCTATTGTATACAATATTGGCTATAGTGACTCACATTATTGGTGTTTACATGCTGTCCTTAAATACATAACTAATTTTGTCATATTTGGCCATGGCAATCTCTTCCAACCAGTCCAATTTTTTGAAGACCTGCACATCTGTCCAGTGCAGAGGTTTTGGCCCATGATCAATCCATTTGTGTTTAAGTCCCATGATGTAAATGGTGAAAATCTCCTGAATGTGTAGTTAGTATGTATCAGTAGATCTAGATGCTGTATGGATGCACAATTTTTCATTGTTCTCGTTCGGCTTCATCAAAAGTAGGCCACTTTTCAAACCATAGCAAGCACAGACATTTAAAACATGTTAACGTGCAATAGGTAAGTACAGCACTTTCAAAAAGGGAAACTCTATCCTTTAGCCATGAAAACTGTTCACTGGAATAGTCCAAACAAATGGCATAGCGATAAAGTCCCGGAATGGGCAGGACCCCAATGATCGCACTACCCCCAGAGCATATGAGTATCAGATTGACAATGAAGCACAATGAGTAACTTACTCTTCAATGGTGCCAACATCCAGGTAGGGATGACAGCCAAGGAGACAGCTGATGGTCAGCACCAAAAAGTCACCCATGACACTATCAAGATCAAAGTCTGAGTCCGAGTCCTCATTCACAAACGAGACGGAATCCCAGCCATCAGGGTCCCGTTCGTCAGATGGAACACCAATAGATGGATTGTTGTGGGGGACTGGTAGCCCCAGAATATGCAAGTCCTTAATGATCGCACTACCATGGGGACATGTGAGTATCAGATTGACAGTGAAGGGCAATGAGTGACTTACTCTTCAATGATGCCAACATCCAGGTAGGGGTAGCAGCCATGGAGACCCTCACTGATGGTCACAGAAGAGTCACCCTCGATGCTGTTATTGATGCCAACGTCCGAGTCCTCATTCACAAACAAGGCAAAATCAAAGAAGCCCCGTTCATCAGATGGAACGCCAATAGATGGATTATTGTGGGAAACTGGTAGCCCTGGAGTATTCAAGTCCCTGATGATCGCACTACCATGGGGGCATGTGAGTATCAGATTGACAATGAAGGGTGATGAGTGACTTACTCTTCAATGGTGCCAACATCCAGGTAGGGATGGCAGCCATGGAGACCCTTGCTGATAGTCACAGAAGAGTCGTCCTCAGCACTGTTATTGATGCCAATGTCTGAGTCCTCATTGATAAACAAAACGAAGTCAAAGTCATTATGGTTTCATTCATTGTTGGATGGAACACCAGGAGCCAGATTCTTGTGGGGGGCTGGGTGGGACATAACCAACAAGGAGCCATATGTCCTCTTTTAAATGACCTTGCCATCCAAGAACAGATGTTTGCATGATGAAGTACAATTTCGAGTTTGCACAACAAAATACAATTTCAATCAAATATAAATTTACTGTGATGTACAAACATCTAGGTGCATTTCAATAAAATACAATTTTGATCAAATACAACCGATTTGATACATCCTAACCATCATCAGCTCCTTATTAGGAAGGTGATTTGGCTTCTTGAAACAGTGTTGAAAAGCACATAAAGCAACTCCCAAAGTCCTGTGAAGGCTGCAGAGACTCTCTTAATTAGCCAGATAGGTGTGTTCAATGCGAATTTACAAAATTCCTTTAGATCCCACTTTCGTGGAAGGGCCGCATTCATTGCTTCAGTGCAAGTGTCCTAGTTGGCACAAAGCCTGGTGGCACTTTCAACCTCACTTTGTGACCTGATCGCAACATTCATTGTACCAGCTTGCACCAGACTTCCATATCCTGGTCCTCTGAGCTCCTTGGGGGGTCCGTTGATACACTGGGAGCTCGCGTGCACCATCTCGGGTCAGCATTTTTTAAGGTTCCCACCATTGGTGCTGATATGCCATGGCCCTGAACTGTACAGACTGCCAGGTTTGCCCATATTCTGGCTTGGCACAAATTGCACCTGTGGTTCAGTTCTTCCATTTCCTACATCCATTCTTTTTCCATCTACACCTATGGTTGTAATTGAATTGTCTCATGCCGCCCATTTGCGCACCTACCAGGTGAGGGGGAAATCACATTCCCGACAGTAGTAGCCATTCCACACATATGCGAGGGAGTGAACACATTCCCAATGGTACTCAAGGAAGTAGTGTATTGGTCATCAAAGCAGGTGGGAAGAATAAAATTGTTTCACCTATTGAGGATGTGATTGAGATATCCTCAGATGAAGAAGAGACATTGATGACAAGCAAAGACAAAAGAATTATGGAATTGGAAAACGATGTAAAGAAATTGAGGAAGGTGGGTTTCTAGTACAGCTTGGTGGAGAAGATCATTGTCATGACATGCAGGTTTAGGCAAAGAACATGGCTCAGCAAGCCCAATCCAAAGCTGAAAGGCGACTTGCAGAACACAAGGAAGAGCTGGAAATGATATGAGTCGAGACTCAGCAAGCCGAAGAAGAAGCTGGAAGGCAGATCGCACAATATAGACAAGAAATCAAAGAGCTAAGGGGGGAGTCAGGTGGAGTTAAAATTGTATGTATGGTCTTTCTATTCTTTCTCTGTTTAGGTCAATAAGACTCAATATAGGATGCCTCTATTCTTGAATGATACATCCTGTGTGACATATGTACATTGATTATGTTCCGTCTGGTGATGTCAGTATATTCAATTATCAGATGTCGAAAATGTGTTAACCAAGCAATATAACAGTCTTGATTGCAGACACATATTCTGCGAAGGATGTGTTCAGGGATGGTTCAGCACTATTCAGCACAATTACAAAGTAGAATACCCAGACCACATCTACGATCTTGAGTATACATGTCCCATGTGTTGTGACCCAGCATTTAACTGACCAGTGGAGGTGTATAGACTGAAGGCACTTGCATGAAGAGTCGCAGCTGCACAAGGCGAGCGTAGTCCAAGGTCCGGTGGTAACAAAAACTCAGTTAGATCCATGGGAGCGATTCTTTCCTCTGAGAGATGACAAGGATCATGAATCATGATGTATACTCATGTATACTCGAGGGCTAACAAAATGAGTATTGTTTCATACAATGAATACATGTTCTTACAATACACGGTGCAAATCTACTTCAACTTTGGATTTGCACACTGAACCTGTAGAAGAGGAGAGGGCTAGGTGCAAGGACCAATACAATCAAACCAACCAACATTGATGCTCAATTAATACCCAACTGTAAGCACATACATGTCAATACTCATTGGAAGTAACCAATACCAATCTTGTTTCTCATGTTCAGTGTAGAGGTTTGTGTTCTTCTCAGGGTTGTCTTTCCTCAAACTTTTTGCCTGCAAAAGAACAAGTTAGAAGGAAGTGATGACCCTCGCAAAGAAATACCCTCTTCATTAAAAGAACCGGCATGTAAGTCCCTGGGAGGAAGATAAACTCTAAGATCGTACAAATCCTGACAAATATCATGATTACCCAGAAAACCTATCTCCACGAGACTAGACTGGTAGCGATGCTAGAATGTCAGTTAAAGCATGACCTCTAGCAATCAGTGGTAAAGAAATGATACTCACAATCTGCCCATGAGATGGGCCTAAGTACTGATCCCATGAAAATACTTGCAGAGAATAAACCAGTTGCAGAACCTCAACCAAGTGCTGACCATGCGTCCACAATAATATCTATGGATTATGCATATGAGGCATGAGTACATAAAGAAAGATGACAAAATGTTCACCTCCATTGACCATAAGTGGACCCACAACAAGGGCCTCCAAAAAACTGACAGATCATTGATGTCTGTATATCCCAAGCTAGGGCCTGACTGATACAGAAGAGGGTATACAGAACCATCATGTCTATGATAACAGGACATGCCATCGACCGTAAATGTTGAGTCGCCCCCCCCCCTGGCTGAAAGATGGCCTGATTCATCCATAAGCCTCTGGGTGTGAGGCAAGGTAGCAGGCCTTGCCGCATGCCAGCCTTACTTCATTATTCAATCATCATAGTTGAGTCCTGGGGTAGAAGACAGTATAACTCATCACTTTTCATTGGCATAGTTGGACTCGGTTCCCTTGGTCCAGCCCAACCCGAATCCAATTGTGAAAAGGCAACCTAGGACCATCATTATTGAAAGATGCCAAAGCCGGAAAGCCGAGATCCAACCTACAAGATCAGATGACGAGGTGAAGAGATCCCATCAAGTAGGAAAATTCTAGATTGGTGACAAGTACAGCATATGACAAAAAGGGAAATACAGGCGCATCGGTCGGGCAACAGGCGGAGGCGGGGAAGCATGCATATGAGGGACATATGGTGGCTGGAAGTATAGAATTTATCGGAAACCTGTCAAATATGTAAATACAATTCAAGTCTCCATAACGCATGTATTCTGACACCTTCAATAGTTACTGGAGAAATTGTATTTGACATTCCCCAGTGGTTACTGGAATAAATTCCATTAAATGGACAGTACAGCCTCGACAGGTGTGGGATCAAGTTCGTACTTGGCAAAAATGGATATTCTGGCTTTGAGTTTTATGTTATCGATTTTCATGAGGTGCTTGGGTCGATATTTGTCTTTCGAACTCTGGTTTAACATTTGGATGCAGATCCGTAGGCAGGACTGTCTCGTTGATGCATATGAGTTAATCAAAATGTACCTCCCATTTCCTAGCCGAGGCATTCAGATATAGCTACTGCGCAGCCTACCGTGACCATCCTGGCATCCCTGATGAATTTCTCAATGATATTGAGGTCCTACAGCCAGTATTTCATTCAAAAAGCAGAGGATGGTGACGTGTAGTTGGGTGAGACAATGGCTTGCTCCCGACCAGGAAAGTTTTCACACCCAGTAATCGATGACTGGTATGTTTTCTCATTATATGTCCTCCATTGAAGTGCACAGTCCAAGGCACTTATGCCCCCTATATAGTAGCTTCATGGATGGCAGTGGCTCTCATAACAACAACCAATTCAACTTTGATGATGGTCTTTACATCTACCCATACACCCCTGTTGGAATATGGCAATCCAGCATCATGCCGAAGATGCTGATTAAGAAAGAAGATATAGGAAAAGTATAGAAGATTCTAGTAGATAGTCTTTTAGTATATAAGTAGGTACTGTAGTGTACATCCTCATGCGTTTGCAGAGCTCAGCCAAGTGCAATACTACTGGCTCAACACAGTGCATGTACGTATGGAAGATGAACTGATCCCCCATATCACAACACAAACGCATTCCCGGTTATCTTGTCATCTCGTTGACACTTGATTGGCCACCGGTTACCAGGCCGAAGTTCATCCTCCATTTGGGATCGCAGAACTAACCGTCTGTACCCAATTCAGTATTTCGTCTACTTTCGCACGGAATTGTGTCCTAACAGGCCATCCGTTACCATTTGCGGAATTGCCGAAGTGCGGCATAAGCCCTTGGGAGAAGGCAGCCAAATTTGGGATTGCTGGAAGTCCTTTCTAGGCAGGTGATCGGGGAAAGAAGTTGAAGAAGTCGAAGTCGCTGTAATCAGTCCTCTTTAGGTTAGCGCACGTACACCAGAAGTCCTCTTTAGGCAGGTGAAAAGTCCTCTCTAGGCCACTGTAATTCCTCTCTAGGTTGGTGCAATATTCGAAGTCCTCTTTAGGCCACCACAAGTCGTCTCTACGCAGGTGCAATACCTTAAAAGTCGTTTTCACGCTGCCATTCTGCCGCTGTAATTCGTTTCTACATTGGCGATCATTTGGTGATATCATTTGATGATGACATGGGGTCATATCACGGAATTAGGAAGTTTGATGGAACCTCGAGATATATTAGGTCATAGGTTAATGGGCCTGATGCCGTCTTGAGGGGGAGTGTTGGAATATGGCAATCCAGCATCATGCCGAAGATGCTGATTAAGAAAGAAGATATAGGAAAAGTATAGAAGATTCTAGTAGATAGTCTTTTAGTATATAAGTAGGTACTGTAGTGTACATCCTCATGCGTTTGCAGAGCTCAGCCAAGTGCAATACTACTGGCTCGACAAAGCGCGTGTACATATGGAAGATGAACTGATCCCCCATATCACAACAACCCTGGACGGGATGACATACTTTTCCAAAGATTGAAGTTTGCACATAATATCGAACAGTGTCTAGAAATGGCTCATGTAACAAGTAGCGTTGGTCCCCATCATTTTCAACTTCAGGCTCTCAACTTATACTTTGTTCTTGTAGTATCAGCACCTTTGCAACTGGTCGCTATCCCCTCATAATTTGGGTAGCATGATCCACACTCGCATTTACAACGATGCACATGTGGGATCAAAGCTGCAGTGCTGATAGTATACACCAACAGCGGGGTTTTCTGGGGTGTTCAATTGAGAATTCATTTGCCATCTTTTCTCTCTTTGATTTCGTGTCGGCGTTCTCCATATCGCTATTGATCACCGTCCATATTTTTGGGGCTGGAGGTAGCCGCATGGAGAATCTGATAGCCAACACCTTCATGCAGTGTGGTGATGACTGGTTGAGCTACCCTATCATCACATCTGTTGGGATAAAACGTGGTGAACTCCCAACATGGTCTTGGTTGAAACTTAGGACAGGAAGTTCTCGAGTCTAGTATCTCAGCATTTAATTGGGGTCTCAAATTTTAGGGCTACCTCAGCACCGTTACAGCCTCGAAGACCCATTTCCATACTCCATAGAATTCATAGTACAATATCCCATTCTCTCATGATGCGATCAGAGTTGGGATGGTGTAATTGAGCAGTGATTCAGTTATCCAGAATCCAGATCCATGTCTTCTGTGGTGGAAGATCAAAAAAAAACCTGGAAAGAACCTAGGTGGACAGCATGAGGATGGCGAAGAAACCGGGACAATTCAACAAAGTAATCCATACACATTACACCTTACACTACGTTATTCATAGAGCACTTGAGGATGGCTAATGAGTCCATCCAAACCACCAAAACTACTGGTATGTACTAATCAATCTTTATGGTTATCCTCGTTCACATCTTAAAAGTTCGAGTAGACATGGTATCTAAACCCAAATGCCAGGCTCAAACTAACTCTTTAAGGCTATCTTCACCGCACCCAAACTCGACTCTGAGGTCTACCCCTGAGGATGATCATATACCTCCATCAAAGGGACCCTAAATTATCCTCTTAATCGGGTTTCCCACGGAATGCCTGCTCTTCATCACGGCATCACTGGCGATGCTTTCTATAGTCTACTTGACTGACTCGGATCACTTCGTTTCACTAGGAGGCTTTCCATCATGAAGGGACTTCACCGATATCTTGACTTTCTGTGACAAACGGTGAGAAATGTTAGCTTCTCTTTACGTCTGTCTATGGTATCATTACTTCCTTCATAACTTTCAAGGAATTGTGGTCAGAGCTTTGTACTGCAGCTCCAAGTCAAGTCAGACACCCTTTAGGGAATTTACGAGTTTTGTCATCTCAACCTGCTTACAACGATCTTCATGATTATAATCCATTTTGCAGTCCGGCCCTGTCCCCTTCTCTTCCAGTGAAGACAGGTCTCTCAGTCATGGGCAGACGCCTTGGCAGAAATGATATGGATACTGGGTAGTTCCTGTGGATTGGCATGAAATCCAATGAACGGTGGCTCTATATATCTACAGACATTTGATAGTGTGTCTATGGCTGTCGGCTGCTGTACCTTTCCCAGAGATTGTTCATTTCCTGGCCACCTCATTGGTGCCACAATAGCAATCAAGAATAGTATCTTCCATGATGACTGGATTTGTCATTTGGACATCACCACTCTTAAAGGTGCAGGCAATTCGTTAGTGGGTATAACCATGAGCGTCAGCCAATGGTAGCTCAAAGTTGACCATAAATCTGAGATTCAACCATCCTGGATCATGAAATTTCCAAAGTGTACAGCATATAGATGGGCATCCACGGTGAACTGTCCTGAGTCAGAGGAAGTCCCAGACACTGGGGGACTAGCCTCAGTCCTTGGGGCATGCCAATGTTCATTTTGACATGGAATCTCATCTCAGCATACATCGGACAGGGGACAACCTGTTCCCTGAAAGGCAAGTGTTTGCAGTGAGACCGGAACAGCCTCTATTGCACAGCATGTTATGAATAGGTCATTCCTTCTGTGAAATCTTTGTCAGGACTATTCTGCAATGAAATATGTTAAAATATTCTATCCATTCTCGAAAACGCCCATCCCAAAGTCAAAGGCCAAGTGAAAATCTTGAGATTGCGGGACCAATCAGTTGGAAGGATCTAAAGATCGGCAGGGTCCTTCAATCAGGATGACCCCATTGACAGGTGATCTGTGGAGTGCTAAGTAATTCGTTCAGCTTGCCCATCAACATTCCACACATCCTTACCAGTGTTATATTAGCTGAACCAGGGCACTGAATATTATCAGTTGGATGTAACCCATTCTGAAATGCTGTGTTTACAGGTTTTTGAATCTACTCTAAGCCTTCTGATGGTGGCATTTCTGATAATTCCCCATGTGGAATAGTATTTCGCTTCTTGCAAGCATGTATTGGTATGAAAATAATATGATGAGAATACTATGCTGTACCATGCATAGCAATGGCTTCAATAAAATGTGACAATGATTATGCGATGGGTTGTAGCATAATTTGTAGGTTGGGAAGGCAGTAGTTACTAGTGACACCGTAATAATTCCTCATCGTTTGGCCGACGCTAGAATTGAAGGCTGTGTATCCCCACTGTGATTAGGCAAGTACCTTCACCTTTGAACTTAAGTCTGATGCTGAATATCTCACTTAGAAGCCCTGTTCGCATATAAGGGTGACAGCTACCATACCTACCATATGATATAAGGGTTCTACCATGAGTATATTGCCTAAACTTGCGAAATCATCTCATAATGATTACTTTCTGATGCAGTGTCATTTCCAGACTGACCACATGTGGAAAGGTCCCACATAAACCTATATCCAGGAAGAAGCAGTTAGTGTCTCGAGTACATGGTTGAAATGGGAAACCATACCCTGGCATTAAGATTCCTTGCAACCACCTGGGATCATTAAGGTTTTTCCCATTAACATCTCATCCTTGATGTTCCCAGGCTGGCCCTTTGCCCAACCCGTTCCATCACTATGATGGCTCCCATCCATGGTATGCAGAAGAGCTGCATCACTTCCAAATTGCATGGCCAGTTGCTCATTGCATGGGTTGCCTCTGGCCAATAACCGAAGTCTGCATAGGCATCTCCTTGGGCAACATATAATTTTTGACAGTTATCACTGCTTTCTTTATCTGGCTCTCCAGCACCACCACTGGATATGCCAGTATTGCCTGGTAAAACTGCCCGTGCACCACCGAAAACTTTTTCCTGGCCGTCGTGTTGATACTTTCTCAAGATTGTTGCCAAGAACCTTGCATACACCTTCGGAGTGTGTTTATCGTCTACTGAGACATCCAGTGAGCTAAGCTTGTCGATCAAGATTTCTATAAGTTTGATGCTCTCATCTTTATCATCTTGATCCAAGAGTGACGAAAATTCAGGTCGTAGAAGCTATTTGTCCCCATTAGATTGGTGAAAATTAAGGCCTAGATTATTGATATGGTACATACCTTGATTAGGAATACAACTGCAAATGCAACAGACATAAATTGGCGATCTGGAGCATACCGCATGAATCCACTAGGCACCAAATCCTCATCCATGCATGTGATCACCGATTTAGCATGTTCGAAGCACTGTGAAACACGTTACAGACTCGGTTCAGAAGAAAGTGCTGCCTGCGAACCTTGGTAAAGAAATAATCATACCAAGCTTCTATACCTGCATGAAATACTTGATGGAAACCAAAAGAGAACATCACCAGCTTGAAATAGGCTATGTAGCTGTGAATGTATAAGTGTTCGCCGATGTTGTACAGATTGAAAAGAGCTACAGATTTACAAGTGTAGCTCAGTGCGCCGGAACATAGCTCCACGATGGACTCCCTCAGCCTTGAATTTTCTCTTCCATTCCTCCTTGAAATTTTCGATCTCTCCATCATATCTCATGGTGACATCCTACAGATTTCCTCTTTTTGAATTGATGAATCCGTTCTGGTTTAGCAACGCCTCCTCATGGAACCTTGTTACAATGCCTATAAGTACATTGTACCCACATAGGTACACATCATAGTCAAGATTATAGAGGGATTGTCTGTACCACTCCCCTGAATGATGGATAATTGTATCCTCCTTCATCATCCAAAGCTTTCCAACTTGTATTAATAACCCTCAATCCAAGAGATGACAAGCCTGCCAGATGTGGACTTGATTAAGATATTCACATTCTTCACTCTCAGTCACTGAGTTGATTTTTGGGGTTTGATCTAAGCATGAAGCAGTCACAATGCTATTGAGATGTTAGAACAACAGGAAGAACATGTCACGATGAACACACCTGATGGCAAGACCCATATATAACCAAGTCTGATCTCTATCCCAGCTCTTTTCAGGGGCGGTGTAGATACTCATCAATATGTAGGCCTGGCATAACTCGATGCTTTTCATTTCATCTAGGATGAGGCCATTGGCAGCCGAATGTTTCGCAAAGTGCATCGCTATCTGGTAAATGCTTGATTTCTGGGGATGGTATCGAGATGCTATGGTGCAAATGACCATGAAAAGGACAGGGCACCAGGCCAAAGTTGATTTTGGAGTAAGTAAGACCGGGTCGAGGATGGGTATGAAGGGCTGAAGTAATCATCAGTGTGCCTTATTAAAACAAGTTTAAGCTCTCTCTCACATGAATATATGTATAAAAGCTTCAAATGGAACAACAGTCAACAACCATGAATACATCTGAGACTAAGGAGGGATCTCACATGTCAAACAATTGTTCAGCATCTGCAAGTGTCACAATCCCGAGGACTAGTATTTCTGGGGAACTGAGTCCCATCAAACTACCTGGTCTAAAATCTGCACATGTGAACTTGATTGTGAGCATACCTAATAGAAACATGAAGTGATGGAACATACCGGGTCTTGGAGTAATTTCTTGTGCTTCATACTCTGGTCTGAACTGTACAGGACCATGAGAATTCTTACTCAGTAGAGTTGACATTTCTTTGTGTTGCTGCACTTTGCTACATGCAAATATGAGCTGGTCATGCAGCAATAGGCCTGGTGCTGAGTATATACTGGTTTTCTTGGAGTTTCCTTTGTCGATTTGTATACTAGACTCAAGACAATCGAGCCAGGTAACGACATCGGAGTTGTTGGCATCAGAGGGTGATATAGATTTGACGTATTCTTCAATGGAATGAGGTGTTGCAAGGTACGGATTATGGAGCTGCTTCAGGAGTCTCTCAATGACAGCGTCTTTCTGTCAGATTTCAGTCAAAAGGCGCTCGTGTTTGCTGTTTTATAATCAGGGCCTGCTGGAATATTCATATATGGATGACTTACTAAACCTTCGGTTTTGGGGCCTCAACAATGCAGTGGTAGCCTTTAGACTTGCATCGCTGGCATGCTTGTTCGCCTGGTGCAAAGTCACATTTCATCTTGACTTGCTTGCACTGAGTACATGCACCGGGTCTATGTCTGAAGACCATGTCATGATTGCGATCAGATTTACCATCCATGTCCTTCATGAACACATGCATCTTCCTGTTCTGGGGCGCCTTCTGTGGCTGGTCCCTTGATGGTTGAGCAGTGGATGGAGGGATGTGATTCTGAAGCATGTTGCTTGCTGGTCGGTCGTAACTGTTGTAGTGTTCTTGAGGCTGATTGGGCTCTATCGGATGTTGGGCATCCCCTGGTTGGGTGGACTGCTGATGCTGTCCATAGTCGTAGAAGTGAATGCCCTGCTGATACCATAGGTCATAGGCATCCTGGATTGGTTGGAGCAGTCCGATGTTGGCATCGGAGAAGGAGGAAATAAGACTACTCATTGTGGCACTGTGAAAAATTTCACCTTGACCATTGTGTCTTAAAAGCCTCTTCTCACGTGATTGGGAACTGTCTGGGATAGGGGACGGGTACAACAGATTCAAGCTAATACAGCTCCAGTTTCTGGCACTTAAGGAATAGCTAAATGCTTACCGCGAAGTCAATGGTACTGGTCATACAACAGTACGAGGCGGGTATATATTATCATGATTCACCTCTCCGTTCCTGAGATAAATCGTATTAGGAAATGGCAAGTCATATCTTCTTGCCTTGGCAGGGTGTAGGGTTAAGTCAAAATGCTCACATATTCCTCTCCATGGTCCAAAGGCAAGGTTGTAGAACCTTCAATTAATGTTTGACTTCTTGATCTGTTTCAAAGGGGGGAGGGTGAACAATACAGTGTGGTATCGTATCGTTACCAGGACTTAAGCCCCAGTCAGACAGAAATAGAGAATTGAAAGGGTTGGAAGCTCCTTACAACATACCAGCTCCCCAGACATTGCACAAAATATATAGGAAAAACTGACATCACATCATTATGTAATGGGTGCGCCGGTAGCCTTTGCAGACATCTCTCGAAAATGCTAGGAACGTGATACTCCATGATGTACAGTCTTCGTTTAGACTGCACACGGCCTGGAAGTTCTTTGGAGGAAGCCAAAGAATCAACAGTTTTGAGGAAAGATACTGCCGAGTGCGTCTATAATAGTATCTGAGTATTCCCCCAGGGTACTGCCCTTGGTATGCTTGGCAATGCGTGGTATGCACACAGTTGGTTGGCGATGGATGTGCGTGCCGAAACGGAGGTTCCAACAGGAAGGGCCAGGATCACGTGGCAGATTCCATATTGGCGCGTCACTGTGACAGTCACTCCGATTGCTCGATTATGATTTAGTATGCCATTGCATGGTCCACACTAATGTCGACCTCCTATTGTTAGATAATATGCGCATGTTGCATTTGCCACAGATGTGGCCCTTTTTGCTACTCACTTTGTTGGAGTTCAGCCCCTGGTTCTAACATACTTGCTGTACTTTGATGGCGCGATAGCCTGCATGTCGGTGCCAACCATATTTTGTTGCAGCCACCATTTCAGAAAGACCTGTTCCCATAATTGATAAGACTGAGTTCCTTCAGGCCACTAGTGTGTACTAATATCTTTACAGTTATCCTGACTCGCTTTCGTTCGCATCCTAAAGTCCAACAAGTAGACGCAATGTTTATTGTTCTTTTAACACCATAGCCGTCACTGCCATCCCCTCCGAAGTCTATGCCGGGCTCATTGGTGGTGATCATATCATGTCATCAAAAGGATGCTGAATTGTTCTCTCGATCGGGTTTTGTTGGAAATCAGGCAGATGGGCATGAGAAAGTGCAGCGAGCAGTCGTGGTGGTGGCCAAAAGGATCAATTGATATGGTACCAAACCTCACGTAAATGAGTAGTAAGCGGGCTAAATATAGTATGGGTATATACTATGGAATGTCTAATGGTCGTGCTATGTACCTACGTCATTCCAACCATTAATCATACCTTATATAGTAATAGGACTCCTGGGAGCGCAACGTGACAGGCACCATGTATCCACGCAAATATAACAACCATTTAAGGGATGTTCCTTTAGGAGGACTTAAGGTGACCTGATATCTTGGGCTTTTTTATTCCTACCACAAATATTCGTTCTAAATGTTTTAAAATATTTAATAACTTGCATAAGATTCATTGATTTCACCATATTCTATTCCCTCTTCCTCCATGATTGGCCAGATGTTTGAAAGCAGCAGACATGGTAGGAGATCAGAAATACTCCATATCTTCCATCTCCACAGCCATCTGTTTGCACTGGAAGGAGGGGCCTCAAAGAGATAATCTTGACACAAAGGTGTCACACTTATGTAAGGTGTTAGCATGAGTCCGAGCTCGGACTCATGGTCACAGTGTTGTGACGTGACTGACCCTATTGTGTCAGAACTGGTGCTATTCATTTTTACAGTTATGTCAATCCACACATGAAAAATAGTTGTCTTAGGGTTTTCAAGGTCTGGGAATCTGAGTCTGGTACCCAATTTGTGCTCAGAAGTCATCCAGGGCCATGGTAAGCAAACAAAGACTTTGGATTTTCTGTCAAAGTGTATTTTAATTTTCTGGCAGTTGTTTGGATGGCAGGACTGATGTGATAAAGGTGTCCTTATGTTCTTGAGGTCAGAGGGCTCAAATTCACCATCTGATTTGAAATGGAAAGTCACCATGTCCCACAGGAAGTGACCAAGAACACATGGCCAGTGATCATACAGGATCGGTGGCAGTGCTCATGGCTCCTGGGCCCAGTGACCAATGCAGGAAGGATGCAACACTTTACATTCATCGTGTCCACTCCTTCCTGGGCTCATTGGGGACAGCTCCCTGGCACACCTTCATTCTCTGCATCACCATAGGTTTTGGTATGCTCAGCAACCCTATTGGCAGCCCCAGTGATGAGCCTCCAGGCTCTGTATGCTCAGAATTCACGGATTTATCCATTGACTACCCAATAATAACAGATTTGACTCCCATCTTCCTTATCCTACATTGCCGCACTCGATTTAATGCCCCAACCTTCAATTATATGCTACACCCTTCAATAACCTTCAATAACCATGATATACCATGGCTATAACTCAGCAAACCACATTAATACCCTTCCATTCATGTTTATTCTCCATATTTCCGTGAACGATCATGGCAATACACCTTTCATTGATGATTGTACCCAAAATGGAGTTGCCACATCAGTCCTAGGCACCCAAATTGATGCGCCCCTTGATTCCTCAATCATAGTGACATCATTTAGACCCTGCACTCCTCCATCAAAGATATTGACCCAATATGGATACTCCAGACTGCGGTTACTCAGGCTGTTACTTTGCCAAGTCTTCACAGCAGCTTATATCCATTTATCAACCTCAGAACATGTACCATACCCTCACAGTCCACAGTTAAGCAGCACCTAGCTGTTTACTCATTATTCTCCACTTCCACATGGTTTCCCATCCAGACATGGCAATACAGACAAGCTGTTATGCCTCAGCTGATGAAAACTTCATCTATTTACTATGGATTTACTAATCCAAGGACTTACAGCTTTACCAATGCTTACATATCTTTTCTATTTATAAAACCAAACTTTTAGTATAAAAACTCGTATTCTACAGAGGAGAAGAAAGTTCTTTCGCTCCAGGTTATCCCCCATTGCTTGCTATAGTCTCAACGTTATTGGATGTGTTAATTACCACCAATACATGGATTCTTGCTCTGATAACTTGCTTTTGTCTTTTAATGCTGCAACATTGTTTCAATTTCACCAGATAGGATCGTTTTATCGTCTTCACCTTCTACATCATCATCGTATCCATTGCCCACACCAGTATAGGGTATTATTGCCTCCGTGAAGGCCCAGCTCTGCATCGTTCACCCACGTCATTGTCATTGTCCCCAGTTGCAATCCAGTATTGCTGTGACACTCAGTTATCATATTTCTGTCCAGTACCTCTCTGTTTCAAGCCCCCACACATCTATTCAATTCCTCACATGTTTATTCAGTTCTCCACATGTTTATTCGACTCTCCAAACATTTATTCAATTGTATAAATGTCTATTCGATTCTCCTCACGTTTATTTGATTGTCCAAACATTTATTAGGCCAGTCTCACATTTACCAGACAGGTTTTACATTTTCTGGATCAGTTCCAAACATCTAGCACAGTTTCTTGGTATCTGTATCATACCAGATTCCACTTCCTCTCATTTATCGAGATCCCCTTGGCTTACAGCCTGAGCCTCTTAGTACTCGACTGCTAATGGGTACTACTTCCAGACTGTATAGTCGAAGTGTATACCTGCGTCTAGAGGAATTGACTGCACAGAGGTGCACCAAACCACTCGCACAAACACATAGCCTTAATTACTGTGATTGCACACATATTTTCTTAGCTCTCTCAGAGTTTTGGGTGTTGCCATTGCCATGGAAGTCTAGGCTCAACACCGGAAGCTTGGTTTTGGCCGACATTGGATGAGTAGGAGGATTAGGAGGCATTGTGGGGTATTTGGCTTGCTTGAGAGCACATTCCCCACATCTCAGACCATTAGACCATCTGAAATGCCATCTAGGATACTGACAACAGTCCTCAGGATGTAGAGACAGTCCCATATACCCCCGTTCAAGCCATATAGTGACTCTGAGCCTAGGAATCATTGTGTTGGAATATGGCAATCCGGCATCATGCCGAAGATGCTGATTAAGGAAGAAGATATAGGAAAAGTATAGAAGATTCTAGTAGATAGTCTTTTAGTATATAAGTAGGTACTGTAGTGTACATCCCCATGCATTTGCAGAGCTCAGCCAAGCACAATACTACTGGCTCGACACAGCATGTGTACGTATGGAAGATGAACTGATCCCCCATATCACAACACATTGACTGGGTATCGACATTCATTGCTGCTCAATTTTGCTATCACCACCCATTGTTTTGGTCATGTAGTTGTGTATAATTCACAATCATTCATAAAGGATATCTGAAGATATCAGGACATTACATGACTGCTGAATGTCACATCCATTATATAGTCAAGTCTGGTGTCACATGCAGTGTGGTAGGATGGCAGTGAATTATAGGCATGAGACTAGGGCACTGTTATCAGCATTGCAGCAGTACAAGAGAGAGATTAGGACTAGGCTGAGGGGTAGAAGGGTTCACTGGGTAGTATGGTGAGTTTTACCTTGCCAAAATTGACAACATATGACTGGTGTGTTAGATGGTGAGAGCACTCCCATACCTTCCACACCTCCATGCACAAGACTGCAAAAGCTTTCGACACATACACCGGTGAGCAGGCCCTATGCCTACACTATGACACATTGTCTGTTCCAGATGAACTATTTGACAATCAGAAGGATATGGGCAGAGTGGACAATGGCATCGATGACTGGGTCTTTTTCTGTGCACAAATCCATGTTCAGTATGGGGTATAGTGGTACTGAATGGGTGTATTTCTGCATGCATACCTGACATTGTATATAAAGTATTTCTTAGTCTGTATAATTAAATATATTTTTGGTTGTATATATAACATATTTTGTTGATATGCCTGATAATAATAAATACTGTCTGATCAATATAATGGAGCTGTCTGATATATCCCATGATACCTCATTTCAAACCCTCAGGCATCCCAGGGGTACTCAGGCACTGAGGCAGCCATATAAGGCAGGTACATGGCGCGACCGTTAGACATTCCATAATATACTGAGTTCGATCTCCAGCAGGTTTGACACAAAAACGATCTGCTTCTCGTCACGCAAAGGGTGATCCTCTCCACAGTAGACCTTAGTACTATCAAGGGCGGTGAACAAAGATCGACCTGGCCGAGTCTGTTACCCAGGTGACCGCTCGCGTTTTGCATCGATAACGGGTACCAACTTCCAAGCCGACTATTTTTACTCGCAAGGGTTCGAACTACGCGTTTCTGCCGTGCATGCCTGCCTGTTATTTCGCGTAACCGTGATGTCTATCTACCGGACCTGGAGGCGTCCGAGGCTTAATATTGCTCCGCGAACAACTAGGACATTCGTTATCTGTTGATCGTTACTGTGAACTTTGTTTGGAATCTTTTCTATTCTTGAAGTACCTCCCTTCTGGGGAGCCAATCGTCCATTACTGGTCTTCCTCGTCACTCTTACCGCTTACTTCTGGACAAGGAAGGAAGGAAGATATTTGGTCCCAAGATCGAGCCAGCTACTTGCCGGACGTGAATGGATCAAGTCGTTTTATCTTATGCAGCTTATCTCAGTTTACAATGATCAGCTCGGCGGGGATTACGTGCATCGTGCAATCCTGTGGTCCGGCAGGCAAGGAAGTGGTTGAAGACCTTGACACAAAATCTACGGTTTTGATGGCTATCTCGTGAAGCAGGTGCTGTTAATTGAATTGACCTATGACTCAGGGTATAACAATCAACGCGATCCGTGGAATGTAGTGGGAAATTCGGAGCCTTGCCGTTTGCGGGGCTCTTATCCTTTGCCGCGACTATCGACAATGATCCCTGCGACAAGAGCCATCGATGTGCAAGTTTTGTCATCGACGGCTCTGAATTATTTTACCCAAACTCTATGACTAGACAATGGCGCGACCATTTTTGCCACCCTTTTCCTTATCCGAGATATTGTTGCAAAATATTACAGGGCGGATCCGGAGCGGGTTGTGTGAGTCTATCGTGCAAGGACTGCATATCTTCGGAGACTCGGATCGTCCGTACCTCACAGAAGGGGAGCATCACATATGCGCCGCTCATACGGACCGTATATGAGCTTGTCATGTCGAGGAGCTTCGGTTGCAGTGGTCTCGGGTTCCCGGTGGCTTGAACCACCCCTTCATTTCATTAGGGGGATTCGCACCCTATTCTCTTACCGACTCACTATCATGGAGGATATACCTCGTCGCATTCCGATACTCTGCGATGACGCATGAGAATGTTAGCTTTACCCAGTCACTCGCGGGAGAGCTAATGATCGTTTCTAGATGCGTATTAGGAGTCACGTACAGCGAGCATGCTATGGATACCGGGGGGGATGCGACTGTATGTTCGTCTAGTCTCTCGCCTGTATGTTCAAAGTGACAGTATCTTGACAGTATCAGGGAATTTCCGTTTCTCTTTTCATACGAATCCATTTCCAGACGACCAGAATACTACGAGATTGAAAGGCTATCTAGAATGTACGAAATATACAGTTAATATTTTTCGGGGTGTTTCTTTAAATAATTATTACTTCATCTACCGGATAACCGGACCGAAAAACACTGTCTCTTCCTGACCACCATGTCGACAGTGATACTACGCTTGACCCGTCGCCTCAGCCTATAGGGCATGGCAGCTTTCCATCTGTGTACATTATCCTTGTTTCTCTCGTCGTTTTCGAGGTCCATTCAGAGGCGGACGCACCGCAACTTCAAGCCCCTTGAGCAAATTTACGAATCCTATCATTCTGGGTACTTCCTTTCCTCAGCCTCGCTCACTTGCATACAATGATCCTTGATTTCGTCGTCCGGTGCGGTTCCCTTCTCGTCCAGTGAGAACAGGTCTTACAGGTCGCCTTCGTCCTCGTCGTCCAGTGGTGGCGCTTGGATCGTTTGCTGCATTTGAGCGCCCAGCGTATGCTATGGAGCGTATCCATACATTACTTACGGAGGATTCTGCCCGTATCCGTGAGCAGTTCTACCCTGCCGGTGCCATTAACAAGGGCCTGTCATTGTGGTGACTTTTTTGGAAGCGATTTTGCCGAACGTCACTGGCACTTTACTCGACATCACACGCTACCGCCGGCTTGTCAGCTCCGAAGAGGGCATCACGGGTCTGCCTGATACCGAGATTGTAGCTGATACCATGGGCCATATCCGCGGATGCATTCAAGTTCTCGGCAGATACGATCATCATGCCTTGCGTATTCATACTTGGTGTAAATGGATATTCCGGGTTTGAGTTCTATGTTATCAATTCTCATCGGGTGCGTGGGTTAATATCTGCCTTGCAAACTTTAGTCTAACTCTTAGGTCCGGACATAGGACTGCACTATTGAAACTGTTGGCCACCTCGTCGATACATACAGGTCCATCAAAATGCACCTCCCATTTCCACGCCGAGGCGATAGAGAATAACTAAGCAGAGGACAGTGACGTGTAGTTGGGTGAGAATGACTGCTTGATCTCTCGACCCGAAAAGTCTCACACCCAATAAGCGATAACTGGTATGTTTTTCATTATATGTGCTCCATCGGAGTGCAAAGTCTAAGGCACTCATCTCCTCCTCCTCGTAGTTCCGTGGATGGTGGTGATTCTCGCAACGATAACCAATCTAACTTTGATGATGTCTTTACATCTACCCATACACCAAGGATGGAACGGATTACTTTTCTGAGGACCGAAGCTTTCACGTAATAGCAAAGTAAGTTCGAAAACGACTCACGTAACAACAACGTTCGTCCCCATCGTTTTCAACTTCAAGCTCTCAACTTATACTTTGTTCCTGTAGTATTGGCACCTTTTGCGACTGGTCGCTATCTCCTCATAATCTGTGTAGCATGATCCACGCTCGCATTTACAACAATGCTTGTCTTCTCTTACGTGGATCAATTATGTATGAGGTAAAGCCGCAGTGCTTACAGTGAACACCAACCGAGGTGTTTTTTGGCGTGTTCAATTGAAAACGAATTTGGCTTTTCTTTCGGATTTCGTGTCGGCGCTTTCCGCATCGCTTTTGATCCCCGTGTATATTTTTGGGCTGAAGGTGACCTTGGAGACGCTCAAGAAGTATTGCTACTCATATTTGACCTTGAGTTTCTTTACTGACGACGACTCGTAGGCCCAGGATGGACAAGCTTGAGTTCTATCGACGCTATATCTGCAAGACTACGCCGCGATGAACCGTCAGATTAGGGTCGTACTTACATATAGTCTTAATACTTCTTACCTGCCAAACTCCGAAGAAGCGTGCAGGTCCTCATTTAATGCACTACAGCGAACCATTCGGTTTGACAGCTAGCTACATCTTCCGCTTTCCTCTCATTATGCTGGGGCTCGACGCCAGAGGTTCTATCGCATTGCTAGAGGACTCCAGAGTTTCCTAGATCATGGAAAGCCAGGCTTCAACAGTTCTGTCTCGATAACAGCGGTCTCCTTTTCATGACCGCATCGCAGGGGGTGTATTCTATCCAAGAGGCCAGCATTAAGCAAATGAGCAAGCTTGACCCGAAATTCTCTACGCTTGAGGTGAATAATCAAGCTCTCCTCCCACGTTGACACCTCTGCTGAAGTATTCATCGTAGTGGCTGATATTTCGATCGGTATGCGTCATGACTTGGGGGTTCAGAGACTACTATCTAACCGCCGTGCTTCAAGGTTGTGCAATACACACTCTGCTTATGCGCGCTGCTATTTTCTCGCGTGCCCGACCCACTCTTTGGGCCGAAAGGTGTCAGAACTCTGCTCGTTTGGCAAGGCACATTCGGGTATAACTTTTCATGCCTGGATTTTCAAACTTGGACATTCACCCTCTTACGGCTCAGATTTTGCGCGATGTTCGGAGTATACTACTCACTCAAGTACCTCGCCTTGTCCGAAGTTACCGTGTTGATTTTCCTTGCTCCCTCTATGACCGCGATTCTTGGAGTTGTTACCTTGGGAGAGAGGATTGGCGTTGGGCAAGGACTTGCCGGGTGTGAGTGTATGTCGGGTTGATGCATATGATGAAAGTTGAAGAGGTTCATAGTGTTGAGCATGGTCGACGTCTTGTGCATTGCGCAACCAGCATTTCTCTTTGGATCTACAGCCGGCGAGGAAGATCCTGTGCTTGGCATCGATGCCCGCCGTCACTCGATCGCAATTGGGTGAGTTACGAACGTCCATTTGGTTGCTACTTTGCTTGAATTGAAAATTTCCTTCCTTGGTAGCGCGGCGCTGATCGGTGTACTTGGGTTGTCAAGTGATTGTGAGCTTTCTTTCCGTCCGTCGCTACTGTATCGCCCATTTATTGGCCTTCCCAAGATACGGTGGTACGGGCCATTGGACACCGCGCACATCCATATCACTGTATGGCGTTCCATGCTTTGCAGTGTGGACTTGTTGCTACTATCGCGTAGGTTGTTCCCATTGCTTGACTATGAAACAATGTATTTGCTGACATGTCGAAGGATGCTTGTGACGCAGACACCATTCGTGATGTCTACGCAGTGGTTATGGCTTAGCGTTGTCATTCTTTGTGCATTTCCTGCCCAGGTAGATATCGTACATTATATGGTAGAAACGTGATGCTCATTCAGGTTGTCAGATGTTCGTAGTAATGGGCTTACAACGGGAAACGGCGGGCAGGGGAACAACAGCTATATATACCAAGGTAATCGTCACAGTTGTCTTTTTTTCTTCGGCGCGTTCTTATTATTGGCTTCTATACCCAGCTTGTATTTATTACACTCATCGAAAATATCTTCTTCGACTTCCATCCTAGCTCTTGGACGGTGACCGGAATGATCATAATTGTAGCTTCGGCGCTGTATATAGCAGTAGGGTTCATGTGTTGTCTGCGGGTCTATTATAGTACTAATCTGAAATGACTTATCATTTAGGTGTCCAAGCCAGATCACGAAATTGCACTGGTAACCGACGCAGATACTGACGAGGAAGAGGTGGCGGAGGGTGTTTAAAGGACTATTGTTAGACAAGAGACGTCACTACATCGTGCGTACTCAATAATGTGGCCGTACTTGATATTTCCTCACATTCGTCATTTAGGTATACACTCAGTTGCATTGCTGTAACGTGATAATTTTAATCCATTTTTCTTCTTCCTCTTGCCCTACTTGGGATCAGAGATTGAGCGGGGAATGGAATAGATTGAAACCGAACATCAAAAAGCGAGTCTCGTGAACAACGTTATGGGTCTCCGGATCGCCTTGCTTCCTTTGTGTGGGCCAGCTGACCTCTAGTTCGATACAAGCTGACGTCGAATACTGGGCTGCATTTGAAAAGGTCCGGCGCCACCATCGAGTGTATAAAGGTCGCCAGAAAATGTGATTCGCCATCAGATCTCGGAGTCTTGCCCATACACCAGATTGTTTATCATGTGGAACGTCAGGTCGAACAAGAAGCCTTATTTTGGTCTCGCGGGGATGGCACTGAACGCCTGGGTCAATCTTGCGTGTATCACAGCGATGACCCTTTTTGGTGCGGCCCACTGTTCTGTTCTTCCCGGGTTTCTATTGAAGTAGGTGTCAGGATACGATCAAGGCGTCTTTGGCGGGATCATCGTCACGGATAGCTTCTTGAAACAGATGGGCTACCCCGACTCGAGCCTCCAAGGGACAATCGTGTCTCTATACGATATCGGATGGTAGGTTGCCTAGTTTCCGTCGTATTCGAATTTGACACGTCGTTATAGTTTCCTCGGTGCTATGGGTTCGTTTATCGTTGGAGAAAGATTTGGGCGGAAGAAGATGCTCATGTTTGGAGTCATCGTGATGTCCGTCGGAGCTATCATACAAACCGCGTCTTATAATGTACCTACAATCATCGTATCTCGTATTATAACTGGCATAGGTAATGGGTGAGTTCTTCTGTTTTTTCATCATTTCCCTTAATGCCAGCCTTGTAGCATTAACACGGCTACTGCCCCAGTCTGGCAGAGCGAGACTACCAAGCCCTCACTTCGAGGCAAGGCTGTCGTTCTTGGAATGATGTACGCGAGTTTCTTTATTTCTGCATGTGCACACGAATCATCTCTCTATTCAGTATGAATATTGCGGGATACGCAATCAGCAACTGGATGACGTTCGGGTTGAGCTATGTCGAAGGAAGCATCAGTTGGAGATTCCCACTCGCTTTTCAACTCGTCTTTTCGGTCATCATGCTTTGCACCGTTCCATGGCTTCCCGAGAGTCCTCGATGGCTTCTTGCTCATGGGCGTGAAGCTGAGGGTGTGTTAATTCTTGTCGCACTTGAAGGGGAGCACGTCAAGGCGACAGACCCTACGGTTGTTTCGCAGAAAGCGGAGATTCTCGAAGCCGTTCGCATTGAGAGAGAGACCTCTCCGAGCTTGTCGGACCTCTTGCATGGGCGTACTGGCGAGACTGGTATGGTGAAGCGCATGTGTCTCGGCGCCGGTGAGTCATATGTTTTTTGTTAGTGTCCTGTTCCTAATGCTCGGATCCTTAGGAACACAATGGATGCAGCAGCTGTCTGGAATCAATGTCACCAGCTATTAGTGTGTTATAACCATTGATGTCTGTTCCTTCGTTGATTGTTTGCAGTCTTCCTCTCGTCTTGCAAAATTCTGTGGGTCTATCCAATCGTCTCTCTCGGCTCCTCGCTGCATGCAATGCTATTTCGTATCTCGTCTTTTCCTTCGCTGGCCTTCACCTAATCGAACGAGCTGGTCGGAGAAAACTCTTGATGTGGGGTGCGGCAGGCCAGGCCGTATGTTACATCTTCATCTCGGCCTTGCTTTCTCAGGGTGGGACGAACTACGGCGCTGCCGCGACCGCCTTCTTCTTCGTGTACTATATTTTCTTCGGGATCTGTTGGCAGGTGAGTGAATTGTACCTTTGACCCGGCAGTTTTAAGTCCTGCATAGGGTGTGCCATGGCTCTATCCTGTAGAAATCAATTCATTGTCGATGCGAACCATGGGTGCGGCATTGGGTACTGGAAGTAATTGGATATCCAACTATTGCGTCGTACAAGCGACGCCTCCAGGTATTCAGAATCTCGGCTGGAGGTTCTACCTCATTTGGATGACATTCAACATCGTAATCGTTCCCGTAAGTCAATGAAATCATCAATGTAGGAAGAAAAGATATTCATGCCTTCTCTAGGTTGTATACCTCCTTTACCCCGAGACGTCAAATAGACATCTAGAGGATATAGATCGTCTGTATAGAGAGCACAGAGGAATGGTTTTTGTCTTCCGACACAAGGAGGCCATTCAGATGGAGCGACCGGAGCACTATTTGCTGGCAGACGAAGAGAGGGTATCCCAGGTGAAGAAGGATCTTCTGGGTGGGAGTATTGAGCAAGTGGAGAACATCGAACAGGAGGTGATGGATGCATAGAAACTGCGGAAAGACGGAAGTTGGTAGGTAGGCAGGATTACATGGCATGGTCCATGACGCCGACGTCATGCAGTGTCAAACTCACCTCGGATACAACCTGCTTATAACAAACACCTCTTTTTGTAGAATACGATCTATCACTGCGCCGGTAACCAGCGAACTATTCAGGTATACTCAGCGCTGATTTGACTGCGGTAATCGAGGTGAACAGAACTCTGCTACCTTCCATTGCCGACATTGTACATGTTCTCGTTTGCGACCTTGTCCTATTCCGCTCCAATGGGACAGAGAGCAACTCTACACATTCTCGTTACTGTCAGGGATGCCTTCGTCGAGTTCCTCATTGCCGTTTCCGCGACTTGGGAAGAGTCTTTCCACTTTGTCGAGAAAATTCACTCAATTATGAGTAGTTCAGAACGACCAGGAGAATTCCACCAGGCCGAGTGGCACCTGCGCGCTCTTCATAAGAGCCGCATGCAAGCCGTACAAATCTAGCCTTTCCTTGAAGGGATTTTGGATAAAGCTGAAGAAGGCTATGGAGCTTCGTGGCCAGAATACCTACCTGCTTCACGAAACGGTTCTGTCCAATTTCCTCGTAACGACTCGGTGTAGGGTAGGGTAGGGTACGATTACACGGCACGGTCCAACTAGGGACGCTGGGCGTAGATAATACATGATTGATACACTAACACTCTAGCATACTAATCATGTACTGACTTATCCACTGATACCCTCAACCAGACCCAAAGGCTGAGCTCACCGTCAACTTAACGTTGGTGGGTAGAACCTGGGGTCCAGTTGAGAGTCTCCGGGATCTGCTATGGGCAGTCCCTCATAAACGTCGATACATTGGTAGCTTGTAGACGTTTTTCAGTGCTCGGTAAACTTCACTGTTGTATTGTTCGCCGTGACCAAGTGCTTCTGGTGCATACGAAGGCGTTTCATCTCATCGACGAGCTCCTTATGGCGAGCCATCATTGAGTTCCAATCCTCAATCGGGAGATCCTCAGACTTGCCCACGAGCGAGTGGAGGTGGCTCCCGGTCTCATCACGGAATGATCGGTACTCGCTGTAGTGCAGAGCACAGCGGACAATGTGAGCGTTGGCGCGGTTCCGCGTCTCTCGCACCTGGGCCTCGTTATTGAAACGGATATCGTCCTCCGGATAGTAAGTCTCCAGAGGAACACGAAACTAGAGTTCACTGGTGTATGTCTTCGCATGCTCGGGAAGAGAGGGGAGGAACGATGTCGTGGTCGCCGTGGTCGGGGCTGAAGGAGTCATTTTGGGTTCATTTTTCTTCTTCCTAGGTGAGGCCTTGAGGGCTTTACCTTAGTTGACCGGTAACCCTTTATCGGGGGAGGTATTTTAGAAGGAGGTATTATCGCCTGCCAGGTCAGCATGCAGGTCCGCTGTAGACGCGGTGTGAGGACCGGAGCGTCAGAGGTTTTTGGCTGCGGGCCATCGGGCGTGCTATGGGAGGGTTGTCGTCGAAGGAGCGAGGAACGAGAGGGATGGGGAGATCATCGTCATGAGACACATCATGAATGGGATTGACATCAATGCCATCCAGGGAAGCGGGATAGCACGATGCAAGTTTCTTGGCTAATCAATCCTTCTGGGTTGGGACGTCATCGCTAGTGACTCCATAAGTGTTCTACACAGACACGGGTCCAAAAAAGTCGCCATGAAACATCATCCGGCGGATGACAAGGATCCTAAAATCGGGGTTTGTGCCGTACACTGACCTTGGGCGGGAGGTTCCCGGTGCCTTTCAAGCTGGGTTCGAATTTCATAAAACTGGAAACGGGTTTCCTTTTTGAGGAGACACATTAGCTACATGCTTTGTTCATTTGCGATCACGATGCCCTTCCCCGATTCTTTCCGAAGGATGAGGAAACGACAGAGGGTTATAGAAAAACGTAACTGGTCGTGAGTAGTGCCAAACTGTCTGGACAGGGGCTATACTCCGGGTTAGCTTACAAATCTGTAGTGATTGGCGAGCATCCGGCACGCTTCGGCTGCTATGCCGGCTGATTGCCGTTGTGGCTGTCTTTCCGACTTCTCCCTATTGGTTTGTATCATTCTCATTGCTAACTCATCAAAACCGAGCTCGACGTCCTTTTTGTACCAGGACTGACCGGGACTGACGACTCCTCACAAAACCCTTCTCACTCTGAGTGTTAGACTTTCTGGTATGAGGATTCAACTTTTAAATTCATTATTACCGCTTGGTGCTCACAAGGGAAACAACCTCCACCCGTTGACGATGCTGTACCTTATAATAATTTGGCCCGACGATCTTTTATCGATAAATTGTGCTTCCCCTGAGTCCCACTATTACTTACCATAGCTGCCACCGAGCGAACTTTTTCCCCGCAACCAACCAGTGGATCAGATTCATGCATATCATTTACAATATACAGTTTTGATTTTTTCAAGCATGTCTGAACTCCGTTAAGTGAGAAAATCCTATATCGTGCAGGGTAGCGACTTCAAAGCGACTTACTTAGTTATTTTTTGAAAATGAATCCAAGAAAAGGAAAGAATCGGGGACCCGGCGTCCGCCGCTACTGGATTGATATCACTACTTGTACAGTCCTCAAGTATTATATCGCTCACCCACCACGTACAGAAGACGTTTGATACGATCCTTGGACTGCCCTTTTCCCATCTTCCCAGGGATACTTCGTCACTCCCCAAAGTCACCTCCCTGACGACAGCAACAGTCATATCGATTACATTCTCCCTCGACGACACTCCGAGTCCGCAGTACTACTGTCCGACTAATGCAACGAGTCCATCAAGTTCAAATTTTGCCTCGAGACTACGTATTGCCGTCCGGCAGCGAGCAACTTGCCCAGGATGGAGAGAAGAAAACAGATGGGCCGTGGATGGTAAGCGCTTGACTTTAATTTGACTTCATGGGCACTTACCCTCTGTAGCTCGATCTCTTCCCCAGCTCAAGGGGACTTGGATAAAAAAAACTGCATATTTAAATCATTTTCTCCGTGACTTCCACGGTCAATTTTCCCATCACGTGGCACAATAGCATAAACACGCGACTTGCGTTGCGATGGTATCAGCAGCACATCCCAATGAGGCATTCCTGTTTCGTTTTTGGTCGTGCAGAGTGCCTCACAAGTCGTCACTCTCTCCCTCTCTCCCATCTCCCTTTTCGTCGCCGACCGCCAAGGACTGAAAGCACTCTACCAGCGGGTATGGCAGAGTTGTGTCAGTACTCGAAGTTGGCTATTGTAACGGCGGATGCTGCTACCGGCGACATTTCTCCAGAGGCTAGTCTCGTTGCACCAAAGTCGTCCAAGACCTCCGGAGACGATGAAAATGATGTGGGAGAGGCGGTCTTACTGGAACCGTTGCTATCTGAACGGGCGAGGTCCAGTTTGAACATTGATTCTGCTTCCGTATCTGTCGACTGCACTTCTACTACTTCTGTTGACGACACACTTGCGTCGGGTTGGTCTCTGGCAGACAACTACGAAGAAAAACTTTCATTCGCTTCTGTTACTCCGGTGGACGTACAGGTTCGGCACCTTTCTGCTGAGGTGGCGGGCACACGACAATGGCAAGGGCGTCTTCCCAGTCTCAGCGAGAATACTTCCGATCCGGAGGCTCACCAGATGAAAAGCCTGCTTTCGAATATCGACGCCGACTTTCCTCGTGGTACCCTGACAGGCATTCTAGGGAGCAGCGGTAGTGGAAAGGTACGTGCGATGGTCTTAATTACCTGCTGTATTTTGACATGTCCCTAGACGACGCTGCTCAACGTTCTATCTAAACGGATGCGTGGCAGTAACCTATCTGTTCAAGGCCAGCACCTCCACAATAATTCAACATCCCTATCTAGCATTTCATACGCATATGTCACCCAGACAGACTCCCTTCTTCCCACTCTTACAGTTCGGGAAACACTCACATACGCCGCAAGCTTACGTCTGCCCGCGTCTACGACCCGCTCAGAGCGCACGCAACTCGTCGACGATATCATTCGAGAACTCGGACTCAAGGACTGCTCAAACACATATGTTGGAGATGGTCTCCGTCGCAAAGGGTGCTGCTGAGACGTGTGAGTCTTGGTATTCAGCTGCTGGAGAACCGCTCTGTGCTGTTTCTGGACGAGCCAACGACAGGCCTTGATGCGACAAGTGCCTTTCACCTTGTGAAGACGCTGAAGAGTCTCGCTCAGAAGGGCAGGACGATCATCATGACCTTGCACCAACCTCGCTCTGAGGTGTTTCTCATGCTCGACAGGGTGATGTTACTCTCTCAAGGATACACCCTTTACACAGGCGTCTCCTCGGAGGCGATTCCATGGTTCGAGCGACTTGCCCATCCATTAGAGCTTCACGTGAATCCTGCAGACTATCTGATCGATGTTGCTGCCGTCGACGTTCGCGCAAGCGAGGCTGAAGAGGCCTCTCGAAGTCGCGTCAGTAGGCTCATCGCAGTGTGGAAGTCCGAATCGGCTGTCTAATTTCCATCAATCAAACACGAACTAACAGACCCTCATTTGGATAAACGCGATGTGCAGAAGGCACCTGTTGGACGCGTCATCCTCACACTGATATCTCGGAAACTGAAGACAAGCGTCCGCGATCCATTTGGTCTAGGCTCAGCGCTATTAGAGGCTATCCTCATGGGGCTGTTCGTTGGGGTTGTCTTTTATAGCATCCCCGATTCGCTGTCCGGTATCAAGACGCGACAGGGCTTGTTATATATCTCAGTGGGGTTGCAAGGGGACTTCATTATGATGTACGAGATATATCGTCTAACGATGATAGATCTTCCTGTCCTTGACAGAGAGCATGGTGACGGTATCGTTTGGGTCATTCCGTGGATTATAAGCCACCGGGCTGCACATGCCATCCTGGAGGATATCCTCGTTCCTTTCGTCTTCTCTGCCATAACGTATTACATGACGGGCCTTTCATCGTCGGATACCCAGTTCTTCTACTATTTCGCCGTCGGACTTACCCAGTACATTTCGGTCACCTTTGCGGGCTTTGCTACAGCCATTACAAGGGATTTCTCGAAGGCTACGATCATCGCGAACATTGCATACATAATTCACACGTCTCCGTGCGGGTTCTTCATCCAAGCTGACACTATACCGATTTACATTCGGTGGACAAAATGGATTTCACCAATCGTGAGTGTATAACATTTCAATGCGTTTAACTTTTAGCTTACCTCTCGCAATAGTTTTACGCCTTTACTGCTTTGGTTTACAGCGATTTCAAAGGCCGTTTTTTCGATTGCCCTCTTGGTGACGCCGTGACAGACCCCAACTGCGTCAATTACCGGGGCGATTTCATCATCAATTCCCTCGCTGTCCCGGACATGACCTGGACTTACATCCCGATATGTGCAATAATCGGCATCGCTCTTTTATACCTCATCGGCCAGATAGCATTTCTCCATTTCTTCAAAGTCAACGTCTCGATGCTTGGAAGTAAGGAACGTCCGGAGGAGAAATCCCGCCGCGCATCCAGAGCTCCTGTGACACTCACTCCTAACAGTATTGCTGGCATTGACGTTGATCTTACGAATTACACCCTCAAAATCCGTCCACGCCGAGGAAGGGATGTCAAAATTCTCCAGGGGATCACCTCTTGCTTCGAGGCCGGTAAAGTCAACGTCATTTTGGGCCCTTCAGGAAGCGGAAAGTCTTCTCTGCTCAATCTCATGGCACAGCGCCTCCAGTCGACCCTCCAGACGACCTATGTTGCGGGTGGGACAATGACGTTGAATGGCGTACCGGCTAAGCCAGAGGTCATGAATACCCTCTGTTCATATGTAACGCAGGACGATTCTGCTCTCTTACCATATCTCACTGTTCGCGAGACGTTGCAGTTTGCTGCTTCGTTACGACTACCAAGCAGCATGTCCAAGGAGGAGAAACGGCACAGAGCGGACGAGGTTATGTTGAATATGGGGCTCAAAGACTGTCGCCATACACTTATCGGGAATGAGTTGTTGAAAGGTATATCTGGGGGTGAGAAACGGCGAGTGACCATTGCTGTTCAGGTTCTTACGGAACCTCAGATTCTGATGTGAACTATTTTGCTTCCGATGTCGAAAAGATTGACTCATTACTTTTTAGGTTGGATGAGCCTACATCAGGCTTGGACGCGTTCACAGCGGCGTCGATTCTGGATGTTCTTGCGCAACTTGCGAAGGAGGGTCGAACGATCATAACGACTCTTCATCAAAGCTCTTCCGAACTTTATAAGCGATTCGGCAACGTGCTACTTCTGGCGAAGGGTGGTCGGGTGGCGTACTCCGGTCCCGCGAATGAGATGCTCGACTACATGTCCTCGGTTGGATTCGAGTGTCCTTCTATGATGAATCCTTCGGATTTCGCGTTGGACGTTGTTTCGGTTGATACACGGGAGGCTGAGCTCGAGGAGCTTGGGCTTGTAAAGGTGAATAAGCTTGTGAAGGCTTTCAAGGATCGTCAGGAGGCAGAAGGAAGGGTGTTGCCACCGTCCGACAGACAAATGGGGTTTTCGACTAACTTTAAGGGATATGAGAGGACAATGTTATCCATCATTACCGCGCTGCCGATATTGCTTAAGCGTGGTGTTCTTGCATTCCTTCGACAAAATTCTTTGCTGCTTGTACGTGTTGGAAGTACTCTTGGTCTTTCGGTATGTGTTGGCGTTCCTCCCTGATGGAAAGTTTTCATTGTTATCGCACAGATTGGTATCGGACTTTTCTTCTCACCGATTGGAAATGACTATGAGAGTATTCAATCGCGCGTTGGTTGTATTCAGAAGACACTTCCATGTGAGTCGCTTAGTTTCCTGTCTTTTGCTAGTCTAAACACGTTGGAATAGCGTTCTTCATCGGCATTCTTCAAAACTTTGCAGTGTTTCCGATAGAACGAGATTTCTTCTACAGGGTATGTTTGCCGTTTTTCTCCATGCCACATGAGTCTGACTTCTTTCACAGGAATACGACGACGGTGTTTACTCTGTTGAAGCCTTCTTAACGTCATATACTGCCCTAGAACTCCCCTTCGAGATCGTCACTGCCTTGGTCTATTCTCTATTTGTTTCCATCTCCGCCAATCTTGGGAGGACGATTCCTATATTCTTCATCACAGCGTTGAATGGGCTGTGTATTGTGAACGCCGGAGAATCCCTCGGTATGGTCGTGAATACATTTCTCACCCAAGACACCGGTCTAGCCTTGACCATCACGAACATCCTAATGTCTATCGCTATGTATATAGCAGGTAAGTCGCGTTTAACCTCCACCCATACTGTTACTCGATGTTATTCAGGTCTCATGAGCTTGAACATGCCTACGTTTTTGAAAGATCTTAACAAGCTGAACCCGCTTGGTTATTACATTCGGAACATGATGCCTTACGTCCTCCGAGGCCAGACGTTCACGTGTGGGGATGATCAAAGGCTCACAGACGGATCATGCGCCATCAGTACAGGCGAACAAGCACTCGAAATTTTCAACTTGAAGGACGTTAACGCTCATCTGAATCTCTGTGCTGTCGTGGTCAGCACCGTTGTCTACCGCCTTCTTGCATACGCCGTGTTGAAGGTGGTGAAGAGTAGATTCAAGATAGAGCGACGACAGTGATGAATGAGATGACATATTTTTGACATGATTTTTATGTTTACTAGACGCCCATCATTTGCATTCTTTAGCATACTATGCACACTATAACTATAGAGTAATGGTTTATTTACCGGGATTTCTATCTCAATCGTTAACGTTTTAGCGTTTACATATCTATTTACCACCTGTTCCGGGGAGGGCTCTAGCGTGGTAAGTCCCGCTCTAATATATATTCACGGAAACTCGTATCGGCACGAGAGCCTTCAGCGCAACCTTACATGAGAATCATACAAGTCGAAGATCCCGTTCGATAATGATGGAAGAGATCCGTGACCGTTTATCACTTGGCATCATATTACCCATGATCAAGCCTCATTTGACGACCTTCAGATTCTTGTTCGTCTTATTGGTGAAACGTAGACCTCTGTCCTTCAAGTTCTAAAAATCAATATATGTCTCTCGGCCTTACAGCATACAGGATGCTACATCAAACCTTTTCCTCTCCTGGTCCCGATGAAACGTCTTCCTAGCATATCGCGTTTACCAAGTGTCAGGCAGCCTAAAGACCAGCAGACATCGAAGAACACACCAGAGTCGTGACCCTCAGGCTCTAACCAGACAGCATGGGCATCTCGATTGAATCGCAAGATTTTGGCTTCTAGCGATGGACAATACCGGGGTCCTTTCTTTGTCTCCTGGATATGAACGCTGCGGTGCATGTTGTCCTTGACTATGTGGTGCGTAGACGGGTTTGTCCTGGTCATGTAGCAGGGCACTTGGTTGCTCTATGATGATGAGATGAAATTCAAAATCCCAACGTTTAGGACGTCTTACTGCATTGGGTACGGTATCATTGAGAAAGCTGAATGGAGCAGGAACTTTATCACCGTCCTGACGGTCGAGCGTCGTGGAAATTTACGCTTTTTCCATCCAGGCGAGCCGGCGTCCCTGTCTGTAGGTGTCCGAGTCTGAATCCAGCGGCACGAAGCGAGCCGGACAGGCCTATAGAGGGATCTTCATTGATTCTTCGGGCGGGGAACGTCTTTGGGCCTGAGACAGCATTAACTTCCGGCAGGCGAAAATACAGATGCATGTTCCGTACGACTTTATCTGGGACGGGTCGAGCGACTCCAAGCGCGGTCAAGGCGTCCTAGATATAACACTCTCGTCTTCTTGAGGGCATCACTGATAAAAAGTCAGATAACATTGTAAGAGTTCCACCTGTTTCTGTTATGCAAGGTATCTGATTCAGTGCACCGACAGACCGTCATTCTTCGGTCCGTAAGTAATCTGCATCCCTTACAATCAGTCATAGTCATTTACGGTACAGCTTCGTTAACTTCGTTCTCCATGCAATCTCCGTGCTCGTTGACAATGGCAGTCACCCCTGCAACCATTGTTTGACTTTTGCTGAACCAGCTTCCCGCGCTCTCAACTCTGCTTCCTCCATAGCTCTCTCACGCTCTGCGGCCAAAGACTCCCATGTATTTCCCTTGACCCACATCGACAGGGCCAGGACAGTGTCCATCGCACGAAGCATTGAATCAGATGTTGGATCCGCGTGACGCCTTCGGTGCTTGCTTCCTGTACCGCTTCGCTGAGGATCATAATCATCATCGTTGGGGTCGTCATCAGGTATATCGTCGTCACTGGGTTCGGACGAAGGACGGGGAGGGCGAGGAATGGATTCATATAGGACTTTAAAATGCTCCTGCATCATTTTGTCAACATCGGGACCTCCGGACCAGCGTTTGAGCGCGGTAACGCCGTAGACAAAGTCGAGAATGATGGTGGAAACGGGCGGATTATTGCCGGAGCCAGCTATGAGAGCATCGCACTGCGGTATCGGATATCGTCCCCCGGGCGGTTGAATGTGCTGAAGCGTGATACGACTGGTTGGTATGTCGCCTTCCTCGACTCTGGGAATATCTTCCGGATTCAAAGCAACATTCGGTGTCTAAACTGTATGCTTCAGTAAGGTTTCAGATACAAGTTTACCATTCCACGTACTTTCAGAAATGCAATTTCGCCGTTAGCAAACTTTTTATGCAGATCACTCCTCACAAATATCCCATTCTCGATGCAGTTGATGGATTCGAGGATAGAACTTTCAAATTCCAGGATAGAAGAGGGAAGGCCGGAGTACGCTTGACGGCGATCTTGATGGACTCTCTGAATGTACTGGACGAAGATTTAGTGAACCAACGACTCGGGTGAATCTAGACATACCTCATCACCTTTGCTTTTAGGAAGTAAGTGTATGGCCTCGCTGACTGACAGGTTGTCCGTAGTGAAAACACAACGGTCTCCGTCACGCCGTATTATCGATTCACGAAAACTCGCGAGGCGTCGTTCTGTTGCACTAGACGTGACTCGGTCATTGAAACACTGGTAATCAACGAGATGTAGTTCTCCTTAAGCAATTATATATCAGGGGACGGCAACCTCAAGAAGAAGGAAGTTCCCTTACCATCCGGGATATAGTAATAATCTTCACAAAGGCGATCCTGCGACTCCCAAGTGATATTCTCGTCTTCAACAGCAGAGCCGTCTGCCGTAGTGAGATGTCCAATGGCACCAAATACTGTGAAGGCTACATATCTGAGCCATTTAAGAGGACGAATTGATAATCGCTTAATGTCGACAATGGGAATGGAGAGTGCGAGTACTTGTGCGTTGGGGTAGCGCAGATGAATATTGACAGCCGCGAAGTCGGTCATGAATGCAAGAGGGAAAGAATTCAACGGACTTTGAATTCTTTCCCTTGTTTGCGAGACACTGCCACCATAACTTATAAATCGCCCATTCAGGCTCAGAGTCTCAGACACGCGTTACGCCATACGCGGGATCTATTAGTCTCGTGACCATCCTGTATATGAAGCAGCTGTCGATATACAGTGTATAATACAGTATAATACAGTCTGGTCTTTCTGAGTTTAAACTTGGCAGGCGCTACAGGTCTCACTTAAAAAGGCTATGATCAAAATTTTACACGTGGGTCACACGTGTGGTAGATTAGCCAGATCTGATCCAACATTTGCTGCTCGTTACTCTGTGCTATCAAATCCCACCATCTCGTGACTCGCTTTGATCAGAAAAAATTCCATGGAAGATACTCACACTGAGCAGGACCCTCCCTCAGTAATTGTTCCTCGTTCTCGGGTGTCAGAAGATGGAAAAGTGAGCCAGCAATTTTCAATACAGTGCCGACACCATCTATACCTCCCACAACTGCCCCCATGTCCCAAAATGACCTGATGCGCTGAAGAAACTCTTTCATTTCCTTTCCAATCACAGGTGCTCAGAGATTCCCCACCATTCCAACACCTTCAGTGCCTATTAGTACTGGCAGTCTGACTCAACTACCCTGCCGCCTATCCTTTCTGCTTCGTCTCGTGGAGCATCTGAGCAGGCCTCGGATATTTGCCCTCAATGGCCTGAAATTGCTCGGGAGACACAATGAGGAACTTCCAGCTGGAACTGCCGTGGAATTATGGACCCATTAGATATGGAGTAAGCCAGAAGAGATGCTTGCAAGGCAATGTAATGCTGAGTTGGTGATAGGGATGTCCAAAATGTGTCCGAAAGGGAGCAGAGTAGTCCATCGGCATCTGTGAGAAAGAATTGGGTGACACCAAGAAGATCTTGGTCACAGATGTGATTTCAAAGGATATCTAGAGCATAGGGAATATCGGCATCAGGATTTCAATAGTTCATGGCAGTAAATACATGATTGAAGCATGTCACGTCAATGGAGCAGGTGTTTAAGCCAGGTGGGAACCACATGGATAATTTTGATCATAGCCTTTTCAAGTGAGACCTGTAGCGCCTGTCAATTTTAAACTCAGAAAGCCAGGACCTTCTATTGTCGGCTTGCCACATAGAAGGGATGGTCACAGGACTAGGTGCAGACGGTGATGTTGTCCTTGCACCATTATACAATGGGATGTCTTTCTCGCTTGCGACGTCACATGTCATGCATCAAGTGGTGAGACTGACAGTTACAAGTCTAGAAAGCAGGTGCTAAAGCACTAAGTTCGACCTCCGATGGTTTTGATTGGCAGAGGCCCAAAATGGAAGGCGTGAGCATTCAGGTGTCTTGTATTCTTTCTTGCCATGTACCAGTTTTCAAAAATTCAAAGCTCTTTCCACCACACCAGAACATTGATGCCAATATAGAAATGGGAAGTCAAGTGCATTCTTGATGGTAGTTTGGTTCCTGACGATGAGGAGCAGGAGCAGAAAGAGACAGACACCACGTCTTGCAAATTTGACTTTTCAATCTTGCCACGAGATAAAAGGAGCCAGGAAAGAGGGACGATGGCATGGACGGCGATAATGTTGGTGTCGCACATGAGACTAGACCCCAAGTATGTTCTGTCATTCCCATATATCTGGATTGTCATTGATGGCTGGAAGAGCATTGAGCCATCCCAGGTGAAGATCTTGGTGGGAACTACACCCTGCCTCCTATCACAGGTCTGTCCATCCAATATATCTATAATTTTCTTTCTCTCATCATTCCAATATGATTCTCCATCACTTAGCGGTCTGGCAACAACGTCGATTATGATGCGCATATATGCCAGTACATTGTTTCATTGCTCATCGTAGTGAAATTCCATTAAGAGGTTTTTGCTGAGGGCAGAGGACTAATCACTTTGACAATGGTGGACTTCTGGGAGTAATGATGAAATATGACCAGGAATTGGAGTGCAATAGGAGTGGAGGTCCAAAGCCATCAGTGGTAATGGTGAGATAAAGTTCAAGTCAGCCTATTTTCATGAGCTTAACCCCATTTTTCCAAGCCAGAAGTGTCATTGATTTGCTTCTCTATGCAGTTCTGTGGGCCATTCATGCCTGCAGCCAGTTGGCATTTGTTTCCACAGATCCTAGGGCATCGATCTGAAAGCTCATCAAGTTCAAACATTCAGGCATCATCATCATCGCACTATGCCAACACAGTGGACTAACAAGGCTTGTGTACTAGTACACATCAGATGGCCTCTTTGACTTCAGAGCTCTTTGCATCTGCATTCCACTCAAGGTAACCGCCATACCCAGTTTTCTTCCTTTTGTGGCACTGATACAAGAACAGCTCCTTCGTACATATGGAATCTCTGGACTTTAATGTGAGATCTCATGAGATCATGCAAGATCATGCAAGGGCTTGCGTGATCCCATGAGGTTGCACAAGGTCGCATGTGAGCACAAGAGATCATGTGGGATCTCATGGGATTGATCTGCCTGGAAAGAACAACCTGTTCCCCATTCAGCTGATTGAGGCACAACTGGTCACAATTGGTCACACTCAATCTTCCACCTCATCTGCCATCCGGTAGGCCCTTTTGTGTACATAATTGTATGGGCCGCTGAACCGTCACTCATCACAACCAGGTGGTCCATCACACATCCCCTGTCATTCACACATTCGCTTAGGGTACATAGTGTATTTTAGTTTTTCCATGCAAACAACAAAATTAAATTTTAAAAAAAACAATACCAGCTGAACCCACATAAGTTGAACATCTCACTTCAGATTGTTCCCCTCACCATGTCCAACGAACCCCAGCCAGTCTCATTGGCACAATTGCTCTATTCTTTCCAAACTGTGTGTCGTTGTCCAACCATCAACCCAGAACAGCTTCTTGCTGCTGCCACTCCTCCTGCACCTGCACCAGCACCAGTACCAGCACACAATTCCGATCTCATCACCAATCATGGCAACGTTGTTAATCTTTCTCCCAGTCACCCAGCCCTTTCACCTCTCATGAGGATGACTGGGACAGGGATCTACCCAGCACTACCCACACACACCACTGGCAACCCTATGACCATGCTCCCTCAGCCGTATGTCTGACCTGGACCAGTGGTGGCCAGGCTGCTCTCCCATGCTTTCAATCCTAATGCCTTCCTGGGAGATCCTCCAGAGTCCAGTGCACCTGTGTTTGTTGGAGCTAACACCACTGGGTGCAAGAAGGCATCAATTCTACATATGACCTTAGGCAAGGGCCAAGCACCCATCTGCCACATTCTGATATACCTGTTCGTTAGTCCTGTTCATCACCTCGAGGCTGAAAAAAAGGACAATCCTCACATACAAAGGGGCTACACCCTGCCAGAGTCAAACGTGTACAACCTTGAAGAGACTGACGTCACACAATTTCAGACACACATGACAAAACTTGACCTATGCATCACGTACTGCATGACAACCAATGATACTTACAAGGACATTCATGCGCAGCTGCTTGCACATAACATGGACCTCATGAAGCCCAAGATTCCTGGCCTCAAGAGCAACAATCTTGACAGTCTCACATTCAAAAATATGGGATGGTGTTTCCTTCAGCTAGTGACCCACAAGCCGTACCATGCCCTACTCACATACAACAAGAAACACACTGAGGATCAATTGAACCTCTCCTACATGATCCAGTATGCCAGTCTGGAATCCAAATTTAACGGACATCAGAAGAAGAAGCCATTGTCAATGCCCAGGCAGTTCACCATCGTCATTCGTATATTTTGAAGCCTGCTGGGGCCACTAACTGAGCTAATCATGATGTATGGCAACATAGCACCGACCACTGCACCCATCTGTCACAACCTCCATAATCGCAACTTGTATGTTGGAGACTATGGCCCAGAGGGAATACCTGATGCTTCACAAGACAGGATTCATGCCTGTTTTGCAGAACAGGCCATGCACAACCTCGGATTCATCATGCGAAGCCGCAGTGGCAGGGGCGATGAAAATGAATTACCTTGCCTACATGCATGCTGAGGCCTCTGCCCCGACAAACTCGGAGGAGACATTCCAGTCGATCACAGTATCCCAAATTGTCCTCATTGGAGCCGTTCCAATGCTGCAACACAGTGGGCAGGGACACAGGTAAGCGGCAAAGGCATGAAAGGCAGACAAGCTCACCATGTTTGTTCATAGATTGGTCCAATCGGCAGTCATGCAAACAAGTGTCCCGGTTCCCCAATGGCAGAACCCCAATGTGCAGCACCTGTGTGGAGCCTATCACCTATCAGGCCAGTCGAACTGGATGTCCTCCCTCTCCTGGCTCCACACTATGCCGGTCTTATCTGGCCAGACTGTGCGTGAGCAGAACTCACTTGGCACCAGCAGTTTGCCTCATTCTACACACAACTGGTGTTGAGCCTAGACTTCTGTGGCAATGGCAACACCCAAAACTCCGAGAGAGCTAAGGAAATATGCGTGCAATCACAGTAATCAAGGCTATGTGTTTGTGCGAGTGGTTTGGTGCACCTCCATGCGGTCAATTCCTCTAGATGCAGGTATACACTTTGACTATACAGTCTGGAAGTAGTACCCTTTAGCAGTCGAGTACTAAGAGGTTCAGGCTGTAAGCTGAGGGGATCTCAATAAATGAGATTAAATGGAATCTGGTATGATACAGATATCAAGAAACCATGCTAGATGCTCGGAACTGATCTAGAAAACATAAAACCGGTCTGGTAAACGTGAGACTGGCCTAATAAATGTTTGGGCAATCAAATAAATGTGAGGAGAATCGAATAGACGTTTATACAATCAAATAAATGTGTGGAGAGTCGAATAAACATGTGGAGAACTGAATAAATGTGTGTGGGCTTGAAACGGAGAGGTACTGGATGGAAATATGATAACTGAGTGTCACAGCAATAGTGCACAGCAACTGGGGACAATGACAATGACAATGACGTGGGTGAACGATGCGGAGCTGGGCCTTCATGGAGGCAATAATACCCTATACTGGTGTGGGCAATGGATACGATGACAATGTAGAAGGTGAAGATGATAAAACGATCCTATCTGGTGAAATTGAAACAATGTTGTGGCATTAAAAGACAAAAGCAAGTTATCAGAGCAAGAATTCGTGTATTGGTGGTAATTAACACATCCAATAACATTGAGACTATAGCAAGCAATGGGGGATAACCTGGAGTGAAAGAACTCCTTCTCTCCTCTGTAGAATACGAGTTTTTATACTAAAATTTTGGTTTTATAAATAGAAAAGATATCTAAGCATTGGTAAAGCTGTAAGTCATTGGATTAGTAAATCCGTAGTAAATAGAAGAGGTTTTCATCAGCTGAGACATAACAGCTTGTCTGTATTGCCGTGTCTGGATGGGAAACCATGTGGAAGTGGATAATAATGAGTAAACAGCTAGGTGCTGTTTAACTGTGGACTGTGAGGGTATAGTACATGTTCTGAGGTTGATAAATGGATATAAGCTGCTGTGAAGACTTGGCAAAGTAACAGCCTGAGTAACCGCAGTCTGGAGTATCTGTATTGGGTCAATATCTTTGATGGAGGAGTGCAGGGTCTAAATGATGTCACTATGATCAAGGAATCAAGGGGCGCATCAATTGGGTGCCTAGGACTGATGCGGCAACTCCATTTTGGGTACGATCGTCAAGGAAAGGTGTATTGCCGTGATCGGTCACGGAAATATGGAGAATAAACGTGAACGGAAGGGTATTAACGTGGTTTGCTGAGTTATAACCATGGTATATCATGGTTATTGAAGGATATTGAAGGGTGTAGCATATAATCAAAGGTTGGGGCATTAAATCGAGTACGGCAATGTAGGATAAGGAAGATGGGAGTTGAATCTGTTATTATTGGGTAGTCGATGGATAAATCCACGAATTCTGAGCATACAGAGCCTGGAGGCTCATCAGCGGTGCCAGCAAAGATGTGGCTGATGCTGTCTCAGAGGATGAATTCCATGATGTCATTGAAGTTAGCTCTGAGGAGGAGAATGCTCAGCCAGAGTCACCAGAGGAACTAATGCTGTGGCAGGAGCAGATGAAGACTGCACTCTGGGACTATCTGAAGGATAAACAACCACTGGGTGCAATCGAGGTTGAAGAAAGTGCACGATGCAATACATTACAGGTGAGTGACAACACCACACCTGACAGTGTGTACCCTAGACAAAATCAGCACGAATCGCCGGAGGAACTAGTGCTTGGGCATGAGCAGAGGAGGAAGGAACTTCCGAATGACCAGAAGGATAGCAAACCACTCGGTCCAATCAAAGTCGAGGAAGGGACACCATGCAACCTCTTACAGGTGAGCAATGATGTGCCACACTTTGACATGTGTACCCTAGTTAATAATTGTACTTGGCAGTGTGTTTCAAATGTCCTGGACACCAATCTGGAATCATGCTGGCATTTCGATGGAGTCTCCACCCCATTAGAGAAAAAATCTCTGAAAAGGCTGATGAAGATGAGTAAATCCTGGCTCAATGATGGCATGGTAGCCATTGCCCTGGAGGTGCTGTGTCAAGAGTATCCCTCATGGGGCACTGCTGAACCCTTGGCACTGGCATCCTTGAATGCTGCCAGTAAAGTGTTCAAGAACATCATGAAGGTCAGTGGCAGTTACATAGCTTTGTGAAATAAGTATTCAACATGTGCAGGCACACACCGAACTTGGAAAGTCCGACTTTGTCCTCCCGATTCATCAAGACTGCAACCATTGGATCCTGTTTCGTCTCAACATTCCCTCCCGAAGGATGGTACACTATGACAGTCTCGGTCGGCATGAGCATGCAGCCACCAAGATGTACAACATATGTGCACCTCTCACGGTTGTGAGATTGAACTTGAACTTACAATGATATGGTAGGAATTTTCATCGAGATTTGCCCATGCAGTATCAGACCTCGAGCATCCATTTGAGTTTATAGTTTCCAAGGTACATGTGCCCTTGAAATTGCTATATTCACATGCCTCATTGGTGGTTTTTCCACAGGATGTACCTAGGCAAAAGGATTCCATCAACTGTGGGGTGTACATGGTTGCATTTGCCTGGTATCTGTTGTGTCATGGAAGGCCACCGTGTTCCGAAGACAAGTTCTGGTCGAATGAAGGCTTCAGTGATTGTTTCCGCTTGAATATCTTACATCTCCTAGCACACAAGTGTTCTGGAGAGCTTGATAAGAGTGCCGTGTAATTTGTTGATAGGAAATTCATACATACTGTATTTTTGCTGACACCTGTTACTGACTGCCTGGTTGTGTGATGCCTATCATACATCTTTTTCAAAGTCAGCACAATTTAGGAGATCATAATTTGAGCCTGCCATTCAAGTGTCCAGTTTGTGTGAGACATGAGCAGCCCCATGAACATGCCTTCGGTATCTGAGCTTCCCCTGTCTGGATATACAAGAAGCAGGCGATTGACTCAAGCACCTGTGAAAATCAGGCTGGATGGTAGGATGACTTGTTTCTAAAGGGTGTCATCATGGAATTCATCCCAGTCTAACAGGTGCTCCTCCCATTAAACATCGGGCTCACTCGCCCATAAATATTCCCTCCAGTCCAAGGCCAAAGAGAGGGAAGAGGATGACTGAGAGAGATGGGACTGCTGTATCAGGTTTGCCCAGGGGAGGGGTTGGAACAGGTATGAGAGGTTGAGCTGCCACTTGCTCTCTATTGATTTCCAAGTATAGAGCCTCCCACCCGCTCGAATAGCAATGGGACAGAGGAAACACTGTTCCCAAGACCAGAGGCATGTCCCAATGTTGCCCATCATGAGATGAGCCAGCAAGGGGCCATTATGGATGACGATGACGATGAGGAAGATTTCAAAGAAGATGAATTTGGTGTGTAATATAAATGGTTTGATGTACACCAACCTCACCATGTTTCAAAAGCTTCGACGACAATGATTCTGAGCCCACTTTGACCATTTCCAACAAGGAGACTGAAGAACACAAAGGCAACAGTGGAAGGAGAGGTCAGTGTGGTCAACAATCCTCGCCAGTCTAGGTCAATTTGATCCCTTACATCTCTGTTTGTAGTTGGGCACACTGACCCTGTGCCACCGATGCAGCAAGCAAATATAAATTGGAATTGGGGAATGTACAATCTGCCAGCAGGCAGCTGGTACGACAACATGGTGGCTGCAAGTACAGACGGGTCAGAGATCGGGCACACACCTCTGGACCCTGCAGTACCTTCTTGAATGGCTTCGGGAGTGACTCTTCCACGTGATGGCATTGGCCACTCTCACTCCCACACCAGTCCAGTCATGATCAACTTGTACATCTCCCTGGAACACCAAGATAGGGTGGAATGCTCCCATGTTGAATACGACATATCAGTATTGCAAATCTCTGCAGGTGATGTTCAAGGACTTTTAATCTTTATGTTCCTAGTCTAAAATTGCTATCTTAGGTGAAGTGCTGTGTTCCCTGATGGGTCAAGAGGGTCGAACTGTGTGTGCACTTCAAAAGTTGGACCCTACCCAATGGACCGTTTCGACATCCACGTGCCCATTGTCTCTCAAAGACAGGGCAAGTGAGGACCTTTCCTTCTGGGAGATATCTACCTTGGACCATGTTCTGTCTGAGCACAGTTCGCATTACAGTACCCCACTTCGGCACTGTAGGGAGTGCCCCGACACCACTACGGTTTTGGAGCAAACCCAACTCTCATGAGCAGATCTCTACATCCTTTATATTCACAAAACCCTCTCTGGTGAGGGTGAACTTCCAGAACTCCCTACGGCGGTGGCATCCACTGTTATCAACTCGACTGCCCCACCTACTATGGTCAGCAAGGACCCTGCAGCATGGGTGATCTGGGACCACATGTTCCTCATTTCAGTCAGCTCAGCAGGATCATTATTTGATGAGGCCTATGATGAGCCATTCAAGATTTATGCTGCGGTCAACATCCTTATGGGCATTGCACACGAAATCAATAAGTCCGAGAAGAAACCCTTGACCATGGGGAGGGGTGGGCGACTTCCACAAGTGCTGTCCTGGTTGAAAGCTCGAGTTGGGAAGCACCAGGTGGCCATTTTTGACTGATCACAAAAAATGTTTGAGTGGTATTTGACATTTTGGAACCGGGCTCAACAAATGTCCCAAGAACTCAGCCGACTTGAGATGGGAGGGGCAAACCTGGACTCAGAACAATCAAACATGTTCTGCATGCTCAAAGTATGGCAAGAAGTTCCAGCCAGGGTAGCAGAACCCAATGCTGAGCCACTGACTGATGATGAGCTGCATTATCTCCAATGACAGCTGTCTTTGAAGAAAGCGGAAGTGTACCTGAAATGCCAATAGATGAATCTTGCGCTGCTTTACAATATTAGCCTGACAATTTCAAATACCCATTGAACAAAACTATGAGCATATTGTTAGGAGTGTCCACCCCTTTTGTATTGGATCCATGATGTCCTCATCAACCATGTCAGAGGTCATAAAGGCTGCTATCTTACAGGGACACACCCTCCCTGGGTATGTCCTGTTGACTGATAAAGCCCCATGAATTTGACCTATGCCTTGTAGATCAATAGGGCGATTCTGAGCCATCCCTTCCATTGAGGACGACATCTTGCCCAACCTGACATTCACTCTGCATCCTGACCATAGATTGGCACCCTGAAGAGTACCAATGTTTACTTGACAGACTGAAGCATGCACTGTTCACATACCTACTCACCACTGGACATCTGGATCCCAAGTGGAACAATGCCATCGCCTACCCACCCAGTGTGCATATCATGGAATGGACATTGCTGTGCTATGAGATGCTGTATGCTGCCGCTTTTCCTCACAGGAATCCTGGGAGCAGCTCAAAGATCCACATGTGTCATTTTTGTAGTCCGTCCTCACTCAATGACTGATCAATGGCCATAGTTCTTTTGCCGAGTGTGGAGTGAAAGACTGGTGTGTCAAATTTAGTTGCAGAAGCTTCATATCTCTGGGAACTGACTGTGTGGCTATAGCCTGAGAATGTCACTGTGACTGATGTTCCTGGCTGCAAAGAGCGATCAAGTCAGTGGCTGTATCATCAACATTGATTATGAACTGTTAGAAGCCTTGGAGGCTATGGTGTATATGGACATGGACACCTTCTTGCATGAGCTTGAAGTATCAGGTCTTGTCGAGAGCTTGGGGGAAGAATATGAACCTGTGTCACGACTGGATTCATGCTGAACTTCTTACAGCTATCAGTGACAGCACAGAAGGCCTTTTAGATGGTGACCTGTTAGATGAGGCTGGGATCCAGCTAGAATGAGAGGGTCATCGAAATAGAAATCATTATACCAACATTGCCTTGCATAATTTCCGCTAAATATCATCTTGGCGAGTCATGTCACACTTACTGATTAGTCACATCACACTTGCTGGTCAGTCATGTCACACCTACCAGTCAGTCACATCATACCTCCTGGTCAGTCACATCACAGTGGTTGGATCTGGGAGCTGGAACCCTTCAGCCTTCAGACACAATCTATATGCGAGTCTGGTCACACTTGTAATTCAGGTCAGCGCTTAATACATTATTGATCATTTCCTGTCGATGTACTGGTAAAGGTCAACCATGGCAGTGAGCTATGATGGCATTGAGTGTCTGCAAGGCATGAATCCAGAGTACACGGTGGCCTGTATCAGTGTCATCTCCCATTCCAGGACTGGCAGCAATGGTGCAATCAAGTATGTCAACCTCCTCCGGTGTCAGGGGACAGTTGGGAGGCTCGCAAGGTACATAGGCCAAAGATTCTGCAGGGACTGATAACACTGGTGAGCAAGAGGCCACGACCTGAATCAAATACAGCTGATATAATACACTCACAGTCCTGGGGCAAGGGTGCATTCGCTCTGCCATCATCCAAGTGTGCAAGGATGTCAGGAGTGAGTGCATGATGATGCTGTTGTAGAAGGGTGAGTATGTTGTGGTTAACACCCATGTTTGGCATGGCACCAAATGGATCCACACAATGGGGGTCAGGTGGGTGCAACATGTTCCAGGCCTCGCATCCCATCCATTAGCTGACTTTCGATCCACATGTTGTATGGTGATTCTGGACATTTGCCCTCCAATGGAATCTTGTGATTGTTCCATTCAGCCATCCAAAGTTGGGCATGCTCATCAATCTTTGCAAGGAAGAGGCGCTGAAGTAGCCAGATGTGGGCAGAGTCATCATGGTCAAGTCTGTAGCTACCTTCCAGCTCCATGAAGACATTGTACCAATGGTCACACCAGCTCCTTGATGTCTCCACCCACATACATTCTGCTCAGGTATTGTGAATGGATCTGTGAAAGGCAGCAGTTGCACAGATGGCCTTCTTCAGAGACAAAATGTACTCACCATCCCCAGATGTAAGGCTTGCTTAACAGCCCTCTGTAATTCTCTATCCACTGTGCAGTATACAGATTCTCGACACCATGGTCACCACGTATATACATCGGAACACCCCACCAAAATGTTGCATTCAAAAAGACCATCAAGATGACGTATGGCCAGTTCAAATTGCTCACCCTGATGTTTGTGACCACCCTTGTTTTGCCATCAACAAAGATATGAAGGACTATCTTCCATCAGATGAGCCCTGTTCAAATATGTCAGTAGATCGTTGTGATGAAGCTAACAGGAATAGAGGAACAGGTTCGACTCATGGTGATTACCATCATGGTGCCAAAGGGAATTCGCACCAGCTGTCTCATAGTTCCTTCTGGTGATCAGTCGCTGCCCAAAAGTTTGGTTGGGACTGTGGATGCGTTTCTTTGCCCCTGCAATGCATTGTCTGCAAATGCGATGACCAAGGCAATCAAGTGTGTCCTTGATCTGGCCTCGTCCTGTACCCTGGACAACAAACTAAGATACCATTGATCAGTTTATCCAGGTTGTCGTCAGAGATGTTGGACATTGCTGGTCGAGTGGAGGTGTGTATCATGTGGGCTTGCCCGTTGGCATCAACCACCATCTGGAAAGGTGCATGTCCATGGTCCTTCAGGCCTTCATCCTGCTGATGCCGAGTGATTGTGCATAGGTGGGTGCCAAAGAGGTCAGCGATCCATGCAGACAAGCAGTGCGTTTGGGTGAGCAAGGCAAGTATTGTTGGATTAATATTCGCATGAGGTCAGCCTTTCCTCCCAGTGTACACCCTGGATTCATGGTGTAGCAACAGTGCATGTCTGGGTGGATCATTCAAGATCAAGAGTGCCCCCCTCAGAGAGGATCTCATCGTCTCCAGTCCTGCATTGATAATGGCAATGTAGTCATCAGAGAAATGAATGTGGTTCTGTGGAAACAAGGGTGACTAGGCTGAAGGGAATGAGGTTGTTTTAAAGGCACACCTCTGTCCAATATTGCTCCCATAGGGCAATGCTATTGAGCTGGAGGTGAATGCAATGAGGATCACCATTACCTGCCTGGAGGACCTGGTTGATGGACTGGCAGAGCTCAGCCCATGACTCGTTGATGTGCTGAATTTGTATGGTAGTCATGGTTCTTGGGAGAGGTTAGGATCAATGGCTGTGCAGACATTGTGTCCAAATTTATTTATTGTCTTATTTAAATGTAATTTTATTTCCCTTCTTCAAATTATTTACATGTTTGCTCTGTTTGTACTTACCTGATGTTTGCCCTAAAGAAGGTGTCATGCTCTGGTCATATTGGGAGGCCACAAGTGCCTCTGTGTGAAGATTTGAGGCTTTCCAGCCCCATCCAATCTCACGAGATCTCGTGCACCCCCACAATATCTTGCATGATCTCGTGGGATTGCATGAGACTGCATAAGGCCTCGCATTTATGTCCAGAGATACTCAGCATACTTCGACCCAAATTTTTTGCTCTTCTTACCATGATGAAGACGAAATCTTTGACCTCATTGGGACCGTGATTAGGAAGCTCAGCTCATCCAGCACCATCATCGACGACCAATATACTCTCTTCTGTTATTGGTATGTGCATATTTCCATTCTAGTGATATTACAGCCTGATCAGATATGGAAGAAGTTCTGCTATGAGGCAGTCACATACCCATGACTTCCACTACCACCGAGACAAAGTGGCATTTACTGGTTTCCTCCTCCTAGGATGTGATGCCCGTTTGTCCTCAAACCTGCAAGCAGCTCTTCCCCAGAAAACGAGAATCTCTTCCCTAATGCATGCAAATCACCCCATCAATCTAGGACTGCATTCTTCTGAATATGTTGCCCCAGTGCCTGAAAGCTCTGTCACTGTCTTGCCCTGTCGAGAGAACATGAACCAGAGATGAAGATTTTTGGTTGGATGGCTGAAGATGAGGTGTCTTTGGATGAGATGATATGAGGTGGTGTATCAAATACATGCTGTTGAGTAGGTTGCCATTTAACATTTTTTGATGATGACTGATGCAGAGATGGTGATTAGCAGGTCATAAAATAAAGTTTTTGACTTGCTCACTACACAATCATGGAATCTACACAAGAGGTATGCATGCAGCGTGTATGAGTATCGATTATGGATATGAATTGCTATCTGTACGATCCTTGTTTCAAACATTCTACTTCCCAAACTGATAAAAACTCTATATCCTTTTTAGGCTCCCAGCCTCATGTGCATGTCTAAGCATCATATGAACCCCAATTTGATGAGTAGGAAGGCAGATGGAGTGGTGATCTAGGCATGCCACAATCCTATGCTAGACTCTGTTAGATGGAGGAAGCGACATACTCTTACAACGAGTGAAGGCCTCGTTAGCTGGGGGGACTCACACTGAGTTGTTGGAAAGGAATTAGGGTCAAGGAGAAAACCTAGGTTATTTACCAAATTTGGTTTTGTATAGTATTATACACAGTATAATACCATGTATAATACCTGAGGGGTAGAGAGGTCAATGAGCTATGTATAATACCCTAGTCAGTTCCAGCAAAAATAGGATATTGTGACTATATATAGGCCTGGTCTGAGCACGATCGAGCATTGATGCTTATTGTTACTTTATTCGATTACAGGACTTTGAGATGCTGTCTTTGGGTGGCATTGGCTCAAGATTTGATGTGCAGATTATTAAAGAAATAAGTCTATTGATATCCTGACTGATGGTCTCCCAGGATTCTAAGTCTGTCATACCACATCCTTTGATCAACAATGAGTCTCCTTCAAGACTGAGTTCAGACTCTAATGATAACAAGGAACCAGTCAAAAAACCTACCTTGAAAACAAGCATGTCCTTCAATACCAAATGTAGTGCTACATTGAAACAGATGCCGACAGACCCTGATGCTCCAAAGACCAAACTCGACAAATATATGGATCTCCTGATACCTGCTGGTGTTGGTCTGAGCTCGACATCTATGCTAGTCAAAAAATGCAAACAAGATGATGACAGTGAAGATGACTCCAAAACAGACAAAGCCAACTTTCATTTTGACAATGTTGTGGCTCCTGAAAAACGAAAAAATAACAATGGCAAAGATATTGGAGGGTGTCCAAAGGATGAATTTATGGGAAAACTCACAGTCCAGTGCTACAAGTGCTACAAATCTGGTCTCAAACCTGACATTAAGGGCTATCGAGCACCATAATGAAGGATGGCAACAAGGCTAAAAATGAAAAGAAAAAGGGAGAAAAGCAATGAGCATGCTAGAATTGCAAATTTAATACACCACATGACAGGGTATTATACCAGTCGCTAACCCCTCAGAGGTTTTCCCCTCGACCCTAAAGGGAATAGACCTGAGGGTTGAGGACTATGCATGGCCAGTCAGAAAGGATGAAGCACCAAGTTTGGGTAGAGCAGGCATGTTTTGTGCATTCGGCAAGTGGGTGCAGAGGATGGTATGTTCTATTCATTATATTGGTCACATTGTCATAACAGTCAGTTTCTCTGCAGGGATTGAATAAGAGATCATGTAGTATGTGTGTTTCAGCATATGCTTCCTGTCAACCATGATGTACCACTTCACATCTGTTGCTATCATGATCATCATGCCATCAGACAGCTATGGAGGCTTTAAGCATTTCTACAGAGAACCTGGGGTCCCACTAACACATGTTTCAGAAGTACAACCCATTATCCTGGGCATCACATGTACATGAATGAGCAATGAAAGCAACATCAGATGTGGTCATGTCCACTGTTTTTGGATACAATGTTCTGCAAGTTCTGGGACAAGATCATGCTTGCATCAGACTGCCCATTAATTTGATGACCACAAATAGGATGCACATAGTGCCACAGTATGAGATTTCATAAGTACCAAAGCCTCCCTGCATCCTGTCTAGGTCCCCCCCTTCGTCCTTTCTCCACAGCACCATGTCTGACTTATCTCATGCAAATATCAATGTTCTGATTGAACAAATGATATGCATTACTTACAGGTAAGAGTTATAGCAGTTATGTCCCATCAAAGATATTCACTAATGATGGTGTGTAGTGCAGTTCGCCTTTCAGGTTACTCATTCAATCATACTGAATTCTGCATCATACTGAACATATCCCATAGTAAGGATCAAGCTCTGAGCAGACTCACACCCTGAATCTCCTACTCTACAATTCTATTTTTGCTAAATGCACAACAAATGACACCGTTATACAAGAGTCAACAATGATCAAAGAAGCCAAGAGTACTTGGTGGGAGTTACTCTAAAGGATTGAAATATTCATGCTTCCTTTACTTCAGCCACCGAGGTGTCTGTGATCTGATTCATGATCTGTAGTCTCTTGCAGATCTATTGAGGTTCCTTCATTCAAGCTTTCAGTTTTGAGCTGATACCCTGGGCATGATGATCATTTCCTGGCTCAAACTGAATTCCACACTGCGAGTTTGATCTCAAGACTTGTATCACATGATCATGGTACATCACCCTTCGGTCTCATGCCATTCACACCTCACTCACATCTGGTGAACATAAAGAGGCATCTACAGTACTTACCCAGTGGGATGATACAGTCCTAGATATCGGTATCAGAGAAGTCATTGTACTGTCAGAACTTTCTTCCAATCCTTTGTCAGCCGAAGGAAGTAGTTCGTTCAATTTATCTACCATGAATGGACAATCAGGACCTAATCTTCCATTCCACAACCTGATCGCTTCCCTTGCATTGTTGAAACATTATGGCATCCAGTTGTTGGAACACTTCCAGCAGTTCGGTCATGAAGATGACCTACAAAATGCAATTTCTGCACTAGATCATGCAGCATTGTTCACTTTGGACTGTGATCCCAATAAACCTCGCATATTGACCAATCTTTGTGGTGCATTAACCTGTCGCTTTGAGTTGCTCAAAGATAGTCGAGACCTTGATCAAGTGATTAAATTGGGAAACGATGTGGCCACTTTGGCAGATGGTGACCTGGACCCTCTATCTGGCATGTTCTATCATCTCAGCAATTGCTATGCTCAGCATTCTGAATTCCTGGAAAACCTGGATGACCTCAACTCAGCCATTTCAGCTGCAGAGCTTGCAGTCTCTGCCTCTGCTGAAGAAAGCCCATAGAAACATGACTCACTCTGCACCCTCACTGCTCGCCTCTATCAACAGTATCATCGGCTTGGCCAACTTGATGACCTCAATTCCACAATTGAAATGGTGATACGCAGTCTATACATTCACACCTAGATTTTGCAATTTTATATCAATACTATTGCATATCTACCTAATACTAGTGGGATTATGAGGACTATAGTGGAGGCTTTGAGCTGATAGTCAGTGCAAATGGCTACTAGTAACACTAGGACTTAGATGTAACACCACTAGTGGGTCAACTCTACCTGCCAGCTGATACTAGTGACTCAAAACTAGTGGACCTACACAATGTATGGTCACTAGTTTGTGAGTCTTGCCACTAGCATACCAAACCAGAGGCAGAGGACACAAACACCAAGAAGCTCCATCATATGAGTACCAGCTAAGGCAAGGACACCTAAGTCAGAAGCACTAGTCATGCGATGATCTTAAATGGGACTTAGAATTGATTAGTGATGGTTGGGATTGTGCAGAGAGCTGACTAGTGGATGACAGATCTCAGATGATCAGCACTAGTATAGCTGGGCTGTGCTCCCGATCATGATCAGCAACTGCTACAGGCATGACCAACCAGTGCATTAATTATCCTTGACACTAGTGGAGCATTGCTGGGTTGAGGGCATGGGAAATGGACCTCCAATGGAGTTCCTAGGCCCGCTAGTCAGCAACAAAGCATTCTAGACTGACTATTGCATGATTATGCACCAATACTCATGACTAGCCAAGAAATCCTTATCAACAGTACCCCTCTAGTATAGCTATTTTTGGTTATCATACCTTTTTCTGTTTGTATATAAGTAGTAGAGTAGGTGCCTCACATGGCAGGAAAACCCTACCCCGAGATTGTGACATACTAGTCAGTACCTAGTGCCCCCAATTAAAGGATTTTGTGCTTAACCTCGATGAAATGACAGCTAGTTGTGGAGTTACCCCAGTATTGAGTGAATAAAAACCCCTTTGAAGTCTACTATTGTGTCCTGTTGAAGGCTGAGAGTGTTTCAAAGTTAGTTCAAGAGAGTTTTCAGAGTATAAAGTGAGTGTCACTAGTTTGCCTAGAGTGCGACTAGTCAAGTGTTTATCGCTTGTAGGAAGCAGTATAGTTTATTCTTAGGCCCAGAGCACCACTAGTTTGCTAAGAACACAACTAGTCAAGTGTCTATCACTTGTGAGGAGCAGTACAGGGCCAAGAGAGCCACTAGTTTTGGAGCAATCCCAGTTCCAATGAGCACAGAAGCTCAACAAAGTCACCTTTACTCAATCATGTCTTACCCACCCCACTAGTGCGAGTAGTACTTTTGTATCACTCACTAGTAATGAATAAAACATCTTTAAATGACTTTCCTTGATTATTGAAGTCTGCAGAGTGCTTCTATCATACTCAAAATGCCCGAATTCAATATATTGGTGATTAGTGTAGAGTTAGTGATAGGTTTAGTTTGTTGGTGTTTATTGCCAGCCACTAGTCCATTCACCACTTGCCATTACCAAGCACATCAACAGGGTGTGCATTCTCTCTCACTGCTGAAGGAGATACAGTGAAATTTATGGCATTAAACATTGTTGCCAGTTCACTCCTTGAATGCTCCGTATATCTGCACAAATCCGATAACCTTGAGGAATTGATTACAGAAATGAAAAAAACACTAGATTTGATACCAGAGGGCTTTCCTGAGAGGTTCAGGGTCCTGCAAAATCTCTGTAATTCCCTCCTATCTTGCTTTTGTCAGTTTGGTGAGCCTGCTGATCTGGATGAAGCAATCATTAAAGGAACAGATGCTTTGAATGCAGTGCCTACTAGTTCTTCATCCAAGCTAAAGGGCCTGGTCACCATCAGTGATTGCCTCTGTAATTGCTTTCAACTAAATGGAGACTTCAATGACCTTATGAAAGCTATTTCATTGTTGAATACTGCCCTCTCCTACATTCCAGATGGACACATTTACAAGCCAACCATGCTTAAAGACCTTGGCTCTTGCCACCGTCTTCGTTTTCTGAAGATGAAAGATGCTAGCGATCTCGATGAGGCAGTTTCTACAGCACAGCGTGCCATTGCTTGTACACCAGATGGTCTTTCAGATATACCTTTTCGGCTAGCCGACCTTGCTGCTTATCTTCAAGTGTGTTTTGAAGATCATAAACATCTCAATGACCTGAAGGAATCCATCACCTGTGGAAAGAAATCATTGTCATATGTTCCTGATGATGATCCATTCAAAGCTTTCGTACAATGTTGCCTCAGTAACTCGTTAGCACTTTGTTTCTTCCATTCCAAAAATCCGTCAGATTGTGAAGAAGCTATGTTCCTATGCAAATCTGCTGCACTCACCCAAACTGGCCAACCTAGGAATAGGCTGGTTGGTGCTGTAAAATGGGCCAGGCTGTCCAGGAAGGTTGATTTTTCTTCTGTATTAGAGACATATAAAGTCACTCTCGATCTTTTACCCCGAGTAGCTTGGACTGGACAGAGCATAGCTGCACAACATAGGAGAATAGCCGAGGATGGTTTTATTGTCAATATGGCAGTGAAATGGGCAATTCACTGTGACAAAGCTGATACAGCACTTGAATGGTTAGAGATGGGGCAGGCTATTGTTTGGGGACAGTTACATAACCTTTGTTCGCCTGTCGACTTCCTTTCTGATGCACATCTAGATCTCGCTAGAAAGCTGTCCCAAGTTGGAAATGCTTTGGAGAAGGCAACGAGTCAAGATGTTGACACAGAGAACTTCAAAGAGTTGACAATGGGGGAAAGAGCAAAAGAGCACTGTCATTTGGCTACTGAGTGGGATAACCTAGTTGAAACAGCCTGGGCACATCCAGGTTTTGAGGACTTTCTAGGACCGAAAAGGCTCACTACACTCAAGAATGCGGCTAAACTTAGTCCAGTTGTCCTCTTCAATATAAATCCACTAAGGTGTGATGCACTCATTCTAATCTCTAGTCTAGACAATGTCATGCACATCCCACTGCAGGATTTCTCTTACAACAGGGCTGAAATTCTACAGAAACAACTCAACAAATCACTCTCAGCTCTTGGTGTTTGTACATGAGCATTGCAACCAGTACATGGTTGTTCAGACAAAGATGTCTTCATGATTGTTTTAAAGGAGCTATGGATATGCATTGTGAAACCTGTACTTGACAGCCTAGCCTTCTCTGTGAGTAAATTTTCTTGCATGGTGCCAAAGCATTTTATAAATGTTTCTCAGCCTTGTGATATGACTACCCCACCACAATTATGGTGGTGTCCAACTGGTCCGCTAGCATTCCTCCCTATCCATACTGTCGGGGACTACCATATAAATGAACCAGGAACACAGATATCTGACTATGTCATCTCATCATACATACCAATGGTCACAATTCTTCTTGACAAACTAGAGAAAACTCGAACGTTCAAGGGATTGTTAGCAATCAGCCAACCAAACACCCCAGGGCTGTCAAGTCTTCCTGGTACAAAAGGAGAACTGCAGAAGATTGAAGAACAAGCCAATGGAGTCTTTGTCAAGTGTCTGAGGGGGGAAGAGGTGACACTAGACAAAGTACTTGATGGCATGTCAAGGTGTAATTGGGTTCACATGGCATGGCATGCTATGCAGAAGAAGGCAAGCCCTTTAGAAAGTACCTTTCACCTTCATCCCACCAATCATGTTCATGCTCCCACCAATCAAGGGCATCTACCACTCTCATGGGTTATCTCAAAGTCATTCCCTGACGCAGACTTTGCATACCTCTCTGCATGCCAAACCACCACAGGAGACGAGGCATTATCAGAGGAATCAGTTCACCTTGCAGCGGGAATGCTTATGGCTGGGTATCAAAGTGTTATTGCAACATTGTGGTCGATCAGGGATGTTGATGTGCCCCTCATTGCTGATGAAGTATATTCTTGACTTTTCGAAGACGGAAAACCCAATAGTGGGAATGCTGCAATTGCACTGCATCACACTGTTCAATCTCTTTGAAAATGTGTGGAGGATGAACCTGATTCGTTCATGAGATAGGTGCCTTTTATACATGTAGGACTTTAGGGTGCAATGCCCAATTGTTTGATCAGTAAGTGACAGTCTGTATGTACTTGATGGTTCGTCTTGGTCTTGCAGTGCAAATACAACATTGAAATAATTTATAGTAATCTGCCTGTAATAAAATCCATTGAGCGGTGTTAACATCATAACTAGTTAATGAGGGCCAGCACACCTGTGTGGGCAGGTCTGAGTCTTGTGTGTATACATTTCTACAGACATTTAACAAGCCATTGCTCGTCAATGACCTTTTTGATGGTGTGTCAATATTGTCGGTGACATAGGAGCTTGCAGTCCACATTGTACATACATTATCCATATCGCCGACTCACAGCTGCCAAGAGTGAGGTTAGCTGCTTTCACGTCTGTCTGAATATCTAACAGCAGAGTCAGTAAGCTTCCCTTTGCACTCCTAGTCCCTCAGCACTCAGCAGCTGGCCCAAGCCCACACTGTGCTAGCTTCCTTCATTGTCGAGTGTGAAGAACAGGTCCTTCCCTCCATGACACTCACCACTTGCTGGATGGCAACAGACTGTTTCAGCCCAAAATCACAACCTTTGATTCATTGTCTTCAGCTTGAGTCTAGTCATTGGAGGGGGGACTGGTTCAAATGTACCATTCATTGAAAGATGATGGACAAAGGAGTATAGAAGCCCAAAACTATTATGTGGATGACACACAATATGGCAGGATACTTGAAGATGTACTCACCAGGTAACATGACAAGCTGTGTGCACCTCTTGTCATTCCACTGTAAGCATCTCAAATTGTTGGAGAGTTGTCACTTGACCTCAAGTTTGCAAAAGGGAAATTTTTTGAGGTATTGATGTAGACTCCATTGGACAAGGAGACAACATGTTGAATGGTTTCTGTTCAATGAATTTGGTCACCATCAAATCTGTTAGCTTGCTAGTGGGACACCGTCCGGAGAAGGGATTTAATTGATAATTAATTTACATAACTTTCAATAGAGCAAAAAGTCAGGATTGTCTAGTCTGTCAAGACAAGTATCAAAGACTCATTCATCCTAGCATGCAACTTAACTATTGGGAAAGTTGGGGGAAATAGATGTGAGAATGAAATAAACCATCACTTGATGTTTGGATGAGTTCTGAACAGGGGATCCATTTTCACTCAATCCCTTCTCTTTTGAGATTGGTATGGACATAGGACCTGTAAGACCCAAACTTCATGTGATCCAAGACTGTGTCTAGGTCTTCAGCTGTCTCATGTTCAGACAATCACTGGAGAGATGACAAGTGGTCTAGGACTCTTATGGAGACTGGACTGCTTTAGAGTTTGGCTTAGTAGAGAAAGAAGATTGGTATGGATGAACTTATAGTTCAAAGCTGAAGTATTACAGTGAGAACTGTGCTACTTATATATGATATCAGTGGTCCTAATAATAGTGTCCGTGGTTCAGTAATGGTGTGGTAAATGGTCTGTAGTGGTGAGGCATAGCAGCTGAATGGATATCGTCTGGTATGGGCATAGTGTCCTTGTGCTTGGATAAGATGAGATAGTGATCAGTGTCTGATAAGATAAGATAACAGGGAAAATTGTAACAGGACCACATCTTGTCAAGGCAGAACCACCTCAAGATATCCAAGCTTTGAATGTGATGAGCTGATCAGCAAAGAACTCACTAGGAACATAGGTGTATGCATGGCAAAGACTCCCAATGTGACCAGGTAAGACTTTGTTCTCATCTGTAATCACTGCTGTAGGCACTGAGGACAGACCTATCGTGGAATTCTTAGCTTTTGCTGGCATATACATATGTCCACAGCAGTTTTTGAATATTTGCCCACCAGCACAGCTGCCATGTGAGTCCTAAAGAGGAAGTTCTCAAACAAACTGCCACATGACTATGAGTCAGCTCAACTTAACAAATTACCATTATTCTTGCCACTCACCACTCACCACCATTACCAATGATGACAATGATGACAATGACGATGACATGACATGACTAGTGCTGCCTCCTCCCTCTCGCTTGTTAGCTGAATGCCGCCACCAGCCACTATGCTATTCATTAGTCAAGTCCCCATATATCAAGGCCAGTGGCAACAGTGTGATTATTGACTATACTGGTGGCAGCAACCATTCCTGGGATGTCTTTTTGCTGGTGCTGCTGCTTTAGGACCTGGAGAAGGTGATGTTTGCTTTGGAGGAGAATATACAATGTGTATGTCCATTTATTACTAGTTAGTTCATATATGGGTACAGCATAGGAACAGTGCATTCTTAGCTGTAGTGTTTGAATAGACAATTTTTACTACTTTTTAACTTTAATTTTCCCTGTAAGCAAAGTGCATGAGGACTTAGTCAATTTCTCTTTGGCATGCCACCCAGACACTTCCTGCCAACTGCCACATGGCACACAATACTTGTGAGCCAGTTCATTTTCTTATTTTCATTTTGAGGTGTCACATAACAGTCACAGTGGGTAAATAGAAGGTAACTGTCCACAGTTAGGTTCCATGTTGCCCACAGAGGATGTGTATTAGTAGTGGGAAGGGGAGGTCACATCAGCTAATATTCCAAGTCTGCATCTATTACATGCATGAACTCCACTCTACAAGTGTCCACCATGTCTGAGCCCCTACCAGAAGCACCTCCTGATGACTTTCATCAAGGCTCTCCTGAATATACCACCTATCAATCTTGTCTGGTCCTCAAGGCTCTTGGTAGTAGCTGAGGTATGGTCATAGGTGGCTTGGCCAGAGAGGTCTCTTAAACTGCCATGTTCAGATTCAGTCCACAAGTTGTTGCATGAGTCCTGGGCTATGCACTTATTCACTCTCCTACTATTGAAGGCAGAGCTAAAGTGGCAGAGGAAATCCTCAGGTGCAATCAGAATGGTGAGTTCCTTGCTGGATTGTCTTATATATACATCATGAGCATGATTACAGTTTGTATATCTTTGCTTTCATTCCATGCCATGCAAGAATGACCTTTTTAGTCAAAAATCTAAAGGGTTTGGCACTAATATCTTTGTCAAGTCATAGCTCCCAAGCATCATTTCAAGCAACAGCAGACAACATTGCTGCTGCTTTGGCACAGCCCACTATCAGTTCAAGTGTTGCTAAGGATCTGGTAAGCACTATCTTTGGGCTGTTTTTCTTGACTAAAGCACCCTAGGCTTTGGTGTGAGACAACTCTCAATGTATTGTGTTTGGGACAGTGAACTTTCTCAGTTTTCACAAAGATCCCATGTGATTCCCTGAAGCATTCAGAGTTAATGTGGGATACACATTGCTGGGTCACATATTTGGCCAATCAACAATGGATTCTACAACTGGAATGACCAGTGCCATGCATGCAAAAGTTCATCTGTCTCCCTCTTATGAATGTAACTCTATCCAATCTCACTTTATTTGCCAGCTGGCTTGGGCCACTTCTGCTGCTGCCATTACCAAACAGTTTTATGGTATTTCAGTTGTCAATGAGCTCAATGGAACTGACATTCATTGACCAGAGAATACATTCACAATAGCAGATGGCCTGCATACTGCATTTGATCAGCTCACCTTTTCTCTCCATCCAATTGGGAGTGTAAGTTGATTAGCATTCTTCCTTGTCTTTCTGAATATGAAACCTATATAAGATGATAACAATACTATGGAATACAAGACACTGCATAAAGAATTCAATATTTTAGCTTAAAATATTAGATTTTATATTTATTTATTTTTTAAATATAATACTCTAAAATATAAAACTAATATTTAAATATATTTGTGGTATTTGGGAGATTTTCAATATTGGAATAATATTGAAAATAATCTTTTCATATTTTAGCATAAAAGTTGGAAAAAATAAATGATTATAGAATTCAATATTATAAGCTAAAATATAGGATTTTCCATGCAGTGAGACTGGTATGCTCTGGTTATATGCATATCCAGTATTTGTATATATGTATTTTTACTATATATAGAAATAGGATCTCAGACATATTGATTTTGCTATATTTATACATATATGATGGGAATATCAGTTGTGACTAAACTGTGACTGTACCTAAATATTTACAGAACCTTGCCTAAAGTTTTATGCCAAGCTAAGTTAGGCTCTGAAAAGCTAAAGGATCCTTAGAAAAGAGCTTAGTGAAAACTTGGACTTAGGTTTTATTTTTTAAAAGCTTAGGCCTTTCAAGCATGCTTTGGAAGGATGTATAGATTTAAAGTCAACTTTTTCATAATCTATAGCTATCAGTAGACCCTCAGAGTGTATTTTATAGTAGAATAAAAAACCTCATAACAGTTTTGATTGTATTGCTAAATATAGTGCTCAATGTTGATGAATTACTCAGCAGAGCTTCCAGCTGGATGCACCAAAAATAGATTATGATGACTAAGCAAAGCATCAAGAATGATGCCTTGGTATAAGTAGTTTGAACCATCAAGCAGACCTTAAACCATTACTATCATCTCACCAATAACTCTGAGCTCTATTATATTACAATGAGTATAATTTCATTGTTTGAATGTTCACTTGGTGGCTGAAAAATCACTATGCATACTCATCTTTGTCACAAATGGCCCTTGATTATCTTTCTATTCCTAGTAAGTCCATTGTCAAGCTGTATTGCAAGGGCTGCATGTTACAATTTTCCCACTTATCTTATCTTATCAGCCAGCACTTATCACTATCCTATCTTATCTCAAGCACCTATCATTGTAACCATGACTATAACGGACCAGCATCAGCATTTGTACTACAGACAACTACGGCTTGCGACCAATACTCACCTTCCTCATGTTTCACCTTGTATTCTACATGACAACCTATAGACAATGACTCTATTCTTAGTACAGGACTTTTTGTATATAAGTAGCATAGCTCTCGCTGTATATTCCCCAGCTTCGAGCTAAAGTTTAATCACACCTGAACCTAGCTAGTCGACTCAGCCTCAGACTAAAACATTAGTCTGACACTCTTAGTAGCCATTCAGTACAGAGACTCCTTGGATGATTGTTCAAACATGAAACAGCCCTTGGTTTACTCGGAGTTTGGGTCTAACAATTAGCTCAAAGCTTCCTATTCCCTTTTTCCAAGCAGCCACCATTGCTTGTCAAAACCGAATGCCTGAATTGTTCACCAGCATCAGAATCATCTCTGCCTTCTTTCTGACACTCTTTGTTGGGATTCCCGCTCTCTTGTACCTTCTCTATCAGTCCAGGTGGCCAATTATCTTTTGGTACCACACCCAATGAAACCACCTTCAATGCTGGACAGACCATACCTTCCATGCACCCTGTCTCCCAGCAGTACCTTTCTACCCACCCCCCTATGGTTTTCAGCACTATGGCACCACCCAGCCCTGACAGATTGGTCACATCCTTCCCCTCATCACTCATGTCCATACACAATCCTGAAGATTGGCAAACTTCTAGGGTCACTATGGTCCAAGAAATTGAAATTGACATTGGCAAGCAAGGACACAGTGTCCTTGTTCACAACTCCACCCTCACTGGCCCTATCTCTGCTATACTCACTGCCTCCTCTACTGTCAACACCACGACTTCCACATCATCAGCTCTCCAAGGAGTTCCTCGAACCAGAGGCTTCCTCGAGCTATATGAGGTTGCAGCCTCCAGCAGCACGGAGCTCCCTGTTGACACCATCTCTAACAGTGAGGACAATGACTCCTACATCCCCCAGAGTCTCACCCAGTCAGAATTCGAGGCCTACATCTGCAACTGCCAGACATGCCCTGATTCCCCTATCATCCCTCTCCCCATTCTCGACCAAGTGAGGCCTATCATCCTCACCAGCCTCATCCTTGACTTTGTGAACCGTGAAAGGGAAAGGGCCAGCAAGCTCAAACTCCTCCACCTTTGAGGTATTGAAGTCGACATTGAAGACCATCCCGCTGAACACCCTGAACACCTCCAACCCCTCTCCCCGGAACAATGAGCCCTTACCATCCAGTGCCTCCATCAGCTCAGCATCCACAATCAGCAGCAGTACAATGAGTGGAAGTATCAGCAGCATACTGAGCACGTCGCCCACTGAGCAACTAGTGCACAACTACTGGGTGAGGATGATGAAGACTTCTGAAAGGCACCAACATTGGAACCACTTCCAAAACATTAGCACAGATGATAAGCAGTGGTACAAGGAAGAAGAGTTCAGGAGGTACAACTGAGAACTGGTGAAGGGGACAGTGGGTTGACACCTGGCTTGGTGCAAACTATGCCCCGCCACCCCTTCAATATGGATGAGTGGCTTATCTACAGTAACCACTTCAGTTCACAATTTGAGTCCCGACGACAGAAGCACATTCGACAAGGCACTCAGGATATCACCCATGAACAGCATAGCACCATCAGTCAGTGCACTATTGCTTACTGTCCAATAGATCCCCAATCAGTGGGAACACAAATTCATGAAGATCTTTATAGGTCATCAATTGGTCCTTATGGAGGACCTGACCTTCCTGTCCTCAAAGATGGGGAGATCTTGGAAGAGCCTCGAGCTGGAGGATCCAGAGCAGGAGAATATTATTGAGTACTAGTGCAACAGAGTGGGCCATTTTTGATTTTAATACCAAGTACCCTTATCAACTGTATGACGAGCCTGAAGATTACTGCCTTCTATTCCTCTAAATGCCTCTTCCCTTATCCCTGTCACCTCAACCCTATGTGCCGAGAAGCCGAGAAAAGGGCAAGAGCCAAATGTTCACCAGGGCAAGACCTGATGAAGCTGAGTCCTTGAACACTGGCAATCAGCTGCCTATCATCCTAACCTGGATGGGACCCGACAGAGCTATCAAAGGCTCCCCTCCTCTGGGCCACCACACTAGCCCCCTAGCCTGGGACCCCAACAGCTGGTCACTCCCCAGGGGACTAGGAAAGTACTATGACCCTGATGACAAGCTGCCCAATCCTAGCAGCCAAATGATGGAAGATGTACCCTGGATGAGATGTAAGCTGGATTTGATGCAAAAACCTGCCATCTTCAAAGGCAAGGCTAATGACATCGACCACTTCCTTACCCATTGCAAAATGTACTTCCAAGTACATGACCCCTATATATATGCTGATCCCTATCAGGTTGCCTTTGCCTCCTTATACTTTACCAGGAAGGCTGAGGAATGGTGGATCATGATACTAGCTGAAAGGTGAAGCCAGTCATGCAACAAGTTCTGTCTCCCCAGCTGGGATGACTTCTGCTGCCTGATCTGCAATAAATTCCATGATCATGCAGTAGAGGAAATCCACCAGCAGAAAATATATGATCTGCACCTCGGCAAAGGGGTTGCCGATGACTACTTCCAGGCTCTCAAAAAAGAGGCCAAACAGATAGGACTCAGAGGCAATACTGGGGCTTGTGGACACATGGTCATCCGCCATCAAAAAGGGAGTCTCTGACTCCTACACCAAGATTATCTCTGACATTGGGATCAGCATGCCCAAAACCTATGACCAATGGAAGGAGCGCATCATCATTATGAATGCAGCCTGCCAGTGAAAAGCCATCAAAGATGGTCTTGGCTGTCCCAGCCCCTTCATCCCCCAGGAACAACAATCCCACCATGAACACCAACAAGGCTAGTACTGACATGACAAGTTCCTTGGGCAACAAGAAGACCAGTACAGGTATCACCTATGGTGGCCATGGGCAGTCAATGGACATCAATGTGCCTCAGGTCAGAGGGGAAGTATTTCCATTGCAAACAGAAAGCCCACATTAGCAAGAATTGCCCACTACAGAGTTGGAACAAGAAAAAGGAGGAGGTCAGGGCCTCGACCATAGAACCCACTATGGAATCCAAGGTTGAGGAGGTAAAAGATGGTGCTGAGAAGTAGGTGGTTTGACTTACTCGGCAAAGGACTTATCTAGTATGAAAAACAATATTGCTGGTCGGACTTATAATATTTCTGTAGTTACTCCCCATGTCAATACACATTCAAATATACCTGCTTTAATTGTTTCTAGTCCAGAAAAGCAAGAACCACACAACAAAATGACATCCGAGCCCACTGTAGGGGAGGAGACATACCAGGTGGCACTGGAGCCCTCAATATGAGTATTAGAACTCAGGTCAGAATTGAGTAAGCAAGATGCCCTTGGGCCTCTGAAGCCAAAAGATTCAGTGCCTTCTCTAAAGGCCAAGACACTCCCTGCAAGGACCAATATGGTGAAACTCAAATGCCTGCCAAGGGCCGAGACCACAGAGTCTGATCCTCTGGGGCATGGGGCAGAGAGCCCCCATAAGGTAACCATGGTCGAAGTACCAGACGAAGAGGACAACATTGCCTTCTGACTCCATCAAGCAAAGCAGGCCAGAGAGCATTCATCCCCTACACCAGAAGAGACCCAACCACTGGTTGAGAAGGTCCAATGAAGCCATTCAAAATCAAATGGACATGGAGGGCCATCTGAGAGGCCAAAGATGAATCTGCTACCAGGTCAGTGCTCCTTAACTGGATACACAGGACCAGGGCCGAAGAGGTAGTTGATGATCTCTTGGAAGGGCTCTGCCATGCCCAACCAGCAAACACGTTAGAATGGCTTGATGAGTTAAGAAAGCCCAGATGCTACCTAATCCATTCTCAGACCACCTCCAAGTGAAATCTCAAAATCCCACTCAAGGTCAAAACTGCTGACTATCAAACCATTGACTGCCACTGCTCTTCTAGACAATGGATGCATGGGCAGCTCAATTCATAGCGAGTTTGTCAAAACCCACAAGATCCCCATCTACAAGACTGCTAGTCTCATTCCTATCTATAATGCTGATGGTTCCCGCAACAAGACCAAGGAAATCACAGAATTTGCAGAGCTAAGACTCACAATAGGCGACTATAGTGAGAAGATTGACCTCGCTGTAGTCAATCTTGGCTCTAAGGAAGTCTTCCTTGGGCATGACTGGCTTGTTCACCACAACCCGCTCATTGACTGGAGCACCGGCAAGATCACCTTTGCCAGGTGCCAATGTGCAAAAAACCCCTTCCCCCTGCCAGACTCAGATCCCGACAACTAGTGGGACAAGGAACTCGAAGAAGGTGACCATATCCTGGCTGTTGACTTCGAAGAAGCCATTGAAATCCATGCCATTCATAAAGCAAACAAACTTGCCACCAAGGCCAACAAGGGAAAGGAGAAGAAGACCTTTGAAGAAATGGTCCCAGCTGCATATCATGACTTTGCAGACCTCTTTGAGAAGGAAAACTTCGACGAACTCCCTATGCACAAACCCTGGGACCATGCCGTTGAACTTGTCCCTAACACCAAAAACACCCTCGACTGCAAGGTCTATCCCCTAAACTGCACCAAGCAGGAGGAGCTTGACAAGTTCCTCGACAAGAACCTTGCCACTGGCTGAATATGACCTTCCAAGTCCCCCATGGCTTCCCCCTTCCTCTTCATTAAAAAGAAGGATGGAAAGCTATATTCCATACAGGACTATCGCAAGCTTAACAAAATGACCATCAAGAATCATTATCCCTTGTCCCTCATTGCCAAGCTCATGGACAAACTAGGAAGTGCCAAATACTTCACTAAGCTTGATGTACGGTGGGGATACAACAACATTCACATCAAGGAAGATGACGAGTAGAAAGCTGCATTCAGAATGAACCATAGCTTGTTCGAACCCACCATCATGTTCTTCAGCCTCACGAACTCTCCTGTCACGTTCCAATGGATGATGAATGACATCTTCAAAGACCTCATCGCCTCTGGCAAGGTTACCATATACCTTGACGACATCCTGATCTTCTCAAAGACTCTAAAAGAGCATTGACAGATCACTCACAAAGTTCTCATGCTCCTCAGGAAACACAAGCTATTCCTGAAAGCTGAGAAATGTGAGTTTGAGGTAATGGAAACAGAGTACCTCAGGGTAACAATAAGCAAAGGCTCCATCCATATGGACCAAGTCAAAATCACTGGAATCACCTGAGTGGCCTATCCCCAACAAGAAGAAGGAGCTCCAATCCTTCTTGGGGTTCACCAACTTCTACTAACACTTTATAAAGGGCTATAGCAAAATTGTACATCTTATGATGCACCTCACTGGGAATGAAGCATGGACCTGGGGAATAGTGCAACAAGAAGCCTTTGACAAGCTCAAGGCCCACCTGGCCCAAGATGTTGTATTGGCAATCCTGACTGAGATAGGGAAATTTAGAGTAGAAGCAGATACTAGTGAAGGCACTACTGGAGCTGTCTTATCTCAGGAGTGGGAAGGAAAATGGAGACCAGTCGCATTCCTGTCTAAAGCCTTAATGGCCATGGAGCGTAACTATGAGATTTATGACAAGGAACTACTTGCCATAATGCTTGCCCTCGAGGAATGGAGACATTACCTCATGGGTGCAGCTGTTGACATAGAAATCTGAATGGATCACCAAAACCTCCAGTACTTCCGAAAACCTCAGAAACTCAATTGATGACAAGCACAATAGGTAACTGAGCTTGCTGAATATCATTTTACCCTCCATCACAAGTCAGGAACTGCAAACAAGAAGGCAGACCTCTTGTCTCGCTGCACAGACCATGACCAAGGGCAAGATGACAACAGCAAAGTCATTGTCCTCAAAGCTGAACACTTCTGGGCTTTAATCATGCCCACTATCGATGAGTCTCATGAGCACATCAAGAGTGCGACCCATGATCACCAGAAATGGAACCAAGGGATCACCAAGTCACTCAACTATGAGAAAGGTATCCAGGAGAAGGATGGCCTTCTCTACTATGACAAAAGGATATACATACCCTGCAACCATGCTATATGAGGAGAAATCATCTCATGCTGCCACAACCATATCACCACAGGACATCCCGGAGTAGAAAAAACCAGAGAACTCATCCTCAGGGACTACTGGTAGCCCAAGATCAGGAAGGATGTTCAAACTTATATCCAGGCCTGTGAAACTTGTGCCTGCATGAAGTCAAGCACACAGGCCAAACGAGCTCCACTTCATCCCAACGAGGTTCCCTCTGAACCCTGGACTCATATCTCAGTCAATATGATCACTGGCCTCCCCAAATCCAATGGTCATGATGTCATTCTCATCATTGTCAACTATTTCTCCAAAGAAATCATCCCTATAGCCTGCAACATCAAACTCTTGTCAGAAGGATGGGCAAAAATTCTCAGAGATGAAATATATACCAAACATGGCATGCCCATCACAATCATCTCCAATTGAGGTCCCCAATTTGTATCCAAATTCCTGGAAGACCTCTACACCTTGCTCCAAATCAAGGGAAATGCCTCTACAGCTTTCCACCCCCAAACCGATGGACAGACCGAATGCATCAATCAATAGATTGAAAAATATCTCCACATTGTCATCAACCACCATCAAAATGACTGGGCTGACTGGCTGCTGATATGCACCTTTTAGCACAACAATTGCATGCACTCTGCAATGGGCAAAAGCCCATTCCAAGTCCTCTACAGACGAAACCCCCAAGTCGCCTCTGACTCCAGAACCCATACTCCCCTCCACACTCCTGCATCAGAAACCTTCCACAACCAGATGAAAACCATTCACACCGAAAACTGAGGCCACCCTAGTTAAAGCTGCTGAACAAATGAAGACCTAATACAACAAGAAGAAGAAAGCCGCTGTCAAGTATCAGACCAGAAACAAAGTCTGGCTCGACACGACAAATCTCCACCTCCCCAGACCAAAGAAGAAGCTTGACAACAAATGCATCAGTCCCTTCCAAGTTCTGGAAAAGCATGGTGCTTCAGTGTACAAAATGAAGCTTCCCCCTGCAGTGGAGAATATATCCAGTCTTCAACAAAACCCTCCTCATGCTGTACACACTGCTGGCATTCCCAAATCAACAACAACCTCCACCTCCTCTGCCTGATATCATCATGGGCAAAAAAGAATACGAAGTCGAAGAAATCCTCAATGACAAGTCCCACAAAGTATGCAGCAAGAAGGGAGAAAGGTCCAGAACAGTGACTGACTATCTCGTCAAATGGAAAGGTTACAGTCCTGAAGACAACAAGTGGACCATGGAAAGGTATCTCAGCAACACAAAAGAAGCAATTGCTGAATACTGGGAGAAGAAAGGAGGAATGTCAGTTGATACTATCATCATCAACCCCAGGAACGATACAATCATTATCGACACCTGCTACCAGCAGGAGGACGACAACGATAAAGTAGGATCAGAAGACAACACATGGTATTACCTTATCAAGGTCACTAACACCCAGGCAGAAAAAGGAGGCCAAGAACATGAATGGCTAGACAAGGAATGGAAACCAGAACCCGAACTTGGGCATCTGGAGGAGCTTATTAAGGATTATTGGTGGGCTAACAAGCAGGACAGTGAAGTGGACCCCCCTGATAGAGATGAATCTTAGGGCAGTCGAGACGCCTGCCTTAATGAGGGGGTAATGTTATGATTTTCCCACTTATCTTATCTTATCAGCCAGCACTTATCACTATCCTATCTTATCTCAAGCACCTATCATCATAACCACAACTATAATGGACCACATCAGCAATTGTACTATGGACAACTACAGCTTGCGACCAACGCTCACCCTTCTCATGTTTCCCCTTGTATTCCACATGACAACCATGGACAAAGACTCTATTCTTAGTACAGGACTTTTTGTATATAAGTAGCATAGCTCTCACTGTATATTCCCCAGCTTCGAGCTAAAGTTTAATCACACTGAACCTAGCTAGTCGATTCAGCCTCAGACTAAGACATTAGTCCGACACTCTTTGTTATGATTTTTCCACTTATCTTATCTTATCAGGTGCTTATCACTTATCTTATCACTCAAAGCACCTACATTATGCCTTTACCGAACCATCCACAGCTGGACTGCTGTGCCTCACTAATGCAGGATGTTTACCACATGTATAATGGACTCTATTCACTATTATTAGACAGACTTGAAACCCTATATAAGTAGCACAGTTCTAGCTGTAGTACTTCAGCTTTGAACTATAGTTCATCTATACCAAACTACTCTCTATCTGAGCCCAGCTCTAAGCAGCCTACCTCTTCTCAGAGTCATAGACACTCATCATCTCTCTGGTGATTGTCCAAACGCAAGACAGCCGAAGACCTAGACCCAAGTCTTGATCACATGAAGTTTGGGTCTTACAGTTAGTTTCGAAGCTTTCCCTTACCACCACCAAAAGAACACCCATATTGTTTACAATACTCATCCTCATCGCAATCCTATCCACCGCTGTCCTCCTCAGAGCACTAATCATGCTCAGTATCACCCTCATACTACTTGCTACCCTATACCTTGACTTCACCCACAACCTCGAACCTGTTCCCTGTGGCCAACATGAATTGGACACAGAACAACCCACTTTGGAATCTCCTGCCGAGTGGGAGGATTGGTCAGACTATGCACACAGACAATCGGAACCCAGCACCCCACCCCAAGACACAGACAGTCCAACATACGATGATTACAACTCCAACGATTCGACCCCCCCCATTCCTCATCACGAACCACCATCCCACCCAGGCAGAGGCCATGCAACTTGGCTGGTACCTTCTTTGCACCCTCCGGTTCGAACCTCAAGCCAGAGCTCGGACGAAGAACAGCCAGAGGGATGGAATTCAGGGTCGAGGAGGGAGACTGGTCATACCATGGACCCCCAGTCATCGAGTTTGACTCTGACTGGGATAAGGACTATGAATACAACATGGACAGCGAACATGGAAATGAGGACTACCCAAACAACTACCAACTCCCAATTATTGAAGGAGAATTCTGATGATGACTCATCCACTCTCGTCAGAGACCTCGAGCCACACCAGGTCCCCTTACCAGACTCCCCCCAGCCAGCATACATCATGCTCTCCTGAACCCCTTCCCCACCACCCTGAATATGACACAGAGGGATGGGAGGATCGAGATGTCCCTGAGATGGACCTCTCAGATCCCCCTTCCCCCCAGCCATACAACCCAGACTTCCCTGCTGTCACCCACTTCATCTTTTACTGATCAATTGATTTACCTGAATGTGCTGACACCTTCATCCAACATCTCAACCACACACTCCCAGATGACCCCTTCAACTCCCACAGAGGAGATTATGAATGGCCACTCCTCTCCCAGGTTGACGAAGACATCCTTGGACCAACCACTGTTGAGGCATGAGAGTTACGACAGGCAGACATTGACAACCAGACAGAGGGATATCTATTATGATGATCCATGGACTTCTACCTCACCACAGTGCACCCTGCCCCTCCTCGACCTCCACACCACAACCTACAATGACATTGGCACCTGCATTGAGGCAAACATGGACCAAGACATACATCCCCCCAGCACTGGCTCCATCATCCACAAACTACAACCACGAATGGCATAGGAACAGGCAGACCTGGAACAATCCCTGGCAATATGGGCAGAGCAACATGACCTATACGTCACCGAGCTCCTCCGATTTACCAGAGACAACTAGATTTGACACATTCCACTACAACCCAGAGACCTTTGGGAATCTGGACTACAAGTATGAATATCCCAGGCCCCTTCCAGATGAACCACCACACATCACAAGATAATACGGATGCTGTGCCCCATACCCCCAGAGCTGCCTCTTCACCAGAGCAGGACCTGACGAAGCCAGCCCCTCTAACCCACCAGAACCCCTCTGCAGACCCCGACATGCCAGTAGACCCCCCCAGCCCCAGGCAAGTAGAGCGAGACCGACTGCGCAAGCAGGCAGATCTCCAAGACCAGCTACAGAACACAGAAAGGGACTTGAAAAGGGCCCTCACCAACCTCAAGCTGAAAATCCAGAAGCTTGAAAACCCCAGTGCCCTGGCATCTCGAAAATGCATCCAGAACAGGGACAACCTATTCTCTCTCCCAGGACATCCCAAAGAACCAAACTTCTCCCTCAGATCCCCCAAATCAACCCACCAGTACAGGACCAGAATGAGCTCCCTTCTATGGGATCAAACCAATCCTATACCAAATCCCGAAACCCTTCACTGGGGATCATGCAGACATCACATGGTTCATGGTGGACTGCTTGGCATATTTCATGAGCCATGGAATCTATTATCACACCCCGGCGCAGAAGACTCTGCTCATGACTTCTCTCCTCGAAGGATCCACCAAGGACTGGTGGATCCACAAAGTCAGCAACTTCTATGATGTCTATGGTGGAGACTACCAATACCCCAACTGGGATGGCTTCATCGGCCTTCTCAAAGAACAATTCGGTAACCCTGTGGTCGAAGAAGAGCACAAGAAGAAGATGTACCTCCTTCGATTAGGTATGGATGATGCCAAAACATACTTCAGCAAGCTCGAAGAGCTTGCGAAGTTAGCCGGCCTACGCTATGACATCAGAGAAAAGGGACACATGACTTGCACCGCCTGCAATGGAGTACTAAAATACTACATCGACTCCATCATTGCCAGAGGACTCAATGTCCCAAAAACCTATCCAGAGTGGCATGAATGGATCGAGCTTGTCCACACCAAATGGATCAAGGATCAGTCATTCTGCTCCAACATTGCCACCCACTTCCAGTCAAGCACTAAGCCTGGACTGCCCCACTTCAGCCCCAGCAAACCCGCTGGGGCCACAAGTTCGACACTGGCCAAGCAGACAGGAGAAGGGAAGATGACAACTAGGGATGTGGGGTTGGGGCAATGGACAATGTATCACTGGCCAAGGGCAAGCGATGGAGATAGACAGGTTGTGAAAGGATGGAAGATGTTACCTGATGCAAAGAGAAAGGACATTTATCAAAGGAGTGCCCCAAGAAGCAGGAATCAAAGGATATTCACTCAGTCAGTAGTGGCTGAGCAAGAACAATCAGAATTGAAGGTGGAGGAAGTAAAAGAGTAGGCTGTCAAGGGCTTGATTCCCCTTCGACAGCCGCTTCCTCAGGGTCTTGGTACGAAATCAGTCACATGCTGGTCGGACTCATAAAGTTTCTTTAGCTACATTGCATGTTTTCCCTACTGCTTTTAACATCCCCAGCATGACCAGTTACTTAGTACCCCCAACAGAATTGAACCTGCTATGCTGTCCTAGTACAACTGGACACCAAAAACAACGAAACCACTGACTTCTGAGCCCTGCTGTGAGGGAGGGGACATGCCAGGTGGCGCTGGAGCCCTTAACACAAGTATTAGGACTTGGGTCTGGATCAAGTAGACAGGACACCCTCAGGCCTCTGAAGTTGAAAGATTCTGCATCTTCCTCAAAGACCAAGACATACCTCACAAGGACCAATGCGGTGAAACTCAAGCGCCTGCCAAAGGCCAAGATCACAGAGTCTAATCCTCTGGGGCATGGGGCAGAGGGCCCCCACACAACACCAAACAGACCTCCCTCAGAAGAAGGAGATGAGGAAAAAGCAGTGTTCAGAACCAACCACAGGACTGTTTGAACCCACGATCATGTTCTTCAGCCTCATGAATTCCCCTGCAATATTCCAGTGGATGATGAACGATATTTTTAAAGACCTGATCGCTGAAGGAAAAGTCACAATCTACCTAGATGACATCCTGATCTTCACCAAAACCTTGGATGAACACTGAAAGATTGTCAGATGCGTCCTTCAACGTCTACAGGAAAACAAGCTTTTCCTGAAAGCAGAGAAGTGCGAATTTGAGGTACTAGAAACCTGAATATCTAGGAGTCATCATCAGTGAAAACTCAGTCTGAATGGACCAAGTAAAAGTAGCAGGAATCGCCAAGTGGCCCACCCTGATGAAGAAAAAAGAACTACAGTCATTCCTCAGCTTTACGAACTTCTACCGGAAGTTCATCCGAGACTACTCCAAGATTGTATGACCCCTCACCCAACTCACAGGCAACACAGAATGGACATGGGGAATGGCTCAGAACCAGGCCTTCCAACAGCTGAAGAAGCAGATGGCCGAGGACATAGTACTCACCATCCCAACAGAGAAGGGGAAATTCAAAGTAGAAGCAGACTCAAGCAATGAGGCCATCGGCACCATCCTCAGCCAATGACAGGAAGGAAAGTGGCGACTGGTCGCTTTCATGTCCAAAGCATTGAATGCAACCAAACAAAACTACAAAATCTATGACAAAGAACTGCTTGCCATAATGCTTGCCTTGGACTGAATGGTGCCATTATCTGATGGGAGCTTTAGAAGACATAGAAATCTGGACAGATTATCAGAACCTCCAGTATTTCTGAAAGCCTCAGAAGTTGAACAGAAGACAGGCACGATGGGTAACAGAGCTTGCAGAATACCACTTCACTCTCCAACACTTACCCAGCACCACCAATAAGAAGGCAGACCTTCTCTCTCGACGAGATGACCATAGCCAGGGAAAGGACAATAATAACGACATCATCAGTACTCCAACCAGAGCATTTCAGAGCCCTTATCATGCCCACAACCACTGAGACCCATGAGCAGATCAGGGACACCCTTCGACAGACAGATTCCTGGGACCAAGGAATTGCCAATTCCCTAAATCATGAATGAGGGATCACAAAGGAAAAGGGCTTACTCTTCTATGACAGGAGGGTATACATACCAAGGAACGATGCTCTGCAGGGGAGAAATCATCGCACAGAATCATGACCATATCACAGCCAGACACCTGGGTATCAAAAAGACAAGGGAGTTGATCCAACAGGAATACTGGTGGCTGAAACTGAAGAAAGATGTAGAAAGGTATGTAAAGGGATGTGAAGCCTGTCAATGCACAAAAACTGAGCACCCAAGCCAAGGCTACCCTGTTACATTCCAAACGCCATCTCTGAAGGACCATGGACCCACATTTTGGTCAACATGATCACCAGCTTGCCAGAGTCAAAAGGGTACGATGCACTATTGGTCATTGTAGACCTGATTCTCAAAAGCAATCATTCCTGTACTATGCAATGTTGAGCTATCCACAGAAGGATGGGCTCAAATCCTATGAGACAACTGTCTATGCTAAGCATGGAATGCTCCAGGTCATAATCTCTGACCAGGGACCCCAGTTTGTATCCATGTTCATGAAAGATCTCTACCGGATGCTCGACATCACCCCAAACGTGTCCACAGCCTTCCACCTTCAAATGGATGGACAGACAGAAAGAGTCAATCAGGAGCTCGAAGGCTACCTAAGACTCTTCATCAGCTACAGACAGACAGACTGGAGCAACTGGCTACCAATCACAGAGTTTGCCCACAACAATCATGTCCACTCAGCCACGGGATGAAGCCCATTCATGACGCTTTACAGACAAAACCCCAGAACGGTACTGGACTCCACCTGACTGTCACCATTCACCAATCCCACCGCTGAAAACTTCACCAGCCTGAATGACTGAAGTCCACAAAGACACCCAGCGAGCTTTACAAAAAGCAGTGGAACAAATGAAAGCACAGTACAACAAAAATAAGTGACCTGCTGTCAAGTATCAAGTCGGTGACAAGGTCTGGCTAGACAGTGCCAACCTACACCTCCCTCAACCAAAGAAAAAACTCGACAACAAAAGGGTGGGACCATTCGAAATCATTCAGAAAACCGGAGCCTCCGCCTACAAATTGAAACTTCCACCCCACTGGAAAATCCATCCCAGATTCAACGAAAAACTCTTGATGCCCTACATACCCCCTGCTTTTCCCAATCAACAATCACCAGCACCTCCCCTGCTGGACCTCATTGACAATGAAGAACAATATGAAATAGAGGAAGTGTTGGATGCTAGAACCCTGCAGGATCAGGGGAAAGAAAGGAAAGAAATCACAAGAGGTGACCAACTACTTCATCAAGTGGAAAGGATGGACAAGGGAGCATAACTCATGGGTACAAGATTCAGAGATGGGAAACGCTCAAGAAGCCATCCAGGATTACGAGGACAAACTTCAATGAGCCAGATGAATCGAAATAGCCAAAATCATAACCAATGATGTCCTCGACGACACCATAATTATGGATCACAAGTACCAAGATGGTACATTCCACTACAAGGTTCAACATCCAGATGGGCATCAGACCTGGATTGAAAACCCAGACATCGAAGAATGGGAACACCTTTTACAAGTATATTGGGCCAATGAGTACACTGCATCATTTGACCTCCCAGAAAACCAGACCTGACAATTGGGATGATTGTCTTAAACGAGGGGGTAATGTTATGATTTTTCTGCTTATCTTATCTTATCAGGTGCTTATCGCTTATCTTATCACTCAAAGCACCTACATTATGCCTTTACTGAACCATCCACAGCTAGGACTGCTGTGCCTCACTAATGCAGGATGTTTACCACATGTATAATGGACTCTATTCACTATTATTAGACAGACTTGAAACCCTATATAAGTAGCACAGTTCTTGCTGTAGTACTTCAGCTTTGAACTATAGTTCATCTATACCAAACTACTCTCTATTCGAGCCCAGCTCTAAGCAGCCTACCTCTTCTCAGAGTCATAGACACTTGTCATCTCTCTGGTGATTGTCCAAACATGAGACAGCCAAAGACCTAGATCCCAAGTCTTGATCACAGTGAAGTTTGGGTCTTACACTCTTAGTAGCCATTCAGTACAGAGACTCCTTGGGTGACTGTTCAAACATGAAACAGCCCTTGGTTTACTCTTGTTTGGTTTACTCAGAGTTCAGATCTAACACTGCAAAGCATTTTCTCCCTATTTAGCAACTTCAGTGGATGTAGAATGTATATTCAGTCATAGTCACCTCCTTCTGCCACACATCCATAACTGTCTTTCAGTGCAAACAACATAGACATTAATGTACTTTGGGGACTGGAGCTGTTTGGGTTTTGTTGAGGATGAAGATATGCTGACTGTTGCTTATCTACTGGGGGTGCCTGAGGAGGAAGGCAATGAAGAAGGGGATATTCTAATGCCTGATGACTGGGACACAATCTTGGTTGAGACAAATTAGGCATGTGATATGATATTTATGGGCTATTAGGGCATCCACTAATATATTTAACAGACTTGCACTCCACAACAACACTGCATCTGTATATGGCTAATCATATACCCTTAATGTAAGTCACCCAACTTGTTGAACTCAATCCTTTTGTACTCTAACTGTTTATCTTGCTGTATTATCTTTTATTGACTATTGTTCAGACCATACATTAACCCATAGATTATCTTCTTTGACATGTGCTAATGTAGAATTACCTTAGTCTTATTATACCTTTGTTTTTATTTTTGTTCTGAGGTATGGGATGGGTGACTGGGCACTCATCAAAGTTTGGATGGCCCATTGAGTATCTGCTGTCAACTCATCATTGACACATGACTCATTGTAAGGGTGACAGGTTTATTTGGGTTCAGGATAGGTATAAAATATGAGACTCAGATCTGACCCAGGCTATTCACTATGTACAGGTATACTGTACTATTTGATTCAATTTAAATGACCTGTGATGTGTGATGTTCTGGGACCAGTTCAAATGACCAAATAGCCCTGCTGTGACAGGGACATTTGCACAAAATTCATATAATTAATAGTGTATCAAGTGATTTTATATAAGACCTGCCAATTTTCACAGTGTAAATTACTCATAAATTCACCTAGAAATGAATATCTTGCACTAATTAACTCAAATTTTGTAATAAATAGGCTATTTTGACTTCTGTGACCTCAAGACCTTGCTGAATATGCTAGAGGTGACCTGTGATAGGGGGACTATTTTCCAAATATGAATGACCCTTCTGGGACATGTGACATTCAAATTGATCAAAATAGGATAGTAGTGGGCATCTCTATGTGGTGTATATAACATGATACTTCTGGCTTAGCAGATTACAACACTATAAATGATCCTGTAGCTGCTGCTGATTGTCAGGTCTAGCTGTCTGTAACAGTACAGTGACCATCCCTAAAGCATAGTTGAGTTATGACAGAATTGCTTTCACAGCATTCAAAAACCAAAAAAAAAGTTTCTAAAACAGGTATATTCTTTATATTGATAATGAATTTATAACTATATTTGGCAATATAGCAGTATCCAGGGTATTAAGGCACAAATCTATTTGAAATAGAGCATACCAGTCTTGTATTTCATACAGTACATATGAAATTCACACTTATCCTTCAGGCCTAAACACTTTGTTTCGACTTTCAGATCAAGTGATGCTCATAGATGTGACCAACAAAAACATCCCTCTTTCTGACTGTTGTTACTTCCAACTGCACAACATTTGTGCAAGGATTGCTCATCTCTCAGGTGCAGGTGAGATCATAGAGCAGCTGTTCTGAGATATGGAAGACATAAATGTCTTAGTAGAGGATGGGGGATCCAATTACCTTTTGTTTTTGGTGCTTTCCTCATATTTTCAGGCACAGATGAATGCTTTACAGTGGTTATCTTCTTCATGGAACCCCAGTATGCACTGCCTGTAGCCCAAATTGATGGTGTCAGTGTTATCAATTTCATTGTTACTTTCATTGTTGACATTGATGACATTCCTGTTTCCTTCCTAGAAATAAAAGCCTCCCACCTACCTGTGGCATGTATCAGCAAAAGCTGAAGCAGATAGGCAGTTTTATAATGGCAAACTCCTGATAGTAACAATGAGGTATGACTGGGACTAGGAGATATGGTGATTTTGGGGATCAAAACCAGTACTATGGGTACTCAGTGGTCAATTATCAATGAAATCTTCATGTAAATTACAATTTGGTCATTGAGCTATGCCAGGGCATTGAATAGAATGCAGAAATGAAAAGTAGACAATCAATAACAACCACAGATAGAGGCAGATACAAGGGTATTCCTACATACAGTATAAGTATAATATTAAAGAAGATCTGTTGGATGCAATAGAAACAATATGTTAAAGGGCCATCAGTCTCTGTTACCTACATCAGATCAAAAAGAATGGAGATTCTACTGACTGCCTGGGATACTGTACCTGTAATGGTATTACAGCATACCCACTCCTTATTTCTGAACAATTGCAACATTTGTCATGAGCCAACCTCTTGAGACCTTTGGTTCTGCATCATTAGTTGCATGACTACTGTCAAAAGGTGACTTTTGGATGATGCCTAACAAGTCTATATGCTTCCTCAAAAGGAAGTCCTTCAAGAAGCCAACATCAATGACTTGTCCCTCTCTTAGGGTGTATGTGTGTGGAACTGTTTCACTCATGCTATACCTGATAGCTAATGATTTTTTCCCAGAAAGAGAAACATTAACATCCTTCTGCATGCTTCCTGGTTGATAGTATGAACCTGTAACAGCAAATAACATTGTCAGTAGAGCAGGATGCAAAGTTTAGGAAACAATGTACTGATGCTCAAATCACTGATATTGAAATAAAACATTGAAACATAGAAAGGCACATTCAATATATTTGTGATCTTGTATCCATAGATTGCCTTCTTGCTAATATCAATGGAAATCACATCATTATCATTCAAATTAATCCCCTTCAGGTCAGGCTCCAAAATATCTTCCAAGTCATACATGTACTTTCCAGTCTCTGTTAGCTTCATGCATTCAAGTTTAACCTTTTCAGTGAGGGGGCTGTTCTTGCTAGTAGAGCAGTGAAGGTACCAGTAAAAGTCAGTGGAGCTTTGAAGCATTCTACAGATGGCATCTGAATCATTGAGTTTGATTCTGAATGGCATGTGTGTCAGTCCTATGCTTTCAACAAAGCTTGTTCATGATCTTGAAGTGGACCAAGTCACCATCTGTGGCAACAACCAGATCTGCATCATTGCAGTTCTCCATCAAATACAATCCTCTCTTTCCTGCTTTGTTGTTTTCCATCTCATCGGCTATCTGTTTGAATGTCCCTAACTTTTCATTGGGTTCAATGAAAAGATGAAAAACCTGTCCTTCACTGATTTGGCTCTATACAGCCTATCCAGGAGCAGCAAGGATTAATGGCTGTTCTGGGTTGCCACCAGTGAAGGAATGACACATTGTTGTGAAGTCATCAGTCTTCACAGCAACAACAGTTCCAAGATGGGATCTCATGGTTTTATCAGCAAAGACAATGAGCTTGTCATTCTTGGTGATCCCATGGGCTTCACCAGCTTCCAATGTGTATTGGCCCTCCATACCAGGTAATGCTCAGATAGCATATGACCTTTCTTGTTGAGGGCTGATTACTTTGGAATTGAAAAGGAATTGGGATCGGTGGACACCTTCACACTGCAGCTCTTGTCTGTGATGGATGAATCAGCATTAGCAGACTAGGGCATGAAGGTAGGCTTACTTTGGAAGAGATAGCTTGGCCATTATGTCCTCATAAGTAAGCTTGTCAACACTCTTTTCCTGTAACAAGTCCAACCATGCTGAAGTAAAGGTGCCATGTCCATCTCTTTCTACAGCTTCTTCTCCCTGCTTACATGCTGAAAGGAGCACATGTGATAACTCATTTGCCTTCTCATATTTCTCAGGAACTTCTGTACCATAAGCATTTTCAGTATCATGCAACATGTCTTGAGCAATAGTATAAGTCTTTGGGAGATCAATCCAGCAAATAGCAAAAGTAGGATCATTGTTATCCCTTCACATGCCTGAGCCAGAGTGACAACAATCAAGTATGACCATCTGTCAGTGCACCTAATCAGATACCATAAGTGATAAAAATAAATGAAATCTTACAATGTTGTCTGACTTTTCCTTTGTGAGGGCCCTGAGAAGATGTGAGAGTGTGATATCTAGGATGCCTCTACCTTCCTTGCTTGACACATTTGGGTTAAAATTGTATGGAGCAAGCATTTGTATCTTTCCATTGGGACTGGTCCATCTGGATGATGTGGGAGCCTCAGATCCATGTCCTGCATAGAAGATGAGAATTGGGTCATCCTTTCTGATGTATGTGTTGCTTGCAAGATTCTTGATCTCTGTCTCAATAGTAACTCTCATCACTTCCTCATTATAAAGAGTCTTGATTCAGTTGTCTGGAATAAGAAGTGTATTGTATAGAAATGTTTTGATGCTAACAACATTGGCAATGGCACCATGCAGATGTTTCAACTCCTTGTATTTGTCAATGCCAATAACCAGCATAAATAGTGATAGAGTAGGGCTGACAATTACATGATTAGTGTATAGCATGTTTTAGACTAAAAGTATAATACAAACTGTTGGATAAGAATAGATTGTGAAGGAGTTGGGAGAGGACTGTGAAGTTCAAATTCATTGATGTCTGTTCACATCATAGACAGGATGTAACATACAACAATGAAGGCAAAGACTCTGGAGATTTGGAGGATTTATAAGACAAAGGGCTATTCTCTGCTGCTGCTGGTCTGTAACAATATTTGAGCTGTAGTGAGTTGACTTTCTTTTCCACAATGCTCTCTTACATTGGCCCATATAGCTTTGTTGGACATGTTAGGAAGCTAACATAACCAGAGTTTAATAAGAGGCATGGAAAGATTTGAAATGCAACTGATGATACCAGATACTGGATCTTGTCCCACACAATGCCAACTGTGGCACTGAAGCAGGAGAGAAACATATAGATGAGAGAAAGAGATGCAAGAGGGGCCAGTAATGTAGGTGTCTAGCTTGTCAGACCCATGGAAAAGAAACACCACTCTTTATATATGTAGCTGAGTCTGTTACCCTTTCATTTTGTGCATATGGTCACTTGAAATTTTGCATTCCAATACTGGGTGAAAACATGTCCTGCACCAGTGCCTCCTGTTTACCTGCATCAGATGATGCACATTCTTGAGTGGGGTAGTCAGAAATTTCATTTCAAGTGCTAGAATGAAACACTATTCTTCATCTCATTTGCAATGCATTATCCAGGAATTGGGCTCTATATCTCATTATATTGCTTTTTCACTGTGTTGCCTACCACATGCTGACTGGTACACAGCATTGGATCTAAGCTGATATCTAGGAATTGTGGTACCCTGCATAGCCAATCAGTAACAATTGAGACCAAAGAAGACATTTGACTTGGCGATATGCTGCATAGTGACAGCAAGATAAAGACAACCACAAGGTGAGCAACAGGGTGGTGGTTTGGGTGGTAGTAGGTTCATGCCCAAAAACTCACCCTTCAGCACAGCCATTACACATGAGTTCTAAAGAAGAAATTGTCCAGCAAACTGACACTCAGCAGTTCTTATTGGGACCTTGCACCGGTACAATGATGACAGCAACCCAAGTACTTCTGGGTGTCAGTGTGTATTGTGCTAGAGGTATCTATGGGGTGCTTGGCACATCAATGAAAATTCAAAGAAATGAAGGTGCCTGTTGGAAACAAGGTGAGGGGTCAGGGTCTGTACCAAGGGTGAGGCATGTGTTGATGCTCACAATTGCTGGGATTGGATTTGTGAAGTACAGCTCTTGTTGAATTAAGGGTGAGAGCATGGAAGGTGGAAAAGATATATCATGATGCATCCTTCTCATAAGAAGCTAATTTTCCTTTCCCCAAGACTCTGGAGGCTGAATGACCAGAGATTGAAGAAAGACACTGGCAGTTATAAGTGACAAATTGAGCCATTTTTACTGAAGAAAATTTCCCTATCTGACAGATAGGAAAAACGGAACATCATTGTTCTTCCACAGTGCACAATGAGAGGCATGTGTAACAAGCATGCCTACAGACTCTGACAGACATCAACCTTAGCCAACTCCAATGGCCCCTATTCTACTTATTGGATCCTGTCAGCTTCTGAATCCCAGTTTCTATTTCATATCTCATTTCTATTTCATCTACTAATTTCACATATTCATTTATCACACCTCACTGTATGAAGAATCCAATATTTTAGCTTAAAATATTAGATTTTATAATTATTTATTTTTTCAATATAATACTCTAACATATGGAACTAATATTTGAAATATATTTGGGGTATTTGGGAGATTTCCAATATTGTTTCAATAATCAACAGTATTAGGAATAATATTGAAAATAATCTTTTTATATTTTAACATAGAAGTTGGAAAAAATAAATGATTATAGAATTAAATATTATAAGCTAAAATATAGGATTTTCCATGCAGTGCCTAGAATCCTCGACTCCTCTAGATACAGAATATTCCAGACTTATTATTTCTAGCCATGTCCATAACATTCTAGAGTCTGATCCATGGACTCTGCTCTAGTATATAAACTGTAAAATTACTTATACATACCTCAGTTCGAATATCAACTTGGTTTAGCCCAATACTCTTGTCCTCACTCTGACCTTCAAGCCTAATCTATCTCTTACTATAAGTCCATGGATTCCAACTCCATTGACTTCATCTTGACCTTGCTCATCTTCATCCCACAGACTCCATCTGTATTTTATCTTAGGGCTTCAACCCTAAGGGTGATGTTGCTAATAGCTTCACCAAGCCCACACACTCCATGGACTCTGTTGGCATGCATTTATTCTCTCTTCTATTGGCACTGATCCTAACAGTATATTCAAACTCAAACTCTTGAGTCAAAAATTTTAGGCATGTCTAGCACAACCACACAACCACCCCATACCAAACAGTCCACCTTGGACACAATCCCACCTTGTTTCACCATGAACAATATTCCTGCCTCCACATCCAAAGGAGACTCTAATCTATTTGGCATGGACTCCACTACCTCCCATCACTTCTGTAGGGAAACCTACATGTACAGTGGTTTTACTGCTCGTCAATTGGATACTATAACTCCAAATCTGTTCATCACTGACCATGCTGTTTCCAATGGCTGGGGCAAATATCGGAATGACCCTCCATGGACTCTGGTCACTTAACCTAAGTCTCTCTTCTCTGTCAATGAAGGAGACAATGGTGATGGCAATGACAACTCCAATGACAAACCTGACACCCCTAGCAATTGTAACCATTGCCAGTCACAGGGTCCCAATCACCCTTTCGGTGGTCCACCTAATCCAGGTGGCCCCAGAGGACCAGGCAGTCCTGGGGGACCTGGTGGTAATCCCCCTACTCCTAACAATGATGATGCTCACCTGATGCTCGACTTCATAAATCTCCTCTGAGGTCTCAGCAATCAGGTAAACAACCCTCCTCCATGGCCCATCTGTACCAAAGTCAAAGAACCTGATGTGTTTGATGGCTCAGATCTGCAGAAACTGAAGGCATTCACTGTTTCCCTCCAGTTGAACTTTAATGACAGGCCCAATGCTTTCTACATGGAAACTGCTGAAGTCAACTATGCCATCTCCTTCCTCTCCAGTGTGGCCCTCAACTGGTTCGAACCAGATATCCTCAATCCCAACCACACCAACCCTCCTGCTTGGGCATACTCCTATGCTGCTTCCCTTTCGGAACTCTGGACTAACTTTGGTCCATTCAATGCCATCAGAGATGCTGAAGATGAACTTGAAAATCTTCACATGTGTGATGGAGACCGGATTATGAAGTATATAGTCCAGTTCAACCAACATGCTTCTGTCATAGGCTATGGTGACAATTCCCTCCACCATGCTTTCTACCATGAACTTTGTACCTAGATTAAGGATAATATGGCTCACTATGGTAAGCCTAATAACCTCCATGACATGCAAACTCTAGCACAGGAACTCAACATGTGGTATTGGACTTGGAAGACCAAAATTGTGCATGAAAACCATGATAAACCTTCCTCCTCCTCCTCCTCCTCCTCCAAACCTAAGGGTTTGGGTTCTAACTCAAGCTCTTCTTATAATTCCATGGTGCCAAAGTCCTCTAACTCAGGCTCCATGGGTTCTGCTTCATCCTCCTCCAATTCCTCCAGCACTGCCAAGAAGCCCTATGCTGACAAGCTAGGCAAGGATGGCAAGCTCACACCCAAGGAAAAGGAAAGCTGCCACATGAACAACCTTTGCATGTTCTGTGGTAGCAAGCACAAGACCGAGGACTGCAACAAGCACAAGGCTGCAGCTTCTGCCCATGGCTGTGCTGCTGATGTTTCTGAACCTCCCACCTCTACTGATTCAGCTCTATCGGAGTCAGAAAAATAGAGAGCAGCCCTGCTTCCTCCATGCAAGGACAGGGTTGCATTGACTGTCATTGTACTATGGAGATCATTACCCTCAATGCTGCCACTCTTTCCAACTATTCACTCACTGTATCTTTGTCCTCTGAAGTCGACTCTGGATCAGAGTCTGACAGCAGTCCTATATCTATCATCCTTTGTTTTCTAGCACTCATTGATTCTGGTTCTAGTCATTGTTTTGTTGACTCAAAATTCATTGAGGACCATGATCTCTCTACCAAATCCATTCTTCCTGTCCAACTTTGGCTTCTTGACAGCTTCACTGGATCTCACATTTCCCAATCCATTACTCTCTCCATACAATTTCCATCAGGAGATATTATTCCTATTGACTTCTACATCACACATCTCGATTCATCCTGTAATATTATCCTGGGATACAACTGGCTCTCCCACTACAATCCATTGATTGACTGGGTAGAACACAGTATCACTTTTCATTCAAAGTTATCTGATGCATCTTCCTCTGTGGCTTCTGGTGCTTCAGCCCAAGCTCACATAGACCATTCTTGTCTTGTCTCAGATGTTCCCATGGCTTCTGACCCTCTGGTCTCAGCTCATATAGACCCTTCAGGTCCTGTACCATCTTCCAAACCTCCTTCAAGATCCTGCCAGACTCCACCGCCTTATGAGCCTATCTATTCCTACCATTCCATTCCTTCATTTGCTGCATCAGCGGCACCCAAGATATCTATCATTTCCATGGCTGCTTTCATATGAGCTTGCATAGAGGAGGGTGCACAACAGTTCACACTCCAACCTTCTCTACCAAGTGTTAGTGGCCAGGCTGCCTCCATGGCTCCACCAGATCTATCTGAAGTGCCTGATGAATATCATGACTTCACCAATGTATTCAGTGACTCCCTCTCTGAGAAACTCCCTGAGCATTTCCCTTACAATCTCAAGATCAACCTTGAGGAAGGTACTTCACCTCTGCTTGGTCCTATCTATTCCCTCTCAGAATCTGAACTCAAAGCCCTGCACAAATTTATTGATGATAATGTTCACAATGGCTGTATTTCCCCTACATGCTCTCCCCACAGAGCTCTGGTACTCTTTATCAAGAAGAAGACTGGTGAACTCTGACTCTGCATCAATTTCTGTGGTCTGAGTAAAATCACGAAAAAAGACAGATACCCACTTCCTCTCATTTCCAACCTTCTTGACTCTGTGCATTCCACACACTTGTATACTAAACTCAACCTCTGCCACACCTACCATCTAGTCCATATTGCCGAAGGAGATGAATGGAAAACTGCATTCCACACCTGCTATGGTTCTTTTGAATGGCATGTCATGCCATTTGGTCTTACCAATGCTCCTGCAGCCTTCCAATGCTTTGTCAATGACATCTTTTCTGATATGCTTGACGTCTCCATTGTTGTCTACCTTGACGATATCCTCATCTACTCTGATGATCCTGCAGAACACCAAAAACATGTTCGTGAGGTCCTACACAGACTCCAAGCCAACAGACTCTACTGCAAGAGTTCCAAATGTGAATTTCATTGAGATTCCATGGAATACCTAGGCTACATCCTCTCTCCTGAAGGCTTACACATGGCTGAAGACAAAGTTAAAGCTATTGTTGACTGGCTGGTCCTGTGGAAGGTCAAAGATATCCAATCATTTCTTGGTTTTACTAATTTCTACCACCATTTTATCTACAAATACAGTGAGATTGTGTTGCCCTTAACATATCTTACATGCAAAGGTCTTCCATAGAATTTTGATGACAAGTGCTTAGCTGCATTCAATGAGCTGAAACAGGCTTTCACTCATGCCCCTATCCTTACCCACTGGATTCCCGACCATCAACTTGTCATGGAAACTGATGCTTCTGACTATGCTATTGCCACCATCCTTTCTATTTACCTTGACGATGGTGAGATCCATCCTATTTCCTTCTTGTCCCAGTCTCCACAGAGTGGAGCTTAACTACAATACCCATAATAAAGAGCTTCTAGCTATCTTTGAAGCCTTTAAATATTGGCATCATTACCTTGAAGGCTCCACAGAATCCATCGACGTCGTTACTGACCATAAGAATCTTGAGTATTTCTCTACTACCAAGATCCTTACATGATGACAAGTCCGTTGGTCTGAATACCTTTCTCAGTTCAATCTAATAATCCAGTTCTGACTGGGTAGACTTGGTGGGAAACTGGACACACTCACTAGATGATGGGACATCTACCCTAAAGAGGGGGATAGTCAATATGCTCAAGTCAATCCTCATAATTTCCATCCTGTATTTACTCAAGAACAACTCTCTGCTTCTCTCCATGCTACTTTTCTTGAAGGTCCCATACTCTGCACTAGTGCTATCATAGATGTTGATCAGTTACATTCTGATATCAAACAAGCATAGCCTATGGACTCCATGGTGACTGAAGGTTTTCATCTTGCTTCTTTCCCTTCCAATTCCTCCCAGTGGTCCATGGACAAGTCAGGAATACTCTGTCTTGACAATCACATTTATGTCCCAGACTCCATAGACCTCTGTCTTTGTGTCCTACAAAACAATCATGACCATATCTTGGCAGGTCATTTCAGTCAAAATCAGACACTCAAACTAGTCCAATGGAACTATACCTGGCCACAGATGCATGAATTTGTTTGCCACTACATCAAATCCTGCACTACTTGTGGTCATAACAAAACACCTAGACACCATCCTTTCAGCTTACTCAAACCCTTGCCTGTACCAAAGCATCCATGGGACTCTATCTCCATAGATTTCATTGAAAAACTCCTGGAGTCTGATGGATTCACCACTATTCTGGTCATCATTGACCATGCAAGCAAACAAGCCATTTTCATTTCCACTCATAATACCATTAACTCTGTGGAACTCACCCAACTATTTGTTACCCATGTATTTTCCAAACATGGCATTCCTAATCACATTACTTCTGACTGCAGCTCTGAATTTGTCTCCCAATTCACTTGCACTCTTGCAAATGCCCTTGATATGGAACTTCACTTTACTTCTGGTTATCACCCAGAAGCCAACAGACAGACTGATCATGCTAACCAAACCCTTGAACAGTACATTTGTATCTATTGTTCCTACCAACAAGACAATTGGGATACCTTACTACCCATTGCCAAATTCACATACAACAATGCTTCTAACACTTCCACTAGAATCTCTCCATTCTTCACTAATAAGGGATACCATCCTAACATCATGGTATACCCTGAACACAATATCGCCTCCACTCAGGCCTGCAATTTCATAGTCAACCTCGACAATCTTCACCAATTCCTATGTGATGAAATCACTCTTGCTCAGTCTTGCTACAAACTCCAAGTGGACAAGTGATGGTCTCCAGCTCCAGATTTCAAAGTAGGTGATAAAGTCTACCTCAGTGCTAAGCACATCAGGACTACTCATCCTACTGTGAAATTCTCTGAGAAATTCCTCAGACTGTTCAATATCATTGCTCAGCCTGGATCCCATTCCTTCACTCTCAAGCTTCCCACAGATCTCCATTCCATTCATCCTGTATTCCATGTCTCTCAATTAAAACCCATGGAAACCAATACCATTTCCAATCATATCCAACCACCTCCACCTCCAGTCAAAGTTGATGGCAAAGAACAGTATGAAATTGCACAGATTCTCAACTCTAAACTCAACCATCAGTTTCAATGCCATCTCCTTTATCGCATTCAATGGTTGGGTTATGAAGGTACTGATGAAGAATTTGCTTGAATCCCTGCCACTGAATTTTCCATGGAAGATTACATCAAAGACTTCCATTGTCGATACCCAGACAAGCCAGGACCACTCTCCAAGGTCACCATTCGCAAGGCTACATCCAAGCCTATACCTATCCCTTCTTGATTCCTTCTCCATCGGCCTCCATCAGATTCTGATTCCCCAGTGTCAAATTCAATTTTGGAAAACTATTGCAAATTCATTTCCTAATCAGTAACAGAATCTGTCAGCCCATTTCTTGACTTCAACTCTTTCTTTCGTCACTCTATTTCAAGTATCAAGAAAATTGATCTACATTTGCCCCTTGGGCATGGTACTCTATCTATGCTACATAAAAAATTTCAAAAATCTACAAGGCAGAGGGCTTCAGGCAGCCACAGATCCCCTGGGTACAGTCACCTTTGTATTAACCCATACTCTGCATTAACCCATAGGTTTTCATGTCGACCAACCTCATTCGCAGGAAAATTGAGTCCATAACCCATAACTCTGTCATAACCCATAACCTATAGCTCTTTTGCCAAATTCCCTCTGTATACACCCATAAATTCACAATTTATATGGTCTAGTGGCTTAGTGGTTAGTATCAGTTGGAAGCCTGTTGTTGTAGTGAGTTCAAACCTTGCTTAAGATATTGTTATGTTAGCAATTTATGGCACTGCCAAGAGACATTTTTTCTGCCAATTGCATTTTGAGCAGCTGCAATTTTAATCTCTCCTCGAGGCAAAGACCAATGAAGCTTTTTACAGCCCCATTCTCTATTTCTCATAGTTATCTCAACTCCACATGGCTGCTCCAAATCAGAAGATCACTACTCCCACGATCATGGGGATAAAGGAGGTCCTAGCACTTTTTCAAGAAGAGATGGACAAAAGGAGAAAGAACATCAATGCTCGGTTGGCTCAGAAAAAGCTGGTCTCAGCAGAAGACGAAGTATGGCTGGATGAGGCAGGAAACCCTGTGGAAGAAGCCCTAAAAGCTGTTTCAACTCTTCAGCAGTATGTTGGCAGCATGGATGACCCATTTTTTCATCAGCTTGAAGGAATTTTGGCACCATTTGGTTGGAAAACACATCTGGAAGAGGCTCATTCATTAAAAGACACTGAAATCACTATGTATTTCACTACTATATAGGCCTAAAATACAATTTACATATAGTCTGTGCCGGTAGAACCCTACCAATTGACCCTATAACGACCTCTGCCAGAACCCATACTCTGTATTAACCCATAGCTCGGAGTGTCGACCGAGGGGTATGGGTTAATACAGAGGCGACTGTACTTCCCCACTCTCATACTCCAAGTCATCCAACTCTGGGATTCCAATGGATCCTGTACCCAGCTTTATCTCTGCCCTCACTTTACCCTCCTCCTCCCCAAACTCTCCATCAGAATCTTCCACCAAAAACTCATTGGTTCCCTTCAAGAACCTCTTCCAGAGACACCATTCTGACTGACAGCCTCTGGCTTCATAAAAATTCACCCAGGCCTCCCTTCCAAAGAATAGGATCTGTTTTCGACCTCTTCTGAGGAGGTTTCTCCAATGGCCCTGCAGTTTCCTCTTCCCCACTTGTACTCATGTACTCCCTTGACTTCAATTTTCATTTGGATCCCCCTGCAGATTCCAGCACAGCCCTCTGCTTACCCTTCAACTTTCACTGTTTGTCTGCCAACTTCACCCAGGCCTTCTCCTTTGGATCTTCATCATCCCCTTCAACACCATCCTCCTCTTTGCTGTCCATGGCCTCCAGTGATGAGCCTGCAGGCTCTGTGCACTCATAAATTTGTGGACCTGTAATAATTGAGCTATATTTCACACCCCTTCCGAACTTTCATATCAAGCACAGCCATGATCTTCAGGCACCTTGATCATGAATACCATCAAACCCCTTCCGGATCTGCATCACAGTCTTTCCTGATCATTTGGAATAGCTGCAGATGACTTGCATTCCATTACACAGTTCAAAGGACCAGTCAGCAAACTTAATAATTCACTATGGTCAGCCACAGTCAAATCCTTACCAAGGCTGTTTAATTTGCACAGTTATGGCTTATAAAGTTCACTTATAAGTTCACTTGGTACAAGGATTGCTCAGAAGTAACAGCTACTTGCACAGCAATGCACAGTTGCACAGTTACTAGAGTTATAAAGCTGCTGACTGATTCCAACACAGCAATAGTAAAGGGAGGTTAATAATACTCTATTCTGCAGTAAATAGTTTGCTTGTGTTGCAAATCAATCAGGCAAGGGCCAATGTAACTTACATACAAGTATTTCTCAAGTAGTATAAAGGTAGCTAAGTAAAAAGTCATTAAGGGAGATCCCAAGAGACCCTAAGAGAGACACCTAGAGAATAAGTTTGCAAACTTGTTCCTTGTGTTCCACACCTCTTACATCCGATACACACACCCGAAGTTTTAGTTCTCTACTGTTCATTAGAGAATAACAATTAGTGAACTTCCCTTCACTAAAAGTTACCTATAACTTTGTATGCTTGCCTCTTGTCCAAAAACCTCGCTAGGAAACCTTTACTGGTTACCCTTGCATGGCATTCTCAACATCTAAAGTTCGCTTGCATACCTGTGCACTTCAAAGAGCAATCCGCAGCTAGGATTGAAGCCCTTTAGTCACTAACATCTTGTACAACCATTTCCGAACCTAGGAAACAACACCACTTAACTCTTATTGAGTTAGACACCTTGGACCGTTAGCTACCTTTCCAGTAGAAGGAAAAGTTCGCAATGGCTCCCCTATTGAAGCTGACTCAAGATTGATACCAACTAGCTTGATATTAGGATCTTTAAACCTATATCTTGCTTGCACATACTTTTCTTGGACAAAACTTCGCTACCACTCGGAACCAGAGCTTCATAAGTTTGCATAGAGCTTACTGACTGAAGCTACAGACAGATTTCTGAACCAAAACTTCACACCACATATAGGTTGCCCCCACTCAGCATACACCCATGTTTATGCATCGTTTCCCTTCCAGGAAACTTCACATACATAACTTGAGCCTCTCTAGACCATTAGGGACTCATAACAACCATAGCAAAAGTTCACTACAATCCTAGGAAGCTATAGTCACTGCATGGAGGTGCAAGACTAGACTTGCTAGAACCTGCCTTCAGATTAGCTGCTTGATAGCACTTGCCATTATAGGTCTTGTGTTTTCTGCCTGCAGGAGTCTTTAGGTTCATCACCGGCTCTTTTGACTTTGCCTCCAACCTCAACCTCTCCCTCTCCTGCTCCTCCTCCTGCACCTTCAAGGCCTTCAATTCAGCCAATTTCTTTTGTTGGGCTTCAGCCCTGTTCTTTGCCACCTCCATGGCCACTGCAATCCTCTCTGCCTTCATCTTTTTCACCTTCCAATTCTCATGCATGTGTACCACAGCCTGGTACACATCCTCTTCAATACTCCTCTCAGCATACAACACCGAGAGCTTGTCAATGTCAATGCCCTCCAGAGTTGGTGATGCCTTGTAAAGTTTGAGGGTCTTCAATGGGCAGTAGGTGTTGGACATCGTAGTTATCAGTGAAGAGGGACTTGGGAATTTTTTGATGGTGGTGGTAACAAGTTAAGAGGTGAGAATCATGTGATATCCCAGCACCAAATTCCATGCATCACACTCAGTCATCAGGATCTGCACTCTTGAGGGCAAGAACACTAAGGGGGGGATACTGTAATGAGCATGCCATGGACCCCAATGGACATCAATCACAGCCAACTCCAATGGCCCCAACCTACTTATCAGATCCCATTGGATTCTGAACTCCAGTTTCTATTTCATATCTCATTTCTATTTCACCTACTAATTTCACATATTCATTTATCACACCTAGAATCTGTTATGGTACCAAGTAGGTGTTATATCGGATTCCATGGAATCCTCGACTCCTCTAGATACAGAATATTCCAGACTTATTATCTTCTAGCCACATCCATAATATTCTAGAGTCTGATCCACAGACTCCACTCTAGTATATAAACTGTAGAACTACTTGTACATACCTCAGTTCGAATATCAACTTGGTTTAGCCCAATACTCTCATTCTCACTTTGGCCTTCAAGCCTAATCTATCTCTTGCTACAAGTCCATGGATTCTGACTCCATTGACTTCACCTTGATCCTACTTGTCTTCATCCCATGGACTCCATCTATAATCTATCTTAGGGCTTTGACCCAAGGGTGATGTTGCTAATAGCTTTGCCAAGCCCACACACTCCATGGACTCCGTCGGTGTGCATTCATTCTCTCTTCTATTGGCATGATCCTAACAACTAGACACCCATTATTTGCATTCTTTAGCATACTATGCACACCATAACTATAGAGTAATGGTTTATTTACTGGGACTTCTATCTCAATTGTTAACATTTTAATGTCTACATATCTATTTACCTTTTGTTCTGGGCCTTTCTTAGGCAGGGCTCTATAAGTCTGGCTCTAATATATATTCAAGGAAACTCATATCAGCACAAGAGCCTTCAACCTTACATGTGTTAGACCCGAACCTCACGTGACTACAGACGGATCTAGACTTCGGCTGTCTCGCATTCGGACAATCACCGAGGAGTGACCTGAGTGTCTGTAGCTCAGCGAAGAAGGACTAAGGCTTTAGTCGAGTTCTTTGGTGAGAGTAAAGAATGGTATAGATAAAACTTTAGCTCGAAGCTGGGGATATACAGCGAGAGCTACACTACTTATATAGGGAAACGGTAGTACTAAAAATAGCACGACAACCGTGGTTATCGTGTGGAAACAACAAGAGAACGACGAGGTAGTTAGGCGATAGTCGCGTGCCGTAGTACCATCGTTGAGAACATCCGTTATGGTCATGGTAACTGTGGTTAAGCACTTTGAGATAAGATACGATAGCGATAAGCGCTTGATAAGATAAGATAAAAGGAAAAATCGTAACAACATGAGAATCATACAAGTCGAAGACACTGTTCAATAATGATGGAAGAGATCCATTGGAGTTAGCAAAGTAGGTACTCGGACATGGTGATGAAAAGTAAGCTGGAGAGAAATTTGAGAGCAGCACTGAATAAAATGGCCATAGCATTACTATAGTATGATAAGTATAATGCTAGGACGAATATACGTAGAGGTACTCACATCTCAGCATGTTGGTAAAAGCTGAGATGTGAGGCTGTGCTTTGTAAACGAAAAAGGAAAATAAATTCAAATACGTAGTCCATGTGCATCTCATACTGATACCACATCTAACACCAAGCACAGCCAAGGCATCCTAGATATAACACTCATCTTCTTAAGGGCATCACAGATAAAAAGTCAGATAACATTGTAAGAGTTCCACCTGTTTCTGTTATGCAAGGTATCTGATTCAGTGCACCAACAGACCATCATTCTTCGATCCATAAGTAATCCACATTCCTTACAATCAGTGATAGTGATTTACAAATTATGGTAGAGCCACATTAACTTTGTTCTCCATACAATCTCCATGCTCATTGACAGTGGTATGCAACCATTGTTTAACTTTTGCTGAACCAGCTTCCTGCACTCTCAACTCTGCTTCCTCCATACCTCTCTCATGCTCTGCAGCCAAAGACTCCCATGTATTTCCCTTGACCCACATCGACAGGGCCAGGACAGTGTCCATCGTACAAAGCATTGAATCAGATGTTGGATCCTGTTAGACCCGAACTCTGGGTAAACCAAACAAGAGTAAACCGAGGGCTGTTTCGCGTTCGAACAGTCACCCAAGGAGTCTCTGTACTGAATGGCTACTAAGAGCATCGGACTAAGGTCTTAGTCTGAGGCTGAGTCGACTAGCTAAGTTCGGTGTGATTAAACTTTAGCTCGAAGCTGGGGAATATGCAGCGAGAGCTATGCTACTTATATACGAAAAGTCTTGTGCTATGAATAGACTCTTTGTCCATGGTTGTCGTGCGGAATACAAGGGAAAACATGAGAAGGGCAAGCATTGGTCACAAGCCATAGTTGTCCGTAGTACAATTGCTGATGCAGTCCATTATAGTCGTGGTTACGATGATAGGCACTTGAGACAAGATAAGATATAGATAAGCGCCGGCCGATAAGATAAGATAAGTGAGAAAATCGTAACATTACCCCCTCGTTAAGGCAGGCGTCTCGACTGCCCTAAGACTCATCTCTGTCGGGGGGGTCCACTTCGCTGTCCTGCTTGTTAGCCTACCAATAATCTTTGATGAGCTCCTCCAGATGCCCGAGTTCGGGTTCTGGCCTCCATTCTTCATCTAGCCATTCATGTTCTTGGCCCCCTTTTTCTGCCTGGGTGCTAGTGACCTTGATCAGGTAGTACCATGTGTTGTCCTCTGGTCCTATTTTGTCGTTGTTGTCCTCCTGCTGATAGCAGGCATCGATAATGATCGTGTCATTGCCAGGGTTGATTATGATAGCATCTACCGCCATTCCTCCTCTTCTTTCCCAGTATTCAGCAATCGCTTCTTTTGCATTGCCAAGGTACCTTTCTGCGGTCCACTTGTTGTCTTCGGGACCATAGCCTTTCCATTTAATGAGGTAGTCGGTTACTGTTTTGGACCTTTCCCCCTTCTTCCCTCGTACTTTGCGGGTTTTGTCGTCGAGGATTTCTTTGACTTCATGTTCTTCCTCACCCATGATGATATCGGGTGGAGGCGGTGGTGGTTGTTGTTGGTTTGGGAACGCCAGGGGTGTGTACAGCGTGAGGAGGGTTTCGTTGAAGACGGGATATATTCTCCACGTGGGGGGAAGCTTCAGTTTGTATGCGGAAGTGCCGCGTTTTTCCAGAATTTGGAAAGGGCTGACTCGTTTGTCGTCTAGCTTTTTCTTTGGTCTGGGGAGGTGAAGATTTGTCGTGTCGAGCCAGACCTTGCTTCCAGCCTGATATTCGATGGTGGCTCTCTTCTTTTTGTCATATTGAGTCTTCATTTGCTCAGCCGCTTTGATCAGAGCAGCTTCGGTTTCAGCGTGGATACTCTTCATTTGGTCATGGAAGGTTTCCGACGCAGGAGTGCGGAGGGTGGCATGTGATCTGGAGTCGGGAGCAACTCGGGGATGTCATCCATATAGGACTTGGAATGGGCTTTTGCCCATGGCGGAGTGCATTCGATTGTTGTGCTGGAAGGCACAAATTGACAGCCATTCTGCCCAGTTGTTTTGGTGATGATTGATAATGAGATGGAGGTACTTTTCGATTTCTTGATTGATGCATTCAGTTTGTCTGTCAGTCTGGGGGTGGAAAGCGATGGAGGCATTGCTTTTGATGTTAATCATGCTGTAGAGGTCTTCAAGGAATTTGGAGACAAATTGAGGTCCTCGGTCAGAGATAATGGTGATGGGCATGCCATGTTTGGCATATACCTCGTCACGAAGAATCTTTGCCCATCCTTCTGATGAGAGTTCTATGTTGCAGGCAACTGGAATGATGTTTTTGGAGAAACGATCGACGATGACGAGGATTGCATCATGGCCATTGGATTCTGGGAGGCCGGTGATCATATCAACTGAGATATGGGTCCAGGGCTCAGAGGGGACTTCGTTGGGATGGAGCGGCGCTTGTTTGGCTTGAGTGCTGGATTTGGTGCAGGCGCAAGTTTCACAGGCTTGAACGTAAGTTTGGACGTCCCTCCTGATTTTTGGCCACCAGTAGTCCCTTAGGACGAGTTCTCTGGTCTTTTCTACTCTGGGGTGTCCTGCGGTAATATGATTGTGGCAACATGAGATGATCTCTCCTCGCACTGCATGGTCACAGGGCACGTATATCCTTTCATCGTAGTATAGAAGACCATCCTTCTCCTGGATGCCCTTTTTGTGGTTGAGCGACTTGGCAATCCCCTGATCCCATTTCTGATGATCACAGGTTGCGCTCTTGATGCGCTCGTGGGACTCGTCGGTAGTGGGCATGATTAGTGCCTGGAAATGCTCGGCTTTAAGGACGACGATTTCGTTGTTATCATCGTGTCCTTGGTCGTGGTCTGTGCATCTTGACAAGAGGTCCGCCTTCTTGTTTGCCATTCCCGGTTTGTGGTGGAGGGTGAAATGATATTCGGCAAGTTCAGTTACCCATCGCGCTTGTCTACGATTGAGTTTCTGGGGTTTGCAGAAATACTGGAGGTTCTGGTGATCCATCCAGATTTCTATGTCAACAGCTGCCCCCATGAGGTAATGTCTCCACTCCTTGAGAGCAAGCATTATGGCAAGTAGTTCCTTGTCATAGATTTTGTAGTTGTGTTCTGTGGCCGTTAAGGCTTTGGACAGGAACGCGACTGGTCTCCATTTCCCTTCTTGTTCTTGAGATAGGATGGCGCCAATGGCGCCTTCGCTAGCATCTGCTTCCACCCTGAACTTCCCAGTCTCGGTCAGGATCGCTAGTACAACGTCTTGGGCAAGGCGGGCTTTAAGTTTGTCAAAAGCCTCCTGCTGTGCAGTTCCCCAGGTCCACGCTTCATTCCCGGTAAGGCGCGTCATTGGGCGTACTATTTCACTGTAGCCCTTGATAAAGCGTCGGTAGAAGTTTGTGAACCCTAAGAAAGACTGGAGTTCTTTCTTTTTGTGGGGGATGGGCCATTCGGTGATTCCTGTGATCTTGACTTGGTCCATATGGATGGAACCTTCGCTAATTATTACCCTGAGGTACTCTGTTTCCAGTACCTCAAACTCACATTTCTCGGCCTTCAGGAATAGCTTGTGCTTCCTGAGGAGTGCGAGAACTCTGCGAGTGATCTGTTGATGCTCTTCCAGAGTTTTTGAAAAGATCAGGATGTCGTCAAGGTATACGGTAACCTTGCCAGAGGTGATGAGGTCCTTGAAGATGTTGTTCATCATCCACTGGAACATTGCGGGGGAATTGGTGAGACCGAAGAACATGATGGTGGGCTCGAACAGGCTGCGGTTTGTCCTGAATGCAGCCTTCCATTCGTCGTCTTTCTTGATCTGAATGTTATTGTATCCCCATCTTATGTCGAGCTTAGTGAAGTATTTGGCACTTCCTAGCTTGTCCATAAGCTCGGCAATGAGGGGCAAAGGGTAACAATTCTTGATGGTCATTTCGTTAAGCTTGCGATAGTCTTGAACGGGACATAGTTTCCCATCTTTCTTTTTGACAAAGAAAAAGGGGGATGCCATGGGTGACTTGGATGGTCGAATTCGACCAGTGGCGAGGTTCTTGTTGAGGAACTTGTCTAGCTCTTCCTGCTCAGTGCAATTTAGGGGGATACACCTTGCAGTCGAGAGTATTCTTGGCATTTGGGACAAGTTCTATCGCATGGTCCCAGGGTTTGCGCATAGGGAGCTTGTCGAAGTTTTCCTTTTCGAAGAGGTCCGCAAAGTTGCGGTATGCAGCTGGGACCATTTCTTCAAAGGTCTTCTTCTCCTTGCCCTCGTTGGCTTTGGCGGCAAGCTCGTTCGCTTTATGAATGGCACGGATTTCAATGGCTTCCTCGAAGTCGACAGCAAGAATGCGGTCGCCTTCTTCGAGTTCCTCATCCCACCGGTCATCTGGGTCTGAGTCCAGTAGGGGGAAGGGGTTCTTGGCACATTGGCACCTGGCAAAGGTGATCTTGCCAGTGCTCCAATCAATAAGTGGGTTGTGGTGAACAAGCCAGTTGTGACCGAGGAAAATCTCTTTTGAACCAAGGTTGACGATGGCGAGGTCGATCCTCTCGTTATGGTCGCCAATGGTAAGCCTTAATTCTGCGAACTCAGTGATTTCTCCAGCCTTGTTGCGGGAACTGTCTGCGTTATAGATTGGAATGGGGCTAGCGGTTTTGTAGACAGGAATGTTGTGGGTTTTGATAAACTCGCTGTGGATGGAGCTGCCTGTACACCCGCTGTCCAGGAGGGCGGTGGCGTCGATGGTTTGGTTATCGGTGGTTTCGACTTTAAGCAGGATTTTAAGATCTCGCTTGGAGGTGGTTTGGGAATGGATTAGGTAGTGTTTAGGCTTCCTTAGTTCGTCCAGCCATTCAAGTGCATTGGCTTGTTGAGTGCAGTGAAGCCCTTCTAAGAGATCATTGACTACTTCTTTGGCCCTGGTCCTGTGTATCCAATTAAGGAGCACCGACCTGGTGGCAGATTCGTCTTTGGCCTCTCGGATGGCCCTCCACATCCATTCGGTCTCGAATGGCTTCATCCATCCCAGTGGGACCTTCTCAGCCTTTGGCTGGGTCTCCTCAGTAGGCAGGGATGCGTGGGCTTTGGCTTGTCTAGCTTGGTGGAGTTGAAAGGCAGTGTCGTCTTCTTCGTCTGGAACTTCGACCATGGTTACCTTGTGGGGGCTCTCTGCCCCATGCCCCAGAGAGTTGGACTCTGTGGACTTGGCCCTTGGTGGGCGCTTGAGATTTTCCGCATTGGTCCTTGCGGGGAGTGTCTTGTCCTTTGGAGAAGGCACTGAATCTTTCGGCTTCAGAGGCCTGAGGGCGTCCCACCTACTTGATTCTGACCCAAGTCCTAACACTCGTTTTGAGGGCTCCAGCGCCACCTGGCATGTCCCCTCCCCCACAGCGGGCTCGGATGTTGTTTTCTTCTTAAGTTCTTGTTTATCTGGTCTTGGAACGGTTAAAGTGGGTATATTTGTATGTGTTTTTATCGTATCAACATAAGGGGCCACTACAGAAATACTATGAGTCCGACCAGTGATAATGTTCTTCATACCAGATAAGTCCTTCACCGAGCAAGTAGAACCTTTTACTTCTTGGCGCCATCTTTTACCTCTTCAATCTTTGATTCAGTAGCGGGCTCCGTTGTTATGGCCCGATTTTCCTCCTTATTCTTGTTCCAACTTTGTAACGGACAATTCTTGCTGATGTGCCCTTTTTGCTTGCATCGGAAACACTTCCCTTCCGACCTGAGTGTGTTGATATCCATAGCTTGCCCTCGACCGCCATAGGTGGTGCTGGTACCAGTCTTCTTGTCTGTCGAGGAACTTGTCATGCCACTACTAGCTTTGTTAGTGTTCGTGGCAGGGTTGTTGTTCTTTGGGATGAAGGGACCAGGGTGACCAAGGCCATCTTCGATGGTCTTGCGCTGGCGGGCCTTGTTCATGACAGTGACCCGGGCTTTCCATTCGTCATAGGTTCCGGGCATGCCGACTCCAATATCATAAATGATTTTCGTGTAGGAGTCGGGGATCCCCTTTTTGATAGTGGCGACCATGTGGCCATGAGCACCGGTGTCACCTCAGAGCCCTGCCTTCTTGGCCTCTTTCTCGATGGCCTGGAAGTAGTCGTCGGCAAGGCCTTTGCCAAGGCGGAGGTCGTACATCTTTTGCTGGTGGATTTCTTCCACTGCATGATCGCGGAAATTGTCACGAATCATTTGGCAGAAGTCGTCCCAGCTGGGAAGACAGAACTTGTTGCAGGAGTGGCTTCACCGTTCCACAAGGATCATGATCCACCACTCCTCTGCCTTCCCGGTAAATAAGAGGCGGTGAAGCTGACTCAGAAGGGGCTGGCGTACATGTATGGGTCATGCATTTGGAAGTACATTTCACAGTGGGTGAGGAAGTGGTCAATGTCATCGGCCTCGCCTTTGAAGACGGCAGGCTTTCGCATCAGATCCAGCTTGCATCCCATCCAAGGCGCGTCTTCAGCCATTTGGCCGACGGGATTGGGGAGCGGGTTGTCAGGGTCATGGTACTTTCCTGGTCCTTGAGGGAGCGACCAGCTGTCGGGGTCTCGGGCGAGTGGACTAGTATGCCGTCCTGGAGGTGGGGAGCCTTTGATGGCTCCATCATATCCTGTCCAGGTTGGGACAATGGGCAGTTGATTGCCGCCGGCGTTCGAGGTTTCAGTGTCCTCCAGCCTGGCTCCTGCAAATATTCGGCCTTTGCCTTTCCAGCTTCTCGGCACGTGGGATCGTGGTGGTGGGGATAGGGGGAGCGGCTTTGGGGGGTTTTGAGGGTGGTAATCTTCTGGCTCTGCATAGGGACAATTGGGATACTTTTTATTAAAATCATAGACTGCCCTCTCGGTAGCGCAATACTCAATAATATCCTCCCACTCCAGATCTGCTGGCCTCAGGCTGCTCATCAATCTCCCCATCTTCGAGGAAAGGAAGGTCGGGTCCTCCATAAGAACCGATAAGTGACCTATGAAGATCCGCGTGTATTCTCGTTCCCACGGATTGTGGATCTGTTGGACCTCGAGCGATAGCGCACTGACTGATGGCGCTATGCTGCTCGTGGGTGATATCCCAGGCACCTTGTCAGATGTGCTCCTGTCGTCGGGACTCAAATTGTGAACTGAAGCGGTTACTGTAGATAAGCCGCTCATCCTGATCGAGGGGGGGAGGTGCGTAGTTCGTGCCAAGTTGTGTGTTGATCCACTGGCCCCTCTGCCAGCGTTCTCTCCAGCATCTGCGCTCATCCTCTGTGTACCAGTCTTTGTCCTCTCAGCTGATATTCCTGAGGCGGTTCCAGTGGAGGCGCCTTCGGTGGTCCTCGTCATCTTCTCCCGGTAGGCGCATGCTAGTAGCTTGGCGGGCATTGTGCTCGACCCGCTGCTGGTACTGCCACTCATTGTACTGCTGCTGATTGTGGACACTGAGGTTATGGAGGCGCTGGATGGTAATGGCTTGCTCGTGCAGCCAAAGAGGTTCGAGGTGCCATGGACGGGGAGTGGGGCTGGTTTGGATGTCGACCTGGACGCCCCAGAGTCGGAGGAGCTCATCTTCGGCGAGCCTCTCTCTCTCTCTGCTGACTTCTGCCCAGATGTTGGTGTCGGGGTGGAGGATAATTGGCCTTGCTTGGTCGAGGATGGTGACAGGGATGGTAGGGGAATCAGGGTGCATCTGGCGGTTATGGATGTAGGCCTCGAACTCTGACTGGGTGGGGCTCTGGGGGACGTAGGGCTCGCTCTCTGAGTCGGAGGCAGGGTCGTTGGGGAGTTCGGTGCCACTCGAGGCTGCAACCTCGTATAGATCAAGGGAGTCTCGGGTTCTAGCCATTCCTCTGGTAGGGAGTGGTGTGGTAGAGGTGGTGTCGGTGGTGGAGGAGGCAGTGAGTATGGTAGGGATGGGGACATCGAGGGTGCCAGTGAGGGGGGAGTCGTGAACAAGGATGCTGTGTCCTTGCTCGCCAATGTCAACTTCGATCTCTTGGTCCGGAGTGACCGAAGGAGCTTGCCGATTTTCGGGATCTCATACGGATGCGAGCGATGAGGGGAAGGACGTGATGGATCTGTTGGGCTGGGTGGTGCCATAGCGCTGAAGACCATAGGGTGAGGGGTAGAAGGGGATGGCTGGGAGGCGGGGAGCACGGAAGGTGCGGTCCATCCAACGCTGAAGGCAGTTTCGTTGGGTGTGGTACCAGAAAACGATCGGCCACCTGGACCGATAGAGAAGGTACAAGAGAGTGGGGATTCCAACGAAAAGTGTCAGGAAGAAGGCGGTGATGATTCCGGGACTGAGGAACAATACAGGCATTCAGTTTCAACAAGCAATGGTGGCTGCTTGGAGAAAGGGAATGGGAAGCTTCGAGCTAATTGTTAGACCTGAACTCTGGGTAAACCAAACAAGAGTAAACCGAGGGCTGTTTCGCATTCGAACAGTCACCCAAGGAGTCTCTGTACTGAATGGCTACTAAGAGCATCGGACTAAGGTCTTAGTCTGAGGCTGAGTCGACTAGCTAAGTTCGGTGTGATTAAACTTTAGCTTGAAGCTGGGGAATATACAGCGAGAGCTATGCTACTTATATACGAAAAGTCTTGTGCTATGAATAGACTCTTTGTCCATGGTTGTCGTGCGGAATACAAGGGAAAACATGAGAAGGGCAAGCATTGGTCACAAGCCATAGTTGTCCATAGTACAATTGCTGATGCGGTCCGTTATAGTCGTGGTTACGATGATAGGCGCTTGAGATAAGATAAGATATAGATAAGCACTGGCCAATAAGATAAGATAAGTGAGAAAATTGTAACAGATCCCTATGACATCTTCGGTGCTTGCTTCCTGTACCGCCTCATTGACATTCATGATCATCATTGTTGGGGTCATCATCAAGTATATCGTCATCACTGAATTCAGGCAAAGGACAGCAAGAGCGAGGAATGGATTCATATATGGCTTTAAAATGTTCCTGCATCATTTTCTCAACATTGAGACCTCTGGACCAGCATTTGAATGTGGCAATGCCATAGACATAGTTGAGAATGATGGCAGATATGGGTGGATTGCTGGAGCCAGTTATGAGAGCATCGCACTGCAGTACCGGATATAGTCCTTCGGGCAGTTCAATGTGCTGAAGCGTGATACAACTGGTTGGTATATCGCCTTCCTCGACTCTGGGAATATCTTCCGGATTCAAAGCAACATTCAGTGTCTAAATTGTATACTTCAGTAAGGTTTCAGATACAATTTTACCATTTCACGTACTTTCAGAAATGCAATTTTGCCATTAGCAAACTTTTTATGCAGATCATTCCTCACAAATATCCCATTCTTGACACAGTTGATGGATTTGAGGATAGGACTTTCAAATTCCAGGATAGAAGAGGGAAGGCCGGAGTATGCTTGACAGCGATCTTGATGGACTCTCTGAATGTACTGGACAAAGATTTAGTGAATCAATGACTCAGACGAATCTGGACATACCTCATCACCTTTGCTTTTAGGAAGTAAGTGTATGGCCTTGCTGACTGACAAGTTGTCCCTAGTGAAAACACAATGATCTCCATCATGCTGTATTATTGATTGATGAAAACTTGGATGGGGTGATTCTGTTGTACTAGACGTGGTTTGGTCATTGAAACACTGGTGATCAACAAGATGTAGTTCTCCTTAAGCAATTATATATCAGGGGACAGCAACCTCAAGAAGAAGGAAGTTCCCTTACCATCTGGGATATAGTAATAATCTTCACAAAGGCGGTCCTGCGACTCCCAAGTGATATTCTCGTCTTCAACAGCAGAGCCATCTGCTGTCAGAGCGAGATGTCCAGTGGCACCAAATACTGTGAAGGCTACATATCTGAGCCATTTAAGAGGACGAATTGATAATCGTTTGATGTCAACAATGGGAATGGAGAGTGTGAGTACTTGTGCATTGTGGTAGCTCAGATGAATATTGACAGCTGCAAAGTCGGTCATGAATGCAAGAGGGAAAGAATTCAACGGACTTTGAATTCTTTCCCTCATTTGCGAGACACTGCCACCATACTCAGAGTCTCAGACATGCATTACGCCATTTGCGAGATCTATCTCCCTGAGACATATATAGTTGAGTTTGGTGCTTAGGGGAGTGATCATGCACAAGGATTCGAGGAGACCGCACTGTCATCACATGTAGAGTGGACCAGAAAGCCGAGGAGAAGGATGGACATGGTGTCTGTACTTGGGCATCATTGTCCTTGTTACGGAAAAGCGACGTCGACAAGCTTACTTATGAGGACATGATAATCACTCTTCCTTATCTTCACATGTAAACTCACGGAGAAGATGGGAAGTGACAAAGCAGGCAAGTTGTGGTTCACTTTGGTAGAGAGCAACGACAATAAGCTGGACCGGTCATTGGCACAGACAGTGATGTTGTCCTTGCACCATTATACAATTGGATGTCTTTCTTGCTTGCAATGTCAAGTGGTGAGAGTGATGGTTATGAGTCTAGAAAGCAGATGCTAAAGCACAGTACTGAAGTTCAACCTCCAATGGTTCTGATTGGCAGAGGCCCAAAATGGAAGGCATGAGCATTGGGGTCTCTTGTATTCCTTCTTGCCATGTACCAGTTTTCAAAAATTCAAAGCTCTTTCCACCACACCAGAACATTGATGCCAATGTAGAAATGGGAAGTCAAGTGCATTCTTGATGGTATTTTGGTTCCCGACGATGAGCAGAAAGAGACAGACACCATGTCTTGCGAATTTGACTTTTCAATCTTGCCATGAGATAAAAGGAGCCAGGAAAGAGGGACGATGGTGTGGACGGCAATAATGTTGGTGTCACACATGAGACTAGACCCCAAGTATGTTCTGTCATTCCCATATATCTGGATTGACATTGATGGCTGGAAGAGCATTGAGCCATCCCAGGCGAAGATCTCGGTGGGAACTACACCTTGCCTCCTATCACAGGTCTGTCTATCCAATATGTCTATAATTTTCTTTCTCTCATCATTCCAATACGATTCTCCATCACTTAGCGGTCTGGCAACAACGTCGATTATGATGCGCATATACGCCAGTACATTGTTTTGTTGCTCATCGTAGCGAAATTCTGTTAAGAGGTTTTCGCTGAGGGCAGAGGACTAATCACTTTGACAACGGTGGACTTTGGGAGTAACGATGAGATATGACCAGGGATTGGAGTGCAATGGGAGTGGAGGCCCAAAGCCATCAGTGGCAATGGCGAGGTAAAGTTCAAGTCAGCCTATTATTATGAGCTTAACCCCATTTTTCCAAGCCAGAAGTGTCATTGATTTGCTTCTCTATGCAGTTCCATGGGCCATTCATGCCTGCAGCCAGTCAGCATTTGTTTCCACAGATCCTAGGGCATCAATCTGAAAGCTCATCAAAGTTCAAACACTCATGCATCATCATCATCGCACTAAGTGGACTAACTGGGCTTGTGTACTAGTACACGTCAGATGGCCACCCTGACTTCAGAGCTCTTGCATCTGCATTCCACTCAAGGTAACCGCCATACCTAGTTTTCTTCCTTTTGTAGCACTGATACAAGAACAGCTCCTTCGACCTGAATTTTTGCTCTTCTTACCAAACCCGATGAAGACGAAAGCTTTGACCTCATTGCGACTGTGATTAGGAAGTTCAGCTCATCCATCACCATCGTCAACAACTGACATACGTCAACATTGTATGCCAGATTCTTGGTCTCACTGCTAGGCAAGTATTGGTATGATGGCTAGGGAGCAACTGTTGGACATTTACAGACTATTCCTCCAAGTGATATAGGTGGACCTGGTAATGGCAGTGGCAGTGGCGAATACCAGCACTTCATGGTGGTCCAGGAGCAGAACGATCACCATGCTGCAAGTTATCATCTCACTCAACAGTCACAACCACAAATGCCAAATTCTGTATATGCTAGAAGTGAGATACGTGGCTGGTGCTGGGCCGATTCAATGACTTCAAATACTATGGTTTCGATTAAGGAAACAGGAAGGTCGATAGAAATGGGGTTGTTTGGAGCCCTGGATGTGGGGACGTTGATATGCTCGCATTGGGAATGTTAATACTCAGGTATGTTTCAAACCTATTCATCAGATTGTTGACAGAGACTTGACAATTATTTGCAGTATTACATGGTTGCTGGTAAATTCTCATGTAAGTGGAGGACAGCCTTTTTCTTCAAAAATATCAAGTTGTATCTATCATCCCCTATGATACCCTGCAAAATTTGTGCCTTCTTCTGTCATCGGTATGCACATATTTCTGTTCTAGCAATACAGCCTGATCGGACATGGAAGTTCAAGTTCTGCCATGAGATACAGTCACATACCCATGACTTCCACCACCACCAAGACAAAGTGGCATTCACCGGTTTCCTCCTCCTAGTGGATTTGAGTGAATCAGAGAATTTTGTTGGAATACAAGGACGTGATGTCCATTTGTCCAGACCTGCCAGCGGCTCTTCCCCAGAAAACAAGAATCTCTTCTGTAACATATGTGAATCACCCCATCAATCTAGGACTGCATCCTTCCAAACATGCTGCCGCAGCACCTGAAGACTTTGTCAGTCATCTTTACTCCATCACTGCCTTGGCCTGTCGAGAGAACATGAACCGGAGGTGAAGATTTTTTGTTGGAATGGCCAAAAATGAGGCGTCTTCGGATGAGATGATATGAGGTGGCATATCAAATACATGCTGTTGAGTAGGTTGCCATTTAATGTTTTTTGACGGTGACTGATGCAGAGATGGCAATTAGCAGGTCATAAAATAAAGTTTTTGACTTGCTCACTACATGATCATGGAATCTACACAAGAGGTATGCACGCAGTGCGTATGAGTATTGATTATGGATATGAATGGCTATCTGTACAATCCTTGTTTCAAACATCCTACTTCCCAAACCAATAAAAACTCTATCCTTTTCAGGCTCCCGGCCTCATGTGAGCGGCTAAGCATCATACGAACCCCAATTTGATGGGTAGGAAGGCGGACGGAGTGGTGATCTAGGCATACCACAATCCTGTGCTAGACTCTGTTAGATGGAGGAAGCAGCATACTCTTACAATGTGTGAAGGTCTCGTTAGCCCGTGGGACTTGCACCAAGTTGATGGAAGGGAATAGACCTGAGGGTTGAGGATTATGCATGGCCAGATAGAAAGGGCAAAGCCCCAAGCTCAGGTGGAGCAGGTGTGCTTTGTGCATTCAGCCAGTGGGTCATGCAGAGGATGGTACATTGTATTCATTATCATGTTCACATTGTCATGGAAATCAGTTTCTCTGCAGGGTATGAATAGGAAATCATACATCATGTAGTACACACGGTTCAGAACTTGAGGTCCTCGTTAATGCATCTTTCTGGAGTACAGCCCATTATCTTGAGTGTCACATGACATAAATGAGGAAGTAGAAGCAACATCATCAGCGTTCATATCCACTGTTTGTGGAAACAATGTTCTGGATAAGTCCTGGGACATGATCACACTTTGTACATCAGACTGCGTGTTAATTTGATGTCCACAAATAGAATGCACGTAGCGCCACGGCACGAGATTTCATAAGTACCGAAGTCTCCCTGCATCCCATCTAGGTTCCCCCCTTCATCCTTCCTCCACAGCACCATGTCCAACTTAAATCATGCAAATATCAATCTTCCGATTGAACAAATAATACATGTTGCTTACAGGTAAGAGTTATAGCAGTTATGTCCCATCAAAGATATTCACTGATGATGGTGTGTAGTGCAGTTCACCTTTCAGGTTACTCATTCAATTATACTGAGTTCCCTATCATACTGAACATATCCCATAGTATGGATCAAGCTCCAAGCAGACTCACACCCCAATCTCCTACCCTACAATTTGATTATTGCTAAATGCACTATGAATGACACTGTTATACAAGAGTCGACGATGATCAAAGAAGCAGAGAGTACTTGGTGGGAGTTACCCCAAAGCATCAAAATGTTTGTGGGTCCATTACTTCAGCCACCGAGGCATCTGCGATCCGATTCATAACCTGCGGTCTCTTGCAGATCTATTGAAATTCCTTCATTCAAGCTTTCAATTTTAAGCCGATACCCTGGGCATGATGATCATTTCCTTGCTCAAACTGAATTCCAAACTGAGAGCTGGATCTCAAGACTTGTGGCACATGATCATGGTACATCACCCTTCAGTCTCATGCCATTCGTATCCTCGCTCACATTCAGTGGAACATAAAGGGGGGTCTCAAGTGTTTACCCAGTTGGATGATTTAGTCCTATGTATCTGTATCAGAGGAGTTGCTGTACTGTCAGAACTTTCTTCCAATCCTTCGTCGGCCTGATGGAAGCAGTTTGTTCGATTTATCTACCATGAATGGACAATCAAGACCTGATCTTCCATCCAACAATCTGATTGCTTCCCCTGCATTGTTGAATCATTATGGTACCCAGTTGATGGAACACTTTGAGCGGTTCGGTCATGAAGATGACCTATGAAATGCAATTTCTGTGCTAGATCGTGCAGTGTCATTCACTTCAGACTGCAATCCCGATAAAGCTTCTGTCTTGAGCAATCTTTGCAGCGCATTAAAATGTCACTTCCAGTTGCTCAAAGATAGTCGAGATCTTGATCAAGCAATTAAATTGGAAAATGATGTGGCCACTTTGGCAGATGGTGATGGGGACAATCTATCCCTGCATTTTCAATAATCTCAGCAATTGCTACACTCTTCGTTCTGAATTCCTGGGAAACCTGGATGACCTCAACTCAGCCATTTCAGCTGCAGAGTTCACAGTCTCTGCTTCCACCAAAGGAAGCTCATGGAAACCTGACTCGCTCTACACCCTCGCTGTTTGCCTCCTTCAATGGTTTTGTCAGCTTGGCAAACTTGATGATGTCAAGTCCACAATTGAAATGGGGCAGGCGTGCATTCTCTCTCACTGCTGAAGGAGATACAGTGAAGTTTATGGCATTAGACATTGTCGCCAGTTCACTCCTTCAATGCTCCGTATGTCTGGACAAATCCAATGACCTCGAGGAATCGATTACAGAATGGAAAAAAGCACTAGATTTGATACCAGAAGGCTTTCCCCAGAGGTTCATCATCCTGCAAAATCTCTGTACCTCCCTCCAAGCTCGCTTTAGTCAGTTTGGCAAGCCTGTCGATCTGGATGAAGCAATTGTCAAAGGAACAGATGCTGTAAATGCAGCGCCTAGTAGCTCTCCGGACAAGCTAAAGGTCCTGGTCACCCTTAGTGGTTGTCTCCATAGGTGCTTTTGACTAAACGGAGACTTCAATGACCTTATGAAAGCTATTTCATTGTTGAATACCGCCCTCTCCTACACTCCAGACAGGACACATTTACAAGCCAACTATGCTTAATTATCTTGACTCCTGCCACCATCTTCAGTTTTCTGAAGACGAAAGATGCTAGCAATCTCGATGAGGCAGTTTCTACAGCACAGTGTGCCTGTCGCTTGTACACCAGATGGCCATCCAGATTTACCCTCTCGGCTAACTGACCTTGCCACTTACCTTCAAGCCCTGTTTCAGTGATCGTGAACATCTCGACAACCTGGAGGAATCCATCACCTGTGGAAAGAAATCACTGTCATGTATTCCTGATGATGATTCGTTCAAAGCTTTCACACAATTTTGCCTTGGTCACTCATTAGCACTTCGTTTCTTCAGTTTCAAAAACCCATTAGATGGTGAAGAAGCTATATCCCTATTCAAATCTTCTGCACTAGTCCAAACTGGCCAACCTTCAACTAGGCTGGAAGCTGCTGTAAATTGGGCCCAGCTGTGCAGGAAGGTTGATTTTCCGTCTGCACTGGAGGCATATAAGGTTGCTCTTGATCTTTTGCCCCGAGTAGCTTGGACTGGACAGAGTATAGCTGCACGACATAGAGAAATAGCCGAGGTTGGTCATGTGGTCAATGAGGCAGCAGAATAGGCAATTCACTGTGACAAAGCTGATACAGCACTTGAATGGTTAGAGATGGGGCAGGCCATTGTTTGGGGACAGTTACATAACCTTTGTTCGCCTGTTGACTTCCTTTCTGATGCACATCCGGATCTTGCTAGAAAGCTGTCCCAAGTTGGAAATGCTTTGGAGAAGGCGATGAGTCGAGATGTTGACACAGAGAACTTCAAAGAGTTGACAATGGAGGAAAGAGCAAAAGAGCACTGTTGTTTGGCTACTGAGCGGGATAGCCTAGTTGAAACAGTCCGGGCACTTCCAGGTTTTGAAGACTTTCTACAACCAAAAAAGCTTGCTACACTCAAGAATGCGGCCAAACTTGGTCCAGTCATCCTGCTCAATACATTACTAATGAAGTGTGATGCACTCATTCTAATCCCCGGTTTAGACAATGTCATGCACATCCTGCTGAAGGATTTCTCCCACGAAAAGGCTGAAGTTCTGCTGAAACAACTCAACAAATCACTCTCAGCTCTTGGCATTCACACATGAGCATCACAGCCAGTGTATGGTCATTCGAACAAGGATGTCTTCATGAATGTTTTAAAGGAGCTATGGACATCCATCGTGAAACCTGTACTCAACAGCCTAGCCTTCTTTGTGAGTAGCTTTTCTTACCAGATCCAAATCATTTTATAAACACTTTTCAGCCTTGTGATACCACCAACCTCCCACAATTATGGTGGTGTCCAACCGGTCTGCTAGCATTTCTCCCTATCCACACCACCAGAGACTACTGTACAAATGAACCAGGAACAAAGCTGTCTGACTATATCAGTCTCATCATACACACCAACAGTCACAATTCTTCTCGACAAATTAGAGAAAATTTGCATGTTCAAAGGATTGTTAGCAATCAGTCAACCTGATACTCCAGGGTTATCAGTGTCTTCCAGGTACAACAGGAGAACTGCAGTAAGATCAAAGAACAAGCTAATGGAGTCCATGTAGAGTATCTGAGGGGAGAAGAGGTGACACCAGACAAGGTACTTGATGGCATGTCAACCTGCAATTGGATTCACATGGTGTGCCATGCTACGCAAGAGAAGGCGAAAATCTTTAGACAGCACTTTTCACCTTCATCCCTCTTCCAATTACTCAGACGGGCATCTATCACTCTCACAGGTCATCTCAAAGTCATTCCCTGATGCAGACTTTGCATACCTCTCCACATGCCAAACTGCCACAGGAGACGAGGCATTATCGGAGGAATCAGTCCACCTTGTAGCGGGAATGCTTATGGCTGGGTATCAAAGTGTTATTGTGACATTGTGGTCAATCAGGGATGTTGATGCACCTCTCATTGCTGATGAAGTATATTCTCAACTTTTCGAGGATGGAGAACCTGATAGTGGGAACGCTGCAATCACACTACATCACGCTGTTCAATCTCTTCGAAACCGTGTGGAGGATGAACCTGATTCGTTCATGAGATGGGTGCCTTTTATACATGTAGGATGTTAGGGTGCAAGGTCCAATTGTTTGATCAGTAAGTGACAGTCTGTGTACTTGATGGTTCATCTTGGTCTCACAGTGCAAATACAACATTGAAATAATTTATAGTAATCTCCCAGTAATAAAATCCATTGAGTGGTGTTAACATCACAACTAGTTAATGAGGGCCAGCGCACCTGTGTGGGCAGGTCTGAGTCTTGTGTGTATACATTTCTACAGACATTTAACAAGCCATTGCTTATCAACGATCTTTTTGATGGTGTGTCAATATTGTCGGCGACATGGGAAGCTTGCAGTCCACATTGTACATGCATTATCCATATTGCCGACTCAAAGCTGCCAAGAGCGAGGTTAGCTGCTTTCACGTCCATCAGAATATCTGACAGCAGAGTCAGTAAGCTTCCCTTTGTGCTCCTGGTCCTTCAGCGCTCAGCAGCCACCCCAAGCCCACACTGTGCTAGCTTCCTTCATCGTCGAGTGCGAAAGAACAGGTCCTTCCCTCCACTGACAAACACGCCACTTGTTGGACAGCGACACACTGTTTCAGCCCATAATCACTGACCTTGGATTCATCATCTTCGGTGGAAGAGACACTGAGAATGAAGCAAACCATTGCTTGATTTCAGATGAGTTCAGAACAGGGGATTCATTTTCCCTCAATTCCTTCTCTTTTGAGATTGGCATAGATATAGGACCGCATCTCATCAAGGCAGAACCACCTCGAGATATCCAAGCTTTGAACATGGTGAGCTAGTCAGCAAAGAACTGACTAGGAATATAGGTGTATGCATGGCGAAGACTCCCAATATGACCAGGTAAGACTTTGTTTTCATCTGTAATCTATGAAGTGGTTTTCTGGACAAAAATCAAGTTTGCAAGTTTTATTCACACAAGACCCAGGGAAATATGAGAAAACACCAGGAAATGTGAGGAAATGCAAGGAAATGCAAGGAAACAAGAGGAAATGTGAGGAAACACAAGGAAACATCAGGCATCTGACCAGGAATTTGATGTTCATTTCACTGTTTCAGGTCACTCTATTGTCGGAGCAACAAAACCCCCTTTTCTCATTGTTCCATCTCTTTCCTCCAACTGTTGCTATGACCATATATATTAATATAAATATTATTATTATTTGTATTTCAAAATAAATGCAGGTTCCAGGGTCCTATAGGGTCCTATCAGTCACATGCTATCTCCCACTCCCTCTGGACCGCACAACAATCTGCAGCATCTTTTCCCTCCAACATCCCTACCCTCTCCCCCATCGGATCAGGTACAGGCTAAATACCAGCAACCAAGGAACACCCTATTCATGACCCTGATCCTCCCCCATGATCTGCCCTTCCCCTGGATGACTCCGCATAAGCTCTCCTGCCCCACTTGAACAGCAACAGCGAATTTTCATCAGGAGTACAAGCACATTACTGTAGTGGTACAACTTCGAGACACCATGTGGACCATTTGTAAGTTTTTGCATGGTCATTGTTTGCTTGAGTTTCGTGCCATGGTGTGTCATATCCATCCATTTTTGTTACTGCAGATCACTAATCTGCACCAGATGCCTACAGGCACCTCTAAGGTTCATTGCATCAGGCCAGTAAACCTTTCGCCACCAACACCGTTTGTGTACAACTTCCTCGAGGACTAGCAAATGGTGCTTGATCAATGTATTGTATCCAGTAATACTTTTGCGGTTTTTCGGCACATCAAGTATGCAACTCAACCGACAGGTTATCCAGGCATTTCCTTGCATTTCCTCACATTTCCTGGTGTTTCCTCATATTTCCCTGGGTCTTGTGTGAACAAAACTTGCAAACTTGATTTTTGTCCAGAAAACCACTTCATAGTAATCACTGCTGTAGGCGCCGAGGATGGACCTATCATGAAATTATTGGCTTTTGCTGACATAGACATGCATCCACAGCTAGGTCCCATGTTGCCCACAGAGGATGTGTATTAGTAGTTATTATATAGTATTAGTGGTGGGAAGGAGAGGTCACATCTATATAATAAGAGAGGTCGATGATGACATAATAAGCTGACTTTGAATTTTCTGGCCATTGCCATCCCATGGCCCATTCCAGCTGAGTTTCAATTTTGCCATGCAGCTTCAAGCCTGTGCCCTTTCCTCCCTACCCTCTGCTCTGTTCCACTCCCCCCACATAAGGAAGCATGCATTGCTATGGGTGAATTTATAACCCTTCTTCTCTCCTGCCAGCCAGCTAAGCCAGATGAGCTATGGGAGATGTTTAAGGGGAATATGTAGAGATGTACACCATATCCATATCATGGTGACTATGTATGGTGGATACAGATATAGGTCTGTACTGTGAGCACCTTTGACAACCTAAAATATGGCTGTATCATGGTTGAAGTACAGTTGTCAAGGGAATGGTAAGGGACCATTTAATGTCATTGAGGTCAGTAAAGACAATCTCAAATTGATTTTAATTCTCAATGAAGCAAATTACACTTACTTTTTTATATTAGATTTTTGCTGTCATTGTGAAACCATCCATATACAGACAACAGTATGGACATGATACAGATTTGGGCTAAACTGTACCATACTGTGGGCAATTTTTTCATATGGTCATATCTGTAATGGTATGGTGTACATCTCTAAGCATATTTGTGATGATCTGGCATATAAGCTCCAGCAAACATGATATTCCAAATCCACCAGATGCTCAGCTTTATGATTTTGGTCTCCATCTTATTGATAAGCTTCTTCAATCTCATGGTCCCTATCTTTCTGAGTGGTGCCAGATGCCAGCTTCTACTATGAATAGGGATGTGCATCATACCATTGTGGATATGGCTGTAAGGGCAATGGACACCTATGGATATGGTCTGTCCATAGCCATATGGGAGGGCCAATACTCACAGTCATTATGGTATGTACACTGCCAGGCTAAAATATGGTCATAACAGTCATATTACAAGTACCAATATGATATAAGATACCTCTTATACTATGAATGCAACACTATATTAATTATTGTCATCACCCAACAACTCTTCCACAGCCATAGGAGCCAGGTGCAATGATGCACATCCCTAACTATGAACTGGGCTGCTTAATTATCCTGTACTTCTTTCAGTGTATCAGCAATTCTCTTAGTAGGAGGACATACAAGCCACTCCACCTTTAAAATCCCAATTCCCTCATGTGATGATACAACATGTAGCATTTGCAGAGGGATTCACTTAGCTGAGCTTCTTTGTCAAACTTCTTTTATCATTTTGGGTGAGGTCTATGTAAAACCAGCAGGATATTGAGACAATTGATTGCACTCTCTGTGATATCTGCAATAATACTCAGATGCTCCTTATTTAGTGGTATGTGTGTTTTTATTCCAAGTCTCTATGATAATTTCATCTGATCATTTCTCTTCAGAGACTTTTGTTGGATATTGCCTGTTGTCTCATGAGGATCCTGAGAGCAGATTATTGCAGCTTTCATTTTGTCAGTCACCTTTGTGGGCTCAGATTCAAGTCATCCATTTGAAAATGAACATGTATCTGGACCAGACTCCAGAAAACATTGAATTTGCATGTTGGCTATTGACAGTTGGTACAGGTGAAGGTCTTACAGAAGAGCAAACTATCTCCCTTCCTGCTTCCATCTGCCTTACTGACTCTACACTTTCTGGACTTATTAGATATATTTATCCAAATATCAAGCTGGCAATTTTCAAGATTGTGTCTTTTTAGAGAGAACAATTCTCTCTGGATGTAATGACAATGTTGATGAAGTTAATAAGCAGGTTTTGGACAAATGTCCAGGCCAGGAGACAGTCTATTGGAGCACTGACAAGATGACGGAGGATGAGTTGCCACTTTATTAGTACTATTACACTCATAATATATATTTCCTTTTAAGCTTATACCTCAAAATATAAGTAATAAGCCGGGTTTGGGGCGGGCCCCAACAAGCTGAAGTCCCATGTCGCAGTCAGGTTGCCAGGACCTGAGGTACGAGGGTCTGGCAATCATGACGAAGACATGGGATGGAGGCTTGTCAGCTAATATTTCAAGTCCGCACCTCCACCCTATACCTTGACAAGTGTCCACCATGACCGAAGCTCCTACCGGAAGCACCCCCTGACAACTTTGGTCAAGGCTCTCCTGAATATACCGTGTATCAATCTTATCAGACTTTCGAAGCTCTTGGTAGTAGCTGGGATGTGGTTGGTTGCTTGGCCAGAGAGGTCTCTCAAACCACCATGTTCAGATTCAGTCCACAAGTTGTTCGCACGAGTCCTGGGCTATGCACTTATTCACTCTCCACCCGTTGAAGGCAGGGCTAAAGTGGCAGAGGAATTCCTCGGGTGCAATCAGAATGGTGAGTTCCTTGCCAGGTTGTCTTATATATATGTCATGGGCATGATTAGAGTTTGTATGTCTTCGCCTTCGTTCCACGCCGTACAAGAATGTCCTTTTTATCTAGTCAAAAATCCGAAGGGTTCGGTACCGACGTCTTTGTCAAGTCATAGCTCCCGAGCATCATTTCAAGCAACGGCAGACAACACCGCTGCTGCTTTGGCGCAGACCATTATCAGTTCAAGTGTTGCTAAGGATCTGGTAAGTAACTTTGGGCTGTTTTCTCGACTAAAGTTCCCTAGGCTTTGGCACGAGACAACTATCGGTGTATTGTGTCTGGGACGGTGAACTTTCCCAGTTTTCGCAAAGATCCGATGCGATTCCCTGAAGCATCCAGAATTAATGTGGGATATACATCGCTGGGTCACATATTCGGCCAATCGACAATGGATCATACAACTGGAATGACCAGTGCTGCGCGTGCAAATGTTCGTCTGTCTCCCTCTTACGAACTTTGCAACTCTATCTAATCTTACTTGACTTGCCAGCTGGCTTGGGCCGCTTCCGCCGCTGCCATTATCGAACGGTTTTCTGGTATTTCAGTTGTCAATGAGCTCAATGGAAATGATATTCATTGATCGCAGAATACATTCATGATAGCAGACGGCCTGCATACTGCGTTCGATCAACTCACCTTTTCTCTCCATCCAATTGGGAGTGTAAGTTGATTATCATTCTTCCTTGTCTTTCTGAATATGAAACCTATATAGGATGATAACAATACATATGAAATTCACACTTATCCTTCAGGCCTAAACGCTTCGTTTCGACTTCCGGATCGAGTGATGCTCACAGATGCAACCAACGGAAACATCCCTCTTCCCGACCGTCGTTACTTCCAACTGCACGACGTTTGTGCGAGGATTGCTCATCTCTCAGGCGCAGGTGAGGTCGTGGAGCAGCTGTTCCGGGATATGGAAGACGTAAAGGTTTTAGCAGAGGACGGGGGATCCAATCACCTTTTGTCTTTGGCGCTTTCCTCACATTCGCAGGCACAGACGAATGCTTTACAGAGGTTATCTTCTTCATGGAACCCCAGTACGCACTGCCCGTAGCCCAAATTGGCGGTGTCGGTGCTATCGATTTCGTCGTCACTTTCGTAGTCGACGTCGACGACATCCCTGTTCCCTTCCTGGAAATCAAGCCTCCCTACCTGCGGCACGTATCGGCGAAAGCTGAAGCGGATAGGCAGTTTTATAACGGCGAAACACCCGGTAGTAACGATGAGGTATGACCGGGACTAGGAGGTACGGTGATTTTGGGGATCAAAGCTGGCGCTATGGGTACTCAGTGGTCGATTATCGATGAAATTCTTGATGTAAATTACAATTTGGTCAGTTGAGCTATGCCAGGGCAGTTGAATAGAATCCAGAAATAGGAAGTAGACAATCAATAACAACCGCACTGGTAGAGGCAGATACAAGGGTATTCCTACATACAGTATGAGTATAATATCGAAGAAGGTCTGTTGGATGCAATGGGGCTGGCTCCAGTGTTCTGCATTGACACTATGGTGGTCACTTCACTGGCAGATGATAGTACAAGGCTGCGCATCGAAACAAGGCATTACGAACCGCGAAGATCCCATTACCCAACGGGAGGTTTTGGTGAGGTACAGTATCAGAGGGCTAGATCTGCATTAACACAGCCGGAGATACACTGCAGCAATGGCGACTGGCGCATGGTCGACCTCTGGAACGATGCTTTCAGTATGGAGTGCGACTCGGAATTCAGTTCCCCAATACAAATTTGTAAAATCGGTATCGCAGCTCAAGCCGTAGAGATATATCCATTTGGCGTTTCATAATACGTGTTTTGAGATTAGAGATGATTCTCCATTCGGTTTTTCTGACGATCGCGAGGGGATGCATTCGATTGAGTACAAGCGGGAGAGAGGGCGCAAAAGGGGGAGGAAAAACAGTTAAGTAAGGCAAAAGATCTTGGATTTCTTCGAAAGCGAACCTGAGAGTGTCGAGAACTTGAAAGAGATCTGAACCCTGATGTCAGATTACCGACTCGGATAAGCGTCGACCTCGGGCCGCAATTAGTCGACTGGCCCCGAGTCTGGTGGCGGTACAATACCATTGTGTTAGGTGATATCAATCCAATCCCTTCAACGCAGGCTGAAGAGGTAGGGAGTGAGCTCAAAGTCTGCTTCAAAGTGAAAGTCGTGCCTAGTGGCAGTGCTGATCCTACGAGTTAGGAAAACGTGTTCAAAAGTAATAGAAACAAATAAAGGTTTTCTACGGTCACCATCATTCACACACCCACTCCCTTTGATTCGTCTATCATCCCCTGACCAAGGGTTGCCCACTGGATACGAGCATCTTTCTCAACATACCAGTGCTCTCGCATGGCGCAGTGCCGGCTGGAGGAATTCTAGAGGGAATACAATTGTTTTCGTGAGTGCATTGAGTACTACCTGATCCTTCAAATTTTGACCTGTCAATGTAAGTCTCATGGCCCTTCAGCTTCGTCCGCGTAGACAAGACACGCCTGAACTTCAATATTCAATACTGGATGGCTCCCGTGGCAAGCACATATATCTACTGAATATTTATGGCGCTAGTCAAACCGGTCAACTTGGTCTACCGTTCCAGGAGATCCTTCGCTTTCTCTACCGCATTTGGTCCCAGACGTATAGCGGCCAGTATTTTCTCCCATGATGACGCAGTTCCCATTTGGGCATCACCGCTACCGTTGTGCGAATCGGAGGATGAGGGCGATCGGTTAGCGGGCGTAACCGCATGAGGGAAATCTCACCTCGATCGACCACGATCACAGCGTCGTCTAGTATCAATCTGAGATGCACACCGTCCTCGATCAAATTTCATTGAGCAGCCGCTGTCCCTGGAGTGTCGCTCCTGCGCCTGTTTCCGAGTCGTTATTGCTTCATTTCCAACGGCCAAGTGGAAGGTTGCGCCTACGTCTGACTGGTATATATGTGACGGGCGTGAAGAAGGGAAGAGACTAGGTTCTCCGCGTCTTATAGTCTTTTACTACTATCTTTTCCTCCAATGGCTCTCTTCACCGCTATCTGTTCACCGTCCTTCACCTCTTCGGTCCCTTCTTAGGGACCAAAGGAGACAATTGCTTCGAGCTTTGCCTCGATCTTCTCGAAAATCGCACCACCGACTCGGACCGAAGTCCGTGCTTGCTGGGAGCTCTGCCAACTTCAAAATGGGATGGGATGCGCGACAGTGTTCCTGCCAGTGGGTGAGTGGGGATCTCTGTGTGTTTCTGTCTCCGTTCGGTAACCGGCAACCTTAGCATGGTCTTTAGCGATGGTTTATCACGCCTACCCTGAGCTGACGGGATTGGAATGTCTAACCCAAGCTGTCATCTACTTTTGCCTCTGCATCGGCATCAAATGCTTGGTGAGTCTTAACTTCCCAGAGCTATCTTCCCAATCTTATCTTTGATCTAAGATCATGACCATTGATGACGTCCTCGACTACGATATCGATGCGAACGTCGAGCGTCCGAAGAATCGGGCACTCCCGAGAGGTGCTATCAGTATTGAGCGTGCCTGGTTGTTCTTCGCCCTCCAAGTCATCATTGGTGTCTTTTTGGCTTACAAGGTTCTAAGTCCTGACGCGTAAATGTTTTCGCTCCGACATTGCTTTCTTGTGCTGACCTCATTCTTCCATTTAGTCTGCGTATTTCCATGTATGTGTGGCCGCTGTACGTGCTGTACCCGATTTGCAAGCGATGGATGTACTTTGCACCCATTCCTGTAGTGAGTAGACACATGATACACATCAAATTCTTAGTTCTAATCTTAACTCTCAGGGCTTGATGTTCAATATTGGTGTCTACATGGGATGGGCCGATCTTGCACCTGATGGTGTGATTCCCTACCACGCCCTCACTGCTGCTTACCTCGGTGCAACGACGTGGACGGTCACCGATGTGTATCAGCACCAGGACAAGGTGGATGATGTGAAGATTGGCATGAAGTCGCTCGCCATCCTGTGTGGGAAATACACGATCCCAATCTGCTCCGGTACCACTGTCGGGTTTGCAGCGTTGAAGGCATTGGCTGGTTACCTCAACGAGCAGGGAATCGCTTATCACGTTTCCGTGGTGGTTTCAGCGTTCATTCCTTTGAAGGAGCTCCTTGTGACGGATATCAATAAGCCGAGGCAGTGCATGCAATTTTTCTTGCAGACACCCACCATTGGGAATCTCATCCTCGCTGGATTGGTTGTCGATGCTGTTTTTCAACGGCTGGTCAAAGGAATCGCTCTTTGAGGCGCCACATGCGCGCCACATGGAGGTAACTTGAGGCTGCAGAGAAAGCAAGAAAAATTCGAGGGGAGCTAAAGCTGACCAGTCGCACCGTTTGCTGTATCTACAAGGTGGAGGGAAGTCGATCGCGCGGCACCAAGAGGAGCCTCGACCATAATGCACGTGTGACGCCATTTCGATGGTCATCTGTTGAGGCGCTGTGTACGTCTCCATCGGAATTCTACCGGCATTGCGGGCCATCGGTTTTCAGCTGAACTGCGTACTGAATAATATGTCGGGTGTGATCTATGCCGCGTCCTGTACTAGATGACTCACTCAGAAGACATTATCAATCTAGGGTGACAGCTACAATTCTGTACCATAAAGGTTCACCATTCTACTACAGAGGATAGTCCCTAAACTCGCCGTTCCCATCTTCTCCGTGGGTTTCCGTGCGAAGATAAGGAAGATTGGTTATCACGTCCTCGTAAGTAAGCTTGTCGACGTCGCTTTTCCGTTACAAGGACAACGACGCCCAAGTAAAGACACCATATCCGTCCTTCTCCTCGGCTTTCTGGTCCGCTCTACATGCTGAAAAGAGCACATGTGATGACGGTGCGGTCTCCTTGAATCCTTGTGCGTGATCACTCCCCTGAGCACCGAACTCGACTATATAAGTCTCAGGGAGATAGATCCCGCGTATGGCGTAACGCGTGTCTGAGACTCTGAGTATGGTGGGAGTGTCTCGCAAAAGAGGGAAGAATTCCCTCTTGCGGACTTTGAATTCTTTCCCTCTTGCATTCATGGCCGACTTCGCGGCTGTCAATATCCATCTGCGCTACCACAACGCACAAGTACTCGCACTCTCCATTCCCATTGTCGACATTAAACGATTATCAATTCGTCCTCTTAAATGGCTCAGATATGTAGCCTTCACAGTATTTGGTGCCATTGGACATCTCACTACGGCAGACGGCTCTGCTGTTGAAGACGAGAATATCACTTGGGAGTCGCAGGACCGCCTTTGTGAAGATTATTACTATATCCCGGACGGTAAGGGAACTTCCTTCTTCTTGAGGTTGCTGTCCCCTGATATATAATTGCTTAAGGAGAACTACATCTCGTTGATTACCAGTGTTTCAATGACCGAGTCACGTCTAGTGCAACAGAACGACGCCTCGCGAGTTTTCGTGAATCGATGATACGGCGTGACGGAGACCGTTGTGTTTTCACTAGGGACAACCCGTCAGTCAGCGAGGCCATACACTTACTTCCTAAAAGCAAAGGTGATGAGGTATGTCCAGATTCGCCCGAGTCGTTGATTCACTAAATCTTCGTCCAGTACATTCAGAGAGTCCATCAAGATCGCCGTCAAGCGTACTCCGGCCTTCCCTCTTCTATCCTGGAATTTGAAAGTCCTATCCTCGAATCCATCAACTGCGTCGAGAATGGGATATTTGTGAGGAGTGATCTGCATAAAAAGTTTGCCAATGGCAAAATTGCATTTCTGAAAGTACGTGAAATGGTAAACTTGTATCTGAAACCTTACTGAAGTATACAATTTAGACACCGAATGTTGCTTTGAATCCGGAAGATATTCCCAGAGTCGAGGAAGGCGACGTACCAACCAGTCGTATCACGCTTCAGCACATTGAACCGCCCGAAGGACTAGATCACGTAGCGCAGCGCGATGCTCGCATAAATGACTCCGGCAATCCGCCCGTTTCCACCATCATTCTCGACTTTGTCTACGGCGTTACCGCGCTCAAACGCTGGTCCGGAGGTCCCGATGTTGACAAAATGATGCAGGAGCATTTTAAAGTCCTATATGAATCCATTCCTCGCCCTCCCCGTCCTTCGTCCGAACCCAGCGACGACGATATACCTGATGACGACCCCAACGATGATGATTATGATCCTCAGCGAAGCAGTATAGGAAGCAAGCACCGAAGGCGTCACACGGATCCAACATCTGATTCAATGCTTCATGCGATGGATATTGTCCTGGCCCTGTCGATGTGGATCAAGGGAAATACATGGGAGTCTTTGGCCGCAGAGCATGAGAGAGCTATGGAGGAAGCAGAGTTGAGAGCGCGGGAAGCTGGTTCAGCAAAAGCTAAACAATGGTTGCAGGGGTGACTGCCACTGTCAATGAGCATGGAGATTGCATGGAGAACGAAGTTAACGAAGCTGTACCGTAAATGACTATGACTGATTGTAAGGGATGCGGATTACTTACGGACCGAAGAATGACGGTCTGTCGGTGCACTGAATCAGATACCTTGGATAACAGAAACAGGTGGAACTCTTACAATGTATCTGACTTTTTATCTGTGATGCCCTTAAGAAGACGAGAGTGTTATATCTAGGACGCCTTGACCGCGCTTGGAGTCGCTCGACCCGTCCCAGATAAAGTCGTAAGGAACAAGCATTTGTATTTTCCCATTGGCGCTGGGCCGTCCAGACGGCGCATTCGCTTTGACCCCATATCCTGCGTAGTATATGAGAATCGGGTCGTCCCTCTTGATCTCGGGGTCGTCCCCGAGGCCCTTAATGCGCCCTCATTGCGAAGATTCTTAATCCGTTGCTCTGAAACTATGAGAGTCTCTTGTCAAAAATGTTGACTGCGTCAACATCGGCAACTGCACCGTGCAGATCTGGGAACTTCTTCCGTGAAAGGTACTCAGGCTTGTGGATGGTGTGCTCAGTACATAAGTAGGCGATTGCCTTTCATTGTAGCTCCATCTAACAACATCTATCTGTAAGGGCTGGAAGTCCCGAGGATACACCGTTCCTCTGGATGGCAAGATGAGAAGGTGAGTCTACTCGCAGTTTGAGACTGGTAGATTATTATACCTCACCCTCTCCAGTGCCTTTGATTTGCTGCGATACCAAACGATATCGTCTGCGGAATTCGTCAAGGACATACCGTTGCTGGCAAATACCGATCCCAGACTGCTCGCACGAATTGACACCGAAGGTATGGTAGCTGAGACTTCTATTACACAACGACATTGACATTTTGTTTACACAGGACGATACCAGCCTTTCCTAGCCAGACAGCAAGCAGACCTACGGGATTTCATGGTCGACGAGAGTCTGCTGCTCGATCCCATGATGGACTACCTCACTGTGAAAGGACTGAGTTCGGAGATCCGGGAGCGGCTTTTCAAAGTCCGGCCAACGACTATTGTGAGTTTTTCTTCTTTGCCGTTGTTGTGATGTGAGATTTGACTAGTTGTAAGGAGCGGTGAAGAGAGTGGAGGGCATGACGCCGTCATCGATGGTGCATTTGCTCAGACATGCGAAGAGGACGTTTCGTCGGGACCAGGAGAGGGGAAGGTTTGATGTAGCTTCCTGTAAACTGTAAGGCCGAGAGACATATACTGATTTATAGAAGGACAGACGTCTACATTCCACCAATAAGACGAGCAAGAATCTGAAGGTCGTCAAATGAGACTTGATCATGGGTAATGTGATGCCAAGTGATAAGCGGTCGCGGATCTCTTCCATCATTATTGAACGGTGTCTTCGACCTGTATGATTCTCATGTAAGGTTGCGCTGAAGGCTCTCGTGCCGATACGAGTTTCCTCGAATATATATTAGAGCCGGACTTACCAGGCTCGAGCCCTGCCTAAGAAAGGCCCGGAACAAAAGGTAAATAGATATGTATACACTAAAATGTTAACGATTGAGATATAAGTCCCGGTAAATAAACCATTAGTCTATAGTTATAGTGTGCATAGTATGCTAAAGAATGCAAATGATGGGCGTCTAGTAAACATAAAAATCATGTCAAAAATATGTCATCTAATTCATCACTGTCGTCGCTCTATCTTGAATCTACTCTTCACCACCTTCAACACGGCGTACGCAAGAAGGCGGTAGACAACGGCGCTGACCACGACAGCACAGAGATTCAGATGAGCGTTAGCGTCCTTCAAGTTGAAAATTTCGAGTACTTGTTCGCCTGTACTGATGGCGCATGATCCGTCTGTGAGCCTTTGATCATCCCCACACGTGAACGTCTGGCCTCGGAGGACGTAAGGCATCATGTTCCGAATGTAATAACCAAGCGGGTTCAGCTTGTTAAGATCCTTCAAAAATGTAGGTATGTTCAAGCTCATGAGACCTGAATAACATTGAGTAACAGTGTGGGTGGAGGTTAAACGCGACTTACCTGCTATATACATAGCAATAGACATTAGGATGTTCGTGATGGTCAGGGCTAGACCGGTGTCCTGGGTGAGAAATGTATTCACGACCATACCGAGGGATTCTCCGGCGTTCACAATACACAGCCCGTTCAACGCTGTGATGAAGAATATAGGAATCGTCCTCCCAAGATTGGCGGAGATGGAAACAAATAGAGAATAGACCAAGGCAGTGACGATCTCGAAGGGAAGTTCTAGGACAGTATATGATGTTAAGAAAGCTTCAACAGAGTAAACGCCATCGTCGTATTCCTGTGAAAGAGGTCAGACTCATGCGGCGTGGAGAAAAACGGCAAACATACCCTGTAGAAGAAATCTCGTTCTATCGGAAACACTGCAAAGTTTTGAAGAATGCCGATGAAGAACACTATTCCAACGTGTTTAGACTAGCAAAAGACAGGAAACTAAGCGACTCACATGGAAGTGTCTTCTGAATACAACCAACGCGCGATTGAATACTCTCATAGTCATTTCCAATCGGTGAGAAGAAAAGTCCGATACCAATCTGTGCGATAACAATGAAAACTTTCCATCAGGGAGGAACGCCAACACATACCGAAAGACCAAGAGTACTTCCAACACGTACAAGTAGCAAAGAATTTTGTCGAAGGAACGCAAGAACACCACGCTTAAGCAATATCGGCAGCGCGGTAATGATGGATAACATTGTCCTCTCATATCCCTTGAAGTTAGTCGAAAGCCCCATTTGTCTGTCGGACGGTGGCGACACCCTTCCTTCCGCCTCCTGACGATCCTTGAAAGCCTTCACAAGCTTATTCACCTTTACAAGCCCAAGCTCTTCTAGCCCAGCCTCCCGTGTATCAACCGAAACAACGTCCAACGCGAAATCCGAAGGATTCATCATAGAAGGACACTCGAATCCAACCGAGGACATGTAGTCGAGCATCTCATTCGCGGGACCGGAGTACGCCACCCGACCACCCTTCGCCAGAAGTAGCACGTTGCCGAATCGCTTATAAAGTTCGGAAGAGCTTTGATGAAGAGTCGTTATGATCGTTCGACCCTCCTTCGCAAGTTGCGCAAGAACATCCAGAATCGACGCCGCTGTGAACGCGTCCAAGCCTGATGTAGGCTCATCCAACCTAAAAAGTAATGAGTCAATCTTTTCGACATCGGAAGCAAAATAGTTCACATCAGAATCTGAGGTTCCGTAAGAACCTGAACAGCAATGGTCACTCGCCGTTTCTCACCCCCAGATATACCTTTCAACAACTCATTCCCGATAAGTGTATGGCGACAGTCTTTGAGCCCCATATTCAACATAACCTCGTCCGCTCTGTGCCGTTTCTCCTCCTTGGACATGCTGCTTGGTAGTCGTAACGAAGCAGCAAACTGCAACGTCTCGCGAACGGTGAGATATGGTAAGAGAGCAGAATCGTCCTGCGTTACATATGAACAGAGGGTATTCATGACCTCTGGCTTAGCCGGTACGCCATTCAACGTCATTGTCTCACCCGCCACATAGGTCGTCTGGAGGGTCGACTGGAGGCGCTGTGCCATGAGATTGAGCAGAGAAGACTTTCCGCTTCCTGAAGGGCCCAAAATGACGTTGACTTTACCGGCCTCGAAGCAAGAGGTGATCCCCTGGAGAATTTTGACATCCCTTCCTCGGCGTGGACGGATTTTGAGGGTGTAATTCGTAAGATCAACGTCAATGCCAGCAATACTGTTAGGAGTGAGTGTCACAGGAGCTCTGGATGCGCGGCGGGATTTCTCCTCCGGACGTTCCTTACTTCCAAGCATCGAGACGTTGACTTTGAAGAAATGGAGAAATGCTATCTGGCCGATGAGGTATAAAAGAGCGATGCCGATTATTGCACATATCGGGATGTAAGTCCAGGTCATGTCCGGGACAGCGAGGGAATTGATGATGAAATCGCCCCGGTAATTGACGCAGTTGGGGTCTGTCACGGCGTCACCAAGAGGGCAATCGAAAAAACGGCCTTTGAAATCGCTGTAAACCAAAGCAGTAAAGGCGTAAAACTATTGCGAGAGGTAAGCTAAAAGTTAAACGCATTGAAATGTTATACACTCACGATTGGTGAAATCCATTTTGTCCACCGAATGTAAATCGGTATAGTGTCAGCTTGGATGAAGAACCCGCACGGAGACGTGTGAATTATGTATGCAATGTTCGCGATGATCGTAGCCTTCGAGAAATCCCTTGTAATGGCTGTAGCAAAGCCCGCAAAGGTGACCGAAATGTACTGGGTAAGAAGTCCGACGGCGAAATAGTAGAAGAACTGGGTATCCGACGATGAAAGGCCCGCCATGTAATACGTTATGGCGGAGAAGACGAAAGGAACGAGGATATCCTCCAGGATGGCATGTGCAGCGCGGTGGCTTATAATCCACGGAATGACGCCAACGATACCGTCACCGTGCTCTCTGTCAAAGACAGGAAGATCTATCATCGTTAGACGATATATCTCGTACATCATAATGAGGTCCCCTTGCAACCCCACTGAGGTATATAACAAGCCCTGTCGTGTCTTGATACCGGACAGCGAATCGGGGATGCTATAAAAGACAACCCCAACGAACAGCCCCACGAGGATAGCCTCTAATAGCGCTGAGCCTAGACCAAATGGATCGCGGACGCTTGTCTTCAGTTTCCGAGATATCAGTGTGAGGATGACGCGTCCAACAGGTGCCTTCTGCACATCGCGTTTATCCAAATGAGTGTCTGTTAGTTCGTGTTTGATTGATGGAAATTGGACGGCCGATTCAGACTTCCACACTGCGATGAGCCTACTGACGCGACTTCGAGAGGCCTCCTCAGCCTCGCTGGTGCGAACATCGACGGCAGCAACATCGATCAGATAGTCTGCAGGATTCACGTGAAGCTCTAATGGATGGGCGAGTCGCTCGAACCACGGAATCGCCTCCGAGGAGACGCCTGTGTAAAGGGTGTATCCTTGAGAGAGTAACATCACCCTGTCGAGCATGAGAAACACCTCAGAGCGAGGTTGGTGCAAGGTCATGATGATCGTCCTGCCCTTCTGAGCGAGACTCTTCAGCGTCTTCACAAGGTGAAAGGCACTTGTCGCGTCAAGGCCTGTCGTTGGCTCGTCCAGAAACAGCACAGATGGGTTTCCCAGTAGCTGAATACCGAGACTCACACGCCTCAGCTCTCCACCAGAGCACCCTTTACGCCGTACACCATCACCGACATATGTGTTCGAACAGTCTTTGAGTCCGAGTTCCCGAATGATATCGTCGACGAGTTGCGCGCGCTCTGAGCGGGTCGTAGACGCCGGCAGACGTAAGCTTGCGGCGTATGTGAGCGTTTCCCGAACTGTAAGAGTGGGAAGAAGGGAGTCTGTCTGGGTGACATATGCGTATGAAATGCTAGATAGGGATGTTGAATTATTGTGGAGGTGCTGGCCTTGAACAGATAGGTTACTGCCACGCATCCGTTTAGATAGAACGTTGAGCAGCGTCGTCTAGGGACATGTCAAAATACAGCAGGTAATTAAGACCATCGCACGTACCTTTCCACTACCGCTGCTCCCTAGAATGCCTGTCAGGGTACCACGAGGAAAGTCGGCGTCGATACTCGAAAGCAGGCTTTTCATCTGGTGAGCCTCCGGATCGGAAGTATTCTTGCTGAGACTGGGAAGACGCCCTTGCCATTGTCGTGTGCCCGCCACCTCAACAGAAAGGTGCCGAACCTGTACGTCCACCGAAGTAACAGAAGCGAATGAAAGTTTCTCTTCGTAGTTGTCTGCCAGAGACCAACCCGACGCAAGTGTGTCGTCAACAGAAGTAGTAGAAGTGCAGTCAACAGATACGGAAGCAGAATCAACGTTCAAACTGGACCTCGCCCGTTCAGATAGCAACGGTTCCAGTAAGACCGCCTCTCCCACATCATTTTCATCGTCTCCGGAGGTCTTGGACGACTTTCGTGCAGCGAGACTAGCCTCTGGAGAAATGTCGCCGGTAGCAGCATCCGCCGTTACAATAGCCAACTTCGAGTACTGACACAACTCTGCCATACCCGCTGGTAGAGTGCTTTCAGTCCTTGGCGGTCGGCGACGAAAAGGGAGATGGGAGAGAGGGAGAGAGGGAGAGAGTGACGACTTGTGAGACATTCTGCATGACCAAAAACGAAACAGGAATGCCTCATTGGGATGTGCTTCTGATACTATCGCAACGCAAGTCGCGTGTTTATGCTATTGTGCCACGTGATGGGAAAATTGAGCATGAAAGTCACGGAGAAAATGATTTAAATATGCAGTTTTTTTCATCCAAGTCCCCTGGAGCTGGGGAAGAGATCGAGCTACAGAGAGTTAAGTGGCCGTGAAGTCAAATTAAAGTCAAGCACTTACCATCCACGGCCCATCTGTTTTCTTCTCTCCATCCTGGGCTTGCTCGCCGCCGGACGGCAATACGTAGTCTCGAGGCAAAATTTGAACTTGATGGACTCGTTGCATCTGGTCATTCTGTCCCTAAGAAGGAAGCAGACCAGAGTCCGTACTACAGCTCTAGCCTGGAAAGTCCGGCTTCAAAATATACTCGCGGAGCTCCTATCCGCACGAGACCCTTCAGCCTAACCTTACATGAGAATCATACAGGTCGAAGACAGCATTCAATAATGACGAAAGAGGTCCCCGACCACTTATCGCTTGGCATCATATTACCCATGATCAAGTCTCATTTGACGACCTTCAGATTCTTGCTCGTCTTATTGGTGGAATGTAGACGTCTGTCCTTCTATAAATCAGTATATGTCTCTCGGCCTTACAGCTTACAGGAAGCTACATCAAACCTTCCCCTCTCCTGGTCCCGACGAAACGTCCTCTTCGCATGTCTGAGCAAATGCACCATCGATGACGGCGTCATGCCTTCCATTCTCTTCGCCGCTCCCTACAACCAGTCAAATCTCACATCACAACAACGGCAAAGAAGAAAAACTCACAATAGTCGTTGGCCGGACTTTGAAAAGCCGCTCCCGGATCTCCGAACTCAGTCCTTTCACAGTGAGGTAGTCCATCATGGGATCGAGCAGCAGACTCTCGTCGACCATGAAATCCCGTAGGTCTGCTTGCTGTCTGGCTAGGAAAGGCTGGTATCGTCCTGTGTAAACAAAATGTCAATGTCGTTGTGTAATAGAAGTCTCAGCTACCATACCTTCGGTGTCAATTCGTGCGAGCAGTCTGGGATCGGTATTTGCCAGCAACGGTATGTCCTTGACGAATTCCGCAGACGATATCGTTTGGTATCGCAGCAAATCAAAGGCACTGGAGAGGGTGAGGTATAATAATCTACCAATCTCAAACTGCGAGTAGACTCACCTTCTCATTTTACCATCCAGAGGAACGGTGTATCCTCGGGACTTCCAGCCCTTACAGATAGATGTTGTTAGATGGAGCTACAACGAAACGCGGTCGCCTACTTGTGTACTGAGCACACAGCCTTTCAAGACGTCGATGATCTGGTTGTATGTTTGTAACGTTTGGCTGAACGACCGCCACCGTTCGTCTGATACCACACCAACATTGTATGCTATATCGACGACATTAATGAATTCATAGCGCTTAGACCTAAATGAGGTCAGACCTTTGGCTGTTAATCGCATATCAGAATTTTCCGGTCGCAGCGTCATTCGATACTCCGACCTCGAAGTTAACATCCGGTCTACGAAGATCATTAGTGGGTCCACGGATTTAGGTGACGACACTTACACGGTTCATCCGCTCCTTTGACAATGAGGTCATCGATGAGAACCCCAATGAAGCTCTCTGCTCTTGTGAGGACGAACGGTGGACGTTGCAGAGCCGCTAATCCCGCGTTGATGCCTGCAACAATACCCTGAGCTGCAGCTTCCTCGTAGCCCGTTGTACCTGACAACAGCATTAGTAAACGAGAAATATAGCGACAGTCTTTGGGATATACCGTTAATCTGTCCAGCGAGGAAGAGGCCCTGCGATGGTGTCAGAACTACACCGAATACGAATGGGAAAGGAGAATACGTTACCTTAATACGCTTTGTCTCCAAGGTAGCTGATTAACAGAGTAAGTTAGAACAACGATAGACACATAGAGCAGACTCACGCAAGAGCTCTCGAGGGTCGACGTAGTCGTATTCCACGCCATATGCGGGCCTGACCATTTTGACATTCTCCAGACCCTCAATAGTTCGCATCATCGGCTCCTGAACTTCCTCCGGAAGACTGCAGGAGATCCCATTAGGATATATCACATCTACCAAGTGTCAGGCAGCTCAAAGACCAGCAGACATGGAAGAACACACCAGAGTCATAACCCTCAGGCTCTAACCAGACAGTATGGGCATCTCGATCGAATCGCAAGATTTTGGCTTCGAGCGATGGACAATACCGGGGTCCTTTCTTTGTCTCCTGGATATGAACGCTGCGGTGCATGTTGTCCTTGACTATCTGGTGCGTAGACGGGTTTGTCCTGGTCATGTAGCAGGGCACTTGGTTGCTCTACGATGATGAGATGAAATTCAAAATCCCAACGTTTAGGACTTACTGCATTGGGCACGGTATCATTGAGAAAGCTGAATGGAGCAGGAACTTCGTCACCATCCTGGCGGTCGAGCGTCGTGAAATTTACGGTTTTTCCATCCAGGCGAGCCGGCGTCCCTGTCTGTAGGCGTCCGAGTCTGAATCCAGCGGCACGAAGCGAGCCGGACAGGCCTATAGAGGGATCTTCATTGATTCTTCCGGCAGGGAACGTCTTTGGGCCTGAGACAGTATTAACTTCCGGCAGGTGAAAGTGAGAGGATAGGTACCAATATGGATTTCTCCTCCAAGGAAAGTTCCAGTGCAAACGATGACTTGGGAACAAGGGATGATTTCCCCAGTGTCTAAATGAAGTGTCAATGTCTGTCTCATCGATAAAGTATAGGCCGGAACACACCAAGTCTGACACCCTTGATGCGCCCCCATACAACATCAGGATTGTGGTCGTAGTCGAGTACAAGGTCGAAGACATCCGCAGCGCGTATGTGCAAGTTTTCCTGATATTTGGCGAGTTCCTGCTTCATATGATGCTTGTAAAGCTTGCGGTCAATTTGTGTTCGTGGTCCCTAAGGATAAAGTGTTAATCAAATGACTCGAAAGTTGCGTATCACGTACCCAAACAGCCGACCCCTTCGTTGCGTTCAGCATCCGGAACATTATACCAGATTTATCTGACTTGCGGATCAGCTGCATACAGTGCAAGGGAAACGACTGCGTACCAGCGACACGGCCCATCAGACCGTCCATTGCATCGACTTCACGAACCAGAGTACCCTTGCCGACGCCTCCAATTGATGGATTGCATGAAAGTTCGCCAATGTTTTCCACAGTCTTTGTCAACAAAAGCGTTTTCGCACCTGAGCGAGATGCTGCTGCTGCTGCCTCACATCCTGCATGCCCCGCACCGATAACGCAGACTTGAAACAAGCTGAGGTCAAGAGAACAGTGACGGTTGCAGAAGGGGCTACACATACCTTGGTAGGGCTCGGAAACATGGTCAATGACAGAGGAGAAATATCTATGTAGGCGTAGGCGAGTCCACGGTTGACGCGTTAGATGATTCAGCATTCCAAGTCGTGTAGGTCTCGTCACGGTCGAGGTCGCGGTATGAGAAAAGGGCCGTGAGAAAAAGAGTGGATTTAATTTAATTTAAATAATTTCGAATTCAGTTTGGGTGTAAAATATTACCAAAGATATTGGCCTTACCTTTGCAGCTTAAAAGATGGAGGCAAGTGAACTGATCCACGGCGCATGACAGTCGAGGTAAACCACTTCTGATATTCTGGTCGAGTTTAGGAATGCAAAAAGTGAATTCAAACAAAAATGCCCCACGAAACAAATCAAAAAAATACTTTAGGATGGAAACAGATACAACGGACGGTTTTAATCTACGTGTGCGAGAAAGGCCCGTAATAAAAGGTAAACAGTTAAACGTTAACGATTGAGATAAAAATAATTCTTCACTCGACCGTAACTCTATTTCTAGTATGCATAAAATACAAATGATATGCCCCATAAATCCAAGCATAAAAATCATGTAAAAATATGTCGTCAAATCATCACTGTCGTCGCTCGATCTTGAATCTACTCTTCACCAGCTTCAACACGGCGTAAGCAAGAAGTCGGTACACGATGGCACTGATCACAACCGCACAGAGGTTCAGAGGGGCGTTAACATCCTTCAGGTTGAAGATCTCGAGTACTTGATCCCCTGTGCTTATCGCGCATGAACCATCTGTGAGCCTTTGATCATCCCCACATGAAAACGTCTGGCCTCGGAGGACATAAGGCATCATGTTCCGAATGGAGTAACCGAGGGGATTCAGCTTGTTCAAATGCTTCAAAAAGCTAGGCATGTTCAAGCTCATGAGACCTAAATTTCATTGAGTGACGGTCAAGGCGGAGGGGATACGCAACTTACCTGCCATATACATAGCAATAGACATTAGAATATTCGTGATGTTCAGAGCCAGACCCGTGTCCTGGGTGAGGAAGGTGTTCATGATCATACCAAGAGATTCTCCGGCGTTCACGATACATAGCCCGTTCAAGGCCGTGATGAAGAATATCGGAATTGTCCTCCCAAGATTGGCGGAGATGGAAACAAAGAGAGAATAGATCAAGGCAGTGACGATCTCGAAAGGAAGTTCCAAGGCGGCATATGAGGTTAAGAAAGCTTCTACAGAGTAAACACCGTCGTCGTATTCCTGTGAGAGAAGTCAGACTTATGTGACTTTGTTGAAAACAACAGACATACCCTGTAGAAGAAATCTCGTTCTATCGGAAAGACTGCGACATTTTGAAGAATGCCGATGAAGAACACTAGTCCGATGTGCTTAGACTAGCAAAACGTAGGAAGCTAAGCGACTCACGTGGAAGTGTTTTCTGAATACAACCAACGCGCGATTGAATACTCGCATAGTCATTTCCAATCGGTGAAAAGAAAAGTCCAATACCGATCTGTGACAACGATGAAAACTTTCCATCAGAGAAGAGCGTCGAAACCTACCGAAAGACCAAGAGTGCTTCCAATACGTACAAGCAACAAGGAATTTTGTCGAAGGAACGCGAGAACACCACGTTTAAGCAGTATCGGTAGCGCCGTGGTGATTGATAACATCTTCCTCTCATATCCTTTGAAATTAGTCGAAAGGCCCATTTGCCTCTCGGAGAGCGGCGATGCACATCCGTCTGAGTCCTGACGATCCTTGAAAGCCTTCACAAGCTTATTGACCTTCACCCGCCCAAGTTCCTCTTGTTCAGCCTCTCGTGTATCAACAGAAACAACGTCCAACGCGAAATCCGAAGGGTTCATCATAGGAGGACACTCAAATCCAACCGAGGACATATAGTCAAGCATCTCGTTCGCAGGACCGGAATATGCCACCCGACCACCCTTCGCTAGAAGCAGCACGTTACCGAAGCGCTTGTATAGTTCGGAGGAGCTCTGATGAAGAGTCGTTATGATCGTTCGACCTTCCTTCGCGAGTTGCGCAAGAACATCCAGAATCGACGCCGCTGTGAACGCGTCTAGTCCTGATGTCGGCTCATCCAACCTAGAAAGTAATGAGCAAATCTTATCGACGACGAAAGAGGCACTACTCACATCAGAACCTGAGGCTCCGTAAGCACCTGAACAGCAATACTCACCCGCCGTTTCTCCCCACCAGAGATCCCTTTCAACAACTCGTTCCCGATCAGTGTATGACGACAGTCTTTGAGCCCCATCTTCAGCATCACCTCATCTGCTCTGCTGCCGTTTCTCCTCCTTGGACATGCTGCTTGGTAGTCGCAATGAAGCAGCAAACTGTAGCGTCTCGCGAACGGTGAGATATGGTAGGAGAGCGGAATCGTCCTGCGTCACATACGAACAGAGGGTGCTCATGACCTCTGGCTTAGCCGGTACACCGTTCAGCGTCATTGTCCCCCCAGCAACATATGTCGTCTGGAGGGTCGACTGAAGACGCTGTGCCATGAGATTGAGCAAAGAAGACTTTCCACTGCCTGAGGGACCCAAGATGACGTTGACTTTACCGGCCTCGAAACATGAAGTGATTCCCTGGAGGATTTTGACATCCCTTCCTCGGCGTGGGCAGACCTTAAGAGTGTAGTTCGTGAGGTCGACATCAATGCCCGCGATACTATGTGGAGTGAGTGTCACAGGAGCTCGGGATGCATGCCGGGATTTGTCCTCCGGACGTTCCTTGCTTCCCAGCATCGAGACATTGACTTTGAAAAAATGGAGGAATAGTATCTGACCGATGAGATATGAGAGAGCGATGCCGATTATTGCGCATATCGGGATGTAAGTCCAGGTCATGTTGGGGACAGCGAGAGAACTAATGATGAAATCGCCCCGGTAATTGACGCAGTTAGGGTCTGTCGCGGCGTCACCAAGAGGACAATCGAAGAAGCGACCTTTGAAATCGCTGTAAACCAAACCAGTAAAGGCGTAAAACTATTTCGAAAGGTAAGCTAACAATTCGGCGTATTAAACGCTATACACTCACGATTGGTGAAATCCATTTGGTCCAGCGGATGTAAATTGGTATAGTGTCGGCTTGTATGAAGAAACCGCACGGGTACGTGTGCAGCATGAACGCAATGTTCGCTATGATCGTAGCCTTCGAAAAATCGCGGGTAATGGCTGTAGCAAAGCCTGCAAAGGTGACCGAAATATACTGAGTGAGAAGTCCGATGGCGAAGTAGTAGAAGAACTGGCTCTCAGATGATGAGAGGCCGACCATGTAATACGTTATAGGCGGAGAAGACGAAAGGAACGAGGATATCCTCCAGGATTAAAAGAGCAGCGCGATGGCTAATAATCCACGGAATGACGCCCACGATACCGTCACTGTGCTCTCTGTCGAAGACGGGAAGATCTATCATGGTCAGACGATACACCTCGTACATCATGATCAGGTATTCCTGCAACCCCACCGATGTGTAAAGGATGCCTTGTCGTGTTTTGATTCCCGCTAATGAGTCAGGGATGTGATAAAACATAACTCCGACGAACAGTCCCATAATGACGGCCTCTAATAGAGCTGAACCTAGACCAAATGGATCGCGAACGCTCGTCTTGAGTTTCCGAGAGATCAGAGTGAGAATGACACGTCCGACAGGTGCCTTCTGCACATCCCGTTTATCGAAACGGCTGACTGCCAGTTCATGTTTGATGGACGGAAACCGGACAGTCGATTCAAACTTCCACGCCGCGATGAGCCTACTGACACGACTTCGAGAAGCCTCTTCAGCTTCGCTTGTACGAACATCAACCGCAGCAACGTCGATCAGATAGTCCGCAGGATTCACGTGAAGCTCTAATGGATGGGCGAGTCGCTCGAACCACGGAATCGCTCCCGAAGACACACCTGCGTAAAGAGTGCGTCCTTGAGAGAGTAACATCACCCTATCGAGCATAAGGAACACTTCAGAGCGAGGTTGGTGTAAGGTCATGATGACCGTCCGGCCCTTCTGCGCGAGACTCTTCAGCGTCTCTACTAGGTGAAAGGCACTTGTCGCATCGAGACCCGTCGTTGGCTCGTCCAGAAACAGCACGGAGGGATTGCCCAGCAGCTGAATACCGAGACTCACACGTCTCAGCTCTCCACCAGAGCACCCTTTGCGGCGGACACCGTCACCGACATATGTGTTCGAGCAGTCCTTCAGTCCGAGTTCCCTAATGATATCGTCGACGAGTTGCGCACGCTCTGAGCGGGTCGTGGATGCAGGGAGACGTAAGCTTGCGGCGTATGTGAGTGTTTCGCGAACTGTAAGAGTGGGAAGAAGAGAGTCCGTCTGAGTGACATATGCATGTGATATGCTGGATAGGGACGTCGAATTATTGTGGAGGCGCTGGCCTTGAACAGATAGATTACTGCTACGCATCCGTTCAGACAGGACATTGAGCAGCGTCGTCTGAGAAACATGTCAGAGCACACCCTGTAATGAACACTATCTCACATACCTTTCCGCTACCACTGCTCCCTAGAATGCCTGTCAGAGTACCACGAGGAAAGTCGGCGTCGATATTCGTAAGAAGACCTTTGATCTGGCGAGCCTCGACATCGGAAGTATTTTTCCTAAAGTTAGGAAGGCGCTCTTTCCAATGTCGTGTGCCCTCCACCTGTACAGAAAGATTCCGGACCTGCACGTCCACGGGCGTAACAGAAGAGAATGAAAGTTTCTCTTTGTAGTTGTCTGCCAGAGACCAACCCGACGCAAAAGTGTCGTCAACAGACGCGGTGGATGCGTAGTCAACAGACATGGAGGAGGGATAAACCCTTGAACTAAACAACCCCCCTTCAAATAGCAACGGTGCCAGTAAGACCGACTCTCCCGCTCCACTCGCATCGCTTCTGGAAGTCTTGAACGCCTTTGGTGCAGCGAGACTAGCCCCTGGAGAAATGTCGCCAGTAGTAGCACCCGCCGTAACCACAGCCAATTTCGAATATCGAAACGACTCTGCCATACCCGCTGGCAGAGTGGTTGCACACCTGGTGGTCGGCGACGAGAAGAGAGAGGGGCGAGAGAGGGCGAGAGCGACTTGCACTTGTGAAACACCGTGGGCGACCAGCAACCCTTTTGCAACTGGACCACAGCCATGCCTGCCTCTTTGGGACGCGCTCTCCATCACACGGCAGGTCTTCGGCAGATAGTCCAGGTCTCCTGCCTTCGCGTCGTGGCACGTGATGGGAATACGACTGAATCCGACCTCGACGCCGTCTTCGAGTCTAGTCTCGTAAATGGTTGTTGTTCTTTTGTTTCATGAAGATAGATATAAAATCTCGCTGCAATATTTCCATACACAGTGAGAGAGCAGACAACAGAGACAAAGAGGACATACTGCGCGTCCTTCCCAAGTTCCCTCTCGCCATAACGTTCTCTAGTCTTATCCCACCATTCATGTCACATCCACAGCAAGAAACGTTAGAGTAGAGCACTGAGCATAACACTATTGAATGGTGATGAGAGCGAGATAGCGCAGAGCTACTCTCCGAGGTAGATAGTACGGCTAAAAAATGGATATTGATTAGCATCGGTTTATGGACAAGGTACCCCGATGAGCCTTGTGAATAAAGGCGAATAAATCAAGCTTGACCAGGCCTATAGCGACTCGCCCCGAGGACCGACACCGCTAGATCCTTTCACGCTGCCAAGCACACAAGTCTTATTCCTTTCTCGCCACGTTCAGCGACGCGATTGAACTCGGAAACATGAATCTCGACGCTTCTTCCCGCTGCTTCGGTGCTGCACACAGTTCTGAGTTAGGGAAGTTTCCGATTTCATGGAGATCTAAGCAGAGTCGGTAGCCACTGTCGACTCGGACAGGGACTGAAAAGATCAAAATACTGAGTCAATATACGAGTGGTTCTGGATTTTTTAACCAACCTTATGTTTTGAGCTTGTTGAAGATTCTTTTATCGTCTGTTATTTACATTATTTCGCAAGAAAATTATTAACTGTTGATAAGTTAGTGAATAAATACCCTCTCGCGAGACCAGCCCTACCTTAGAGCCTCGGGTAGTAGTAGCCAGTTTTGACACTTCTACAATCCCTGATGTTAGAACGCGTCGCCGGTGACAAGAAGGGCGCGAGAGAGCGGCAACTCCGCCTCTTGGTGAGTCATTGTGTGCGACCGTTAGGAGGGAGGGAGGATATTTATTCTGGTCCTGGGACTCGCGGTGCGCTGAGAGTTTCTGTGTGACGGTGGTGTCACTTGTGTCCACTTGTGTTGTGACACTCAAGGGGAAGTCGGGGAAGTCGGGCCGGTCCGAACTTGTCAGAGAAACGAAGCACTGGCACAGAAAATGTGGGGGAACAGAAGAGAATTGTGGTTGCGGGTTTATATACTGTGCGGGACTGTTGAACAAAATCAAATAGAGCAATGTAAAACTGACTTCCAGCCACAATCGAGCCACTCGAGTCCGAACTGAATAGAAAACTCAGTCAAACTTAGGGCCGAATAGTAACGACTAGCAGGTGACTGTTTCGCCATATAACAGCTTATTCAATATTTAAACAGTGTTGTACCAGATAAATAAGATTCTGACCAAATTTTGGCTGTGAAGCTTTTTCATGAATCAATTTTAACTTATCATAACATGATTCTTTTTTTTGTGTGCCAGCTTGAAACAGCCTGCAAGTGGGTTACAAGCCTCAGTTTTCGTCCACATACTCCCGAGTCGCTCGAATTGTCATTCCGTACAAAGAGTTCCGAGTCCCAGAGAACAATAGGTATACCGGTCATTTTGCCGTCCTGAGCGAATTGTAGGAAAATTCTATTGTTGGAAGCAATTGAATAATGGCGGATTTTGCCGACTCGTGCTCAGCGCTGGCAGTTCATCCTGCTTGCCGCTGTCTAGCACCTCCATCTCTCACTGCTGTCTGTGCCTTTTCTTTGGGGCCTTTCTTTATCAAATTTTACCTCCTTCATCCTATCTCATCCATTGGCTACAGGGCGCGGCAACTGATATAGGCCTAGTGAGGGAAGATCCTTAAATCGGGAAGAAATGATAGCCTGTGGAATCTAAGGTGCCTTGGGACGGCCTTGTGTCATGCATGAGGCAGGGCAAAGTCCGATGATCATGGGAAGGTATAGCGCCACCGACAACGCACTCTAGTAGAATTTTCCAAAGTCGCTACTACCTCAGATGGTATCGCTATCTTGTTCTCGCCGTCAGCGTTACGCTCAATACCTCAGTACTACAGCAGTGGCTTTCATTAGTTGTCGACGCAACATGTATGGTAGGATAGGACCGGATAACATTATGGGGAAAGAAAGCTTGGGAAGGGCGCACAGTATGTTCTCATCGTGTCTCTGTTGTCTGCTCTCTCAGTGTGGAATTATTGCAGCGAGATTCTATTTCTATCTTCATGTAATACATCAATGACTAGTCGAACCAAGGCAGGGAAAAGTTGCCTTTGAATGTTGGACTCAGTCGCACTGCTTAATTTTCCATTCACGTACGTGCCATAGCAGAGCACGCAGATCTTGACTCCATCCCGAATCGGAATACTATAGAAGCGTGTCCCAGGGATGGCTGTGGTCTACCACTCCAGTTGCAAAGGGGTTGCTAGTCGTGCACGATGTTTCACAAGTGCGACTCGCCCCCGCCCTCTCCCGCCCTTCTCCCTCGACAACCAGAGTTGAAAGCACTCTACCAGCGGGTATACCAGAGTCGTGTCGATACGCGAAATTGGCTATCGCTACGGCGGTTGCTACTACGGACGACATTTCTCTAGGGGTTAGTCTCGCTCCGCCAAAGTTGTTCAAGACTTCCAGAAGCGATGAAGGTGGAGTGGGAGAGTCGGTTTGATTGGCACCGTTGCTATTTGAAGGAGGATTGTCCAGTCTGAAAAGTTTATCCTTCCTCCATGTCTGCTGAATACTCATCTACTACGTCTGTTGACGACTCTCTTGCGTTGGGTTGGTCTCTGGCAGACAACTACAAAGAGAAACTTTCATTCTCTTCTGTTACGCCCGTGGATGTGCAGGTCCGGAATCTTTCTGTACAGGTGGATGGTACACAACAATGGAGAGACCGACTTCCTAGCCTCAGGGAAAACTACTTCCGATGTCGAGGCTCGCCAGATCAAAAGCCTACTTACGAATATCGACGCCGACTTTCCTCGTGGTACTCTGACAGGCATTCTAGGGAGCAGTGGTAGCGGAAAGGTACGTGAGTTAGCGTTCATTACAGTCTGTACTGACATGTCCCTAGACGACGCTGCTCAATGTCCTGTCTGAACGAATGCGTGGCAGTAATCTTTCTGTTCAAGGCCAACGTCTCCACAATAATTCGACGTCCCTATCCAGCATATCACATGCATATGTCACTCAGACAGACACCCTTCTCCCTACTCTTACAGTTCGCGAAACACTCACATACGCCGCAAATCTACGTCTCCCTGCATCCACGAGCAGCGTGCAACGCGCTCGGCTCGTCGACGACATCATTCTCGAACTCGGACTGAAGGACTGCTCGAATACACATGTCGGAGATGGTCTTCGTCGCAAAGGGTGCTCTGGTGGAGAGCTGAGACGTGTGAGTCTTGGTATTCAGCTGCTGGGGAACCCCTCTGTGCTATTTCTGGACGAGCCAACGACAGGCCTTGACGCGACAAGTGCCTTTCACCTTGTGAAGACGCTGAAGAGTCTCGCTCAGAAGGGCAGGACGATCATCATGACCTTGCACCAACCTCGCTCTGAGGTATTTCTCATGCTCGACAGGGTAATGTTACTCTCTCAAGGACACGCCCTTTACACAGGCGTCTCCTCGGAGGCGATTCCGTGGTTCGAGCGACTCGCCCATCCATTAGAGCTTCATGTGAATCCTGCAGACTATCTGATCGATGTTGCTGCCATCGACGTTCGCACAAGCGAGGCTGAGGAAGCCTCTCGAAGTCGCGTCAGTAGGCTCATCGCTGCATGGAAGTCTAAATCAGCTCTCCGGTTTCCATCAATCAAACATGAACTCGCGGTCAGCCGTTTCGACAAGCGTGATGTGCAGAGGGCACCTGTCGGACGTGTCATTCTCACTCTGATCTCTCGGAAACTCAAGACGAGCCTTCGCGATCCGTTTGGTCTAGGCTCAGCTTTATTAGAGGCCGTCATCATGGGACTGTTCGTTGGAGTCATGTTTTATCACATCCCTGACTCATTAGCGGGAATCAAGACACGACAGGGTGTGCTTTACACTTCGGTGGGGTTGCAGGAATACCTGATTATGATGTACGAGGTGTATCGTCTAACGATGATAGATCTTCCCGTCTTCGACAGAGAGCACAACGATGGTATCGTCGGTGTCTTTCCGTGGATTATAAGCCACCGCGCTGCTCTTTTCATCCTGGAGGATATTCTTGTCCCTCTCGTCTTCTCGGCTATAACGTATTACATGGTCGGCCTCTCATCTTCAGACACTCAGTTCCTCTACTACTTCGCCATCGGAATTCTCACTCAGTACATTTCGGTCACTTTCGCCGGCTTGGCTACGGCAATTACCAGGGATTTCTCAAAGGCGACGATCATCGCGAGCATTATGTTCATGGTACACACGTATCCGTGTGGTTTTTTCATCCAAGCCGACGCTATACCGATTTATTTGCGTTGGACAAAATGGATTTCGCCAATCGTAGGTGTATAACGTTTAAACGCATGCTCAGGAGTTGGCTTATCTTTACCAACAGTTCTACGCCTTTACTGGTCTGGTGTACAACCAATTCAAAGGCCGCTTCTTCACCTGTCCTTTCGGTGACGCTGCGACAAATCCTAACTGCGTCAATTACCGCGGCGATTTCGTAATCTCTTCGCTCGCTGTACCGAACATAACCTGGACGTACATCCCGATATGCGCAATACTCGGCATCGTCGTATTACATGTGACTGGCCAAATACTATTCCTCCATTTCTTCAAAGTCAATGTCTCGATGCTTGGAACTAAGAAACGCCCGGAGGACGAGTCACGCCGTGTATCCAGGACTCCGGTGGCCCTCACTCCAAACAGTGTTGCGGGTATTGACGTTGACCTCACGGACTACACTCTTAATATCCGTCGTCGGCGAGGGGATGATGTCGAAATTCTCCAGGGAATCACATCTTGTTTCGAGGCCGGCAAGGTTAATGTCATTTTGGGACCATCGGGAAGCGGAAAATCCTCTCTACTCAATCTTATGGCCCAGCGACTGCAGTCGACCCTGCAGATGACATACGTTGCGGGTGGGACAATGACGCTGAATGGTGTACCGGCTAAACCAGAGGTCATGAGCACCCTCTGTTCATATGTGACACAGGACGATTCTGCTCTGCTGCCATATCTCACAGTCCGCGAGACTTTGCAGTTTGCCGCTGCGTTGCGACTACCGAGAACCATGTCGAAAGACGAGAAACGACAGAGGGCGGATGAGGTTATATTGAAGATGGGGCTTAAAGACTGTTGCCATACTTTCATCGGGAATGAGTTGTTGAAGGGCATCTCTGGCGGTGAGAAGCGACGAGTAAGCATTGCAGTTCAGGTTCTTACAGAGCCTCAGGTCCTCATGTACGTTCTATCTCTGCTTATTGTCGATATAATTCACTCACTGTCTTCCAGGCTGGATGAACCGACTTCAGGATTGGACGCTTTCACAGCAGCGTCGATTCTGGATGTTCTTGCGCAACTCGCGAAGGAGGGTCGAACGATTATAACGACACTCCATCAGAGCTCGTCTGAACTTTACAAGCGCTTCGGCAATGTGCTCCTGTTGGTGAAGGGTGGTCGGGTTGCATACTCCGGTCCTGCGAGCGAAATGCCTGAGTATATCTCCTCGCTTGGGTTTGAGTGCCCTCCGATGATGAATCCTTCGGATTTCGCGCTGGATGTTGTTTCGGTTGATACGCGGGAAGCCGAACAAGAGGAACTCGGGCGAGCAAAGGTCGATAAGCTTGTGAAGGCTTTCAAGGATCGCCAGGAGGAGAAAGGCGGCGTATCACCGCTGTCAGAGAAGTACATGGGGCTTTCGTTAACTAATTTCAAGGGATATGAGAGGAAGATGTTATCAATCACCACCTCGCTGCCTATACTGCTCAAACGTGGCGTTTTAGCGTCCCTACGACAGAGGTCCTTGTTAGTTGTACGGATTGGAGGCCCTCTTACCGTTGCGGTAGGTGTTGACGCTCTTGCCTAATGTAAAAACTTCATTGATATTTCATAGATTGGCATTGGACTTTACTACTCACCCATGGGATACGATTATGCAAGCATTCAATCTCGCGTTGGTTTAATCCAAAAGACACTACCTTGTGAGTCACTACTTACTACGGCATCCCTAATCTAAACTTTTTGAATAGTATTCTTCGTCGGTATTCTTCAAAACATCGCTGTCTTTCCGATAGAACGAGATTTCTTCTACAGGGTATGTCCGCAGCTTCATTGAAGTTCCATAAGTCTGACTTCTCTCACAGGAATACGACGATGGTGTTTACTCTGTGGAAGCTTTCTTAACATCGTATGCTGCCTGGGAACTCCCTTTCGAGATCGCTACTGCCTTGATCTATTCTCTGTTCGTTTCTATCGCCGCGAACCTTGGGAGGACAGTTCCTATATTCTTCATCACAGCGCTGAACGGGTTGTGTATCGTGAACGCCGGAGAATCTCTCGGCATAATCATGAACACATTTTTCACGCGGGACACCGGCTTGGCTTTGAGCATATCGAACATTATAATGTCTATGGCTATGTACATGGCAGGTAAGCCACATTCAAATTTCGTTTAACTGCTGCTCAACGATATTCAGGCATCATGAGCTTGAACATGTCTGAAGTTCTGAACCATCTAAACAAGTTGAACCCGCTTGGTTACTCTGTTCGGAACATGATGCCTTATGTGCTCCGAGGTTTGACGTTTTCGTGCGGGGATGATCAAAGGCTAGCAGATGGATCGTGCCCAATCAGCACAGGTGAACAAGTGCTTGAAATCTTCCATCTAGACGGCGTAAATGCTCATCTAAACCTCGGCGCGCTCGTGATTACAACTGTGGTGTACCGACTTCTTGCTTACGCCGTATTGAAGCTGGTGAAAACTAGGTTCAAGATAAAACGGTGATAGTTGTGGAATGAATGTCTTTTTAAATTAATTTTATGTTGGGCTTTGATGTGGATTTCTGTAAAATAGAGTTATGGTATACTTACAAGAACATTCATCTCCATCGTTAACTTTCAACTGAGTCTTTTTTGTCACAGGCCGCTTTCCTTATTAAATGATATGACTCTTCTCAGCTCTTCTCACACGTAAAAGCGTTTGATTTTAGTTAGATTATTAGAGGGGAGTACGCCTCTTTGATTGCGGTGCTATCTAAGTGAAGTCGATTGATCAGCGCTTGTCTCGTTCACCCAGCATTCATAGAAACAATCGCTCCCTCTCGATTCGTAATGTTCCAACGCCATTTCGCTCCACGATCCTGACTTTTTGTCTTTACCGTTCAAGGGCAAGACGTCTCGAAGACTATCCGGAGGATATTAGCCGGGAGGGCTGATATCAACATCAATGCGACAAGACGTTTCATCTGCTTTCATCATTTTTCTCTTATATGTACCAGCAAATGATCCTTTATCTGAAACTAAGGTAAAATTTCGAGACTTGATGACAACCTTACACGCCGATGATACATGAGAGTGCATGCCGTAGACGATGCGTGAGGGCAAGCTTGTTCCTGCGTGATGTATCTGCAAGTAAATGGTGAGTCGGATCATCCAACTGCTTTGAGATATTGACTCTGAACAGCTTTAAATGGGTCATTCAACAGAGTGTTGTCACAGTATGAGCTGTTTAATAGATGAAGTTCATTATTTAAAAAATATCTACGATTCTTGTTTTGGTTAGAAATACAAATGATGCGCCCACAAGATCCCAAAATAAAAATCGGTAAAAGAAGTTGTCAACGTTTCACTGTCGCCGCTCTATCTTGAACCTAGTCTTCACTAGCTTCAGTACCGCGTAAGCAAGGAGGCGGTACACAACGGTGGTGATCACGATTGCGCAGAGGTTCAGAGGGGCGTTAACGTCGCCCAGGTTAAATATTTCGAGCACTTGTTCCCCTGTGCTGATTGCGCACGATCCATCTGCAAGTCGTTGATCGTCTCCACACGAGAACGTCTGGCCTCGAAACGCATAAGGCATCATGTTCCGAACAGAGTAACCCAGCGGAGAGAGCTTATCGAGGGCTTTCAGGAAGGCTGGCATGTCCAAGCTCATAAGACCTGAGAGTGAACGATTAGCTTCAACTGATGCACAAGCGAAATGCTTCTTACCAGCCATATACATAGCGACAGACATTAGTACATTCGTGATGTTTAGCGCTAGACCAGTGTTCCGGGTCACCAAGGTATTCAGGATTATGCCGAGAGACTCTCCAGAGTTCAGGATACAGAGTCCGTTCAGGGCAGTAATGAAGTACATGCTAACGGATCTGCGAAGATCGGTGGCGATTGAAACGAAGAGCGAATAGATCAAGCAAGCGACCATCTGGAAGGGGAGCTCCAAGAGGATGTATGAGGTTAAGAATGTTTCGATAGAATAAATCCCGTCGTCGTATTCCTAAAAATGAATTTAGATAACCAAACATCGAAAAGTAGTAACCTTGCCCTATAGAAGAAATCCCGCTCTATCGGATAGACCGCGACGTTTTGAAGGATGCCAATGAAGAACACTGTTTCGACCCATTTAGGTCAGTAAGATGATAGTATGTTGAGTGACTCACGTGGCAGGGTTTCCTGGATGCAACCAACACGGGATTGGACACTCGAGTAGTCATGTCCAAGCGGTGAGAAAAAGAGACCAATGCCAATCTAATTCATAAGGATGAAGATCCGACGTGCTGCCGTGAGCGTCGAGACGTACCGAAATGCCAAGAACGCTCCCAACCCGCATCACTTGCAGAGAATTTTGTCGGAGAAATGCCAGAACGCCACGTTTCAGCAGGACCGGCAGCGCGGAGGTGATCGATAACATCTTCCTCTCGTATCCCCTGAAGTTAGTTAACGAAAGCCCCACGTGCTTCTCGGATAGCGGCGATACACTGCCATTCTCCAGCTGACGATCCTTGAAAGCTTTCACAAGCTTATTGACCTTTGCTCGGCCAAGTTCCTCTTGTTCGGCTTCTCGTGTATCAACAGAAACAACGTCCAACGCGAAATCCGCAGGATTCATCATAGAAGGGCACTCAAATCCAACCGAGGACATATAGTCAAGCATCTCGTTCGCAGGACCGGAATATGCCACCCGGCCACCCTTCGCTAGAAGTAGCACGTTACCGAAGCGCTTGTATAGTTCGGAGGAGCTCTGATGAAGAGTCGTTATGATCGTCCGACCCTCCTTTGCCAGTTGCGCAAGAACATCCAGAATCGACGCCGCTGTGAACGCGTCTAGTCCTGATGTCGGCTCATCCAACCTGGAAAGTAATGAGTAAATCTCATCGACGACAACAGTAAACTACTCACATCAGAACCTGAGGCTCTGTAAGAACCTGAACAGCAATACTCACCCGCCGTTTCTCCCCACCAGAGATCCCTTTCAACAACTCGTTCCCGATCAGTGTATGACGACAGTCTTTGAGCCCCATCTTCAGCATCACCTCATCTGCTCTCTGCCGTTTCTCCTCCTTGGACATGCTGCTTGGTAGTCGCAATGAAGCAGCAAACTGTAGCGTCTCGCGAACGGTGAGATATGGTAGGAGAGCGGAATCGTCCTGCGTCACATACGAACAGAGGGTGCTCATGACCTCTGGCTTAGCCGGTACACCGTTCAGCGTCATTGTCCCCCCAGCAACATATGTCGTCTGGAGGGTCGACTGAAGACGCTGTGCCATGAGATTGAGCAGAGAGGACTTCCCACTTCCTGAGGGGCCCAAGATAACGTTGACTTTGCCGGCCTCGAAACATGAAGTGATTCCCTGGAGGATTTTGATATCCTTTCCTCGCCGTGGGCGAACCTTGAGAGTGTAATCCATAAGGTCGACATCGATACCCGCGATGCTGTTTGGAGTAAGTCCTGACACAGGGACATTTGATATATGCCCAGGTCCATCCTCCTGGTGTTTGGTCCCAAGCATCGTAATATTAACTTGAAAGAGATGGAGGAAGAGAATTTGGCCAAAAAGATACAGGACAATAACCGCAAGGATCGCGCATATCGGGATGACAGTCCAAGTCATGTCAGGCACAGCGAGAGATTTGATAATGAAATCGCCTCGGTAAGCAATGCAGTTCGGGTCTGTCCTCGCATCACCGCCAGGACAATTGAAAAAGCGACCTTCGAATTCGTTGTAAACCAATGTGGTGAATGCGTAGAACTACAAGAAGTTTAGAACCACTGAGTAGGTAGAAGCGCTATGTACTCACGACTGGCGAAATCCATTTTGTCCACCGCATATAAATCGGGATCGCATCAGCTTGTATGAAGAATCCACACGGGTACGTATGTAACATGAACGCCGTGTTCGCGATGATCGTAGCCTTGGCGAAATCCCGCGTCATAGCTGTCGCAAACCCTGCAAAGGTGACTGCGATGTAATGATTCAGAAGGGCGATGGCGAAGTAATAGAAGAATCGATCAGCGGAAGGTGCAAGTCCAACCATGAAGTAGCTGATGGCGGAGAACAGAAAAGGGACGATGATATCTTCCAGTACGGCGTGCGCGGAACGATAGCTGAGAACCCAAGGTACGGCGCCAACGACACCCTCGCTGTGCTCTCTATCAAAGATAGGAAGGTCTATCATCGTCAGACGATATACCTCGTACATCATTACCAGGTACTCTTGCAGCCCTACTGATGTATACAAGACGGCCTCCCGCGTCCTTATGCCCGATATTGAGTCCGGGATATGGTAGAACGCTATTCCGACGAACAACCCCATGAGAACAGCTTCCATCCAAGCCGCAGCCATGCCAAATGGATCGCGGACGCTTGTCTTCAGTTTCCGAGAGATCAGAGCGAGAATAACACGGCCGGCAGGTGCCTCGTCGCATTTATCGAAACGAGCAACTGCCAATTCATGCTTGATTGCTGGAAATCGGACAGCCGATTCAAACTTCCACACCGCGATGAGCCTATTGACACGACGTCGCGAGGCCTTCTCAGCGTCACTTGTGCGAACGTCGACGACAGCAACATCGATCAGATAGTCTGCAGGATTCACGTGAAGCTCTAATGGATGGACGAGTTGCTCGAACCACGGAATCGCCCCCGAAGAAACGCCGGTGTAAAGGGCGTGCCCTTGAGAGAGTATCATCACCCTATCGAGCATAAGGAACGCTTCAGAGCGAGGTTGGTGCAAGGTCATGATGACTGTCCGGCCCTTCTGCGCGAGAGACTTCAAAGTCTTCACAAGGTGAAAGGCACTTGTCGCATCGAGACCAGTCGTTGGCTCGTCCAGAAATAGCACAGAGGGGTTTCCCAGCAGCTGAACACCGAGACTGATACGTCTCAGCTCCCCACCGGAGCAACCCCTGCGATGAAACCCATCCCCAACATGCGTATTCGCACAATCCTTTAGTCCGAGTTCGAGAATGATGTCGTCGACGAGCCGAACGCGTTGCGCGCTGCTCGTGGATGCAGGGAGGCGTAGATTTGCGGCGTATGTGAGTGTTTCTCGAACTGTAAGAGTTGGAAGAAGGGAGTCTGTCTGAGTAACGTATGCATGTGATATGCTAGATAGAGACGTCGATCCGTTGTAAAACCGTTCTCCTGCAACACAGAGGTTACTACCGCGCATTCGTTCAGACAAAACATTGAGCATCGTCGTCTGGAAGGACGCATCAGAGTACACTCAGGTAATTAATACTATCCGACGTACCTTTCCGCTACCACTGCTCCCGAGAACGCCTGTAAGAGTACCACGAGGAAAATCGGCATCGATATTGGTAAGAAGGCTTTTCACCCGGCCAGCCTCCAGATCGGAAGTATTTTTCTTGAGGCTGGGAAGACGCTCCTTCCATTGCGGCGCGCCTTCCACCTGAACAGAAAGGTTCCGAACCTGTACGTCCACCGGTGTGACAGAGGAGAATGAAAGTTTCCCTTCGTGCCACCTTAATACATCAGTTTTACTGATGGGCATGGTGGTGGAGGGAGAGGAGAGACAGAAAATCGGCGTCCAGTGTCCGACAATAAAGGCATGCAGCGGGTGGTAGCCTCAAGTCTCATGTCCCACCTTTGTTTCTTGCGGAAGGCTTGCACGTTTCGGTGAAACGAGACTAGCCCCTGCAGGACTGCAAGGATGATTGACAACCAGACAGTAACATCGAGTCAATCTAGCAACAGTAATTTTCACCACCTGTCGCGCTAGTCTGAAGTTGGTGAACGGGGCTAAGACGTCGAATAGCAAGGGTTTCGACCAGAGAAGCTCACCATCAGACGCTCAGACGCGAAATCCCGTCAAGAGAGGTGCATTGCTTCTTTTTGTTTGCTACTTATCCGTGTCCCGGCCGATGTTGGCAGGACAGAGTAGAGTCGGAAAGGGCGGGCGCAAATCTGGATTTAATCAGAAGAATCCCACGAAGGGAATTTGACGTAAATAAGGGAGGTGGCTGGAATATCTTTGAGAACAGTAGGGTGTCGAACTTTGTGAAATGTGGGTTAGTCCTTCGCAGCGCAGTTTGAAATAGTGCATTGTTCAAAGGTTTTGACGTTGGCATGAAATGGCCTCGGTATAGATAAGAAAGACGTAGACGTAGACTTCAACTGTTCATTGAATAGGTACAGACGTGTATGCGACATAGAGCTATCATTGGAATAATCCTACAGAACATTAAGAAAGTCTTGAACCGGAAGTGAAGATGACATACTATGCCACGTTCTTCTGAGAACACACCATACGTCCAGGTGCTTGTCCGACTCATAATAATCCACTACTGCGATGTGCGCCTAGCACTATCAATCGATTTTAGCTGGAATAGCGAGACTTCGGTTGGATGACGTACTCGGCTTTCGAAAGAGCCTCCATAAACGCAACTTCCTGGGCCTTAGCTAATACTGGGTCAGCTCTCGAGGCGGCAATAGACGCGCGTATTAGTTTGTTCTTGTTCTCGTTGAGTAGGTCCTCGACGAGTTCTTTTGGGAGAGGCGGAGCCTTGGAAGAGAATGAGGGGGTGCTGGCAATCGGTGCATCGGCAGCCTGTATGACCCTGAGGTGAAGAGCGCGATGTCGAAAGAGGCACGTACAAGCTGAAGGCCGGCATGCGAACTGGAAGAGAGTGAGCAGGGTGAGCGGTGTAGAGAAGCGCACACAGCGTACTCGCTATGGTCTTCTAGTACTGGCATCCTGGGCGGTGCGTAGTGTAGAGGGAGCGAGGATTGTGGGAGAAGGGAAGAAAGGGATGTTTGAGGGAGTTCCACGAATGCCGGGGCATTTTGTAAGGCAGGAACACTAAATCGGTGTGGTCTGTGCGCATGACGTAGACGATGGCGCGTTAATGCGGGGAGCAGGCGAGAGTGTGATTATGAAGTCACGCGTGATTAGCCTGCCCTGGCTATTACTTGGATATGATTAGCACAATGTTAACCGACCTTAGCTCAGCTGGAAGAGCGCGAGACTGTAATTGGATATCTTGAGGCCGTGTGTTCGATCCACACAGGTCGGATTTTTTCTTTCGCCTATATCCGTCTTTTTGCTTTTGATAAACTTGAATCTTGAACAGAGGACCTCGAAGCTTGGAGCAGCCAACTGACTCTGAGGCTGGAGTGCTCAAGCTCCAGGTTTACATGGAGATGTGTTAACCCTGTATCATGATTCAACCCCAGTCATACCTGTCAAGATCCTTTTGTAGAATGTTCATTATGCACATTGCATACTTTTAATGGACCCACCATCTCAAAACAAAGGTACCTAGGACCTGTACGACACCCATTACCAAATTTACAGATGATAAACGCAAACAGAGAGTCCCGCAAGATATCCTAAAAGTTTTCTAAAACCATTGATACGAAAATGAGGACAGTGAGTCGGAAGGTATGACTTCCTCGGCTTCTCCGCAGATTTAAATCGGCCCAAGCTTATACCACCGTGCACACTGATGACTGCATTCGTCGTTCGTTTTTCGTTCCGGATTCTGCTTAGACTGCCAAGTCCTTCGTCGAGCACATAATTATAGGCACTATAATACTTGACAGACGTAATCTACGAGTCAGTTGGAGAAGATTGGACCTGAATTGCTAAGTTCCCAAGAGGAACAGTTACATCTATTTCTACGTCCAAACTTCCAAGTTGTTGGTTAATCTTGTTCAACATATGGGTCATGGAATACACCTTCTTATTACCGAAGCGATACGGTACCAAACCCACCTCGACGGAGTGGACTTTAAGGTGATGTCCGAGCTCATGAACCTCCTCAGGGGCGAAACCAAATGTAGCGTCTACCATATCATCGTCGGTCATATCAACAGCCACTGCAGTCCAAATATCACAGCCATCGCGAAGGTAGGCATTGAGGAGAGGATCCGGTGCATCACCAATGCCCATAATGAGCCCTTGGATATAAGACAATGATTTAGTGAGGGGCAAAATAATCATTTCGTTTAGACACGAGTTGACCTCGGGCGAGTTCCCAGAGGCGATGGATGGCGCATTGTAGTTGTCGATCAAGATAGATATGCGCCGTGATCGTCGAGCAAGACGCTAGAAAGGGAAACTGATGAGTGATTTAAAAACAATGGCCCGAAAACATGACGAACCAGAACACTGCTAAGTGAAGGCATCCCATCCCCGCTAAGAAACACAGGAATGTCTTCAGGCTTAATCACGAGCTCCTGCTGGTATTTCCATAAAAATTTTCTGAACACGGAATTGATGTAAAATCCGAGCGACTGGGGGAAATCTTTCATTGAAGGCACCGATAGATCGAAAGTCAAGACCAAGTCACAATGCGGCAGGACCATGAGCGGGGCATTTGGATCAACGTCAGACACGCGTGTAGACTTGAGTACCGCATCGGAGATGGGTGTCGTCAAATGCTTGCAGTCATAGAAAAACTCCAGCATAGCCAAAAAGGAGGTCTTTCCGAAACCTTCTGGACGGCGAACAAGAGGTAGCTTGCGGAGTAACCGCGATTCCACAGAAAGGTCGATGAGGCATGATGTTTTATCTGCCCAGATGACTCCCGGAGAATAGAGTAGATCATATGCGGAGGGGGCTTTTAATGCGACTCTGTGAAAAACTAGTCAGATATCAGTTATGCGGTGACACAAACAAAACGTACCGGATGTCCAGAACTAGATGTAACATGCCTTTTCTCAGGGCATTGAGTCCAGGCTTAGTATCACCAAACTTGGAGCGGGTGGGGGACCCGGAGTCCGTTACTGAGGATGCGGCTGAACTGAAGGCATGTCCGGAGGATGCGGACATGGTCCCTGTATTTAAGAAATCTGGGTATTTCCTTAGTCACAAGAAACTGAAGCAAAGACTGAGGCTTATGTACCTTACCAAACCTCTTCGGCAACAAAAGAGGCGACTGGACGATGTTGCTCGTCAAAGATAGCTGCCACTTTTTCGTCTAGCTTTACATGCCGAGATCCTGAAGAGATGGGGTGTGGAAAGTGGGCGAGATCATCTGTCCCAATGCATGCGTAATTGCAGAAACTAGGCTTGCAGTGACACTGAACGTCATGAACTTTTCTGGCGACGAGAAGCAAGTCGGAGAACGTGTCACCATAGCACATGAATCTGAATATACGGGATACGGAGCAAAATAGCAAACAGTGAACCTCGACTGACATGATGATGATGGTTGGTGGATAACCGGACGACGATGCAAATTTGATTCGAATTCAAGCAGCTGACTTATCACACGATCACGTGCCGCAACGCTGTAACGCCAGATGACCGAAGCCAAGTGTCACTACTGCACAAAGAGAACTTGCGGAGAAGTTTAGTGTCACGCGAGAGAACTAGAACAATTCTCGTTATGTCCAGCCCCCCTACTAGAGTACAAGGCGTCGTATATATACTGTATAATTTCGACCAAGTGTTCAGTAACGCGTAACGGTGGCCCTTGAACTGAACACTTTTGTAAAGGTGTAACGGGTAACAGGGTCTCTGACTTGCCAGTGCACGACGAATATGGGAATTTTTCGCCGCTGCGCGGCCGGTATCAGCCTATAGTAGATGGACCCTGTATGAACACTGCGCGAACTGAACATTAGGTGTAACGCGTAACATGCTATGAACACTTGGTCGAAATTATACAGTACTACGGTAATGAATATATAAGGAAATGGAATAATAAGTACAAGCAAAGTTAAGTAAGTCTCCAGGATGACGAGAGACGATGGAAATCCCTACACAGCCCACCCACAATCACGATCATGATCATCCCACCGCCACCAAACAGGTTGGCACCAGGCATCGACTGAATCCTGTTTACTTACACAGGACTCACTCGGAATCTGACAACTGCGCTTTCACAAGATGCTCTGCGAAACTTGGAGTTTGGTCGTGCCTCTGTTGACCAGTTGTGTTGATGGCTGGTTGGATCGCTGAACACACATGATATGTTAGGATCGCATCCTGATTTGATAGCAATGATTATCTTCACAGCAGCAAATGAGGGTGTCCACTGTCACTATTTATAATGAGAGGGTTAGATTCTCTGAACTCACTACCCCATTTCTCTTACTCTCCCCTCATGGCAACCCAGGCGGATATTCCACCCGATCTTACCGACGACGAGAAAGCCGGCTTCCGTCGAAATCTTGATGCCTACCTCAACTCCCAAATTCTCGGCGTGCTAATGCATGGTGGGCAGCTCGGACATTTAGTGCCTTGAGATGTAGCCAGTATTGACTCAGTCGGACAGGCATATACACTGGTGTCCTTGCTGTAACGTTGTGGTATATATGTGAGCCAGGATGCATCTCTACTATGACACCCGAGCTGACCTGAGTGGCAAAGTCATCAGTAAACGCAGGTCGATTCGACGAGCCTTGGTTGCCATTGTTGTTCTCCTCTATGCTCTCATTACCATTGGTGTTGTTACCGGTATGTCAAGTACAAGCTCCGCATTCGTCAAAAATGGCCAGAGTTTTTGGACCGTAACCTCGACACTTGAGAGTGTAGGCCGGGCAGTCTATCTTGAGGGGGGCGTTGCCGCTGTCTTGAGTACCATTCTCGCAGACTCATATATCGTGTGTACTATTTCTCTCTGGTGATAGCTATCCATGTCAGTTTAATATATTTCGTCCATAGATTTGGTGCTGTTGGACGGTTTGGGGACGAAGCTGGCTCATTGTTCTGCTTCCAATCCTTTCACTCATTTCTGCAATCGGTAAAGTGTCCGATCTCATTCACCCTTTTCATAGACTAAACTTCTGTATCATAGTTTCGAAAATCATTGATGTTATCCAGGAGTGGAACAGCGCTACTGATTCAGTGTTCTTTACACTCTATGTAGCCTTCAACCTGGCGACGACATTATGGTGCACGCTGTTCATCATATTTCGAATTTTGACTGTCACCGGGGTTAGACGCGGAGCAACAAACCAACTAAGAGTTTTTCACCATTTCATTGAAGTGCTCGTGGAATCTTCCGCTCCCTATTCGATAGTTCTGATTCTGTACTTGGTTTTCTTCATTCGCAAGAATTTGGGATGGTATTTCCTTGATACCATCGCTGCCATTATGAAGGCATGTTCACTAGCTTGGATTCCCTCGTCATCATTTATATAGAACACCTTGTGTAGGGGATTGCACCCACGCTCCTTGTTGGCAGAGTAGCGGCAGGGCACACTCTCCCAACTGAAGAACATGACAGAAGTATGCCGATGTCGGCCCTTCGTTTTCATGTGTCTTCATCTCGACCTTCTCGAGCTTCCACTTCACGTTTCCAGGAATCTGCTACGCAGAGCGCCGTTGAAACAGATATTGAAGCTCAGCGGGAGCGGTTGGATTCCGAGCTCGTGGTAGCCATTGAAAGAACACAATCGGGCTGATAATGGATGTCTGGAAAGCTGGGTTGGCGCTTTAACCTTAGTTAGATTGTAAATTATTGTCTGTCTTCCTTCTTGATTATCGTACCTCCGCTACTTCATTTTCTAGAATATCTATATCTCTGTAATCTTCCTCCCTTCGAATCTTCATGTTTTTCTCGATACTCCAATGTACGACGTCACAATCATCGATGACACGGAACATCGTCCGAACACAAAGCATTAACCTCTTACCCACCCCAACCTCATCGACAGCACGTCACAACCTCGTCTCGCCGTATTATATGGTTCAACGAAATGAGTCATCCTCAATACCGACTCTACCACAGTGAATGTACCCATTACATGATTGCCCTCACCGTCAACGGCCCCGGCGGAAGATGTGGAGGTCGCGTATCGCTGACGTGGAGAAGCACGTTGTATTTATTATCTCAAAGCAAGGTAGCCCGAGTGTATACGACATGCATGACACCAAATACCAGACTTGCGGATATTAAATTAACATAAACAAAGAATTCATTGTCCCATCTTCGTATGTAGTCTCCCGCTCCCGACACTGTCTTCCGATTTCCTCCAGCACCTCTCATCGAATACACCGTCTCTAAGCCTGACCCGAATGATCTTGCTTCCAACCCAGACTCTACACCCTGGACTTTAAATTCACGAGCCAGTTCGTGAATCTCCTCAGGTGTGAACCCGAAGGCACCCTCCAGCATTTCGTGCTCCGTCAAGTCAGTAGCAATGGATTCCCACACGTTGGGGCGCGAATGATACATACTGATACGAGGATCCGGTTTGTCACCAGTGCCCATAATGAGACCAGGGCGAAGGTAGTCCAGAAAACATGAAAGAGGACCGACGAGAAATCGCCCGAGGTGTCTGTCAATTTCGGTGTTGTCCCCACCGGCAAGGTACGGTGCGTTGTAGTTGTCGATGCATACAAACGCTCTCCATCGGTCAGTGTCCCTCACAAGGTTCTGCGGTGAAAATAACAAAATTAGACAGGAAACCATACCAAAACTCCATCCAACGAATAAATCCCATCTTCGTAGATATAAGACGAGATATTCTCCGGTGGGATTTGCAGCTCCTGTCGGTACTTGTACAGAAATTGTTTCAAGACTGTGTTGACATGCTCGACAAGCGACGTTTCGAAATCGGTTACGCGTGTCGCGGCCAGATCAAAAGTCAGCACCAAGTCCTCGTGCAAGTATATTGTGTGTCTGTTGGCGGCAATGAAGTCTCCGATCCACGTGGATGATAATGCGGAGCGAGATGCAGGAGAGTTGCGATGTTTGACGTCGTGGAAAAATTCTGTCATGGTCAGAAGGAAGTCTTCCCAAAGCCTGCAGGACGGTGGACAAGATCGAAGCCAGTGTCAAAATTCCGTCGTTTGTGTAGTCCTAGAAGACAGGACGTTCTATCGACGCATACAACACCAGGAGACGATAGAATGTCTGGATAGGCAGTGAGAGGGTATGAGGGTAGATTCTATTTCATTGTTAATAGATGTCCGAGATGGCGACGACATGTATACGTACGGATTCATTGCAATCAGTCTTGAAAATGCCTTGACTGATTTTGATGGGGCTCGGGATACCACAACTATCTTCGGAGTACTTGGAACACACAGGAACCACCAGGCTGGAGGGTGAGGTAGGAGAAGTACTGAAAAGGGTATCGGACGATAACCCTTCAGATCTTACAATGCGTCTTCAGAATGATAACGCGTGAGTTCGCGATGCACGTACCGTCCGGGTCCTCGCCATTGAAAAACCATGCAACGGTAGCACAACCCTCTGCACCTGGTTTTGATACCTTCTCGTCCATAGCCACGCGTCTGCTACCTGCAGGAGGCGTTTCAGACCTCACCACTGACGGGTGGCTCACTTTTCCCGTAGGAACCCATGCGTGGTCGCTCAGTGGCAACTCACAAAAGCATTCGTTGTCATGGGCATCCTTGGCGGCCTCGTATAGATCAGAGTATGTGCTTCCGTGACAGACAACTCTGTATGGAGGCCAGAAGTCGCAGGGAAGTACCTGGAAGTACGCATTCGACGTCGAGTGACATGGTGGTTGATGACAGAACGGTCAGTGGCTGAAACTCCGTTTCGGTTGTTTATGTGATCACGTGTTATTGTTCCCCGATTCTTTCCGAAGGATGAGGAAACGACAGAGGGTTATAGAAAAACGTAACTGGTCGTGAGTAGTGCCAAACTGTCTGGACAGGGGCTATACTCCGGGTTAGCTTACAAATCTGTAGTGATTGGCGAGCATCCGGCACGCTTCGGCTGCTATGCCGGCTGATTGCCATTGTGGCTGTCTTTCCGACTTCTCCCTATTGGTCTGTATCATTCTCATTGCTAACTCATCAAAACCGAGCTCGACGTCTTTTCTGTACCAGGACTGACCGGGACCGACGACTCCTCACAAAACCCTTCTCACTCTGAGTGCCAGACTTTCTGGTATGAGGATTCAACTTTCAAATCCATTATTACCGCTTGGTGCTCACAAGGGAAACAACCTCCACCCGTTGACGATGCTGTAGCTTATAATAATTTGGCCCGACAATCTTTTATCGATAAATTGTGCTTCCCCTGAGTCCCTGAGTCCCACTATTACTTACCTCGTAGCTGCCTGAGGTTGCGGGGGAAAATGTGAGCTGGTGGCAGCTGCGCTGCCACTGAGCGAACTTTTTCCCCGCAACCAACCAGTGGATCAGATTCATGCATGTCTACATTATACAGTTTTGATTTTTTCAAGCATTTCTGAACTCCGTTAAGTGAGAAAATCCTATATCGTGCAAGGTAGCGACTTATTTAGTTATTTTTTGAAAATGAATCCAAGAAAAGGAAAGAATCGGGGACCCGGCATCCGCCGCTACTGGATGAACAATGGTGAAAAAAACGATGTTCACTGTTACGCCTTCAATTTCGCGCCAATTTCTCCGAGAGTTCCTTTCACAGTCATGTCTTCACCGCGCCAATCTGTGATTTCTGTTTGTCTTGCTGATCACATATGCTCCTTGACTCTAAAAATTCGCTTCTCGTCTCTTCATGACATTACCCTTCAGAGCTTAGCTTCATCGATGAGATCAACAAGAAACACGCCCTTTGGTGCTCGTGTTCTGATTACTCGCTCTGTCTCTCAATTGTACCTCACCAGCCGCACGTCCGATCTCCGTAACCACCAAACTCTAAAATCATTTTGCCCGGATGACCGCTACGATAAGAAAATTCCCGACGATGCCACCCTGGAGCAACAGTTGCGCCAGGATGGTGATTTTATCTTCATTATCGGGGCGACCTCTTCTTTAATAACTCCGGCCGGACCGCTACCACGTTGATACCCACTTCTTCTAATAGGTCGCCAAAACGACCTCTGGAGGATAACGTTGCAGCTTTACCAGCAATTCAGCGAGATATTCCTGGGTTCAAGGTATTATCCAGGGGAGATGTTCGAATTGTACGCAACAACTCGGAGAGCTATACAGCCACGGTGCGGGTGATAGTCTAATTCGTTGTCGCATTAACACCAATGGTCCCCACAGAGTCAACCACCCACTAGTTTCATACAAATACCATTTGAGCGAGGAACTTTTGCCTTTGACCAGTCCTCCACTCTACTCCATATCCAGGAGTTGAGGCGTTCATTGCCGGCAAAGTTTTCATATCACCACCACGACCGCAAGGGCATCCATGGTCGTCGCTTTCTATGATATATCATATGAGTCACGTTACAGCGAACCCTTCGGTAAAATGCAAGTAAACAGTGTACAAAATGTTGAGCATTCGAGGCATCTAGTCATCGAGCTCCCACTTGCATCGTTTCATGCGACCGGGCGTAGTTACTTCGAGCAGAGATTTGACAGGGCAGTCAGAGTACGCTTCACTACCTTTGTTGCCAAGTATCGCCATATACTTTTTCCTGATCTCGAAGACACCGGTGTTGTCGGATCCCTTTGTCGATAATGACTTGGAAACATCCTTTGACAATATAATGGTCAGTATAAGACATCGTCAGATAAACCGTTTATAAGCTCACGATATATTGGCAGGTGTTGGCTGAAGCTAGCGGCAGACCCATCCTCTTTGTAACGACAGACTATGACATGACTGGCAACGATGCTTGGTATAACCGAATATGCGTACAGCAAAGCGTCACGCCATATCAGGTCGCGCAAATGATGTCTCTTCAGTTCTTTTCGAGGGTCAGCATGTGGTTCGACAGAGGCGTTATCGACATGATCCTCTGTGTAGGCGAATATGGCTCCTTCGCACGAGCGATTACGGACACTTTCGCATTGTATGACTTGTCTTTTGATCCGGACTTCAACACGACGTGTGCTGTGACAAAGCAAGAAGCGCTCTGTATGTTTCGCATGGCATACAAGGATCCTAAATCAAACATGATAGATGAAAACCACGACCGTTTCAAGGAGCTCGTTGAAATGGCGGGGGAATATCGTAACTCCCCTGATCCACAACATATGGGCGAACTGCTCCTCCGACAAGACTTTTTCTACCATTTCTTTGGCGTGGCCCTAAAGCACTGTGATGCGAATTTTCCCTTGAAGCACCTGCGTCCTCCAGAGAATATCTGGAAGCATTCTACTATGACACGCGAGGCGGTTGGCACTGTCGCCCAGTTGTCTTCTGACCAAATTCGCCAGAGTATCCTAGATATCCTCTTATATCCCAATGCAGACCAGGGCGTCGAGTGCGATGTCGTGCGGGATGGGCTTGAGTACTCTCATGTTCCTATACTATCCCTTAATGCATCAGGACTCCAATCCTCCTTGAAGCCCAGGGATACCGCTCTTCCAAAGCTTCTGTTTGCTCTGGGTATACTCACCATGGATCTGAAAGATCCTCGATACCTCAAGATTCCCAACAATATTATGATGGAAGAAGTGGGTCTTTCCCGCTGCAGCGCACACCTCTGGCTTATGTTGAACCTAGATAAGAGCGCTCCTGGATCTCAAAGCTGGGGATTCTGTTCAGGAATTCTCTGGGGCAATGTGGATCAAGGCCCATGTCGAGAAATATTTTCGAGGTCTCGACGTGCGTTATGCCAAGGACACAAAGGAGCACACGCTGCAGGCGATTATGATTGTCTTGATCAATCAAGGCGCAGACATCAACGGCAGAGAAGTGATCGAAGAACTTCACATGATGGAAAAACCACGGCCGCCAAAGAACCGAACAACACACCGCTATGCCGATCTCTTCCTCCCTAGAACGCACGACGTGCTTGAGCTCAAGAACGCTTCAATCATTGACCTGTACCGGGGAACATACGGTCTTAAATTAAACCCGGACGACAACGACCTCCGAGAGTTTCGAAAACAGATTGGGCGTATGAACATTTCCCGTGAAATTTTGCCAACACCTACCCCTGAATCCACTTCGTTCTACGACAAACAAGACACGGGTATCCGACAACCGTACAAGTACAAGCAATTGAATGACAAGTGTTGTGATATGGGGGATCAGTTCATCTTCCATACGTACACGCGCTGTGTCGAGCCAGTAGTATTGCGCTTGGCTGAGCTCTGCAAACGCATGAGGATGTACACTACAGTACCTACTTATATACTAAAAGACTATCTACTAGAATCTTCTATACTTTTCCTATATCTTCTTTCTTAATCAGCATCTTCGGCATGATGCCGGATTGCCATATTCCAACACTCCCCCTCAAGACGGCGTCAGGCCCATTAACCTATGACCTAATATTTCTCGAGGTTCCATCAAACTTCCTAATTCCGTGATATGACCTCGTGTCATCATCAAATGATATCACCAAATGATCGCCAACGTAGAAACGAATTACAGCGGCAGAATGGCAGCGTGAAAACGACTTTTAAGGTATTGCACCTGCGTAGAGACGACTTGTGGTGGCCTAAAGAGGACTTCAAATATTGCACCAACCTAGAGAGGAATTACAGTGGCCTAGAGAGGACTTTTCACCTGCCTAAAGAGGACTTCCGGTGTACGTGCGCTAACCTAAAGAGGACTGATTACAGCGACTTCGACTTCTTCAACTTCTTTCCCCGATCGCCTGCCTAGAAAGGACTTCCAGCAATCCCAAATTTGGCTGCCTTCTCCCAAGGGCTTATGCCGCACTTCGGCAATTCCGCAAATGGTAACGGATGGCCTGTTAGGACACAATTCCGCGCGAAAGTAGACGAAATACTGAATTGGGTACAGACGGTTAGTTCTGCGATCCCAAATGGAGGATGAACTTTGGCCTGGTAACCGGTGGCCAATCAAGTGTCAACGAGATGACAAGATAACCGGGAATGCGTTTGTGTTGTGATATGGGGGATCAGTTCATCTTCCATACGTACACGCGCTGTGTCGAGCCAGTAGTATTGCGCTTGGCTGAGCTCTGCAAATGCATGAGGATGTACACTACAGTACCTACTTATATACTAAAAGACTATCTACTAGAATCTTCTATACTTTTCCTATATCTTCTTTCTTAATCAGCATCTTCGGCATGATGCCGGATTGCCATATTCCAACAACAAGCTAACATGGCACGATTTGCGCGTTGCTTTCAGGTACAGATTAAGTAAGAGCGGAGAATACAAGGAAGGGATCAAACCTCTTGATCAGCTTTGGAGAGATGGACGACATCAAGCCTTGTTGTATCAGGATATCATTGCCCGCGGCGGCCACATCTCATGTGTCGCAGATCCAGGCTATGTTGCGGATCGTAGAGTCAGCGGCCGTGACTTGGGGAAAGATTACCGTTTTGTAAAGGCCTACGTTGTCATTCTCATCGCAGCTGAGGTGGTCTTTGTTGACGCCTTGGATCCCAAGCTATGCAAGTGGGCTTATATTGTCTGTCCTAATAATTTTAAGTAATATTATGCCAAACCTTGTCTCTCAGTATTAGTAGTTGTATGTCAATCGTTGGGATGGGGTACAATGACATACATACCGTTGGATGTCGACAAGCACAAATTCCAACGTTTCAGACACTGCGTTCCAATCTCTTTCATCTATGAATGATACACGGGGAAACAAGGTTCTCTCATCATCCGTACGTTGGGAGCTTTCGTAATTCTGGGTGTTCTTTGAATTCAGGAGTAGGAAGAACAAATGTAAGAGGCATAACATATAAGTATGTCTTCCTGGTACATATGCAGCTTTCGGGACTAGCGAATCAGAGGCCTTGACATAGATGATATGTTTCCCCTTCGACTACAAAGTCTTCAGACCACTAGGGAGCTTGGCGAAGTCGTTCCCTTTCTTCTGACCTCATCCAACACTTCGGTCATGGAATACACCGTTGCTTGACCAAAATAATAGGGCACCAACTCCGTGTCGATTGAATCGACTTTGAACTGGCGCCCGAGCTGAATTTCGTCAGGGGTGAAATCAGACACGGCGGTGAAGCAGGTTCTACAAGCAAAGACGCCGTGATAGTACTCAAGGGAGGCATCGGCAATCCAGGCAGGCAGGCAGGCAGGCAGGTAGTATTACACGGCAGTGTCCACATAATGAACTCCGGTCCCAGGCATAATTGTAGTAATCGTCGTGGTTTCAAGATCTTGGAATTCCGTTACATAAATCTACTCATGGCAGGACGTCGCCCACCTTGCCAGACTCCTTCGTTGATGAAGGACGCAAGTCCAAGTTCCCCGGAAGGAGCGGACTTTGAGGTGGCGCTCGAGCTGGCGGATCTCATGAGCTCCTGCTGGTGCTTCCATGAGAACGTTTTAAACACGGAATTGACGTAAAATCCAAGAGAGAGACGATAATCTTCCACTGAATGCACCGAAAGGTCGAAACCAAGACCAAGTCACGATGAGGCGAGACCATAAACAGCGGGTTTGGATGAACATCAGACACGCATGAAAATTTGGGTAATGGGTCGGAGGATGGCCGTCATAGAAAAACACCAGTGCAGCCAAAGAGGATGCTTATTTTGGACGGCGAACGAGAGGCAGATTGTGGAGCAACTGCGATTCGACTCCACAGAAAGGTCGAGAATGCATGCCGTTTTACCCGCCCAGGTGACGCCTTTACAACAGAGTAGATTATGTGAGGAGAGGGCTTATAAACGACACCCTAGAGGACTAGTCAGATATCGACTAGGCGATGATACAAATAACACGTACCGGGTGTCTAGAGCTAGACTGTAACATGTCTTGTCCTACGGTACTCCAGGCATAGTATTACTAAATTTGGGGCGCGGGGAACTCGGAGTCCACTGCTGGAGATGCGGCCAAACTGAAGGCATGTGTATATCCGGACACAGACCCTGTGCTGAGAGTAAGCAGACAAAAGAAACGACTGCGGCTCATGTACCTCGACAAAAAAAGAGACGAGACTGGACGAGATTGTTGGCCAAATATATCTGATACTTTTTCGTCTAGTCTTAAATGCCGAGATATGCGTAATCGCAGAAACCAGGCTTGCGCAGGCATTGAACGTCGTGAGCTCTCCTGGAGGCAAGAATAAATCAGAGAACGTGTCAGACTCTGGATATACAAGATACAGAGCAAGATGGCAAACAGTGGACCTCGACTGACATGATGGTGGTGGCTAGTAGCAAGCCGTGGATCTTGATTTAAAATTGAATTGAAATCAATAATGTTGTCACTCTGTGATAGCGTTCTTTTTTTGCATGCCGCCCTCGAGTATTAGCTTAGACAATGCCGTCATCGTATCGGGTAGACCTCATCGCATACTATTCATGCTGCGATACCCGTGAGTGCCCGTGATCAAGCGTGAAGTACTTCCTATACAAACGGTATGAAGCATGTCCGACGAACAAGGAATACTAAGATAATGACAAGATATTACGAATAGAAAACCAGTGCGCCGTCGAGCCGTTGAACACGAAGCTCGCAGCACTGCAGTTTCACTGAGCTGTGGTGGGTAACAAGCACTACTTCGGAGCTTCGCTTCCATAAATTAGGAGTGTTTCAGTAAAGTACAGCCATAGAAATACAGTGTTAATAGATATGAACCTAGAATGAGTGTGGTCCTATGGAATAAGTGATACATAAATATGCGTGGCTGTCGTTCAAATACTTACGTTGCTGTTCTTCGAATATATAAATGATAGTCCATTGATACGTTACGAAACGGGTGAATAGTTCTTCCTCACTCGCAAAGGAGAAGCATTAAATGCGTAATAAGCATCAGGGGACGCCGACGAGGGCGACTCCATTACCGTGTCCATCCGAGCTTGCGACCTTTTCTCCCACCGGTTCTGTGTCCGCTCAAGGCGAGGGTAATGCAGAGACATCGAGGTCGTCTCTTCTTCATCGTCCGAAGGTGTAACGACAGACTTAATAGAATCCGCCCGCTCGATACGCGACACTTTACTCGCATGACGGTCGAGATCTGCCCCCTTCGTACGTTTTACCCGGCCTTTTACCAATTCGGCTATCACTTTCGTCGGCATCCTGTTCAAGTTGCCCTGTTCTTCCTCGTGCACGCGTTTCAAGACGTCATCCGGAACCTGAGGTAAAGGTCGTGGACCTGAACTTGATCGAAAAGCAAGGGGGATGGGTGGAACTGGTGGCGGCGCTTCATACATAGATAGCATGGTATGTCGGCGCGTTGACGCGCTCGCTTGCGAGTAGATAGATTCAGACGAGACAGATGAAGGAGGAGATACCGGTGTTGGTGACTCGACGGGCGTCTTCATCTTGGCAATAGGACGCGTAAGGAGGTATCGGGATGCAGGAATGGCAGGATCTTCTTTGCCAGGTATAAGGAGATGAGGAAGACTTTTGGGACTGGGTACGGGTGACGGTGTCGCTGGAGGAGAGGTCTGAGGGGATGTATGCCTTGAACCAAATGAACTCTGCAGGAAAGGCGTTGGCATTTCTTCCATCAACGACGACGGCAAGAGACGGTCCCCGAATTTGTCACAGAAAGTAGGGGTGGGGAGTCGGTCGAAATCGATATGGAATGCCCCCTCTTCTGCGACCCTTGTATAATGGATGCCAGAAGGTGCCCATGTGTTGCCAGAGTCAACTTTTGTGTGAAAGGTGGGTTCAGGTGACAGTAAGGGACGCGAGTCCGAAGCCTTGGTCTCAAATCGAGACGAAGGCTCTGGATCAAGCAGTCGGCCAATGTCTGGCACACGACTGAGCTTTGGATTGTAGAGAATGTTGGGAGACGACGGGGAAGGGTTGCGACGACGGCGGTATCGCTTGTAGAGAAACCACAGCGCAAAGGCTATGAGTAGCGAAAGAACCACAGCACCCACTATGACTCCAACGACGACCTGAACACTCATGCCTGAGTCTGATGAACTTGAAGTTGTGCTCGAGTCACGCCTCGCGAGAGGGATTGAAGGCATGGCAAGAGACGGTAGTGGAAGGAAGGAGTAAATGTAGATTACTGAGGGGCCAGTCGCGAATAAATATACTGCGGAGGGGATGAACACATACAACACTGCCATCCGTCTTTTTGGGAATTATATATTGCGGCTAAAACCCCCGTGCCAGCACAGCTTTTTGGAGAGCTTGGCCGTATTTGTGCCGGGGAAGCAGTACGAGAACCTCGGTATTTGTTTTCGAGGCTGTAAACATGGGAAGGGAGATTGGGTCGTGGATTCTCAACCTGGTGCTTATTGCTGAAGTGGACCAAACTACCAGTCGAAGTCACCGATACTGAATTGGATTCAGACCCCCGAGAAATGATAATATGTAGTGATCAACAATAGACCAGAGAATCGTTTCAAGGCGCACTGTGTCTGATATGATACTTGGAGGGGTTGAACGTGATCTCAGAAAGATGGTAGCGCCGCATTACTTCCGCATGTGCATCGCCATCGTCGGTCGACCTGGGCATAGGTGAATACTAGAAGGCCTGGGAGCAGCCGAGCGTCACGACGGTCTACCTCGAACCAAGTATAACACGCACTGAATGAAGATTGTCGTATTGTGCCAATTGCATGGGCCATGGGCGGGGAGGCCATAGTGCTTGCTGACATCCACCGACATGATTTGCCCAATTCCTTGCAGCACCACCTCAGTTCCGCGGTTCGACATGAAAAAACGGAATCGGGAATAGATCCGTTGGGTTTAGTCCATCCAAGATGACATCTCTCTGCTAGTCCCGGTTGCCCCGATGCCTAAATGCTTCATCGTCGTTGTTCCGTAACGTAGCCATGCCAAACGAACGGGAATGTACGATATGTGAAAGGCTTGACACTTGGAGCTCGTTTCGTGGCCTGACTCGGAGATATCGTCCAAGGTCCATGTCCATATCCAAGTGCTTCATCATCATTAGCTACTATCAAATTCCTGTCAGAAACGGAGACCAATACCTCAAACCGTGTGTAAAAAAAACCAGGGCGTAGCCCATCTAAGTTTTGAAGGGCTTGAGCTTGCTTGAGCGTCATGTCGGGGTTATCGGGCAGAGTCAAATTTGCCCATGTTTGTCAACGTTTCATCCTTGGCACTGCACTACTCCTCGGTGACGGTCTTAACATGGCCTTTCTCGAATTCGCATTCTGCCACAGAACTGCAGTGAATCATAAGGTCAAGTAAAGGTGTCTGCATCCTGCCCACGAAGAGAGAGATATGTTCCTCTACGATGGTATTTCCCAGATAAATACATTGGAATATGTACTTAGTCTTCAAACTCAGTGCGTCGTTAGGGAGATTGCTCAAACTTCAAACCCGTGTCTCCACGTTTGACGTCGTGCTGATACATAGCAAACGTATCCTCGTATGAGGTTGGCGTCTTGAATTTCTTCGGCAGATTGTTACTGTTGATTCAAAGGGTCGAGCCTGAGATCGTTGAAACGTTGAGAGCTTGGGAGGAAAAACAAGCCCTCAAGATGTCGGTGTCGCTGAACCACTTCAAAGACTCACGTTGCATTGTCCGATTATCATTGGCACGGCTACTCCAGTACATCTGTGAAATATCTCTCTGCGAGGAGATTGTCAAACTCCACAGAAGCCTGTGCGATATTTCCAGGATCTGAGACTCTTTCAGGGAGTAGCAATCCAATCAACGTATTCTTCACAGCATTCACGACCCGCTTGTGACCACAAACGAAAAACTATTGCAGCGTTAATAACAGAAAGGGGACGAATATACTAGACCTTACAACAGCATCTCCCGATAGAGCATCTCCCACTTCGGTCTTGTTTAACAGAATGCGACTACGAAACAAAGACATTAGAAGGTGAAACATAATTGCATCTAAAACACTCACTCTTGTACATAACAGCATCCTTGAGATTGATCGGGGCACCGAGAGAACGCTACTCGGACGTCCACCAATCCAGCATCCCCCCATTCCTTCAAATCCGTGTCCGAATACAAAAAATCCCCATCAGGAGATCTGCATCCAACGAAGAGTAGCATTTTCCCAACATCATCGCCGGCCCGCTTCCGCACTGCACGCTCTTGGATGAATCCTCTCACTGGCGCGAAACCAGATCCAGCACAAATCATCACCAAGTTCCGGGAAGTGTCCGAGAGTAAATGAGAATTGGCAGCGGAGTGTCTGACCGTGACCAAGACTTGGTCACCTGTATGCAGGTTTGCGAGATAGTTGGAGGCTACACCCAAAAATGAGCGTGTTTTAGACGCACAAAGGGAAGGGGAGTTGAGGACGCTGAACGTGAGAGAAATGCGGTGGCTATTCCATAGCGGTGATGAGGAGATTGAATACTGCCTTGATCGTATAGAAGGGAGCATACGAATGAATTTAACAAGAGGAAGATCTATACGGTCGAAACCTTGCTGCTCCAGAATGTCGAGAACGCTAAGTCTTTTCGATGTCACGGTGCGGGTATGGTTGGCGATGAGATCACGGAGAAAACGTCGAGTAGAATCCGATCTTGTGAAATCCAAAACGCTGGCTATGTCATCTTTTGTGGCAGGTTGTGAGAGCTCAACAAACCCGCTGAGAACGCTTGACAGTGGTACACGCTCTCCTAAAGGAAGTAGGGCGGTCCCCGATGTTGAAATTTTGATCTACAAGGGGACGTTGGTCAGACAATACAGGGAAACAGCTGGCACAGAACACTTGCTTCTTGGTCAAAAGGTAACTTGAAGTGAGAAAACACGCGATGTACATCCCGAGGAGGATTTTGTGGCAAGCTAAGAAAGATTAGAAGTTAGATTTCAACTTTGCAGGGGGGGCAGCGGACTAACATAGATAGGTAATCGCCGGCACGATAACTCATACCATGGGGTAGCTCAAGCTCTGACGATACTCATTAGGATATGAATGATACATGCATAGCCCCACACTCTTACCGATATGATGTTTGGCGGGAAAGCCAAGCCGAGTCAACAACATATTCGACCGCACGCAGCCCAGAGCCATTTCAGGATGCCGTAGTATCTCTGCCCTTCGGCTATCCAAAACCTCCACATCAAACAGGCTCATATCATGCTTTGCATGATACTCCTGCAACTACTAGGTCAGAAGACGATGACAAGAAGCCGGTAATACTCACTGTGGATAGAACCTCCCATAAGGACGTCTTGAACTGATCAAACACATCGAATATGTTCCCATCCGCGGCGTCTCCTTCACCTCTATCAATCAGCCTACGTCCGCCTCGTTTCTCGAGTAACTCGTCGCACAGTCTAGGAACCCGCTGGTATGTTTTTCGCCACTCGTGGTTACCACATCCAAATACGGCAAAACGTATTCCATCCAGCTCATGGCCTAGAAGACTTGACATCCAAGGAACAAACTGATTCGCATTGTCCGCCGGTTCTCCTGAGTGAAACGTCAGTCACGACGATTTATGGGAATTCATAGCTCACTCACCCTCGAACGACGCCGTGACGATCACAACAGGACCATCAGTTGGTAAATGACCAACCGTAGAATTCAGAGTGCCAATCAATGAGCGAAAACCTGAATATATGTCTGAATAAAATCGTCTTTTTCTCAATTTGTGTGCTGACCGTGTTCGTGAGCCTCTTTAGCGATGGTTTGTGCAAAAGCTTCGGAACTTCCAGTGTTCGAGCCATAGTAGACATACAATGGATGCTTCAGATGCAGAGTCGAATCTAGCAGTGATGCTGGACAATCTATTTTTTTGTCCGGCGTCAAAGAACGTCGTCGTCGAAAAGGCTGCCGCTGTCGAGGCTTGGCGTATATTCGAAGGTTCTTCGGCTTGATAGTGATGGCTTGCGTAATTTCCAAAGTATATGAAGGATCGACGAGCGACAAATCGAATCGCTGCATGATGGACGTTATTACAAGTGACATCTACGGTATTTCATTAGTAACCATCGACGACTGATGCAAACTACTCAGACTTCACCTCTTGCCATGAGAACGGCCGCCCGATACAGCCTCGAAGCCCAAAACCAAACTGTACAACGATAAGCTTTTATCCTCCATCTCCGCGGGAAATGATGACCTACAGGTTGCCAGGCATTGGGCTTGATGGCAACGTGAGAAGAACCGCTGCCAATACAGAACGGTGTGCTTACCGGTGCCGCTTCGAATTTTCCATCCAACATTCTTTCGGGTCGAAATTCTTCGGCCTACCAAAAGAGTCAGCATCAAACACAGATACGAGAGATAAAGAAGCACATACATCATCAGACCAAACCAAAGGATCCCGATGTGAGTCCCATATTTGGAGAGCGATTGCCTGACCAGCTTTCACAAAATACTTGCCTCTACCAATGACAGTATCCTCAAGTGGATACACTACCCGAATGGCCGCCGTAGGCTGCAGGCGTAACGTTTCCCGTAGTACAGCTAGAATATAAGAGTAAGGCGCGACCAAGAATGTTATATAAAAGCCACACGCCATTGAGATAAGGCATCTTGCTGAAGTCACCTAATTGAGCGGGCTCGTCCCCAAGAATCTCGCCGACTTCTTTCTGGAGTTTACGCATCACATCGGGATACTTCAACAAATAATAAATCACGAAACACAGGACTCCAGATGTTGTCTCGTGTCCTATATGTGATGAGTCAAACTGCATTTACCGGAAGCGACAAAATAAGCACCTGCGATAAGGAAGGTCAGCAGCTAAACGGAAGACATTAGATACTATGGAAGACGACGAAGAAAGGACCGACATTGTTGGTAATACTCTCGTCTGAAAGTTTCAAACCTGTCTTAGGGTCTTTCTCATTCATCATGGAATAGAGAATATCCCGCTTCTCCGTTGGATGTAATCTTCTATCCGCAACAACTAAGGAGGATGTCAATGAAATCGGCAATGGTAATAAAAGTTCGGCCTACTTTTGTCCGCTGTTTCGCGCAAAATTCTGATGTCTGCTTCGTATTTATCATTTGTGTTGGTCATGAATGCCTGTATAATGCTTGGCCGGTTGGCACGGTGGTTACACTCCGTTAAAAAATCCATCATGGCGCGAACGAACAGAGGCTGGGTGTGCTACCGTCACGGATATATTAGCATTGGGGTATGTTGAGGATGGAAGGTCACGAACTGTATAGAAAGAATTCAATCTGTATGACATAGAACACAGTGCGATTGTGTCTAGAGCCACTCGTGTTAAGTCATCTGTCGGGTCGATCTCGAGATTTGGGCCGAATCTGCATGTCATTAAGTGATTAATTTCGATTGGAAGGAATGAAGGTGAAATGACCGTTCCCATTTTAGGACCAATTGGTTGCTGATATCACGCATATCCTCAAACATATCACGAATTGGCACCGCTCCTAGGTTTTAGGAATGACTTTTGATGCTGGAGGCTAACTTGAGAGACAACCAACCGAAAGCGGGTGTAAGCAGGCGATCTGTAGGGAGAGATGGCATGCATCAGTGATCGCATCCTGAGTCAAGTGAAAGTGCTTGCATACGTGCAATGGCCCAATTGGGTTCATCATTAAAAGCCTGTTATACATAGAGCGATATTAGAGCAACGGATCATAAGGAAGATCACGGCGGAAGGACATACCGTGAAGATTCCATCATGAACAAGGTTTCGTGTTTCTTTGAGGGCGCCACCTGGAACGGAAGGAGTCAGACAGCTAGAATGAAGATGTGGGGGAAAAACTATTACCGACTGATTTCCGGAACCTCGAATCATCTGATAGCTCGCTGACGAGGGCGTAGGAGCTCACGAAAACCACGACCCTGCCTGTAGACGGAATCAGCTTGATGGAACCGTCCTTAAGTATGAGCACACACCAACAAGATTGAGTTGATATATTTCGCCATACTGTTTAGCGAGTCGGTGAAAACCGCGCGTCGGTAAATCTGGGACCAAATATCAGCTGGTGGTCGCTCATCGTCGGAGAGCCACCAAACCTTTGTCCAACGATGTTATGTTGCCTATGAGTGGTATCGACGGAGGCTGGGGAATGAGGAGGAGGGTAGCCATCGTTCAGGAGCAACAGGAAAGGACGCCGCATTTATAGAGTCCTAATCACCCATACCCATGGAGTTAAAAGACGGATCGATAGGACTTGAAGGTGCAAGGATTCATCGGAATCTGTAGCGCCATAATATTGCGCAGAAGATCCCGGCGAGGAAGAGAACCGCGATATACATGGATCATAATTTTTGCCCCATCGGATCATTCCCAAGGGATGAACACAGCAAGGAAGGTTGAGAAACTCTGCCGGTGTACAGAAACAGTGTGCGTCCGAGCTTGGTAATTGCGCGGGAGAAGAGGCGCTGATCTATGCGCAACTGAAGAATTTACCGGTATATCCGGAGGGTAGACTCTGTCATGTCAGGACAAATTGGATAGTCTTGAACGTTTGGCATTGGTTCATCGACTGATTTGCCCCGAATCTCTGCTACTGTTCAGATGATTCGCCGCAACTTCAGACATAGCTCTTCTCACCTGGCAACAAGAAATTCTTCTCTTCGAATCTCCGACGGCATCCAGTTGAGTGGTGTAGATTACCGGAGATGGGCTATATATGAGCTGTAAGAGAGCTCGGCATATTGAGACGCGATGGTGGTGGTAAGAAGCCATAAGCAGAGTGGACGCGCGAAGACGGAGGAAGAGAAGCATTCTCTACTTTGAGCCAAAATCTGTGCCTATATACAGATATTAATATATAGATGAATGGTGCTAATTTGGTCCTGACCGAAATTGGCTCTGAGACTTTCCTAATCCACGACCCACACGTCTCTCTCTGTCTCCCCTCGTGTTTGCTCTTTGTTCCTTCTACCTACCCTATCTTTGCTAAGGATCATTGAACGAGTTAAAATGGAGGCTTTCTCTCAGCTAGCTGAAGGCAAAATTGTATGTTTCCGCATTCTTCGGTACTGTCGACGTGTCTAACCGACCATCAAGGATTTTGAAGGCCAGAGACTGGCCGAACAAATGTCGAGGATATACTTGATTGCAGCAACGGTGAGGCCTCCACTGCCTTGAATACGCAACATGCATCCGTAATGTTGTTGCACATACCGTTGTTTTGAACCCGCGTAATTGTCCTTCGGCGCAGCATATTACCCAGTACCTCTGCCGGCAAACCAGAGTTTTCTACGCTTCTTTTGCGGTGCAGAAGTTGTCGACTCAAGGGATAGACTGATGCCTTACTTGTCAAGGATTATCTTGTCATGAGGGCTGGTTCCCAGCGCTTGCTGCATCACATCGAATATTACAGGCTGTGCTAACATACCTTGCAGGCAATATCCTTCATCATCGGTTTTGCGTTGCAATCATTACAAACAACATTCATCCTTTACGGCGTCTCGGTGGTTATTTTGGCCCTTGTGAGTCCCAACTTTGTACCGTGAAACCGCAGTACGTTATATCGACAATATAGATCGTTGTACCCCCTTGGCCGATGTTCAATCGACATGCCGTGACCTGGTTACCACCAACGACGGCGGGGAGTAAAAGGTCATCATAAGATCATGTACATGGTATCATGGGATCATTCAAGTCAGTCAGCGTACGGTTTTTCAGGCAGCTGTTACCCTGATCAGGTACCCTCAGTTGTACGGAAAATTACACTCTCCTTCTGTCTGTAGCTCCACCCTGAGCTCAAGGTGTACTAAATTCGCATACATATAAACAGCACGTTCTCCTGGCGATGAAGTATTGATATCATTCAAGCTGTGTTGCTTTCATTTATCCTTTTCCTCGATAATTTCGGATGGTACTGTACTGTGCATACTGCTCTCAGTTCTATTCTGCTCTACCTCTGTGTACTGTCGGTGTAGCTATACAATATACCCCGGAATTACTGTTAAAAGACGAGTAGAAGCCATCAGATGTGTCGTCCCTTAACCAAATTAGGTAGGCGGACAGCCAGCTCCGACCACCTTTACCACCGACCACCGTGACAAAAATCGGTAACGTCGAGCAGCCCTCCTTGGCAGCGAGCTGCACCACCGTCGACGGTGACAATATTGTTCTATTTCGTGCGCACGGACGTTGCTTTGATTCGACCGCATTGCTACTGATATCAGTTGATGGCAGCAGCATATCCGGCGTCTCTTGCAAACCAACTGAACCAAGTACCTGAGGGCGTCGAAGGGGTCGTAGCGCACACGCCGTCGCACGGAGGCACGGTCACCGCCGGACACGAGTTTGACATGCAAATCCTCAGGCCGTCACATCCACAACCGGACTCTCACCCACCTGTTTCTGCTGCTGTGCCACGTTCATCCGGTTCTGCCACCCGTCAAAGGCCCGTTTCCATGCCCCCTCAGGCCTACAATATTGCCTCCGTGGCTCCTACAAACGGCTCGAACACTGGGAGTACTTCGGACACAAAAGATCATCGGACGCATACAATCGGTGAAGAGCGTCGGAGAGACGGGAGTCGCAGTAATGGCACCTCAAATCGAACGCAGAGGCGTATTCTCGGGGATTATACCCTAACAAAGACGCTGGGCGCTGGCAGCATGGGCAAGGTTAAGCTTGCAACCCACAATTTGACCGGGGAGCAGGTACGCTACCACACTTTTTCCCCTTTTCTTTTGTTCACCTTTTCTCTAGATGGCCGTGAAAATACTACCGAGGGTTAATCCTGCCGCTACACAGCACAGTTCTAGCGCCACACCCGATTCCATTGCACGGCAAGCCTCGAAAGATGCTTCAAAGGAAATCCGAACACTTCGCGAGGCTGCTCTATCCATGTTACTCCATCATCCATATGTCTGCGGTATGCGCGAGATGATTACCCATGCCAACCACTATTACATGGTCTTCGAGTATGTCAATGGTGGCCAGATGCTCGATTATATCATCAGTCACGGCCGCCTGCGGGAAAGAGTGGCGAGGAAGTTTGCCCGGCAGATAGGAAGCGCTTTGGACTACTGCCACCGGAATAACGTCGTTCATAGAGGTGCACTAGGGAAAAATAATCTGGTTCCTCTTACTCACCCTTTCTAGACCTCAAAATCGAAAACATCCTTATTTCACAAACCGGTAACATCAAAATCATTGACTTCGGATTATCCAATCTCTATGATCCGGTGGCACATTTATCCACATTTTGTGGGTCCCTTTACTTTGCCGCCCCTGAACTTCTCAACGCCAAAGTTTACACTGGCCCGGAAGTCGACGTCTGGAGTTTCGGTGTCGTACTCTATGTTCTTGTATGCGGAAAGGTTCCCTTCGATGACCAGAGTATGCCTGCTCTTCATGCGAAGATAAAACGGGGCTTGGTGGAATACCCGGTGTGGCTCAGCTCAGAGTGCCGGAGCCTCCTATCACGGATGCTGGTCACGAACCCCGCAGCGCGTGCGCCTTTGTCCGAAGTCCTTAGCCATCCGTGGATGGTACGAGGCTTCAGTGGACCTCCCGAAAACCACCTACTCCATCGCGAACCTCTCCGCGCTGATGAACTTGACCGTCAAGTCATTCAGGGAATGAATGGATTCGAGTTCGGCACCGAGCAGGACATCGAAAAGAACCTCATTAACGTCCTTGAGTCCGAACCGTATATCCGAGCCGTCCAGAATTGGGAACGAAAGCGTAGTGGTGGTGTGAATGGAAACGGGACAATGGGGCGTTGGGGCGATTCAATATCCAACTCGAGTCTCGCAATATCCTTAGATAAGGATCCCCCAACGCCCTCTAAGAAGTCACGAAGATTTTCTGGTTTCGACTTTTATCGAAGAAAGCTGTTTTCGCCGTCTTCGTCCCCACCATCCAGCCCTCTTAGCCAGTCTCCCCCCGGTTCGCAGAGCCATCTCTCTCATGCATCATTACTGGATCCTAACCGAGAGCCTTTGGATCCAACGAAAGGCTTTCACCCCTTAATATCAATGTATTACCTATCTAGGGAGAAACTTGAGCGAGAACGTGTCTACGGTCCTGGTCAATTCGCCAGTTCTCAAACATCAATACAGGACCCCCGTTCTATTGCCAATACCAGTAACATCATTACTGTGGATCCGCCCCCTCCTACACCGGTTTCAAAGAAGGAAACACCAAAGAGGGAATCCGCAACAACCAAAGCCGACTACAGTATGCCACTTCCTCGACTACCTGCACCAGAAACATCCCATTATTCTGGGATGTCTTATGATGCTACGGCAGCTGCCCCTTCGCCTACTTCGCCGAGCTTCCATCCTCAACCACGTCCGCGCGATATCGGTCTTCCGCCACCGTCACCTTCAGCGCAGAAGAGGGCCGAACTGGACAAGGCTACTGTCTCGGGTGCATCTGCGCTTCCCCGAGCTCCTCCAGCCAGTACGCACAGACGAAGTCATAGCTTGAGCCAACGGCCTTTGACAGTGTCGCGGGGATGGACGGGCAGGTTCGGGCACGAAAACGCCGTGGACGAGAATGGAGTTGTTGCGCCGGAAGTATCGAAGAGCGCTGCGCCGCACGTTACGACATTCGAGGATGCAGAGAAGGAGAAGAAGATTCAGGATGACCGGGAGAAGGACAGGGATGGTGAGGAGAAAGAAAGGGACCATCTTTCTATGTCCGCTGGTGCCACGCTTGTTCGGAAATTCGGCAGCATGTTGGTTGGTAAGGGTGATGACTCCAGGCGACACGGTGTTGGTAGGCGAGGGACCATTTTGGGTGGCCTAACGTTATCGCCGAGGCCATCACGACACTCGGAGGACAAGGAAAAGCTCAGTGGGGACGAGAAAAAGAGTGTCGAACACAAGAAGAGTGCGGAGAGCAAGAAGAGCGCAGAGGTTCACGAGAAGGAGCGCGTTTCGACACCCAAGTCCGTGTCGCACAGTCAAAGCCAGCCGATTGGTAACCACCGACGAGCGGCCACAGTGCTGGACCCAAGTGGTGGGAGACGACATGAGCGGCGGAGTAGTACTGGTGCCGCGTTGCTCTCTAGTGCAGGGGGAACTATCGGTAGACGAAGACGGCCTTCACTGGGCGGCCCTCGACAAGCGGCAGACAAGCTTTTCTCGAAGACCGACGAAGGAGACGAGAGGGAAGAGAGCGAAACACGGACTGCACCTATTCCCGGTGATGACGACCGTCAGGAGGACGTCCCCTCTAACGATAAGGATTTCAAGCCTCTGTTCTTGAAAGGTCTCTTTAGGTCCGTGTTTCTCAGGCTTTGACCGTATACTCTTTCTTATTAAGCTGGGTTTTCAGTGTCGCGACGACGTCTACAAAGTCTCCTCCTGCCATCAAATCTGATATACAACGGGTTCTGGACCGGATGCAAGTACAATATCGCGAGACGAAAGGAGGATTCGAGTGCCTTCATTTACCGTCGATTGATATGTCTTCTGTGGACCCATCACCTCGACATCAGCAACAGAGTTCGTCTGGGTCTGGCGAGCCGTCGACGCCACGACCTTCTATCGTCAAGAAGGCGTCAAAACTTTCCTTTGGCGTGAAGAAAAGAGAGCGAGAGCCCTCGATGGACAAGGCGGAGACTCCTAGTCGACCCTCGGGCACGACGACTCTAACGACGACACCCAGCCGGTCCTCGTCCTTCTTCAACGTTTCAACAACAAATAACACAGCGGTCCCGTCTGAGAACGGGGTTACCGTTTCGCCTTCTGTAGAGATTGACGTATCGCCTCCCGCGGAGTCTGCGAGTGTGAAGTCTAAGGTGCTTCCTCCGATACCGCGGGATTTTGCACCATCAGCCCGGAGCGCAAGTCCGCTGCCGACAGCTGAGCGGGATGTGTTTGAGACGATGGGGAACAACTCGCTTTGTGTGCGCTTTGAGATAAATATTGTCAAGGTGAGAGTTTCCTTTCGGTTAATGTCGGGCGGTGCTCAATGTGTATGTGTCCCAGGTCCCTTGGCTGCCACTGCATGGTATACAATTCCGAAGAGCAAGCGGGGATGGTTGGCAGTACCAAATGCTTGCTAGACGGGTCCTTACAGAGTTGAAGTTATGACGATATATGAACAAGCTATGTTTCTGGTTATTTTTCGGGCGAGGTGTACTTTTGTTCTTTCGTACTTATTATGATTTGCCAAGTTGTTATCCTGCTCATTATTTATGCATATCATTCAGGTCACCATGCACGACGGTATAATGTGTGGTAGGATTATTTACCAAAATAAATGTTCCGTGGAGCCTTTTTCATTTACCCCACATGTGATAGTGATCAAAGATCAAGCTCAACCAGGGCCCGGCGGGGTAGGGATATCAACTTGAATGTGCAGACTGACGGATTTTCCCTAGTTCTAGGTCTTTTGGCCGGGTTCTCTTGTTGGATGGGACTGGCGATCGACTTGTCCCGACTGACGTCAGCCGATCGAACGTATAAAAGTTCAAGTCTGGCACGGTACGGTCCTTACTCTCATATTCTCTTCCGCTCTCCTTTTGGTTGCTCTGCTCGCCATGTCGAAGGCTACCTCAAACAAGAAACCCTACTTTGGTTTGACTGGAATGGCGCTCAACGCCTGGGTCAATGTCGCCTGTATCACGGCTATGACACTTTTCGGTACGGGCGTGTTCAAGTCCATTTGTTTCACGCGTTTTACTCAGGGCGATATCTCAGGATACGACCAAGGTGTATACGGCGGAATCATCGTCACGGAGGACTTTTTACGAACGATGGGCTACCCCAATTCCCAACTCCAAGGCACCATCGTCTCTCTGTACGATATTGGCTGGTACGTTTGATCCCCTCTACATCTGTTTTTATTTACGTGTCAGTCTCTCGCCTTTGCAGTTTCGTCGGTGCTATGACCTCTTTTGGTTTTGGCGAACATCTCGGGCGGAAGAAGATGCTCGTCATTGGTGTTGTCGTCATGTCCATCGGAGCTATCATCCAAACCGCATCCTCTAACGTCACCACGATTCTTGTTTCTCGTATGATTACCGGCCTTGGAAATGGGTGCGTTTCCTTTTCCTTGTGTTGCTTTTTCTCCAGTGACGATTCCTACAGTATCAACACGGCCAACGCTCCGGTCTGGCAAAGCGAGACCACAAAGGCGTCCCTTCGAGGAACAGTGATAATTCTCGGGATGATGTACGCTTTTTCACTCATCGATATCTTGTTCTTCACTAATCATTCTCCAGAATGAACATTGCCGGCTACGCGCTCAGCAATTGGATAACTTTTGGATTAAGCTACGTCGAAGGGAGCATCAGCTGGAGGCTTCCCCTCGCTTTCCAACTGGTCTTCTCGATCATTCTACTCGGTACCATCCCTTGGCTTCCGGAAAGTCCCACGATGGCTCCTCGCACACGGACACGAGGAACAAGGCGCTGCGATCCTCGCGGCGCTCGAGGGCGAAGACGTGAAGCCGACAGACATCGTGATCATTGAACGCAAGACAGAAATTCTCGAGGCCGTGCGTATTGAAAAGGAGACGTCTCCCAGTTGGTCGGATCTTGTGCGCGGGCGGACTGGCCAGAGTGGGATGGTCAAGCGAATGATTCTCGGCATCGGTGAATCTTGTTTGACTCTAGTCGGAGTTGGAGTTGAATAGGTGTTGTTTAGGGACGCAATTAATGCAGCAGTTATCCGGGATCAACGTCACTACCTACTAGTACGTTGTCTATCAGACGGTTGTTATTTTCTCTGATGGTCCATAGCCTCCCTCTGGTGCTACAGAACTCCGTCGGTCTTTCGAACAGTCTCTCCAGACTTCTCGCTGCCTGCAACGCGATGTCGTACCTCGGATTTTCTTTTGCTGGTCTTTATCTTATTGAGCGAGCCGGGCGGAGGAAGCTTTTGATCTTCGGTGCTGCGGGTCAAGCAGTGTGCTACATTTTTATCGCCGCGTTTCTGTCCCAGGGCATGGGTGCCGCAGCGATCGCTTTCTTCTTCTTGTTCTACGTGTTCTTTGGGTCTTGTTGGCAGGTGAGCGGGGGCGCCTTTCTTCTTGCCATGCTGACATTATGCATCAGGGTGTTCCTTGGCTGTATCCCGTAGAGATTAACTCTCTTTCTATGCGAACTAAAGGCGCGGCGTTGGCCACCGGAATGAATTGGATAATAAACTACGCTGTGGTGCAAGCCACACCACCGGGTATCGATCGTCTCGGCTGGAAATTTTATCTTATTTGGATGTCGTTCAACATTGCCATTGTCCCTGTGAGTAGCCTAGGTATTATCTTGGGGTAAATAGTATATCTGAACGTCTTCCCAGGTCGTGTATTTGTTCTACCCGGAGACTTCGAACAGGCACCTTGAGGACATTGATAGATTGTATAGAGAGCACCAGGGGATGGTCTTTGTGTTTCGAAACAGGGAGGCGACGCAGACGGAACGCCCGGAGCACTATACGCAGACAGATGTAGAACGAGTTGCGCATGTGAAGACGAGTCTGGATGTGGCGGGCGTTGATCACCTGGAGCACGCTGAGCTTGAGGCAGAGTCCGCAGAGAAGAAGTAGATGTGACAGACTATATATACCTTTAGTAAGATATTTGATTTGTAAATGATTTCTTGTGTAGCTACATTCTGTATTTCTATGACTTGTAAACTTTGAAGAATCGGCCTTGCATCTGAAAGTTGTGCAATGTTTCCAGAGAGCTTTCTGGAGCAACTTTATTCTCACACTCATTAGCAGGGGGCATGGATAAAATTCACAAACTTATCTGCGACTAAGCAACATTCTAATAATTCCTGAATTCGCTGCACGCCAATTTGAATTTCGCCTCATCTGGACTGGCAACGAGCAAGCTACGACCATCATGCTAGTCGATGTCGACTGTCTGCTCTCCTGCAACGTATCTCGTATATCTAAAATCGTCTGCCATGGTGATAGCTTCTTATATTTGTTCGGAAGCTCAACGTCCTTGGCGACTTATGATCTAGTTTATTCCCCGGGTGTTAGTTGGGCCGACAAACTATCCTCTCAGAATGGGGCATACGCATTCGCGCTTTGGCCCGGGGAAGACCTCTTTTCTGCGATGTCAAGCATCCCAACTCCTCCGTCGACGCAATACTGCCGGTGTATCGCTCCGGAGCGTGTCCCCGGGACTTCAAGGTTCAGAGTTTCAATCCACTTCCTTTATTCCACAATACATCAACAACTCCGTGCTGCGAAAATATCAAGAGGATTCCTGAATATGTCGCTCCCTAATGTCAAACTTTCTCTACGCTATCTCAATTCTGGCGCCTTAAGTTCATGAATTATGACGCGCCAGGGTGGAGAGGCTGCTGCTCCTTCCCCTTTGTATGATATCCTCATCCAGACCCTCACCTCGACCCTTACTGGGCGGATGTTGACACCACGGAGGCCGAAATCCACCAGCGTTTATAGTCGATGCGGAGTCGGCGCCCTATTATTTCGGACAAGCATCCATGGATGAGCAAGGTGCAACTTCTAGGTGAAGGTCGAAGGCGAACTAAATTATAAATTTTTTCAAGCTAGTCTGTAGTTAATTTTTCCTATACCGCCAAGTTGAGAATAGTCTCCGAGTCTGTGGTCCGCCGACAGTTCACAGAGGCGATATCTACCCAAACACCGGGATGCGAGTGGTATCTGACGCCCAAGAACGACAAGGAACCGGTCGACCGGAAAAAGTCGGTGCATTATAGACACGCCATCACCGATATGAGAAAATACAACAACGCAGAGAGGAAGGCTCCAGCCAGTGAGTGCATACCATTTTCGTGGATATGCTTTCTAGCGGAATTTGGAGCTCCTAGGACAGAAACTGCTTCAAGTACTTCAATCTGGGGACGCAGCGCTCGTTGAACACAATGTAAGTCTGTACTTTGTTTAAAAACTCGTTGATATGCTTACATTATACAGTATGGTCATCTAATCATGAATCTATTGGTACCTCTACCTACATGCATGTATATAACTATGTACCTTGAGTAATGCTGAATCGACCTACTTACTACCTGAACTTCCTCACCCTGGTACCAACCGGAAGAAACCGTCAAATGCGGCGCAAGGTAGCGGGCCTTGCCGCTCACTGGCCTTACCTACTTATAAGAAAAAATGGCGTCCTATGACGAACCGATTCTGTCTGAGAACGACGCGTGCCCTTAGTTTATATTACCTGAGACATCCCTGCTTAGCTTCTCCCCATCGTTTGCAAGCCAGCTGCGCGTCAGACACACTTCTGGGGTATGCATTTCTTAATCGACCGTGAATTGTGGTTGATATGCTTGTTATTAGAAAACTTGTACCACGATTATTCTTGTGCGTTACTGTTGATAACAAGCAAAGCTGCCTGAACAGAAAGTGAGTCAACCTGAATTCCACTGATATCCCGAAGTCTCATTCTATTATCGCAGGCTATATTTCTAATCGACGTCTACTCGTTTCCCTTGCTGACGTCGGAGGCAGACTGATGTATGTGTACAAAGACTTGTTAGAGCTACCAGGCCTTACAACGCGAATTTACACACTTTTCGACGCTACATAATCTACCGCCCCTGCCTTCCGCGACCAGTGAATTAGACGGTACCATTGAACTCTCTCATGTGGACGTTAGAATTCCGTGGAGGAGATTGCACCCCTCGTCAAAGATCTCTCTTTGATCTTAAAGGAAGGGAAACATCTCATGATCACTGGGAATAATGTCGTTGAGAAACTGCCATTACACGTGTACCGACTGAGAGAAGTCGTATACGCCCTGACACAAGTGGTACGCCCCCTCTGAAGATACATCTTGATCAGCAAAATGGATCTTTCGAAGGCCTGAAACGGGTACTGTAAGTGCTGGACCGGACACCGGGAGAATTACGGATGAGCTCTTCGAGTGCGGACTTCTATACATACTCAATTGGGGCTTCTAGAAGAGTTATCAAACATTGCAGGCTGACTCCGAGGACCTCATCGACCAGTTGATCATCGTGGGTGTATTTGACCCGTCTTTCTGTACTCATTAACTTGATCTAAACATGTCGTTTTCGAATCAGCAACTGGGATATGACCTTTGGAACTCTTACAGTGTGGTTTCCGATTCTCCATCGTTGAAGTAAGATGTTGGAGGGAAACTCGAAGCACATATAGACAAGGTCAAACATGGTCGCGAGCCTGTAATTGATTTGAACGAGTCAGTAAGGTGACAAATGGAAACCGGTAGGACCGACCGAGAGTATACTGCTGTCCATGAAATTTCCGATTCATAAGTCATCAAAACATAAGATTCAAGTATATTTAAAGACAACAACTATCATTGACCGCAAAAAAAGGACGACACATATACTGATATCTATAACCTCTACTCCATACATAATAGCAGCATATAATAAAGTACCCCTAGAGAAACACGTCAAAGAACTATTTATTTGCATGTATTTACTACCAGCGTCCTTGAAGACACGAACCACAGACATGTAACCAAGTTGTTTCAAAAACAAAAAACACGATTATACTACTCGTACGATACATTAAAAGACTACAACCAAACTAGACGACGAAACACGTACGCAAAGAAGAAATAAAGGTCTCGAAACGTTTGTTTACACATGTTATATTCTAAAGCGACAGCTTAAATGGCAGACGAAAATGAAAGAGGAAATAGGCAAAAAAGAACGAGTTTTACGTCATTCTTCGGACTCGTAACTGATCTACTCGTGTCCTTCATCGACAAGAACTTGTCCTTCCATGGGTGTAGTGGAATTCCAAGGTCTCGAAACGACGACGATTCCTCGCCCCCCTTGAGTTACGACGGCCTGCCAGACCCCGGTTCCAACCATCGATGGTTTGGGAGTACAATCGGGAACAGGACAACCCCCTTGCTAGGTTGTTGACGCACTAGTCGCCCCAGAGAGTCGCATGCAAGTCTTATGATCTAAGGTGTTATTTGGGCCGACAGAATATCCTCTCAGAATGGGCAGGGCGTACGCATTCGTGCTTTGGCCCGGGGAAGACCTCTTTTCAAGCACTCCAACTCCTCCGTCTACCGCTCCGCCGCCGGAGCGTGTCAAGGTTCCGAGTTTCGATCTTCCTTTAACTTCGTGCTGCGAGAATATCAAGAATACGTCGCTCCCTAATGTCAAACTTTCTCTACTCTATCTCAATTCTGGCGCCTTAAGTTCATGAACTATGACGCGCCAGGGTGGAGAGGCTGCTGCTCCTTCCCTTTTGTATGATATATGAAATCCACCAGCGTTCATAGTCGATGCGCAGTCGACGCCTTATTATTTCGGTCAAGCATCCATGGATGAGCAACAACCGACTCCGCCAAGCCTCTAGGTTCAGGTCGAACGCGAACCAAATTATAATTTTTTCAAGCTAGTCTGTAGTTAATTTTACCTATACCGCCAAGTTGAGAATAGTCTCTGTGGCCCTCCGCCGGCCGTAGTTCACAGAGGCGATATCTCCCCAAACACACCGGGATGCGAGTGGTATCTGACGCCCAAGAACGACAAGGAACCGGTCGAGGCTCTCCCCACCGGAAAGAGTCGGTGCGTTATAGATACATCATCCTACAGTCGAGATGAGAACAATATAACAACGCAGAGAGGAAAGCTCCAGCCAGTGAGTGCATACCATTTTCGTGGATATGCTTTCTAGCGGAATTTGGAGCTCCTAGGACAGAAATCGCTTCAAGACTATGCTCGTTTCGAAATCGAGGTCAGAACTCAGCACCACCAAGTCCTCATGTCTGTGGTCTCGTGGGAAAAAACTCTGGCCAAGAAGGATGTCTTCCCGAAACCTGCGGAAGAACGAGTCTGGGGTCAGAATGCGCCCGTTCATCTAATCCTGCGGTAGCACGGGGGTAGGGTCTATCTCGTTGGTCAATGCGCTTCAGAGACGCAAGAGCCACGGGAGGTCCGGGATTCGCATGTGAAAGTCGTGTCCTGAGTCTCCGGCCTCGGGTACTTGTACAACCGGTGTACTTGTCGATGACGATAGCCGGCGGATCTCTTCACGTACCATCATTCTGCAAGGACATCTCGGAGTGACGATCATTTCAAACTTGGGTACTTCGATCCCTTGGCCTCCGAAGCACACGTCTACCTCCCTTCTCGCAGGAATCACATGTCTACGCTTTCCTGCCATCTCAGCACAATACAACTCTCAACGTTGCAGGGACATACGCGGGAGCTACACCCAAGGACACCCTCATCAATGCGGCCCTCCTCGGAACAGAAGGACATGCCATGCAGCCAAGGAACGCGCCCTGCACGCAAACACGGCCCACCGTTGCGGATTGCAAGGTGATGGTGGATTTCAAAGTGGTGGAAGGATATCCAGTTCAGTAATCCCGTCGCCCAAGGTAAAGCCACCGTATCCCCAATATTGGTCAACGAACATGTTGCCTTGTACTACTTGTAATGAACCCGAGACTCCAGTTCGTTTCATTTTTGTGCCATCGCTTTCTCTCATCAGTGTTCGCATTTCGGTCTTCCTCGCACCATCCATCCATCCATCCATCCTGAAGTCCACCCTCGGTCAATTCATTTCGACCCCCTCCAAATCCTGCGGCTGGACCGCGGTAATCATTTCCTGAAAGTCCATGAGTCCCCTTTCGCTCTGAGGCGTACTGAACAAGATTTACAAAACATGGAGGATCGGACGTGTAACCGTCCAGCTCTGATCAGAGGAACTTGCCAATTCAGACGCCCGCGATAGATTATGCGCGTAGAAAGCTCTAGTACCTTGACTTGTAGGAGATCATGCTCGCCACTCACTCAACTTTGCAATCGAATACATGTCTTAAACCGTCCCGCATACAGGACCCTATGTCGTTTCACGAGGCCGCCAGGAACGACGAATGCTACCGTCAGTGGTCTCTGACGAAGAAAGCGAGCCGCTCATCAGAACGCCCAGCAAAACGCAGTGGATACGGACAAAGAGGCGCCAAAATCCAGCGCAGAGGGATGTGCGTTTTTCGACGCGTTCATCACCCCCGGGCCTATGAGAATTTGATTCTCCGAGTCCAAATCACTGCGTATGAATTCGAACAGCAGGAACGTATCGCCGAATTGGTGGTAACCCATCTTACGAGGGTCTGTTGGAAGGAGTGCCAGCGAAGAGCTTCCCTGATGAAGCACCGTCTTGGTGTCACCCCAGGGTGGTGTTATCCACAAAACGAACGTCCGGGCTGATGGGTACGGAGGGCGAGGTCTGGTGTATGACTAGTTGAGAGACACAGGGGGGGGCGGGGAAATCAGAACAGGAGCATGCTCCTAATGTTATGAAGCAACCACAAGTGGATCTTCAGAGCCCAGGAAGATACGTAACCAGCAAGACAACCAGAAAGGGGCGGTGTTGAAGACCTCACTATTGGCGCCAACACGTGATCGCAGAACAACCGAAATGGAGTCTCAGCCCTTCCTCCCCGTTCTGTCCACCATGTCCCCCGAAGTCGAATATGTCCTTCCCTGCGATTTCTGGCCCCCGTCTGTAACGGAAGCACCTGGCTATGGATGATTGCATTTGTCAGCTTCCAGATAACGAGATCTGAAACGCTTCCTGCAGGCGTGGATATGTATGAAATGCTGTCGGATTTGAGAGCGGAGGGGTGAGGACTCGGACCGTGCGTGGTGCGTTCCTCGTAAATCTACGCGTATACAGGGTCCTTACTATAGGGGTATCTCTGATAGCCTTTTCAGTCGTTCTTCTACCCCAGGACTCTCCAAAATCAGTCAAGTCTGACAGCAACACATCCGTCGTTGCCGGCAATCTCAAACATCTATCTACCACGAGCAAGCTTCCAGGCGACCATGCGTGGGTCCTGGAGGAGACCGCAATAACGAAATCCGAAACGCCCCCTGCAGGTAGCAGACGCGTGGATATGGACGAGGTGCTGTCGAATTTGAGAGCGGAGGGGTGTGCCACTGTTGCGTGGTTTTTAGATGGCGAGGACTCGGACGATGGGTTCATCATAAATTTGCCCCTTTTTCAATTTATTCTCAGCATGATCCGAAGACCGGTCATCCTCTGATACCCTTTTCAGTATTTCTCCGACTTCACTCTCCAGCCCCGTCAAAATCAGTCAAGGAATTTTTAAATCTGACCGTGAATGCCGTTGCCATCTCAAACATCTATTAATACTGAGATAGAACTTACCCTCGCGCTCCCTCACCGCATATCCAGACGTCCTGTCGTCCCCTGGTGTCGTATGAGTCGACAAGTCGTCCTACCTCGCAGGACTATCCAAACGCGCGGATCGTGACCCCAGACTCGCCCTTGTCCACCGTCCCGCAGGGTTCAGGAAGACTTCCTTCCTTCCTCGCCATGGCAGGATTCCTCCACGACGTCAAATACCGCAACTCCCCCGAACCTCTCTCTCTACGTGGATCGGGGACTCGGCCGGCGCAAACAGAGACTTGCACGAGGACTTGGTGCTGAGTTTTGACCTCGCGCGAAGCCGATTTCGAAGCGTCGCTTATCGAGCATGTCAATACCGTCCTGAAGCGATTTCTGTCCAAGTACCAACAGGAGCTCCAAATTCTGCCAGAATACATGTCCTGCTACGTCCACGAAAACGGTCTACACTCACTGGCTGGAGTTTTGGTACGCTTATCCTCTCTGCTTTGTTAAACTTATGATTCTCTCATCTCCACTGTAGGATCTCGTAGCGCGCAGTGAGCTTTGGCGTGCGTATGCCTGCATCGACAACTACAACGCACCGACTCTTGCCCGGGGTGGGGAGACGGCCGAGATCAAGAAGAGCCTCGACCGGTTCCTTGTCGGTCCTCTCTCAGGTTACCTCACCGACTGTCATTCTGGCCTGATCACGGGCGTCGGTGATCGCCCGGATCCCCACATGAGCAGATATCACTCGCATCCCAGTGTCTGGGTAGATATCGCTAGTGATCTGACTGACGACGAGATGCTGGAAAGTGCCTTTGGCTTCACACTTGAGGAGGTGCATGAGCTGGCTCGTGAATTTAGAGTTCAGGGTATCGAGTCAGTGTTAGAAGCACGATCTTTCGGTTCAGGCTTGGAAAAGTCGTATTCTATGAGAGAGGTGCTGGATGAAATAGGAAGACAGTGCCGGGAGCGGGAAACTGGAGATGCGAAGGCGGTATTACTATAAAGGATTCTCTGTCATGGTATCATGGAGGTACGTAGTACAGGCCAGGACTACCTTGTTTTTGGAGAAGGAATAGTTTCCTTCGTTGGTGGCAATCAATACCACGCGAACAGCAAATGAGTTTTAGGCCTGATTGCTGAGGGATGTCATCCCAAGTGCCGTAGGGTACCGATAATAAGTAAGAACGTTAGTATCTCAAGCCCATTTGCGGCCTGATGATCTTCATTTAAAGCTATACACTACCAAACATGTTTTCACTGAAGTGTACCGAAGACTTCCTTCCGGCTCTTGGAATTTGGATCCAAAAATGGTCTTTCTCCCAAACTCACCACGCGGTTACCTTGACGTAGGCTTGACCCGTAGTCATTACTAGCAAAAGTTGAACGTAAAAGCGGACCAGAGAGCGGGGGGGGCAGCTTACGTGGCTGTGTGGAAAGTAGGACCGGTTGTCCCAGATCGCGACGTCGTTCTTCGACCATCGGAAGCGAACCTAAGAGACAATACATCATCTGTGCGGAAGGGGCAGCGCGCGAGCCTTACCTGAAGATCATGGTTCTCCGAAATATGCCTCGACAAATACGCCAAGATATCATCAGACTCGTCCAGGGTCAGTTCGACAATGCGTTTCGTGAACCTACAAGCCGGTCAGTTCGTTCACACACCACCAAGTTATGGTTGTCGGAAACCCCACGTTTGATTCACGAATAAAGTCTTGAATCCTGTCACTGGATTGGTTCGAATGACCGGGCTGTCAGAATAATACGTATTAGCGCACGTATTCACCTAGGGAGGGTAACTGAAGAACCCTCACTGAATAGCAGTAAGGTTGGAACCAGTGTTATCTGGGGCACCACGAGGGTCCTGAATGGGGAGATTCTGTTCTCGGGCATACTAAAGTAGTGGCGGTACTTTTAGAAAGGAACGAAAGCAAGAAACGAAGTGATCTGACATCATTGAAGAATTCACCGCTATGCAATGCGTGTAGACCTTCAAGGAACTTCTTGTATGCAGGCGACAGCCTGTCATAGGCCTCGTAACCGCTTTTCGACGGTCAATAACGCAAGCTGAGGGAAACATCAAAGTAATCACCTCGCCCACTATTATACGAAGTCAATAGAGTTCCTGCATACCTGGAAACCGACAAATACGTACTAGGGTATCTCCTCCGACTATTGAACCATCACTTCATATTAGTTTTTATCAAGGATGCAGAATGCGTGCTTACCAGGCGGTAGCGTGTGCATCTTCAACAGCTAAGATAAAGAATGGCGTCAAATTTATGAAAAGTAGTACTAACCGGGGGACGAAAAGGTGCTCACAGCGTAATCTGAAGGGACCCTCTCAAAAGTGATATCCGCATGCCATCCCTTGCTCGCCCTCGCACTTTCGTCTGATCCCGCACGGGCAATCCCCCTGGACCCTTATATCAATTCCCACCCCACACTCAATAACTAACTAGCCCCCACTTACCCCTTGCTCGAAATCACACTGACGTCCTTCCCCAGCTCAGGGACGTCCTCCGAGATCGGATGGACGTGCAAATCCGATGTCGCTGGGTTCCCAGACAGCGCTCCCATGCGCCGCGCGAGCTCCTTCTGCTCGTCTATCGTGATAGTCTGGTCCGTGAAGAACACGACGCCCCGGTGGCTGACGAGCGTGGCGAGGTCTCGGACTGAGCCCGTCGCTAGACAGGAACGAGGCGAGCTGGGTGGCTTGGGAGGGAAAACGCGTCCCGATGTGGGTGGTTTCGTCGTAGTGGGGGAATGCGTCTAGGGAGCCGAAGATATCAGGACTGGCGGGTGCTTGGACCATGATGGCGATAATATCGTCTCGAGACTAGATCTCTTTGTTTTAATATGCAAAGGTGTGCGATAAAGACCCTAAATGTCGCTATCAGCACGTCATATTTGGGATCATCAGACTCGAGATACGTACACAAGTTGGCCACCAGAGGATTTTTAAGGGAGCGGCACAAGATAGATCCAGGAGTACGATAACCCGCCGCCTCTGGGTAAGTAGTATCATGTATCTGCTCTGACTGATCCGGCAGGCTTATCTGGTACTTAACACACTATGAAATTGCAGATGTCCTGATTATCAGATAATAATTGAAGTTGACCTGACAACTTCACATCCGTGACCGCAACAAAATGGAATAAATACCTGATTCAGAGCCGGGTAAGTACTTCAAATTATTCCGCACGGGAAGGCGATAAGACTCGAATAGCTTCTCGAATTCCGTTCCGAAGACAAGGACTACCAGGGTCTGGGGGCATAAAAAAGGTGTGGAGGGAAAACCCTTCTGAGATACGACATAGAAGAAATTTAGAAGACCCTGAACGGATGGAGTACTGAATTCTATTATTTCCCGGCGGGAGATCTGGAAAAATAATTGGCCAAAATGAACAAGAGTTTGCAGAGGCCAGGGCGGGCAATGCTCACTAAAAAAGCGGTGGTGAAAGGGGATTGAAGCGGGAGACCTACCGGGCCGCGAGTCGGGACGCGAACGTAACTTCGCGCAGCTTGAGGGCCGGCTCGGTCGATAATTGGAATTTTGCTTGCAGTGTCAATGTACAGGGTATGAATCCTCGAGACAGATAATCACCAGTGCTTTTGGTATAACATATCCACGAGAACCAATTCTAACCCAGCCTATCAAAAATGTTAGAACGCGATGCTTATTGTTTCTGGATTACAGGCGACATCTATCGGTTATACATGTGGACCAAAACACTTTACAAGGGAATTCCAATAACAGCGCGCTGAAGGACCGCATCAAGAACCAATCCTCCGAGGACGATGTTTCCTATCATCGGTGTGTGAAGGAAAAATTTCATACATTGCCTGGGATCGTCAATATCAGTTGATAGTAGGCCCCTTGAGAAGAATAACGCCAGAGGCCACTACGGCGAGGTAAAATGGCAGACCCTGTCCGTTGAGATAGCCACCGTACGACATGAGTGACGCAAATCCGATGGCGGTGGTGGCGCAAAGAGGGATAGTATATTCCCCGCAGAACATGGCGAGCGATTTCATGCCGATTTTGGCATCATCGAGCTTATCCTAAGGTACATTGATTGATTAGACAAGCACTGTCTGCGAAGGGATGTTATAGCTACCTGGTGCTGATATACAGTCTCATACGTGATTGTCCAAAGGATGGCGCCGAGGTAGGCAGCTGTAAGAGTCACCCACGGAATATGACCATTCGGCGCAAGATCGGCCCAGCCCATGAATACTCCGATGTTGAACATCAATCCCTTGGAAAGAATGAGACTGCGGGACCGTGGATGATAGCGAAATGGTACACACAAGTGGAATGGGGGCAAAGGACATCCATCGCTTGCAAGTGGGATACAAAACGTACAACGGCCAGACAGTCATGGAAATATGCAGACTGCAATGGACGATTCAACGAAGAGCACCAGCGAAGAAAGTTATAACTTACGCGTCACGACTCAAGAAAGTATTGGCCAAATAAACACCAACGACGACCTGAAGGACGAAGAACAACCAAGCACGTTCTATACTGATCGCGCCTCGGGGTATAGCTCGATTCTTGGTCCGTTTGACTTGAGCGTCGATGTCACAGTCAAGGATATCATCAATAGTCATGATCTAAAACAACCCGTCAGATTCATTGCCAAAACACAAGCCAAGTTACCAACCAGCGATTTGATACCGATGCAGAGGAAGAAGTAAAGGGCAGCACGGTGTAGAACAGCGACTCCACTAAGTTCAGGATAGGCGTGATATACCATAGCAAGCGACCATGCTGCACAGGTCAATCACAGCCAATGATAAAATGAAATTCGTTGCTCTTACCTACGGGTAGGAAAACCGTGGCACAACCCATACCATTCTGAAGTCGACAGAGCTCCCAACAAGCCTGAATCTCAGTGCTTGTCGGAGGGGCTAGGAAAGTGAGAAGGCTAGATAAGATAGAAGATCCTCTTGGGTCAATGGCTACCCTAGATTTCTCATGAGAGAACGGGAGGGCAGTCATTCTAGCGGGGAAAGCCATCTGCGGGTGGATACTGCTTCATCTTTTCACGAAGGCCTCCGTTAAATAAGAGATGAACGGCGACATACGAAAATAGTAGACCCGTATGGTTCTTCCTAGTGCTCGCACTTGGTCTGTATGCACAGCGCTCAAACTACAGATCCTACTGTTTGCATCAATCACATCCCAATTCAAAGGACCATATTTCAGGTGAATACCACCCGAGAGCCAATGAAAGTGTTGGCTTCGATGTGATCGACGAAAGAATGATCGTCTGGGCCTCAGAAAAAGGCTGATGAAGTACGGACATGAATCACAGCGCGCAGCCATCGTAATGACTTGTCTCCGACGTTCGGTCATTCACGGCAGATATCCGAACAGCCCGCTTGTCCGAGTCGCACTTGAGCGGTGATGACCATACGTGGATTGAAATAGCCCCTAACAGTGGACAATTCAAGTTAATGCCGTCACCATTCAGTATGTGCCCAGTATTGTACGAATTCGAAATTTCTCAGTTGCGAATGGGAGGGCGTGGTCGCCGTTAAGCGTGGCGCAGAAACGATGCGTCTTGGAGGGGCAGGCATGGCGCACAGCTTGTTGAATGACTCTAAATTGACGGCGAGTCAGAACTAGAAGAACCATCGGCGACGGGGAAAAGATACTCACGAACTAGACCAGCAGACCTCCGGCTACTCTTGGCAGACATGCAATCCAATCAATAACCTTGCCTGCCATTGGCAAATAGTTGCGGTACACAGCGTCGAGAACTGGAGATATCAATACGTCACCCCAAAAGAGGTCGAAAGCCGACACGGACGACTCTATGCACCGAAAACTTCCGTTGGACTATGAAGCGTTGGATTCGAGCTGGTCTTCGCACTAGTCTGAAAGGGTCTGAAGACTTGCGCATACGTTAGGCGGCAGCCATAAACATAGCTAACAGGACTTGAAAGTGAGTTCGAGGACAAACCCAGATCATCATATTGACGCAGATACAACTGGCGTGCTAATGGGCTGTCACATCGCGTCGACTGTTTTACACCAAATGACATCTGTATGAGATACGATGGGGTCTGGGCGAAACTATACGATGGTAAGAACCAATATGCTGATGGGAACGTGCCCTAGCGGTCTACTGTTGCCAAGATAGCAAAATCATGTTCATCTGTAAAGTCGTGAGTACTGAGGGACGGAGTCGCGTACAACTTGAACAGACGACTCGCCGTGTTCTCCGTCACAGAAAATACTCTGGAGGAGGTCTTTTGGTAGGTATAGATCTTACATCCTGTAGCCATTCTCAGTGGACGAGCTCCCCGTAGAAGGATAAGATACCTACCATTGGCGCGTGGTTGAACACTTTATACTCCTGCCCAAGGTGTTCATCTAGTTCCAATATCGACGCGACGTTCCCACACCGATAACAATAATTCGGAGCACTCCAAACCGTAACGATCATTCTGTCGAACATCAGTTTGTATCCTTCCATCGCGAGCTGATGTGCACGGGCGATAAGGTCTAACGCGTTGTGATGCGCAAAGTTTTTCGTGATATCGGCGCCAAAGAGAAAGCCTGCACCCCGAGGGGAAAGGCCCCATCCTGTTATTGTATCTGTACTCGAGTGTTAGCGAGATAATTATCAGCAAGAGTAAAGAGACTCATACCATCCGGATCTGACCAGAGGAGGTCACACATCGGACCTTCGTGTGGCACTTCTTGTTTCCGTTCTATAGCCCGGATTTGATCTATACTGGCGAGGCTGGGACTGAGCCCACCGTGCACACAAAAGACGCGACCGTCGACGATTGCCCCAAGAGCGAGATAGTCGAATACCTCACAGCACCAGCGCCATACATTAGAACTGCCGTATTTCCTCTGGCACTCGTCATAAAACCCGTATACCTGGCCATCGTTGAAGCAAAGAAAAATACGTTAGATGGCAACGGGCGTACCTGGGTTATTTGTCGACTCTCGTGGTTCCCTCGGATGAGTGTTATACGGTCCGGATAACGCACTTTCAGAGCTAGGAGAAGGAGGAATGTTTCTGCGCTGTAGAAGCCACGGTCGACAAAGTCGCCTAGTAAGAAGTCAAGAAGACGAAACACGCATATATGCAGGTGTACGCACCCATGAACAGATAGTTTGTGTCTGGACACCATCCTCCCACCGTGAACAGTTCCATTAGGTCGAAGAATTGGCCGTGAATATCCCCGCATATCTATATCCACGTCAACAAGAAGACGGCAATGAATGATAACTGTGGTACTGACTGTGACTGGGGAGTCGACAACCTGAACATTGCCCTCCTCGATGAGGATTTCCCGGGCCTTGATACACAGCGTCTTCACTTGGGCTTCTGATATCGGTTCGCAGCGGCTAAGCTGAGCTATTTGACTGCCAACGCTGAGCTGTCAATACTTTACAGAAACGCAGCGCGCACCTGTCGAGATCACTGGGCATAGTGAGAAGAGAGGCGGGGACAAGGCCTTACCAAATGAGTGTCATTAAAAGAGCAGAGCCACAAGAATGATAGGGGTCGCATCAACCTGCACTTTTTTAGATGTCGAACTTGAAGCTCTCCCAACGTCAACACGATGCGGGCCGCATTACCTGCTCAGCCGACAAACTGTTACTTATTGCCATCTGATTATTACAGGAAATCCTCAGTCAAGCAATTATATTTTCATCAGCTCAGATATTTCGACACATGCACAAATATCTTCCAATCAACATGCGCCGGTCCACGCAAGGCCCGCGGCTCCTTCACTCGGACTCAGGCAAGCAGGGCTAGTTGTTAGCCCAACTTCCTGGTGGAGATTACTTCCGTCTTTACTCTTTCTTTCTAGTATTGAACTTAGTATTTGAGGTGTAGCACCACTTGGATAAACGTGATCGTGTTCCATATCGTTACAAAATACATACTTGGTCTATTGGAAGAAAGCCACACGAGTCCTCTCATCTTGCATCAACAACGCAGTTGCAGGTGCAGATAGTCATAGAACGTGCCACAAAGAGAGCTTTTACAAGAACAGGTGCATGAGAGAGGTTCCAATACTCCAGAGAGCGCTGCAGATCACAAGTCGGCATTGGTAGGAAGCGGCAAACACCCAGCTTAGACACTGTCACCATAGAGAGGAGGGATCGAATTCCGATGCGGATAGCTGATTGAAGAACGATTGACAAAGGCTGGAGCAAGTCATTTCGGGAGGAGCGGCGACGTCTCGGAAAGAAGCGGCCTGGCACGATGTGAGTAATGTTCAACTAGATGCTGAATCCAAACATACGTATTTACATCTAATAATCCAGAGTCCGCAGTTTGATAGCCTAAATCATCGGAAGTTGCTGACGTTGTATCGTCATGGTCAGAAATGGGCATACGCCGGGGCGATTCAGGGAGTCGTTTGATCTGATCTCGGTTTCCAGGAGAGGGAAAGGTTATCGGATAGAAAGGTAGGCCTTCTTCTGTCGCAACAACAGCAATCTTTTCATTCAGTGCACACAAATCGTCAAATCCCGAATTATACTGAAAATGTAGCAGAAAATTAGTAAACAAGGGAAGATCCAGTGAGTATCACATACGATAATACAAAAGTTGTTGATAAGACATTTCATGTCATTGATAGCTCGTGAAGACGTCGGCTCAGGTCCAAGGATCGAGACTGGATGTCTTAACTGATAAGCAAGCTTCAATCTTGCTGCAACAAAGAGATATAGCTGCTGATGAAGTGTCGCGAAAGCTATCTTCAGCCGGGCAAGAAATGCTGATATTCCGTACACTGAAACGCATGTGTCAAGGATCAGTAACCCAAGTGACTGAATGCATACAAAGAGGGGGAGGCACTACTGATGCAATGGATGCCGGTAAGAAGCTTTCGAATTGGCTAGGGAGGATGTATTGGGCCGCGCCGAGAGCACCACCAACTCCCAAACAAAGATAAGACACCATCCGACCAGTACGTCCTGCGGCCAAAGTTAGCAAGTCGTGGTTGTTGAAGAGCTACGACAAGAATAAATTCTTAGGTAATGGCACAGACTCTAAGAAGACACACTTTTACGATCTTTCGGACATGCAGATGCAGATGCGATATATCTGATATAAGTCGTATGACTTCTCCATGTATCTCGTTGCAAGGTGAGGGTCAAGAATGTTAATGAACCGTTGGGTATCCGAGAAACAGGGGATGGCACTGAGATCTTCAGCAACGTCCGAGATTATTCGGTGGTACTTGGTCCCAATCTCTACGACATAGCTAATGGTGGACACAAGCTTTCCAATAGTTTCAGTCTTGGCGAAGCTGAAAGAAATGTAATAGGACGCCAAGAACAGAAGCAACAACGTACCTCTGAAAGAAGAAGCGATAAAGATTATAATATACTTCAAATAAGTCGCTATAGCCAGCGAGAAGAGAGGGATGGTACAGAGGTTTGGTTTCGGCAAAGAGCGCATGGGAGAAGGTTTGGAGAGCAGATTCCTCGACTGTATCAATAGGCCCATCGTCAGTAGATTTGAGGAAGCGGAATCTGCTGAGGCTTGGACAGGCTGAGATACTTTCTTCGATGGACATTACTGACACTGAATATCGAAGTTTGTGGGAGGGGAGTCGAAACCAGCATGGACTATCTATCTATATAATAAGAGAGGTCGATGATGACATAATAAGCTGACTTTGAATTTTCCGGCCATTGCCATCCTCCGGCCCATTCCGGCTGAGTTTGAACTGCGGGGCACTGCCACCTGCCTTTTTCGTCACGACTGCCTTCTTTCAGCACCTTCGGTGCTCCATTTGAGACTTCATGCACCGTGTCTGTCCCAGCAAAGAATTAATTCCATCTTTGGTGATATTTGCCCATCTTATCATGCCTTTTTAGTCAATTTCCGTGTTCCCAATTCAACAGATGCCCAGCTCTATGACTTTGGCCTTCATCTTATCAATAAACTCCTTCAATCTCATGGTCGACACCTTTCAGAATGGACTCAGATGCCAGTCTCTATGATGGACTGGGCTGCTTATGAGGACAATCCTCTTTTGGCAGCCCAGTTGGCCTACAATATTCCATCCCTGCAGCAATTGGTTGATAGGAATCTTCAAACATTTAATGCAGAGCAAAGGATGGCTTTTGATATTGTCATCAATTCTACAGCTCAGCAACATGGGAAATCAGTCTTCCTTCATAGTGTGGGAGGTGGTGGAAAGACCTTTGCATGCAATACAATTGCTGCTGCTGTTCATGTGCAAGGACAGATTGCATTGGCCTGTGCTTCCTCTGGAATATCTGCAATTCTCTTAGCCAGAGGTTGTACAAGCCATAGCACCTTCAAAATTCCAATCCTCTCACATGATGATACAATGTGCAATATTTGTAGAGGAACTCACCTGGCTGAACTTCTTTGTTGAACTTCTCTTATCATTTGGGATGAGGTCCCTATGCAAAATCAATATGATATTGAGACAGTTGATTTCACTCTTCATGATGTCTGCAATAATGATGCTCCTTTTGGTGGAATCACTGTCTTATTTGGTGGTATGTGTGTTTCTATTCCAAGTCTCTAAGATCATTTCATCTAATCATTTCTCTTAGGTGACTTTCATCAGACATTGCCTGTTGTTCCACAAGGATCCTGAGAACAGATTGTTGCAGCTTTATTTCATTGGTCACCTTTGTGGGCTCAGATTCAAGTCATCCATTTGAAAACAAACATGCACCTGGACCAGACCCCAGAAAACATCAGATTTGCACATTGACTATTGACAGTTGGTGCAGGTGAAGGCCTTACAGAAGAGTGAACTATCACCCTTCCTCCTTCCATGCACCTTACAAACTCTACACTTTCTGGACTTATCAGATACATTTATCCAGATATTGAAGCCAGCAATTTTCAAGATCATTTCTTTTTGGATAGAATAATTCTCTCTGGACATAATAATGATGTTGATGAAGTCAATCAGCAGGTTTTGGACAAATTTCCAGGCCAGGAGACAGTCTATTGGAGCACTGACAAGATGATGGAGGATGAGTTGGGTGATTCAGCTACCCTTTATCCAGTTGAATTTCTTCAGAATTTCAATGTCTCTGGATTACCATGTGCAAAGCTGGCTCTCAAGATTGGCTGCCCTCTTATGCTCCTATGCAATTTAGATCCAGCCAATGGCCTATGCAATGGGACACAAATGATTCTTACATGTGCCTGTCCTCATGTATTGAAATGTTATCTTCTCAGTGGAAACAATGCAGGCAAGACTGTTTTCATCCCTGTATCTCAATCAATGCAGATACAGCAGATCTCCCTATTGCTTTCTCCTGTTGTCAATTTCCAGTCAGGTTGGCATTTGCCATGACAATCAACAAGTCCCAAGGCCAGTCAGTCACCTATGTTGGATTAGATTTATGTACTCCTGTTTTTTCACATGGACAACTTTATATGGCACTTAGCCACTGCACCTCTGGACAACAGATTCAAGTCCTCTTTCCATCTACAGAAAAAAACACAGATACATTGAATATTGTATATCCTGAAGCTCTATCACACTCATAATATATATTTCTTTTCATACTTACACCTCAAAATATATAAGTAATAAGCTGGGTTTGGGGTGGGCCCCAACAAGCCAAAGTCCCATGTCGCAGTCAGATTGCCAAGACCCAAGGTACAAGGGTCTGGCAATCGTGATGAAGACACAGGGCATAGGCTTGTAATTATTAACATAATTCAGTTTATTGAAAATATAAATAAGTGGATCCCATCACCAAATATTCCCACAGTGAAATCTTGTGCAAGTTATATAGGAGCTTCTGTTCCACTGCTTCATGCACTCTCCCCAGGTCCGTATTCTTTATTTTGAGTAATCTTATAATTATTGCTTTAACACACTTTCCATGCAGTACTTGTGACTGCTTCAGTGCCATTCTTACTCTACAATCAAAATGTCTGTGCACAGAAATGATTTCTATCCAGTGTGTACAATGTTCCAATACAAGTCAGCACTAATGATGGGATGATCACTTTCAGAGTGACGAATATCAGACCATCATGGAGCAAGTCTCAAAGGTAACCATTCACACTTTTACAACATTTACAATGACGCTTACATAGGTCATGTAGGACCAGAATGAAATAATGACCATAGCCTCCATCTCAAAAATTCTCATAAGCTGCATGAATGCAATCAAATCTGACCACAACTTCCTGATCATGCAATCAGCTCTTGCAGCTCCTTTACGAAGCACAGCTATTTTTGCCATCCTTATCCCTATCTGGGATATCATCACAGAGCTCTACAGAGCCATTTCCGCCATCTGGGAGGGGCTTTATTCTTTTCTCCGGGAGGTGCACAAGGTCTTGAATGGAGAACTTGAGTATCTCATAATGGCAGAATATCATATACATGTTGCTCGAACAGACTGTACAAGAGCCGGTGCAATAGTGTTCCGTTTGGATGTCCCTTTGAAGGAGAGCAGTCCACGCTTGGTTGCAGAACTCAGAGGCTTCCATTTTGTGGAATCCTTACTTTGCCTTACCAGGAGGTTTTGCCTTTTATCCTCCTATTGACTCGATATCATGGAGGGTATTCCTGGTCGTATCTCTATGCTCTCCAAATGTCACGAACTTTTACTTTTATCTTATCTATACACATGCGACTAACACACCAAGCTGTGCTGATGACACTAATGACTTCATAACCAACCCTATACCATACCAGAACCGCACCAAGGACAGGTGTAGCAGTATTAATAGCATAACCAGAAACATATATAAGAACCTGTATTATTGGTCTTAAGCCTTAGCTTTGGACTAAAGTCTATACTTCCTAACTGAACTCCTCGCTAAGGTCTAAGAACTCTGAGGCTACGCCCAGGCTACTCCATTGTCACAAAACCCTCAGTGTTACCGGTATAGGGTTGACTCTGAAGAGTGTTTGAGTTAGTCGCTGACAATTAGTCTGAAGCTTGTCCTTGCATATCCAGGTTCACAACTGGTCTCAAGCTATCCCAGCGCAATGCCACCCTGCCCACAACCCCATATTCCTGCTGGTATCCAGCACAAGAAAGCAAACTACTATGACCGCCTCATCCCCAAAAAGGACATCTCCCATGTCCAACAACAATGCCAAGACTGGGAACAAGCCATTCTCAACGAAGCCCTCAACCTAGAGGAAGACTTCTATGACACTCCGGTCACTCTACGACCCCCCGTCCCCGGCTCTGCTCGATATGAGCAGGAGCATTTCATTCCCAAAGCTGTGCGGCCCTTGCCGCAAATTCCCCAGTTTCCTTTAACCCCTCAGCTGCCCAAACCCCAGCCCAAGAACCTGGCATGCTACGTGCCCAAACTAGTCGCATCTAGCAGCCCAGCAGACCACCCTCCCCCACTACCATGCCCTCCAAGTACCTCTACCCCCTCATACTCCCAGCAACCATCGCTGTCATCCTCAGCCTTTGCCTCATTGGCTACTACCAGCACCATGCCAAGCAGGCCTGCGCACGAAGAAGGGCCTGATGCACCTCACGTGAGAGCGGCCCAGTCATACTCATTCGACCCTCCAGCCCCATATACGAAACTATCCCCCACCGTCTGGAGGAAAGCCTCAAAGAGTTCCCAATCCGGGAATTCCTCGTTCTCAAAGACATCATTCCTCTCCCAGAACGTGCCTACCGGGAAGATGACAACTGCACCGCCACTGAGTACTACAGCGACAGTGCATCCTTCTGCCTGGCAGCCATGGGACCCTACTCCCATTATCCCCAATACCCCCGATGACACCCCGCTGGCTGGAGTCGTACCCCTTCCCCCACATGCCCCCGTTCCTACCCGACCAATGGTTCCACTGTCGATCCCTGTGAGTCCAGTCATGGACACTCAGAGTGCGACACCTGTGACACCACACCTGGAGACGGAAGCTTCTGACACTGGCAAAGGGAAGCAGAGGGCGGGTGGAGCACCTCTCCATCGGAAATGACTACCGACAGAGATGAGTATTGATGAGCTAGTACAATATGTAATAGAAAGGCTGCCGGTCGAGTTCTCTTGGCGAGGACTTCCAGCCGGAGAAGAATACATGAAATATGAACAAGATGCCCCACACTATGCGGAACTCATACTCAGAATGGAGGCGATCCATCGGGCCATAATCCAATGGAACCAATACCATCCACTCCAACCCTTAAAGGTGCCAGACCCATGGCTACCCACGGAGCCAGTATGCCCCATGCGACAGATGCTGCCACAGCAGAGATCTCCGCCGGCCTTCAGGCAGTATGGCAGACATCAAGGGACACCCTGGGTAAACCTCAGAAGACCCTTTGCTGGAGCCAGCAATGATGAAGCAGGAGGATCGGGACCCCTGGGCAGCAGACCCCATCATCCAAGAACATGGAACCTTCCACAGTTCCCTTCCCTGCCAAAGCTGCCCAGTCCACCCACCAAATGGGTTCTGGCAGCAGGAGACACGGGTCCCTGGGGACTCTCCAAGCCCAACTACGTCAGGGAACCCGCAGTCTTCAAAGGAAAGTCCAACGACATCATGTGGTTCTTCAATCAGGCTGAGATGTACTTTGAAGTGCATGACCAGGGATTCAGAAGACACCCCCACAAAGTAGTCTTCTGTGTATCCCACTTCGAAGAGGAAGCCCAGACATGGTGGGCGCTCCAAGCACGTGAATTATATGACCCCACCATCGGATGAATGTGATACCCGGCTTATGAGACGTTTAAAGCTGCAGTCATCAAACGATTTTGGCGAGACTCTGACACCAAGATCAAACAAGCACAGTGGGAGAAACTCTGCCAAGCCACTTACAGCAATGGCGAAGTCTTCTTCCAAAAATTCAAAGAGTTAGCCCTAGAAGCCAACGTCATCACAAATGAACAAATGATGTGCTCCCAGATCGAGAAAGCAGCCCGACAGTCGTCAAAGGACAAGATCCTAATGAACAATGCAGAGAGCCCCACCATGTACCAACAGTGGAAAGTGCGCCTCTTATGCATGGACTATGGCTTTCGCTGCAACAAAGCAATTGGAGGCAGCTCCACCATGAACAACAAAAGGAAGGGCCACAATGGCCAAAAGAAGAATTCCGCTGGCTTGAACCAATTGAGCAGCAAGTCAACCGGTGACAAGAAGACCAACACTGGAACGACCTATGGAGGACAGGGACAGCCCATGGATCTCAGCAAACTATGTGCCGAGGGCAAATGCTACAACTGTGGCAAAAAAGGCCACATATCCAGGGACTGCAAGAAGGAACGACGCAAGAAGACGGCCGTGGAGATCTGGGCTATTCAAGAATATTGAAAGGGGCAGCTCGAAGGAATGGAGAAGGAAGAAACCGCTCCCACGAGCAAAGTAGAGGAGGTAAAAGAGGAGGCCGGGCAGTAGATTTGTCTGCACTGGCCAAGGGACATGGTATGCATTCTTACACTGCTGCACAGACTGATACATCTTCTGTAGTTACATCAAATAAATATAGACTGCTTAACGTTGAAGAGTGTGACCAAGAAACCAAATCAATATCCCAAGAACCAACATCTGAGCCCGCTGTGAAGGAGGGGACATGCCAGGTGGCGCTGGAGCCCTCAACACGAGTATTAGGACTCAGGTCAGGGTCGAGTAAGCGGGATGCCCTCGGGCCTCTGAAGCCAAAAGACCCAGCACCTCCCATGGGGGCCAAGACAGACTTTGCAAGGACCGATGTGGCGAAACTCAAGTGCCTGCCAAAGGCCAAGACCACAGAGTCCAATCCTCTGGGGTGTGGGGCAGAGGGCCCCAATGAAGACCCATCGGACAACAAGAAAGCTGCAGGATGGAACCCTGCTAGCACTCAGGTGGTAGAAAGAGGGCCAGAGAGACTGACATCCCCTACTGAATCGGTGAGTAGTTGCTTGACCGCCTCTAGCTCATGAAGTGTTTCCATGGTAGAAGTACTAGACAAGGAAGACAACTTCTCATACCGCCAATGGTTGGCTGCTGGTGCCAGGGACTCTGTCCAAAAGCCAGACGCATGCAGGCCATCCCTGAAGCAAGAAAGTCCTCCCAGTGAGGCAGGAAGCCTAACCAAACAATCTGAGAGTACGGACTTGAACGGCGGCAACACCCTGCAGGAAACTGCCATGTCTCCACAAGGAGCTAGAAGGGTACCGATTGTCCATGTCTGGACAAAGCCTTTCATGGCAGATTGGACTCAGCACTGAATTAGGGAAGCCAGGATGCATGAAAAATGTATGGCTATCCTAAAGGACTGGGTGCACCCCAAGCGAAGAGAAGAAGTAGATGATGAGATGTTAGCACAAGTCATAGGACTAGAGGATTTCAGATCAGAATGTTACGAACTGATAATCGACTGGCTCCACAACCTACACCGAGCACCAAGATACATCCGGTGATGACCAGGCCGAAGTGTCATGGTAAAACTGCAGCTGGAAACCACCAACACCCGCTGAAAGTTCCAGGTAAATGCCTTACTAGACAGTGGCTGCACTCATAGTGTAGTAAGCTCGAAGTTTGTGCAGGACAACGAGCTGAACGTAATCACCAATGAGTTTGCAACACCCATCTACAATGCCGATGGAACCCGAAACAAAGAAGGAGACATCAAAAGTCATGTGGACATGCGCATCATAATTGGCAACCATGAAGAACGCTGTTGAACCTAGACTTCTGTGGCAACGGCAACACCCAAAACTCCGAGAGAGCTAAGGAAATATGTGTGCAATCACAGTAGTCAAGGCTATGTGTTTGTGCGAGTGGTTCGGTGCACCTCCGTGCGGTCAATTCCTCTAGACGCAGGTATACACTTCGACTATACAGTCTGGAAGTAGTACCCTTTAGCAGTCGAGTACTAAGAGGCTCAGGCTGTAAGCCGAGGGGATCTCGATAAACGAGATTAAATGGAATCTGGTATGATACAGATACCAAGAAACCATGCTAGATGCTCGGAACTGATCTAGAAAACGTAAAACCGGTCTGGTAAACGTGAGACTGGCCTAATAAATGTTTGGGCAATCGAATAAACGTGAGGAGAATCGAATAGACATTTATACAATCGAATAAACGTTTGGAGAGTCGAATAAACGTATGGAGAACTGAATAAACGTGTGGGGGCTTGAAATGGAGAGGTACTGGACGGAAATATGATAACTGAGTGTCACGGCAATACTGCACAGCAACTGGGGACAATGACAATGACATGGGTGAACGATGCAGAGCTGGGCCTTCACGGAGGCAATAATACCCTATACTGATGTGGGCAATGGAAACGATGACGATGTAGAAGGTGAAGATGATAAAACGATCCTATCTGGTGAAAGTGAAACAATGTTGCAGCATTAAAAGACAAAAGCAAGTTATCAGAGCAAGAATCCATGTATTGGTGGTAATTAACACATCCAATAACGTTGAGACTATAGCACACAATGGGGGATAACCTGGAGCGAAAGAACTCTCTTTCTCCTCTGTAGAATACAAGTTTTTATACTAAAAGTTCGGTTTTATAAATAGAAAAGATATCTAAGCATTGGTAAAGCTGTAAGTCATTGGATTAGTAAATCCGTAGTAAATAGAAGAAGTTTTCGTCAGCTGAGACATAACAGCTTGTCTGTATTGCCATGTCTGGATGGGAAACCATGTGGAAGTGGAGAATAATGAGTAAACAGCTAGGTGCTGTTTAACTGTGGACTGTGAGGGTATGGTACATGTTCTGAGGTTGATAAATGGATATAAGCTGCTGTGAAGACTTGGCAAAGTAACAGCCTGAGTAACCGCAGTCTGGAGTATCTGTATTGGGTCAATATCGTTGATGGAGGAGTGCAGGGTCTAAATGATGTCACTATGATTGAGGAATCAAGGGGCGCGTCAATTTGGGTGCCTAGGACTGATGCAGCAACTCCATTTTTGGTACGATCGTCAATGAAAGGTGTATTGCCATGATCGTTCACAGAAATATGGAGAATAAACGTGAACGGAAGGGTATTAACATGGTTTGCTGAGTTATAACCATGGTATATCATGGTTATTGAAGGATATTGAAGGGTGTAGCATGTAATCGAAGGTTGGGGCATTAAATCGAGTGTGGCAATGTAGGATAAGGAAGATGGGAGTCGAATCTGTTATTATTGGGTAGTCAATGGATAAATCTGCGAATTCTGAGCGTACAGAGCCTGGAGGCTCATCAACGCATGGACCTGGCAGTCCCTCACCTAGGATCTGCCGATATGTTCTTAGGCTATGACTGGTTACAACACCATAATCCCTTAGTCAATTGGGAAACAGGCAAAGTATCCCTAGTCCAGTGCCACTGTCATGCCATACTGTTCCACCTTCCCGACGCAGACCCAGAGATCCAGTGGAAAGAGATAGAAGAAGGAGACCGGATCCTCATGATCAACATACAAGAAGCAATGCACGTATGAGCCATGGGATCCAAAGCAAATGACTTAGCTGCAAAGGCAAACAGCGAAAAGAAGGCAAAGTCATATGAAGAGATAGTACCGGAATGGGCACGAGACTTTGAAGACGTATTCTCAAAGGAGAACTTCGACGAGCTTCCACCCCGAAAGCCTTGGGATCATGCGATAGAATTGATACCCAATGTGAATGCTAGCCTAGACTGCAAGGTGTACCCGCTCAACCCAAAGGAACAAGAAGAGCTCGACAAGTTCTTAGAAGAAAACCTTGCCACAGGACGAATCCAACCTTCCAAGTCCCCAATGGCTTCCCCGTTCTTCTTCGTCAAAAAGAAAGATGGAAAACTCCGACCAGTACAAGATTACCGGAAGCTAAATGAGATCATGATCAAAAACCATTACCTGCTTCCTCTAATCAGCGACATCATGGACAAATTAAAAGGCACCAAGTACTTCTCTAAGTTAGACGTTCGATGGGGATACAATAATGTATGCATCAAAGAAGGAGACGAGTTCAAAGCCGCATTCAGAACTAACTGGGGCTTGTACAAACCCCTGGTAATATTCTTCGGACTCACCAATTCGCCCACAACTTTCCAGACCATGATGAACAACCTGTTCAAAGACTTGATTAGCAAAGGAAAAGTCACCATATACCTAGATGACATCCTAATCTTTACCAAGAGAAAAGAGGAACACCGCCAGATCACGCGGAAAGTACTTGAAATCCTTCAAAAGAACAAGCTCTTCCTTAAACCAGAAAAGTGCAAGTTTGAGGTATTGGAAACAGAATATCTAGGCATAATCATCAGTGAAGGAAAGATCCGAATGGATGAGGTCAAGATCGCCGGAATATTAGATTGGCTGAAACCCGAAAAGAAGCAACAGGTACAAAGCTTCCTCAGTTTCACCAGCTTCTACCGATGATTCATCAAGGACTACTCCAAGATCGTATGCCCGATGACAAAGTTAACCGGAAAGGAAGGCTGGATGTGGGGAAAAGAACAAGATGAAGCATTTGAAGCCCTAAAAGATGCATTCAGAAATGGAGGAGTAGTACTAGCAATGCCAACAGATGAGGACCAATTCCATATGGAAGTGGACTCTAGTGAGGGGGTGATTGGAGCTGTTTTGTCGCAAAAACAAGGTGAAAAATGGTGACCAGTTGCATTTTTATCTAAAGCGTTAATGACCACAGAACAAAATTATGAAATTTATGACAAAGAGCTACTTGCAATCATGCTCACTCTGGAGGAGTGGAGGCATTATCTCATGGGAGCACAGGAAGTGTTCGAAATCTGGACGGATCACATGAACCTCCAATATTTCAAAAAACCACAGAAGTTAAACCGACAACAAGCACGATGGGTCACAGAGCTAGCAGAGTACCACTACACACTCCACCACAAACCGGGCACTGCAAACAAAAAGGCAGACCTACTCTCGAGATGAGCAGACCACAATCAAGGAGGAAACAACAATCAAGACATCATCCTTCTCAAACCAGAACACTTCTGAGTGATGGAGATCCCGGCACTGGATGAACTGTACTGAGCCATCCAAACTGCCACAAGGGACAAGAAGTTGTGGGACTCACATATATCTGCAGCCCTAACCCATGAATGAGGACTCAAGATGGAACGAGGAGTAATATTGTATGACAACCATATTTATGTACCAAGAGAGCAGTCGGTCAGGGGAAACATCATTGCCACCTGCCACAACCATGTAACAGCCAGACACCTGGGAGTAGCCAAGACAAAGGAGCTGGTGCTCAGGGACTATTGGTGGCCATGAATGAAGCAGGATATAGAGGAATATGTAAAAGGATGCGAGGTGTGCCAGAGGGCGAAGCCCCACATGGACAAGAGAAGAGCACCGCTGAATCCGAACTCGGTACCAATGGCATCATGGGAGATCATTAGCATGGATTTGATCATGGACTTACCCGAGTCAAAGGGATACGACTCTGTCTGCATAATTGTAGACCGACTCACCAAGGAAGTCATCTACACCCCTTGCCACAAGACATTGACCGCAGAAGGATGGGCCTGAATTCTGAGAGACGAGGTGTTTTGCAAGCATGGCATGCCCTCGAAGATCATCTTGGACCAAGGACAACAGTTCGTGTCCAAATTCATCAAGGCGTTGTATGAGGGACTGCAGATCAAGGGAAATCCGTCCATGGCATTCCACCCCCAGACCGATGGACAAACGGAGTGAGTCAATCAAGAACTCGAAAAGTCTCTCCGAATGTTCATAAATCACAAACAGGACAATTGGGTGGAATGGTTACCGATCGCCGCATTCCAGCATGGGCTACTCACTGTTTTTCCTAAACCATGGATGTAACCCAGTCATTCGACCCATGGGAATGGTAAACAAGAACGTACCCTCGGCCAAGAAGTTTGCCCAAGAGATGGACCAAGCCAGATCACAAGCACAGACTGCTATGCAGAAAGCCACTGACCAGATGAAGAAACAGTATGACCGCAAGAATGAGACGTCTTGAGAGTACCCGATCGGAAGCAAGGTGTGGATCAAAGCAACGAACATCACCACCTCGCAACCAAAGAAGAAGCTCGACGACAAGCGAGTCAGACCCTTCGAAGTCCTAGAAAAAGTCGGAAATGCAGCCTACCGCCTGAAACTCCCAGTGACATGGAAAATCCATGACGTCATCAATGAAGCACTCCTCACTCCATATCACCCACCCGCATTTCCCAACCAAGAAGTACCACCGCCACCACCACCAGACATTGTCGAAGGACAACCAGAACAGGAAATCAAGGAAATCCTAGACGCTCAGAGCAGACGAGGCATCTGGTGGTACCACATAAAGTTCAAAGGCTTCCCCAAGGAAGAAGCCGAGTGGATCCCTTATCATCAGTTAGTGTTGTAAGTAAGCAGAGGAGAATGTAAAGTAGAGAATTAATTAGCCTCTCGAGCAAGAGACATTGTCCTTAAATACATTTTGTACTACTTCGAGAATCTACTATGAATTACTAAATATATCCAAGTCATGGTCCAAATCAGCTGCTGCTGAATTGTGCCGAATCTTCGAGTACCTTCTTGTACTCGCTTGAGATTGCTATCCCAACACTCCCCCTCAATTCCGAGTCCCTAGAATACCTTCAGATAGATATTCATGTAGTGGCCTTGGTAGACCTTTAGTGAATATATCTGCTAGGTTCTCCTCTGATGCACAGTGCTGAACTTTGACTTCATTTGAAGCCATGCGCTCACGAACAAAATGATGTCGTATATCTATATGTTTTGATCGTGCGTGGAATATAGGATTCTCGGCAAATTTGATTGCTGATTGATTGTTGACGAAAATGGTAGTTGCACTATCAGGTGGCAATCCTAATTCAGTTAGGAGTGCTTGTAGCCAAATTACTTCCCAGGTTGTATGTGCAAGGGCCATATACTCTGCTTCCATAGTGGATAGGGCTACAGTGGGCTGTTTCTTTGAACTCCAAGTAACAGCTCCCCCTGCATAGGTACAGACATAACCAGATGTTGATCTTCTATCTGTTCTGTCTTCTCCCCAGTCTGAATCTGAATAAGGTATCAGTTCATCCATAGTCCTTCCATATGTAATTCCAACTTCTAGAGTTCCCTTCAGGTAATGGAAAACTCGTTTGAGTGCTGTGACATGCTCAGCAGCTGGATTCTGCATGTATTTGCTTAATTCAGTGACAGCATGTGCAATGTTGGGCCAGGATCCATTGGCTGCATACATCAGAGATCCGACACCAGTATGGTAATACTGTCTGGTGGCTGTGTCAACACCTCAGAAATCACCTGTGGGGATTTTCTCTAGCCATACATTCGGGTCCATAGGCATTTTGACTGGTTTGCAGTCATTCATACCCATTCGCTCAAGTACTTTGAGAATATATGCCTTCTGAGACAGGGTAATAGTGCCCTTATCCCAATTCCTGTCTATCTTCATGCCCAATATGTATTGAATCACCCCCATGTCCATGACATTTAGCTTCTTCTTAAGCTCTTCTTTCATGTTAGACATGGTTTCATCATCTGAGGCAAGCAGTGTCATGTCATCTACATGCACAGCTACGATTATGGGGCCAGAATCCATCTGTCTGATGTATACACATTGATTGCTCATCAATCTGGTGTATCCAAGTCCCAAAAAGGTAGCATTTAATTTCTCGTTCCAAACTCGGCCGAATTGCTTGAGTCCATATAGCATCAATCTAAGGTGTGCTGCTTTGCCGCTCCCATCTGAATATTCAGGTGGCTGTGCCATGTAAATAGGTTCATCGAGTTTACCATTTAAGTAAGCTCCAACAACATCCATTCCATGAATGATCAAGTTTCTTTGTGCAGCAATTGCCATAAGTAGGCGGAATGTATCCAGCCTGACAACAGGCGCATATGTCTCGAAGAAATCAATTCTGGGTATCTGTGAAAATCCTTTTGCAATGAGTCTGGCCTTGTACCTTGTGATTTTCCCATCACCATCCCTTTTTAATCTGTAAGTCCACTTGCAATCAACAAGAGATCTGTCTTGGGGTAATTCTTCCAACTGCCATGTACCTAGAGAAGTCAATAGATCATACTCTTCATCCATTGCTCTCTTCCAATAATGCCAATCTGGTCTTGTTTTGGCTTCTTCAAGACTTAATGGCTCATCACTGAGGTTATCTGCAGTCTCCCCCACACATGCATAGTCTACTGCAATATTTGCAGCTTCCAAAGGTTCTTCTATTGCAACATGCTGCCATTCCAGTGGTTTTGTGCTCCGTGCAGCTGGATTGTTAAGGATCCGGTAACTCGGTTGAGTAAGTGATGCGATCCAGGCCGATTTGTCACGTGGCTCAATCATCTTCCCATGCCAGATGGGTATCTTGGATTTAGTTGCTGGGGCATCAAGGGGCATTTCCCCTTTTGATTCGGCACTCTCGGCATCCATGCAATTGTCCAAAATATCATTATTTCCACCCAGAGTCTGCTTGACTTTATACCCTGACTCCCCCTCAAGCAGCAAAGGGTGGGAAACAATATAGTCATTATCTGTAGGCTCTGTGGTGCTGCTATCAGGGAATATGACATTTCTTGAGGTCTGAATCTGCCTGGAATGAGAGTTATAATATCTCCAGGCCCTGGATTCATCTGTAAGACCTGTAAAAATGAATTCCCTTGATTTCAGGTCGAGTTTTGACCTTTTGTTATCTTGCTGCAACACCCAGCACTTGACACCGAATTCCTGGAGTGTCGAAATATCTGGTTTCGCACCCCAAAACACTTCTTCTGGGGTTAGATCATTCTTGATGGCTCTAGTTGGTGATCAGTTCTTCAGGTACATGGCATATGCCACTGCCTCGGGCCATAGAAATTTCGGCAAGTGATGTTCTTCTAGCATGGCACACGCATGCTCCATGAGAGTCCGATTTACTCTCTCGGCAACTCCATTTTGGGATGGAGAATATGCTGCAGTCAGTTCCAACTGAATGCCATTGTCCTGGAGGTATTCCTTTACCTCCTCATTGACATATTCCTTCCCATTATCCATCCTCATAAACTTCAAGTCCCTCCCTTTATGGATTTTGATGTATTTCTGGTACTGCTGGATCTTCTTTCGAATTTCCGTACCCTGTTTCGACTTGAGAAAATACAACATTGTCCTTCGGGATTTCCCATCTGTGAAGCTTATGTAATATCTTTCTCCATGGATACCCTGAGTTCGGGCTGGTCCCCACAGATCTGAGAATGTTATTTCACCTATTTTGGCATAGTCCCTTTCAGCTTTGTGCGGAAATGGCTTGGCATGATGCTTGGCCTGTATACAGGCTTTGCAATCCTTCTGGGGCTCGGCTAGCTCATCTACATCCATACCTTTGACCATTTTCTTCCTAAATAGTCTCTTTACTGATCCCATATGTTAGACCCAAACTCCGGGTAAACCAAACAAGAGTAAACCAAGGGCTGTTTCGTGTTCGAACAGTCACCCAAGGAGTCTCTATGCTGAATGGCTACTAAGAGCGTCGGACTAAGGTCTTAGCCTGAGGCTGAGTCGACTAGCTAAGTTCGGTGTGATTAAACTTTAGCTCAAAGCTGGGGAATATACAGCGAGAGCTACACTACTTATATACTAAAAGTCCTGTGCTATGAATAGAGTCTTTGTCCATGGTTGTCGTGCGGAATACAAGGGAAAACATGAGGAGGGCGAGCGGTGGTCGCAAGCTGTAGTACAATTGCTGATGCAGTCTGTTATAGTCATGGTTACGATGATAGGCGCTTGAGATAAGATAAGATATAGATAAGCGCTGGCCGATAAGATAAGATAAAGGGGAAAATCGTAACATTACCCCCCTCGTTAAGGCAGGCGTCTCGACTGCCCTAAGATTCGTCTCCGTCAGAGGGGTCCACTTCGCTGTCCTGTTTGTTAGCCCACCAATAATCTTTAATGAGCTCCTCCAGATGACCGAGTTCGGGTTCTGGCCGCCATTCCTCGTCTAGCCATTCATGTTCTTGGCCCCCTTTTTCCGCCTGGGCGCTAGCGACCTTGATAAGGTAGTACCATGTGTTGTCCTCTGGTCCTATTTTGTCGTTGTTGTCCTCCTGCTGGTAGCGGGCATTGATAATGATCGTGTCGTTGCCTGGGTTGATTACAATAGCATCTACCGTCATTCCTCCTCTTTTCTCCCAGTATTCGGCAATCGCTTCTTTTGTGTTGCCGAGGTATCTTTCTGCGGTCCACTTGTTGTCTTCTGGACCATAACCTTTCCATTTAACGAGGTAGTCGGTCACTATTTTGGACTTTTCCCCCTTTTTTCCTCGTACTTTGCGGGTTTTGTCGTCGAGGATTTCCTCGACTTCATATTCTTCTTCGCCCATAATGATATCGGGCGGAGGGGGTGCCGGTTGTTGTTGGTTCGGGAATGCCGGGGGTGTGTATGGCGTGAGGAGGGTTTCGTTGAAGACCAGATATATTCTCCACGCGGGGGGAAGCTTCAGTTTGTATGCAGAAGCGCCGCGTTTTTCCAGAATTTGGAAAGGGCCGACTCGCTTGTCGTCTAGCTTTTTCTTTGGTCTGGGGAGGTGAAGGTTTGTCGTGTCGAGCCAGACCTTGTTACCGGTCTGGTACTCAATTGTGGCTTTCTTTCTCTTGTCATACTGAGTCTTCATTTGCTCGGCTGCTTTGATCAGAGCAGCCTTTGTTTCAGCGTGGATGGTTTTCATTTGATCGTGGAAGGCTTCTGACGCCGGAGTGCGGAGGGGGGCATGGGATCTAGAGTCGGGAGCGACTCGGGGGTGTCGTCTGTATAGGACCTGAAAGGGGCTTTTGCCCGTGGCGGAGTGTATTCGGTTGTTGTGCTGAAAAGCACAGATGGATAGCCATTCGGTCCAGTCGTTTTGGTGATGATTAATGACTAGGCGGAGATATTTTTCAATTTCTTGATTGACGCACTCGGTTTGGCCATCGGTTTGAGGATGAAAGGCTGTGGAGGTGTTGCTCTTGATATTGAGCATGCCGTAGAGATCTTCTAGGAATTTTGAAACAAATTGGGGTCCTCGGTCGGAGATGATGGTGATGGGCATGCCATGTTTGGCATATACTTCGTCACAGAGGATTTTCACCCATCCTTCTGATGAAAGTTCGATGTTACAGGCGACTGGGATGATGTTCTTGGAAAATCGGTCGACAATGACGAGGATCACGTTGTGGCCGTTGGATTCTGGGAGACCAGTGATCATGTCGACTGAAATATGGGTCCAGGGTTCAGATGGGACTTCATTTGGATGCAGTGGCGCTCGCTTGGCTTGAGTGCTGGACTTGGTACGGGCACAAGTCTCACAGGCTTGGACATAAGTTTGGACGTCCTTCCTGATCTTTGGCCACCAGTAGTCTCTAAGGATGAGTTCTTTAGTCTTTTCTACTCTGGGGTGTCCTGCGGTAATATGATCATGGCAGCACGAGATGATTTCTCCTCTCACTGCATGATCGCAGGGCACGTATATCCTTTCGTCGTAGTATAAAAGTCCATCCTTTTCCTGTATGCCCTTTTCATGGTTGAGCGACTTGGCGATCCCTTGATCCCATTTCTGGTGGTCACGGGTCGTGCTCTTGATGCGCTCGTGGGATTCGTCGATAGTGGGCATGATTAGTGCCCGGAAATGCTCGGCTTTGAGGACAACAACTTCATTGTTATCGTCATGTCCTTGGTCATGGTCTGCGCATTGGGACAAGAGATCTGCTTTCTTGTTTGCCGTCCCTGGCTTGTGATGGAGGGTGAAATGATACTCGGCAAGTTCAGTTACCCATCGCGCTTGTCTGCAATTGAGTTTCTGAGGTTTTCGGAAATACTGGAGGTTCTGGTGGTCCGTCCAGATTTCGATGTCGACTGCTGCGCCCATGAGGTAGTGTCTCCATTCTTCGAGGGCGAGCATTATGGCAAGTAGTTCCTTGTCATAAATCTCGTAGTTGCGCTCCGTGGCCGTTAAGGCCTTTGACAAGAACGCGACTGGTCTCCACTTTCCTTCCTGCTCCTGGGATAGGACGGTGCCGATGGCGCCTTCGCTAGTGTCTGCTTCCACTCTGAATTTCCCGGTCTTGGTTGGGATTGCTAACACAACGTCCTGGGCAAGACGGGCCTTAAGCTTGTCGAAGGCCTCCTGCTGTGCGGTTCCCCAGGTCCAGGCTTCATTCCCGGTGAGACGCGTCATTGGGCGTACTATTTCGCTGTAGCCCTTAATGAAACGTCGGTAGAAGTTGGTGAACCCTAGGAAAGACTGAAGTTCTTTCTTTTTGTTGGGGACGGGCCACTCGGTGATTCCAGTGATTTTGACTTGGTCCATGCGAATGGATCCTTCGCTAATTATTACCCCGAGATACTCTGTTTCCAGTACCTCGAACTCGCATTTCTCAGCCTTCAGGAATAGCTTGTGTTTCCTAAGGAGTGCGAGAACTTTGCGAGTGATCTGTCGATGCTCTTCCAGAGTCTTCGAAAAGATCAGGATGTCGTCAAGGTATACGGTAACCTTGCCGGAGGCGATAAGGTCCTTGAAGATGTCGTTCATCATCCATTGGAATGTGGCGGGGGAGTTGGTAAGGCCGAAGAACATGACGGTGGGTTCGAACAGGCCACGGTTCGTCCTGAACGCAGCTTTCCACTCGTCATCTTTCTTGATGCGAATGTTGTTGTACCCCCATCGTACATCGAGCTTGGTGAAGTATTTGGCACTTCCTAGCTTGTCCATAAGCTCGGCGATGAGGGGCAGAGGGTAATGATTTTTGATGGTCATTTCGTTAAGCTTGCGGTAGTCTTGAATGGGGCATAGCTTCCCATCTTTTTTCTTTACGAAAAAGAAGGGGGAAGCCATGGGGGACTTGGAAGGTCGGATTCGGCCGGTGGCGAGGTTTTCGTCAAGGAACTTGTCAAGCTCCTCTTGCTCGGTGCGGTTTAGGGGATACACCTTACAGTCAAGAGTGTTCTTGGCATTGGGGACAAGTTCTATTGCGTGGTCCCAGGGTTTGCGCATAGGGAGTTCGTCGAAGTTCTCCTTTTCGAAGAGGTCTGCAAAGTCGCGATACGCAGCTGGGACCATCTCTTCAAAGGTTTTCTTCTCCTTTCCCTCGTTGGCTTTGGCGGCGAGTTCGTTTGCCTTGTGGACTGCACGGATTTCAATGGCTTCCTCGAAGTCGACGGCGAGGATGCAGTCGCCTTCTTCGAGCTCTTCATCCCACCGGTCATCAGGATCTGAGTCCGGTAGGGGGAAGGGGTTCTTGGCACATTGGCATCTGGCAAAGGTGATCTTGCCGGTGCTCCAATCGATAAGTGGGTTGTGGTGAACGAGCCAGTCGTGACTGAGGAAAATCTCTTTAGAACCAAGGTTGACGACAGCGAGGTTGATCCTCTTGCTATGGTCACCAATGGTGAGCCTTAGTTCGGCAAACTCAGTGATTTCTCCGGCCTTGTTACGGGAACCGTCTGCATTATAGATTGGAATGGGGCTGGCGGTTTTGTAGACAGGGATGTTGTGGGTTTTGACAAACTCACTGTGAATTGAGCTGCCCGTACATCCACTGTCTAGGAGGGTGGTGGCATCGATGGTCTGGTTATTGGTGGTTTCGACTTTAAGCGGGATTTTGAGGTCTCGCTTGGAGGTGGTCTGAGAACATATTAGGTAGCGTCGGGGCTTCCTTAATTCGTCAAGCCATTCTAGTGCGTTCGCTCATTGTGCATGGCGGAGCCCTTCCAAGAGATTATCGACTACTTCTTCGGCTCTGGTCCTGTGTATCCAATTAAGGAGTACTGACCTGGCGGCAGATTTGTCTTTAGCCTCTTGGATGGCCCTCCATGTCCACTCAGTTTCGAATGGTTTCATCCATCCCAGTGGGACCTTCTCAGCGGTGGGCTGGGTCTCCTCAATGGGCGGGGGTGGACAAGTTTTGGTTTCCTTTGCCTGATAGATTCTGAAGGCGGTATCGTCTTCTTCGTCTGGGACTTCGACCATGGTTACTTTGTTGGGGCTCTCTGCCCCGTGCCCCAGAGAATCGGACTCTGTGGACTTGGCCCTGAGCGGGCGCTTGAGATTCTCCGCACTGGTCCTTGCGGGGAGTGTCTTGGCCTTCGAGGAAGGTGCTGAATCTTTCGACTTCAGAGGCCCGAGGGCGTCCCGTCTACTTGATTCTGACCCGAGTCCTAGTACTCGTTTCGAAGGCTCCAGTGCTACCTGGCATGTCCCTTTCCCCACAGCGGGCTTGGATGTCGTTTGTTTCTTAGGTTCTTGTTTATCTGGACTTGGAATAGTTAAAGCGGGTATATTTGAATGCGCGTGTTTCGTATCAACATATGGCGTAACTACAGAAGTATCATAAGTCTGACCAGTGATATTGTTCCTCGTACCAGATAAGTCCTTCGCCGAGCAAGTAGAACCTTTTACTTCTCGGCGCCGTCTTTTACCTCTTCAATCTTTGATTCTGTGGCGGGTTCCGTCGTTACGGCCCGATTCTCTTCCTTCTTCTTGTCCTTGTTCCAGCTTTGCAACAGGCAATTCTTGCTAATGTGACCTTTTTGTTTGCATCTGAAACACTTCCCTTCTGACCTGAGTGCGTCTATATCCATTGCCTGTCCCTGGCCGCCATAGGTGATGCCGGTGCCAGTCTTCTTGTCCGTCAAGGAACTTGTCGTGCCACTACTTGCCTTTTGGGTGTTCGTGGCGGGGTTGTTGTTCTTGGGGACGAAGGGACTGGGACGTCCAAGACCGTCTTCGATGGTCTTGCATTGGCGGGCCTCGTTCATGACAGTGACTCAGGCCTTCCAGTCATCGTAGGTTTCGGGCATGCCGACTCCAATATCATAGATGATTTTGGTGTAGGAGTTGGGGATGCCCTTTTTGATGGCGGCGACCATGTGTCCGCAGGCACCAGTGTCGCCTCGGAGTCCTGCCTTTTTTGCCTCCTTTTCAATAGCTTGGAAGTAGTTGTCAGCGAGGCCTTTACCAAGACGGAGGTCGTACATTTTCTGCTGGTGGATTTCCTCCACTGCGTGATCATGGAACTTGTCGCGAATCATCTGGCAGAAGTCGTCCCAGCTGGGAAGGCGAAACTTGTTGCGGGAGTGGCTTCGCCGCTCTGTGAGGATCATGATCCACCACTCTTCTGCTTTTCCGGTGAAGTAGGAGGCGGCAAAGCCAACTCGGAAGGGACTGGCGTACATGTAGGGGTCATGCATCTGGAAGTACATTTCGCAGTGGGTGAGGAAGCGGTCGATGTCATCAGCCTCGCCTTTAAAGATGGTGGGCTTTCGCATTAGATCTGGCTTGCATCCCATCCAAGGCGCGTCTTCTGCCATTTGTCCGACAGGGTTGGGGAGTGGGTCATCAGGGTCGTGGTACTTTCCTGGTCCCCAAGGGAGCGACCAACTGTCAGGGTCTCGGGCGAGGGGGCTAGTGTGCTGTCCTGGAGGCAGGGAGCCTTTGATGGCTCCATCATAGCCTGTCCAGGTTGGGACAATGGGCGGCTGATTGCCACTGGCGTTCGAAGTTTCAGCGTCTTCCGGGCCGGCTCCGGCAAGCATTCGGCTTTTGCCTTTCCGGCTTCTCGGCACGTGGGATCGTGGTGGCGGGGACAGGGGGAGCAGCTTTGGGGGGTTTTGTGGTTGGTAATCTTTGGGCTCTGCGTAGGGACGATCAGGATGCTTCATATTAAACTCGTATACTGCCCGCTCTGTTGCACAATATTCAATAATATCCTCCCGCTCTGGATCCGCTGGCTTCAGGCTGTTCATCAATCTCCCCATCTTCGAGGCGAGGAAGGTCGGGTCCTCCGTAAGGGCCGATAAGTGACCTATAAAGATCCGCGTGTATTCTCGTTCCCACGGATTGCGGATCTGTTGGACCTCGAGCGATAGCGCGCTGACTGATGGCGCTATGCTGCTCGTGGGTGATATCCCTGGCACCTTGTCGGATGTGCTCCTGTCGTCGGGACTCAAATTGTGTACTGAAGCGGTTACCGTAGATAAGCCGCTCGTCTTGATTGAGGGGAGGGGGGGCGTAGTTCGCACCGAGCCACGTGTCGACCCACTGGCCCCTCTGCCAGCGTTCCCTCCACCTCCTTGCTTCGTCTTGGGCGTACCAGTCCTCATCTTCTCGGCTGATATTCTGGAGGCGGTTCCAATGGAGGCGCCTTCGGTGGTCTTCGTCATCCTCTCCCGGTAGGTGCACGCTAGTAGCTTGGCGGGCATCGTGCTCGACTCGCTGCTGGTACTGCCACTGGTTGTACTGCTGCTGATTGTGGATACTGAGGTTATGGAGGTGCTGGATGGTAATGGCTTGTTCGTGCGGCCAAAGGGGTTCGAGGTGCCATGGACGGGGGGTGGGGCTGGTTTGGACGTCGACCTGGATGCCCCGGAGTCGGAGGAGCTCATCTTCGGCGAGCCTCTCTCTTTCTCTGCTGGCCTCTGCCCAGATGTTGGTGTCGGGGTGGAGGACAATCGGCCATGCTTGGTTGAGGATGGCGATAGGGATGGTAGGGGAATCGGGCCTCGTCTGGCGGTTACAGATGTAGGCCTCGAACTCGGACTGAGTGGGGCTCTGAGGGACATAGGGCTCGCTCTCGCTGTCCGAGGGAGGGTCATTGGGGAGTTCGGTGCCACTGGAGGCTGCGACCTCGTATAGATCGAGAGAGTCTCTGGTCCTAGCCATTCCTCCGGTAGGGAGTGGTGCGGTAGAGGTGGTGTCAGCGGTAGAGGAGGTAGCGAGTATGGCAGGGACAGGGAGGTTGAGGGTGCCAGTGACGGGGGAGTTGTGAACAAGGACGCCGTGTCCTTGCTCGCCAATGTCGATCTCGATTTCTTGGACCAGAGCGACCGCAGGAGTTTCCCGACTTTCGGGATGCTGTACGGATGTGAGCGATGAGGGGAAGGACGTGACGGATCTGTTGGGCTGGGTGGTGCCATATCGTTGAAGACTGTAGGGGGATGGGTAGAATGGGACAGCTGGAAGACGGGGGGCATGGAAGGTACGGTCCGTCCAACGCTGAAGACGGTTGCGTTGGGTGTTGTACCAGAAAATGATCGGCCACCTGGACCGATAGAGGAGGTACGAGAGGGCGGGGATCCCGACAAAGAGTGTCAGAAAGAAGGCAGAGATAATTCCGGTGCTGGTGAATGATGCGGGCATTCGGTTTCAAAAAGCAATGGTGGCTGCTTAAAGAAAGGGAATGGAAAGCTTCGAGCTAATTGTTAGACCCGAACTCTGGGTAAACCAAACAAGAGTAAACCGAGGGCTGTTTCGTGTTCGAACAGTCACCCAAGGAGTCTCTATGCTGAATGGCTACTAAGAGCGTCGGACTAAGGTCTTAGCCTGAGGCTGAGTCGACTAGCTAAGTTCGGTGTGATTAAACTTTAGCTCAAAGCTGGGGAATATACAGCGAGAGCTACACTACTTATATACTAAAAGTCCTGTGCTATGAATAGAGTCTTTGTCCATGGTTGTCGTGCGGAATACAAGGGAAAACATGAGGAGGGCGAGCGGTGGTCGCAAGCCGTAGTACAATTGCTGATGCGGTCCGTTATAGTCGTGGTTATGATGATAGGCGCTTGAGATAAGATAAGATATAGATAAGCGCCGGCCGATAAGATAAGATAAAGGGGAAAATCGTAACACCATATTTAAGTGACCTAATATTCTGTGCCACTTTTGCCATGATTGGGCCGGTTTCATAGTGTGAGCTTGGGTTATTTCAGGTGCAATGATGTCAAGGCTGTACAGTTTTGACATCTTATCTCCATGGCCAATTCTCTTGCCATGTGGTGAGATAATATCCATCCGGGATTCCTTGAATTTGAGTTCAAACCCGGCATCCGTGATGTGCCCTAATGAAATAAGATTGAATGGTGCTTCGGGGCAGTGAACACAGTCCTTTAGCATGACTGAAGTAGTCTTGTCCCCTTCAACCATTTTAATCTTAACAGTTCCCTTTCCCAAGCCTTTGGATTTGCCTACGCCAATAACTTCATGTCCTGGGGTCTCAGTGCAGTCAGAAAAATACAATTTATTCTTGACTATATGTCTGGATGCACCAGAGTCCCCTAGCCATGATGTCCCTGAAAGCGATGTGAGTGCAACATTTTCTATGCAAAATGCGTAGTCTTCTTCATCCGAATCCAATTTGGCAGCATGTGCCTGAGTCTGGCCCTTCCCTTTTCCCTTCCAAGACTTCCCAGAATTCTTCTTCCCATTCGGGCAATTGAATCTGATGTGACCGGTTTCTCCACATCCGTAACATGTGATTTTTGGATTGAACTTCTTCTTGCCATGTGCTGCAAGTGCCATGGTCGAGTCAGAAGTCTTTTCCCGCAATCGGATGTCTTCTTGGAGAATTCAAGAAATCAGCTTGTAAGAATCCTTCAAGTCCGCAGTATCCACTGATGAAATGAATGAATTCCATGATTCCGGAAGTGATGTAAGCAGTGTGATTGAGAAATCCTCTTCCTCAACAGTCTGCTTAAGGGATGCCAACTCCTCCTGATAGGACCTCATTGTCCTAATGTGTTCCTCTATATTTCCTCCTTCTTCACACTGAGCTCTGAAGAATTTCCTTCTAACAAGGACAATTCCCATGGGTCCCCTGGACTCATACATATCTTTCAGAGCTTTCCAGGCTTCTGCCGAAGTCTTAGAACCAGCAATATACACCAGCGGGCTGTCCGAGACCCGCAACCTTATTGTCAAAAGAGCCTTCCTATCGCTCTTCTTCCAATCTGCCACCAGTGCTGCTTCTGCCGGGGCCTTCAGGCTACCATCTGCATAATCAATTAGACCTAAATCGGTTAAGATATCGATCATCTTGATTTTCCATGTCAGGTAGTTTTCTGGGCCCTTAAGGGGGTCAATTCTATACATGGACTGGCTATCCATGCGGTTCTACGTGTATGTAAAGTACGAGAGTGCAAAGTATGTAACGATGTGAGTAGTTCAGTTATGGCCGGGGCCCATAACCTGTTGTAAGTAAGCAGAGGAGAATGTAAAGTAGAGAATTAATCAGCCTCTCGAGCGAGAGACGTTGTCTTTAAATACATTTTGTACTACTTCAAGAATCTACTACGAATTACTAAATATATCCAAGTCATGGTCCGAATCAGCTGCTGCTGAATTGTGCCGAATCTTCGAGTACCTTCTTGTACTCACTTGGGATTGCTATCCCAACAGTTAGAGCATGCCAAGGAGTCGATCGAGGAATACTGGATCAAACGCAGTCCTATCTGGACAGACGAGGAAGGATTTGCACATCCAGATGAAGAGGAAATTTATGTCACCACCCTTGAAGATCCCGACCTCCTTCCTAAGAAGATCATATGACATGTTATCGAAAGGGGCGAACGAGTATTTCTAGTAGAAAACGGTTACGGAGCCAGGAAATGGATCGCAGAAGCGGACTTTTATTTTGACAGGATAGTTAATGACTACGACGATACCCTCGACGAATATCAGGAGCTAAATGAGCTATCGGGATGATAGCCTTAAAGAGGGGGTAATTGTCACAAACTTTCACTTTTATCTTATCTATACACATGCGACTAACACACCGAGCTGTGCTGACGACACTAATGACTTCATAACCAACCCTATACCATACCAGAACCGCACCGAGGACAGGTGTAGCAGTATCAATAGCATAACCAGAAACATATATAAGAACCTGTATTATTGGCCTTAAGCCTTAGCTTCGGACTAAAGTCTATACTTCCTAACTGAACTCCTCGCTAAGGTCTAAGAACTCTGAGGCTACGCCCAGGCTACTCCATTGTCACAAAACCCTCAGTGTTACCGGTATAGGGTTGACTCTAAAGAGTGTTTGAGTTAGTCGCTGACACCAAAGGTGGGAATGATATCCTTGCTCGTTTACGGCGCTTGGGAAAGGTTGTGATCAGGATTCAGAAACGACTCAAGGATCCACAATGGCGAGCGTTGTATACGTATCGACAGGACGTGATCGACTTATTGTTTCTGGTCATCCTTTATACGTCCAGCTTACAGTCTACTATTGACGTTCACATCACGGTACTATCATTTCGAAACCATTCGAAGCGGCCTGGAATCGAGCCCGAGTGTTCGGGACCATCGGATCCCAATCGATACATGTGGAGCTGGTATCTCTTGTGGAATGATGATTAATGCTAGAGAACAACGGACAGTTCATCTAGAAACATACGAGTCATGTAATGGAATTCGTCCTTATAAAGAGTGGGAGACTGGGGTTCAGCTTCCTTGTACATTTCAGACCTCTTCCGTGATGAACAAGAATTCTTCACTACATCCAGCGTGTTAGCGATATCTGATTCTGTCCTGACTCGCGAAGATTGTCCTGATATGTATCTCTGCTCTAATTGATTTCTCCTATTCCAACTCAGACTTCTACGAGGACATTTCTACTCAGAAGCAACTGTCTCTATTCGTTATCAAGGCAAAGTTCACAGGTTCAGATATACCCTTGTCGTCGAGGAAGCATTATCCAAAATGTTCCCCTCATACCAGAGATATCAAAGCAATCAGCGGTCTCGTCAATAAAATCTAATCGTCCGTCTTTCAATTTTAATTATCGTAACTGTTCACAAAAAGCCAAAGCGATGCAGAGAACGACGGGATGGTGAAATTTTTTAAAGAAAATAAAGACAGTTTTAAGGAATTAATAATCTATCAAGGTCGATATTACGCCTTGAAAATAAGAAAATCGCGATGCATGGGAACTGGAGACCGCTCAAAGCTGCGAGCGACCGTCCTTCGAGTCGTTCGTTCGTATCAACATCGCTGCCTCTTCTGATCGTGGTGTAATATGGCACTTGAAGGGTTCCGGGTGACTGTATGCCGCGTTAATATTCACTCAAACCGTCACAGATATCTGAAACGGTCTCACCAAATAGTCGACGAAATATATCCCTCGCTCCGGGAGAAATCTGGCTTCGCCGCCTTTTCATCGACTCGGGAAATATTAAAGACTGAGAGTATCATCGCAACGGCGATGAAGAAGGAGTTATCGGCGAGGTGCTGCCCGGGGCATACCCTAGGATGTGCATCAGTCATCGATATGCGGATTAGAGGGACGAAGCCTATTACCGTCGTCCATAGCCAAAGGCGAATTTGCGAGGATCTAGGTTTAGGCCTTTCGCCTTGGCTTCCTGGTCGAAATACCGCTCGGGCAGAAATTCGAACGGCGAGGGATAGACGTCGGGGTCGTGCAGAACAGCCCTGAGTTTGACTCTAATCAGTAGCCGGGGTAAGAAGCTGATTAACGCGCACCAGCTATTCGGGATTACGATGGATCCTGCGGGAATGAAATACCCGTTGTAATGATCGTCCTTTGTCGATCTATGTGGGAGCGCTGTAGGGCCGACCGGGTTCATACGGTATACCTCATTTATCAGCGCATCCACATAGGGAAGATGGGGCCGGTCGGAGAATGTGGGTAGTCTGTTGGTTCCTACCACACGTAGCACTTCCGCCTGGACTTTCCGCTGTATATCGGGGTACAGGGACATGCAGAGGAAAAACGACCCTATAGCGGATACAGTCTAGATAGGGCATCATAAGAGGACAGCATCGGGAGATGTTTAAAGTTACTCGCTGTATCAGCACCACCTGATGATGGGATTAGGGATGTTATAATTTAATGGATGACATGACGAACCAGCGTAGAAACCCGTGGAAACCCACTTGTAGATATCTTCTTGCTCTTTGGTGGGGTTGCTGTTCTTCTCAATCAGATTTGCCGCGAATGACGGAGCCGCAGTTCCCTTTTTCTGTTCAGTCCATGAGTATATCGTTTGTTCAGGGTGATTCTAAAACTGACCACTTGTTCCTTGACAACCTCCCAAGGAGCATCTCGCAGTTCTTCCATATTTTTACGGAATAATTTGGCCTTCTTCATCCAGCTGAAGCCTAGCCATCGTGGCAGATAGAGCACTAGGACGAGAACAGGGAATCAAAATTGCGTCAACCAAAATAAAAAAGGGTTACTTACAGGCTGGGAAGGAATCTACGAGAAAGGCTCCAGCACTTGCTGCTTCAGAAAAGTCGTGATCCCCGCGTTCCGCTAATTCCATCAGAGGGTCCAAGCCATCTTGCAGATCATATCCATGAGTAATTTTGAACACGATAGCGGCAATATTCCTGGTATCTGAATAAGATCAAGAATCCGCGTGAAAGGTAGATCACCAACCGTCTGATGTGGTTTAGGAATTGGTCAGGACTACGCAGTAGGCACCCCAAAAACTCCCGAGTCTTTTCCTCTTCCAGGGCAAAGAAATCTTGGACCTTGCGAGGAGTCAAAACTTCAGACATCAGTTTGCGATATTCACGCAGCCTGCTGCCGTAAGGACAAAGAGGGACGCTGTCTACGTAGCCCGCGCTGCAGCCAAAGTGAGGTCATGGGATAATAACGAACAACTAGATGGACTTACAGTTCACCACCCATGATCAGACGTGGCCGGTCAGAGTATATTGCACCGCGTTGTTCTAGGAGATCTGCTAGCGCCTTGGGGGAACTCAGGATGATTATAGATTGCCCGACGGCCTTGATATGTACTACGTCGCCTGGTGAACGGGTGCATGTGAGTGTGATCCGATGCAACAAACGGATACTACCGACCGTACTGCTTGCTCCACTCTGTGTATTTCAGCCAGGGATATGGCCCGCTCATATCCAAGGCATTTCCCAGGAAAGGAAGTCCAGAGGGTCCGGGAGGAAGTGGCCCATTGCGATTAAGATTCTTCTTGATAAGTAGAATAGTCAGAACGACGGTAAGGACGATAGCCGTAAGGAGTGGAAGGTCTGGCAAAGAACCCATGCTAAGTAAAAATCGAGTTGGGGATGATGATGATGCTTTATCTGAGTTGCATTATATGGGCCTGCAGAGTGAACAAGGCCCCACAAGCGCGAGGAGTGGATCCGAGCTCGGAGGTACCTGTTCCTGCTGTTTGAAGGTCGACATGCGAGGTTCTATTGATGAGAGTAGGCCGCGTGGATCTGATTCTGCAACCCTGGGTCCTGCGCAGGGTTCTAAGACGCTAGTAACAAACATGTGTTTCTGAGTTAACTTCGTCGGTAAGATTAGCGAAATATCAGAATTCCAGGTAAAATTGTGATGGCGAAATCAGAAATGGGTAGCTCGGTGGCAGTGGGAGCGGTTACATATCGACATCAGCTGTACGGCCGAGGATCCATGCCATCAAGTTGAATGAAAGCCGAGCTCAGAGAAGAAGCAATTAAAACAATGCTCCGCAGCTGCGACACGAGTAATGAAGGCGGTTCCAAGGCGGGGTTACGGGTTCATTCATGATTCAGGCTTCTGCAGCAGTGTCGGATGCGGACGCTTAATGAACTTTTCGTGTTGTGGTTCGTGGTGGGGGAAATTTCTCAGGCAATCGGTGCCGAAGAGCCGGGGCTATACGTTCCGGGCCCGATTATCAATCTTCCTCCCTAACTCCCACGGATCACTGAACCTTCATTTCAACTTCCTTGATCTTTCTATCTGAAGCCCTCATATGATAACAACAAAGTTTCTCGCGATAATATATTTCCTATACATTCAGGAGAATATCACTGGATTTTCTTCTTGGCCTAGACTCAAATTATCGTCACAGTCAACCCCAACTTCCTCTTGGATGCGCGTTGATATCGGGCCTGGGGGGTTGAAACCGATGTGACCCCTTCCACATGTACTCAAATTTTATTTTTAAGGGAATTGATGGGCCATTCACAAGGGGAGAAATTAAAATTGCCGAGTTAACCTTTTCCTTTCACCTCAGCTTTCTCCAACTTCTCTTGTCACTCGAACACGGAGAAAATGAGTACGGCAACAGCGATTCCGCCTCTTGACAACACGGTGCGCCGAGTCTGGCAAATCACTTATTCCGCACTCAATCGCTGCCACAGATGGGGGCTCTTCTCGTCGGTGTCCTGTAAGTACTCGATATACTATACTTCAGACCTGGTCGAGCGTTCAATGTTTCAACAGATTCTCTACCGCGTAAGCCAAGAACATCAACAGTGTGAAATTACTTGACGCGAAACATCGGCATCAACTAGGCTATGGGGTACTACTTGCGTTCAAACGTTTGCTTACATTAATGTACGCGTTTTTTTTTCGCTATTTATCAGCTTACCACGATAGCTAAACATCCTCATCACCAGCGCTACTGGAGACTTGACACGCTTGGCTTCCGGATTCTTGTGAGTTCAAACGACGATCTTTCGAACATCAATTCTGAACTCTGCACATAGGTTCTTGCAACATTGTAGGTGTGCTTGTACCCGCCTCGATTATCTCGCCCATCCCGCACTAGCGTTATGGACACAGTACATGAAATCCTGATATGCCATACAATATACATCTACTTGGTTTCCAATTTCGCCAATCCTACACAGTTGGGGATAATCGAATGGTGAATTAAATTATTAATTTTGCATTACAACGTTGGACTCACACTCTGAATCAGGAGCATTCTTGTAAGTCAATATGTTGAATGCATTCAAGTTTTTCATTACTAAGGATAAACTTTCAGGTAGAGGTCATAGCGTCAGTGCGTAATTTTTTGCGTTCTCTTAGCGAAGTATGCTGAGTTCTTTGACAGGCATGTGTGGCTTTCATGGTTCAGTCGTACGCTTTTTCTCCAAAATTGTGTGGTTTTGGCGCTGTGATAAACCTAATCCCGACAGATTCTTCACCTATCGCGTTTGGATATGTTAGTATACTTCTCTTCCTTTCTTATTATTACTTCTTTAACTGACGTTCGCGAGTAGTAAGCCACAAAAATATCTACCTCATCATATTCCTGGTATGAAGCTTCTGTCACGGCGCCGATGTGAAGCATTCTCATAAACCAAAGGGATCTCTCGTTGCTGCGGAACTTTTTGTGTGCATTGGTAGGTTGGTTATCTTGATTAGGCACGTTCCGATAGCTCAATATCCCCCCTGTAGCGTACTTTGCCAAGGCGTAAGGCTTAGTTTCTTGAGTATTACCATTCATCTTATTTAAGCTTTAGATGGGCGCTAGAGTCCTACTCCGAATCGTTTAAAGTCAGGGTTCGTGCACGTTCTCAGTTCTACTCTTCGGGAGACTTACGAGTAATAGGCGCTATCACAAACGATGAATGCTATTGCCGCGGCAGGAGATATCTCGATCTGTGGATCACTTATATTCTTACTGCATCGTTCCAAGTCTGGAATGAAAAGGTCAGGAGTCGGCTTCTCGTCCTCACACCTTGATAATATCTTAAAGTATCCGTGATTACTTAGGTCGGACGCGATGATGAACAAGATGATTCTGTTCACATTGAATACCGGATTACTGACGAGGCACGTCTGTGTGGATCAAATGATTGTAGATGTTAATCTTTTTTACATTTAGCATCTGTGCTATCATGTCTCTCATCATGGTATGTTCAGTTCTTTATTGGCAATGAAGTACCTGAATGTTTCAGATTTTGGTTTACCCTGATACATTTCTTTACATCACGTTCTTTTTCAATCTTTCAAGACGTGCGTTCTCATGTTTTTCTCGCGCAAACATTACCTGACTACTAAGTCTCTAGTGTATTCCAATTCTCTTCTGGCAACGTAAGACAGCATGATTGGCATTTTGACTAGAATACGTACCAACCTTTGTTTCTTAGTCTCAACGCGCGCAGTGGTCTGAAGACGACTGTAGATGGCTCGGCAATGGGTGCCTCTTTCACTTTGGATAGCGAAGGCAGACGTGCAGCTATCTCCACAGACGCTTCTGTTAGTATTGCTCTGCCGATATATAAACTTTTGCTAAACTTTGACCTCCAGAAACCCAGACATATTGTAATCAACCGCAATGTAGATGTTGAGGTGCTCGGGGATTACGAGATGGACTCTGTTAGTGTCTTCTAATCATTCCCCGTGTCTTTTAACATTAATTTTCTTTTCGCTAGCGTCAATTTGATTCTGAACCAAAATAGGACTTTCTCAGCGTGCTGGGCATTTAAAAGTGGAGGGAAATATGGCGGCTACAAGTAGTAGCCCCAGGCCCTTGTCCTAAAGGGCATGAAAACGGGTTCTCCCACTGGATCTTCGCAATTAATAATATATGGGGCGTTAGCTCCTTATTTAAGTACACTTCGTTAGGCGCAATGTACGATCTCTGGTCGGATTGCTATTTTTCATTGTAAACAGATTTCAAAATTAAAAGTTCAATGTCTCACACGTGACCCTGACTTCCTTTCTTCCAGACGACCACGATCTTAAATCTTGAATATCTGTATCAATGAATGGCTAGCTTCCAGCTACCTGATATACTCAGCTATAGTCGATCCTTTGACCTACGAACCAACAAGCATTGTCGAAGGATAACCGATGCGTCAGAGTCGTGGGTTCGCGGCCAAGAGCCTCCGATACTGACTGAGGGAGAGCGCGAAACGTTGACAGGCGTGAAAGCAGGTCTTCTTACGTCCCTATGCTTTCCAACGTGCGATGGACCTCAGCTTCGCCTCCTCACTGACCTCTGCACCCTGATGGTCTATTCCAATGCGCGGCTCTGGCGCCAACCACTACAGTCTTGTTGGTCTGGCGATGGTACAGGAAATGGTGTCGACCTTTTCGCTGGTCACACATTATTGGTGCAGTGAGTCTCACTCAACTGTAATTCGATCGTTCTAATTTTTTAGTCTCGTCCCTCGCATCCAGAAAATATACGACAACGCATCTCAGGTGTGGAAAGACAGATTCACGGAATCCGTCCACACCTACCGCTCTGCACAATTCCAGGTCATCGAGAACCGAGACCATGTCCCTGGGATGGCAGAATACCTCGAATTTTTGCCAGACCTGAGTGGTATTAAGATCGTCCTCGACTTTATAGAGCCTGCTGAAGGGCTGGATATTGAAGGAAAGACGACTGAAGATGTTAACCGTCTTCGGCAGCACGCCGTCGACATCGTTGCTTGGACTGTGGTTTGTACGATCCTGGATTTTTCTTTTTGGTCACTGACAAGGACATACAGGACATTGTCGGGTACAACGTAGACCAGTCCATCAACAAGCAGTATAACCTCGTTTCCCTTCTCATGGTCCATAAGTGCTTGCCGGCACAGATTGCCGCCCAGCATGCAGGAACGATGGTGAAGGGCGCCGTCGACAGTTTCCTGGAGACGGAGCGTCGGATCGTATCAGCCTTAAAGCAGCCTCCGACACCTTCGGGCCGATTCGCATGGATATGGAGTGCATTGACGCCTGTTGAAAGTACGGTAGAGGACAAAAACAGCGACAAACGGGAAATCGATGATCTCATGCTCTGGATGCAAGGGCTCCGCGATTGTATCGTCGGCCATACGAATTGGGTCTACGAGACGGACGTGTTTTTTGGGACGAAAGGAGAGGAAGTACGAGGCTTTGGTTGGGTTTTCTTGCTTCCCAAGGCAAACACAGATGGTGCTTAGAGCCGAGTCAAGTTCGGTAGTGATAAATCCATCGTTTGCAGTTTCCTTTGTATCATAATACAATGATGGAACTTGACGCTTTAGCGAGCAGGTCTCTGCAGATATCACGACATGTCCGCCAGACTTCCAATTATGTTTGGACTTATCAATGCGAGGGTTTGGGTGCAAGGCTGCCATTGGAATCAATCTCGTCGCAGTCGAGCCACCCCTCGTGTCCAAGCTGAGCATTCGGATGGGAGCATTTTCTAAAAGTGAATTCCAGGTTTTTGGTCCGGGCTTATTGACGGTCTGAACGGTATCCCAGATACCGTGTCTTCAGTCCGTAGCTCATTTGGGACAATTGCAGACTCTCGAGCATTTCGAGTGGTATGCAAGTGTCATGAACCTTCATTTTCTGGACGCAAATCGGGAGGCCAAGCAAAAACACCGCCCGGACTTGTCTTATTGGTGTGTGCACGGCACCGGTCGTTCCGTGCTGAAGAAGACATACAGTATACCCCTTGATCGTAACCTGACGCAGTACCCCTCGAGTAGTATGTCTTTCTCAGCGTTCTTGACCCTGGGTTTTCTGAACACTAATCTGCACGCGTGACTTCTGAGTGTGATGAAATTCTCAGTGCCAAAGTGATGTGCCATTGCTCTTCTTGTTTCGTTAACGTTATATGCCTCGACAGGTAACAATACCTCACTAGAGTGTCTATTTATACGATTACTTCTGCCGCATCCGTTCAATGATTGCTCCCATCCAACCTCTTCTTTTTTTTTAAACTCCATCATCGCATGTTCTGAGACCTATGGACGGAGAAAATGCGCGCCGGTGCATTTATTGTACTCCAATTTTCAAGGGATTCTACTGCCGACTCGGACACGAAGTCCAGACCAGAATCGCTTCTACTCACATCGTTGAGGACCGAAAAGGTCTTATTCTGGGCCACTGTTTATTGCAACCTTTTCCTCCCACGACGTCAAACTTTGAAGGACAGCACTAATCAGCACTATTCCACATCAATAACGACGAAGAGTGTAAAAAGCGCGATTTCAATTCTGACGAGGGCGATAAGGAAGCGGAAACATCGTAAAGATCCTTCAGAGGCGTTCTGGCAGTGTATATATATAAGTTGATAGAGGCGAGGATCATCAAATTTTGGGAGAAGTTTTATGGGATTGAAAACCCTGGTCGACTCCTGGCCAATTAAAACTTAAAGGTGCTCCGGCAGCAAAACAAGAGATAGTTCATTAGCAAAAGATGTACATAGAGCAAGTGACACCCTTCGAGAATTCTTCAACCCACACTCAACACAACGATGGCGAGAAAGCAACAGAAGAAACCAATAAAGCAGGTGGTAAAGTTTAACCGGTCTCGGTAACTTGTGTCGGTTCTGACGGCTCATAGCCATCCGCCCAACCTGCCATATTCGGACCGGCAGCCTCTCTCGCTCACTTAATGCTAGGGGGTAAGCATCCTTTTATTGCCGTTACTAACAGGACTTGGCCGTGCGTCAGTTCATCGTGCCAGTTGCGTCGACTCTTCATCCAGATCTTCACTCTCGAGCATAACAAGTCTGTATCGTCTAATTACTTTAACAGACCACGATCTTGTTGTCGTCAAGAAAGCGCAGAGAAAATCATCGCCTACAGTGTCGAATTTGACGACTACTTCCGCTTCAACAAATACCGACACTTTCCGCATCACAGCCTCGTTCTCAGAAATCCTAAGGAGCTGTTAGAATACATGAGAACCGTAAACAAGAACGATCCCCATACAATGTCGCAGTACATGGCACTGAAGGAAACCTTGCGCTACTTTTTCCAGACCTTCCGCGACTTTAGGGGCATCCCTCCAGAGCTTTAATGATTTCCTCCACTCCGTCTGATTCTCACACTTGAAATCTCCACCAAGATATCTTGCCAGTCGACGCTGATACCAAGATTCCGCATCCGGACTCCAAAAGCCCACATCGAGCCCACAGCCTCGCCAACTGGTGTCCTTCGGGAACCAAGACACATGCTCTGCGAGTTCGCCACTGGGATGGGGACCATCCTCTCTTTTCACCTTGTACACGCCGCAAATGATATCGATCTGGTCCTCCGTCAACATTTCATCCCATAGTGCCTCGCCCTCCGTCGTCCGAAGGCAAGCCCCGATTTCTGCCACTCTCGGAGAATGGCCAGATATGATACACTCTTCTGATGCTTCCTCCATTGCTAGTCGCCAGATGAGACCTCCATGCTTGAGAGCGGCCCGAACCACTTCGCTGTTTTTAAATAACTGTCGCCGCCTTTCAACGTAGTTCACAAAGTCTTTCATTTTCAGTTGAAAGCCCTTGAGTCGGTGGGGGATTATGATGCGTTCAGGTATCCTGAGTAGTGTTCTGAGCGGTTGATCTTGCGTGCGCACTCGCTTGGATGTCGATAACCTTATTCCCCAGCGGCAGAGATATTCAGTAAGATCATCCAAGGTATGTGCACTTCTTTGACGCAGACCGAACACCGCTGCAGATGCCCGCCCGATAACCAATTCATACGGCCCTTCTTCACCGTCAGTGATGCTATACACGTGCTCTTCACTGCCCAGCAACTTGAGTTGGGTCACCCTGAATGACTTATTGAGTCTATTGGCGAGGAAGTTTGGACTGGAGGGATTCAGGTCTGTCCATGTCACCGTAGGGCACGGGGAGGCAACCTGTGCTAACAGTCGATCCACAAGGGCGACCAGGGTCCTGTCTGGGATTGGGTTGTCGCCATTGCGCTCCGCGTTCTGACACGACAAAAGAGTCTTGCATTTATGTACCTTCTGGACCTCGAGAGGGCTTAGGTTGTGGTCAGAAGCCTCGGCCGGAGGTTGGCAGATGCCATGGTACAGGATCACAATGTCCTCGAGAGTACCAGTACAGAGCTTCACTGGCTGCAGACTCTTTCCACTGTCATAGCCGGAGAGGTGTCGACCGACTCGTGTCTCCCAGTGCAGTTGTTCCCGTGCTATGCAGTGATCACCGCGAGAGTGTAATTCTCCATCTTCCTCTTCCTCATTATTGCATCGAACGGTAAGATCCATCCCAGAGCTTGCCTGCTTGACGGAAATTGCCGCAATGAGAAAGGATACAAGTATAGAGGCGTATGAGACCAAGCCTACCTCTACGCGAGTCGACGTACTTGCCTCATTCATTTCCGAGTCTTCTAAATCCATGGTCACATCGGTCTCTCCGTTCTCGAAGAATGCACCAAACTGACGCTAAGCAACAGATTAAACAGTGTCTGGCAGAACAAGACATCAATTGAGTCATACATGAAAGTGGTTCAATGCCTGCCGCAGGATGTTGTCTTTCCTTAACAGTTGCTCGAGCCGAAGCCGCTGATTGACATACAACAGTGCATTGATCCAGTTCGTCGCCTCGTCTTCAGAAATATCATTGTAATGTTTGTCGGCCATGATAGCGTCCTAATAGAATTATCAGTGCAAAAATTGCCAATATGATTTGCCTCGGTACTCACGTAGATGCGTTTTCCAGCATCCATTGACTCGGTGGGACTACTGCCAGCCATAGAACGGCGAGAGGAGATCTCCTTGACACAGTCGGTTACGAGGTTCATCTGTTCTTCGTCCATGATCCTAGTTGGCCATCAACAAGTGGATAAGAATAGCGTTCAAGGGAGGTAACAGCTCAACTGTCTATGTATGTAACGTTGAAGAAGCGGTGTACTTCCAATAGAAGTCCACGTCGCTGCTTCTCAACGTTCACAGTAGTAGAAAGTAATATTAAGAAGTTTCTAAGTTACTTTAGGGCCGAGGGAAAACCGTCCCGGGTCTTGGTGGTTGTTCGGAAATACATAGTATTTTTATTTTCGATTATTTTACGTCGTAAAATATCTCCTCACGTGATTGCATAATATAATTATTTGGAATATTCCAGGCAAAAATTGGACACTCCGGTAAGAAGAGAACCCTGTCGCAGTCGAAATCGTAACCGCAATCATTGCCGTTACCCGCAGATATAGTAGATCCAGCCGATTGGACCTCCTCAACTGCAAACATGGCTACATATAATTCGTCAAGGACAATCACCGGCAATGATTTTCTCGAACGCGGAGAATGGCTTGCTCTAGCAAACCGTGCTCGTGAGTGAAGGGTACGAGGCATCTTGTAGCGAGTTCTTGGCTTTGAATACATCGCTGAGAAGATTGGCTAGAGAATAACTAAGCCGATTAGACTGGAGAGAAGGCGCACCAGGATTTGAATATGCCGCAGTCATATAAAGTGGAATGTAATATGCACCTCAGATCATTTTGCCGTTGATGGATTGCATCCAAGCACTCATTGTCAGGAAACTGATTCTCATCATTCCGAGTTGTGAACGACTTAACATTCGGGCACATGACTGTCGCGTACTCAGATATCTTAGTTCTGGACACCTGCACAGTCATACCCGCAAACTATCCAAAGTTGGCTTGAACGTGTTGTCCACGTTTGCGAAGATTGGATCGCTGGGGTCGCAAGTGGGATAGGACAGATAGAAGATCGGCTTTGAATTTGGGTCTCGGTCCTTCAGAGGGATGCCGATACGTGTTTCAAAGAGTAAGCGCAAGATAGATAGCAGTGTTCAGAGTACAACAACAGCAAATACAGATTCCTCGAAATAAGTACGCTGGAGAAAAATCAGAGAAAAGCATGCCAGGATAATAGACGGCACATACAATAGATTACAACAATAAAGGATCGGTTGAAATCTGAGGAACACCATCAGAAAGGCTACGCGGGAGCAATGGAGACTGCTCACCACTTCCTCCTCCTCACGTATTGCCAATACAGCAAAAGTGCAAATGCTGAGATGATTATCAAGCCACCGCAAAAAACGAGCCCACCCACCAGGGCCGCCAATGCTGCTTTGCCTGCTTCTAAGGCTCTGCTATCCTGTTCGGTGATACAAACGGCACCCAATGGGCATGCGGCGACCCCAACAAAGACCAGGATAAACCCGCATGGAATAAATTTCCCCCAGCGAGTCCACCACGTCTGAGGTTCATCGTCATCGAAAAAGTCCTCTCTGGGGGATTGCTTCTCCGGAGCCAGAAGTATCCAAAATGCGAGCGCGAGCGGCAGCGCCAGTATGGTGCCCCCAGTTCGCCCCTGCCTCAGCAAAGGATCTCACTGAGACATGCCCACCGATAATAGCCCGCCCTAGGGACGCATATATGGTGGAAAACAGCGGTGGGAGCGGAAGGAAGAATAAGAGGAGAATGCACGTCTGGAAAATGGTCGTTGGCGGCAGCCACGGCGTCGGTAGAACACCCTGCACTTCCTGCGCAGCCTTTTCTTGTACTTGGAGAGTCGAATTACGGGGAAGGGGAACGGAAGGAGCGTGGGCGTCATTATTAGGCGAAGATATTGTAGGATTATTGGGCGGTAAAGGTGGCACAGCAGATGAAGGTGGTGGGTAGAAAAAGCCGACTGTCGAGCGCGGTGTCGGTGCACCTCTCTCCCAAGGCGAAGGGTTGTCGTCGTTGTCATCGTCGACATCGCGCGACCACGGCAGCGAAAAGCCAGGCATCAGCGAAAAGGACGGTGGTGGATGGGAATGAACATGCACTGCCGGCCCAGAGTGCTGCCTGGCGGTGACATTCCTTCTTTCGTTTCTTCCATCATGTCAATTTATACACGGGCGCGCCCCAGTGTCTGCCGCTAACACCGACCTCTAACGAGGATCCCGGAAATAAGCAATTCGGTACCGAGGAAGGTGGTCACTGGTGGAGAGAAAAACAGGCAGCTCGGTGTCGCTCGGTATGTGCTCATCGTCGCTTCGTGTATATACGATGGTGACAGGATAACTGAAGGATTCGAAGGGCTCGGTTACGAAATGGAGGCCTCGTTATACGTAAGGCAGCTCGCGACCCGAATTGCCAAATGAGCATCGCGATGGAAACCCTCTCCTTCTTTCTCCCTTCCAGGATATCCAGTAATTGCTCTGTGATCTCGACCGGTACGTGCTCTATATCTGCATCTGGACATCGAATGTTCATAGAACGAAGCCAGGACTCGAGATTTCTCTTTGAGGGGCAGGCCGTTGGTCGCAGTCAGCACTCGTCACTGTTGGACTGACCCTGAGAAGGATACTACATATGTTCAACATGAGAGTGTTCGTGGTGGAAAGATGACGTTCAGCGTCGAATTACTCGCTTCGAGGTTTGTTTATGTGCATATGTGTCTTTTTTCCCTTCTCAGTGTTTTCCTAGGCTCAGCTAGAAATTATCGACCCTTTATCGGTTGTCACCGGTAGTCAAATAGCCCAGGAACAAATCGCCTGACTATGGGATCCCTTCTGACTTCCAATTGACTTTTTTTCAAGTAAGTCGTCCATCAAGTTTACATATCTATAGGATCAAACGAAATGCCGTATTACTGGCCTCCTCCAATGCGAAGATTCTTCTGACTTCGTGATTTGCCAACGATATCTTCCACTTTGCGCAGCGAAAGAGCATCATCGTACTCCGAACCATTCCTACCACTCGTTTCCTGCCCCATCGACGGTGTAAAACACAGCGACCCCTCCAATTTGGGGCTCATGATCTGCCTCGGACTCTGCGGGAGTGGATGATTCTGATTGGCCGTAGTGTTTGTTCGAGAAGGCTTGACAGGACTACGGCTCCGGCTCCTCTCTCCACGAGACGGGAGCGCCGTGTACTTGTCCGTCTCTGGTTGACTTCCCCAGAAAAATCCTCCGAGACCGCCAGACGGGGTCTTCGTTACCGCTGGCGTGGGCAGCGGTGATTCCTCGACAATTCTGAATCCTCCCGTACTCGTCCCCGTCACGCTTCTACCTAAGCGACCATCTTCGACAATCATATCCGAATCGGCCCGGACATGATTCCTGCGTCTCGACACGACGCGTTGGGGCCTTCCTCCCGTTACACGGGAAGACGGTCTCCGGGCGCTTGCCATAAATTCTTCATCACTCTCATACGCGTCCAGGAACGACATACTGTCGTCGTCGTGTTTCTCTTTTTCATAGTCCTCGTCTCCTTCTCCAACTTGAGAATAGACGGACACCGAAGCCATCGTGGTAGTCGTGTTCATACGCGAGATTCGTGTGGAGGAATTTTTAGCCCGTGATGGGTGCGAAGATCTGGTCCGCCGTGGGTCGGTAGGGGGAACGAGGAAAGCCTTTTCCTGCCTCTGCGTCTCTATCGACGGCCACGCAAATCCTTCATCTGCCTTTACTCCTCCCGCCTCCGAGTCATATGCCGGACCCTACCTCGAGTTCCGTCTTTCCTCGCTTGCCTTTCCGTGTCAAGCATCCCCACCCTATCCATGCGCACAGACTTCCCAGTATGGCGCCGACGATTACGAGAACGGGTATGAGGTACATGCTGATCTTGTTTCCGCTTGGCTGCTTCTTGGGATACGTTACCAGACTGGGAAGGGCGGACTGCGAGGAGGGAGAGACTGAGATTGTTATCATGGATACCGACGATGTGGGAGTGGCCGAGGTCGACGAGGAATTAACGCTGCGCGTAGTACTGTTGGTGTCATCCGAACTTACGGCGACCGAAGCAATACTGCTCAAATCTGTTGATTCTGGTGGCATCTCGCTGATCTGCACGGGAATCGTGGGCGGAATGGCACTGGGCGTGGTTGTTGTAGAGACGACACCCCCCGGAGGGTACGGCCACCAGTAGTCGTAGCTGCTCGTCGTGGTTGGGATCGCATTCGCTCCAGGCGGGATAAGTTCGCGATTTTGGACTTTGGAGGCAAAGGCGGGAAGACAGAGCGCGAAGATGAGAGTTGCCTTCATGGCCATGGTGGTCAAAGGGCGGGCGAGCTGGGTGATCTTCGATCGGGATGTTTGGCCATTTTTGCTAAATTTGGACGACGCGACTTCATTCTCCTATGTTTAGTTGGTGTGCCTATCATGCTTCCTTAAGGGTGGCAGGACTAGCTGTTTTGTCCATCCTGGATGACGCCGCCCTGTAACGATACGAACTGTCTTCGATGGGATACTGTTTATCAGTTTGCAGTAGCTCGCCGTACAGCGAGGAAGCATCACACGCGACTAATACCAAGGAATGCCCGGGAAAATGCAGCGGATGGTCCTAGGAATATTTTGGTGGTGGACATTCGCAAGCTCCTCCTTCGGAGAAGAGGAGGACCTGGCTGCGAAGTATATCGGCCAGATGCAGGGTACCGCTGTCGTCTTCTCGTTTCTGGGAGCATTCGAGCACTAAGGCATTGTGGAGCAGGACCATCTGCCCTACTGCGAGATTCCTTACCTTGGTCGAAGAAAGATAGACTTGACGTCAGATAACATCAGCAAGGCGCCGCAACGTCTCGTCTATTTTGACGTGATTCATATCGAACGACTAGTAATAGGCGTCAGCAGAAGCTCTCACGCACTGGTCTCAGGATTAGGGATATTCAAATTAACCTGTACTTGTCAATTCCGCGTTGGCTCAGAATCGAGTTGCTGTTGTTGACATACGACTACATACCGAAAAGGTGTGAGTTTTGAAGACAACGAGAAGCAAGAACTGGGAGCAAGCGCTAGGAAAACGGGCAAAGGTACTAACAGTTTAATGAAGTACGGCACAGCCGCCGAGCGCGTATTCACGCCAGGGACTTGTTGACTCAGTAATAGGATAACCCTTGAGAATGAAACGAACCAGAGTCTATTTCGTACCTTCATTCACGCAAGGGACTTGAGAATGAGCTGCGAATAATCATTTGTAGTACGAGGGGGATACAACCGATCAAGCCATCATATCATGTTCATCAACACGATGACTTCGCAGCTTCGACATCGGTTTGTATGGATCTATATCTATTATAATACAAGGGAGATACAAACGATCAAGCCAACAAGTTCTTTAACCAACTTTTGTGATACAATGACTTCACATTGTCGACATAGCTCACCTGGGTCACAGGATTACTGAACCGCCTATCCGGATCAGGGAACTTCACCACCTCAAAATCCACCATCACCATCTGCATATTCGTACAATCCGTCTCATAGAGCAACGGGCATCCTTGCGTCGTGCAGAACGGCCCAGCCTTACGCTTAGGACGTAATATCACGTTCCTGGGCTGCATGTCCTGTTCAATCCCCAATGCTAAGACGTCGAAATACAGCCGGAGGGCAGCATCGATGAGGGCGTCCTTGTGTGTGCTACACAGCGCATCCGCCCTTTCCCGGGGAACAAGGTCCCGTATGTCCCTGCCGTGGATGTGCTCCAACAAGACGACGTTGACAGTTCTATTGCGCTGAGACGGTAGGGGAGCCACAAAATGGCCACAGAAACGCGGAACCTTCGTCCCGTAGAGGCTCTGTAGACGTTCGTATGCCTGTGTCTCCTGCGAGACAGGTAGATCATGGAGGATGAATGGATCGAATAGTTCCGCCTCTCCAAAATAAACAGGATCGTATATCTTTGCGACCATGGTCGATGGATACGTGGCGGTGGGTGAGGGCTTGAGAACATGGGCTGTCCAGACATGGGCGCTACGCTCAACACTACAAAGAAGCCGCTTATCGAGGGCGATGTTCCACATTAGCCGCTCTAGGAGGAATGGGAACACTGCGAGCTATGGAGGCATCCGGGCGATCTGAAATCTGGGTCATGAACAATGCACCCTCCGCGTAGCCGCCCCAGGAAAGTAGGTGCTCTCCAGGCTTGGGACTGCGTTTGAGGATGACATCTCGGTCAAGTCAATTGTGATTATAGGATCCCGATTGAATTGTGATTGAATTATCCGAGAGAGAATTTGTTCGAGTTAACCACGTGTCTTTGACGCGTCTCTCTCTCTTCGTCAGTGGAGTTTGAAGTTTTGAGGTTCCGATTCAAAATTGAACCGCATTCACTGACGGGTCAACTTGGACGACGATTGCAAGTGTAACTGGGAATATTCGTGCTCTCACCCCTCTCCATTGTGTCTTCGCTACTCCGTCGTTGTTCGAAGGGCCAAGGCAATTGGGTATTGAAGAAAGAAAGACGTAGGGTGATCCTCGTCTGCGTTAAAAAAAAAAAAGAGCAAGCAAACAAGGCCAAATTTGCGTAGAGCGCTTCTTGTTGTACTGTTGTACATCACCCCAGAAATGTAGAGCATAGAAGAATCAAATGAGGCTGCCAGTTCGAATCCAGGAGCCTGCACTAGTACATTTTCCTCCTATCGCTTAAGAACTCCACCACTCCCAGCAGCTCCGATGCCGGCTAATATGACATTCAGAAACACATAGTTGAATAGTGCCGGAAACAACATACCGTGGGAGGAAGCGCGTCAGCTTGCGATCCCAGGACATCCAATGTAGCTCGTCCATCACCAACTGACCGGTGCCATACAAGCACCAAATCAAGTCCGGGCGGCCTCGATGACTGGCTACCCAATTCGGATCCAGAAAACAGGCCTTCATGACGCAGGTATACCGTTCCACATGCTCAAGACAGTCCACAATTGTCCTAGCTGCAGTACAGATTGAGGACATAACGTCTTAAATGTCGTCCAGAAGGTCAGTCCGCCCGGACCAAAAGCCCGGGATCTGCTTTAGGAAGCGAAGAAGGTGTTCCAGACCAGGTGGACCACGCAATTTGGACACGAGATGTGGTTCAATATCTACTAGATTTTCTTCAATGTCGGGGAGCAGTTGGTATCTTGCTTCTTGGGAGACCTCGAGCAACTCGCAAAAATATTTGCTTTCAACTCCATCTCTGCCTTCCGCTATGCAGCATCGTCCCCTTGTGAACAGAGCAGCAAAGAGTAGCATCACACGTCGTATGGCTTCATCGAACCTAGCAGCGAGGTAGCATATAGGGGTGAGTATGGGTACGGCGGTCAATGGCCCGACGTCCGCGACACCCTGAACCAGGTATCTCACAGCAAAAGTAAACATCCTCTGGGATTTAGAGAGGGACGCAACGAGATGACTGACGGAGGGTGAACTTTCCGACATCTGGACAATGTGGGAGACTTGATCCCTTATATTTCTTTTATTACCTTGCTGAAAAGCAAGGTCAACCCACTGTTATAATATTTCCTTTTCTGTCATCTGCCAAATGCAACTAAGTGTCAATATGTGGCTGTGCTCAATCCAGCAGTCGTCAAAACGGCTTTCTGTTCGTCTGCCAAATGTACACATGTACAAACAGGGGCTGTGCTTAATCCATCTACTCATCGCAATCACTTCCCCTCTGGAATTGGTCAATCTTGAACACACAGTCATGATGCAAGGATATCTGTTTGTATAATTATGGTACAAGAACAAGTAATTGATCCTTCTGATAATCAGATGTTAGACCCGAACTCCGGGTAAACCAAACAAGAGTAAACCAAGGGCTGTTTCGCATTCAAACAGTCACCCAAGGAGTCTCTGAGCTGAATGGTTACTAGGAGCATCAGACTAAGGTCTTAGTCTGAGGCTGAGTCGACTAGCTAAGTTCGGTGTGATTAAACTTTAGCTTGAAGCTGGGGAATATACAGCGAGAGCTATGCTACTTATATACAAAAAGTCATGTACTAATAATAGAGTCTTTGTCCGTGGTTGTCATGCGGAATACAAGGGGAAACATGAGAAGGGCGAGTGTTGGTCACAAGCCGTAGTTGTCCATAGTACAATTGCTGATGCGGTCCGTTATAGTTGTGGTTACGATGATAGGTGCTTGAGATAAGATAAGATATAGATAAGCACCAGCTGATAAGATAAGATAGATGAGAAAATCATAACATTACCCCCTCATTAAGGCAGGCGTCTCAACTGCCCTAAGATTCGTCTCCATCGGGGGGGTCCACTTCGCTGTCTTGCTTGTTGGCCCACCAATAGTCTTTAATGAGCTCCTCAAGATGCCTGAGTTCGGTTTCAGGCTTCCATTCTTCATCGAGCCAACCATATCCTTGGCCCCCTTTTTCCGCCTGGGCGCTAGCAACCTTGATAAGGTAATACCATGTGTTGTCCTCTGGTCCTACTTTGTCGTTGTCGTCCTCCTGCTGATAGCGGGCATTGATGATGATCATGTTGTTGCCTGGGTTGATTACAATAGCATCCACTGCCATTCCTCCTCTCCTTTCCCAGTATTCGGCGATCACTTCTTTTGCGTTGCCGAGGTATTTTTCAGCAGTCCACTTGTTGTCCTCAGGACCATAGCCTTTCCATTTGACAAGATAGTCGGTCACAATTTTGGACCTTTCTCCCTTCTTGCCACGTACTTTGTGGGTTTTGTTGTCGAGGATCTCTTTGACTTCATATTCTTCTTTGCCCATGATGATATCAGGTGGAGGAGGTGGTGGTTGCTGTTGATTCGGGAATGCTGGGGGTGTGTACGGTGTGAGGAGGGTTTCGTTGAAGACAGGATATATTCTCCATGCGGGGGGAAGCTTCAATTTGTAGGCAGAAGCACCGCGTTTTTCCATGATTTGGAAAGGGCCGACTCGTTTGTTGTCTAGCTTTTTCTTTGGTCTGAGGAGGTGAAGATTTGTTGTGTCGAGCCAGACCTTGTTTCTGATCTGATATTCAATGGCAGCTCTCTTCTTCTTGTCATATTGAGTCTTCATTTGCTCGGCTGCTTTGATGAGAGCGGCCTCAGTTTCGGCGTGGATGTTCTTCATTTGGTCATAGAAGGTTTCCGATGCAAGAGTGTGGAGGGAGGTGTGGGTTCAGGAGTCGGGGGCGACTCGCGGGTGTTGTCCATATAAAACCTGGAAGGGACTTTTGCCTGTTGCAGAGTGCATACGATTGTTGTGCTGGAAGGCACAAATGGATAGCCATTCAGCCCAGTCATTTTGATGATGATTAATGACGAGGCAGAGATATTTTTCAATTTCTTGGTTGATGCGCTCAGTTTGGCCATCGGTTTGAGGGTGGAAGGCCATGGAGGCGTTGCTTTTGATGTTGAGCATGCCATAGAGGTCTTCCAAAAACTTTGAGACAAATTGAGGTCCTCGGTTGGAAATGATTGTGATGGGCATGCCATGCTTGGCGTATACCTCATCACGAAGAATCTTTGCCCATCCTTCAGATGAAAGTTCTATGTTGCAGGCAACCAGAATGATGTCTTTGGAAAAATGATCGACTATGACCAGGATTGCATCGTGACCATTGGATTCTGGGAGACCAGTGATCATGTCGACTGAGATATGAGTCCAGGGCTCAGAGGAGACTTCATTTGGATGGAGTGGTGCTCGCTTGGCTTGAGTGCTGGACTTGGTGCGGGCGCAAGTTTTACAGGCTTGAACGTAAGTTTGGATGTCCTTCCCGATCTTTGGCCACCAGTAATCCCTAAGGATGAGTTCTTTGGTCTTTTCTACTCCGGGGTGTCCTGCAGTAATATGATCGTGGCAGCATGAGATGATCTCTCCTCACACTGCATGGTCGCAGGGCACATATATCCTTTCGTTGTAGTATAGAAGACCATCCTTCTCCTGGATGCCCTTTTCATGGTTGAGCGACTTGGCGATCCCCTGATCCCATTTCTGGTGGTCACAGGTCACACTCTTGATGCGCTCATAGGATTCGTCGGTAGTGGGCATGATTAGTGCCTGGAAATGCTCAGCTTTGAGGACTATGACTTCATTATTGTCATCATGTCCTTGGTCATGGTCAGCACGATGGGAGAGGAGATCTGCCTTTTTGTTTGTGGTTCCTGGCTTGTGGTGAAGCATAAAGTGGTATTCGGCGAGTTCAGTCACCCATCGCGCTTGTCTGCGATTGAGTTTCTGAGGTTTCCGGAAATACTGGAGGTTCTGGTGATCCGTCCAGATCTCTATATCGACGGCTGCCCCCATGAGGTAATGTCTCCACTCCTCAAGGGCGAGCATTATGGCAAGTAGTTCCTTGTCATAGATCTCGTAGTTGCGTTCTGTGGCCGTTAAGGCTTTTGACAGGAACGCAACTGGTCTCCACTTCCCTTCCTGCTCCTGGGATAGGACGGCTCCAATGGCTCCCTCACTGGCATCTGCTTCTACTCTGAATTTCCCAGTCTTGGTCAGGATGGCCAATACAACATCTTGAGCAAGACGGGCTTTAAGCTTCTCGAAAGCCTCTTGCTGTGCGGTTCCCCAGGTCCATGCTTCATTCCCAGTAAGATGCGTCATCAGGCATACAATTTCGCTGTAGCCCTTGATGAAACACCGGTAAAAGTTGGTGAACCCTAAGAAAGACTGGAGCTCTTTCTTCTTGGGGATGGGCCACTCAGTGATTCCTGCGATCTTGACTTGGTCCATGCGGATGGAGCCTTCGCTGATTATTACCCTGAGGTACTCTGTTTCCAGCACCTCAAACTCGCATTTCTCGGCTTTCAGGAACAGTTTATGTTTCCTGAGGAGCACAAGAACCTTGCAAGTGATCTGTCGATGCTCTTCTAGAGTCTTCAAAAAGATCAGGATGTCGTCAAGGTATATGGTAACCTTGCCAGAGGTGATGAGGTCCTTGAAGATGTTGTTCATCATCCATTGGAACGTGGCGGGGGAGTTCATGAGGCCAAAGAACATGACGGTGGGTTCAAACAGGCCACGGTTCGTTCTGAATGCAGCCTTCCACTCGTCGTCCTTTTTGATGCGAATGTTGTTGTATCCCCATCGTACATCAAGCTTGGTGAAGTATTTGGCGCTTCCTAATTTGTCCATGAGCTCAGCGATGAGGGGCAAGGGATAACAATTCTTGATGGTCATTTCATTAAGCTTGCGATAATCCTGTACAGGACGTAGTTTCCCATCCTTCTTTTTAACAAAGAAGAAGGGGGAGGCCATGGGGGATTTGGAGGGTCAGATACGACCCGTGGCAAGGTTTTCGTCAAGGAACCTGTCAAGCTCCTCCTGCTCGGTGCGGTTCAGAGGATACACCTTGCAGTCGAGAGTGTTCTTGGCATTGGAGACAAGTTCTATGGCATGGTCCCACGGTTTGCGCATAGGGAGCTCATCAAAGTTTTCCTTTTCAAAGAGGTCCGCAAAGTCGTGGTATGCAGCTGGGACCATCTCTTCAAAGGTTTTCTTCTCCTTTCCCTCATTGGCTTTGGTGGCGAGTTCGTTCGCTTTATGAACTGCATGGATTTTGATGGCTTCTTTGAAGTTGATGGCGAGAATGCGGTCGCCTTCTTCGAGCTCTTCATCCCACCGGTTGTCAGGATCTGAGTCTGGTAGGGGGAATGGGTTCTTGGCGCATTGGCACCTGGCAAAGGTGATCTTGCCAGTGCTCCAGTCAATAAGCGGGTTGTGGCGAATGAGCCAGTCATGACCAAGGAAAATCTCTTTTGAACCAAGGTTGATGACGGCAAGGTCGATCCTCTCGTTATGGTCGCCAATGGTGAGCCTTAGTTCTGCGAATTCAGTGATTTCTCCAGCCTTGTTGCGGGAGCCGTCTGCATTATAGATTGGGATGGGACTAGCAGTCTTGTAGACAGGGATGTTGTGGGTCTTGACAAACTCACTGTGAATTGAGCTGCCTGTGCACCCACTGTCCAGGAGGGCGGTGGCATCGATGGTTTGGTTATTGGCAGTTTCAACTTTAAGCAGGATTTTAAGATCTCGCTTAGAGGTGGTCTGGGAATGAATTAGGTAGCATTTAGGCTTCCTTAGTTCATCCAGCCATTCAAGTGCATTTGCTCGTTGAGTGTGGCGAAGCCCTTCCAAGAGATCATCGACTACCTCTTTGGCCCTGGTCCTGTGTATTCAATTAAGGAGCACCGACCTGGCAGCAGATTCATCTTTGGCCTCTCAGATGGCCCTCCATGTCCATTCGGTCTCAAATGGCTTCATCCATCCCAGTGGGACCTTCTCAGCTGGGGGCTGGGTCTCCTCTGGTGGCGGGGATGAACAAGCCTTGGCTTGTTTTGCTTGGTGGAGTCGGAAAGCAGTGTCGTCCTCCTCGTCGGGAACTTTGATCATGGTTACCTTGTGGGGGCCCTCTGCCCCATGCCCTGGAGAGTCGGACTCCATGGTCTTGGCCCTTGGCGGGCACTTGAGATCCTCCGCATTGGTCCTTGCAGGGAGTGTCTTGGCCTTCAGGGAAGGTGCTGAATCTTTCGGCTTCAGAGGCCCGAGGGTGTCCCACCTACTTGATTCCGACCCGAGTCCTAGTACTTGTTTTGAGGGCTCCAGCACTACCTGGCAAGTCCCCTCCCCCACAGCAGGCTTGGATGTCATTTTCTTCTTAGGTTCTTAGTTATCTGGACTTGGAACGGTTAAAGCAGGTATATTTGAATGTGTGTTTTTCATATCAACATAGGATGTAACTACAGAAGCATCATAAGTCCGACCAGCGATATTGTTCCTCGTACCAGATAAGTCCTTGGCTGAGCAAGTAGAACCTTTTACTTCTTGGCGCCGTCTTTTACCTCCTCAATCTTTGATTCTGTGGCGGGTTCCGTCGTTATGGCCTGATTTTCCTCCTTCTTCTTGTCCTTGTTCCAGCTTTGTAACGGGCAATTTTTGCTAATATGGCCTTTCTGCTTGCATCTGAAACACTTCCCCTCGGACCTGAGCACGTCTATGTCCATAGCCTGTCCCCGACCACTGTAGGTGATGCCAGTTCCAGTCTTCTTATCACTCGAGGAACTTGTCGTGCCACTACTAGCTTTGTTAGCATTTGTGGCAGGGTTGTTGTTCTTGGGGATGAAGGGGCCGGGGCATCTGAGACTGTCTTCAATGGCCTTTCGTTGGCAGGCCTCATTCATGATGGTGACTCGGGCTTTCCACTTGTCGTAGGTTTCGGGCATGCCGACTCCGATATCATAAATGATTTTGGTATAAGAGTTGGGGATGCCCTTTTTGATAGCGGTGACCATATGGCTGCGGGCACCGGTGTCGCCTCGGAGTCCTGCTTTCTTGGCCTCCTTTTCGATAGCCTGGAAGTAGTTGTCAGTGAGGCCCTTTCTGAGGCGGAGGTCATACATCTTCTGCTGGTGAATTTCTTCCACCGCATGGTCATGGAACTTATCACAGATCATTTGGCAGAAGTCGTCCCAGCTGGGAAGACGGAACTTGTTGCGGGAGTGGCTTCATCGTTCCACAAGGATCATTATCCACCACTCTTCTGCCTTCCCAGTAAAGTAGGAGGCAGGGAAGCCAACTCGGAAGGGGCTGGCATACATATAGGGATCATGCATCTGGAAGTACATTTCACAGTGGGTGAGGAAGTGGTCGATGTCGTCGGCCTCGCCTTTGAAGACGGCGGGCTTTCGCATCAGATCCGGCTTGCATCCCATCCATGGAGCATCTTTGGCCATTTGACCACTAGGATTGGGTAGCGGGTCATCAGGGTCATGGTATTTTCCTGGCCCATGAGGGATTGACCAGCTGTCGGGGTCCCAGGCGAGGGGACTAGTGTGTCATCCTGGAGGCGGGGAGCCTTTGATGGCTCCATCATAGCCGGTCCAGGTTGGGATGATGGGCGGCTGATTGCTGCCGGCGTTCGAGGTTTCTGCATCCTCTGGCCCAGCTCCTGCAAGCATTCGGCCTTTGCCTTTCTGGCTTCTCAGCACATGGGATCGTGGTGGCGGGGAAAGAGGGAGTGGCTTTGGAGGGTTTCGGGGGTGGTAGTCTTCGGGCTCTGCATAGGGATGATTTGGGTATTTCATATTAAAATCATAGACGGCCCATTCTGTAGCACAATACTCAATAATATCCTCCCGCTCCAGATCCGTTGGCTTCAGGCTGTTCATCAATCTCCCCATCTTCAAGGAGAGGAAGGTCGGGTCCTCCGTAAGGACCAATAAGTGACCTATAAAGATCCGCGTGTATTTGTGTTCCCATGGATCGCGGATCTGCTGGACCTTGAGCGATAGTGCACTGACTGATGGCACTATGCTGCTCATGGGTGATATCTCAGGTGCCTTGTCGGATGTGCTCCTGTCGTCAGGACTCAAATTGTGAACTGAAGTGGTTACCGTAGATAAGCTGCTCGTCTTGATTGAGGGGGGGAGGGGCGTAGTTCACGCCGAGCTGTGTGTCGACCCACTGGCCCCTCTGCCAGCATTCCCTCCACCTCCTTCTTTCGTCTTCTGTGTACCAATCTTCATCCTCCCGGCTGATATTCCTGAGGCGGTTCCAATGGAGATGCCTTCGGTGGTCCTCATCATCCTCTCCTGGTAGGCACATGCTAGTAGCTTGGCGGGCATTGTGCTCGACTCGCTGCTGGTACTGCCACTCATTGTACTGCTGCTGATTGTGGATACCGAGCTGATGGAGGTGCTGGATCGTAATGGCTCGCTTGTGCGGCCAGAGGGGTTCGAGGTGCCAGGGACGGGGAATGGGACCAGTTTGGATGTCGACCTGGACACCCCAGAGTCGGAGGAGCTCGTCTTCGGCGAGCCTTTCTCTTTCTCTACTTGCCTCAGCCCAGATGTTGGTGTCGGGGTGGAGGGTGATTGGCCTCGCTTGGTCGAGAATGGTGACAGGGATGGTAGGGAATCAGGGCACGTCTGGCGGTTACGGATGTAGGCCTCGAACTCTGACTGAGTGGGGCTTTGAGGGACATAGGGCTCACTCTCAGAGTCGGAGACGGGGTCGTTGGGGAGTTCTGTGCTGCTCGAAGCTGTGACCTCATATAGATCGAGAGAGTCTCAGGTTCGAGCCATTCCTCCAGTAGGGAGTGGTGTGGTAGTGGCGGTGTCAGTGATTGAGGAGGCAGCAAGTACGATTTCTTGGACCAGAGCGACTGTAGGAGCTTCCCAATTTTCAGGATTTCATATGGACGCGAGTGATGAGGGGAAGAACATGATGGATCAGTCGGGCTGGGTGGTGCCATAGCGCTGGAGACCATAGGGTGAGGGATAGAAAGGGACAGCTGGGAGATGGGGGGCATGGAAGGTGCGGTCCATCCAATGCTGAAGATGGTTTCATTGGGTGTGGTACCAGAAAACGATCGGCCACCTGGACCGATAGAGGAGGTATGAAAGGGCAGGGATCCCGACAAAGAGTGTCAGGAAGAAGGTGGAGACAATTCCGGGACTGAGGAACGATGCGGGCATTTGGTTTCAACAAGCAATGGTGGCTGCTTGGAGAAAGGGAATAGGAAGCTTCGAGCTAATTGTTAGACCTGAACTCCAGGTAAACCAAACAAGAGTAAACCAAGGGCTGTTTCGCATTTGAACAGTCACCCAAGGAGTCTCTGAGCTGAATGGTTACTAGGAGCGTCGGACTAAGGTCTTAGTCTGAGGCTGAGTCGACTAGCTAAGTTCGGTGTGATTAAACTTTAGCTTGAAGCTGGGGAATATACAGCGAGAGCTATGCTACTTATATACAAAAAGTCATGTACTAATAATAGAGTCTTTGTCCATGGTTGTCGTGCGGAATACAAGGGGAAACATGAGAAGGGTGAGCATTGGTCACAAGCTGTAGTTGTCCGTAGTACAATTGCTGATGCGGTCCATTATAGTTGTGGTTACGATGATAGGCACTTGAGATAAGATAAGATATAGATAAGTGCCAGCCAATAAGATAAGATAGATGAGAAAATTGTAACATCAGAAGATCACTTGGTAACATACCACACTAACAATCCATAGCCTAGAGTTCTAGTCGAGTCACCACGACCACCCATGGGTAGGCGCCGATGACCTTTCAACGAGACCTTGAATGACTTTATAAACACTTGATATGACTGAAATAAAACACAGCATACCTAATTCCTGTTCAACCAGGCATCCACACGCCGCTACAACACCTCTACAGCAGGAGTATATGAAGATTTTGGTGATGGGACTAAGGCCTTTCTATGTGCAGAAATGGGTACTGCAAATGAGGTAGGAGCGGAACCAGGCCCTGGGCTCTGGGGTTACTCTCAGTAGACTGGTGTGCAATAATTGCATAGAAGACTGGACAAGGATGTCAAAGGAAGACAGGTGGTTCCAATCACTAAACAAGACCATATACCTTTGTGAGACATGGCACACAGGCCACAGACACTGGTACAGTGCACAGACCCAAGACCAGCAAAGGATGGGGAGGTAATAGTAGAACATGGATCCTGGATTGAAACACTGAAATGTGAACACAAACAAAACACAAACACAGAAACAATAATACACAAGAATCAAGTCAATTTGCAAACACCATAGCCATGATTCACAAACACAGTAACCATGATGCATGAAGGGTCAGCAAAGTAGAGGAGAGAGAAGAATAAGAGGTGCATGAAGAACTGGCAGGTTTTATGAAGCATGAATGTACTCATTATGAAACCTTTCAAACCTTCAGCTTCATTCTTGAATCACAAAGGACTTGCATCAGCCAATTCCATCATTGTCAACATCCCCGTAGCTGAGCGTCCCTTGTGGTGCACCTCTGAAAAGCTGGGATGCCAACTATGATATCCTTCGAGACTTAACATGTCTGTGCAGTATGGTTGAGGAGGACCTTGTGTTCATCGGCAGAGCCAGTGGAGCTATCACAGAACTGGTACCAGCACAAAGAGACCCAAAGGTGAATTCTGGAAACTATCTGGCAGTGCAGGGAAGTGAGACGGTGAAGGACATCAATAGCTCGAAATAGGTGATGAATGATCACTCCGTCTGTTCTGTTTGAGAACCCTTTGTTTTTGTTCTTCCAGCTCAGCTGGAGACTCTTCAGAGGGGAGGGTAGGGTGAACGGGTCTTGAGTAATTGTTGGTTACTGCAGAGCAGAGGATGGGAGCTTTGCCTACAGAGCAAACAGGTTCATCTGGCACTGGAAACACGACTGAGTTTGTTGTTATACCAACATGCAGAGAGTTTCATCTTCAAGAGGCATAGGCATTCAGTTCTTTCCCTGGGCGTCGAAACATATGGATGATGTCATACAGCATAACTTGAATTTCAACGGTGAAAGGGTATGAGGTTGATACGATCTAATAGCAGTATGCTGAAAAATTGAAGAGGGGGATGGTGGACAATGAGAGGAATGCTAAGTGGCATTCCAAAGTGAACAAAGCGGGGGGCGGCAGGAGCTTAGGACTGATTCCTTAGACAAGAGTACGCTCCCACAGCTGACGTACATGACATCCTTGTCCCAGCTTCCCAACTTGCACAGATGGACTCTCGGAGTGTCGTATGAGCCCACTGCAACAACCATTGAAAGACCAGTGTGTTCGCTCTCTTGCATACCAAAGCATTGAAGGACACCAGCTTGCCGCAGCACAGCATCATAATCGAATGGCTGAGGTCGTTTAAATAGTCCTAGGTCTTCTGTAGGTGCTGTTCTATGCAGCTTGAGAGGATACATGTTGGTGATCAAGCCCTCATCTGGTTTATTTGGCTGAACAGAGGCTCAGGCTGGGACGGACCAACCCATAAGATGTGAGCACGAGTGCAGGATTCCTTTTTGAGAATCTCAGGCATGTCGAAGGTGATCGTCGAGGGTGCAGCTGTGAGCAGGAGGAGTGTCGGTAGATGGCGAAAGAGGTCAGGACGAATCCAAGCCATCTTTGACTCTATGTCATGGCAGTCACAACATTAACAAGACGGGCCAGCCTGGCCTGGCCTAACACTGGTAAGACTGCAAATTGTCACCTCAGAACCAAGCATCAACGCGTCTCCATAAGTCACCGTTTAGAGGAAGATGAGAGATTATAATGTAGGAGGGAGAGGAGGCAAGGGAGAGGAGGATGGGAAGGGAGGGAAGAGAGATGACTTATCTAAAATATTATTATGGCTTTTATAGGTAAACGGAAGGGTGATCCATGACTTGAAGCAAGCTGCAAGCAAAATACAATCAAGTCGTAATAGTAACGTGCGCCTCGAGCATTCCTCATCACCGATCAACATTTCAACCAGTTGTCCAAGGGATGCCAGAAGTGGTTAATTGCGTTTTTTATTTATTTACTTTTTTCATGGCTCTCGTCTCGTATATGTCGATTGTGCTATCTACCATCATCTACTATTATTCGTGGTGCGCTCTCATTTTCAAAATGGACAACGACCAGATATAAGCTTCAGCAAGGTCATACATGCCCCGGCACGTGGCGAGCACTTGTTTTTATATTTTATATCATACCAGAAAACTTCCCACAACCTAAAGGTTCCATCCACGTTCCATCTCCTTGTCTAGCAACCTCTGACCATACCGTAATATGCCTGTTCCAGTTACCACATACTCGGTAAGACTTTGGGAAAATTTGAGACCTAAGATTTTCATTGGGTAGCCAAAAGATCCTGAAATCAATAAAAAAGGATAGGTATTGTCAAATCTTTATGGGGGTCATCCAGAGTCCAAAAGAGATGAGAAAAACATGTCATCATACAAGTTGAATCCAATGAAAGCTGTACCCAGCCAAAATAGAACTGTTTATGATTCCAACTGAATGAAAGGATGGGTTTACAGAGAAGGGAGCTAATTTGAGGAAACTCGAGAGAGAGGGTGGGAGAGGTAAGAAAGTAAATTGATGCATAGTACCATTTTAGCAGTCTTCCGATCGGAGCAGTGATTTCAGCTTCCTCTTTTGCTTGTACCACCATCGTATTCCTCCCTTTATTCACAACGTTGCATGCTGAGCTTTTTGACATTTATGGAGTGAGGTCGACTCAAGATCTGAAGCTCTAGCAAGGCTAGGGAATCCTTAATATGAACTCATAAGTCTGCTCTTGTTTACTATTTGAATAACTGGACTTTGCATTCATCGTACTTCAGTGTTTAGGTCATCCCTTCAATCATTTGTGCCCCTACTTGAACTGTGAGTATGCGGTTCCTTTAACTTACTCTCGCTGACAACGAGAATGGATGGATAAGATCTTCTATGTGGGAATTACAATAATGATAATATATAACAACTCGACTATGATTATTTGAATTACATCGGGAATGTGAGCTCAGTGTCAGTGGGATTTGGGACTGGGCAAATTCCCTTTCAGTACAGCTCAGATGTCTGTACTGCTGTTTGTAGTTTGAAGGGGTCAAGCACGAATGCTATGGTCAAATCAAATCTAGTTGCTAGGATGGTAGTTTGAGATGTGGTGGTAGAAAATAGAGGGTATGGATAGTAGGTAGTGTGTGTAGGTGTTATGTGAAAGGGGATAATTGTGTTCAGAATTGGTAATGTTGTCAATAGTCAGCAATGAGGATGTGGGTTTGGAGTCAAGGATAGCTATTTGTAGTGTATGTGAGTGCAGAATAGGTAACAATGCTGGTATTTGAGAGGTGGTTGAGAATAGCTATTTGTTGTGGGAATAGTTGGGAATGGGAATATTGCTGATATCTGAGAATAGTAATTTCATGGATGGGAGTAATACTGATATTTGATCAGTGGTCAAGAATAGCTGTTTCAAGTGTGTGTGTTCCAGGAAGGGTAATAGTGCTGGTGATTGAGAATAACAGTTGGGTGTGTGTGTGTGTGTGGAAACAAGGCTGGTAATAGTGCTGGTAGTCGAGAATGGTAATGGTGCTGGTGTTCTGAGAATGGTAATATCAAGATTGGAATAGTGTGGCTGTTTGGGAGATGGCTAAGAATAACTGTTTCAAGTGCATGTGGATCCAAGAATGGTAAATTGTAATAGAGCTGGTGTTTGAGAGTGGTAATATCGAGAATGGAATGGTGTGGGTGTTTGGTAATGGTCAAGAATAGCTGTTTGGAGTGCTTGTGGATCCGAGAATGATAATAGTGTTGGAATTCGAGAGTGGTAATATTGAGAATGAGAATAAGGCTTGAGAGAGAAAAGTTAAGTTCTTGTCATCTTTGTAAGGCTTGAAATATTCAGGTCTTGAAATTTGGTGTGGTGTGTAATCTGTGGTGTAATCGTCGTTATTATTTCCTACTTCTACTTCACATATTTATACTATTCTACTGTTTGTCCTATGATTTGTACAATCCAGTGTTTGGCTGTGTCAATCCAGTGCTGTTTACACTGGTTTCATCCTGCGCATGCTGGTTTCATCCCATGCAGACAGGTTTCCTCCTGCACAAACAAGTTTCATCCTGTGTTTTTACACTGCCTTCAGTCCAAGAATATGCTAGCCTAATCCTATGCACTATTTCTCCCCTATTTCCCTACTATGTCTGGTTTCCAGCCTGACATCGGACTCATACCTACCTTGTTCGCAACAATCCCCCATCACCAAAGTATTCATAGGGCTCCAACCCATGCATGACCAACTTTAGCAAACAGCCAGGATCTTTGAGGAATCGTTTAGCTGGTGGCTCTCTGCATAATGGTCCTGATAACTCGAAGTCTCCCTTTCGATCTTGATTTGTATCGGGTGCGTAGTATCAGCTCGCTGTGATACTGGTACATTTCGATGCTGTTGAGCTCCTGCCACTGGCCTAGCCAGGGTGATGTATGTGGGTGTACCACTCAATGCAGTGCTTAACACTGACTCATCCTTCTGACTCTGGTTCCTTCCCCATGCAGAACCACTTGCCCAAACTGTGGCAAAAAGAACACCAAAGATGTTGATGTATAGACCCAAAAGTTCAACGAGGGTCCCATGTATATATGATGGGTCCCGGATGATCAGTACAACTTGAGTAATGTTGAAGAAGAGAGGGAAAACAAAGTTTCCAAGTGCAATAAGAAAGAGGCTGCGGATGCAGGATACCAGAGTCGCTGGAGAAATCATTGAGAATATATATGCCAAATTCTGGGTGAAAGTACTCACAACTATGAATGTGAAGTGCCTTTCCAGTCCTTGCATACTCAGGCCAAGAAAAAGATGCCAATTTCCGGAGGAAAAAGGCAGAACAGTACCTAAGATGGGTCTTAGTTTTTATCAGAATCAACTTAATGTGGTACCTACACATTATCCACCATCTGCAGAGTCCACTCTGTTGTCATGTAAGGGTTTCGAGGCCATATGCTAGAAGCAGTGGCACCAATATTTCCCCCTTTACTATTGACGACATGGGAAAGAAAGAGCACAAGAACTGTGAGACACGCCACTTTAACAATGGCAGGAAAGGCAAAAATTGCAACATAGACTTTGGTGGATGTTTTGAATCAAGGAAAGAAAGCAAAGAGTCGAAAAAGTAAAATTGAGTCAATGAAGAGAGGTGGGGTAATCGACATTGCAATCACTGCAACTAGAGTAGCATTGGACACTGGCTGTTGTGGACAGATGATAGCTGGCAAATTTCTAATTAGCATTGTATCCAATGATTCATTCCTGTCACTGACTTTGAGATTCTATCGTGCTGTTTATGATGCCTACTATGAGTCCTACCACAATTGCCAGGATGTTCAGAATAAAAATAGGATGTCTACGTGTGACAGGCATTGAGAACAACAACAGTAGGATTAGAATGGGGACAAGCAGTGCTGCCAAGGGTGTTACAGTCAAAATGAAAGACAATGCAGGTTCGATAACCGCAATGTAATTCATTCCTGAGGGAGGGAGCAAGGGAGCAGAGGCCATGGATTTTTTGAGCCTTGCCTCGACCTTGAAGGAGGGTGTACTTTAAAAGTATCATGCAGCACTTGAAACAGATAACTATGAATGTCAAAAAGACGGTGCAGTGCTGCCATTGGAGCGCTTCTTTGGCATGATGATCATAATGGTCCAGTCATGACGGTTGAACATCATGCATCATGGACCACTGCTATCGAAATCATGAAAGGAAGTATTGGTGTCACCGGCATTGGGCAGTCTGATACCATTTATCTACCTATCTATCAGTAGTATACTACTTCTGATATAGCATATATGGGATTGAGAACACTGGTACTGAGTTCTACCGACAGGTCATAGCAGTGGGAGCTTGGTCTGCAGGGGTACTTCATCAGTGCTCACCGAGGCTAGAGCCATTCAGTCCAGAACTAGACCATTCTGGGGCTTATAGGGCAGTAGGAGTTGTAGCTGTTAGATGTGGTATCAGTACGAGACGCACACAGACTACGTATTTGTATTTACTTTCCTTTTTCGTTTACAAAGCACAGCCTCACATCTCAGCTTTTACCAACACACTGAGATGTGAGTACCTCTACGTATATTCATCCTAGCATTATACTTATCATACTATAGTAACGCTACGGCTATTCTATTCAGGTATATAATACAAAGCTTTTACCAACACGCTGAGATTAACGCTATGGCTATTCTATTCAGTGTTGCTATCAATTTCTCCTGAGCCTACTTTTTGTCACCACGTCCGAGTACCTACCTCGCCAACTCCAAGAGGTTATGGGCCCCACTACCATCATGTCAGAGATGACTGTCATAAAGCTGGTCAGCACAGCAAAGCTCGAAGACAATGGATCGAACTGGGTAGCATTTGAAGAAAAGCTCACCAACAAGTTCCTGGACAAGGGTCTTGGCCGACACCTAAGAGGAACTGCTCGTATACCTTCTCACCCTGTCAAGCACAAAGGAAAATTTTACTGGTCTACCAACACTGCATTTTCACACCCACTCTCAGATGATGACCTGGAGAAGCTAGAGGATAAGCTAGAGGAGTACGAGCAGAAAGAGGCAAAGATGCACTGCATCATTTACGAATCCATCTCCAACTCTACCTTCAATGAGATCAAGGGCAAAGCAACAGCTGCTCTTGTCTGGAAAAAGCTCATTGCTGCCATGACTGGCAAGGGTGATCTTGTACGTGAACACCTCCTCACCTGGCTCAGCAACATGTCCTGCTCTGATGAAGATGACATGCGAAAACACCTTGGTGAAATGAAAATCCTCCATGAACGTATCGAGGGCATGGGACTGAAAATTGAGGACAACCAGTACACGTCAATGATCCAAAAATCGCTCCCACCTTCCTATGACCACATCTGCCACACCCTCTCCACTGCCAGCAAATTCACTGGGAAATCCCTCACATCAGACATCCTCATTGCTGCACTCCAAGAAGAATGGGATGAGGAAGTGGCATTGAAGGCCACAGCTGAGAACATAGCAATGTCTGCTCAGCAGCAGAACAAAGGAAAAGGTCAGGGATCAAAGGGGATGTCAAAGAAAAAGCCAGACAGATCCCACCTTAAATGCACAAACCCGGTGTGCAGAAAGACCGGCCATCTCATTGCAGACTGCTGGTGTGAAGGTGGTGGAAAGGCAGGACAAGGCCCAGCTTCGAAAAAGAACAAGGCTAAAGGAAAAGGGAAGGCAAAGGAATCAGCATCAGCAGCCATTGATGAAAGCGATGATGAGCATGTCATTGTGGTTGTAGCTGATGACAACGATGACTCAAATGTGGCCTTAATGTGCATGTCAGACTACAAGGATGAGGGCGATGCTCACGTAGCAAGGGGAGAAGAAGTTACAGCAATCGCTGATTGCGGGGCTTCAAAAACATACTCACCCGAATGTTGGAGATTCAAAAACTACACCAACATTGAGCCAAAGCCTATCAAAGCCGCAAATGGTGAAGTCTTCTATGCAGTAGGCAAAGGGGACCTCCAATTACCATTACCTATGGGTAAGGATCAAAAACCCACCATTGCAAGATTCCGAAATGCATACCATGCACCGAAAATAGCATACACCCTCTTATCCCTATCACACGTCAGCCATGCTGGATTTCCCATCCATATCGAACCCACCGATCGTACCATGTATATCCGCACACCACAACCCGAGGCTAAAGTCATAGCAAAGATCCCCGAAGCCGGAGGCTTATATATCATCTCAACCCCAGGTACACGCCAGACCATGGGAGCAAAACTAGATGTCGCTATGGCAGCAGGTAAGCTCAAGGTGAACATCACTGAGCTACACAATATCTGTGCTCACTGAAGCCATGCCACTCTTCATCACATGTACGTTGATGGCCATATTGAGGGAATCAAGCTTGACCTGAATTCAAAACCAGAATTTTGCGAGACTTGTGTAAAGGCCAAAGCAAAGCGCAAACCATTCCCCAAACAAGGCCGATACGAGTACATTGAGAATGCCGGCGACAAGGTTGTTGGAGACTTAATGGGACCGATGTCTGTCACATCACTAGGGGAAGCACGCTATGCCTGCACATACCACGATCTACACACCCATGAATCAAAATCCGAATACTTATCAAAGAAATCAGATACCTTTGGGTCGTACAAGCGCTACGAAACCTGGATCAAGGTCCAGCGTGGTGTTGAGGTCATAAAGATCCTAGGTACGGATCGAGGGGGAGAATTCCTAAGCGACGAGTTCACTCAGCACCTGAAAGTGAAGGGGACAGAGCGGCACCTTACAGTACACAATTCTCTGCAGTCAAATGGAATTGCCGAACGTTCCAATGGGTATCTGATGGATACAACGAGAGCATTCCTAATCAGTTCAGGATTACCAAAATATCTATGGGCTGAAGCTCACCGGCATGCCAAATGGGTCTACAACCGCACCCCAACAAAAGCAATACCATTAGGGAAAACCCCATTTCAGATGGCAACTGGCAGAAAGCCCAATATCTCTGGACTGCGTCCATGGGGATGCCATTGCTGGGTCCGGGTTAAGGCACCAGAAAAGCTTGGAGAACATGCTGTTGAGGCTCGGTTTGTGGGAATTGATACTGAAGCTAAAGGCTGGAGGATCTACTGGCCTGAAAGGCAAAGGGTCAGCATTGAACATGATGTTTACTTCAATAAAGAAGACCTAACTCCAGAACCATTCGTTGTTGAGGGGGAGAATGAAGACACCAACTCTCCTCAGGCTCCAAAGTCATCTACAACCCTTCAACCCACCGAAAATCAGCCAAACGAACCACAAATCCCTACAGAAACTCACCCAGAACATCCAGAATCTCCACTCACAGACATAGAGTCTGACCATACTCCTCAGCCAAGCCATCCCAAGCACTCTGCAGCTCCAAAACCAGGCCAACTTGCACAACCAGACTTGCGTAAACGTCCCACCACTGCTGGAATAGCAGTCACCATGGCCAAAGATAAGCCAGATAAGGATGAAGGGCTGTTGGGCTGCTTGCTGGCAGACTATGCCATGATAGCAGATATCGAACCAGTGACCATGAAAGAGGCACTGAGTGGTCCAGATGAAGAGGAATGGCATGAGTCGATGCTTGTGGAAGTAAGGCAGTGCGAGAAGAAGAAAGCGTGGAAGGTGATGAAACAAGAAGATGTTCCCACGAATGCAAATATCATGGACACGAGGTTCGTTTACCAGGTCAAACGGAACAAAACTGGCGAGTCTGAAAAGGCTAAGTCGCATTTCGTAGCTAAAGGATTCACACAAGTTCAAGGTGTTGATTATTTCAACACTTATGCTCCAGTTGTCTGCCTCCCCACTCTCCGCATCCTACTATCCATGGCTGCATCTCGTGATGCAATAATTGACCAAGCCGATATCAAAAACATGTACCTGCATGCAAATATCACTGAGGAGATCTATATCAAGTTCCCGAACAGATATGAAGAATTCTTCGAGATCCTGGAACACCTCAAGGGCCAGAATGTCTGTGCCAAGCTGCTCAAGTGTCTGTATGGCACGAAGCAAGCAGGCCAAGGCTGGTACCAGACCCTCAAGTCAACAATGATCTCCCTCAGGTTCACAATTAGCAATGCAGATGAGGCCATCTTCTATCGGATCGAGTCAGCGACAAAATACACCATCGTTGCAGTTGCCACAGATGACTTTACCATCATAGCGAACTCCCAAGAAGAGTCGAACTGATTCAAACGAGAAATCGGCTCTCACTTTGAGCTGGTTGATCTTGGGCCTATTCACTGGCTGCTGGGCATGCACATCACTCGGGACTGGGAAAAACACACCATCAGCATTGGACAATCTGCATACATTAGCCAAATTGCAAAACGATTCGGTGTGGAGGAAATGGCCCCATTTGCCACACCAATGGAAGCAAATCTCGATTTGAACCCAGACTCACCTTCTGTATCCACGGAATCAGTTACACCATGTGAAAAAGCACTCTATCATGAACTCCTGGGCTCCCTCATGTACGTCGCAGTCGGATCTCATCCTGAAATCAGTTATTCGGTCTCAGCACTCTCACAATTCGTGGAGGAACCGTGCTCAACTCACCTAAAGGCCGGATTCCGAGTCCTCCGCTATCTGAAGGGCACACACGACCAACGGCTTGTAATTGGTGGCCCTGATATCAACCCTAAGGGCTATCATGATGCAGCATATGCAAACCAGCCTGGGTGGAAATCTATGTCTGGATTCGTGCTGTTCATGGGTCAGGGGGCCGTCATGTGGACATCTAGAAAACAACCAATTGTTATGGTCTCCACAGGTGAATCGGAATATGTTGGACTGACCCCAGCATCAAAAAATATGATCTGGCTGCACAAGCTCCTTTCCAAACTCTCCACATTCATTGCAAACCCTTCCATCTATCCAACTGAACCCACAATCCTCTACTCCAACAGCCAAAATGCCCTCTCTATTGCAAAGGATTCAGTATTCCATGAACGTACAAAGCATATTGGAATTCGTTACCATTTCATTCGGCAAACCATTGAGCAAGGCCATATCAAACTGCAGTACTGCCCAACCAATGATATGATTGCTGATGTCCTAACAAAACCGTTGGCTCGTCAAAAGTTCAAGAAATTTATGGAAGCACTGGGCGTTGTGTAAACGAGCTGCGTACATCTCGAGGGGGAGTGTTAGATGTGGTATCAGTATGAGACGCACACGGACTATGTATTTGTATTTACTTTCCTTTTTCGTTTACAAAGCACAGCCTCACATCTCAGCTTTTACCAACACACTGAGATGTGAGTACCTCTATGTATATTCGTCCTAGCATTATACTTATCATACTATAGTAATGCTACGGCTATTCTATTCAGTGTTGCTATCAATTTCTCCCGAGCCTACTTTTCGTCACCATGTCCGAGTACCTACCTCGCCAACTCCAAGAGTAGCTGCAGGAGATCAAGAAGACCTCCGACACTCTGAGCTATTAACAGCAAATTTGATGATGAGGAAGTCATGCTCGCATACGACAAATAAGTCACACTCTATTTGTGGTCAGCGAAAGTGATGGCCACTGCACAGCCGATCATTAGTTTTTTGTTTGTGTAGCTACTTTTCCAATGTCATTCCGCTTCTTTTTCTGATGCCCAAAGACATGGTGCGACATGAACACGACGAGGCAGCAAAAAACCAGTTCATTGGTGCTATGCTTGCTACACAGAAATTAAATGAAAGTGCCCTTCTCACTGGCATTCCATATGAGACAGTATGAAAAATCTGGCGGAAGTACAGGGAGCGCGGTTCTGTCGAAAATCTACCCCGTAGTGGATGTCCAAAGAAGATTGATGAGCGTACCTCACATCATCTTGCTCGTGCAGCTGTAAAAAGCCGCCGACTGCCACTCAGAGACCTCAGGAATGAAGTCGGTATTGATGTGAGCGAGAAGGTTATTGCCAAGGCCTTGGATGACCACGGATTGCATTGACGTGTTGCACGGAAACGTCCCTTTCTCTCTGCAAACCAAAAGAAGGTGCGAAAACAATGGGCAAAGGATCACAAGGAGCAGGATTGGAGGAAGGTGGTTTGGTCAGATGAATGTTACATCCATCTTGATGATAAGACGGGTCAGATTTTTGTGACACGGCGTGCTGATGAAGAGTTGGATGAAGACTGCATAGTGCCAACCTTTAAGCAGTCTCCCGTGCGCGTGATGGTGTGGGGATGTGTTGCATTGGGGTGGAAGGGGCCATTAGTTGTTCTCAAGTATCCTGGTGGAAAAGGCGGAGGAATGACAGCAGCTTGCTATCAAGAGCAGGTGCTAGAGGGTCAGTTGAAGGTGTTTTGGAAGGATTTGGACAAAGCCCAGCCAGGACTCACCTTCCAGCAAGACGGCACACCAAGCCATACAGCCAAGACCACCAAATGCTGGCTTGCACGAAATAACATCCCTCTCTTTCCTCATCCACCAAATTCTCCTGATCTTAACCCCATCGAACCAGTCTGGCATGAGCTCAAGAAGCGTCTCCGTGCACTCCCAAGGCATCCGATGAGCACCAAGGCACTGCGGGAAGTGGTTTTGCAGGAGTGGGTCTTGATGCCTTTGAAGGATATTGATAAGCATATTGAGACCATGTCGGATCGAGTCAAGGCTGTTCTCAAGGCAAATGGGGGTCACACGCGGTTTTAGAGAATGAATAGTTGGTACATTTGGAACGATGGTGATGGTAGATAGCACAATTAGAATTTTTTGTGATAAGACCCGAGTACCACGCTGTGCCAAATAAGGCACCGGCCATCACTTTCGCCGACCACGAGTACATTTGCTTCCCGACTATGAAAACCTCTCCCTGTCCTCTACAGGACTTATACATGTATTGATACTAAATATAAAGGATACTACTCATAAACTAGGAGAGACCTGCCGAAGGAGCAGCTGTCCTGCTGGGGGCATGGATGTAATATTCAATGGATCAATAATTTTGTACTTGTCTCCTTCCAGAGACGGTGTCGCTCGTTCAATCAGCATAAACACCGCCATATTAATTTCTAGAATTGAAGTATGTCAGATTAAGTTGATCAATAAAATAAAGTCAAGTGAATACGTACCGGCCACAGCCAACATACGTCCGGGACATGCGAATCTCCCAAGGCCGAAAGGCCAATAGTTAGGGCTTAACATAACGGCTGGTTTCCCACGTCCGACCCAACGATCGCTCATGAACTGTTCGGCGTCCTCGCCGTGATACTCTTGGTTTCTATAAGATAATGTTGCCAATGGACAGACCAATTGTCCTAACCAAGAACGGAGTGCTCGAACTTCAGATATCACCAGGAGAATAGAAAGAACGTGCCTTTTGGAATAATATATCCACCAATTGCGACGTCGCGTGTTGTGAGACGAATAGTGGACAAAGTATCCCCCTTTGTACGCAGTACCTCCCGGATGAAAGAGTCTAGCCGTTCCGCGTTCTTTAACGATGAGTAAGTCAGTGTTGGTCTTCCATTGTCTGCGTCGACTTCCAAGACGTCGTTCAATTCTGCACGAAAGATAAAGATATCCTCAGGGCGAACGGCTACTTCAAAGATTACCCAGATAATGACAACCGCCCTATACCAACGGGATTTTTTTAGAAGACAGGATGGAGGGAACAGGAAAACGTACGTCTAATGAATTGATGCAAAAAGCAATCTGGGTAAAAAGGTGAGTACTTAGACCTAAGAGTAAGAGAATCATTCGCTACCCCAGAGTAAGACCCAAAATCCACACTACGTCTATCAATGTCATCCTAGTGTCAGCTACTCGGGCATAGCGTTTTTCAAGGAACTGCAGAAGAGTGTTCTAAATGACATGAGTTATACAGGCTCGCGCGATGGTGTATATTTTATATACCTGACCAAGGCCGCTTGCAGACCATGTGTTCGAGCTCTTCCTCAAGTCTCTCCATGCGCGTAATCCAATTCCACCTACCACGTAAAGATTCTCCAAGTAGTAGCAAACGTGCGCGACCAATACCCCAAATTCTGATAGATACCTGAGAGGACAGCAATATCAGCCGCTATTCTTTCAGCGGCTCGGATGTTAGCGAGGGTCGTATAAGCCTGGGAACTACGATCAGAGAAAACTACTTCGGGAACATGAAATTCTTGCTACTTCTCCAAAAATTATAGTTAACATTGCCTCCGCCAATGTCTTGTGGATGGCTTCCGACAGATCGACTGGAACGAGCTTCTCTGATGGTCTTTGGAGTGTTTTGTCTGCCATCTCAGAGATGTTACGTTGGAATATCGGAGCGACTATAATTATGCAACAAATTTTGACGACAGAGAAGACAAACCGGCTTACTCTTCTCAATGACTATACTCATAGAAGGGACAAGGCCTTCGCTGACTACCTTATTAATGTCCCGAATGAAACTTCGAGGTAGTAGCAAAAGCGGTTTGAGATTCAAGACCTGGGCATGAGTCGTAGTGATGGAATGTGCTTTAAAATGAAATGAAATGATTTACGAACTGTAAGAGTTCTACCTTCAAAGCTAAATGCTGCATCATTAGTGAGGACTTCAGCAGTGTATTGTTCGTTGACAATAAACTCGAGCTGGTGAGATAAATTGAAGCAGGGAGGCACGATACGAGCTAGGAATATTCTTACACAGCTCTTGCGATAGACGCCTATGACTGGGCCATGTTTTTTCAGAGCGGATTCATATGCCAGGCGAGGATTCCGGAATATTTCTTCAGGCTATTTTATGGTCAGCAAATGCGCTTCCTGAAAGTGGAAATGTTCTCGCCGAGATGTCAACAATAGGAGGATGACCTTTGGACAGGATACGGTGGTGGCTGATCTCAGTACAGCGCGATGTCATCAGCCTGAGGAGTTGGTACGTACCGGCTTTCTCTCGAAGTACAAGGCTAGAAGCAGAACACTGGCAAGCGATCCAGATAGAATCATCCAGAACATCGTCGTCGTCAGTAGCTGAGAGCTTGGGTTATTGAATTGGTCGCCGCTCGGTTGGGCAGTAGAATGCTTGGGGTGCGATGTTTTCCCGGATCATTCTAAATAGCCGACAGCTAGCCGCCTATGCAGCGTGGACCCGCATATGAACAGATCTGATCGAGGTCTACCCAAAAAAGTCCGTCGGCGATGACAATTAAGTTAATGTGGAGGTACGCACTTGAAAGTCTCAGCCAAGGCAAATCTCCTGTCAGAACACCTGCAGAATGTTAAGTCGCAGATTTCTACTTGTGGTACGTACATGAATTTGAAGACGGCATCACAGATACGCGCTGGAAAAGATCCTGTCATACAATGGATAAGGCCAGATGATACCAGAACTTGCTCCTGTTTCTGGACACCCTTGCTGTCACTTTTGGTTCAGAACAGTCGTCGTGTATACATAGATATCGATGATGTTGATGATAATGGAACCCTGAAATCTTCCCGCTGTCCCAGTTTGGTAAACTTCAACTTATGTAAACACTTTACTTGGGCGTGCCTTCAAGTCCTCTTTCCTCTCACGGTGAAGACGCGCTCTTATTGATTACAGTGTTGATCTCGGACCCCTGAAACGCCCGGCGTCTAGGAAATGAAGCCAGCGTACACGCGGCGGCTTCTACATAAGGCGATGAACGCCTAGCCTGAGGCTGTTGATCATCTCCCGTAATTCAATTGAGCACCTTAGGGCCCCGAGAAAAGAAGCCAGCATACATGCGGCACAGCTTCTAGTAAGCATAAAACATAGGTGATGGACAAACTAAACTCTTGGATATCCACTCATGTCTCTTTTCAGCAAGAGCTATCCAGTCGTCACCCCAAAAGCGATTCGCACAAAACCTGGCACGGATGCAGGAATATATGACTATATAGTGGTTGGAGGTAATCCAGAACGTGGTCATAATTCTTGAACCCGAATTCACAAGTTATCTTGGCAGGTGGAGTGGCTGGTTGTGTCGTCGCCAGTCGGCTCAGCGAAGATCCATCTGTCAAGGTACTCGTTGGCTATTGTTTTGCTAGTCGGGCACCGTATAATGACGATGTTTCTGGGTCTTCCTTCTTGAACGCGGCGATGTGCGGCTTCATTGGGCCTCCCGCATACCGCTCATTTCTACCGACTTTGCAGCTAAAAACGCACCGTCGCGTCAATGGAACTCTCTACCATCGAAGCACTTGGGCGATGGTTGTGCTATACGCATGTTAACGGGCAGCTGTTTGGGCGGTGGCTCTGCCGTTAATAGCATGACCATAACTCGTGGTTCGTCGCTAGAATATGATGGCTGGGGGAAGACGGGCTGGAAATATGCTGACGTGGAAAAGTATTTTCTCAAATCAGAAAAGTACACGGATAGACCGGTCCCTGACCATCATAGTGCTGACGGTAATTTTCTCCCTCTCTGGTCATGTAGTATACTGATATGACCCTAGGCCTGTGGATAAACCGTTCGGTAGACCTTTACTACGACAGTGCGAAAACACTCGTCAAAGCTTGCGACTCCCTCGGGTTTTCACTTATCAACGATGTGAACACACCCGACTCGCCAACTGTTGGCCTAGGGAAGTTTAATGTGGCTATGGACGCCGGGTCCCACCGGTGCTCTGCTTTCACGGCCTACCTCCCGCTACATGTTGCCCATGAACGGAGATCGCACTTGCACGTTTGTCCCAATACCATCGTTGCTTCTCTCAACCTTGATCCGGATACTATGCGTATCGACGGCGTCTTTTATCAAGATGCAAGAAATGACTCTTCTGATGTGTCGAGAGTGTACAAGGCTATCGCTCGAAAGGAAGTTATCTTGTGTGCTGGTGCTATTAATACACCTCAAATCCTTTTGTCGAGGTATTGCCTTTTTTCCCCCTATGAAGTGTTTTTTCCTCCTGACGTCAGTTCAGTGGGATAGGTCCTAAGGAAGAGCTCGGACATAATACTAAGAAAGATCTTCCTGGAGTAGGCAAGAATCTTCAGGACCACATGGCTGTCCCTCTGATGTACAGTGTCCCAACATCCGAATCGTTTCACATCCTCCAAGCCAGCCCTTTACGAGGGCTCTGGGAGTTGGCGGTATACATCTTATTTGGAAAAGGACTGTTTACGGGGCTCGTCATGCAATTATCCCTGTTCGCCGAATCCGCTTTCATCGATGACTTGGGGAACATTATTCCTCGAGACACTCCTTATGGCATCCCCGACATCGAGATTATGCTCATCCATAACAACTCCACCGACCCGCCAGTTCCAATCGAGGCTGGGATCCTCTCCTTCACCGTTGTCCTCCTCCTCCCCAAATCAACTGGGACGGTCACTCTTGGCTCACGGGACCCACTTGAACAGCCCGCATGCGATCTCAACTTCCTGGGCGATCCTGCGGATTTGGCGGTTCTGCGGAAAGGGCTGAAACTCGCAAAACGGGTGGCGGAGAAGATGAGGGAGCTTGGTTGTGGAATGAAGGATTGGCACCTACCGAAGAACGAGTCGGACGAGGATTTGGATGTTTTCATTCGGAGCAGTGCAAGAACGACATATCATTATAGTTCGAGCTGCCGTATGGCGTCTGAGGGAGATCCTCGTCCCGGGGTGGTGGATGATGAGCTGAGAGTGCATGGCGTTCACGGGCTACGCGTTGCAGATTGCAGTATCATGCCAGATATAATTGCTAATCATTTGCAGGCGCCCGCCGCGATGATTGGGGAAAAGTGTGCAGACATGATCAAAGCACAGAAATGAAGGCACGGGATGATACTTTTACATGTGCAAAATGCCGAGTTGAATGGTAAATAATGGCTTGGACATCACGGAGGTTGACATGAAATTCGTACTACCTTTTTGCAGCTATCTTGGTTGTAACTTGTAGGTAGTAGGGAGAGCACCAATTGTTGGTTGCGCAATTAATATTCCTTGAGTAGATGCATTCATTGTTATTTACATCTCCAAGCTCAGCGTAAAAAGCTAGGCCAGCTTTCAATATTCGCCTATCTATGGAAAGTGTAAGTACCACGTCCATAAACGGAAAGAACCCATACGATGAAACCATAATAACACCCCAAACTGCTTGACCGTGGAGGAAATAGTCGGCCCCACAGGTGATATACTGCTACCTGCAAAAAAGTTCTCTGTTCTCCGCGAAAAGTCTCCTTGGAAGATATTGACACGACAACGGATAGAGGCAAAAGACGAGCACGCTTTTGAGTCACATCTATATATAGGAGATCTATCTCTCTATTCTGTTGGATTAGATCGAACATGGGAAGTGGATGTGGGATGGCGAGAAGGCGAAGGCAGGAAGGTATTATATACCAAGGATAGGCTGAACAGAAAGTAGAATAAGGAACATGGACTTGGCGGCGACTGTTCGGGTCAAACTCACCTTTAAGCTTTACGTCCTGGGACTTGAGGCTAACGACGATACGTCAGCATGCAGAAAGGCAATGTCGCTTGAACACAGCGCAAGAGGGGCAACAAGGGGTTGACAAAGAGGTTCGCTGTGTATTTCTGACGCATCAATATACTCTCTGGTGGACAATGGCATCATTAAGAGCTGATTACTGACATGAAACGCCGGTAGAAAATCAACCATCGACAATCATACCGTTTTCTCGTAGTGCTCAGCTGACTCTCCGTCCCCCTTTCCCAAAACCTCTCTTCCCGTAAGCTCGCCCGGAACAAAGTTACCTTTGACGGTCACCCCTTCAGTATCTCGTGGTTTCAAATGGTGCGATGGGCTTACCTGCACGAAGATCATTCTCTGCTGCGTGTCGGTCGCTGACTTTGGTGTACCCACTCCCAGGGATAAAGACGGGAGACTCCTCGAAGAGAGCATCCATCTCTTCTAGTCGACGCCCACTGGTTTCCTATGCATGAACGTTTGTAAGTGGACTTGAATGTGCTAGATGAGATGATAGCGTACAGGGTAGAATGCCCAGATACACAAGGCACTGACCTTGTCAGTAAGGATTAGTAGACGGTATGGCGAGGTACGCACTTGGTATGACTGCAGATAGCAAATACAAGATCTAATTATGCAGTGAGGATACTTGCTAATAACCGTGCAGGTGGAAAACATACAATATCTAATAGAAAGACCTTCAGAATGCGCGCGGTAAACACGAGTAGGAGACTTACTTCCAGCCGATTGCACCAAATGCCTTAGGCGTCACCTCAGCAATAAAGCTAGAAGGATAATCAAGGAAACAAATTCTAAAAAAAAAAAGTTCGCGCTCACAAGTTTGAGAGCCACGAAGAAGAGCTCGTCAGTGCGGTCGCCTTTGCACGCGTACGTGTCGAACTGGACGGTACAACTGAGTATGATAACGCATTCAAGAAGGAGACGTACTATATCTCGACAGGGTATGCCCATGATAACGGTCCGATACAGGAACTGAAGAAGAAATTAAAGATCCAAGTCCTGGTATCTGTTAGGACCTTTTTTGCTGAACCGTGATTGAAAATTCTTACGTTACTGTGGAAGAATTCGCACTAGAGATGCAATAAGATTCATGCAGGACACATACTAATAAAGATCTAGATACCACAGGATTATCAGATACGCAAAAACGGAGGATACGGGAACTCACATAATGGGCCTGAAAAAAATGGGTTTGTATACACCTCAACATCCACAGGTTTGACAGAGAAGGAATACACGCACCGCGTCACTAACGAGTAGTCAGATATCCAGACACAAAATAGGACTCGGAAGGACTCACTTGGGAACAGACCCAGGATATCGGGCCATCAGGACACAGCCAACGACGAAAGCCAATCCTGAAGCAATATTCCCTACGATAAGCGGTCTTCGTCGCCCAAAGTGATCCACCCAGAGCACACAGCAAGCTTCTCCGATCAGCGCGATAATGCTGTTGACGGACTGAAAGAGAAGAATGCGCGTCGAAGAAAACCCCATCTGATAAAGAAAGATTAGGCGGAAAGGTGACTGAGACAAGTTGTGTTCCTACCGTCGTGAAGATCTAGAGACACGATGAATGGCTGGAAGTTATATGACAGGTAATATATGTATGCCTCACAGTCGTCGAATAGTATTGAATCACACTAACACCCGTCATCTGAACGGAGAATTGCAGAATGTACCCAAGGCTTAACCGCCGGAAGTTGCTAGGGACGGTGAATAGCTCGGACCACCTGTCCACAAAGTGTTCAATAGCTTAACACATTCAGGGAGGACGCACATACGTAGACTCGCCGATGTCTTGTGCCTTATGTATATCAGCTTTGATGTCCTCCATCTGCGCGGTAACGAACGGGTCGTTCACGTTACCATGGGCGTGCAGGCGTGCCAAGCAGATCCTGGCTGCAGATCATGAGTGGACGTAAATGTAAATGTATCAGCCTTACCTTCTTCCATACGACCCTTCTCGGCAAGCCACCGGGGACTAGTACAGATTCTCTTATGCGTACACAAAAACGACGATAACTGCCACTCACGATTCGGGGAATAACATTATAAACGCAACCAGAGGTATAGCTGGGATTATCTACGCCGTATATCGCATGAGTTGATGGAATATAAGACAACAAAAGCCGTCTCACTTGAATTCCCAAAGGGATCCTCCATTCTGACTGTTTACCAGGAAGTCCTTGAGCGGTTCCATAGGTCTAGGGTTGTTAGCGAGGATAGGCGCTGATAAAGGTAGCCTTACGACCCAAGAAGCAACGAACGCTATACGGGCGTCGTAACTACGTGATCAAAATAATGAATAAATGCCATACCTCCGATTCCCAGCATGAACTATGAAAAAGTGAGTCTATACAATCCAGTTTCCATAAATCTCGCTCACCTGTTGCAAAGTGGTAAGCCGACCTCGAATGCTAGGGTGAGCAATCTCAGCCTGCACAAAGTCGGTCAGTACTAATCTGAGCAAATAACCCAAGTAGACTACCTGATATAGCGGCGCTAAGTCTGACATGATGCCAGAGCCGAAACCTAGTAAGGTTAAGATCTTCATCGCGACGCAAATAAGATCATCAGGACGTACTAGCGAAGAACCGGCCAGCCAGCATCATATCCATGTTCGGAGCTGAAGTTTGAAGGGCCCCGCCAAGACTAAAAGGTCTCGGCTTAGTGTCGTAGAAGCAACATCTGAAGAACAGAAGTTGACATATATATAAGGCCGCCGAGAAGAATGGTCTTGCGACGTCCGAGTATGTCTGCGGCATATGCGACGGGGAACATGCCGAAGAAGCTTATCACAGGTTTAAATGTTCAACGTCCGATACAGTGCCAAGAACACGTACCATCCCAACACTAGTGAAGTATAGCGAATGATAAGCGGACAGGTCGACGCGGTCGAAGGTGGGGACACCAACCAAAAATACTCGTTATAAGCCCCTTCAAACCTTCATTCTCGAATCGCGAACCCATGGTATCCTTGACCGCATTAGAAACCACAATCGACGGAAGGGCCGGAAGCATACAGCAAAATCCGTCGCTGCCAACACCCCCGCGATGACACCGAGGTCGTATCCAAAGATAATACTACCTAGGCCTAGTATCAATGAGTACCTCAGCCTTCACGTAGAAGAAAATAGGTCGGCTTACTAGCGAACAGACCACAGAGCCAAGTATACCACTTTGGTGAAAGCGTGATCATTTCTGTTAAAAACAAGGGGAATATGATCTCAGCGAAGAAATGATGTATACATGTTTTTGTAGACTTTCCGGGATGAGGCGGTCCGCCTGGTTGTTGAAGTGGATCATGAGAACATGAACGTCCCTGCGTGTGGGGTGATTGTGGGGATGTCAGTAACATTTTCCCGCGGTTTGTCCGACCACCGGCTACTACAGTCGTTGGGATCCCGGCGGAGAACCACAAGGAGATATAAATCCCTTAGTAATGGTGGTGTTTAGGTCTCGTGCTTTGATGCGATAACTGATGCTTTGAGCTCGAACGAAACTGAGACCGACTTGGCGTCCGCAGCTCTGCGTGTATGCGGACGTTAAGGGCTAGTTTGGCAACACCCAGAGTAGAAAGGTCTGGAAAACATGTCAACGACTTCATACATCTTTCAGCCAAAAATGTGTTCTAACGTCTCAGGTAGCGTCAAACAACGGAGAACAAACAGATACCAAGTTACGGGAAGAATTGTACACCGCCGGCATCATCATTCTAAGCCAACTTGAACACTAACACTAGAAAAACGACCCGTGTCAGAGAACGCTCTAGACTAAATCGAAAAGCCTACCTTGGAACGAATGCTTCTTCAGAACATAGCTACCCTCCCAATCCACCTCCTTCTCAACGGTACTAACCTTCTCCCCCTCGAACCCATTCGTATCACCCAACTGCGGACTCCAGATTTCATAGGCCTTCACCTTCTCTCCTAATGGTTGCGCGAAGATGATCGGCACCGTAAAGTCTTCACTTTCGTGCCTGTTGATCACCGCGACCCGAACTTCCTTGCTCTCTTCTACATACACAGCGCTGACGTCGATGTACTTGGTCAACTTGGCCGCATCAGGCGTGTGGGTGTCTAGTTGTTTGATCCATGTGGGAACGGTAGGTCCTGTATACACAGGTGAATTGACATGCACCGAGAGAGAAGCTCCCCGCATGAGATTAGTGAAGAGGTGAAGAGGGTAGTAGGTCGTCTAGAAATGACATGAGACTAGAAGCAGTTCTAACGGTGCAACGAACCTGCTTAAAGAGCCCTTGCGGGGAGGTGATGATCTAGACAAGGAGTCATTCAACGATAAGGAATCTAGCTTGGCGCCGAACCTACCGGAGAAATGACATTAACTGACCTGCAAAGCAGTCAATTATCATCTCGTTGCGACGAAGACGATATCTTACTGTGCGATACACGCTATCTTCACGATGTCCGCTTTCCGGACGAATACATTCAACCATGATGCAACAGCGATGGCATCAGAAAGATCATAATGCTCTTCGGCGCCCTTCTTTCCAGGGGCTAGACAAGAACCATATCAGCAAAAAACAAGACGAAGCGGGGCGGCTTACCGCGAACTGGATCCCTAGTGTAGTCATGAGCAACCGGTTCAGATGAGGCCGTTAGCTATTCTTACCAAACGTTCCATTCGTCAAAGCAGCTGGTTTACAATAATTAGTCAAGAAATTTGAACAGAAGAGAGCCAAGCTTACACAGTTAAGTCCTTCTCCAACCCTGCCTCGATCTTGGCAAGATCGATGAGAGACCGAGTAATATCTAGCGCCTTCTCTGCAGCTGCAGCTATGCCAGGAGATCAGTGATAGCCATGGCATGCTAAACACCGCACGCACGACCAATCACATTAACTGCATGCTTGCCTTCGCTGACAGTATATACTGCGAATCCGCGTTTCAGCGAGAGTGAATGGAGACAAATACCAAGTACTCACTATGTATGGAATGGAAATCAACGACAGGAGCTAATTTGCGAAGTGTTACACGATCCCAGTCTGCATATCCGGTTTCTGGATTAACGCATAAGTACATCCATATCCACAAAAAAAACAATGCAGTACCGCCGCAAGAGACAAGTTTGATGGTAGGATCCAGGAGTTTGAGAGCCTTTGCCCACTGGTATGCTTTCTTGGCGTAGTCATGCGATTCTTGCTGACCGACTGTGAGAGTCGCATAAGTTGATGATCCAGTTAGGCAGAACGATACTTGCTTTGCCATGGGCCCCAGACCTCGTTGCCTGGACCAAAGGATGCTCAAAAAAACATGAAATGAAAGAAGCCTGCCGGGAGCTTACCGAGTGCCCAGTATTTCACATCGTGAGGTTCCTCGTGGCCGTTCTTACGCCTTAGATTAGCGTAGTAAGTGTTGGCTGAGCTGTTTGTTGCGGGTCAGAAGACAGAAAGAGGCGCGAATGAGAATAAATCCCCACCTGTTACAATACTCAAGCCACGCTAGGGCATCTTCTAATGTCCCTGTCCCCATATTGAGGCAGATAAAGGGCTCCGTCCCAAGCTCACGACAGAAATCGATGAACTCGTCAGTGCCAAACAGATTGCTCTCTTCCGATAACCACGCCAGTTCGGGGCGACGCGGTCTCCGCTCCTTGGGTCCGATACCATCTTGCCATCGGTAACTACTCACAAAGTTCCTGGAAAGCACAGTCAAAGAGAGAAACACGGTTAACAGCAAATCATTGAATACCCTCCCGGATATCTGACGAGGGGAATCTTGAGTCCTTTTAAGACGGCCATAACGTCGTTTCTGAAGCCTGTCTTAGGATCAGCGAGACCATGCTGATTGTCGGGTTCGTAGATCCCGCCGTAGATGCATCGTCCCATATGCTCAGTGAAACCAGAGTATATGCGAGGGTCTACGGCCGAGATAACACGCTCGATATCGATGCGGATCGATGCCATGGGAGGTGAAGGAGCCAAGAGGAAGCCGGGGATAAAGAACGATAGTTAGTGCTGCCGGCCCGTGTAGTCCGGCGGTGGAAAACTTCCGTCGAGTATGTCGTGTCGTGTGATCACTACTATATATGAGATTATTGGCTTGAGCACCTGATAGTCGCGTTACAGGGACGAACTGGATGGGAATAGAAGATATGATTCTCTGAAGTATGCGCACCCAGATCGTAGAAGGTGTCTTTGTCTTTCTTGGTGAGGATTTGTTAGAAGGAAAATATTTCGAAACCAAAGACATACGCACAAGTGACACCGTTGTCATTTTCCATGAGCAGATATACTTCTAAAGTATTCTCTTTCAGTCGTGCATGTGGATGGCTGAAATATGTCTATGGTATCCTAAGTGAATAAGCAAAATGGTAGTAATCACCTTCAAGACCATCTTATTTGACGAAGATGGTTCACGGACGCTATTCTTCAGCGCTTAGGACGCGACATATAGTAGCTGGCATTGTGAGGCTCACTATTCCTCGTTTCAGCAGTCGAGATGAGAAAGATGAAGGTGGATGAAATAGTTGCTGGATGATCGTGACGGTATGTGCGTAAGTTGTTCACATGCTGCAGCTCGGCACGATGGCAGGGCCCGGCAGATCTCCGGCTGCCACCGGCAATGAACAAGGCTAGCAGAATTCGATAATATAGCACGATTGTGGGGCCACAATCGACGCCAGTGCCCAACGCAAGCCATTCCTTCTCTCGTTATCCTGATCCTACTTTGGGTCCTAACGTGTTTAAAGCACCGGATCCAGCCCTCTATGTCCAGCAATACATAGGGCGATAGGTTCGGAAAGTACATACGCCGCAAGTAAGCCACAGAAGCGGCGGATGACAGATAGATGATGTAGTGGTACAGTACACCCTGTCTCGCTTAGTGTAGGTACAGTCTGCAACCGATTCTGGAAATCCCATTCCGCAACGCGCTACGGGCCCTGGGGAAAATATGACAGACTCAAGAGGACAGAGGCGGACTCAGACTTCAGCAGCTATTTCGAGAGAAGGAGCAGCATAGCAACAGCTCTTGTGCGATGTAGAGCACTTCATTGCCTAGGGATCCAAATCGTGGATTTGGGCTGGTAGAAAATCAGCGCAGTGAGAGTAAGAAGCACGCGGCCATTTCGAATTAGTAATTTCATGGATTTCTTTTTCGATTGCCTCTACTAACCGTTGGGTTTAATTAAGGGACGACACGGCTGCCTCGTCTACGCTGTTTCTATCCTCGACTTCCTCGGCCACTCCCCCTGGGCTATAGTACGTAACGGTGCTTTGATAATCTTCCCAGAAGACGTATGATCTGTGGCCAAATTTCGTTTCAAAACATGTTCAGTTCAACGCCAACGCGAGCACTCACCAAACCCACTATAATACAGAATGATCATCACCGGAACGGCATATTTGGGTAACCTTTTCCAGATGGATTACTTTGAGAGCCAGACGCCGCGCAGTGAAGGTGCACTCACTGTTTCTCGGCAGTCGCCATAAGCCCTTCCTCATCGATTAATTCATCGTACCCAGGCTTGAGGGAAACCAGTGCTACAGGCACCTCTCCCAGGTACTCATCAGCTACGCCAACTACTGCCACTTCCAATACACCCGGTTCGGTGTATAAAGCGTTCTCAACAAAAATAGAATTCTGTAAATCCACTCATTATTGAGGGACACATAACGTACTTGGTTAGCACTCACAACGTTATTCCCGCCGCAAACGATGATATCTTCGATCCTGTCGTGAACGTAAACATACCCGTATTCGTCCATTCGTCCCAGGTCGCCGGTCATTAGCCAGCCATCATTAGTAAGGACCTATATCGAAGCTCAGTCAGTACCTGCCAAGTATCTGCAAGTACGATATCCATGAGCAACCTTATCAGTAGCAGCTGACGCATCGTAGTCGTAAGTCTATCCGCAGCGAAATAGAAGCAATCTTAGAACCAACCTCTATCGCCATAATAACCTTTCATTACATTCGGGCCGCGAACCCAAATCTCTCCCGGCACTCCACGTGCGACTTTGACACCGTCTCTCATTATCAGGATCTCATTGACAGGCGATACGAAACCGCTGCAACCGAATCAGTTCAAGAGCAGGAGACATCGCGAACAGATAGAATTCACCAACTATCTGGCCTAGCAGCAAGATCCGATCCAGCTAGCAGCTGATCAGACTGTCGTTCGAGTTGGAGAAATATCCTCACCGAAGCCCACTGCGTTGCCGCCATTCTCAGTAAGACCATACACTTGTATACTACAAGGAAATCCATGTCAGTGCCGGTTCCTGGACGCTTGGAAGGTATTTCACAATGTAGTAAAGGGAAATGTTTGCTTCAACCTATAAAAGTGCGCCGTTGACATGGAGGTGCCTCCGTATGCAATGGTTCTTATTGAGATCTCGGATAGTTGGCCATCAATGAGATCTCTGACGATGGAAGAAGTACTATAACAGATTTAGCCGAGGCGGAGCAAGGATAGACAAGACGAACCTGCTCAGCCGGGTGATGTTTTCTGTTTTGTACAATCTAGAATAGGTCGAACAATCAATAGCGCCGCATCAAATGAAACGAATTATATTTACTCGGCAACTGCAGGGATTGAGTAAGACTGGACATGAAAACGCTAATAAAGATGATCCTTACCTTTATGGACATTCCACGTCCGCGTTAGAACAAGCTTTAATCCTTGAGACGTACCGAACATCTGATGAAAGGTAAGTAAAAAATTATTCTGACGTTCAGTCTTACCGCCGTGTTGAAGGCAGTAGCATTGCTTAGTGCTCTCGGAATCAGCGTGCCTTCCTGGGGCCCCGAAATAGGTACCGGAGGAAATGGCTCGCCTCGTCGAAGATTGTCTCTCCCTACTAGCGAAATAACCTAGCAAAATCCATGATCAGCTACATATCCCACAGAAAGTAATACCATACATTAAAAATGGGAGTCAAGAATGCGCGCTGTGAGCTCAAAACGCCCTCTTGAACAGGCGAAGAAATAGATCAGTAGTGCGACAGGTCCAACGAGGCCTACGTACTTGGTAAAGCTCCAGTGGTCCCCGACGTAAAGGTAACTGTCGCGTCATCCTCCGGCGAGATCTGAGGGCCGTTACCCAACACGTCCTCAGGATCCCCATCATACCCGGAGAAAATAGTCTTCCAGACATCCATACCCTGCCAATGGCCCTTTCCCTCGTGCTCCTCGAGCACGATATATCCTGACGCACCAGATGCGAACCTTAGTTCATCCGCAATTGTTTCAATCGTATCGGCTCTTTCAGGGTCAAGGACGATCAGCGTGCATCGTGTGAGCGTGATACAGTATCTTAGCAACTCTAAAGGCTGCGATCTAATGGTAGGATCAGAATGTAACGATGTAGAGCATGTGCACGCGGATCTTACGGGTCGATAAGAGCAGTTACGGCTCCCAGAAGATCTGCTGTAGGGTCGAGTCCTCAGTTTTGTATGGGTTATTAGAAGCAACGCACGGCAAGCCCAAAATATAACCAGGTAGGTCGGACAGTTTCGAGAGCAGATGGAAACTCGATCCCCTGCGCCGAAAGTGAGTAGGTGGACTCGGAAGTACTGGAAGATGCCTCACCTTGCTTAACGCCGTAAATGTCTCTGAAGAGGGCGGCACATCTAACTGCCTTCTCTAGTACCTCTTTGTAAGTGCAACGTTCTTTCTCGTATACTACGTAGGTTTTATGGGCATGCTGTTTGGTCGAGTGCAGAAAGAATAGTCGCAGGGATGGCCAGAGATTCTTCCAGACTTTTAGGACCTTCCCGTCAATGACCTATATCGCAATTAGACCTTGAAAGAGTACATAACAAGTTCGAGCACTTACACGGGTTTCAATTTCAAGCAAAGTTCCTCTTCGCGTGAGTATTTTATCAGCTGTTTTTTCTCTTAGATCAGCGTGCCGATGTTCTGAAATTTGCCAGTAAGCTCGCCTTCCTCGATAGAACGGCACGGGGTCCATGTTGTAGTGTCTGCCATGGATGAGAGGCAACTATCCGAGGAACGCCATCGACTCCTTATATGAGACCGGGGAATGAGAAAAGCCGTTCGGGCGGGTCATACGGCTTCGACGTGGCGGGTTTCTAGTGGAACAGATACATTGTACCTTAGCTACAGCGCGACCTAGTAATGCGCACGCTTAGCGCATGCGCTGCGGCGTACCTAAGTCGTTATGACTTCAGTATAGTCATCCGCCCGGAGGGAATCATACCTACAAGATGAACCACGCCAAACATGGACTGGAGTGTACCTTGATGTTTCCCAGACTCCTTGGCCTCAGGCCGGTACACACATGTTCACGTGTCGGGATACTTGTTTTCTGGCAGTGGTATTCTGGACTCTGGAGCTCCACCAGCCAACCGAGCTCCGCCACCCGACCCTGTTATATGTCTTGGACTCGGTTAAACGCCACTGACCGTTCCATCCACACGAAAACCCGACGAAGGAAAATGTTCTAAGGTACATGCTAAGCAGAAGGAGCAATCCAACGAGCCTAACTGGAGGCGAGGGAGGAGATGGAGATACGAAGATAACAGGTGATGTTGCCGCGGCCAAGTCATAGAAGCGAGGTGAGAAGCGGTGGATGTTAATCAAGCGAACGAATGTCCGACATAGCAATTATCGCGTAGCTTGCCCTTAGCTTAGACGATTAATCCGGGAATCCTTGGTCCAATTTGGGCTCTGAATATTGTGAAGATTAAACTGGATATTAACCTGTGGCCCCTCATTGTGATGAGGATACATACAAACCCAGCGATCATTTCTGTCATTGTAGCGTGTCTCGCGGTGTTGGTGAAAGAAAGCAAAATTCGAAAATGGACTTAACGTAATTCTCACGCCCTTCCCCGATTCTTTCCGAAGGATGAGGAAACGACAGAGGGTTATAGAAAAACGTAACTGGTCGTGAGTAGTGCCAAACTGTCTGGACAGGGGCTATACTCCGGGTTAGCTTACAAATCTGTAGTGATTGGCGAGCCTCCGGCATGCTTCGGCTGCTATGCCGGCTGATTGCCATTGTGGCTGTCTTTCCGACTTCTCCCTATTGGTCTGTATCATTCTCATTGCTACCTCATCAAAACCGAGCTCGACGTCTTTTTTGTACCAGGACTGACCGGGACCGACGACTCCTCACAAAACCCTTCTCACTCTGAGTGCCAGACTTTCTGGTATGAGGATTCAACTTTCAAATCCATTATTACCGCTTGGTGCTCACAAGGGAAACAACCTCCACCCGTTGACGATGCTGTAGCTTATAATAATTTGGCCCGACAATCTTTTATCGATAAATTGTGCTTCCCCTGAGTCCCTGAGTCCCACTATTACTTACCTCGTAGCTGCCTGAGGTTGCAGGGGAAAATGTGAGCTGGTGGCAGCTGTGCTGCCACCGAGCAAACTTTTTCCCCGCAACCAACCAGTGGATCAGATTCATGCATGTCTACAATATACAGTTTTGATTTTTTCAAGCATGTCTGAACTCCGTTAAGTGAGAAAATCCTATATTGTGCAAGGTAGCGACTTCAAAACGACTTATTTAGTTATTTTTTGAAAATGAATCCAAGAAAAGGAAAGAATCGGGGACCCGGCGTCCGCCGCTACTGGATATGCTCACGTGTTCATATGATGGGCGGTACCGCCAAAAAATTTCTGGCACTTTTTATCCTAGTTTCTCAGTACTAAATTCATGCAGAGGGTTCTGATTTCCTCACTAAATATTACTATTACCGAGCCACAACTAGCTGGATTCGTGCCTCTTCTCGTCGAGTCACCCTTGCCGCTTCTGTCCAAGTCATCCAAAGAGGAGTCCAAGGTGACAATCCTTGGTACTTAATGGTACTTAAGGGCATTGTAGTACGTCAAATGTCAACCACGGATCTTGGCTTTTGATACCGCGGAGGAAGATCTTAGATTGGACCCACGCAGACCCATATCCTCAGCATCCCGCTTACAATGTATTGATATGTTTTTTTCTAACTTTAACACACAACGGCAAGGAGTGGCCAAGATATACGTAGTGGATCTCAGGAGTTCCAAGTTGGAATTAGACGATATGAGTGAAGGTCAAGGAGGAATGATGCTACAAGGAAGGTTAGCTCATTGGATTCAATAATGTTTTGTATCACGAACGACCAGTGAGATACATTACATTAAGCCAGCCATAACTTGAGGAAAGGCAAGATCGAGCATGAAATAAAATGGTTCAAAAGGTTAAGGCTTTGTCATCCTCCCACCAAGTCACTCCGGTACACTGCTCGGCTCGGCTCCTCTATTCCAGGGATCATGGCAAGAGCAGGACGAAAGAGCCAATCGAGTCCCTCCCGAAGGATCTCGTTCCTGATTGAAATGTTGCACGATACCGAAGCTGGCACATACACCCCTATATCCTACAAGGGAGGATATACTGAGTAGCGACTCCACAAAGATCAATCCTGGAGGACTCAGCCTGATGTAGATCTGATCATTCGCAACCGGCCTCTGATAGTTTTGTATTTTGGTTGACTGGCTGGGAGGTGACCTGTGACATCGATCTGTGCCGCCGCATGTGTTTACACACTGGAGGATGTAGCGGGTACAGCTCGTACCCTTGCCAGATCCACCGAATACGTGATTATGACAAGCACAAAGGGCGTACCTCCAGGACTAATTCAAGGGATAGCAAATGTAATAGAGAGTAGTTGTTTCACCAGTCATTTGCGGGTAATGGGGAAATGGTCATGATGCAAGGATAGGTGGACGTAGGGAGAAGCCTCATTCATGATCATTACAGATTAAGTATACGCGCACATATTTATGGCAAATTTCTTACTTTTCTCCACTTTCCGAGGAGAGGAATTAGCAGAAATATGCAAACAAGTATCGATGACCAGACCGTCAGGATGAACCAAAGGACGAGACCTCGCCCGGTAAGATAGAATTATCGTCGAACAGTTATACATTCCCTATTGATTTCATACAAAACAAGGCAAGACAATAATTCATGGCCTTGACTGTAGCTAGATCAGGTTGACGTCTTCGGGAGAGGAAGGGTCTTCGCTTTCAGCCCCACTGGAAGAAATTCATGATTCATATGGACAACAAATGGGAAATGGGAACACTTACTGTTACGATTTTTCCTTTTATCTTATCTCATCAAGCGCTTATCGCTATCTTATCTTATCTCAAGCGCTTGACCACACCCACGACCATAACGGACGTTCTCAACGATGGTACTACGGCTCGCGACTATCGCCTGACTACCTAGTCCTTCCGTTGCTACTTCCGCATGACAACCACGACTGCCCGTCTATTTTTAACCTTTCCGTTTCCCTATATAAGTAGTGTAGCTCTCGCTGTATATCCCCAGCTTCGAGCTAAAGTTTTATCTATACCATTCTTCACTTTCGCACACGAACTCGACTAAGCCCTTAGTCCTTCTTCGCTAAAGCTACAGACACCCAGGTCGAGCTTCGGTGATTGTCCGAACACGAGACAGCCGAAGCCTAGACCCGTCTGTAGTCACGTGAAGTTCGGGTCTAACAATTAGCTCGAAGCTTCCTTCTTGTTTCCTCACCGTTCACCGCGAAGAAACATATCCATGCAATATTTCGAACAAGCTCTCGTAATCGCCATCGCCATAGTCCTAGGATCCCTAGCGATCCTCACAATCATCGCCCTCACACTCGAGTACGAGGAAGAGATAAGGCGGTTCTTCAGAAGACTCGGAGAACGCCGCCCCCAACCTCGAACTCAGAACCACACGACTACCAGCTATGTCTCCCCTTTTCAAATCCAACAACCCATTCCTACCTCGCAACAGAACCTCGTCGACAACCCCATCCAGAGACATGGCTTCACCGCCAACTCCAGCGACGAGTTCCCACCTCGGCAGGCACCACCCCGAAACGCTACCCCTGGACCAAGCCGCCCAAGGGGAGCACCCCGAACCCCCTCCCCCGACCATGACACCCTCGAATCCGTCCCCCTGGACGAACCCTTTCCAGCCCCGGAAATTATCACTGACAGGCCCCCGACCGCTCAGGAGGCCTACGATCTCAGCCGGTACCTCCTCGGGAGGTACGAGGCGAGCATCCCGCCGCCCTACGTCGAGCCTGCTCTCCCCGAAAGACCCCTTAGTCTTGAAGGGTTCAGAATCCGAGTCGTCGGAAACGAGTGGGAGCTCAGGGGGGAATTCGAGCAGTTCCCAGAGGACGAAGAAGAGGACGAAGAAACGGTACGAATCGCCGAAGAAGAGTCCCACCCCGACGAGCGACCTGTCCTCCCGATCGTTCTACACTCCCCCGAGCGAGGGACACTCCCCCTTGAGCCCGAGCCCGACACCCCTCCCCGCACCCCTTCCCCGGAGATTGACGAGCCCGATGAGCTCGCCCACCATACCGATCCAGACGATCCCTTTAACCCCCGAAGCGCCGACTATGATTGGCCCACCCTTTCCCAGATCGACATCGACATCCTGGGTCCCGCCCAGGCTGCTGCCTGGAATTTACAGAGGGACGACCTGGAACACAGAGGAGGATGGCACTCCCCCATTCGCCCCGACATGGACGAGTGGCTGGCCATCAACCGGGGGGACGATATCCCACGAAGGGGAAGGGATCAGACCATCCGCACCCGAATTCACGCCAACGCCAACCGACAGTTATACCCGACCTCTGCCGGCCACCGCATCTACGGGATACGAGAAAGGACGAGGGAAGAAGAGAGAGAGCTGGGAGTCATTCTCCTCATACTTGCCCGACGGTATGAGCAGGAGCACGCAGAGGCCCGGGCAGGAGACGTACCAGAGGGAGTATGATATTTTTAACGCAGAAACGACCGATGGGGCCACGCAATACGGCCCCAATATATTCTCTTCGCACTATGGCCCTTACACGTTAGAAACCAACCAATATCCCGGACCGCTACCCGACTCCCCACCACGAATTCCCATGCCGAGAAGCCGACGACGGCATCATGGCTATCACGAACCCGGCCCGAGTCGCCTCTTTGCAGGCGCAGGGTCGCATATAGACGTGGACATCGAGCCCGACCACCCGGAAGATGCCCAACAGCCAGCAGGACCACCGGCGCCCCCGACCCCTCCAACCCTGGAGGGCCTCGCCGCCGAGGTCACCCACTGGAGAAGCGCTTGCTTCGACCTGGCCAAACGACTCAATGATATGGATGGAGCATTGGCAAAATACAAACCACCTTCGTCTCCATCCAGCGAAGGAAGCAGCAGGTGGTCCCTACCAAGACCACCCCAAGTTCCAGGCCGACCAATCGGACCACCAGTCGGGACCGCCGCCGTCAAAGAGCCCTTCCTCCACGTCTGACCAACCATGCATGAGCTCCCCGACAAGTTCGCCGGCGCTCATGATGACATCGAACGCTACCTAGGAGACTGCAACTCTTACTTCGCCTCCTTCGAAGTCTATTTCCCCTACTCCTCTGTCAAAATCCAATTGGCGTCCTCCCTCTTAAAAGGACCTGCCAAGGACTGGTGGGTGCACCGGAGACCGGACTTCTACGACGCCGCCGCCCAACGAATCCGATACCCGAGCTGGGACGGATACTGCGAGCTGATCCGCCGCCAATTCTCGGACCCCGCCATCGAGCAACAACACGAGAAGAGGATGAACGAAATCCGAATGGGCAGTGGAAACGCCAACGACTTCTTCCAAGCCATCGAGATCGAGGCCAAACTGGCAGGGCTCCAACACGATGAAGGCGAAAGAGGAAAGATGGTCCAGGCCATCCAGTGGGGCATCCCGCAGAGCTACGCCAAAACAATCGCAAACCAAGGCATTCGCACTCCCGAAACATATCCCGAGTGGAAGGAGCGCGTCTGCAAGCTCTATATCGACCGCACCAAGCAGACAATCTTCGAACAAACTCTCGGACGTCCTAACGAGTCGCGACCCGACCAACGACAAAGCCATAAGCCCGGACCATCGAACCAGCATCATAGCCCCAGCAAGCCTGCTGGGGCCACAAGTTCGACGCCGGCCAAGCAGTCGGGACAGGGCAAGACGACCAGCCGAGACGCAGGGTCAGGGAGATGGACAACGTACGGAGGGCAGGGACAAGCCATGGACATAGACGCCCTACGAAGGGAAGGGAGATGTTACCGATGCAAAGAGAAGGGGCACATGTCGAAGGACTGCCTGAAGAGAAGGGAGTATAAGGACATTCGCTCGCTAATGGTAGCCGGGCAGGCAGAGCAGACCGAGCCAAAGACAGAGTCGAAGATAGAGGAGGTAAAAGATTAGGTCGTCAAGGGCTCGATTCCCCTTCGATGACCTCCTCCTCTCGTACTGGTGCGCTTTCTCGTCCTCCTGGTGGGGCTTATCACATTTCTTTAGTTAAACCTTCTGTATTATCTACCGCGCATTCAAATATATCCGTTTCCACTGCTTTTAACGTCCCCAGCACGACTAGCAAACCAGTACACCAAGAATCGAACCGATACGCCGTCTTAGCACAATTGGACACCTCGGACTCAAGCGCCGACAAGGTCGAACCCTCGGACGCCGAACAGGGAAAAGACTCTTCGGAGTTGGCAGAGAGCCTCCCAATGAACCCGCCAGAACCCCTAATACGGGAACTGCCCGCATGTGAACCCCTCGGGGGGAACACCTCTGTGGGACTGGCTAATCAGAGCTTGAATACCCTCACAGGGAAAGGCTCTGGAAAGCGGCCCTACGAAGCCGCAGGAACCCTGGGTAAGTGTTCCCGGAAGACTCAAGCAGGACCAAGGCAGAAACAAATGAAACACCGAGTCGGAAGCGACGAGGTAGCAGAGCACAACCCCACCCGACTGCTGGTGCCAGTAGGTAATGGCGGTCACGGTTCATGCGACAAGAACGCAACGCTCACGGACCAGCCCCCCGACCCTCGAAGGGTTAGCCCTGGTATACAGACCGGAAGTGGGCACCTCCACGACGCTACCCGGTCCAACCCCGATGAAGACGCACGACCGGCGCAGGACGACAAGAAAGCCGCAGGACCTGGACCTGCTAGCGCCCAGGCAGTAAAAAGGGGGCATGCCGTCACCATGGTAGAGGTTCCCGACGAAGAAGACGACACAGCCTACCAGAGATGGTGGGCAAAACAGCAGAAAGAAAGCGCGGCCCAGGAGAAGTGGGACACCGAGAACTACCCCAAATTCATATCCCCTCTACCAAGGACCACTCCACCGCTGCCACCACCAGACCGATGGCTAAAGCCCTTCGGGGCCGAATGGACCCTCCGCGCCATACGAGAGGCACGCACCAACAGCGAAGCCATTGCGGCCCTCCACTGTTGGGTACATCGAGATCGGGTCGGAGAAATTGTTGGCGACATAATCGAGGGACTAAAGCTCGGAGACGAGCCAGCCCTAGAAATGCTATACGAACTACAGCAACCGATTCGCTACATCCGAGGCACCAAGTCGTCCGGGCGAGACTTCACCCTCGACGTTCAGCTGGAGACCACCACGAACAACCAAACCCTGACCGCCCATGCCCTCGTAGACAGTGGATGCACAGGAAGCTCTATAAATCGCTCCTATGTCCAAAACCACCAGTTAGACACCAGGAAAGCTGCCGCCCCCATCCCCGTCTACAACGCCAATGGAACCCGCAATAAGGCGGGGAACATCACTGAATTCGTCGAACTCCGCATCACTATCGGAGGACACAGCGAACGAATTGACCTAGCAGTCACAGACCTTGGGTCGAAGGATCTCTACCTCGGCCACGACTGGCTTAAACGCCATAACCCGGTCATCAACTGGAAAACGGGCTCGATCATCTTCGGTCGCTGCCAATGCACCAAGAACCCCTTTCCGCTCCCTGACGCAGACCCCGACGACCATTGGGATGAAGAACTGGAGGAGGGAGAAACCATCCTTGCCATCAATATGCAGGAGGAACTTGTCATTCGCGTGGTTCACCATGCGAACGACCTAGCGGCCCAGGCCAATATGGACAAGCCGAAGAAGACCTTCGAAGAAATGGTGCCTGAGCACTATCGCTCGTACCGCGACTTGTTTTCAAAAGAAAACTTCGACGACCTTCCCGAACGAAAACAGTGGGATCACGCCATTGAACTAATCCCGAACGCCAAATCCACGCTCGATTGCAAAGTCTATCCTTTGAACAGAAACGAACAGGAACAACTCGACAAGTTCTTAGACGAAAACCTAGAGTCAGGACGAATCCGTCCATCCAAGTCCCCCTTCGCGTCTCCCTTCTTCTTCGTCAAAAAGAAGGACGGTTCCCTCCGACCCGTACAGGACTATCGCAAACTGAACGAGATGATGATCAAGAATCGCTACCCGCTCCCTCTCATCTCGGAACTTATCGACAAGCTCCAAGGGGCCAAGTATTTCACCAAACTCGACGTTCGTTGGGGATACAACAACGTCCGAATCAAGGAGGGGGATGAGGAAAAAGCCGCCTTCCGGACCAATCGAGGCCTCTTTGAACCAACCGTAATGTTCTTTGGCCTCACCAACTCGCCAGCCACCTTTCAGTGGATGATGAACGATATATTCAAGGACCTGATTGCCGAAGGAAAAGTCACCATTTACCTCAACGACATCCTAATCTTCACCAAGAGTCTCGACGAACATCGACAGATCATACGACGTGTCCTCCAGCGTCTCCGAGAAAACAAATTATTCCTCAAAGCAGAGAAGTGTGAATTCGAAGTACTAGAAACCGAGTACTTGGGAGTGATCATCAGTGAAAACTCCGTACGAATGGATCAGGTTAAGGTCGCTGGGATCACCCAATGGCCGACGCCTACCAAAAAGAAGGAGCTACAGTCGTTCCTTGGGTTCACCAATTTTTATCGAAAATTCATCCACGACTATTCGAAGATCGTCTGACCACTCACTCAGCTCACCGGAAAAGCAGAGTGGACATGGGGAACCGCCCAGAACCAAGCATTTCAGCGGTTAAAGAAGCAGATGGCGGAGGATGTGGTGCTCGCCATCCCCACTGAAACAGGCCGCTTCAAGGTAGAAGCCGACTCGAGTGACGGAGCCATTGGTGCTGTCCTTAGCCAACAACAAGAAGGAAAGTGGCGACCAGTAGCATTCATGTCAAAAGCGCTCACAGTGACCGAACGAAACTACGAGATTTACGACAAAGAATTGCTTGCAATCATGCTAGCGCTATCCGAATGGCGGCATTACCTCATGGGAGCTGCCGAAGACGTCGAAATCTGGACGGATCATCAGAACCTCCAGTATTTCCGAAAACCCCAGAAGTTAAACAGGCGCCAAGCACGGTGGGTCACCGAGCTCGCAGAATACCACTTCGTCCTTCACCACCAACCTGGTGTGGCCAACAAGAAAGCCGATCTCCTCTCCCGATGGGACGACCATGACCAAGGAAAGGACGATAACGACGACATCATTGTCCTCCAACCAGAACATTTCAGGGCCCTTATCATGCCCACCGTAACAGAAGTGCACTCGAAGGTCCAAAGAGCACTTCAACGGAAAGAGAACTGGGACCAAGGAATCGCGAACTCCCTCGATCACGAGCGAGGAATCACCCAGAAGAATGGTCTCTTAATCTACGACGGACGAGTCTACGTCCCAAGAGACCACGCTCTTCGAGGGGAGATCATCGCCCAGAGTCATGACCACATCACCGCCGGACACCCGGGCATCGAAAAAACCAAGGAGCTCGTCCAACGAGAGTATTGGTGGCCGAAGCTCAAAAAGGATGTGGAACTGTACGTCAAGGGCTGCGAGACATGCCAGCGAACCAAGACGAGCACCCAAGCAAAGGCTGCCCCTCTTCACCCGAACACAATCCCGTCCGAGCCATGGACTCACATATCAGTGGACATGGTCACCGGTCTACCAGAATCCAAGGGCTATGATGCCCTCCTCGTCATCGTCGACCGCTTCTCCAAGGCAATTATTCCCGTCCCTTGTAATATAGAACTCTCTGCAGAAGGATGGGCCAAAATACTTCGAGACCACGTCTATGCGAAACACGGCATGCCCTCAGTCGTTATCTCCGACCGAGGTCCCCAGTTTGTTTCCACCTTCATGAAAGACCTGTACCAAATCCTGGACATCACGCCAAACGCCTCGACCGCCTTTCACCCTCAGACCGACGGACAAACCGAACGGGTCAATCAAGAGCTCGAAGGCTATCTCCGCCTCTTTATCTCATACCGACAGGATGACTGGAGCGACTGGCTACCCATGGCGGAGTTCGCCCACAACAACTGAGTACACTCGGCCACTGGGAAAAGCCCGTTCATGGTACTCTACGGCCGGAACCCACGTCTCGTACCGGACTCAATCCGAACCTCCCCTTTCCTAAACCCAGCCACCGGAACATTCACTATGACCATGGCGGAAGTCCACAAGCAGACACAAACCGCCCTACAGAAAGCGGCAGAACAGATGAAAGCCCAATATGACAAAAGGAAACGCCCTGCAGCCGAGTACAAGGTCGGAGAGCAGGTCTGGCTGGACGCCACGAATCTCCATTTACCACGACCAAAGAAGAAACTCGACGACAAGCGAGTGGGACCTTTCATAATCCTCGAAAAGTCCGGAGCATCAGCATACAAACTGAGACTCCCACCTCATTGGAAGATACACCCACGATTCAACGAAAAGCTGCTATCTCCGTATACGCCACCGTCCTTTCCAAATCAAGAAAGTCCACCGCCGCCTCCACCCGACCTCATCGATGACGAAGAACAATACGAAATCGAAGAGGTACTGGACTCCCGAACTCGCAGAATCAGAGGGAAGAGAGGACAAAAGGCAAAGAACGCTGTGGACTATCTGGTCAAATGGAAGGGATGGACGCGAGAACATAACTCGTGGGTACGAGACACAGAGATGGGAAACGCTCAGGAAGCGATCCAAGACTATGAGGACAAAATCCAACGAACAGGACAAGTCCACATAGCCAAAATCGTAACCAGGAACCCCGCCACTGCCGTCACTATGATCCTCGACCACGAATACCGGGACAGCATCGTATATTACAAGGCCCAACGACAGGACGGACGCCAGAAATGGGTCGAGAACCCCAACAAAGACTTATGGAAGGACCTTATAGACGAGTATTGGAATAATGAACTCTCATGCCAACTCGACACCCCCGAAGACGAACCATGACAATCGGGACGATTGTCTTAACAAGGGGGTAATGTTACGATTTTTCCTTTTATCTTATCTCATCAAGCGCTTATCGCTATCTTATCTTATCTCAAGCGCTTGACCACACCCACGACCATAACGGACGTTCTCAACGATGGTACTACGGCTCGTGACTATCGCCTGACTACCTAGTCCTTCCGTTGCTACTTCCGCATGACAACCACGACTGCCCGTCTATTTTTAACCTTTCCGTTTCCCTATATAAGTAGTGTAGCTCTCGCTGTATATCCCCAGCTTCGAGCTAAAGTTTTATCTATACCATTCTTCACTTTCGCACACGAACTCGACTAAGCCCTTAGTCCTTCTTCGCTAAAGCTACAGACACCCAGGTCGAGCTTCGGTGATTGTCCGAACACGAGACAGCCGAAGCCTAGACCCGTCTGTAGTCACGTGAAGTTCGGGTCTAACACTTACCATATGGCTTTTTCTGAAGGGAGAGTGGATACTTCGACGTCGAAGGGTCTACAGCGGAAAATTGAGCACCAACAGACAGACAAAATAGTTGAGTCGACGTACCTGTAGGCAACAGAGACCCCGAATCAGCCTTCCTCTTCCTAGTTAATACAGTCTTGATCTTTGATGCCGCCAATGCTTTGTAACACCTTCGCATTACGCGAGATAGATGAAAATCTGAGTGCACCTCTAGAGGATTGGATGCACTTCATGGCAGTTGCAGCAGCACATGGTGGCAGATAGTCAGGCGAGAGCAGGGCTGGAAAAATAATGAATGACGGGAAGGTATAAACATGATGTGCACATACAACAGATGTATTTATTCGTCTGCTCATATGCATATGCCTCTACCAAAAAACGGTCCTGGTCCACCTTGACTGCAGCGAAGCAGAATGCCAATACTTTCTATTTGCCCAAAGAGAGGCGCGAGCTCCTCAGTGATCGTAGTAGGCAAGGGCATAGTGGGGTAGCAGGATAGATGATGGTGGTTGGTGGTCAAGAGAGAGATCAGGTGTGTCCGCCTTTTATAGCGATCCTGGTGGTACTCTATATGGCCATAACGACAGCATGTCGTGCTACTTTTGCTGCTCGCCAAAATGGAGAGAGACGCTATTATTGTGAGGGCAATGAGTCTAGATCGCAGGAAATAGTATTGAATGTACGAACTTGTGATTTGGTAGTTCTCCCCAGTCTATCCTAGGATCCAGTTGGCGGTCTTTGCACAGCAAGCCTTCGTGACGATGGTAGCAGCTTCATGTTGGTCATTGGCAATGGCGACAGCGACGAGTTGGCGACGAGGAGAAAGCAAGAAGGGCAACAAACTCCGCTTCAATCTCAGCACCGACGCCGTGGTAACAGTTGACCACAGCGACAGTGAGTTCTGTTTCTCAAGGCCAGCTCTGAGACGCGTATTCCATTGCATGGTCAAACGATACTGACGATGAGTTGTGTAACTCGGAACAGATAACCATACTTGACTCTGACCTGGGATCTGAGCTTGATAGAAATTATCCAGGTTCGTGAATTTCAGTCGCTCCACTGGCTTCTGCTGTATGAGACTGTTTCTCGTTGACTCCCTCCTGATTTTGCTCCACAATCACTATGTATCCAATAGTGGCAGCTTCGTGCTGGCTCCCGATTCTTCCCACGGATGAATAAAATTCAGACACCCCAATCGACTCTAAACACTGAACTTGGATGCGTACCACCACGTTTGGCATTAGCAGACGCACCCACGCATCCTTCACACTTGCATCCTCCACCACAGACCTCTCATACACGATCAGGACCACCTCCTCCAACAGCGGGCCAGTATCCAGTATCCTCCTCGCCCAATCAAACATGGATATCCCGTGTCTGACATGCTCACTGTGATATTCTTTGGTACGAGAGCTCGACAAACCTCGTATCGGTTGGTATGTCCAAGAAACATGAACACTGTTGGAAAGCGCAGGTGACCGATGCCGGGTGCTGGGGTTACATCTTTAGAGATAATACCGACAAGTAGATCTCTCACTGGAAATCCACAATATTTGAACGGATCATAGCAGTGCACTCGAAGGATACGGTAGAACCATTCGAAGCTCATGACAAAATCCACTGGCAGAGCCAAGACCAAGCCGTCGAATGTCCCAAGTGTTTCGATAGAATTTTCGTTCGTAAGTTTCTGCCCCACATCTTTCCAGACCCTTAAGTGATCTTCTGTAGCACTGCTTGCCGAAAATTGTTGTGATATGGGGGATCAGTTCATCTTCCATATGTACACACGCTGTGTCGAGCCAGTAGTATTGCGCTTGGCTGAGCTCTACAAATGCATGAGGATGTACACTACAGTACCTACTTATATACTAAAAGACTATCTACTAGAATCTTCTATACTTTTCCTATATCTTCTTTCTTAATCAGCATCTTCGGCATGATGCCGGATTGCCATATTCCAACAAAAATGATAACGGATACCTACAACAGAACCTCAAGTTAACCTGCCGCAAATGCAGCCACATCGTCACGAAATTGATATTGGCTGTTCACAAACTCATAACCAATCTTGTGGTCGGCAATGTGACATTATCGTAAGTCTTTGTTGCACATTATTGCGCTGAAAGCCATCTAATATTGTGTAGACAGACTCTTCATTACTCGGGAGCTGCGGCTCTTTCTGATGCTATCCGTGCCAATCAAGTCAAAACGGCAGTGCTGCGTTCAGATGTTTTCATCCCTAGAAGGGACGATCTATCTCCCCAAGAACGGGCAGTAGATATCCAAGAAGCTGTAGAGTACGACATGGCAAAGCTCAAGCAACATATGGGCATATATATGAAAGACGGAGGATCTAAACTGTACGGAGAATCTTTCTCCCTTTGGAATGCCAATACTGAACCGAAACAGGCTGAACAAGATCGTGAGCGCATACATAGATCTCGCTGGATCTCATTGGCGCTGTGAATACCTGTTTTGAGGGTGTTTCCCGTACCGTTCTAAGTCCCACCCTAGGTCCTACGTCAGGTTCGTTCACCGGCAAGATGCGCAAATACGGATGGTCCGAACCAAACTTTTTCGCTAGACCAGGGGACGAGGTCGCACTGAACCACTGTATTGTGAGATATCATGCGTGAGTTCTCCATATATCTATATTTATAAATCTAATATGCGATTTATAGGTTTCTCAACCTGATGTCAAGCAAGCCAAAGGACTTCTTTGTACCTATGCTAGATATCGATCTCGCCTAACACACCCACCAACTCTGCCAAGTTACAACAATGATTGCCTTAGGTACTTACGTCGCTCAATTAACCATGACGACAACGTCAAAGAGAACTCTCAGAAGATCGAAAGGTCATCGTTGCAGGCAGAGACGAGTCTCGTCGAACGGCGCTGGAGGACGAGGAAGGTGCGCTCGCTAATTTATGCTCGGCTCAACTTTGCTGAAATATTACTTGCAGAATCCGAGGAAGAAGAGTCTGATGAGGAAACAAAATCTGGTCAACTGAAGGAATCCGACTAGGTCTGTCTTCTAATCTACTTATTACAGCGTTTTGACAAATTAATCTATAGTCCAGCGAATACGAGTCTGACTCAGAAGATGGAAAAAGCAGAGTCACGACCTTGTAGCAGAAAGCATCAGGCGGGAGTTGGCAGAGAGTGAGCTTTTCATACTCGTCTTTTGTGTAGCTCATTAAACATTCAGAGGAGAAGGAGGAGACGACACAGATGACTTGCACCCCATAGCGCCTGAAGGAGAACCTCGAGCACGTGCGAGCACTACCACTATCGGTTCGCGGCCCTGGAACAGACTCGAATAATGTATCGGGAGGGTCGGGCGCATGGGGAGCGCCTCCACTACTACGAGATGGATAGTCTTGGCGATCGAATGACGACATCCGAGACGACGATGGCGGCCAGTGCAGAGATATCTTACGCGTTGATTGATAAATTTGGTACAACAATCGCTGAACCACTCATCAAAAATAGAGAACGTACAAGCGGCATTGATATATTGGATTGATTAGTTAACCGTTTACTTGAAATGTCTTAACGTGTCTAAGACCGGCAATAGAGTTGACAGCGACATGGGGAGATCATTTTCGGAACTCAAGTTAATTTTCGGAAATCAAGTTAGGACCCAAAGATTATGGGCACGATGACAAGCACGACCAACATAGCCCCTGCCATCACTCTATGGTGGTTGATCGGTCGTTTACTCTTTGATAAACACCCTTTCTGTCCTCTCTCCATTCGGAAAGAATCGGGGAGTCTCGCGCTGTTTTACTATGTTTCTGTTGGGCTCAGTCTATTGTGACACCTCCCTGCGTTCTCCAACAGTCACCAAGACCAGACGGAATCCATGACAAGCTCCAATCTGCTCGCCAGGGAAATTCTTACAGCCCACGCTGCAACAGCCAATGGACGAACACTCGAAAGAACTGTTACCGAAATCCAGCAAGTTCGCGTTGCCAAACGGCACCAAGCAGCAGTTCAAGGACTGATAGACTCAGCCTGGAGAGAGGCCACTAGGCGACTCTCACCAGGTGCGCCTATTTTGACATACGAACTAGTATGTATCTAAATAGTACCTGTACAGGTGAACTTGCCAAGACGAAGGCGTTAGTGGACCAACGCACAGAACGGTGTGAAGCACGACCGGTATTTACCAGAACTCAGTCCAGGAAGGTAAGTAGATTCGTCTGCTTGTACCAATCTGTCTCTCATATCGCCTAGGGACGGAAATAGAGACAAAATGAAACATGTAGGGCTGTGGAAGATGGCTAGTTTGCATTTTTTTGTATCTTGCCCCACACCCCGAAGACTTCTTGCATTGTCCTGTTCTCGATCGTCGACAAGCCAACCCTGCTGATTTTCCGTTGCTCATGCTGAAGTTCAAGCGGTCATTTCGGTAAATACCAAAATTAGAGAGCCTTGCGCACGCCCGCCTACCCAAGTCTCAGGCCGACCAATTTGTCAGTCAACGCGGATTCATCTACCTACAGGATATTCTGTTTCTTGAATGACGCGACGACGCATTCGCATACTAAATGAGGCATGTACGATTTAATAATTGCCAAATGCATGGCCGAGCCTTACAGCTTGAACTTTGCCGCACTGCCCACTGTGCCACCATCCTTCGTCCTCCGTGCCCACTCTTCCCTTGCCATTATGCGCAATTGCGCCTTGATAATCTTGCTAGAAGGTGTATGATCTGCCCAAGTTTTATGTTAAGCACTTTTGAATATGTAGAAACGCACCAAACTCCCCATCCTTCACAACAATCATAACCGGGACGGCGAACTTTGGTAACCTACTCGCAGTATAAGAAGTGGTAAATCAAACCTGAACAACATCACTCACAGCTTCCGCGCAGTAGCTAAAAGTTTCTTCTCGTTTATTCTCCCGCGATATCCTGGTTTGACTGTGACCAGCGCAGTCACCAGCTCGCCCAGTCGTTCATCGGGTACACCCACGGCCGCCGCTTCCAGAATAGCAGTTCGGTGTACAAGGCGTTCTCCATGGAAACAGAGTCCTGCGCACTGTTGGCTCGTTACTAAGAGATCTAGCAAGTTACTCACAATATTTTCTCTGCCGCGAATGATGATATCCTTGATCCGATCTTTAATGTATACGTACCCTTCTTCGTCGACATAGCCAAGATCTCCAGTCATTACCCATCCATCTTTAGTCAGAACCTGTATCGATGAGCTCCAAAGCACATGCAAGTACATTATCCTTTGCCTACCTTGTCAGTAGCCGCTGTAGAAGCTCGTTGTAAGCGTGTCAATTTACGGGCACAGAATATGTTGCCACAAACCCTGATCTCCGTAGTACCCCTTCATCATATTCGGTCCATGCAGCCATACCTCGCCCACCACACCCGTGGCAGCTCTGACATTATCCTTCATTATCAAAATCTCATTGACAGACGTCACTAAACCGCTGGACTCATACTGAGCCGGCTGTAAGCTCTCGAAACACGATACACTGACCAGCTACCCGGTTTGGCCGCATAATCCGGTCCATCTAGTAGAATGAGTCAGGTTTCTAGAAAGATTATTTGAGAGGGGATTCCTCACAAAACCCAACTGATGTCGCATTAGTCTCGGTAAGGCCATAAGCTTGTCCGCTATAAAAAAAATACTAATTGTTGTCGAACCTAGGGCGGAGGAGCGAGAGTGCACATTGATGCATGTGGAAAGGCTTCCCTCGACTTGCGAAGGAGAGACGGTGCGACTGGAGCCCCTCCGAATGTGATCATTTCTATGGGGAAACCAGACAATGGGCTATCAGCCAGGTCGGTTATAGTCGATAGGACACTGCGCAATAGTCAGCTGGAACTGAAATGTAGAGACACCCACGTACCCGGCCAAAGAGACTACATCCTCTTCCCTACACAATCTGCAATCAAATCGTTTAATACGATTCCCCCCACCCTAAATATAGAGGATTTACTTTATGGCCGCGCAACAGATTTAAAACAGACAGTTAAGACAGCGATGAAACTGGTAACCACCTTCTTCTACGTTCCATTTTCGAATTAAGATAACCTTCACTCCGTAAAAGGTGCCGGAAAGCTTGGGGCGGATCAGCTGCTGTTCACTCGGAGAGGGAACTATGGCGTGAGCCCTGACTTACGGTCGTGCTGGTGCCAGTGATATGGAACAACGGTGTTGGAAGTAGGACACCAACCTGTGTTCCTGACACGGGCGAAGAAGGGACTGACACACCTCGCCGAATGTAGTCTCTTCCGCTGGCAGAGGCTGACTGAAAACAATGTATGTGAGAACAAGTAAACCGCACAGAAGATACCACACGTTAAACAGGCTTGACATAAACGCACGCTGCGTACTAAAGACACCCTCTATGATCAAGAAATAAATCAATTAACCCTGGACATATAAATCACAAAGCTTACTTGGTAGACCAGTGGTCCCCGATGTAAAGATAATCGTCGCGTTATCCTCTGGTATGATGCGAGGATCATCGCGCAGTATTTCTCCTGGGTCTTTAACGTAGTTTGGGAATACTTTGCTCCAAACATCCATTCCTTCCCAGTGGCCTTTTCCCTCGTGATCTTCAAGGACAAAGGTACCCAGATGCGCCTGACGCGCACTTTAGATCAGCAGCTATTGGCTCAATCCGCTCAGCCCGCTCGGGATCAAGAATGATTAAAGAGTATTTTGTGAGTGTGATACAATACCTGAGGGGTTCCGATGGAAGCCATCTGTTTGGTGGATCAAGACGCGAAGCACCAGAAGCGAACGCTGATCTTACGCATTCACAAGAGCAGTCACAGCGCCCAGAATGTCTGGATTTCGGGATTCAGCATCCCATTTTTGTCGAGGCATATCAGGAAACTTACGGCAAGCCCAAAACACAACGTAGTAACTGGGAAAGTTTCGAGAGCAAATAACGACGCGATCACCTGTATTCAAGTTGAATGAACTGGCGTTACGGAAAGGCGGTTGGACTTCCTTACCCTTCTTAACACCGTAAACGTCTCTAAAGATGGCCGCGCATTTCACAGCCATATCTAGCATCTCCTGGAATGTGTAACGCTCTTTCTCGTATACCACACATGTTTTGTGGGCGTGCTCCTTGGACGAATGCAAGAAGAATGCTCGTATGGAAGGCCAGAGATTCTTCCAGACTTTCAATACTCTCCCGTCGACAACCTGGATCCCATTCAAACCATGTGCAGGTGCACTGAAATGCTGGCGGCTCACCCGAGTTTCAATTTCGAAAGGTCCTCCTGGTGCTGTGAGTATCTTATCGGCTAGGAAATATAGTATTCGTTTCAGTATGCAGACACCTTAGCAAGGTGGACGTACCTTCCTCTACTGAGCAGCGGGGGGTCCAGAGTATAGCACTTGTCATGGATGCAAGACAAGACCGGTTATTGAGACACCGAAATCGACAGATCAGCAGACCAACCTTCTTTTGTGGTCCGAGTCTGTATTAATATAAATCATTGGACTACTTACATTTCAAGTGGGATTGCATTAGGATCAGTGGCTTGATGTTGACGGGTCATCAACGGAAACGACCTGAAGTACTGCCCCTTCTTGTCCCGCTCTTCCGGACATTCTGATGGAGATTATGGGGAGCCATGAGCATGTCATCGCTTACCACTGTAAACTAGGCTTCATCGACTTTTCGATACTAGTACAGGTTCAAGTTACTGAAAATTTCAATTTTACGATCATAGGACGAGAGGTCACGTGCGATGTTGATTCCCCCACCAACAAGTCCGCGTCTAATGACGCATTAATTTAATAATCAAGACGTGCTCACACTTCGGGCTCACTTCGACCTTGCGCTTTGATCCAGTCCAAAGTCCCAGAATTCAGTTATTTGTCCAGTCTCAATACCCATTCCCATGTCAGATGTGGACATTTCCGAAACCAAAAAAATATGTTCTTTGACACCGCTTGTAATATGCATTACGGCTCCTCTCATCAATCGGACTGTGATATTTAGACTGCGTTATCCCGATGAGAACGTACATTGTGTTTCACCTATGAAGAGGTTCGCGAGCTCGAATGCCACCTGGGTCGAGCACCCCATCGCTTTGATGTCCGAAAGGTGTGCTCCATGATGCATGTGTCGAAACAGATTGGCAAATAACTCAGAAGTCAACGTTCAGATATGGAATTGGATGTTATATTCCCTCTGCCAGTGGGGAACTTGGCAATCTAGATCCCTCCCAACATCTCCCTCAAGCCCACGCTGTATCATGTGATCGAGTACATGCCTTAAACAGGCCTACACCCTCTTACACCACAACCACCATGTCATTCGGCATAGAATGCATCCTCCCCTGCGATTTCTGGCCATGGTACAGGGCCCTATGTCACGGACATACCTTTCATGATCTGTTCGAGGCCACCAAGGATATCCATGACAATGAATGCTACTGCCAACTGCCACTGGGCGACCATGTGTGGGTTCTGACGGAGAAAATCCACCCGTCACTAGCGAGTTCTGAAATGCCTCCGGCAGGCAGCAGACACATGGATATCAATGAAGAGGTGTTGAAATTGAGTACAGAGGGACATGCTACCGTGGTGTGGTTTTTCGATAGCAAAGACTTGGATGGTGTGTTCATCAGAATTCACGTGTTTTTTTCTTCCTGAACAGGTGATGCGGAATCTGAAGGGTCATCCTCTGGCACCCTTTTCAGCACTTCTCCTACCTCACCCTCCAGCCTGGCGACTCGTGTAGACTGAGAGTAGTTCTGGGACCTCAAGCCCCATCAAAATCAGTCAAGGGATATTCAGGATCGATGGCAATGAATCCGTACGTGTTTACATTGTCACCATCTCCAACATCGATTGACCAACAAATAGACTTTACCCTCATGCTCTCTCACTTCGTATCAAGACGTTCTGTCGTCCCCTGGTGTTGTTTGGGTTGACAGAATGTCCTGCCTTGTAGGATTAGATAAAACGGCGAATTTTGATTCCAGGCTAATTCTTGTCCATCGTCCCACAGGCTTTGGGAAAACTTCCTTCTTGGCTATGGCAGAGTTTTTCCACGACGTTAAATATCGCGACTCTCCTGTGTCTTGGTCTGCATTGACATTCACCTGGATCGGAGACTTTTGTGCCGAACACAGATACATGACAGTCTTGCATGCAGACTTGGTGCTGACTTTTGATTTGGCCATGACATGCATCACCAATTTTGAAAGATCGCTTGTTGAGCATCTCAATACAGTCTTGAAACAATTTCTATCCAAGTACCAACAAGAGCTCCAATTTCCACTAGAGCATATGGCCCATTATATCCATGAAGATGGAGTTTCCTCATTAGCTGCAGTTTTGGTAAGTCTTTCCCTCTTCTTCGGTTATATTTTTCTTAGTTCTGCTGCAGGACCTTGTGTGGCACTCTCAGCAATGGAGGGTGTTTGCATGCATCGACAACTGCAATGCACCATACCTTGCTGGTGGGGACAGGGCCGAAATTGACAGATGTCTCCAGCAATTTCTTGTTGATCCTATCTCACATCATCTAGACCACTGTCTCTCTGGTCTCATCATGGGCGCCGGCGATGTACCAGATCTCAGCATGAGTACATATCACCGACCCCTGAGTGTGTGGCCCTCTGTCGCCAATGACCTGACTGACGTCGAAATGATGGAAGGTGCTTTAGGCTTCACACCTGTCGAAGTCCACGAGCTGGCTTGTGAATTCAAAGTCCAAGGTATAGAGTCTGGGTTGGAAGTGTGGTCTTTTGTTTCAGACTTGGACAAGTCATATTCGATGAGAGAAATATTGGTCCTGCGCTGTCTGATTGTGACTCCTCCTAATATGGAACAGCACCGCTCGACTCTCCCCGGGTCTGTGATACTAGTTGCATAGGTAAATCCTTCACAATTTGCATTTCTTGTAGGAAACTGTTCTCGGATACAAAAATCCCAATTGTATTGCAAGTGACGTTCAGAGCACAATGCTGGGTATGCGTCGATACTGTAAATGATACTGTCTTCACCCCACCCATGCCTCTTTCTGATCATTTTCTTTCACAGCATCACAGATGTCTCGTTGTGATCGTCGACTCTTGTAGATGACTCTCATCACACTCACTCTTTAGTGAAGTCGCAGGAAGCATAAGTATCCACATTTTGCTTTCAGTGCTCATAGAGACTGGCACGTCCGTGCTCGGGCCGCCTGTCGACGCACTCAACATGCCAACATGCTCATCATGCAGTAAATCATATACAAGTCCCTGTCATCGAGCTGGAGATGGTCATGTTACAGGGTGCAAGGATTCCTGTACCATACTTTATCATAGCGCAGGACTAGGTACAGTTTTGAGGCTCTTTGTTCAGGTACCAAATCAATATGCATTGAAAATGCCACAGCGAGGTTTTCTATGGAGTATGACTCGCGTTCTATCATTCTGATATTGCTTGTTTTGATTTACACGAGTCACACCTCAACCTTGCACATCTTCGGCAATCGGAGATTTGCCCATGAAGGAAGACAAGTCCCACAGCAATTGAAGTATACTCTTGATGAGACAGAAAGCGAAGAGTAAGGCGTCAAGGGGGCTGGGAGGTAATTGAATAAACCATTGATACTCAAACCCTGGGGATGCAATATTCAGCAGTATGTCGATGATCCCAGACGATGGTAGTCTAGTCGATCTTTAGCAAATGCAGGTTTGACAAGTACTGGCTTTTTTCCTCCCACTCACCATACATACACGACGAGCACAAAATGATGAGACAAATAAGCAGCGATAAACAAGATTGAATATTCGATACAGGTGATAGAAATTATTTCTGAAAATGTCATGACCAATATGTCATTCAGCAATGGCGGCATTCGCACTCTATAAAAATCCTGCTTTTGTCTGCAAATACACAACAATCACATCCTAATTGCCACATCTTAATTGCCAGGACTTGAAAGAATCTATGTTAAGATGCGAAGGTGCATCAGATGTCATCCGCCAGCAAATCACCTGAAAGTCTCTAAACTTGCTTTCTTCCTGTAATTCATTTGATGATGAATGTACCAGAGGGCGCGCCACCACTTCTACACCTACTGGCAAGCCATTCACCCTCTTCCATCCCAAACAATAATCTCCCCAAGCTCGTCCACTTGTTGTCGAAAATATGGCTGGTGAGTTTCAACATAATTTGTGATGATAGTGCTGGTTGCGAGATTCCGATAAGAATGGCCTCATAAAGGTGGGAATGTCGAGTAGCCTCTGCACTAATAAGGTCAACATCAGAGTAGATGGTGTGGTAGAGATCCCGGTGGGCTTGGAGCACTTCAGGAGGTTCTTCACAGGAAGAATTGTTCTGGACATGGTCATCACCATCCGGTATAGGCTTTCCCGCTTCTTCATCATTGTAATCTTCTTCAAGTGATGACTGCAGAGGCCAATTGTATACAAGCGGATCCCAATCCCTAGTGATCCAAGCAGGATAGCATGCATATCTGCCTTCTTGGGGACCAACATACATGTTATCCCAACCTAGAAAACCAGTAGCATCGAACATCACTGGATCCACCATTACATTCTGAGAGTCAAAATCAGGAGGCAACAGGACGAACGGCGGTCCATCAAAGCATCTATCAGGGAGAAAAAGGGAAGACAGGAATAATGCACATAATACAATGGAGATTCACTGTACTTATCAATGAGTAATGAAGCGAATTCATTGATGTATGAAAGAGTGGTGGGGAAAGGACTGATTTCGCAGACAACCTGGCCTTCCTTGATTCTGCACAGAGGCCCAATTGTGTACTGAACGGTCAGGGCCTGGGAAATCGAGTTCACCAATGTGATTCGAATTCGAGCATGCGAAGCTGGGCCATTGATTTAGCTACATGCTGGAAAATGTGGTGACAGGTTCGCATCAGTGAGAGCGTCTGGTTTCAGTCCATATACTCAACAATGGGACGCCCTCAATGAAGCTGAGAAGCACATAGATGTACCCAAGGCTATTGTTCCAGGTGCTGTCATAAGCGTGGATGATAGGTAGAGGGAGGGAGTCAATCGCATGGTGCCCACCATGCTCTCGATCTTCCGAGAGTCAGTATAGCTTGGTTCCTGGAATTCTGGCCACCCATTTCCTGCCGTCAGGAAACGTGATCACATAGATGAGGTTGTAGGAACCTCTCACCGGCGGTAACTGGATGCAAGTGGAAGAGGACTGTGCATGCTTGCAAGTCAGCTCTTCAAGCACATCTATCAGAAGAGTCTCCTTTAGATGACGCATACAGTCATTGCTAGATGCCAAAGATCTGCTGGGGGGTGATGTCATGGTACCAGTTTTGAGTACTAAAACCAATTCACCCATCAAAAAAGTTAACCAACGCCATCACTCAGAAATGTCCAAAACGGAGTCGGACTTGGGCGTGAATTGAGTATCGAAGTTCTCAATGGAAATCAGAAGGAATTCAAAGAAGAAACTGACAAACACTGATTGAAGTTCACTGGTTTGCCTTTTGGCTCTTATCACATATCACATTTCTCTTCGAATCTCATGTCTCCTTCAGCTTGGATGTGACTCATTCCCTGAGCCATTTGATACTAACATTGTTGCCACAGAACCTGTCTACACTGACACTGATAGTAGCAACTCCGAATAACAGTGCAGCATCAAAGGTGTCTCGTGGCAGGCAGAGGTTTTGAAGGATAAATGCAGGAGCTTGCTCACTCACAATATCCAACACTTTAGTGTCTTTCAAAGCTGTGCATTGTGAGAACATTGATACAGTACTGCAAAAAACGAATCAAAATGATGACCTTAATTTGTGACTGACAAGTGCCTACCTCCCCATTTACATGAATCGGTGTACCGATCACTCTTATTGCACATTGTGGAATCGATGCCAATGACGACTAACCAGCATATCAAAATGAGGTCAACAGAACCACTGGCGAAATGTCAATAATTAATTGGAAGGTAATAGACGAAACTTACATGAAGCCATGTAATAAGTCACGGTTGTATTTCCTGCCCTGTCCATACTACAGTACTTGATGTTCTCCATGTAGCAAGCACGCTAGCTTCCATGTATAGAGCTAAACAATATCAGTAAAAGGTTCTTGGCAGCGGTCAGTGATGGGCAGGAAGCAAAGGACAAGAGGCTGGCGAGCTAACTGAGGGCTGGCCACCTTCGACATGTGAAAGGAAGATAGCGGTAAATATGCTCTTGCTTCTTAATATTGTCTGATATTGACTACAGAGACAAGCTGACATCAGTACATAGGCCAACAAAACGAGGTTCGTGAACATACTGGAGTCATAGCACAATGTTCTTCCCAAGCTGTTGGCCAGTTCCTGTCTCCACCAAAACTGTCTTGGCAGCACGTCATCCTCAGTTGTCCAAGTTGAAGTGTCCCCACTGATGAAAAGCAGGACCATCAGGTGCTACTTTGAAGGGTCCTGAGTTCCAGGTAATAGTGGCGGAATGGGCTCTGTGACTGTAGACCTTTGTTCAGGTCAGGCTCAAACATTTATCTTCAATATGAGCTGATGGGGAGGAATAAGCGAGTACAGTTAAACGAAACATGGAGTCGTCGGCCAGGAGGATGGTATGATCACATTGGGGCATCAGGATGTTTTATACTGTGTGTATTGGAGGATGGGAAATGGAATAGCGCTGCATACAGCCATGATGACATTAGATGTAGTGAGCTCTGCTAGCGGTGCTATCCCAAAATGACCAGGCCATGTTGGAGCACCGTAAACGAGGGGGGGAATGTCCCCTTCTCTCTACCAGACACAAAATCAAGAGGGAATGAGCGAGGTCTTTTCTGGGAAGTGCCAAGACAGATGTGGTCTCCGGTATTGTAATCAAGTTCAGAATGGGGTTCTCAATTGTAACGACGTCTGTGTGATTCCGAGGAAGGATACTAGCTGATGAGCAGAACAAGAGATGATGCTGCAATTGGAGCTCTGGACCTCTGATATGCATACAGAAGTCAATTGGAAGAAACTGATCATACACCTTGATTGTATGCACCCTACGAAGCAGCTTTGAAGTGGTATTCGTGCTCTGGAGAGTCAAGCTGTACGTTCCAGCCATTGCCCTTTGTAAGAAGTTAAACTGGAAGAGTTCTTGGGTAGTCAGGATTTCATACACCGGGGTGCGGGTGAAGGTGAGCCAAAGACCAGGGAGGGAAGCAGAGAGGGAAGATGTAGAGACGGGTACAATGGAATGGCACTGAAGGCTAAGATAACATTGCTGACAAACAAGCTCTCCTTGTCGCCGAAGGATTCTTCCTCCTCCAGACGAAGAAACTGGAGATGACAGTCACGTTAATATGAGTTGAACATTCGAGATGGCAATGGTAAACATACCCTGGAGTCGTTCAAAATACCCTGGATGAGAGTATTGTCCATAGTCGTGGTTCATTGAGAACAAAGTGATGACCTATATGTGCTCTGCCATATCTTTTTCTTTTGGATTCTCATCGCATGTGGACCAACCAGGCTGTCAGCATAAAATGCTGAGAGCCATGAATGTACATCGGAGGGAGGTGTTGGTACGAAGACAACCGAAGCTGATACAGAAAGTCGGTCATGCATGGCAGAGGAGGCTTTCACTGGGTGTTGTAGTCCTCGATGATGGTGAGAGACAAAAGGGAAGCTGTGATCAGAGTTTCGGATTGGCCTCTCCATCCAACTACGACCTGCTCATCTGGACGCATAGGCAAAGGACAGTTTCTCCAAGCCTCGTTCGATTTCTTGGCCCAGTGATCCTTCGACTCGGCACCCTCTGGCCGCTCCTCAGGCCAGGTCTCAACCTGAACAATGCTCCGATTTGGTTTGACGCATCACTGTGCATCGACATGCAAGGGTTGGCCTAACAGGAAGTAAGGAAGTGGATGGTAGTATCTTGCAGGCATAGAGATGGTCGACCTTGCTATCGGCATCCTAGGAGTATGTCTCCCATTCTCATTTCGCTGAACTCCTTTGTTGACATTACTTGCATCTATCAGGGTTCACCGACAGTTATCATGTTCTACATGGCCGAAACTTCCCCTGCTGGGTTTGCCATTCTCGCATGTCCTTCTTCCCAGATATGAGACTCAGCTTCCCAAGAACATAACGCTGATGCACTCAACGATATGGACAGCGAGAAAGGGTGATGTCTAATGACATGTCTATCAGTCACCCTGTCCTCTATCTGTACAACAAGTGCTCCAAGCTTTGGCCACCACCATCACAAGAGGATTCCGAACCCTCCCCAGTGTGAAGCAACTGAAGCTTAAACATTTCAAACCAGCCCACTTTGATGGGTCTATACTGCGTGTTACAGCAGATTAGCACAGAAATGCAGACATCTTACAAAGCTGCCTAGCCCGCCCATATGTCACTGTGAGTTCCCTCACCTGGAAATGACATTCGGAATTTGCTAATTCACCCCTGCAAAAGTTCTATGCACCTAAACTGCTCCTTTTCTGTCTTCCACGACTGCTCCACTAGCAAATGTCCCAGCCACCACCCATCAAGTCGAAAAGAAGGCATCCAACACTTTTCATCAGTGACCATCATCTTCATCTTAAACTGCCCTCCTCTCTTTGCACTCTCACTTTTCAAAACTCAAACCTTCAAATTCAAACGTGCAAGCTCAAGTGCCCAATATAATATCCATTCATCAGTCTTCAAACTCAGAGCTAGTCCTCAAGACTCCAGTGGTAGTTAATGAGGTGGTGACTCCTACACCCAACCTAGCCACCATCCCTACTACCCACCATGCCTCGCATCATTGTCCTCTTTGATGCCACCAGCTGCCCTGATGTATATACTATGTCGCACCTTGCAAGCCCTCGCAGACTTATGCTGACCAAGTCTTCCCTGAAGATAATCGTTAGCAAGGAAGGCTCATGGGTATGCTCCGATGTCATAGGTGGTTCTTCTCTGTTCCGAGTCCTCTAACCTGACCCACCTCTTCAAAGCATCAAAGGCTTCCATAAGCCCTCCCGTACGCAGCTGAAATGTGGTCGAGCTACTGCTGGTCAGTATCTGTATACGTCTTCCTGTAAGTTTGCTCAGTGTAATATATTCAGCTTTGTATGCGACACTTCAGATATGACATCAAGACCATTACTCCAGTACAAACGGATGCGGTAGGAAGTGTTGTCTACTACCGTTCATCGCCATGTTAGTTCAGTCTTTTACTCCATAATCACTTACTAACGTTTCTCCACATAGTCGTCTCCTCTTATCCTTTTCGTTCGTTAATTCCGGGACGACCTGCAGTACAGGTAGCAAATATTTTCTTGGAATATCCCTGGTTCCGAGTCGACCAGCTCTTGGATCAGTCAGCACTCTCCTGTGACAGTGTTCCTTTCTTATCTGATCTTGGCTTACATGCCTGCTGTTCCAGTTTATCCCATCAGTAGAGGCATCAAAACTTATGCTCGGATCCTGGGACGCTGATACAGATAATCAACTAAAAGTATCACAGCACAACAGTCACCTCTGTGAGGAAGTCAGGATCCAATGTCAAGATCCAGCAGTACATGGAAGCATGGATGGTGGTGAGAAATACCGTCAACATATCCATATGTGGCGAACATCAAGGTAAGTTCAACCCTTGACCTTGTAGCTGTCTACTCACCTATCGCCAGATTGACTTCATGATAGCAATCGCACCTCTCTTGAGTTCGCACCTAACAGGACATCGGCGAATAGGTGAACCCAGGTATCGATAAATTAACATCGGAGTTTCACACAGCATACAATTTGACGCCAAGCGCCTATCATCAGCGGTAGAATCATAGAAGCCCAAGCTGTGTGATGTGAAGGTCATTATTGCTTCCGTGCATGCATGCACCTCTGCAAGGGTAGGACTAGTGTGAACAGGGTTTATGTTTCCTCTCTGCACATAATATATCGACTAACAATTCTCTTACATCCCTCTGAATATGGCTGAAGGGCACTGTGGGCCTTTCAGGGGCTCACAACTCTCAAAAATGTAATGCAAGTGATCTGTTTCCCACCATCACCTGAGGAATGCGGCACAACAGCATCTGCTGTTGGCTGTGGGGCTGATCTTGATCTTGACCACAAGGCGACATACCGTGCAGCTTGCCTGCATACCACCTTGCTCTTGACCACCACTACCAACCATGACAGAAGTCCTAGGAGCCTGTTTCATCCGTTACCACCCTCATCGAAAACATTGTAACTCTCATCAATTATGTCAAAGACATAAAGAATGTGCCTCAAGAAATAACCCAGTTCTCGAATGAGCTAGCAGCTCTGAAGATCTTTCTGACCACATTGCATGACCTTATTCAGCTTCGGCCTGAAGGGGACCCATGGCTAAAGACATTGAAGGAGTTGTTTACTCCTTTGCCAGGTTGATGCTTCAGGGCACTACTCTGGACATTCTCTTCAAAGAGGTTGATGAACTGCTTGAGGGACTCAACAAAAAGCTGAGAAGTGGCTTGTCTGGGTGGAAAAGGGAGGCAAAAAGACTGCTGTGGACATTTACTAAAACAAGTGTGGAGGATGATCTGAAGAAGATTGAATGTTTCAAGACCTTAGTCATGAGTGCTATGCAACTTGATGCTATGTAAGTCACTCCTGCTTTCACCTCTCACAGGCTAAGTTTGGTATATAGAAAATTATCTAATGCAATTAAGGACATGCTGGATGATGTCAAGCACACTGGTGAGGAAACTCTGAGTATATTCAAGAAGAAACAGATGGGTATGTTCATACTCAAAATCAACCACTGGATGGTATACTGATGCAGGAACACATTACAGATGAAGAAACTGTGGAGGTAGTAAAGTGGCTCACCTCTGACACTGTGGACTACAATGATGTTCAGCTTAAGACACTGGACAAATGTGTCAGCAACACTGGACAGTGGATCCTTAAGTTGCCAGAGTTTCTGGCTTGGGTAGATGGTTCTGGGAAGTCTCATACTTTGTGGTGTCAGGGTGCTCATGAGTCATTTTGGCTGATCTTTGTACTAATTTCTTGAGCCTAATACATCTTTTCAGCTGGTGTTGGAAAGACCTTCCTTGCCTCAATCATTGTTAACCATTTGCATTCATTGCTAGTGGTCAAAGAGAGAAAGGCACTTGTGCTGAGTATCTTTTGTGATTACAAATCTACAGTTGAAAAACCTGTAGAAAATGTCCTTCATAGCCTCCTGAAACAGCTGGTTCAGGACTATGGCCTTTTTCCCTTGACCAAGACACTTTATGCTGACCAGAAAACAAAACACCCTTCCCTTAATGACCTTACAAAATGTCTCTCAGAAGCACTGCAATGTGTTTCTTCCCATGTCTACCTTGTTCTTGATGCACTGGATGAGTTTGCTAATGACCATTGTGCACATCTCATCAATGTCATCTGGAGGTCATTAGGAAATAATATCCATCTCCTTGTGATGTCAAGACCTGACATTGGACTAGATCCACTCTTTGAAGCAGATGCCTACATTTAATATTGAAGCTTCTACTGATGATATCAAGTTATATATCACAGACAGAATCTCCAAAAGTCCATGTCTTACCAACCATATCATGGGGGAAGGTGACAAAATTCTGCAAAAAGAGATTCTTAGTATAGTAACAGAAAAATCTTATTGCATGTGCATGTTACTTATGCATGCATTCTTATTGCACCTACTAATCAACCATTTATAGGTTCCTTCTAGCAAGGCTGCATATGGACTCACTTGCTGAGACAAGAAATCAAAAAAAACTTAAAGATGCACTTGTTAAACTGCCAGAAAATATAATGGGTGCATATGCTGAGATACTGGAGAGTTGGATCAATAGTCAAAACAATGATGATAAAGACCTGGCACTTCAGATATTTGGCTGGATAACCCTTGCAAAGCACTCTTTGACAGTGTTGGAACTGCAGCATGCATTGGCTGTGGATCCTCAACTCAGTGGCCTTTGAGTCCTAGTAATCTCTATAGTGAAGACCTTTTGGGAAGTGTTTGCAGTGGACTTGTTATTATTAGTAGTGACAACCAAGGATTATGGTATAGGAATCCTATAATGAAATTTGCACATAAGTAAAATGATCTGATTCTTTCTATATAAGCTGAAGATGAAGTTATTTAGATTATACAACACAGGAGTATTTTATGTCTCAGAAAGACATTTTATTTCCTCAACTCCAAGAGACTATCACATGCACCTGCCTGACATATATGTTGTTCAACAACTTTAGGCCCTATTATTATATTGATCAATATGATAATATTAGATTGGGTGGTGACTATGACAATGATAACAACATCAGTAATGATAGCAATGATGTCAAATCAAGAGTTTCTTATAAAGGTCAGTATGTTTCTATTCAGAGACACTGTCTGAATCTTCGCTGACTTTTTTAATAAAAAAGATAAACATGGTCCATTTCTTGAATACTCACTCAATTACTGGGTATACCATTCTAGGGAAGTGCAACACTCAATAGTAGACAAAATTGTGGCATTTCTTGACTCAGCATGCATTCAAAATGTCAGAAAGACTGATCATACTGGATCCACCTTGGCACTCACTGCACTTGATGTCACTGTGCAGTATAATCTGTTGTATGTTACAGAAATACTTTTCAGATGAAGGAGATAATCCATGCCAATGCAAGAGACCATTGTTGCTTACAGCCAGCAAAATTGGAGATGCTGAGATGGTGAAACTGCTGCTTGATCAAGACAAGATTGACCTATAATACTTGGGACTTGGAGACACAAAGGACATCTTTATCTTATGCTGCAGAAAGAGGGTTGAAGGAGATGGTAGAGATATTATTGCAGTTGGATCAGATTGATGTCTATTGCAAGGACTTTCATGGACATACACCCTTGTCCTATGCTGCACAATGGAGATCCAAAGAGGTTGTACAGATGTTATTGCAGTTGAATCAGGTTGATGTGGATGGCAAGGACTCTAATGGACATACACCCTTGTGGTATGCTGCAGGAAGTTGGTCTAAAGAAGTTGTAGAGATATTATTGCAGTTGGATCAGGTTGATGTGGATTGTCAGGACTCTGATGGATGTACACCCTTGTCCTATGCTGTACAATGAGGATCTAAAGAGGTTGTACAGATGTTATTGCAGTTGGATCAGGTTGATGTAGATTGCAAGGACTCTAGAGGACATACACCCTTGTCCTATGCTGCACAACAGGGATCTAAAGATGTTGTACAGATGTTAGTGCAGTTGGATCAGGTTGATGTGGATTGCAAGGACTCTAAAGGATGTACAGCCTTGTCCTATGCTGCACAACAGGAATCTAAAGAGGTTGTACAGATGTTATTGCAGTTGGGTGAAGTTGATGTGGATTGTAGAGACTTTGATGCCCATACCTTCTTGTCCTATGCTGCACAAAATGGGTCTAAAGTGCTTGTAGAGATGTTATAGCAGTTAGATTAGATGAGTATGAATTATAGGAATACAAAAAATGTATATCTTTATTTTATACTGTGGAATATATGTTTATACAGTGAAGGGTGTGCTGACTATCTGAAACATTGCAATATGCTATCCACATTATATTATTTTGTGATATTCAAAAATGCTGTTTGAAGAGATGTAGGATATACCTGATTTCAAAGTTTGTACTATATATAACATTCCAGATTGTAATCAATCATTTTGGATGAATTATCTATATTGCAGAATCACATCTAAATTTCAATGTGCTTCTGAACAGAAACAGAAAATATTATGGAATGACTGCCTCATAGAGTTTTAAGACTGCTGCCATGCATTTGGTTATGACTTTAAAATACTCTGGCTGTCTTGAACTGTTTCTTGTGTCTGTTCTTCTAATCCAGCCTGTACTGCTTATCTTTTTAACTATTTTTGCACAGTATTAGACCTGAACTCTGGGTATACCAAACAAGAGTAAACTAAGGGCTGTCTCATGTTCAGACAGTCACCCAAGGAGCCTCTATGCTAAATGGTAGACAAGAGTATAGGACTAATGTCTTAGTCTGAGCTTGAGTCAACTAGCTAAGTTTGGTATGATTAAACTTTAGCTCAAAGCTGGGGTATATACAGTGAGAGTGGTCCTACTTTTATACTAAAAGTGAGGGTTTAATAATAGGTACAAGAATGAATATCCCATATGTGAAACGATGAATACAACAAGGTAGCTGGGTGATGGTAGTGAGCTGAAGTACAAGGGTAAGTTGTTGTTTAGAAGGATTGTGGTAACCAGACCAATGACTGGGTAAGTGCCTGAGATATAATTAGATAATGATAGGTGTTGCCTGATAAGATTAGATATGTAAGAAAATCATAACATTACCCCCCTTGTTAAGGCAGGTGTCCTGACTGCCCTAATAATTGTCTCCTTCTGGGGGGATCCTGTTCTGAGTCCTGCTTGTTCACCCACCAATAGTCATTAATGAGATCATTAATGTGAATGATTTCATTTTTCGGGCTTCCATTCTTTATCTAACCATCTATTGTCCTGGCCCCCTTTTTCTATCTGGGCACTAGTGACCTTAATCAGATAATACCAGGTGTTGTCCATTGGTCTCACTTTTTCATTGTTGTCCTCCTGTTGATAGCAGGCATTGATGATGATCATGGTGGTCTGGGGGTTGATGACAATTGCATCAACCAACATTGCTCCTTTCTTTTCCCAATACTTGGTAATTGCTTCTTTTGCATTGTCTAAGTATTTTTCTGTGGTCTATTTGTTGTCTTTGGGACCTATAACCTTTTCATTTGATGAGGTAATCAGTCACCATTTTGGACTTTTCTCTCCTTCCTTCTGTGTATCTTGCAGGGTTTGTCATTGAGAATTTCTTCGACTTCATACTCTTCTTCGCCCTATGATGATGTTGGACAGTGGTGGAGGTGGTTGTTGTTGGTTTGGGAAGGTTGGGGGCATGTATGGGGTCAAGAGGGTTTCATTGAAGATGGGGTATATCCTCCAAGCAGGGCAGTAACTTCAGTTTGTAGGCTGAAGTACCATGTTTCTCCAGGATTTAGGAAAGGGCCAATGCATTTGTCATTGAGCTTTTTCTTTGATCTGGGGAGGTGGAGATTTGTCATGTTGAGCCAGACTTTGTCTCCAGTCTGGTACTTGATCATGGCTTTCTTCTTCTTGTCATATTGAGTCTTCATTTGTTTGGTGGCTTTAGTCAAAGCAGCCTTGGTTTCAGCATGGATGGTTTTCATATGATCATAGAAGGTTTCTAATGTGGGTGTATGGAGGGGGGCATGGGTTCTGGAGTCAGGTGCTACTCAGGGGTTTTCATCCATATAGGACTTGAAATAGGCTCTTTTCCATGGCAGAGTGGATTCAATTGTTGTTTTGGAATGTGCATATGGGTAACCATTCTGCCCAGTCTGTTTGATGATGGTTGATAACTAGATGGAGGTATTTTTCAATTTCTTGATTGACGTGTTCCATATATTCATCGGTTTGGGGGTGGAAGGCCATAGAGATGTTCCCTTTGATGTGGTGATGAGCCTCCAGGCTCTGTATGCTCAGAATTCGTGGATTTATCCATTGACTACCCAATAATAACAGATTCGACTCCCATCTTCCTTATCCTACATTGCTGCACTCAATTTAATGCCCTCAACCTTTGATTATATGCTACACCCTTCAATATCCTTCAATAACCATGATATACCATGGTTATAACTCAGCAAACCATGTTAATATCCTTCCGTTCACGTTTATTCTCCATATTTCTGTGACCAATCATAGCAATACACCTTTCATTGACAATCATACCGAAAATGGAGTTGCCGCATCAGTCCTAGGCACCCAATTGATGCGCCCCCTTGATTTCCTCAATCATAGTGACATCATTTAGATCCTGCACTCCTCTATCAAAGATATTGACCCAATATGGATACTCCAGACTGCGGTTACTCAGGCTGTTACTTTGCCAAGTCTTCACAGCAGCTTATATCCATTTATCAACCTCAGAACACGTACCATACCCTCACAGTCTGCAGTTAAACAGCACCTAGCTGTTTACTCATCATTCTCCACTTCCACACAGTTTCCCATCCAGACACGGCAATACAGACAAGCTGTTATGCCTCAGCTGATGAAAACTTCTTCTATTTACTACAGATTTACTAATCCAAGGACTTACAGCCTTACTAATGCTTAGATATCTTTTCTATTTATAAAACCAAACTTTTAGTATAAAAACTCGTATTCTACAGAGGAGAGAAGAATTCTTTTGCTCCAGGTTATCCCCCATTGCTTGCTATAGTCTCAACATTATTGGATGTGTTAATTACCACCAATACACAAATTCTTGCTCCAATAACTTGCTTTTGTCTTTTAATGCCACAACATCATTTCAATTTCACCAGATAGGATCATTTTATTGTCTTCACCTTCTACATCATTGTTGTATCCATTGCCCACACCAGTATAGGGTATTATTGCCTCCGTGAAGGCCCAGCTCTGCATCGTTAACCCACGTCATTATCATTGTCCCCAGTTGCTGTGCAGTATTGCTGTGACACTCAGTTATCATATTTCCATCCAGTACCTCTCCATTTCAAGCCCACACATGTCTATTCAAGCCCGCACATGTTTATTCAGTTATCCACACGTTTATTTGACTCTCCACACATTTATTCAATTGTATAAACATCTATTCGATTCTCCTCACATTTAATTGATTGTCCAAACATTTATTCAATTGCCCAAACATTTATTAGGCCAGTCTCATGTTTACCAGACCGGTTTTACATTTTCTAGATCAGTTCCAAACATCTAGCATGGTTTCTTGGTATCTGTATCATATCAGATTCCATTTAATCTCGTTTATCGAGATCCCCTTGGCTTACAGCCTGAGCCTCTTAGTACTCGACTGCTAAAGGGTACTACTTCCAGACTGTATAGTTGAAGTGTATACCTGCATCTAGAGGAATTGACCACATGGAGGTGCACTGAACCACTCGCACAAACATACAGCCTTGACTACTGTGATTGCACACATATTTCCTTAGCTCTCTCAGGAGTTTTGGGTGTTGCCGTTGCCACATGGAAGTCTAGGTTCAACAGTGGAGCATGGCATATAGGCCCTTCAGGAACTTGGATACAAACTGAGGGCCTCAGTCAGAGATAATGGTGATGGGCATGCCAGTGCTTGAAGTATACCTTGTCTCTGAGAATTCTTGCCTATCCTTCTGATGAGAGTTTGATGTTGCAGGCTACAGGGGATAATGTCTTTGGAGAACCTGTCAATGATAACAAGGATTGCATTGTGGCCATTCGATGATGAGCTTAGACTTCCATGGCAATGGCAAAACCAAACTCTAGCAGAGTATGGAGAAAACATGTGAACATGGTAATACTAGGATGATGATGAGCCTCCAGGCTCTGTACACTCAGAATTTCATGAAATTACCCTTAATTCCTACACCCAGTCCACCTGATGGACTTTCACCAAACCAGTCATTGCCGACATGGCAATACCACTTTTGTATCATGGCAATATGTCTTCGCACATTTGTTATCTATCCCATCTTGAAATCTGACACTTCACAGCATTATGGACACATTAACACCGATTTTGATGGGCCCCCAATCATATATGGTAATGCTGCATCCATATCAAAGTGCGTCGCTATGCATCATTGATCGCTAGACCCTATTAATGTCACCTATCACCACACTTATCCATCAAAGATATCAACCTATCACGGATACTTCAGAACTACGGTGACTCAAGCTGTTACTTTGCCAAGTTGGCATGTCATTAGAGATGCATTGGGCGATCTCAGCGACACTAGCACATCTTTACAATCCACAGCACATGCAGTCAAAACAGCAAGAACCGGCCCGATAGCTGGATTCCACTATAGAATGTCTTCTAACCAAGCATGGCAATTTGAACAATGCTGTATACTTCAGCTGACGGATATAGGTCACATTTATTCAGGATTTTACTCAGCTAAGGCCTTACAGCCTTAGTAAAAAGTTGCTTGGATAGCTCAAAGCTGGGAGAATATACAGCGAGAGCTACATTACTTATATACAAAAAGTCCTGTACTAATAATAGAGTCTTTGTCCAGTGGTTGTCATGTGGAATACAAGGGGAAACATGAGAAGGGCAAGTGTTGGTCACAAGCCATAGTTGTCTGTAGCACAATTGCTGATGCAGTCCATTATAGTCATGGTTACGATGATAGGTGCTTGAGATAAGATAAGATATAGATAAGCACTGGCCGATAAGATAAGATAAGTGAGAAAATTATAACACACATCATGCCATTTGGTCTTACCAATGCTCCCACAGCTTTCCAACACTTTGTCAATGACATCTTTTCTGATATGCTTGATGTTTCCATTGTCATCTACCTCAATGATATCCTCATCTACTCCGATGATCCTGCAGAACACTGAAAACATGTTCATGAGGTCCTATGCAGACTCTGAGCCAACAGGCTCTACTGCAAAGGTTCCAAATGCAAATTTCATCAGGATTCATGTGGAATATCTAGGCTATATCCTCTCTCCTGAAGGCTTATGCATGGCTGAAGACAAAGTTAAAGCCATTGTTGACTGGCCAGTCCCATGGAAGGTCAAAGATATCCAATCATTTCTTGGTTTCGCTAATTTCTACCACTGTTTTATCCATGAATGCAGTGAGATTGTGTTGCCCTTAACATGTCTTACATGCAAAGGTATTCTGTGGAATTTTGATGACAAGTGCTTAGCTGCATTCAATGAGCTGAAACAGGCTTTCACTCATGCCCCTATCCTTACCCACTGGATTCCTGACTATCAACTTGTCATGGAAACCAATGCTTCCAACTATGCTATTGCCGCCATCCTCTCTATTGACCTTGAGGATGGTGAGATCCATCCTATTTCCTTCTTGTCCTGCAGTCTCCACAGAGCCAAACTTAACTACGATACCCATAATAAAGAGCTTCTAGCTATCTTTGAAGCCTTTAAATATTGGCATCATTACCTTGAAGGCTCCATGGAATCCATTGATGTCATTACCGACCATAAGAATCTTGAGTATTTCTCTACTACCAAGATCCTTACCCAATGACAAGTCTGTTGGTCCAAATACCTTTCTCAGTTCAACCCAGTAATCCAGTTCTGACCAGCTAGACTTGGTGGGAAACCGGATGCACTCACTAGATGATGGGATGTCTACCCTAAAGAGGGGGATAGTTAATATGCTCAAGTCAATCCTCATAATTTCTGTCCTGTATTTACTCAAGAACAACTCTCTGCTTCTCTCCACACTACTTTTCTTGAAGGTCCCATACTCTGTGCTAGTGCTATTATGGATGTTGATCAATTACATTCTGATATCAAACAAGCACAGCCTGCAGACACCATGGCAACTGAAGGTTTTTGTCTTGCTTCTTCCCCTTCCAATTCCTCCTGGTGGTCCATGGATGAGTCAGGAATACTCCATCTTGACAATTGCATTTACGTCCCAGACTCCATGGACCTCCATCTTCATGTCCTACAAAACAATCATGACCATATCTTGGCAGGACATTTTGGTCAAAATTGGACACTCAAACTAGTCCAAAGGAATTATACCTGGCCACAAATGCATGAATTTGTTTGCCACTACATCAAATCCTGCACTACTTGTGGTCATAACAAAACACCAAGACACCATCCTTTTGGCTTACTCAAACCTTTGCCTGTACCAGAGCACCCATAGGACTCCATCTCCATGGATTTCATTGAACAACTTCTGGAGTCCAATGGATTCACCACTATTCTGGTCATCATTGACCATGCAAGCAAACAAGCCATTTTCATTCCCACTCATGACACCATTAATTCCGCAGAACTCACCCAGCTATTTGTTACCCATGTATTTTCCAAACACAGTGTTCCCAATCACATCACTTCTGACTGCGGTTCCAAATTTGTCTCACAATTCATTCACGCCCTTGCAAAGGCCTTCGATATGGAGCTTTACTTTACTTCTGGTTATCACCCAGAAGCCAACAGACAGACTGAATATGCCAACCAAACCCTTGAACAATACATTTGTATCTATTGTTCTTACCAACAAGACAATTGGGATACCTTACTACCCATTGCCAAATTCATGTACAACAATGCTCCTAATGCCTCCACTGGAATTTCTCCATTCTTCACTAATAAGGGATATCATCCTAACATCATGGTATACCCTGAACACAACATCGCCTCCACTCAGGCCCACAATTTTATAGTCAACCTTGATGATCTCCACCAATTCCTACATGATGAAATCACTCTTGCTCAGTCTCACTATAAATTCCAAGCAGACAAGTGATGGTCTCCAGCTCCAGATTTCAAAGTAGGTGATAAAGTCTACCTCAGTGCCAAGCACATCAGAACTACTCGCCCTATTGTGAAATTCTCTGAGAAATTCCTCAGGCCATTTGATATCATTGCTCAGCCTAAATCCCATTCTTTCACTCTCAAGCTTTCCATGGATCTCCGTTCCATTCATCCTGTATTCCATGTCTCTCAATTAGAACTGGTGGAAACCAATATCATTCTCCATCGTACTCAACCACCTCCACCTCCAGTCGAAGTCAACGGCAAAGAACAGTAAGAAATTGCACAGATTCTAGACTCCAAACTCAACTGTCAGTTTTGATGCCCTCTCCTTTATCATGTTCAATGGTTGGGTTATGAAGGTACTGATGAAGAATTTGCTTGGATCCCTGCTACCAAATTTTCCATGGAAGATTACATTGAAGACTTTCACCATCAATACCCAGACAAGCCAGGACCACTCTCCAAGGTCACCATTCACAAGGCTACATCCAAGCCTATACCTATCCCTTCTTGATTCTCTTCTCCATCAGCCTCCATCAGATTCAGATTCCCCAATTTCAAATTTGATTCTGGAAAACTATTGCAAATTCACTTTCTAATTGGGAACAGAATCTGTCAGCCTATTTCTTGACTTAACTCTTCCTTTTGTCACTCTATTTCAAGCATCAAGAAAATTGATTTACATTTTTGCCCCTCAGGTGTGGTACTCTATCTATCTGCTACTTCAAAAAATTCAAAAAATCTACAAGGTGAAGGGCTTCAGGTGGCCACAGATCCCTCGGGTACTCCCCCATCCTCATACTCCATGTCATCCAACTCTAGGATCCCAATGGATCCCATGCCTGGCTTCATCTCTGCCCTAACTTCACCCTCCTCCTCCCCAAACTCTCCATCAGAATCCTCCACCAAAAACTCATTGGTTCCCTTCACAAACATTTTCCAGAGACACCATTCTGACTGATAGCCTCTGGCTTTATAAAACTTCACACTAGCCTCCCTGAACCTCTTGCTAGTGGCTATAGCTTTCTCCAAAGCTCCATCTCCACTGATACCATGCCACAATTTCTCGTTGGCCAGTTCAAAGGGATTGTACCCATCGAATTCTGCAGACGTCATCTTTGAGTGCCATACTTGAGTGACATGTCTTGGTCCAGTCAGCATTAACATAGCCTGGCAGAGGGCCTCAGGGGTTGCACCTTGCAAATCCACCAACTCATCTCTCAACAACACCTATTCCTCCATGGACACCTCAGCTATGAAGTCTTGGGGATACTCCACTGCATCTCCAGGGTGGAAATCATCCACCAAGTCATCCATGCAGCCTCCGATGGCCTTCAATTCGCCATCCATTTTCTCCATCTGTTTCTCTATTGCATCTATTCATCCATAGAGTCCTTGAAGAAGTTTGACAATATCGTCCAAAGCCACAGACTCCAGCCTTGTCCTGAAAAAATGCATTTTGCTTTACAAATCTTGCAACATTCACAAGACCACCCTAGTTTCCGCTGGAATGCATTGGGCACCATCTGCTCTGCATCAGTCCACACCAGGCCTGAAACTGTCAGCACACCACCTATGGACTCTGACATTCACTCACCCTTTCCCTTATACTCAACTCCCTGACTAGGGCTGGTATCCAGCCTCGCTTTCTTTTGTGGCCACTCCGACAGCCCTGCAGATTCTTCTTCCTCACTTGCTTCCACATACTCTTTCGACTTTACTTTCCTCTTTCCACCTGCAGCACCCAAGACTGCTTTCTGTTTCCCCTTTAACTTTCACCTGCTTCTCTGCCAACTTCACCCAGGCCTTCTCCTTGGGATCTTCATCCCCCTCAATACCATCCTCCTCTTCACCATCCATGGCCTTGGGCTCTTTCAACTTCTCTACCTCCAACCTCAACCTCTCTCTCTCCTGCTCCTCCTCCAATGCCTTTCTCACTGTGGCCTCCACAGCCTTCTGTACCTTCAATGCCTTCAAATCAGCCAATTTCTTTTGTTGGGCCTCAGCCCTACTCTTGGCCGCCTCCGTGGCAGCCATGATCCTCTCTGCTTCACTTTCTCCACCTTTCCAAATCTCATGTGCATATACCATGGCCCAGGTATGCATCCTCTTCAATACCTCTGTTGGTGTACAACACTGACAGATCATCAATGTCAATCCCTTTGAGAGTTGGCAGCACCTCATAAAGCTCGGGCATCCTCAATGGTCGGTACATGTTGGACATCATATTTGTCAGCGAGGAGGGACTTAGAAATAAGTGGGATGGTGGTGGTAACAAGTCAAGAGGTAACAATCACATAACATTCCTGCCAAAAAATTCCATGTGTCACACTCGGTCATCGGGATCTGTGCTCTTGAGGGCAAGAATGCTAAAGGGGGGATACTGTAATGAGCATGTCATGGACCCTGATGGATATCAACCTTAGCCAACTCCAATGGCCCCAACCTACTTATCCAATCCCATTGGATTCTGAATCCCAGTTTCTATTTCATATCTCATTTCTATTTCACCTACTAATTTCACATATTCATTTATCACACCTAGAATATGTTATGGTACTGAGTAGGTGTTATATTGGATTTCACAGAATCCTTGACTCCTCTAGATACAGAATATTCCAGACTTATTATCTTCTAGCCACATCCATAATATTCTAGAGTCCAATCCATGGACTCCGCTCTAGTATATAACCTGTAGAATTACTTGTACATACCTCAGTTTGAATATCAACTTGGTTTAGCCCAATACTCTCATTCCCACTTTGGCCTTTAAGCCTAATCTATCTCTTGCTACAAGTCTGCGGATTCTGACTCCATTGATTTCATCTTGATCATACTCATCTTCATCCCGTTGTTATGATTTCCTCACTTATCTAATCTTATTGGCCAGCACTTATCTATATCTTATCTTATCTCAAGCACCTATCATCATAACTACAACCATAACAGACCGCATCAGCATTTGTACTATGGACAACTACGGCTTGCGACCAACGCTCACCCTTCTCATGTTTCCCCTTGTATTCCGCACGACAACCATGGACAAAGACTCTATTCTTAGTATGGGACTTTTCATATATAAGTAGCATAGCTCTCGCTGTATATTCCTCAGCTTCAAGCTAAAGTTTAATCACACCGAACTTAGCTAGTCGACTCAGCCTCAGACTAAGACCTTAGTCCGACACTCTCAGTAGCCATTCAGTACAGAGACTCCCTGGGTGACTGTTCAAACACGAAACAGCTCCTGGTTTACCCTTGTTTGGTTTACCCAGAGTTCAGGTCTAACAATTAGCTTGAAGCTTCCTATTCCCTTTCTCCAAGCAGCCACCATTGCTTGTTGAAACTGAATGCCTGCCTCATTCACCAGCACTGGAATTATTACCACCTTCTTCCTGACACTCTTTGTTGGGATTCCCACCCTCTCGTACCTCCTCTATCGGTCCAGGTGGCCAATCGTTTTCTGGTACCACACCCAACGAAACCGCCTTCAGTGTTGGATGAACCGCACTTTCCGTGCCCCCCGTCTCCCAGCTGTCCCTTTCTACCCATCCCCCTATGGTCTCCAGCGCTATGGCACCACCCAGCCCGACCGATCCATCACGTCCTTCCCCTCATCGCTCGTGTCCATATGAAATCCCGAAAATTGGGAAACTCCTGCGGTCGCTCCGATCCAAGAAATCAAAATCGACATTGGTGAGCAAGGACACAGCGTCCTTGTTCACGACTCCCCCCTCACTGGCCCCATCCCTGCCATACTCACTGCCTCCTCTACTGTCAACACCACCACTTCCGCATCATCAGCTCCCCAAGGAGTTCCTTGAGCCCGAGACTCCCTTGATCTATATGAGGTCACAGCCTCGAGCAGCACGGAACTCCCCCACAACCCCCCCTCAGATGACAGCGACGACGAGCCCTATGCACCCTCAAGCCCGACCCAATCCGAGTTCGAGGCCTACATCCATAACTGCCAGACATGCCCCGATTCCCCTACCATCCCTCTCGCCATCCTCAATCAGGCAAGGCCAGTCACCCTCTCTAGCGACATCTGGGCAGCTGCGACCAGGGAAAGGGAGAGAGCAGGAGAGCTCAAACTCCTCTGACTCCAAGGTGTCCAGGTCAACATCGAGACCGCTCCCCCCCTCGTCCCTTCCACCTTGAACCCCTCTCCCTGGAGGACCGAGCCATTACCATCCAGCGCCTCCATCAGCTCGGCATCCACAATCAGCAGCAGTACAACGAGTGGAAGTACCAGCAGCAAGTTGAGCACAATGCCTGCTGAGCAACTAGCGCATGATTACCGGAGGAGGACAATGAAGACTACCAAAAGCATCAAGTCTGGAACCACCTCCACAACATCAGTGCAGAGGACGAGTGGTGGTACAAGGAGGATGAACATAGGAGGTGGATAGAGCATTGGCAGAGAGGACAGTGGGTGGACACCCAGCTCGGCATGAACTATGCCCCTCCCCCCCTCAATCTTGATGAGCGGCTTATCTACAGTAACCGCTTCAGTACACAATTTGAGTCCCGACGACAGGAGCACATCCGACAAGGTGCCCGGGATATCACCCACAAACAGCATAGTGCCATCACTCAGCACGCTATCAATCGCAGTCCTACCGATCCAAGATCCATGGGAACACACTGATGAACCTAGACTTCCATGGCAACGGCAAAACCAAACTCGGGCGGAGTATGGAGAATAAACATGTGAACACAGCAATACTAGGATGATCGTGTGTGCAAGTGGGTTCGGGGCACCTCCGTGCAGTAAATCAAAGCTTTAATGGTGCGAAGATACGCTTGGACTATGCAGTCAAGCAGATAATACAACGTGAGTGTCGAGGAATCGAAAGAATGACTGTAAGTCGTGAGGTCTCGTAGAACGAGAGGGAATGGCGCCTGATATGACGTGAATATCAAGAAACCATATTCTGAAACGGAAACGGAGAATGAGACTCAAGAAAACGTGCTCGAGACGTTAATATGAGTGGAGAAACGAGAGGGAAATGCCTGAGCGAAACGGCAATAGATTGAGGGACGGGCGATGCTGGGAATAAACGTGCTGGTCGATCAAATAAACGTGAACGAGGTGCTGAAACTGGCTGAAACTGATCCTAAACTGGACGGGCTGATACGGAAACGGGAGGCAAACGGTACTGGGCTGAAAACGATCCTATCTGATGTCAAAAACTTATCCTATAATCCACACTGGGATTTCCTATACTGAAACGATTGCTGAACTGGTCCTATACTGATACTAATCCTAAGTCTGCTCTGAGACTACCCAAGTGGGCGATGATGACGATGGCGAAGGTGAAAACTGGTAAAACGGTCCTATCTGGTGAAGTTGAAACTGGTGCTGCCTATAAAGTAAACAGGGGGCGAGGTATGGCGTGGTCGATCATGTATTGGCATGATATTGACGTGTACCAATAGTGTTAAGAGTAAAGAGGGACGGAAATGTCTTCTTCACAGTTAAAGAACCATGGAATAACTCAAGCAATACTGCGAGTTGACGTGCAATCGACTATATGCGATGCAAGACGAATATTGCCGTGAAATGACGAATAAACGTATGGTGATCCTATAGAAACGATGGGCGGATTCGTAGAGATTTGCTGGTCTGACTAGTCGATTTATTGTCGGTGTGTGCGGTGAATACGGTGTATGATGGATTGACGTGTACGAGAATCAATACAAGCGTAGTCTGGTGAATGAGAGTGTACCCACTGGGTCGAAAAGTGCTGAACGCTACGGTAATCTATGTTTTTATACTAAAGTCCTACATATATTAATAGAATCTCAAGCGACTTTTTACTAAGGCTGTAAGGCCTTAGCTGAGTAAAATCCTGAATAAACGTGACCTATATCCGTCAGCTGAAGTATACAGCGTTGTTCGAATTGCCGTGCTTGGTTAGAAAATGTTCTATAGTGGAGTCCGGCTATCGGGCCGGTTCTTGCTGTTTCGACTGCGTGTGCTGCAGATTGTAAAGACGTGCTAGTGTCGCTGAGGTCGCCCAATGCATCTCTAATGACATGCCAACTTGGCAAAGTAATAGCTTGAGTCACCATAGTTCTGGAGTATCCGTGACAGGTTGATATCTTTGATGGATGAGTGCGGTGATAAGTGACGTTAATAGGGTCTAGCAATCAATGATGCGTAGCAACGCGCTTTGATGTGGATGCGGCATTACCATATACGATCAGGGGCCCATCAAAATTGGTGTTAATGTGTCTGTACTGCTGTGAAGTGTCGGATTTCAAGATGGGATGGATAACCAACGTGCGAAGACATATTGCCGTGATACAAAAGTGGTATTGCCGTGTCGGCAATGACTGGTTCGGTGAAAGTCCGTCAGGTGGACTTGGTGTAGGAATTAAGGGTAATTTCGCGAAATTCTGAGCATACAGAGCCTGGAGGCTCATCAACGCATTCATGAAGATCTATATAGGTTATCAATCAGTCCTTATGGAGGACCCGACCTTCCTTTCCTCGAAGATGGGGAGATTGATGAAGAGCCTAGAGCCAGCAGATCTGGAGCGGGAGCATATTATTGAGTATTACACAACAGAGAGGGCTGTGTACAATTTTAATACCATTTATCCTGATCAACCATATGCAGAACCCGAAGACTACTGCCCCCTCTTCCCTCAAATGCCCCTTCCCCTTTCCCTGCCCCCTTGACCCTACATGCCGAGAAGCTGAAAAGGCAAAAGCTGAATGTTCACCAGGGCTGGACCCGACGAAGCCGAAACCTCAAATACCGGCAATCAGCTGCCCATCATCCCAATATGGACCAAACACAATGGAGCCATCAAAGGCTCCCCACCTCCAGGTTGACACACTAGTCCCCTGGCCCGAGACCCCGACAGTTGGTCGCTCTCTCGAGGCCCAGGAAAATACCATGATCCCGATGACGTACCACCCAATCCAAGCAGCCAAATGGCCAAAGATGCCCCCTAGATGGGATGTAAGCCAGATCTGATGTGAAAGCCCGCCACCTTCAAAGGCGAGGCCAACAACATCAACTGCTTCCTCACCCATTGTGAAATGTACTTCCAGATGCACGATCCATACATGTATGCCAACCCCTTTTGAGTCGGGTTCGCCACCTCCTACTTCACTGGGAAGGCTGAAGAATGGTGGATAATGATCCTAGCCGAGCGGCGAAGCCACTCCCGCAAAAAGTTCCACCTCCCCAGCTGGGAAGATTTCTGCCAACTCATTCGTGACAAGTTCCATGATCATGCAGTGGAAGAAATCCATCAGCAAAAGATGTACGACCTCCACCTCAGCAAAGGCCTCACTGACGACTACTTCCAGGCAATTGAAAAGGAAGCCAAAAAGGCAGGCCTCTGTTACGATTTTTCCCTTTATCTTATCTCATCAAGCGCTTATCGCTATCTCATCTTATCTCAAGCGCTTATCCACAGTTACCACGACCATAACGGACGTTCTCAACGATGGTACTACAGCTCACAACTATCGCCTGACTACCTCGTCACTCTCTTCTCGTTACTGCATGACAACCAATGGTTGTCATTCTATTTTTAGTCCCATAGCTTTCATATATAAGTAGTGTAGCTCTCACTGTATATCCCCAGCTTCAAGCTAAAGTTTATTCATACCACACTTTACTCTCACCACAGAACTCGACTAAAGCCTTAGTCCTTCTTCGCTGAGCTATCAGACACTCAAGTCATTCTTCCGGTGATTGTCCGAATGCGAGATAGCCGAAGTCTAGACCCGTCTGTAGTCATGTGAAGTTCGGGTCTAACAATTAGCTCGAAGCTTCCTTTCTGTTTCTTCACCGTTCACTGTGAAGAAACCCACCCATGCAGAATTTCGAACAAGCCATCATCATCGCCATCTCTATCATCCTAGGATCCCTAGCAATCTTTACAATTGTTGCCCTTACCCTCGAGTACAAGGAAGAAATATGACAGTTCTTCAGAAGACTTGGAGAACGTCGCCCCCAGCCCTGATCCCAAACCCAACCACCCCCTAGCTATGTCCCCCCTCTTCAAGACCAACAACCTGTTCCTGCCTCGCAACAGGACCTCGTCGACCACCAACACGGCTTCACCGCCAACTCCAGTGACGAGTTCCCGACTCGGCAGGCTCCCTCCCAAAATGCCACCCCTGGACCAAGCTGACCAAGGGGAGCACCCCAAACCCCTTCCCCAGACCGCAACACCCTCGAGTCCATTCCCCTGGACGAACCCTTTCCAGCACCCGAGATCATCACTGACAGGCCCCCGACCGCTCAGGAGGCCTACGATCTCAGCCGGTACCTCCTCAGCAGGTACGAGGCGAGTATCCCGCCCGCCTACGTCGAGCCTGCTCTCCCCGAGAGACCCGTCAGTCTCGAAGGATTCCGAATCAGAGTCGTCGGAAACGAGTGGGAGCTCCAAGGTGCCTTCAAGCAGTTCCCAGAAGATGCAGAAGAGGACAAAGAAATGATACTCGCCGAAGAAGAGCCCCACCCCGATGAGCGGCCTGTCCTCCCCATCATTCTACACTCCCCCAAGCGGGAACCAATCTCAATTGAGCCCCAGCCCACCACTCCCCCTTGCACTCCCTCCCCCGCTCCCGCAAATGACGAACTTGACGACATACTCCTTGGCCACAGCGACCCCGATGACCCCTTCAACCCACGAAGTGCGGACTACGACTGGCCGGCTCTCTCACAAGTCGACAGAGACATACTCGGGCCCGCCCAGTCTGCCGCATGGGAGTTACAGCGTGACGACCTCGAAAACCGAGGCGGCTAGCACTCCCCCATTCACCCAGACATGGACGAGTGGTTGGCCATCAACCGAGGGGACGACATTCCTCGAAGGGGGAGAGATGCGACCATTCGCGCCCGCATTCATGCCAACCTCAACCGGCAACTATATCCAACCTCCGCAGGACATCGAATCTATGGAATTAGGGAAAGGACGAGAGAGGAGGAAAGAGAAATGGGAGTCATTCTCCTCATACTCGCCCGGCGACATGAGCAGGAACGCACCGAGTCCAGGGCTGGGGATGCCCTGGAGTAATTTTGATATTTTTAACTACAATGACGAAACATTTGGCGGGGCCGAGCAGTATGGCCCCAATAAATTCTCTTCACAGTATGGCCTGTACATGCTAGACCATGCCGAGTACCCCAAACCCCTACCAGACTCCCCGCCCCCACAAACTCCCCAGCCGAGAAGCCGACGACGGCATCACGGCTATCACGAACCAGGCACGAGCCACCTCTTCGCTGGAGCCGGGTCAAATATTGATGTAGACCAAGAGCCCGCCCAGCCCGGAGAAGCCCAACAACCAGCCACACCACCGACACCTCCAACCCTCGAAGCCCTCACCGGCAAAATCACGCACTGGAGAACTGCGTGTTTCGACCTGGCCAAGCGGCTTAACGATATGGATAGCACCCTAGCAAAGTACAAGCCACCCTCGTCCCCTTCGTCCAGTAACGGAAGCGACTGGTGGTCACTGCCAAGACTGCCCAAGATACCAGGCCGACCACCTTTTGTACCCCCAGTTGGGACTGCGGCGATCCAGGAACCATTCCTCCAGGTACGACCGACAATGCATGAGCTCCCAGACAAGTTCGCCGGAGCCCATGATGACATTGAACGCTACCTAGGAGATTGCGACTCCTATTTCGCCTTGTTCGAAGCTTACTTCCCATATTCCTCCATCAAGATCCAGCTCGCGTCCTCCCTACTGAAAGGCCCTGCCAAAGACTGGTGGGTGTATCAAAGACCCGATTTCTATGACGCAAACACCCAACGAGTCCGATATCCGAGTTGGAACGGATATTGTGACCTCATCCGTCGCCAATTCTCGGACCCCGCCATCGAGCAGCAGCACGAAAAGAGGATGAATGAGATTCGGATGGGAAGCGGGAACGCCAACGACTTCTTCCAGGCCATAGAAATTCAGGCCAAACTAGCAGGCCTCCGACACGATGAGGGGGAACGAGGAAAGATGGTCCAAGCTGTCAGATGGGGAATCCCACAGAGCTACGCGAAGACCATCGCGAACCAAGGCATGCGGACCCCTGAAACCTATCCTGAATGGAAGGAGCGCATCTGCCAGCTCTACATTGATCGCACCAAACAGACGATCTTCAAACAGACTCTTGGACGACCTGATGAATGACGACCTGACCACCGACAAGGCAATAAGCCCGGATCAACCCAACACCAAAGCCCCAGCAAACCAGCTGGGGCCACAGGTTCGACACCGGCCAAGCAGTCGGGACAGGTCAAGACCACCACCAGAGACACAGGGACGGGGCAATGGACCACGTACAGAGGACAAGGGCAAGTCATGGACATAGACGTCCTATGAAGGGAGGGGAGATGTTACCGTTGCAAGGAGAAGGGGCACATGTCGAAGGACTGCCCAAAGAGGAGGGAGTATAAGGACATTCGCTCACTAGTAGTAGTCGAGCAGGCAGAGCAGACCGAGCCAAAGACAGAGTCAAAGATAGAGGAGGTAAAAGATTAGGTTGTCAAGGGCTCAATTCCCCTTCGACGACCTCCTCCTCTCGTACTGGTGCACTTTCTTGTCCTCCTGGCGGGGCTTATCATGTTTCTCTAGTAAAATCTTCTGTATTATCTACCGCGCATTCAAATATACCCATTTCTACCGCTTTAAATGTCCCCAGCATGACTAGCAAACCAGTACGCAAAGAATCGAACCGATACGCCGTCCTAGCATGACTGGACACACCGGACTCAAGCGCCGACAAGGTCGAACCCTCGGATGCCGAACAGGGAAAAGACTCTTCGGAGTTGGCAGAGAGCCTCCCAATGAACTTGCCAGAACCCCTAATACGGGAACTGCCTGCATGTGAACCCCTCGGGGGGAACGCCTCTGTGGGACTGGCTAATCAGAGCTTGAATACCCTCACAGGGAAAGGCTCTGGCAAGCGGCCCTACGAAGCTGCAGGAACCTCGGGTAAGTGTTCCCGGAAGACTCAAGCAGGACCGGCACAGAAACAAATGAATCACCGAGTCGGAAGTGGCGAGGTAGCAGAGCACAACCCCACCCGACTGCTGGTGCCAGTAGGTAATGGCAGTCACGGTTTATGTGACAAGAACGCAATGCTCACGGACCAGCCCCCCGACCCTCGAAGGGTTAGCCCTGGCGTACAGACCGGAAGTGGGCACCTCCATGACACTACCCGACCCAACACCGATAAAGATGCACGACCGGCCAAGGATGCCAAGAAAGCCGCAGGACCTGGACCCACTAGCGCCCAGGCGGTAAAAAGGGGGCATGCCGTTACCATGGTAGAAGTCCCTGATGAAGAAGATGACATGGCATATCAACAATGGTGGGCAAAACAGCAGAAAGAAAGCACTGCCCAGGAGAAGTCCGACGCCAAGTACTATCCTATCTGGGAATCCCCCCTTCCATATCAGACACCCCCAACACCACCGCCTGACCATTGGCTCAAACCCTTTGGCGCGGAATGGACCCTTCATGCCATCCATGAAGCCCGCACCAACGAAGAAGCCAAGGCTGCCCTCCACTGTTGGGTCCACCAGGATCGAGTCGGCGAGATCGTCGAAGACTTGATCAATGGACTAAAGCAGGGAGGCAAACCGGCGCTAGAAGAACTGTACGAACTCCAACAACCAATCCGCTACATCCGAGGGACCAAGTCGACCGGACGGGACTTCACGCTCAGCGTCCAACTCGAAACCACCACGAACAACCAAGTCCTGACCGCCTGCGCCCTCGTAGACAGCGGCTGTACAGGAAGCTCCATAAATCGCTCCTATGTCCAAAATCACCAGCTTGACACCAGGAAAGCTGCCGCTCCCATCCCCATCTATAACGCCGATGGAACCCGCAATAAGGTGGGAAGCATCACCGAATTCGTCGAACTCCGCATTACCATTGGAGGACACAGTGAACGTATCGACTTAGCTGTCACCGACCTCGGCTCGAAGGATCTTTACCTCGGCCATGACTGGCTTAAACGCCATAACCCGGTTATCAACTGGGAGACGGGCTCGATCATCTTCGGTCGTTGCCAATGCACCAAAAACCCATTCCTGCTCCCCAATGCAGACCCCGACGACCGATGGGACGAAGAGCTGGAGGAGGGAGAAACCATCCTTGCCGTCAATATGCAGGAAGAGCTCGTCATTCACGCAGTACACCATGCAAATGACCTAGCGGCCCAGGCCAATATGGACAAGCCGAAAAAGACATTTGAAGAAATGGTACCTGAGCATTATCGTTCATACCGCGACTTGTTTTCGAAAGAAAACTTCGACAACCTTCCCGAACAAAAACAGTGGGACCATGCCATCGAACTCGTCCCAAACGCCAAATCCACGCTCGACTGCAAGGTTTACCCCTTGAACCAAAATGAACAGGAACAGTTAGACAAATTCCTGGATGAAAACTTGGAGTCGGGGCAAATTCACCCATCCAAATCTCCCTTTGCCTCCCCCTTCTTTTTCGTAAAAAAGAAGGATGGCTCCCTTCGCCCTGTACAAGACTACCGGAAGCTGAACGAGATGACGATCAAGAACCGATATCCACTCCTGCTCATTTCGGAGCTCATTGACAAACTCTGAGGTGCCAAGTATTTCACCAAGCTCGATGTTTGTTGGGGATACAACAACATCCGGATCAAGGAGGGAGATGAGGAAAAGGCTGCATTCAGGATGAACCGAGGACTCTTCAAACCCACTGTAATGTTCTTCGGTCTCACGAACTCCCCAGCCACCTTCCAGTGGATGATGAACGACATCTTCAAGGACCTAATCACCGAGGGCAAGGTTACCATCTACCTCGACGACATCCTCATCTTCACCAAAGATCTTGATGAACATCGCCGAATCGTACGACGTGTCCTTCAATGTCGTCAAGAGAACAAACTATTCCTCAAAGCAGAGAAATGCGAATTTGAAGTACTAGAAACCGAATACTTGGGAGTAATCATCAGTGAAAACTCAGTACGGATGGATCAGGTTAAAGTCGCCAGAATCACCGAGTGGCCGACGCCTACCAAAAAGAAAGAACTACAGTCATTCCTTGGATTCACCAACTTTTACCGAAAATTCATCTGTGACTACTTGAAAATTGTCCGACCGCTCACCCAACTCACTGGAAAAGCGGAGTGGACGTGGGGAACCGCCCAGAATCAGGCATTCCAACAGCTAAAGAAGCAAATGGCAGAAGACGTCATCCTTGCCATCCCGACAGAGAAAGGCCGTTTCAAAGTGGAAGCCAACTCGAGTGACGGAGCCATTGGCGCCGTCCTCAGTCAGCAGCAGGAAGGAAAGTGGCGACCAGTAGCATTTATGTCCAAAGCCCTCACAGTAACGGAACGAAACTACGAAATCTACGACAAAGAGCTGCTCACGATCATGCTCGCATTGTCGGAATGGCGACACTACCTCATGGGCGCTGCCGAAGATGTTGAAATCTGGACGGATCATCAAAACCTCCAGTATTTCCGAAAACCCCAGAAATTGAACAGGTGCCAAGCATGGTGGGTCACCGAGCTCGCGGAATATCACTTTGTCCTCCACCATCAACCCGGTGTTGCAAACAAAAAAGCCGACCTCCTCTCCCGACGAGATGATCATGACCAAGGCAAGGACGATAACGACGATGTCATTGTCCTCCAGCCAGAACACTTTAGGGCCCTTATTATGCCCACCGCCGCAGAAGTACACTCGAAGGTCCAGAGGGCACTTCGGCAAAAGGAGGACTGGGATCAAGGGATCACAAACTCCCTCAACCACAAATGAGGAATCACCCAGAAGGATGGTCTCTTAATCTACGATGGACGAGTCTATGTCCCAAGGGACCATGCCCTTCGAGGGGAAATCATCGCCCAGAGTCATGACCACATTACCGCCAGACATCCAGGCATCGAAAAGACCAAGGAGCTCGTCCAACGAGAATACTGGTGGCCGAAGCTCAAGAAGGATGTAGAACTATATGTCAAGGGCTGCGAGACATGCCAACGAACAAAGACAAGCACCCAAGCAAAGGCTGCTCCTCTTCACCTGAATACTATCCCGTCCGAGCCATGGATTCATATATCGGTGGACATGGTCACCGGTCTACCGGAATCCAAGGGCTATGATGCTCTCCTCGTCATTGTTGACCACTTCTCCAAAGCAATCATTCCTGTCCCTTGTAACATAGAGCTCTCCGCTTTGGGATGGGCCAAAATACTCTGAGACCACATTTATGCGAAGCATGGCATGCCCTCGGTTGTCATCTCCGATCGAGGTCCCCAGTTTGTTTCAGCGTTCATGAAAGACCTGTACCGAATCCTAGACATTACGCCAAACGCCTCAACCGCTTTCCACCCTCAGACCGATGGACAAACCAAACGAGTCAACCAAGAACTCGAAGGCTACCTTCGCCTCTTCGTCTCTTACCGACAGGATGACTGGAGCAACTGGCTGCCCATGGCAGAATTTGCCCACAATAACCGAGTGCACTCAGCCACTGGGAAAAGCCCATTCATGGTACTCTATGGCCGTAACCCACGCCTCGTACCCAACTCCATTCAAACCTCCCCTTTCCTAAACCCAACCGCTGGGACATTCACCATGACCATGGCAGAAGTCCATAGGCAAACGCAGACAGCCCTGCAAAAAGCAGCAGAACAAATGAAAGTCCAATATGACAAAAGGAAACGCCCCCCAGTCGAGTATAAGGTCGGAGAACAAGTCTGGCTAGATGCTGCGAATCTCCATTTACCGTGACCCAAGAAAAAACTTGACGACAAACGAGTGGGACCTTTTGTAATCCTCGAAAAGTCTGGAGCATCAGCATACAAGCTGAAACTCCTGCCTCATTGGAAGATACACCTGCATTTCAACAAGAAACTGCTATCTCCATATACCCCACCTTCCTTCCCGAATCAAGAGAACCCACCACCGCCTCCACCTGATCTTATTGACGATGAAGAACAATACGAAGTGGAGGAAGTACTGGATTCCCGAACCCGTAAAATCAGGGGAAAGAAGGGACGGAAGACACAAGACGCCATGGACTACTTAGTCAAATGGAAAGGATGGACCCGTGAACACAACTCATGGGTACGAGACACAGAAATGGGAAATGCTCAGGAAGCGATCCAAGACTATGAAGACAAGATCCAACAAGCAGGACGAGTCGACATAGCCAAAATCGTAACCAAGGATCCTGCTATGGCCGTCACCATGATCCTCGACCATGAATACCACAACAGTATTGTATATTATAAGGCCCAACGACAGGACGGACTTCAGAAATGGGTCAAAAACCCCGACAGCAACCTATGGAAGGACCTTATAGAGGAATATTGGAGCAATGAGCTTTCGCACCAACTTGACACCCCCGAGGATGAGCCATGACAATCGGGACGATTGTCTTAACAAGGGGGTAATGTTATGATTTTTCCCTTTATCTTATCTCATCAAGCGCTTATCGCTATCTCATCTTATCTCAAGCACTTATCCACAGTTACCACGACCATAACGGACGTTCTCAACGATGGTACTACAGCTCACAACTATCGCCTGACTACCTCGTCACTCTCTTCTCGTTACCGCACGACAACCAACGGTTGTCGTTCTATTTTTAGTCCCGTAGCTTTCATATATAAGTAGTGTAGCTCTCACTGTATATCCCCAGCTTCAAGCTAAAGTTTATTCATACCACACTTTACTCTTACCACAGAACTCGACTAAAGCCTTAGTCCTTCTTCGCTGAGCTATCAGACACTCAAGTCATTCTTCCAGTGATTGTCCGAATGCGAGACAGCCGAAGTCTAGACCCGTCTGTAGTCACGTGAAGTTCGGGTCTAACAGCCTCAGAGGCGATACCGGTGCTCGAGGACACATGGTTGCTGTGGTCAAGAAAGGAATCCCCGACTCCTACACCAAAATCATTTATGATATCGGAGTCAGCATGCCTGAAACATATGACCAGTGGAAGGAACAAGTTACCGTCATGAATGAAGCCCGCCAACATAAGGCCATCAAAGATGGTCTTGGTCATCCTGGTCCCTTCGTCCCCAAGAACAACAACCCTGCCACGAACGCTAGCAAAGCTAGTAGTGGCATGACAAGTTCCTCGGGGGACAAGAAGACTGGTACCGGCACCACCTATGGCAGTCGAGGACAAGCAATGGACATTGACGTGCTCAGGTCGGAAGGGAAGTGTTTCAGGTGCAAGCAGAAAGGACACATTAGCAAGAATTGCCCATTACAGAGCTGGAACAAGGAGAAGAAGAAGGAGGAAAATTGGGCCATAACAATGGAACCCGCCACAGAATTGAAAGTCGAAGAGGTAAAAGATGGCGCCGAGAAGTAAAAGGTTCTACTTGCTCAGTGAAGGACTTATCTGGTACAAAGAATAATATCGCTGGTCAGACTTATAATGTTTCTGTAGTTACTCCATATGTTGACACAATAAATATGCATTCCAATATACCTGCTTTAACCATTCCAAGTCCAGATAACCAAGAACCTAAAGAAAAAATGACATCCGAGCCTGCTGTAGGAGAGGGGACATGCCAGGTGGTGCTGGAGCCCTCAACATGAGTACTAGGACTCGGGTCAGAGTTGAGTAAGCGGGATGCCCTCAGGCCTCTGAAGCCAAAAGACTCAGCACCTTCTATGAAGGCCAAGACACTCTCTGCAAGGACCAATGCGGTGGAACTCAAGTGCCTGCCAAGGGCCAAGACCACAGAGTCCAATCCTCTGGGGCACAGGACAGAGAGTCCCCACAAGGTAACCATGGTTGAAGTCCCAGATGAAGAAGACGATACTGCCTTCCGACTCCATCAAGCAAAACAAGCCAAAGCTTGTTCATCCCCACCACCAGAGGAGACCCAGCCACTGGCTGAGAAGGTCCCACAGGGATGGATGAAGCTGTTCGAAACCGAATGGACATGGAGGGCCATCCAAGAGGCCAAAGACAAATCTGCTGCCAGGTCAGTGCTCCTTAACTGGATACACAGGACCAGGGCCAAAGAGGTAGTCAACAATCTCTTGGAAGGGCTCCACTGTGCGCAATGAGCAAATGTGCTAGAATGGCTTGATGAGTTAAGGAAGCCCCAGCGCTACCTAATTCGCTCCCAGACCACTTCCAAGTGAGATCTCAAAATCCTGCTTAAAGTCAAAACCGCCGATAATCAAACCATTGATGCCACTGCCCTCCTGGACAGTGGATGCATGGGCAGCTCAATCCACAGTGAGTTTGTCAAAACCCATAACATCCCTGTCTACAAAACCGCTAGTCCCATCCCAATCTATAATGCAGATGGTTCCTGTAACAAGGCCAGAGAAATCACTGAATTCACAGAACTGAGACTTACCATCGGCGATCATAGCAAGAGGATCGATCTCGCCGTCGTCAATCTTGGTTCCAAAGAGATTTTCCTAGGTCATGACTGGCTCGTTCATCACAACCCGCTTATTGACTGGAGCACCAGTAAGATCACTTTTGCCAGGTGTCAATGCGCAAAAAAACCCCTTCCCCCTGCCAGACTCAGATCCAGATGACTGGTGGGACAAAGAGCTTGAAGAGGGTGACCGTATTCTGGTGGTCGACTTCAAAGAAGCCATTGAAATCTGCGCCATTCATAAAGCTAACGAACTCGCTGCCAAAGCCAACGAGGGAAAGGAGAAGAAGACCTTTGAGGAGATGGTTCCTGCCACATATCACGACTTCGCAGACCTCTTTGAAAAGGAAAACTTCAACGAACTCCCTATGTGCAAACCCTGGGATCATGCAATCAAACTTGTCCCCAATGCCAAGAATACGCTCAACTGTAAGGTGTACCCCTTAAATCGCACTGAACAGGATGAGCTCGACAAGTTCCTCGACGAAAACCTCGCCACTGGTCATATTTGACCTTCCAAATCCCCCATGGCATCCCCCTTCTTCTTTGTCAAAAAGAAGGATGGAAAGCTATGCCCCATACAGGATTATCACAAGCTTAATGAAATGACCATCAAGAATTGGTACCCCTTACCCCTCATCGCTGAGCTTATGGACAAATTAGGAAGTGCCAAATACTTCACCAAGCTCGACATATGATGGGGATACAATAACATTCGCATCAAGAAAGACAACGAGTGGAAGGCTGCATTCCGAATGAACCGTGGCCTATTCAAACCCACAGTTATGTTTTTCAGCCTTACCAACTCCCCCACCGCATTCCAATGGATGATGAATGACATCTTCAAGGACCTTATCGCCTCCGGCAAGGTTACCATATACCTTGACGACATCCTGATCTTCTCGAAGACTCTAGAAGAGCATTGACAGATCACTCACAAAGTTCTCGTGCTCCTTAGAAAGCACAAGCTGTTCCTAAAAGCCGAGAAATGTGAGTTCGAAGTACTAGAAACAGAGTACCTCGGGGTAATAATCAGCAAGGGCTCCATCCGCATGGACCAAGTCAAGATTGCAGGAATTACCGAGTGGCCCGTCCCCAACAAAAAGAAAGAACTTCAGTCCTTCTTAGGGTTCACTAACTTCTACCGATGCTTCATCAAGGGCTACAGTGAAATAGTACACCCAATGACATGCCTCACTGGGAATGAAGCATGGACCTGGGGAACCATGCAACAAGAGGCTTTCAACAAGCTCAAAGCCCGTCTTGCCCAAGATGTTGTATTGGCCATCCCAACCAAAACCAGGAAGTTCAGAGTAGAAGCAGATGCCAGTGAAGGTGCCATCGGAGCCATCCTATCTCAGGAACAGGAAGGAAAGTGGAGACCAGTCATGTTCCTGTCCAAAGCCTTGATGGCCACAGAATGCAACTACGAGATTTATGACAAGAAACTACTTGCCATAATGCTCACCCTTGAGGAATGGAGACACTACCTCATGGGTGCAGCCATCGATATCAAAATCTGGACGGATCACCGAAACCTCTAGTATTTCCAGAAACCTCAGAAACTCAACCGCAGACAAGCACGATGGGTAACTGAGCTTGCCAAATACCACTTCATGCTTCACCACAAGCCGGGGACCGCCAACAAGAAGGCAGACCTCCTCTCTCATTGCGCTGACCATGACCAGGGACAAGACAATAACAATGAAGTCATTGTCCTCAAAGCTGAGCATTTCCAGGCCCTCATCATGCCCACAACTGATGAATCCCATGAGCGCATCAAGAGCGCGACCCGTGACCATCAGAAATGGGATCAGGGGATCACCAAGTCACTTAACCACAAAAAGGGGATCCAGGAGAAGGACGGCCTTCTCTACTACGATGAAAGGATATACGTGCCCTGTGACCATGCTGTATAGGGAGAAATCATTTCAGCGCAGCCATGACCATATCACCTGCAGGACACCCTGGAGTGGAAAAAACCAAGGAACTCATCCTTCAGGACTACTGGTGGCTGAAGATCAGGAAAGACGTCCAGACTTACGTCCAAGCCTGTGAAACCTGCGCCCAGCACCAAAGCCAGCACACAAGCCAAACGAGCACTGCTTCACCCAAATGAAGTTCCATCTGAGCCCTGGACTCATATCTCAGTCGACATGATCACTTGGCCTCCCAGAATCCAATGGTCATGACAGCAATTCTCATCATCTGTCGACCGCTTCTCAAAAAACATCATCCCAGTCGCCTGCAACATAGAACTTTCATCAGAAGGATGGGCAAAAATCCTCCACAACGAGGTATATGCCAAACACAGTATGCCCGTCACCATCATCTCAGACTGAGGATCCCCAATTTGTCTCGAAATTCTTGGAAGACCTATATGGAATGCTCAACATCAAAAGCAATGCATCCACAGCCTTCCACCTGCAAACCGATGGCCAAACCGAGCACATCAATCAAGAAATCAAAAAATATCTCTGGCTAGTCATTAATCATCACCAAAATGACTGGGCCGAATGGCTCTCAATCTGTGCCTTCCAACACAACAATTGTATACACTCCGCCATGAGCAAAAGCCCATTCCAAGTCCTATGTGGATAAAATCCCTGAGTCGCCCCTGACTCCAGAACCCATGCTCCCCTCCGCACTCCTGCATCAGAAACCTTCCATGACCAAATGAAAAGCATCCATGTGGAAACTGAGGCTGCCCTAGTCAAGGTGGCCGAACAAATGAAGACCCAATACGACAAGAAGAAGAAAGCTGCCATCAAGTATCAGACCGGAAACAAGGTCTGGCTCGATACGACAAATCTTCACCTCCCCAGACCAAAGAAAAAGCTAGATGACAAGCGAGTTGGCCCCTTTCAAATTCTGGAGAAATGCAGCACTTCGGCCTATAGACTGAAGCTTCCCCCCATGTGGAGAATATACCCTGTCTTCAATGAAACCCTCCTCACACCGTATACACCCCCAGCGTTCCTGAACCAACAGCAACCACCACCACCTCTGCCCGACATCATCATGGGCGAAGAAGAATACGAAGTCGAAGAAATACTCAATGACAAAACCCACAAAGTACATGGCAAAAAGGGAGAAAGAGCCAAAATGGTGACAGATTATCTCATCAAATGGAAAGGATATGGTCCCAAAGACAACAAGTGGACCGCAGAAAGGTATCTCGGCAACACAAAAGAAGCGATTGCTGAATACTGGGAAAAGAAGGGAGGAATGGCGGTAGATGCTATTGTCATCAACCCCAGCACCGACATGATCATTATCAATGCCCACTACCAACAGGAGGATGACAATGACAAAGTAGGACCAAAAAACAACACATGGTATTACCTTATCAAGGTCGCTAGCGCCCAGGTGGAAAAAGGGGGCCAAGAATATGGTTGGCTAGAAGAAGAATGGAAGCCAGAACCCGAACTCAGGCATCTGAAAGAGCTCATTAAAGATTATTGGTGGGCTAACAAGCAAGACAGCGAAGTGGACCCCCCCGATGGAGACAAGTCTTAGGGCAGTCAAGATGCCTGCCTTAACAAGGGGGTAATGTTATGATTTCCTCACTTATCTAATCTTATCAGCTGGCGCTTATCTATATCTTATCTTATCTCAAGCACCTATCATCATAACCACAACCATAACAGACCGCATCAGCATTTGTACTACGGACAACTACAGCTTGCGACCAATGCTCACCCTTCTCATGTTACACCTTGTATTCCGCACGACAACCACAGACAAAGACTCTATTCTTAGTATGGGACTTTTCATATATAAGTAGCATAGCTCTCGCTGTATATTCCCCAGCTTCGAGCTAAAGTTTAATCACACCGAACTTAGCTAGTCGACTCAGCCTCAGACTAAGACCTTAGTCTGACACTCTCAGTAGCCATTCAGTACAGAGACTCCCTGGGTGACTGTTCGAACGCGAAACAGCCCTTGGTTTACTCTTGTTTGGTTTACCTGGAGTTCAGGTCTAACACCCATGGACTCCATCCATAATCTATCTTAGGGCTTTGACCCAAGGGTGACATTGCTAATAGCTTCGCCAAGCCCCCACACACTCTGCAGACTCCATTGGCATGCATTCATTCTCTCTTCTATTGGCATGATCCTAACAGACACCAAAATCAATGGATCAGCAGACCAACCTTCTTTTGTGGTCTGAGTCTGCATTAATATAAATTATTGGACTACTTAAATTTCAAGTTGTGGCATTGCCTTAGGATCAGTGGCTCAATGATGATGGGTCATCAATGGAAATGACCTGGAGCACTGCCCCTTGTCATCCCACTCTGCCTTCTGGACATACTGATGGAGATTATGGGGAGCCACAAGCATGTCATCACATACCACTGTAAACTAGGCTTCATCAACTCTTTGATACTAGTACAGGTTCAAGTTGCTGAAAATTTCAATTTTATGATCAAAGGATGCGAGGTCACGTGTGACGTTGATTCCCCCACCAAGAAGTCCGCCTCTAACTGCGCATTAATTTAATAATCCAGATGCACTCACACTTCAGGCTCACTTTGATCTTGCGCTTTGACCCAGTCTAAAGTCCCAGAATTCAGTTATTTGTCCAGTCTCAATACCCATTCCCATGTCAGATGTGGATGTTTCCGAAACCAAAAAAATTTGTTCTTTGACACCGCTTCCACTTTGTCTCCGGATTGTTCGAGTTCACAATCTCCGTGCACCAAAGTGAGAATTTGAAGTTCGATGTTGATTACACAGACAAGGACCTTGTGCTTGCTGGGACGATCATCGCTAGAGGTAACAAACTCTAATATTGTAAATGCATACGAGCGTCGAGGGGAAGGACATCTCGAGACGGTAGCTATAGCTGATGGCCCACTGTGATGGATCCTGGCATAGGGTCCAGTCTCGTTGAGCGGCAATCAAGGAACAATCTGGTGCGGCGGCAAAAGCGAGTCCATTTCATCTGCGGCGAATCTCAAAACCCTCGATCAGAAAAACGTCGTAGCCTCCCTGCCGGCTCCCCAAGGGCACATAACAAAAAGATGGTATGTACAGTACTGTAGGGTAGAAAATATACATGTGTTTTATGCGCGGTATTTGAGAGGCTCGGTCAAGGTGGGATACAATAGGGACATGATATATGGGTCACTTGGCATCGAAACTCGCAGTGCTAGCAGCCTCATCATGATGGCCGCGATTCTTTGGGAGGAAACCTTAAGCCCCTCCTCAGTAGTCAAAAGTCGAAACTCACTAACACCAAGTTCATAATCTGCCAAGACTTCAATCTCAGTTTCTCGCTTGATTACAATGTGTTGTGGTTTCTGAAATAAGCGAGTGAGAAAGAAGCCTATTATGTAACCGCGTAAGACTTACCGCGCTGTTGCCAGAAGTGAGGCCGGGAAGAGTCCGCCGTTCCACAGATGTTGCGTCCATGCTCACGGCCGCCATGAAAGATTCACCATCCTGCTGCCCTCGTATTTTGAAACGCGCATTTAGGCTGAAAGGAACCGTCAACTACTTGATCAATGAGATTGGTAAACATGACCGACGTTGCCAAAAAAGAGTTCGTGTACACTTTTAAAACTCGTTAGTAGCGAGGGAAAGCTTAGTAGCAAGAGACGTACAGCGGCCCAGAATAATATAGAATATTATATACAGGAATGTGTCCGGACACACCAAGACCTATCGATGAAGAATTGGTTGTTGACCTTGAAGCTAGGGAACAAGCGCATACCAGTATGAGTGACGTTATCGCACATATGCTATTCGGGATTGAGTGTCCGTATAGCATGTCTCATGGATTAAACGACCTACCTAGTAAGGAGGCCACTGTTGAGAGAAAAAAGAATAAGTTGGTTCATCATCGCGTCGGTTCTGGGGCGTAACTAAGTAAGAAGGAGGTTAAACACTCGAAGCATCGAACCTTCTGAATCCGGACTTCGACCGCTGAAGTAAATAGATAAGTGATATGGTGATACACATATCGCCTGCTGCTCCAACAGCATTCATCGATCGTGAAAGGTCCTGTATGCTTCTGTTCAGTTGATTCGGATGGTTCAGGAAATACTACACGGACTGAAAGTTTCAACGGAATTTCTGCCACGAGCTTGACGGACCACCTGTGAGGCGTTTCAGCTACAGGGCATATTGTGAACATACTGCACTCACCCCCGAATAAAGTAAGCTAAGTAGGCAAAGAGTATGAGACGAAGCTTAAGGGAATCAAAAGGATCTGACCGATAGTAACTCCGAATTCTCCTAGAACAAGTGACCCCTAGCGAAATACTAGTGAGTCGGGTGCTGGTCAACGATGAGTTAGAAGCACGTACAAGGAATAACGTTATGGGTATATTCTTGCGACTCACTAGCGATGTAATCAGGATTGAAAGCGTCAAGAGGGAGGAAAAGCTTTACAAATATATACTCGATATGTGAAAAATCTAGAAAGGAAACTCAGAAACAGGGAACGGCGAAAAGGAATGCGCACGTACGATTGTACTAGTAGCGCAATGAAGCCCTGTATACATGGTGATATCAGACTGTGGGGTAAGTTCGTAAATTTACATACGGAGGGGGCAACTTGAGCCTGCAATAGAGTATAAATCGATTGCCATGCTAGACATAAGTATACGAGATCATACCAGTAAACTCCTATGATGCCAATATCAGCACAACAAAGACCAAGTCTAGAACAAGTACGCTCACCACTCAACAACTCCGAGGTTGGCAGGGTCATAATAATGAACGACTAGATACTCGTATAGAGTATGTGTAACAAATACTTGTTGCACGGTGTCGAGGAGACTTAAAATGTGATTAGAAATGGGACATAGTCCACAGAAAAGTCATTCATACAAGACGGTCACGACCTGCAAAACATGAGTTCTTGCAACGCGTTCGATCACAACCTGGCGCTCACCATGACTTTCAGCCTCGGGTCATCCGTCTTCCTGTACATCTGCATGGGGATTGGAAGAGGTGCTGGCTGAGAAGCACGTGTACGCACACTGAAGTACTAAGAATGGGACCACCCCCTTGAGAAAATGCGGGGAAAAATCGAGCAAACCTCATACCTCGTATGTCTGCATGCAAGATACACCCCATAGCCTAGACATTGCGATAAGCAAACGAAAGACTGCTCGAATATCGGGTACATACACTCCAGCCAAGCTTCGTCACCATCGAACAAATCAGCATTTACTTCCGAAAAGAAGTGCGTATGAAGCTCACATGGTGCCAATCATCAACGCGCCCATCTATACATCATCGTTAGCAAAAAGTACATGTCCGACACGCGAATCCCTGACTGTAGTGTGTAGAGCAGGAACCTCTACTGGGGAGCTCATCGCTGGAGTGAAGGCGAGAGGTGGAAGAGCTTGGGAGGCAAAAAGGCGATGCGCCACCGCCAGGACCGGTATTTCATTGTTCGTATTACATGACTTTATTCCTCGGGCACGCGTCAGGAAGCTTCGACCGTGGAAAGTTTCGAGATCGTTTCGCTTGGAAATTACGAGCAATCATAACGAAACGAGGCGATTCTTGACAGGATCCAGCGGTATTCGCATTGATCTGTGTTTGCGCTCGTATTGGGTCGGAATCAGTATAATACTGGGGCTATAATTTTAATCCCGTGCCCTTTGCCTGTGCCGCCGAGATGCGTTAGGCCCGAATCTCAGTCGCCCTGCACTGCGGGCGAGGAGGTGGCGTGGCATTCATATGGGAGGGGGAGGACCTTGAACGGGTACTCATTTAACCCGTCAAATGACTCTAGGAGAAATCACCAAATCTGCTAGCTTTTTTTGTTGGAAAGCAACATACAAAAGATGACAAAAGTACCCAGCAACACGGACCCGCTCAGGGCCGGCTGTCACTGTCGGCAAATGGCGAGATGATGATGTCACCATTTTCCTTATGCGGAGATCGGGCGGCTCGGGCCGGCCACCGTGGTGTTGGTGTTGGTGTCTGTGGCCTGGGCCTGGCCCTGGTTCCGTTCAACGCACCACTGCTTTCAAAGTTCAAACAGTTCAGCTTCGACATACTGCCAGTGATCTGTTGGCACGCCACCTCCTTGGAAAGGAACCCGGTAAGCCTACACGTGCGCAGAAGCCACCGTTGCCATGGTCTATCAGTGATCCTCCGTCCTTTTTGGACATGAACAGTATCTTTGTGCGTATCCAACGCAGTGGCCAGGTACCACTTCATTCCACGCTTCATTTTAATGACCGATTCATTCTAGATGACTGGATTGCCGACTTTTCTTATCGCCGGCTTACCTCCAAACCGACCCGGCCGGCGAATTTTCTGATCTCCTAATCTAACCTAGTATCGAGGGAAAACGTCTAACGAGACCCTTTCAAGGGAGAAATCATGAGTACGTCTTGCTATACGGGGACGAAAAATCTATCAGACGGGATTCACCATTTTTCAATTTGATACCAGACTAGAGGTCTCTCGGTCGATAAAGGAGACTTTAAAAAAACTTTAAGACGGTGGCATCTAGCTTCGGTACCTCTTAGCTGTCCTAACGAAATGGACGCCCCTCTTCTCATTTCACTTGTTCTCTTCGTTTACTTGGTCTATGCCTATTGTCGCAAGCAACGCGCTCTCTTGCCTCCTGGTCCTCCTGGTCTTCCATTTCTTGGTAATGCTCTCGACATGGCCGTAAAGTACCCTTGGTTAAAATATGCTGAATGGGGTCGCCAGTATGGTAGGTCTTCCAGCAAACATATTACTTGGTGCTCATTTCTTCAAGGCGATGTTGTCTATCTCAATGCCGTGGGGCAGTCAATTATTGTGCTCAACTCAGCCAAAGCAGTATTTGCTCTTCTCGATCAACGCGGCGGCATCTACTCCGATCGTCCGCGTCTAGTGATGGGCGGAGAGCTGTAAGCGAATCTTTAAGTGCACGAGACATTTCTGACACCTGTAAACTTCACAGCGCCGGATACGTCCACAGTGTACCCCTCTGCCCTTACGGCACGCGTTTACGGGAGTACAGAAAACTTATCCTCGAAGTAGTCGGACCCCGGAAGGTGCAGCAATGGCGGCCCATTGAAGAAGAGAAAACAAGGATATTTCTCGGAGCCCTCCTTAAATCCCCGGAAAAATTCCGTGACCATATCCGACAGTAAGGTTTGGTGGTTAACGCAATGGGTTTAACACTGAAGTCATTTGTAGTCATATCGCCTCCATAACCTTTCTCATATCACATGGGTACAACGTTAGACCTGAGGATGACCCACTGGTCGAGCTTGCTGACCGTGGTGATCAAGGGTTTTCGGAGTCTACGACTGCGGGCGCTTTTCTAGTGGATTCCTTCCCTATCAGTAAGTCCAGCCAAATTCATTTACTTGGATAATTTAACGATGACGCCGGTTTCTAAGTGCTATATCTTCCGCGATGGTTGGGCTTCAATTGGATGAAGAAGGCTGAAAAGTTCCACAGAGATATGGAGGAACTTCGAGACGTACCTTACAACTCTGTCAAGGAGCAAGTGGTTAGTACTGTCGCATCTGTTTGTCGTGACATTAGTGACCGACTGAACACCATTCAATTAAGATGAAAGGGACGGCCGTACCTTCCTTTACTGCCAATCTCATTCAGCGATATAAAAATCCATCACCGTACCAAGAAGACGTTAACAAATGGGTCACGACTGGATTCTATTCTGGTGAGTTCTCCGCGCTGTCCTCGGCGCAAGCGTCACAGACTTACCACATCTCCAATTATAGCCGGTGCCGACACGGTAAGCACTATCCATGTACTTCAACTGTCACTAACAAGCAAATGGCTGTAGACCGTATCATCCCTATGCTCATTCTTCCTGTATATGACGCTTTTCCCAGACAAGCAGAAGAAAGCGCAGGAAGAGATCTCGCGCGTAGTCGGGTCCGCACGATTGCCTGATTTCAGTGATCGCGAAAGCTTGCCTTACGTTGATTCCTTGCTGAAGGAAGTTCATCGATTGAATCCGGTTGGACCTCTGGCAGTACCACACAAGTCGGCCAAAGATGACACCTACAACGTACGTTTGAACGGTACATTCCCTTCTGTTCATACTCTGACGAACCCTTTTAGGGCTACCTGATTCCTTCTGGCTCTGTAGTGTTGCCCAACACATGGTACGTATTCCCAATCAAGAAGTTCTTAATTTCGGCTGACGAAATTTCCGTAGGGCCGTAATGCATGATCCAGACACATATCCGTCCCCCTTTGAATTCCTTCCCGAAAGATACTTGGAGCCCCAAAATGAAACCAAGGGCATCAATCCAGATCCTCGCAAATTCGCTTTCGGATATGGTCGCAGGTCAGTGCTATTCATGGGTCCAGAATACTAGGAGATTTATTTCCAACCCCGTTTATAGAATCTGTCCCGGACAACTTCTCGCAGACGATGAGTTCTATATCACTGTTGCTGCTGTCCTCTCTGTGTTCAATGTTCTTCCGGAGTCCGACAAAGAGCAAGTCAGGATTCCTGATTGGTCTCGGAGTGAGGGATACCTCTCATCTACAATTTCGTACGTTGTGTACGTTAGTCGGCGTTCTGCTTTCCTCACGAGTCATGACAGGCACCCCGATCCCTTTAATTGTCGCATTGTACCACGTTCGCGTGAGACCGAGCTACTGATCCGCGCGAGCGACCCTTCAAGACTGTAAATCATATTTCCTTCTGTATTTTTCCATTTGAACAATGTTGCTCGCTAATATTTCGTTCGTTGTATCGTTAATTAGTTACCCCTGCCTATACCCGGTCCTTGTGATCATATAATTCGATGTTCAGTATATTACTAGTTGTTGGAAGGGAGCGATTAATAATTAATACCACCTTTTGAACACGTCGTTTTCATTATCGACAGTGATGGACGCGCGGAATTCATGCTGATCAGATGCCCCGCAGAAACACATTGTCTTGTGATCATCGGATCTTAAGTGGTGGCATGAACAGTACTATCCCTCCAGAGGTCCTTCGCTCCCTCATTCCATCTCTTCATCACTAAAACGGACGTCCATCAGACGAAATAAATAAACTATCCCTAAAGACAGAATGAAGAAACGGCCAGGAAGGGCCGAACATAGAATACAGTAGGCGCATTCTCGTGCGTCGCCTTCAGTGTTCCTTTCCTATTGATTCCCGCTACTTAGCTCACACTCCACACTCGATTGCGAATCGAACAAACCTTAAATGTTTCCGGCATCTAAGCCTCCCTGAATGAGTGAAAGACCGAGAAGAACCTTCACCGGGCCAATGGCAAGTAAGTGATACTGGAACGAAATTTCCTCATTCACGTGGGAAAGATATTCCAGTCGGACCGAGAGTTAACGTTCATGTTCAAGTGCAATGGTGATGGTGTCAATAGATTCTCGAACGTTCAAACAACAAGGAAAAGGCTTCCTTGGTCGCTGCCAGAGTCCTAAGTATGTTGAGGTGGCACGTTTGGGTTCAGTGCCGTTAGGCGCCCTGAATCATTATGAAGAAGCCACACACCACGGCTCCGAAACGTGCAGTCGCCGCCGGGATAGCAAACCCTCACCAGCGTCCGGCGCGCTTATGCACCCCAACCATGTTATCGAAGCAACGATGTGAATTTTGGTTCGAGCGGAATCCAGACCGACCGATGAGAACACCTTGCGTAAAATTGTTGGCGTCAGAAAGCTTTCCAGAGCTGTATATATAGGACGGTCCGGGTTAGGCTTAACGTTCTCAAAAAAAAAGATACGAGGGCCCAGGGTTGTTAGAAGCATTCAGCGAATTCGAGATTCGATGAATGATTTTGAATCGTGTACTTATACTCAACTCATAGGGTAAAGGTACAAGTATGAATCATCGATGCTAGGGAAATGCCAAGAAAGTGTTGTCAAAGTGAATTTGTAAAAAGGTGATGACTAGAATCTGGATCGACTCATCAAGGAAATGGATTTAAACAGTTTGTAGCGGTGGCGAAAATGCGCCGGAACAAAGAAGAGCCCTATTTATTCCTCAATGCAGATTTCGGATCCGCACCTGCTGTTCATCTTAAGAAGCCAATCATGGCATATCGTTCCGCTGAATTTCTCCGAGCGACAATTACACGTCCCACGCTTTGGGGAACAATATTGAGCATCCTGTATCTAGGACGTATGGCTAGGTCACGCTGCCCTGTATAATGCTGATACGCGACGGAGTGTTTCGCATGCATTATTTGCCAGCCAAGCACAGGATGTCTACGGCCTCGGTTAACTTGGAGACCGCCGCTGCGCATGAAGACGTCACCGACGTGTTTCTTCATGCCCTCGCTAACGCCTGCGAAACGAAAGAGAATCTTGGACAGTGGGAAACAATGTCGTTAGTGTCTCACGGAACATCAGCGATCCTGTCTGGACATACAGGGCTGACATCCGAGACGCTCGAAAAAATCTGTTAAGTACAGTCGCGGACCTTCTTACTCAGTCTTTCGACGTCGCTTCCCCGTTACACGTACACGTCGTCGCAAGGCTTATGACCGTGCCGACTGGGTCCCAGTCAATCCTCGATATGATGATTTACGCGAATCAAGGATATGTCGACTGTAAACCTGACAGATGTCACGTCGACTGTTGTTGGAGATTCTGCAGGGCGGCTTAGCACGACAAATTGTTCTGAAGTCAGCGGATGAACCTTTCGCAGAAGTCTATAAATGGGATCGGATGTGTCACACTCATCGAGACCGACAACGTCGGGTACAGCTTCCAGGGGATGAGGAAGTGACCAAAATGGAACAAGGTGATAACGTAGAATCTGACGACTAACGTTAGTGGCCCTTGTGCGGTATGTAGTCCGGGGCTGCAATCCCAGTGCGTACACGATGTCGATTGCTCGCGTTGGTGCAATCGACACAGTCCCAAAAGAAAGATGTCAAGACGACTGCGCATATAAATACGCTCGAGTTATTTTCTATCAGAGTGCTCTCTCGATCCATTACTCGCGATCCGCGGCATAAACGCGATTATCGTTCCAAAGCGTGCTCACGTTAATGTCGGGAAAAGCTCGTCGGGTGGCTAGAGGTGATCCCGTAATACCCTACTTCCGTCAATGTCTAAAAAGGCGCAGTCAGTCATAGGCTGCTTCAACTCCAAGTCTGATCTGCAGTGTCCTGATGACAGTGAATCACCCTTCGTCTGTCAAGGGATGTCTCCAGTATGGTGACGAGGGGCGTTTCCTTCGCTATGAGTGAGCTTGAGAGAATGGGTGAATAGAAGGCTGGAATCCATCACGAAGAGGCGTTTTGAAGAAGATGGTGGTCAGGTTACACGCTTGGCCGTCCTCTCGGACAAACCATACTCCAGAGCTTCTATCGTACCTACGGAGAGCTGGGCAACGAAGTTTCTGGATGGTATTAGCGAGGCTTTGACTTTTTGTCGAGCGTTCTTGAATTGATATTACTGGCGAACTTCTTGAAGACTTGGTGTTGTCCGTGAAGACTTGATGGTGTGTTCGACGCAGCGATTGGCGTATTTCTTGGGGATGTGGTGAAAGCAAGTCGCTGAGATATAAGTATTCCTCCTAGAGTGTTCGGTGTTCAAGCCGTGGTATGTAACCGAAGGAGAGGAATAAACTCACAGCGTGTCTGTCAGTCGTAGCTTCTGGGTGTCTCCCAGCGAAGCGATCTTGAGTATTGCACCCTCGCCAACGCCGCTGACGTGGTCTTTCGCGCAAACTTATGAAGGTTTAATGAAAATGTGATGAAATTGAAAACGAGCGTCACAGGTAGCAAGCTACTCAAAATCAAATCCCTTCGAGGCCAGCTCAAGAAAAAAAATACACGTTGTCCGACGATGAGACCTCGGACCAGTCAGACGTCTGTAAAAAAGGTCAGAAACCGACTTCGATAATGCAAAATGGATAAAATACCGTACTCTTGCTTCGACCGTGCCGAGCTAATGATTTTCGTAAGTGGTCCTCGAGTTTACATTGACCATCGACATAGAGGCAAAGGGATCCGGGTTGTCGAGATACAATGCACTCGCTGGTCGCCAAGCATCCACACTGAGATCGCAGTATTTCGCGGGCTTGCCGTTAGCTTTAACAGTTTGAGCAGACTTTGGAGAACCAAGGCGATCAGAATCAATTGCACTGTAATTCGAAGAGAACATACCCCGTCTGGTTTGATCGCACTGGGACCGATCTTTTCGCGGACAAAAGAGAGTGCCTTCTCGGAGAGTGTAGCGTTCGCGGTGCCAAGAGGATGTGAATGATAATCGGTATAGTTCCCTAGAACAATCGGAGTGTCCGGGTAGGTCTTGACTGTGATAGAGCAGAAGCAGTTGCCTGGGATGTGCTTAGGAGGACCGACATATCGGGGCGTGCATGCCTTGTGACGGGAGCAGTAAAAGATATGCTCCGCCAACCACCTACGCTTCTTGAGAGGAGCCACGTTTACGGTGCTTGAAAATACCCAGAATTTGATGCCATGAACCTGCTGCTCGTTCAAAAGCCATGCCTGGAATTCCTCGATGGATGCCCATTCTCTTCCGTAGAGGCAGTTATAGTACTTCTTATCGTGGTCGAATCCTCTGCGGCCGTTATCTAGGACTTCCTTAACTTGGTGTTTCGACATTTTGGGAAGACTAGGAAGACATATCGAACACGGCAGGCTTGCAGAACAGTAAGAGATGGCGGCTCTGAGGGCGTCTGCGGGTGGCATTGTATTAGGGCTGAGGGCACCAAATTCTGTCTGGGATTGGCAAAGAACGTGATTGATCACGTTGAGCGGGAATTATTGAGCGAGCTTCAAGCTACGCGACGAGGTAGGAGAGAGAGCGACGAGGTGATGAAGAAATCGTCTCAATGTCTATGACTTATATACGCGCATATAGAGGAGTTACGGCAGGCGCGATAATTTGCTGGTACCTGGAGTTGAATCGAAAATTCATTGTTGGCTTGTGCGACGTTTAGACACTAAGTACAAGAGGGGTCAGAGCAAGAATGGAGATGCCATGTGAGATAACGTACGTGGTACAATGACAGAAATCTCACCCACGCGACTGGCGGTCTAAGAGCAATCAGAGAGATAATAGACAGATACCATATGTGGTAATCTACCCGGCACAACGATGGCAACGGGGAGCAGCTAAACCACAGTTAGCAACAAGTCTAGTCCAGTCCTCTAAGCAGTTCTACCAGCACGTAGCGAGCCGACGACTCCATCAATTTGTGGGGGCCGATGCCTTCATGCAAGTTAAGTATACAATTGCTTGCGAAAGATTAGGCGTAAATCTAAGAACCAAGGTTATTGAAAACTGTCAGTGGGTTCTTCATAGAGCCTTTGATACGGCTTGTGGTCGTAGATAATCACGAATATCATCCATTACGAGCCGGGAGGGAACATGGAAGTATCGCCTAGTATTGTCGCTAACGTAGGTCACTCGTGAGTCTAGTGATAGCGGTAAACAGGAGGGTACCGTGGGAACTTTGGTTTACATCCGTCGGCAAGATGTCACGGTCCGGTGGTCCGGTGGTCCCTCCAACTCTTTCTTGCTCTCGAGCATCCGATACATCCAGGTGAGTGTTAATCCAGGATTCTGACAGTCATTGATCTCATCATAAAGACCTTCAAACATAGAGAAGTCACCGAGAGCAGAAAACAAGTTAATTGCAAGTTAATTGACTGCTGTGGGCACCCTCCCCACAAATTCGACCGTTCAGCTGACCATCAGACGGGTCAGATGTTCTACTACTGAAGGTGCAGTAGCAACCTATCCGCAGCTATCCTGCTTCCACCACAATGAACACCAAAAGGTGGAATCCATGCTGTTCCCTGGAAGAAGGTTCGCTTCCAGATTGACCCATTTAACGTGCTAACCTGATTTTTTCAGCGGACAGAATACTCACAGCACCGGGAAGTATGCTCGAGATTGAAACTCGCGTGAGTAAATCCCATGTAGCTGCAGACCTACGCCTGAATATCTGTGATTTAGGTACTTGACGGTAAGGTTTCGAAGGTGTGGAAGAACCTCTGGCCGTCCATAAGAGCGTTCTTCTTGCAGTCGGTGGACGCACATGCCGAAAAGATCTATACAGTATTTGAGAAAGAATGCTATACCTTTCAAGAGATACTCGACGAGGCAGTTGTATGCGCTGCCATTTTCAGAGATGTTTACAAAGTAAAGAAAGGTGCGTGAACTGGGCATTCGATAAGCAGCACTAAGACTTACTTCATGCTTATATGTAGGTGATCGGGTAGTCATCTGCTCTCGAAATTTCCCGAGTTACTACATAGTATTCTGGGCTTGCCGTACGTCAATATTTCGAGCTTCTAAGAGGTGTCCTCAAGTCCCACCCCAGATCTTCTTGGAGCTGTGACCGCACTCGTGAACGCGTAGGACCTGCTGTTATACGTCCAGATAGTTTCCTTATTCATTTACATGATAGGTGGCTACCACTCGAGACACTTCGACACTGTATCACGCTCACAAAGTGCTCGTTGATAATCCTAGACACTGAGCGAGCTGATAAGATCGGACCAACCGCTACCGAACTTAAGCACGCATCGGGCGCGTCAGGATACCTCGTCATTCAAGACCATGAGGGCAAAGGGTTTTGGGAGGGCATGGACGCCTGGAGCACAATGCGTTCCAAGTATTATGACATAGATCCCAAAGGGATACCGCCAGACGATCCTCAAGTGTCGCCTGACGATGACGCGATGATCATCTTTACGTCGGGAACTACTGGTCTTCCAAGTAGGTCCTATTGGTGTATCTGTACATGAGCTCGTAAATCTTACGGTTTATCACAGAAGGTGCTCTAAGCACGCAGCGCGCTCTCCTAAGCTCCCTTTTCAGTGTATGGTTTCAATCTGTGGATTGTCGTCTCATCTTCACAAATGTTCGATAGAGAGCTGCTATGGCCGGAAGGGACGCTGTTCGACGAGGCGTACCATTTCCTTCTCCACCACCGGTTTCGGGTCTGCAGCAGCCGAGTATACTGCTTCCCACGCCTCTGTTCCATGTTACCGGAATTAGGACAAGCGTAAGTCCGTCTCTTGTCTTCGTCCCTTTGATACTGATGAACCAACACCGATGCGTCTTCAGTTCACTGGGACTTCTCAAGGAATGAAGCTGGTTTTGATGCGGAAATGGGATGTAGAAGAAGGTAGGGATTGGTCCCATTGCCGTCGTATTCCTCATTCCAGTGCTTAATTTCCTCAGCCATCAAGTAAATCATTTTTGCCCATCCTCGAAAGTTGTTAACGCAATTCTTTGTTTTAGATTGTGCAGAGCAGAAAGCGTAACCTCCTTGGGCGGGTGCGCTTCTATCCATTTGTTATGGCATCCTCTAACTAGTTCATAGCGTACCCTCAACTGTAAGCGACCTCGCAGACAGCACCCCACCCGGGTTATCTATCAAAAATATCACATTGGGTGGCGCTCCGGTACCGCCGTCTCTGGTCAAGAGATCAAAGCAAGCCTTTCCCCATGCAGTGATGTATGTGGTCAAACCGATTCTTTCTGCATATATAAGTAGTCTGACCAGTTTCACTGTAGCGGACAGGCATACGGTCTCACCGAGACCAACGCCGCTTCTGTAGGAGTTGGTGAGCAAAATGTCTCAACGTCTATACTCCAAACGCTGATCTTATAGCAGTTGGACCTGACTATGTGGCGAATCTAGATAGCTGGTAACCCCTCCTCTCTGATTTTCTTGTTGTGAAGTTATCAGATTTATAGCGGATTCATACTGCCTCCCAACGACATTGTAATCATGAAGGATGGTATCGAGGCTACCCCAAGAGAGGCAGGTGAGATATGGCTACGTGGCCCGAACATAATGAAAGGGTATTTTGGGGATCCAGGTGAGTTCACTTATCTGATCTTTGATCCGTTGGTTGCACTGGTTCACGATCTTACTGTAGCCGCCACAGACAAGGTAGGCGAGGCAAGTATCACTTGTACACCCTCAAGATCTTATCTCCGATAAAAGGTGCTCACAAAGGATGGGTGGTTCAAGACTGGTGATCTCGGCTGCATCGACGAAGATGGTTACGTCTATATCAAAGACAGGATTAAGGACATCATTATTCGTGGCGGAGAGAACATTGTGAGTGCTACGTGATCGTGAATATCTTCAATCAATAACGATAGATGTGAAGGATTCCACTTCCGTAGAGAATGCCCTGTACACCGAGCCGGGCGTTTTGGAAGCGGCAGTGGTAGGCGTGCCTGACGAACGGCTGGGAGAGTTAGTTACTGCGCTGGTTACTATCAAGCCTGGGCATCGTGGAAAGGTCAACGAGAAGAAACTTTTGGCGATTGTAGAGAAGCTGTAAGTGTTCAGTTCGTTCCAGCTTATTCCAATTATGCGAGGCTAATCCATAGACAGTTTACCCAAGTTTGCCGTTCCAGTGATGATTGTCTTGTGGGATGGGGAGTTTGGTATGTTTTATTTTCTTACTATCTCAACGTACGTCTAATATTGATGGGTGTAATAAGACCATACACCTTCTGGCAAGCTCATCAAGACACAACTGCGAAAGATAGCGCAGCAGGAGTGGGCACGGAGGTCAAGGTACTATGCGAAGTATTGTGATACTGGGAAGTCCAAGCTGTAGGTATACTCATTGGACGGTGATTAATTCACAAGCTGGCTCGACATCTAAACTTGTAGCACAGCTAGCGCTGTTCGAGGTCTTTTGCAAGGCTGTTACTTGCGGCGAGCCAAGACATGACCATGATTTTGGTACATTTAGCAATTAATTTCATTATACAGATACGAGTTCCACGAGTATTTAATAAAATCGGACTCGTCAGGCTATTAGTTTATCAGCAGGTGAAATTGCATCACGTGGTCGTGCAGTTATTCGTCACCTACCATCACCCCATCCTCGGATGCAGCACCCGTCTCTACAGCTCCTTGAAGAATTGCGCGACATGAATTCTTTTCTGCTTCCTGATAGGCGTCCGTGACAACAATCGCAAGCGGCAACCGATTCTCGTATCCCTGCATACTGTATTTAACTGGCGGTTCTACAGAACAGCATCACGACCATGAGTTTACATGATACGCGACCTTCTCATTCAGCGAGACAGCAGCTGCGGTGCATCTTCATTCTGATGTGGACGCTAAAGGCCCTGATGAGAAACTTCCAAAACCAAACATTGTTCAGGGTGGGGAGGAGGAATTAGACGTATTTCGGAGGTTTCGGTGTGTCCATTGCTTTCGATTTCATCCTATGATGTATTCAACTAGTTGAAGGTGCTGCTCCACGCGATTTGGAACGTTACCCGTTTGGTCCTTGCAGGCAGGAAATAACTGAAAATGCCCGTATTTGGCGCATGTATCTCGACGGATGACCATATTTTGACGCATAAATGTTAGCTGGAGTTCACAATGCCGTCGATGTCTTGCTAGCCCTCGTGCATCCTGGGTCTTTCCTTATCTCATAAATCTGACAATACCGTAGACTGGTCATTTTCTGCAGTATTGCATCGTTCAAACAGCGCAGAACATGTGGATTACGGCCAGGCCTTTACGCCACTTCTCTGCAAATCCTGAAGGTTGTCGCGCCGAATAGTTCGCGACTCGTCATCCCACCCTCACCTACCCCCTTCTTCTCACCGAGTAGTTCTGATATGGGAACGAACGGGCTCATGGTCCACAAGCCTGGCATTGAGCTTCATCACGGTCCTCATCGCTGCATTAGTCAAGCAGTCATTGCGTAGCTACGCTGTCATCGACTCTAACAACTTCCTATCGTGCGACAATCCGCCGCCTACGGTACACCGGGCTTCAGACGTGGCAGTTGCCTATGATTATCGATTTCCTCCTTGCACCTCTCCATATTTCCTCAGCGCCCTTCCTTTCTGGCCTTCCTATATTCCTGTTCTCCCTCGGAATCAACGTGGTATAGTTCGTGTCCGTTATCCAGAGCCTATGTCCTTGCTCCGATTATCCTTCTTATCCATCCCTACTGCCTTCACAAGTTCCTCTAACGCGGCTCCATTGCCTGTACCGTTTCTCAAACTGCTCTCTCGTTCTGTGCAGTCGATTTCCTACATTTTCCACGGAATCATCCTCCTCGATGAAAAGGGTGCCTTTACAGACAGAGGCTTCGAGAGTGGCAAGGGTTACAATTTTTTGTGCTTAAGATCATCTCCATTGAGAGATGTCGAACGAGATCACATTCAGAAAACTGCAGACAAAGTAGGCGCGCAGGTGGTGCTTTGGCTGGATTCATGCATTCGTCTACCGGTGTCCTGCTATCACCTCCAGGAATTTCTTCAAGAACCGTGGAATGTCTTCCAGCGATCGCTGCAGCGGATAAAGCGTTTTGGCCCTTCGTTTCATCTCCTTGTCGTGCATCGTCGTTTAATTCCCAGACTCTCGTTGTCATCGCTCGGCAAGCTTTGGTATTTATGGAGTTGTCCGCGAAGGGAACGGCAAATCTATGTTCAAATTCGCATCAAAAACCGTTACCCTACGCACAATCCCAGAAGGTGCTACATGTGTTGCTTTGACGGTTGTATTCCGATGCGAAAATTGTTGCCACTGGCATGACTAGCGGAGCTTTCGTGACCAACGTGGTCCGGGAGACCTGGAGCTTGAGCTCATTGCCAGCTCCTCAAGGCTCAGCGAAGATGGGATGGTCACCGTTATCAACAGACATACGGATGAGATGAGAGAACATCTCCGGGAAGTTGTCGAGTAGACGGGAGTATTCCGTCATTGAAGGGCCAGTTCTGCTCCCTCCTTTCGATTAACGATCTTGGAGTGATTGTGAACAACTCATGATTATGGACGAACATAAATCGTGTATTACAACGAAAAGCCAGGCATACTGTTGTCTTCTGATGGTACCTCTTTTCACTGAAGGACAGACATGACTTGGACCCTAATGACAACACAATATCTGTTATCAATGTCCTTTTATCCAACACTTCCTTGTCTATTTGTCAGGGCTTGTTTGTGCGACCCGTTCGTCCTTCATTACTTTTCCGTCGAGAATGTGCTTGTCCGATATCCTGCCATATGTGATGGGTGGTATAAGGCGGTTGTGCGTCTGCTTCAACGGATTCGAAGCGAGGCATTTTTCGCTTGGGTGCACCTCGAACACGTTGAGGCGGCTGTTATAGTTGGAGAGTTACCCAGTATCTTTGGCTACAGCGGATGAAGAAGTCTCTATCGCGGTATGATTACGGGGCACGGCGTGTATAGAGGAATTGCCATTTTGGTTGAGCGAATATCAGTGAGCACTGCCTATCCTATTATGTTGTAACCGACCTGAAGACGCGTACATAGCCTTGATAGAGAATCTCTACGTAAACCGTATGTTATGTAACATTCTCGAGTATGCTTTTCCCTTCTCAAATACTGGCCGACAAAATCTGACTCTTGTTTTAGGTTAGTACGTATTCTGAGTCTTAAAGACTTAGAAATAAGGTTTCTCGGTAAGGTCAACAATCTACACTGGGGCCGAGCTCGTCTTGGTTGAATTATCTCGGTTTGTGCTGAATAATGCTAATGTCTGCTTCTATATGAGAGTCTATTATGTGGCAGAACATTCGGAATTTCTGTAGTCTTCTATTTGGCTCAAGACTATGCTATTCAACCATGGCAGGGCGCTTATTGTAATGCTTGCTTCATTGTTTCTGTTCATGTTTCCTATCAAACCGACAGATTACGCTATTCCTTGAAGCATGCACTTTCAGAATCATCGCAGCGTTCTTTTCAAAGAAGAGCAACGTAAATGTGCTCTATCGGAGTAGCATTGTTTTCGAACTCTCTTGCTCGGTAGCCCAGTCGGATCCATTACGCATCACGACGGAACAACAAACATATCTCACGGTGAGTGTTTTAAAATAGTACCTTTGCAAAAGTTTATTCATCAGCGCAGTTTCTTATTTGGTGTATCTTCAAAAAGCTTCCATTGATACGCCAGTGGAAAGGGGAGTACAGAATTTCAGTGATCCCAGCTGCCTTTTACCATCGGTGAAGGACGGTACTGATTTCATCGCCTCCAATTGGTACGTGGCCTTCCTTTGAATGCCTCTGATCTTCTAGGTCTGACTCTGCTGATTTAGCGGCCATCTAGGCGCCATCGATGTCACGTTGATAGAGGAAAGAGTCAACTTTGCGAGGAGCCGTACAAGCCGTGTCCAATCATCGACTGACGATAGTGATTTGTTCACTTCGCTGGCAATAAGCAGTGCAAGGTGCCGTTATGTCCTATCCGTAGCCACTTCTTCCTTCCCCATTAACGCACGTAGGTACCACGATGCAACTGACGGCAGTCTGCCGCAGTGATACGTTTTGTGAGGAACGCAGAAACGAGTCAGCAAATGAGGCACGTGTGGTACTGGCATCTCGGCAGCGCGCTTATCATATAAAGCATGCCTCGCAGCTGACGACGTTACTCAGGGAAGCCTTCCTTATCACCCTCACCATCCCTTACCAGTTATCTTTCAATGGCTCCACGAAAAGCTCATGGACAAGCGGCAGGACCAACCCAAGGTGGAACCAAAGGAGGTCCACCCGGCGTTGGCTCTGCCGATGCCCAGAGTCGCCTTCGTGGGGGGTTTGCAGACCAAGGCGCTCTGCAAACCTCTGTTTCTATAGCTTGTAAGTCTTTACCTCTGGAGTAAACATGTTAATCTATCTACGATTTCCTAACTTTCTTTGACTGTCATCTGTAAAGCGCATGTCGAGGTCGTCGGTGTGAAACGTCCTTCGTACGGGAAAGAAAGGCATCTGATTAAGATTCTCTCAAACGTTTGCGAGGCGAGTGTCCCTGAAGGAATGATCTACCAATACGATGGTCAGTTTCTTCTTTTCTGAATCCCGGATGTCAAAACTGAGGGTGTTCATTGCAGTTCAAATATATGTCAGGAGACGATGGTGAGTCTGTTGCTCATGGAAAAGTCGATGGCTGACAGAATCTCCAGACAAGGAGAAGACACTCGATATGTCGTTCAACAGGTATCTGTTCGACAAGATGCAGAACTCGTTCCGGGATGTCTTCACGCCTCACACCGTTTATGATGGGGAAACGGTCGCATTTGCTTCTCATGATCTAGATTTGGGAATATCCGATAAGCGCCAGGTATGTTAACCCCTTTCCTCGCTGCGCTTTGATCTCATCTCATCTCATATTTTTCTAGTTTGACTTGATGATGGACAATGGTCCGGAGCAACCCCCTAAGCGCTTTATTATCTGCTTGACGAAATCGAACGTCCTCAACTTAGAGTTAGTCCGAGCGTTCTGTACCCTATATTTGATACTGATAATGCTTCAGGGTACTTCAACGTTTTACCAAGGGACTGCAGTCATATGATAACGAGGCGCAGAAGGCGCTCACCGTGAGTCCTTCTTTCATTTCACTGATCCGTTTGTTGACGCGGCATAGGCCCTTCATGTCACCATCCAAATGACTCCCTCTCTAAAGTGCCATTCGCGCAGCCGGTCGTTCTACATGCATGAAACAAAGTCCATTGGCTCAGGCTTGTTGGTCCGTCAAGGATACTTTCAGTCCGTTCGGCCCACTGTAGACCGGAATCTCATCGATGTCGACATTATAACGGGTATCATGTACAAATATGGACCCCTTATACCTCTATGTCTCGAGTCCTTCAGCTTGCATCCCAGTCAGGCACACCAACTTGAATCTATTGTGAGCTAATAAGGTTTCTGGATATAGTCCATATTTCTGACTATATATTGGTAGATGCACGTTTGGTCAGTAGTAAAGCAAAGCAGCACTATGATCTTTCAGTCTCAGCAGTCTCTGATGCTGGGACTTCTGGTTCAATTGAGCATGGCCATATTATGGAACATCACAGGAGTGAATAAAGGGCAAACATCCATCCCAAGTTCTAACCAGCAGAATGCTATGTACTGGATGGTAAGTACTTTACTCCTGTGTCTTATGCTTGAAGATTAATGGAAATGCATGTACTAGTGACTAACAAGCCTCCATTCCAGACCAGCTTACTATTCCCAACTCATCTAAATACTCCTCATGAATGTGAAACTTTTTGAATTCTATTATCTTCTGACTTCCTGCTTTGCTACATCTTTCTTTTTGCCTGTCTCAATCATGATTCACTAGTCTGTAATACTTAGTTGTACTTTGATAGTCTATTTTTCATGTATGACATTAAAGTTAAATTTATCAGGAAAAACTGAGATGCCTAAATGACCTATGTAGTCCTCTATGATTTATGGTAGCACTATTTAGGTCATTTAGGCTTCTCAGTGTTTCCTCATGAATATCTATTCTATGCTGCTTTTGCAGGAGCTGGGGAATTGGAAAGTTACACATGACAAGTCACATCTCATGATCGTCGCATCGGAAGTTGAAAATTCGGCATCTTGAACCTGGACTATCAAGGTCTCAGTGTACAGTGTACAGTAATACGCGATGGCAATGCCCGTTGCTCCCCATAATCTCCATTATACTCCATTAATATGTCCCCAAGGCAGAGTGGGATGACGAGAAAGCAGGCTTCAGGTAGTTTGCTAAGCCCGTTGATGACATAGCCGTCGAACTAATCCCAATGATATAGTCCAATAATTATATTATAGTCTGCTGATCCCTCGAATCCGGCTTCTCGATAAGCGGTCTCGTTTTGCATTCATGACAGATACATCGCCCTGGACCCCCCGTTGCACTGTAGAGGAAGGTATGACCACCCTGCCAGGATGTCTGCGTGCTGATTGGAATACTATATCTCCTAGCCGATAAAATACTCACGGCGCCAGGAAGCCCGCTCGAAATTGAAACTCGGGTGAGCCGCCAGTACTTCAGTGCACCTGCGCATGGTTTGAATGCGATACAGGTTGTCAATGAGACAGTATTGAAAGTCTGGAAGAATCTCTGGCCCTCTATACGAGCATTCTTCTTGCATTCGTCCAAGGAGCATGCCCACAAAACATGTGTGGTATACGAGAAAGAGCGTTACACTTTCCAGGAGATGCTAGATATAGCTGTGAAATGCGCGGCCATCTTTAGAGACGTTTACGGTATTAAGAAGGGTAAGGAAGCCACAGTCGATTTTTGGTACTGCCAGTTCATTCACCTTTAATACAGGCGATCGTGTCGTTATTTGCTCTCGAAACTTTCCCAGCTACTACGTTGTGTTTTGGGGTTGCCGTGCGTGTCCTGATCATGTCTCTGCGAGAATGAGATACTGAATCCCAGAATCCAGACCTTCTGGGTGCTGTGACTGCTCTCGTGAATGCGTAAGATCGGTTTTCGTTCCTGGTGCTTCGCATCCTGATCTACCTAATAGGTGGCTTCCGTCGGAACTCCTCAGGCATTGTATCACGCTTACAAAATGTTCTTTAATCATTCTTGACCCTGAGCGAGCTGAGAGGATTGAGCCCATAGCCACTGACCTAAAGCGCGCGTCAGGCGCGTCTGGGTACCTTGTCCTTGAGGATCACGAGGGAAAAGGCCACTGGGAAGGAATGGACGTTTGGAGCAAAGTATTCCCAAACTACGTTAAAGACCCAGGAGAAATACTGCGCGATGATCCTCACATTGTACCAGAGGATAACGCAACGATTATCTTTACGTCGGGAACCACTGGTCTACCAAGTAAGCTTCTTTGATTTATGTATCCAGGGTTAATTGATTCGTTTCTTGATTATAGAGGGCGTTCTGAGTACGCACCGTGGGTTCCTTACGTATCTGTTCAACGTGTGTTGCATCTTCTGTATGGCGTGCTTGTTCTCATGTGCGTCTTTCCAGTCAGCTTCCGTCATCGGAAGAGACCACATCAGACGAGGCGTGCCGATCCCTTCTTTGCCGGTGCCAGGCACGCAGGATGGTATCCTACTTTCAGCACCATTGTTCCATGCCACTGGATGTTGTACATCTGTAAGCCAGAGCTCTCGCCTGGACTGAGCAAGAGCTGATCTACCTCCAGCTTTCCTGGCTTCCTTTATGGCGCGAGGGTTATCTTGATGAGAAAATGGAATGTAGCAGAAGGTGATCACTGGTTCCATCGCCTAGCTTAACCATAATTTTAACATTTGTTTTCGTAGCCGTGAGGTAAATCTGTCCTTGTACTTCGAAACGAACTGCCGATGATCTGAATTGACGGTAGATTGTGCAAGGAAGAGAACGTTATCTCTCTGGGCGGGCAGGTCACTATCTCTACATCATCGCTCCAGCTGACAATTATACAGTGTTCCGTCGATTATAACCGACCTGGCTGATAGCCCAGTTATCCGGTTTTCCCATAGAAATGATCACACTCGGAGGGGCTCCAGTCGCGCCATCTCTCCTTCGCAAGTCAAACGAATGCCTTTCCACATGCATCAATGTGCACTCTCACTCCCCCGTCCCTATCCCAATAATGATTAATATTTTAAATAGCGGACAAGCCTATGGTCTTACTGAAACTAATGCGACATGCGTTGGGTTTTGTGAGGAATCCTCGTCTCGAGTAATATTTCTAGAAACCTGACTTGTTCTTCTAGATGGACCAGATTATGCGACCAACCCGGGTAGCTGGTCAGTTCATCGTGTTTCGAGAGCTTATATCAGGTTAAGTATGAGTTCAGCGGTTTCGTGACGCCTGTCAATGAGATTTTGATAATGAAGGATGATGTCAGAGCTGCCACGGGTGTGGTGGGCGAGATATGGCTTCGCGGGCCGAATATGATGAAGGGGTACTACGGAGACCAAGGTTTGTTGCAACATATTCTGTGCCCGTAAATTGACAAGCTTACAATGAGTTTCCACAGCGGCTACTGACAAGGTAGGCAAAGGATAACGTACTTGCATGTGGTTTGGAGCTGATCGATACAGGTTCTGACTAAAGATGGATGGGTAATGACCGGAGACCTTGGCTACGTCGACGCGGGAGGGTACGTATACATTAAAGATCGGATCAAGGATATCATCATTCGTGGCGGAGAAAATGTCGTAAGTAACTTGCTAGATCTCTTAATAACGAGCTAACGGTGCGCAGGACTCTGTTTCCGTAGAGAACGCCTTGTACACTGAACATGGTGTCCTAGAAGCTGCCGCGGTAGGCGTACCTGATCAACGATTGGGAGAGCTGGTGACCGCGCTGGTCACTCTCAAACCGGGATATCGCGAGAGGATCAACGAGAAGAAACTTTTGGCTACTGCGAGGAAGCTGTGAGTAGTATTTTTCAAATTTGATTTGCCGCTTCTTAGAACACGAGTAGATTACCGAAGTTCGCCGTCCCGGTAATGATTATTTTGAAGGATGAGGAGTTTGGTGGGTTCCTACATATTTAAAAGTACCTAGTCTAAAGATCGGGTAGAACGTACGCGGTCTGGCAAGATTATCAAGGCGCAGTTGCGGATAATAGCTAGAGAAGAGTGGGTACGGAGGACCAGGGATGGGAGCAAAGTAGGTGAAGCAAAGTCCAAGTTGTAATGTTGGGTACTGTAGCTGGCAAGGCTCAAATCGTATTTTCTCCACTTTATAAAGGCGAGAATGCGTCACTGCGTCATTGAAGAAACGGAATATCTTGTAGGTAGGTAGATGATTTTACACAGCACACAACTTATACTAGTCCACTAATGCGTGCGCACTTTAATTGTGGTTCAACCCCCAGCGTTTCTCGATAAGCGATAAATGATCAAAATTGGATAACACTAAATGATATGACTCAACATTCGTCCTCCAATTTAATGGCAAGAACTGAACTTACTTGCATTTCATCCAGAATTCACAATAGGACCGGCCACCACGCCCTTGAAATCGCACCTCCTGACCAAACGGTGATCTCATCAGCAGAGCATGGTGAGGATCCGGGGTACGATCCAGCTAGGTGCTGGAAAACCTGAGCTTTATAAGTGCGAGAACAACAGGACGGCCTTACCCGTTCCATATATCAAGCGGCTTGCAGGCCAAACCTCCTAGATAAAGTGTTCGTCGGCTTTGCCTGCTTCCGGATGTATGTTAGCGTAGCCAAAGATGGCAGGTAATGACACGACGTACTTTGAATCCTCGTCATCTGATATATTGATCGAGGATTGGCTTTTCCTCGATGTTTAGCGAGGTGTCTTTCGTAGTCATTAGCGAAATTGGAATTAAATGAAAGAGAAGTAGCTTACCTCATTCACCCTCGAAGACGAGTATGCTTTTGCGAGATGGCGAAAGTAAGGGAGACAGAGAACGATTTCACCGGTGCCAATGCGCCGTCCCGGAGCTTCTTATCGTAACTTTGAATCTTCGCAATATTTGCGGATATGCGTGTGCGGAGGGTATAGAACTGGACGAGACACCCGGCACGTGCCACTGACGCTGGAGAGGTGGTTCAACCAAAAAGAGGCGAGGATTGGCTATCACCAACCAGAAGAGAACGATGAGAGCAAGACACCCTTGCTAACATCGAGCTCATCGGTGCACCGAACTACGATGACGATCCCAACGCGAAGCACGTGCTCTGATCGAGTCAAGGAGATGTTTCTAGATCGGTCGGATTTTAATTTTTGAGAAACCAACGGACTCACTCAGGCAGTGGTAATTACTCACCATGCTCATCTCGTGCAGGCACGACGACCTAACCCTATTTCGACACCCGTTGAGCCGCGGCCTTCCCTCCCAATTCTTGAGGAAAGCATTGACGCCTATCGTCGCACGAGACCGAATTCTGGATGCACAAGGAGAACAGACAAGAGCGGACTATGCCGGAAATCCACCCGAGGCGACCTTGGGATCGGAGAAGTGGTCGTATGGGCGAGCTTGAGGTCATAGGAGCCGACATTGAAAACTAGGAGAGTCCAAGACTCTCCGACTCGTGTCAGCCCTTGATTCGTAAAGTAAAATCGAGAGCGGCTTTTGTAGCAGGAAAGAGGCATCGGAGGTGATAAGCAGTCGCTGCTGATAGAAAATGAACGGACGAGCCCTTGAATTGCCCCATCCGGGACCAAACCAGGTCATTTTCGTCTTCTCCTCGAGAGCACTGGTCGACTGACGAAGTTGACAGCGAATCGTAGGTCAATGAGAATCGTCTGGGAATCGGAGAGGTTAACGATGGTTTTGCAAACACCTCTGTTGGACTCGATGGCAAAAGCGACGTTAATATCCTTGCTTAGCCGCTCCTGAGGCCTCATCTTGGGCGAGATTGGCCCTCCTTGCCCTCTTTGTTCCACCCTATTCTCTACCTTCGCTTCCTTTCAGCATCGTCACTAAGAGAAATGTAAGGCTTAGCTATAGAAGTACTGAAAAAGACTGACCCGGTGAATAAGGCCGAAGTGTGTTCCTTCTGTGGTCGGCATCGCTTTCAGTACAGCGTGAGCCCAGCAGTCGCCTTAGGCCATAGAAAGTTGGAGATAGATGAGCACAGACAAGGACCAATAAAAACTGACACGCACGTCTTTCATATAACTGAACATCACAGGCGACCTTGATGGTAAATACGAGACGAGTTCCAAGGCTTGCCGTCGCCGTGAGGAAGAATGAGTGTTAGCATCGTGCGCGTGATAGACGAAGTCGGATGTAAACAGGTGACATCGACGCGTCGAAGGGACCAAACAAATGGGCAAAACAAACAACCTGACGTCAGTCCACAATGACGGCCATCTTCCTCGATATCCATGCTTTCACTCAGACCACCATCTCCCTACAATAGCACCGAGAACTATAGAAGACTTGAACGTTAGCACAGACTAGGCGCGGGGTGTAGGCGACGGCTGTGAGTATCCATCCTTCCTCCGGACGTCTTAACCGGACTCTCCCTCGATGACTGGATTCAGGACGCCCAACGCAAGGATCTGATTTTGGGCTCAAACAATACGTCTCCATCGTCAAGTGGCGTCCACGTCATGGAGGGAAGGACCTGTTCACACTCGCCAATAATGGGAGTGCACGGGGAGGGGGCGGAGGGACCCGGAGATGTGTCATTCTTTTCATAACGACACTGCGTCGTCGGTTGAGGATTGAGGTAGAGTACTCTAGAGATGGTCAGTCTCTCTGTTTACTTGCATTCGTTGACACTCACGTCTCTGTAGCTCGATTTACCCACACGACTCTCTCCTTCGTGTGAGATACCAAGCTCAAGTCTCGACCCCAACGGTATGTTGAGGGCAGAGCTACTGAAGTTGACACGGTGTATCATCCTGCAGCGAATACAACGGTGTTGGGGATGAGAATAGCTGCAGATACGCGGGGGAAATTCAGAACATGTCGAACTCACAGACACGGGATCGTTTGGGACATGTTTTGCGTGCGACTCATGGCATCTGGCGCACCCGAGTGCGATAATTCGGCAGTATGCAGAGGATGAAAACGAGGACTACGGTCTTGTAAAAGGTAGCACAAGTTTCTCTCCCACAATTCTACAACTTTGGCTAAATTGCACCATCCACAGTACAACATCCCTGCCAGTTATTGTTCCTAAAGACCCGATCGCGCTCTTTGACGACCAGCGACAGACATACTCAGAACCGTGGCTACGTTGTGATACCTGCTGCCGCCAACTCTCGCTGTCCAACATGAGGCTACCCTGTGCCCACAACCCAGTCTGTTTTACTCTCCAACGCCATCAACGTTTCCTTTCCGTACCCGCTCCCTATTTCGGCGTCCCATTTCCTGCCCCATATCTTCTTTTACGGTCTTGCTACAATCGGATCTCATCGCGCGGACTTTCCCTTCCGGCCAATATACGGGTGAATGAGTCAGTCGTAGGTTTGTCTTTTACCACAGTTCCTCGTGGTTCGAAAGCTTACATTTTCTTATTAGCTCTGGCTGCCCCTGGACGTGAAGATACCCTTTTCATCATAGCGCTTGATCCAGCAACGTGGTCACCATCGGAGAAATCTTTCCTTTGACAACACTTTGACCGCTGGCGAGGTAGTCTTGGGAAAGAAACGACCTGCTGAATCATCCTTGTCTCCACCATACAAACGTATATCCGGTTACACGGTGGCGGGTTACCTACGCGCGTTGGCTATCTAATCAGCCTCTCATGCAATATTTTCCTCCACCCATCGTATCTTTTCGAGTCCATAGAAATTATTCTGAAATCCTGCCGTTTCAGGATCATCACTGAATGGAAATGTACCATTTTCTCCATCGAGCATCGGTTCACCTTGCTTGCGACATGAATCAAAGTCGATGATGACCAGTTTACCACCCGCATCGAGTAGGACATTCCTGGGATTGATGTCGTTATGCGCGTAAATCAGGAATATGCCTATCATTATGGGATTCGCGAGACCAACTCACGTGCACTAAGCCAAGATCGTGAATGTGCTCGCTACCTTTCTTGATCTGATCGAGCGAGTGCTCTACATCTTCCCTCCGAATCAGACCGGTCCTCATGGCATCCAAAAACGTCTGACCATATCGCCTGAAACACAGCCCTCCCATCAGCCCATCCTTCTCTGCATATCCATAATACTGCGTCACGTTCTGATGAGGGTACTTCATCAACGTCCCACAGACACGAGCTTCCTGTGAATCATGTACTGCCAAATAGTGGATTTCTCTGGATTCTACGGATGAAAGTAGAATATTGTGCCAACCTTGATGTAGCTGTCTTCAGGCAAAGGTTCCGGGGTGCGTATTAGTGCAGGGGACGTGCTGGTTTGGTATAGGGAACGTGGTACGAGTTTCGCATCACGGCTAAGGGCGGAACGAGCCTCGTCATCTTCGTCACGAGGATGTCGAGTAGGAAGTTGGAGGGCAAAGAAGTCTTCCTCATCCGACCAGAGAATTTCTCGTAAATGGAAAGGATCATCTGCGGCTTCCATATCCATGGTTTCCGTATCAAAGATAAGGCGACGTTCACGGTTGGTTGGTTCCACGGTGGTCATGAGCTTCGGGACCCTGAGGTGATTGCACAGGAAGGTTGAGATCCGAGAGCTCGAGGCGTGCAGTGTTGAACTCAATGAAACATAAGCCCACGGGCTTAGGGGACTTTGGGTGACATGTGTACCGGTATTCGAGCCCATCCTTGTCAGTAGGATACGGTTCAGCAGCTCCAGCCGGACATGGCACATCCAGATCAACCAGAGCGAGAGCATACAAGGGTCGTGGGACGTCAGAATCTCAAAGTATGCATACCGCTGCGATCGAAAGACTTGGGCTTAACGCGGCGATACTAGGCAATGTATGGCTGAAGAAATTTCCATTGTTCCCTGGTTCTACCAATGTGTGGAGAGCTAGATCATGTTAGCATAAACCTCTATCATCTTCGCTGCATTGGATTTCAAATGTGCAGACCCAAGTCTAATCTAGCATCTGCTGACTGTTTTCCTTTTCCGCAGCAACGTAGACTTTGTACTTTGTCGTATCCAAAAATAGATACGACACTTTACAAAGTGTACATTTCTCCACTCGCTCCCGGGGGGGTATTTATTGGAATTTTTGGCCATATAGAAGAGCATACTTTGAACTTTCACCCCCTCAGATGGATACCGTTGAAGAGCGTCGACTTGCGCATAACGCTAGTAGCCTTCGCAGTTATGCAAAGTAGGGTTATTATACATGCACCGTCGCCTTGCTGACACTTCTGTTTGCACAGGCACCGCGACTCGATTAACAAAAAACGATGAGACGCCTACACGAAGAAAAAGGGCCAAAGAAATGGGAGCAGGTGCGTAAGGCCCTCTCTAGATGGGACACCATCACTTAGTCCCAAATACCTAGACTTGCCCTCTGTTGAAATTGAAGTCAGCGGAGGTCATTCATACGCCGAGTACGTGATTCCTTCTCCAGAGTTTCGTCTATGAACGCATCATGCACTTCACAGGCACTCTTCATCATTGGCCGAAGCGATGGACCAAATCAATCGCATCTCCGCAAGTTTCATCATACTTATCATGGGTTCTCCCAAACACTACCCCGGCACTGTATATCAGCGATTCGTCACCCTCGATTGCCCCCCCCCCCCCTCCCTCCCTCCTCGAAGTTCTGCAGGTGTCTTTTTTTGAACAGTTCCTTCTGGAGCAAGGACGCGTTTTTTTGAATTCGCCGAGTATTACCGGAAACGAGATGGGGAGGCTTCGTATAGTACTGGATCCAGTCCATTTGTTGGCCGGCTGGTTGGAGGAGCTGATTTACTAGGCCATGGTCAGCCCGACCGGTTGAAGGAAAAATATCTTCGTAAGGAGCTTGCTTTTCTGAAAGACGATCGAGGAAGTAACGCGTATTTCTTGAATTGTCAATAGACATTTTCACGTCTTTTTTTTCGCGTTTGTTTCGGTCGTATGTGACGCGTCAATTATATGCGTCATCGCGTTATTCTCGCCGACCATAGGTTTGCTTCCTTGTGTCTTCCAGGGGTCTGTCGGTTTGGCGGGCAATTCCTTCATGGTGGTATCTATACCCGTCTGCATAAATGCTTTGATGACATTTAACGCAGGTCCAAGATATAACAAGTGGGAACATTTGACCCCGATTTTATTTCTTAAGAACTTCCTAAATCATCCTGTTTGTATCATTTTATTCCACGTTCTCAATCTCGCGAGTCGCCGTTCTTGCTCAACCTGTCCTACAGAGACTCCCGGAAGGACTAACGAGGTCAGGCTGCTACAATGATCCCAACGCAGAGCACATACCCTACGCTCATCAGCCCGAGTAGCTGAAGACTTTGCAGATAACGCAAGCTGAATTTCAATTACTCTTAGATCGATTATATTTCGAGGAGTCAACAGACTCACGTTCGCAATGAGGAGTTGGTAGTTAATGCTGTTTTCCCGTCTACACTCCTGCCAGCCTCATAAAGTCATCCCTCCCAATTCTCGAGGGGATCATACTCAGATTTATCATAGACGTGCGAGTTCATATCCCCGACGATAGATTCTTGACCTCGAATGGCGTCGTAACCCGTCGTTTAGCAAATCTACCGAGGCGACCTTGAATTCGAGTCTGCGAGCTCGAAGCTTCTGAAGCCTGAGGGTGTGTGAGAAACAAGCAGAAGATCAACCACAACGAAATCTCCATGCTTAACTGTACAGAGCGGTCCTCGAGGGGCGCCAAGTACTGGACTACCGTTAGCTTGCTGTAACAGGACATTCTGTTGAATGACCCTGTACTCGATGACGAGACGTGGTGTCCTGAGCAGAGTCGATACCCAAGAGACGACACTACCGTAGTACGAAACGCCTCTTAGGCTTTAGCCAAGACTCAATGGAACCTGGGTAAGAGAAGGGTGAGTCTCTTCCGAGATGAGCGTTGTGCCCGAAATGGCATGTTTGGCTGTGACAGGAAGACGCTCGCTTCGGCACGTCTTCGGCACACTCCACTTCGTCTTTCCGGCTGTCATAGTCGTGCATGAGGTGCGTGACTCTCCTCTTACCCTACCCGACCACTAAGAACGAACCTCAGTGCTCGATACCCGACAAACGAAAGTCAGCACCACTGACGTATTCACCGAAGATATGATATTTCTGTCTGCGATGATGAGTGTGATGGTGGCTGTTATTGCGAGCGTGCACCGTTGGATCATTGGAGTGTGGCACCCTCGACCAAGCTTACATCATAACGCTGTCAGCGACAATAGGGACCACTCTACTGCTCAGTCCCAACACGTTCCCGACGACAGCTCGACACGAGCTTTCGAGACGGTATGTAGTTGATTTACTAGGTTTGGTTTTGCCGTTGTAACCTGTAACCTCTATGTAGATTCTTCCACATCGTGATACATTGGAGGAGATTAACGATCGAATAAGGGCCCTGGAACCGTTGGAGAGGAGTCTAGCAGAACGATACAAGTTAGGCGAATATTTTGACTCGGTAGACGTTTTCCAAATGGCCAAGGCCGGGGCTCTGTCCAGGAAGGATGGCCAGTCTAGACGTGACCTGCATGACATGGACGGACTGTACGAGCTTCGGTCACGTCGCGCGGACATACTACAAGGATTACGTCCTTCTTCGTAAGGTCTGTAGAATCAATCGCCGTTATCAATGGGATGTAATTCGTTGGATGCTGAAAGCCTTCCAGATCGTCCTTCTGAATGTGCCCCTGGTTCAATCAGTGTTATGGCTATCAGTCTTAGCTTCACCGTCCGGGCGCACATGAATCACCCACCAGCACCCGGGCATTTCGGTCGTACTTCCTCTCGTCTTCTCCTTTCCTCTTGCAGATACTAAAATGCAATCGAAAATTGTAGAACAGGGATGATTCGACACCTCTAGTATATAAACATTGTCCATACTATCAAATCTTAGTTATGAACTCACCTTTCAATCTCCAGAGTCTTTGTGATCAAAGAATGGTAACGCGTAGCGCTCGTTAACAAACTCACGGACGAATATCTTTCTCCTCAATGCGTACATAAATGGAACATAGAAGAAGCTAGGGTTCGTAGGTACTAGAGACTGGTCCTAGACTCCAAGCAGAAAATTAAGGACATGTCTCCTCCAGCGATTCGATATTACAAGGTATACTACAGTATCCTAAATGCGCAACATCACAGATCATCAAGCCATTCTCTTTCTAAACTTTTACTCCTAGTGCCAAAGTGGCTTATTCTGATACGTTCCAGCGACCACCGGTGTCTGGAGACCTTCGTGGGACGCTTCCAGTAAAGACAACAAGCTCTTGTATGTCTCGCCGCCCCTCAACTCGCTTGTGAGAGCCCGAAGGAGGGCTTGTGTAAATACGCCATTGGTAGCCCCATTGGGGCCCTTCACCTCCTTTGCGAATTCGTACTCGCTACACGCAGCCAACACTACGTGAGTGCCCATATTTGGTTGCCATCTCGCGTCCGGCAATATAGATTGATACCAAGGAAGGCTGAGAGCCTTGAATTCTGTGTCTGCAATGCGTAGCGCGGCATGGAGCGCGTCTCGTTGCAGTTGACTTGGAGGGAGGGAGCGCACACCTTGCAGGATTGGCTGCGGTGCTCGTGTGAGACTTCCGGAGAAACAACAGTCTAGTATAACAGTGATTTTCCGTCCTTTAGCGGCACAGATCTGAGCGAAGATGACATTAAGTTCTCGGTCTGAAATGTCGGGGATGATAGTGTTATTCATAGGATCCTTAGGATCCCTGGTGTTTCGGTCGGATGGGCAGAGAGCATCAATACCACACGTCGTGCAGTTTTGATTGTGGTCGGCATTGTGTGTCTGACATCCGTAACTCGCACCATGTCCGGAAAAGTAAATGATGATGCTATCACCGAAGCTGATCCTGTCGTCCGTGCTGATCTTAAGAAGCGTGTTGATGATGTTTTCACGGGTCGGGACGAGGATGGTGGGATCGTTAACGGGGGGGTTTTTATCATTCAGAGCATGGGGACGTAGGAGGCACCGTATGTGGTCATTGGGGACGTCGAGGTCCTTAATCAAATAGTTCTTCATTGCACGCGCATCGGACACGCAACCGTATAGAGGATGGCCGGGGTACGCATCAATGCCGATCAGTACCGCCCAGAAGCGGGAGGGATCATGCTTGCGTGCGGGGGGCTACGAGTAATTCCATGAATCAGTATCAAGGCGGACATCGAACACAACGTGAGCTCACTCTTGAGCCGGGAACTGAGCACATTGTAAGTGACGGTTGCAAAATTTGTACAACATTGGAAATAGTAGTGAACATCATCGCCTGAACTTGAATGCTCTTAGCACAACGAAACAGTATGGTCAGGCGCTTTGCCTGGCACACCTGCAATGAACTAACTTCAGGATGCTTGGTTGAGGAAGTGAAGGTGTCCTTAGGTGTGGCTAAGAGACGTTGCTGGTTCAAGTGGGTAGATATCAAGGAGGAAACTTCTCCGAGGGATGAGGAGATGAGTTAGATCATGCTCTACGGCACCATCCTAGTTCCGTCCGAAAGCCATGCTGCCAAGCAGCCCATGCCGAACTCGCAAGTTTGCACGGTCCGAATCCACCCCCTTCTCCGTAAGACCTCAGATGGCTCCCCCTGGCTTCCTTTCTGACTATACTTCTTTTCTTCACTTCGATAGCTCGTCCCCCTACGAGATGCTAAATAGGTCTCTTCTGCAAATATTACCCAGTGAATACGCTAGCGTTCTTGGCGCAACCAATTCAAACAGCACTCTCAAGGTTGTACCGTGCAATATTTCCTTGTATTCACACTAACATACCCTACTAGTTCGCTCGCGATGATAGCGATGAACCATCTTCCGTGAACCAAGACAGTTCACGGACGTTTCTAAGCGGTGGCACAGCAGTGGTAGGCTTTGATGTGGTTGGATATCTACATAATCTCAACTACCATCAAGCATAGCAAATATACACGCCCGAAAGAAATAGACCTCATAAGAAAAATACGCCGCCTCGAGAATATTGAAAAGAAACTGGCAAAAAAATACAGGATGTCGTCGGTTGACTCAGTGGAAGTTCTCCAGACGGCCCAGCAACGTGAAGACCGCAAGTTAGATGCAGATGCTCCTTGGGAGTCGTCACAGATGCACATCCTTTACCATTACCGTAAAGACTTGAATCATCTGCGGGTGTATGGGTATATCGAATCCGAAGTTTCGCTATCACCATCAAAGGTCAGGCGCGTCTTTCTAGTAAATTCTTGGGTCCTCAAAAGTATCCTCGTAGCCACCACCCAGTATCAACCCATCTCGGTTCTGGGCGGTCATCATTGGCATTGACCATTACAAAGATTGTCCCCTCCGAGGGTGTGTGTCTGACGCTAAAGACATTGCCGGATATTTGTTGGAAGACCTCGGCATTGCGAAGGATCACGTCCAGCTACTACTAAGTGGCAGCAATGCTGGCATCGAACCTACACGCGAGAACATCGTCAAAACACTACTCAATCTCTCCACCGACCCCTGTATAAAAGAACGCGATAATATCATCATATCCTTCTCTGGACACGGTTCGAGTTACCGCTGTCGGGATTATTCGCCTTATAGTGACTCAGATGCAGGCGTTGGGACCATGGAAGCTATGTGCCCCGTCGACCGGGGTCTCCACACCCCCGATGGAGATGTCCCTGATATCAGCGACCGGGAAATCAACTCTATTCTCTCACAAATATCTCGTACAAAGGGGAATCACATCACCTTTATTCTAGATTGTTGCCACGCTTCAAGTCTCACCAGAGCGCCGCAAGGCGAGGGGGCTGTGCGCGCTATCAAATCTATACAAAAAGCAAGCAGCGTTGTGGATATGTTACAGGCTGCAGATAGAAGACTGAGGAATCTTCCTGAATACCGATCCGTCTTGGATGGAGATTGGGTTCCTGATATGAACACGCACGTAATTCTGGCGGCGTGTACGGAATATCAGTATGCAACGGAGATTATGTGCGATGACGGCTGCCATGGGATTTTTACTCAGGGTCTCACTAAAGCTCTAAAGTCAGCCACCGACGAAACGACTTACTTTGGCCTCCTGGAAGCCCTACCTTCGACTGAAAATCAAACCCCGGTTATCGCTGGGCAACACAGAAACGCAAAACTTTGGCATCAGGTACGACAACGCCTGTCATCACGTGTATATGAATTGAATTGTATTCAGGACTCCGGTTCCAGGGATGAAGTAAACACTACTTCCTCTGGGGATGGCAGTACGTCAGGGTTCCGAGCGGGATAGTCACCCTTGACTTTGTCCGTCCAAGTCCGGCGCACTGGGTAGGTAATTGTACTAACGCTAATACCGTACCCATAAAAGACGGTTGGGTTTCTGCGGTTCATTCATTTTATTTTCCTACATCCCGTCTCTTGCCTGGTCCATACTGGGACGTTTAATGCGTGTGTATTAGGCATCGCGTCTTGCGAGATGAGTGCTGTGACCACAATGGCATGTTTGGTTAGGTCAAACTAGTCTGTATTGGACATTAGAACGAAAGGAGCCGTCGGCGAGGTAAGGACGTACCATGTTCCTGCCCATCCCCCCAAGCCCGTCACAATGAGGCCAAACGCGTAGGACAGCCTTTGACGGTAAATGGTACGAGTTCTGTGGGTATGTGCATCCATCCGCTTGCAATGGACGTAGCGAAGCAGAAAAGCCTCCTCGTCAAAGCCTCACCGCCTGCCTCTGATGTTCAATGTCTCCCTCTCAATGCTTGTTCGGTTCGTCGTCTAGTCGGTGATCCACGCGTCCGTCTGACGCCGTAAGCATAATGCTCTCCGCCATTGCGCACGTGAGGTACCAAAGAAATGTGAGGTATCAAATGGCGCGCACAAAAGCGGAGAGAGAAAGTGAGTACAAAGTAATTGAATACCAGCGCACGCGTCCTCAGAGCAGTACTGGGTCGTGACTATCCAACTTTTCATGAACTAAGATGGATGGAAAAAGCAAATGAGACACAATGTGACAGTGGACTCAAGGATGCGCTCACCAAATTCCCCCGAATCGTGTAAGGCGACAAATCTTTCGGCACCTTAGGATCCAGGCCGGTCGCTGTCAGGAGCCTTGAGGCATTTATGGAAGCTAACAATAATCCTCATTGGATGACGAGATGATGCACCAGGACTTTTTCTCTGTGTTGTGAGATAGCAGCTACCGGAGATTACATAGTGAGAGCAGAAGGACGTTGCGGAAGGAAGGTCCGAGGAGTGTCCGAAATAAAAATATTTGAATAGATCATGTATCCATTTCTCCTTGTCCAAAGGACCCCACAACTTTCTCATCTCAGGTACACTTTAATGGAATCATATCTGGTGACCCTCGCGTCGCGTCGTCAAGTTCCATGCAGAATCTTTAGGGGTGGCAAAGAGCAACGTATGGGCACCTGGATGACTAACAGATCCCGTCATGACGGTACAGGCGTTGGAGAAGGTGATTCAACCGAAAAATGCGAGGACTGGCCATCGACGAGAACTAAACACTGAGAACAATATGCTCTTGCCGACATCGAATGCACCTAGTCAGGGAGGACCCAACTGCTTTGACAAGAAGCACATGCTCCACGAATGCGGCAGATGAGACGGGCCTGTATTTATGTTTTTAGATCAATCGTATTCGGAGTGATCAACAGACTCGCCTGGTGCAAGCGCTGGTAAATACCGCTCCCGATACTCATACTGTGCAGGCGCGATGACCTGAGCCCATTCTGGATTTGATTCGACAGCCCTCTCGATCCTTGAGGAAAGTATTGACACCCAAGTCTGAATCTTGAGAGTAGATGGGAACGGGGCACGACGGTGTCCATAGCAATCCTAGTAGTGTGGCCATGTGCTGCCTCGGTGGCGAGAGAGACGAGATGAGAAACAAGGAGAAGAGACATCACCACCGACTCATCACGCTCAACCCTTCCCGAAGCGTATCGGGTCCTAGCAGTGGATGACCTTCGCGAGTTTGAGTAAGGCGATAAAGGAGGTCGCGAAGGTGATGAGGTGACGAGTTGTTCCCGTCGAGGGTCAATCCGATTAATCAAGGTCCATGACTGACCGGCCCTGGATTCATCATGTCCGGCATCGAACCAGGTGTTGTCTCCTTCTCGAGAGCGTGGGTGGTACTGGTGAAGCCACGCCAACGGTGACGCTGTCGAATCCTCCGTCCTGAGAATTGGAGACTCTGACGACAGTTTTGCGAGTGCATCTTTTGCGTCCAAGGGCAATGGCGATGCTGGTATCCTGGCTAGAGCCTAGGCCTTTCTTCGTCTTGGGAAATATCAGCCCTCTTTGCTCTCTCTTCCCCCCGATGGCAAGGTCTCCTCGTCCCCGAGCGCACAGCACAATATACTATCGTACGCATAAGTCATAAACGGTCCCGTCAAGGCGGCAACAGCTTCGAGACGGTCCTTGACGAAAATGATACTAGCTGAGATATTGTAAGCCTTAGCCGTGAAAGTACTGGAAAAGAGACCCATCCGAAGACTAAAGTCAAGGTGTATTCGCTCCGTGGTTGCCATGGCTTTCAGATACAGGGATAGGAAAGAAACCTGGCGACGGATGAGCACCGACCCTGGCCAAGAAAAATTGCTACGCATGTCCTTCGTATAACTGAATATCGTGACTTTGATAGCGAATGAGAGATGTGTTGCAGGGCTCGCCGTTGCTGCGAGTAAGAACTAAGGCCGAGGCGGGACGGAAACAGGTGACATCGACGCGTCGAAGTGACCAAACAAATAAACTGATGTCATCTTCCCCGCTTCTCACTCGAACCACCCTCTCTCTACGATAGCACCGAGGATTCTAGCCTCCGCTCACTTTCAGTTAAAACAAAATGAAGTATCCCTTCACCGCCATGCTCGTATTTTGCTCCCTTTTGTCGTCCGGCAACATTGTTTGCGTCGCAGGGCAATTTCAAAGCATCCTGTGAGTAGAAATCAACATTGATCTTAGACGATAATTAACCCTTATTTTGCCAGCTTTCTTGATTTCTCCAGAGCTTAAGTGATGTGAACTCCAACATTTCGGAACTTTTTATCCAGTGAACGAAGACGAGGACCTCAAGGACCTCAACGTTAGGACAGACTAGTCGTGGGATGCGGGCGATGGCCAATTTAGCCTCCCTCGACGACTGGATTCAAGTCAACCAATCCAAGGACATTATGGGCTGAAGCGGTGTCTCGCCACTTGGAAATTGCCAGCGCGTCCATATCGTGAGGGGAAGGATCTGTCCGTTGCACTCCCATCATTGTCCGCTGTATTCGAGGATGATGGGAGTGTGTGCCATCCTATCCATAACGATCTCGCGCCGTCAGGTGAACTTAGAGGTAGAATGTGTTGGGAAAGGTAACTCTCTTTGATTACTTGCAATCACTAGCACTCACATCTCTGTAGCTCATTCTTAGCCGCACGATTCAGTCCTTCGCGTAAAGTCTTGGCCACCAATGTCACGTCGAGGGCAGAGTTCCTGAGGGGAGGTTTGCACGCAAGGACGGTAGGTGCTTTCCGTTCGTCCGCATAGCCTGATCTCACTGTTGATTGAAGCATATACGCCCAAAGAACATATCAAGCCCTTTTAAATACAAATACGGCGTCCGAGTCGTTTATGTCGCCATGCGAGGAATTCGGATTCGTGTCTGGATGGTGGCGTAGTCAGCACTATTTCGTGCTCGACCAGCGACGAACTCGCCAGAACCATGGCTATGCGAACAGTGTGAAATGTGTCCACCCTCATCCTTTCCAAAACAAGGCTTCCCTGAGGCGTACAACCCGCGTATCCCTCTGACACCAGTGCCGTTGTGTGCCTACTCTTTACGCCACACTCTGCTTTTCGGATTCTTGCCCCATATCTCCCCCTTGCCGCTCGCAAGTATACTGGTGAATCATAGGTTTGTTCTTTTTGCAACTATATCTTGTAATTCGAAAGCTCGCGTTTTCTTATTAGCTCTGGCTGCTCATGGATGTCAAGATACACTTTTGATAATGGCGCTTGATGCCATCCATGTGATGCCGCAACGTGGTTTCCATGGAGGAATCGTTCCTTCGACGATACTTTGATCGCTAGCAGGATGATCTTGAAAAAGAGGCAACCTGACGAGTTGTCTTCGTCTCCACCGCTGCAGGCAGAGTTCTCTCCTTTCCGCTCACCAATAAGGCTTGAAATCGACAGCATACATCGGACACCAAGTCACTCAGACCAGAATTGACTCCAAATGCTGTCAAAATCAACACCGCACTCGCACCTCTCACGGGGATCTGTCTTCTGTCTTCCCTCCTCGTCCAAGACTACAGCCGTGAAGGTAGTCGAGTCTCTAGGCCTGCATCGTGAGGGCTACCGTATCTGAATCAGAATCATTTTTCTGGCGGGACAGAACCCTCGAAATCGAAGTTACGTTCTTCCCGTTTCCGCCAAGATCCACTCTGGCGTCTTGGCCAATATACACCACGACGGGGAACTGCCTACCGATCTCAAGTTCTTCATATGTACGCGCATATCACCTTGTGGACTCTAGAGACCGGAGGCGATCGTTGCAAGCGGCGCATCCTTGGAAGGGTACACGCTGTTCGTGGGTAGATGTATGCACGTCATTCTTGCAAAGGGAAGCTCACTGATACTCCACTGTCAGATATTCAGACGCGGGTAAAAGGGGTACCATTCGATTTGGGCGACTGCTAGCGACGATGTGAATAATGATTTTGACAAGGGTTATAGTGATTAAGACACGATAGGGATCGATGCGGCACCGCCTATGGCAGGTAATTCCTCCTTCTGCCTGGTGTATAACTACTGAATAATAACTATCAGAACTGGCATGGCCAGAACCTGAGTGTGAAAACTTTCAACGAGCGTGTGAGGACCCGCGCTCATCAATGAATCGACAGTCTATCCTTCACATGTCCCCTCGGCAGTGTCTTCCTCGACGGGATCGTCGTCACGAACAGAACGGCGTCAGCATCTATGTCTGTCGATGACACTGACCTGTCAACGGGGGAAACCACGGCCGAGCCTCATGCAGGATGAGGCGTTATTGTCAAATTCTTACGGAGATGACCCGCTAGCCTGCGCTGTATTAGCAACACTGTTTCAGAAACCACGGGGACGTCTCGTTTTGGGGGGGAATGAATGTTTCCACGAGAGGCACAGTACCCACCTCTCATCGACGAAATAAGGGGTGTTTCTGCCATTATGACGATACAAATGTTTGCGATACTTGGGGCTGATGCGGAAAGTATAGATGTTTCTGCCTTACTAGGAGGACCTGCTCGTTGTGAAGTTCTCCGCGTCCCGCATCTGATTCCAAAGCAGGTGTCACATATCTCCCTCCAGCACCTTTCCCATTCTCGGCAATCACGGCGCCCCATCACGACATAGCTTTTGGTGGTCGCAATTCCTTTCTGCTGGGACGCGGGACATAAATCGCCACTCGCGAGAGGATGATTTTGGCCAAAGCCTGAAAACTATACGTTGTGCTGCTGGAATGCTTTGCGAACATTCTAGCAGAGAGTCCTAGACTTGTTGCTACTGATTTTATCATTGAAGGAAACCTCAGGTACATGAGTGCCTTGACTCTAGAGATACGCAGTAAATCTGAACCGGCAAGTAACCTATTCTCTGACAAGTGGTCCATTCACTCATCGAAAAAAGCAGACTCATAAAATTGACAAATCTGCGGTATTTCTTCGCGAGCTCGGTAGAATGCTTGAAGCCTACATCATCTTCATGTTGCCTGCCATATAACCTATACATCTAAGCTCTTCCTCTCCTATGTACTTCACGAACGGCCTCACCTCGTTCTACAGGGAGAAGTGTGAAAATGAAGCGCACAACCTCATTTCACTTCTCACTGAAGCTCGCGGAGAGACACCCTTCGCTACTTGGTGGAACCTTGCATCGAGGCTCACGAGCGGGCACTTTGTACCCTATCACCGCACGAGGGAGTGCGTGGTAGCTACGAAAATTTCATGAAAGCTTATCCGGTGTTCCACCTAGATACAGTCAGAGAGTTGAACCTGTAGCTTGTCGTTCGCCATATGAATGCGTATCTCGACCTTCGTGCTACAGCCTTCCGGGCACGTTCCGACTTTCCCATCCGACGATGGAGAATGCAGCCGTGTCTTGGCTCAAGGTCTATTGGGTATGACGATCGCGGGAAATTCAAAGGGAAATCAGAGCTGAGCTCCTCAGGTAAACTGAAGTCACGGCAAAACGGCTACTGCGAGCCTTCAGCGTGCCATTCTCGAGTCGAGTTCTAAACTCGTTTGATGCACATCTTTCCGAACTATTTTCTACCCTGTGGTGCTCAGCTTCCGTTGACAGTCGCAGTCTTTCTCCGGAGATGGAAACTCCAAAACTGATCAAAGACGCCACAGCGGTATCGGATCCCTCGCCTTAAATGACGGGACCCAAGTTCGCCCCAAGTCGTAGCGTTGCCGCGACTCGGCTTAACGTTAAAGTCGGGTTTAAGCTATTTCAAATGTTTGCTTTTGATTTACTCTGGCTGCACAAGTGTTAGAATGGCGGATAAATTTGTAAGTACGTGTTCACTTGCAAGATTTATTGGTCGTGTGAGTGATGATGTAGCTGCCTTCTGTCCTTCTATAAAATCGACTTTGACGTTACAGTCGCGGTAATCCCAAGTACCTCAGATAATGTTCGGCGACCACCTCTCTCGGGAACGGTTGATGGTCGGGAAAGAATACAAGGGACAAACTTTCCACGGTTCCATTAAGACTCATCAGACGGAATCGAATTTGAAGTACGGGGTAGGAAATGAGCGGTACCGTGTGGCGTAGAAATCAGTTGATGACAAAAGAATTCTCTCTACGGATTCGAAGACGTGATAAAAAAACACCGAAGATAAAGATAACGCGCTTCGTGTATAAGCGTGAGTATCATTATCGTAAATCTTGAAACTTTACTGATTGGATCGGTCCTGCAGCGATTCGACACCACGAACTTGCCATCTGTCGAGGATGCTGCACTCGAAGATCTGTGTCTCAAAGAAGGGGAACGTCGAGGATATGACCTCGATGTGCTTAAGACTGCCCTGACTGTCGGGCTCACTGATATCGCTGCTTCTGCATACCACCATATCTCCAACGTCAATGTCAAAGTATTCACAGCCTTCTACACCGCGTTCGTGACATACTTTGACGATGCCTATCCGGATGACCCCGACGCCCTTGTCGGTGTTCCCAATTTTACCAAGGTGAGTGTAGCTGCTCTTTCGATGAATCCCACTAATACCTTCCATGCAGCACTTTGCCGCCTCGGAGAAACAGTCGACCAAGATGCAAGACGACCTGGCGAACCTCCTAGCACAGGCCTCTCAGCTCTTTGGCCAAGTTGCCGCCTCCTTCATCGTCCACGCGGGTCTCAAGTTCATCGCCGTGTTACTTTCGGAGACGCAGAACAAAAATGAATCAGTGAGTGTACAAAAATTATTATTTGTCTCTTAGTGCGATCTACCGACCAAAAGGGTGGCAGATGGACAAAGTTGACACGTACGCCTTATATCTTCGCGAGATGAGCGGATTAGGCGAAGCCTACGCCATGTTTATCTTCCCCACTGAGCTGCCGTATAACACATACGTCCAAGCTCTGCCTCTCCTACGCGATTTTATTGATTTCACAAACGACATCACCTCGTTCTACAAGGAGGAGTGTGAAGGTGAAACTGACAATCTCATATCATTCTTGGCTGAAGCCCGCGGCGGGCCCAAGAGTAAGGCTCTTTATTACTTGGCGGGGAAGACCATGGAGGCGCACGAGAGGATATTGCTTATCTTGTCGCCGCACACAGACTCGGAGGCGCAAGGGCCAATGACATCTATGTCGTCATCAAAACATTTGAAATTGAATTTCGGACAATCTCCCTTCCCCCCTGGCCATGGTCAGCAGCAGACCCTTGCGTACTCTTTCTGCCTTCAACCGCTCCGCACGAAGGTGGGCACCAATACCCTCGAGAAACGCATAGGGCCAAGTGGCGCAGACATCACGGGACATCGACACCTCCCGGACGCAGAGGCTTTCTCTCGTATCACCTCAGCCATATCCTCGAGGGCCCGACACCTCCAGACATCATCTTCCTGCAGGAAGTTACGCGTGACGTCGGGGCGTCTCTCCTGAACGACGCCGGAGTGCGCCCGGCGCTACTGGTGACCGACGCCGCGGACGAAACGTCGTTTGAGGGCGTGCCCTTTGCGACTACGACGCTGCTGTCGAGCGCGCGCTTTGGCGACGGGATCAAGGGAGGGGGGAAGGTCATGCTCGGGGACACGCTACCTTACCGCGCCCAGCAGATAAAGATCCTGGCCGAGGTCCTGCGCGAGCCTGGGTGCGGTGGGGGCATCGTCGCGGGGGACTTTAACGCTCTCAGCCGCCAGGACGAAGCGCTGGTTGACGAGAACGGGTTGGTAGATGCGTGGGTCGCGTTACACGGGAAGGCGGCAGGCGCTATTAAAATATGGGACTGGGATCGGCGAGGTTGGACAAGGTTGCCATGATGCGCTTGAAGGCCGAGGAGATGCACGTCGAGATCCCTTGGAGCGACCATTACGGGCTGAGATGTACGTTTACCATCTGAACTGTGTCCCACGCAGAGACTGCACATCTCCCTGTTCCCTCTTCTTCCCACCATCAACACACACTCTCTCTCGAGGGGGGAGAGTCTAGGAAAGACGAGGGTGATTCCCATGTCTGCAGGATGAACAGAGAAACGGCCTCAGAGCAGACTCGCGCTCTAATTTCCCTGCTGTTGGCCGTCGCAATCTCCTCGTTGCAGATAAATAATTCATAGTGGAGCCAGGACATTCTGTCGAATTCGAACTGTAGCCGTCAATTCCCTTCTCGAATCCTGAGGACCTTGTTGCTGTACGGCGCACAGGTCCTTTGGTGGATTTGCGACACGGTCCAGGAAATGGAATAGTGAGGGCAGGAATTGAGGTCCACGCCAGGTATTTTGTGGAGCTATGACCGTGAACGCGCCGCAGATTCATGGTAAGAAGATGGTGCGTCATCGCAATTGTGATTGAAGATTAGAGCGGCCCGAACAGTCCGCTCGTCACTGGCAACCACCACGACTGCATCTTCCTCGCCTCGCTCTATGTTCTTCGGGGTTGGCACCAAAATCATGAATGAGCGTACAAGCACAGGTGTGCTACTCGGAGTGTGGATATTCCGCAGGTCTACCGGTGCGTCTCTCTCCTTATCGTTTCTTTCTTTCCTCAGTGTAACAAAAAGCAGACAAGTAAATGCGCGGACAACTTCAAGGTCGTTATCTGGGCATCCTGCCTGTTTGTTAGTACCCTTGGCGACAATACCATGTCATATACACGAACCATGCACGGATCATTCCCGACAAGTATAAGAGGCGTGCAACATTACCAGCCGTTCCTTCTTGCTTTCGTCACAATCACACCGGCGCACTCTGAAAGCCCTCAGCACCGAGAATAGCGACATAACCTTTGTGCTAGTTTTGACAGAGCGTTCTCCATGGGGATTCGGGGATATCTTTACGTTTTGTGTTCCTCCTGCTGATTACGTTCATTTTCGGATTCATCCAAACGATGCTATGGACACAAAGTCTGCGCTTTGATTGGCTATACTGAACGAGAGTTGATGTGCCTGCGTTATTCTTCCAGCAAGTTCCGCTGTCGAGCTGTTTGAACGCATAATCACCAGCGACAAGAATTAGCTCCTCTGAATAGATCACTGAGCATGATCAGTGAGGCACCGTGATCACTTCTCATCGGCTGAGATTGTTGAAGATCGATGATTTGTTGCGAGGCGCTGCAGTCCGATGATTCAACTTCGTAGTGCCATCATCACACTGGGCACACGCGTTACACCAGACATGGGTATTATTGTCCTTTGGAAAGGTATCTCTCTTTAACCTGTAATCATCACCCGATGAATCTGTTTCAGGCAGTTCAAAGACGGCGAATGGAAACGGTAAGTATGCCTCCCGGGCCTTGGTTTTCAGCGGCGAACGGCTTCGGTCCTCTGAATAGACCATTGTGCACATCGCACGATCAGGCCACCCATCATGATAGATTGTAAACTTCAAGGTACACCATCGCATTTCGCACATTCGTTATACCGGATGTATATACTGTGTTCTCCGTTCTCCGTGTGTCAAAGCGTTCCGAGCCTTTAAAAAAGGTACAACTCCGTGGTTTTAGGCGGCGAACGACTTGGATCTTGATCGGTGTGCTCTGCGTGATGCAAGTTTTGAGATCCAATTCCTCATCACGAAAAGCATTTCCCATCGCGTTAAACTCCTGTCCTCACTATGAATATGATATCTAGAACAACTAGATGTGATTATATACAGGCCATATTAACATGAAGTTAGAAGACTTGTCTGTCCAAGCATGGTGTAACACGGTTGGTGTGGTAGCATCGCACGGTTCCCAATCCAAGAACCGGTGATTATAGTTTGCCTTGCCTAGGGCCAGCCCCTTCCCATCAATCAAGGACGATCTTCCAGTAATAGATGTTACCTTGTGACAATGTGTGCTCTATAATAGAACTTGGTGGAGCACAGAGTTTATCTTTGATCCCCAAACCGCTCCCTCGCCTGTTGTTCTACCTTCATTATGGCCACTCAGGACAACATTCCACCAGATCTTACCGACAGTGATATAGCTTCTATAGTTGAACAGCTTGATGTTGCATTAAATTCAGGGATATTCAACTCTCACTTGAATGGTGTGTATGTTTATTTCAGCTCCGGAAATATGGATCTAATTGTAGTTGCACATAGGCATATATACAGGAGTTGTTGCTGTTATGCTGTGGAATATCTGTGAGAGGGTGTCCTTCTACTATATTACAGTGCAGGCTGAAATGACTGTCACAGTTACAAACAGATCTCGGCCTATTAGATGGCTCATGGTCATCATCACCATCCTTCTCTACATTACCACCATGATCAACTATGGTATTAGTAGCTGGTCATTCATGCACTCAATCTTTGTTGTCAATGCCCAGACTTTCTGGACTGAATTTCAGGGTGGCACAGATGCTGGTGTATTGATATTGGAAGCAGGTATCCCCAGCACAATCTGTAGCATTCTTGCAGACACTATAATGGTATGTGTAATTTAAACATAAGTTCCTTTACTATTACTGAGTCACTGACTATTATCTAAATTATAGATTTGGCATTGCTGGATAGTCTGGGGACAGCGACCATTGATTGTCTTTGTTCCCTTTGCTTTTCTTGTTTCTGCCACTAGTAAGAATCTATTTTTTCTACTTTGTCAATTGGTAACCTTAATCTAATACAGCATTTAAAATCATCTCTTTATACAAAGAGTACACTTCTCAAGGCATCTTTACCACTTTTCTACCACTCCTTTATTCATCCTTTGTTCTTGCCACAACTCTATGTTGTACTTTACTTATCATTTTCCACATTGTCACTGTTGCCAGGGCAGCAGGTGATGCAGGAAGTGGACTTAGAGCTTACCGACATACTCTTGAGATCTTGGTTGAATCATCAGCACTCTATTCAATATCCTTGATCCTATATATGATCTTTGATATTCAGAATAGTTTTGTGTTCAGTTATTTTGATTCTCTAGCAGCATTTGCAAGAGTAAGCATCATGTTTCTTTTTTGTCTTTATATCTCAATCATCTCATTATTGTTTTATAGGGAATTGCTCCAACCCTCCTTATTGGACGTGTTGCAGCAGGTCATGCTCATCCTGATGATTCCTGGCAAGGAAGTGTGATGTCTTCTCTTCACTTTGGAGGACATTCCAAGGACTCTCCAACTCAGACCTTAGCAAGTGTTACTGTTGATAGTGACCCTGAGGTTCAGAAGGAGAAAGACACTATATCTCATCCAACTCTCATCAACTCTCATGAGGGGGCTGTTGTTGAGGATGTTATGCAACAGGATGATGTTGAAGTCCAGGCAGACAGACCAACTGGCATTGATTCTGATGTGATTCTCCTCACATTAAGAAATGAGTAAGACTTTCATATAATCTGTATGTCTCTATCTATCTATTTTCTTCACTATTTGCTTATTATTCTATTCTTCTCAATTTGTTATAGATTGAAGGAGATACAAGACTGATATCTGTTATTTTTTCATTGTCTGTTTCACTTATATGCTTGGGGCAAGTGTAGACTGGGGGGAGGGGCTCTGTTATGGACACCTATATTTAGTCTTCACTTTCCCTACTATCTTCCTTTCTCTTTCCACACAGTTATAGAAAATTCTTGACATCTCTAAATTTCTTGACTTACCTAGAACATTCTAGATTAAGTAGCTATTCTGTATTGATGCGCCCGAGAAGCATCCAATCTAATTTATTTACAACTCCACTTCTATGTGTGAACTTGAGTGATTACGTTCGAACCTAGTGCTTGCTGAACCTACTCAGGGTTCCTTCGTAGGTAAATCGAACTTACAACGTATTCGCTACACTTGTATTATAGACCAGAATTGAAATATACTCAATTCATACATCATCTATACTACACCGACTCTCAACATGATTCCTTGTCGGTCCACTCCTGATCGCACTTTAAGGGGTGCCATCTTCCATCCTCAGTCAATCAATTCTCTAAATAAGCATTTACAAACATACAACAAAGAAAATAGCACATAAATTATCCAAAGACGAAAGCTCACAATAAAAAAAATCCTAGCACCCCCACCCGCCCATCATCGCCCTCGGAGCCCGTGGCGCACCAGGGATGGTCATCGCCCGTGGAGCCCTCGGCACAGGTATCGGTATCGGTATAGACGCCATCCTCAACGACGGCTCCTCCTCCTCACGCTTAATCACAGGTCCCCCCACGCTCTTCCTCTCTCGCTCCCTCTTCCAGTCATCCAGCGTCATCTTGCGCCGTTTTTGCGGCGAGTTTGGGTTTGCCTGCGACCTCATCTCAGGGAGCGATTTTGATACGTGCGGGGGAGGCGAAGGCGGGGATGGAGGAGAATGCGAATGCGAATGCGAGGAGAATAGTTGAGACCTGATAGTTGGAGAGGCGGGGGACGGGAATGAAGTCGGAGGATTGTAGGATGGCGGTGTTTTGGGTGATACAAGGAACAGGCCGGGGATATCAGGTGAGGGGGTCCTCATCACTGCTGACGGTGACTTGAGACGCGTCGGTAGCTCTGTATCCGGTTCCTTCCTCTTCTTCCCTGGACTCATGGCGACTACCGGGATATTAGGCGTCGGGAGCGGTAAATCGACTAGCATCCCATCGGGGGTTTCCAGAGGCGGCGTGTCGGGTGTGGAATCGGGTGATTCTTTTATTCGCGGCCTTCGTTTCGGCAGAGAAGGTCGTTGAGGAGCTTCGATAGGACTATGGTGGTCGCTGTCAACCTTTGGCAGCTCGATAATAGGTGGCGTTAAGAGCGACTTGTTTGCTGGTTTTCGCCGAGGCAAAGGGGGACGCGCAGGAGCGTCAGACATGGGCACGTCTGATGAGCTGGTTGCCCTCGACGGTGAATCAACAGTCATCGCATCGAACGATTCTCTGCTCATTGCATCCGCCGGTGACTTTTGCCTTCGCCTTGAGAGTGCCGGCGGTACTGGCGAAGTCAGTACATTGCGAGTCAACGGTGATATTATCGGATCCTCCGTCCTAATAATCGGAGACGTCAATGACAGTTTCGCGAATGCGTCCGTTGGGCTTAGTGGCGATGGCGAGGTTGGCATTCTTGCGTGACCTTTCCTCATCTTCGGCGGCACTACGCTCGCTTGCTCCGTCGTGTTCTTCACCGGCAAGACCTCCTTCTTCACCTCCTTTCGCTTCTGCTTTCCCTTTCCTGGGACGATCTCGACGCCACCCCGCTCCCTGGCCCTGGTCTTGAATCCCCGCTGCTTCCCGACCAGCGGTCCTAGATTCCCAGCCTTCCAATCGTCTCTGCGCATCGCCTCGAGTGCACAACCTGTCCTGCCGTCGCACGCACACGTCATGAATGCCCCCTCCAAGGCGTCGACAGCTTCGAGCCTCCCTTCCTCGCCGCCATGTACAGGATGGGCGTCGTCCCATTCCCACCCCAGCACTACCTCATCTCCGGCCCCCAACTCTCGTATCGCATACACGCCCCATCCGCCGTCCTCGTTCGCGTGTATCTCGGCATTGGGATAACACCCTGAGCGAATCCACCTGGCGGCATTCCCCGCCAGCCGAGCATCCAGAGCGACTCCGCATTCGTCGGACTCATCATGTGAGGGAACGAGATGGACGAATACCCTCGGGACCCGAGCGTATGCGTACCCGTTCAGAGGATCCTCAACGTACGACCGGGCACTTGTGACCACTGACAGATAAGGAATGAGGAACGTCCCTGGAGCGACGCGCTGGGCGGTATGCAGCGTATACGTCGGTGGAAGGACAGAATCAGGTGGAGAAGGCAAATGCAGGAGGTATGTAAGGTGAGGGTCCGGTACCGCTGGGGAGCTGGAATGTGGCGTAGGCGAATGGCTGGGGGAGTGCAGTCGGAGGATGTCCTGCTCGATACGAACATACGTCTGCCGTTCTTCTTCATCGTCTACCTCGTCCCCTCGTCCCCTGCTCCCGCCCTCTCCCTTACATACCCAGCAGCGCCACTCGTCGGGCTCGTTAACTCCAGCGTATATCCCAAAACATGCCGCGTGGCACCATCTAAGCAAGACAAGCGTGTTCGTGAACCATAGAGTTTGCAGGGAAAAAGGTGAAATAACGGCTTGTGAGCGCAAGCAGGATGGAAAATGTGGGGGTGCTGCCCACCTTAAGCAATCCTCGCAGCCAATGCTGAATCCGAACCCATCATCATGGGGCAGCTCACATATACACCTAAGCGTGGGGTCATCCGGAGAGAATACCTGCTTGGTCGCCGTCGAGGTAGAAGCACGGGGAGAAGAAGAGGAAGAAGGGTAATGGGCTGTAATTGTGGCGCCGTTGCCCTGCCTGCTGCTGCTCGAGCTAGACGAGCTCCTTGAGTGGTCATGGTCGTCCATCGCGCTGTGCTTGCATATATACACTCTCGTTATCGGCGAATATGGGGTAATGGAAGGAAAAACAACAAGGAACGCACGGACCCAACCCAAGCGGCTATCCATCCAATGACAAAGCAATGTTACGTTATGAACCAACTTGCCGAGCTTACCGCCGGCCGAATTGGAGTTTGCCGAACTCTTTATCGGCCGAGTCTCTTGCGCTACGACCGTTTCGACGTTGGTCCCTTCCTTGATCGCTCAGATGAATCTGGGATTCCACTCATTTTTTCTCGTTCAACATCACATCGCGTCAAATAAGAAGGCAATTAGCTCTACAGGATGCTTATTTCTTTTTACCACTACGTGAAGTACTTTCAATTTGGACCAAAGAGACAACTCTTGGATCCTTCCCTGCCACCCCACACGATGAACTCAAGGATAATTTGAGTTGTCCTACAAAGTAATTATTGTACATTTGGCTGTCTAAAAGACACTGATAATGCTCAAGCGTAGCTGCACTGATTTTCGGTGTCTGTAATGCAGGCGCTTATTCGAAGCAGCGCCAAATCTACCGCCTCGTGGATGCCTTGCAGCATTACATCAGGCCACTGACGTCTTCCCCAAGTCGCCCCTCTCCTTTTGACTATCATCATGTCGTGGAGTATTCGAGATCCACCCTCTCCTGTTTCTATGCCTCCGTTGCAGCTAGAGGATGCACTAAGGGCATATTCACCGCAACCCCCTCCCCCTCCACGTATGTCGGCTTCTTCGAGGATGTGGTCACCGCAATTCGCCTCCCTGTCACCATCTATGAGGGCATATTCACCGCAGCCCCCTCCCCCTCCATGTCTACCGGCATCTCCAAGGACATGCTCGCCTCCACTTCTTGCTCCTCATCCACCGAATATCACCCTGGAATTAGTGGGACAGGAGCAATGGTCCACGAATCCACTACAAATCAAATCGACGTTCACCATCATAGGTGAACCCAATTTTCAGTTGCTCTCTAGCGCTGCATGTGGCATGGGGTGGTGTTTCAATCTCGATCTTCGTCCTGCGACTATCTCTACGAAGAAAAAGGGAAAAACGGGCTCACATGGAAAGTCGAAGACTGATCCCAGCGTCGTTGCAGTGCACGCCTCGCTTCAACCAGGCCTGGTGGGCTTTCCACCTGGAAGCTATTCGATTCATGCGTCCTTCAGGAGGGAAGATTGTGTCCTTGCGTTGTTGGAAAATGATGAGGAGGACTTCTCGTTTCGGAAACAAAGCATCCCACTCGGGCGCTGCAATGTTCCTCTTCCATTGGAAGGAATCATTATTGATCTCGCCATTACACTGTCCTTTTCGGACTTGGAGCCTTCCTTTAAAGTTCCTCGAACCATCTCCGCACCAATGTCGAAAGCCATCAGGGCCACGCTTGACGGCGAATTTCCCGTTGACGTCAAATTTATGCTGTTTTCACATAAACACGGGGAAGGGTTCGTAAACAACCGTCGTCTCGTTTATGCAAGCCGAAACATTTTGAAGGGCCGCAACTCTTTCTTGGATAGCTGTAGGGTTTCGTCCAGGTGCTGCTTTCTTCGACAAATACTAATATACGTCGTCTTTCTAGATATGGATGGTTCTCGTAACAAAGATGTCCCTTTTTTGCCTGGCGTCTACCAATGTCCCTATGGTGAAGACAGCGATCTGGAATCTGACTCAGACGAGGATCCCCCCTGCGAAGTCCCCGATACGCGTACGGCTGACATCAGTGCCAGAGAACCGCGACCGAATTCACTTTCCCGCCCCTTATCTCCTGTCAATCTGGATTCAGTACATCCTATGCCACCTGAATCCCCTAGGCCTAAAGCATCGCCTGTGGCATCGATATTTGACGTAAACGGTGATTCGTCACCCTCCTCTGTCATTCCTTGCCAAAAATCACCGACTTGGAGCGAGCTTGGAATGTCCAACCACACCATGTCTGTGTATGACAAGGCACCATCTCCAAAATGTGATGTTGATGCACGGTTTTCCGAGGCCGACCAAGTGGTGCCTGAAGAGAAAGTTTCGGCGTCTCTTCCACACCTGGCATTGGTCAATGATGTGGCTTTCAGAACGTACGTAGTTCCACATCTTTACATGCACAATAATTGACATCAATCCACCGCTCGTTTAGTTTTCGAGCCTTTATAATATATATGTATACCAAGGAGGTCGCTTTCATCCCCCTCAAATCCAGCGGTGGGTGCTCGTACGACATCGGTGATGCATGCTCTCCGAAATCAATGTATCGCCTTGCAGTCAAAGTAGGGTGTTGCCCTTGTCTTCTACCTCCAATAACTGACCCGTATACTCTAGGCCAACCATGAAAGTCTAAAGAAACACGCATTCGACAATTTATGCTCTCAGCTCGGGCCTAAAAACATTATTACGGAAATCTTCTCACAGTTCACTAAAGAGTATGTCATCGGTCTTTGATTGGCTTCGCTAACACCCTCGCCATTCTAGTTACCCTGAGATCTTCGAAATGGAACTGAAAGTCTTGTTGGACCACTTTACTAACCCAGCCGTACGAGACGGGTGGGAAAGGATGATAGACATGGTGGCGAGTGGTCGGCTTCCACATGGTGCAGACGTTTTGAAGAAAGTAACTCGTGCATTGTGCACTTGATCGGCAACTCTGGGTGGGGAGCCTTTGAAGTATCACGTAGTTTTTTTTTGATTTACTGTGTATTCCAATAACTGCTTGAACCCATGTATCACCTTCACTTCTTCCATACTGACCCACATGCCAGCCTATCAAACCAACTCATTTCAAGACTGAAGGTCAGATTGTCGACAGGATGGCGTACATCGTCGCTCCAAGAATCTCGGTCCGACTTGTCTTCGGAGGGATTTTGGAGAAGCCTTCGCGGCGTTGGTTAATGACGTTGCTTTTACTCCTACATCTCGAATCGTATTCAGCCGGCCATCCATCGCTAGTGTCTTCCCCACTGAGATCATCACCACGAATTCTACATCGATCTGAGCAGAGGAAACCAAAGCCAAGCCTCTTGATGGAGCGTTATCGTTTTCATACTGGGAGCAGTTCTATGGGAACAACCTGCGATCTACTCCGATTATGGGCTGGTTGGAAGCCCTTCTGGCATCTCTCAAGCACAATACACAAATGCTAGTCGATGTACCGCTTCTCTGTGAATGCGAGCGATTACACGTATAAGCAAATCTTATTCCTTCTCGATTTCCTACCTTCATTCGTAGTTGACGCCGGGTAATATCATTGCCGAGCCAGTATGTTCTCGTTAGTTGTATGGCGTAGCTCTGATAATGATCCTCCTTAGGTACCCCAATATGGTTGCTCGACTACATCGCAGACTCTCTTGTAGGCAATGGAGGTCGTGAACCGAGTCATCTTTTTGATTTGGTCGCGCAAGGCTCCCGCGTCATGGTTCTTTCATCCAAGCGAAGCGTTATCAACGTTGGCTTACATACTATTGTCAGATTCACGCGTAGCTACACATACTCACTGCCTAATATTGCGTTATCGCGTTACAGATTCAGTTCGTCAAGTCTATACCTCTTTCCTCCCAAATGGAACGACAAGAACCCCTTCACAAATTCCTTGTACACCCCTTGTGCCTCTTTGTGCGGCGACAAGATATGTAATATCCTCTCGTGCGCTTCCATGGTCTTCTCCACCAGGTAATATAGAGCCTTACTCTTGGGCTCGCCGCGAGCTTCAGCCAAGAATGATATGAGATTGTCAGTTTCACCTTCACACTCCTCCTTGTAGAACGAGGTGATGTCGTTTGTGAAATCAATAAAATCGCGTAGGAGAGGCAGAGCTTGGACGTATGTGTTATACGGCAGCTCAGTGGGGAAGATAAACATGGCGTAGGCTTCGCCTAATCCGCTCATCTCGCGAAGATATAAGGCGTATGTGTCAACTTTATCCATCTGCCGCCCTTTTGATCAGTAGATCGCACTAGGGGAAACAAATAATAATTTTTACACTCACTGATTCATTTTTGTTCTGCGTCTCTAAAACTAACACGGCGATGAACTTGAGACCCGCGTGGACGATGAAGGAGGCGGCAACTTGGCCAAAGAGCTGAGAGGCCTGTGCTAGGAGGTTCGCCAGGTCATCTAGCATCTTGGTCGACTGTTTCTCCGAGGCGGCAAAGTGCTGCATGGAAGTTATTAATGGAATTCATTGGAAGAGTAGTTATACTCACCTTGGTAAAATTGGGAACACCGACAAGGGCGTCGGGGTCATCCGGATAGGCATCGTCAAAGTATGTCACGAACGCGGTGTAGAAGGCTATGAATACTTTGACCTTGTCGTTGGAGATATGGTGGTACGCAGAAGCAGCGATATTGAGCCCGACTGTCAGGGCAGGCTTAAGCACGTCGAGGTCATATCCTCGACGTTCCCCTTCTTTGAGACACAGATCCTCGAGTGCAGCATCCTCGACAGATGGCAAGTTCGTGGTGTCGAATTGCTGCAGGAAGGATCGGACGATGTCCCAGCTGTCTTCTGAGGATGGGTCTGGTTTCTGCAGAGAAGTTAGTAACTGGAACTTCCTCTAGCTTCGAGCTTCGTACAGGGTTGGATATATGGCCTAAGGAAGGAAAATAACCAGCGAATGAATAAAGATACAGCATGTTACCAGTTGAAAGGCGCGCACCAGGAAGATGAGAACGAGCAGGCGTCAAATGTTGCATTGCTTGCCGTTGAAAATCGTGTTTTGTTGTGCGGTAGAAGAGAGTCGATATAGTCTTTGTTAAAACGACCTGCTGAGGCTGGGGATTGTGGATCTTCAAACTTGCTAGGTATCATTTATACACCTGCGCGGTACAGGCATATGACTTGACTCAGTAATTGTAGCAAGGACCAGAAATAGCATTCATCCGTATTCAATGCCGGACCTATCGTTTACCGCAGACCAAGGGATGTGCACATAGTGTAAAGATAGATATGTCGTTATTTGAACATGTCAGTACCAGGCCACATTCAGTATGGAACGAGGGAAAAAATGACAGTGTTCCTAACCTTCTTTTGTGGTGGAGGGTAGCTTATACCCATCTGATCAGTAAAGTTTCAAGATTTACGATAATCTCACGCTTATACACGAAGTGTGTTATCTTTATTTTCAGTGTTCTTTCATCACGTCTTCGAATCCGAGCAGATAATAAGTCTTTCGTCATCAACCGATTTCCATGCCGCACGGTACCGTTCATTTCCTACCCTATGCTTCAATTCCGTCTCTTGAGTATTAATGGAGCCGTAAAAAGTTGGTTCCTTGTATTCCTTCCCGACCATCAACCGTTCCCGAGAGAGGTGGTCGCCGAACATTATGTGTAGTACTTGGGATTGCCGTGACTCGGTTTAACGCAAAAGTCGATTTTATAGAAGGGCAGAAGGCAGCTACATCGTCACTAACACGACCAATAAATCTTGCAAGTGAACACGTACTTACAAATTTATCCGCCATTCTAACACTTGTGCAGCCAGAGTGAATCAAAAACAAAAATTTGAAACAGCTCAAACCCGACTTTAACGTTAAGCCGAGTGGCGGTAACGCTAGGACTTGGGTCCAATCATTTAAGAAGGCGAGGGATCCGATACCGCTGTGGCGTCTTCGAGGGTCGGGCCAGTTTTGGACTTTCTGTCTCCGGAGAAAGACTGCGATTGTCAACGGAAGCTTAGTAAAACAACTCGGGAAGATGTGCATCAAACGGATTTAGAACTCGACCCGAGAATGGCATCGCGATAGCCGTTTTGCCGTTTCTTCAGTTTACCTGCTCTGATTTTTTCCCTTTGAATTTCCCGGCAATCGTCATACCAAGTAGACCTTGAGCCAAGACACGACTGTATTCTCCATCGTCGAATGGGAAAACAGGCACCGGCCAGGAAGGTTGTAGCACGAAAGTCGAGATACACATTCATATGGCGAACGGCAAGCTACAGGTTCAACTCGCTAAGTCTATATCTAGGTGGAACGCCGAATACACTTTTTCACGAAATTTTCGTAGCTGCTACGCACTCCCTCATGGGGTGACAGGATATGAAGTGCCCGCTCGTGAGCCTCGATGCAAAGTTCCACCAAGTAGCGAAGGGTATCTCTCCGCGAGTTTCAGCGAGAAGTGAAGCGAGGTTGTGCGCTTCATTTTCACACTTCTCCTCGTGAAGTACATAGGAGAGGAAGAGCTGGGATGTATAGGTTATACGGCGAGCCTTTGGGCAACATGAACATGTCATAGGCTTCAAGCATTCTACCGAGCTCGCGAAGAAATACCGCAGATTTGTCAACTTTATGAGTCTGCTTTTTTCGATGAGTGAATGGACCACTTGTCAGAGAATAGGTTACTCACCGGTTCAGATTTACTGCGTATCTCTAGAGTCAAGGCACTCATGTACCTGAGGTTTCCTTCAATGATAAAATCAGTAGCAACAAGTCTAGGACTCTCTGCTAGAATGTTCGCAAAGCATTCCAGCAGCACAACGTATAGTTTTCAGGCTTCGGCCAAAATTATCCTCTCGCGAGTGGCGATTTATGTCCCGCGTCCCAGCAGAAAGGAATTGCGACCACCAAAAGCTATGTCGTGATGCGGCGCCGTGATTGCCGAGAATGGGAAAGGTGCTGGTGGGAGATATATGATACCTGCTTTGGAATCAGATGCGGGACGCGGAGAACTTCACAACGAGCAGGTCCTCCTAGTAAGGCAGAAACATCTATACTTTCCGCATCAGCCCCAAGTATCGCAAACATTCGTATCGTCATAATGGCAGAAACGCCCCTTATTTCGTCGATGAGAGGTGGGTACTGTGCATCTCGCGGAAACATTCATTCCCCCTCAAAATGAGAGACGTCTCCGTGGACTGCGCTCTCTATTATTATTCGGAAGGATGTGCGATCACGTGGTTTCTGAAACAGTGTTGCTAATACAGCGCAGGCTAGCGGGTCAAAGGGTGGTGGAATTTTTCCATGTCAAGAGCGAAGGAATGGTGAGTGCGTTGACATCAGCCAGACTAACGGCATGATATGTGGTAAAGAACGCATTGTCGGTATTCCGATTGCGCATTCGTTGAGGAACCATGTCTTCTCATTGGTCGCTCGGTACTATCCCGCGATCCCAAGATACGACTCCTAAACCTGATTGCCTGGGAAAAGAAGATGGGATCAACTCGCTAAGCCTATGTCTCTTTGTACCCAGATAAAATGCCATTCATGTAATTGTCCCTTGAAATTCCATTTCACGAATCTGCTCTCCGTAAGAAATTGACAATAACGCCTCATCCTGCATGGGGCTTGGCTGTGGTTTCCCCTGCTGACGGTCAGTGTCATCGACAGACATAGATGCTGACGCCGTTGTGTTCGTGCCGACGATCCCGGCGAGGAAGACACTACCGAGGGAACATGTGAAGAATATACTGTCGATTAATTGATGAGCGCGGGTCCTCACACACTCGTTGAAGGTTTTCGCACTCAAGTTCTGGCCATGCCAGTTCTGATAGTTATTAGTCAGTAGTTATACACCAGGCAGAAGGAGGAATTACCTGCCATATGCGGTGCCGCATAGACGCCTATCGTGTCTTAATCACCATAACCTTTGTCGAAATCAATATCCCCGTCGCGGCTAGCAGTCGCCCAAATCGAATGGCACCGCTTGTACGCCTGTCTGAATATCTGACAGTGGAGTATCAGTAAGCTTCCCTTTGCAAGAATGGCGTGCATACATCTACCCACGAACGGCGTGTACCCTCCCAAGAATGCGCTATTATGTGCCAACGATGAGTTCCTCCCCATCGGTCGGGATTCGCCCGCCAGAGAGAAGAAAATCGAAACATTGGAGTTCACATCGCTGGAGCTTTGGAGAAATCAACAAAGCTGGCAAGAACAAAGGTGAATTATCATCTAAAATCAATGTTGACTTGTAGCACTCACAGGATGCTTTGAAATTGCCCTGCGACGCGAACGATGTTACCGGACGAAAAAAGGGAGACACAAAATACGAGCATAGCGGGGAAGGGAGACTTCAATTTGCTCCAACTGAAAGCGAGCGGAGGCTAGAAATCTCAGTGCTATCGCGGAGAGATGGTGGTTCGAGTGAGAAGCGAGGAAGATGACGTCAGGTTATTTGTTTGGTCACTTCGACGCGTCGATGTCACCTGTTTCCGTCCGGCTTCGACCTTAGTTCTTACTCGCAGCAACGGCGAGCCCTGCAACGCGTCTCTCATCCGCTATCAAGGTCTCGACATTCAGTTATGCGAAGGATGTGCGTAGCGGTTTTTATTGGTCCGGATCGGTGCTCATCCGTCGTCAGGTTTCTCTCCTATCTCTGTATCTGAAAGCCCTGCCAACCACGGAAGGAATACACTTTGACTTTAGTCTTCGGGTGGGTCTCTTTTCCAGTACTTTCACGACTAAGGCTTACAACATCTCAGCTAGTATCATATTCGTCAAGGACCGTCTCGAAACTGTTGACGCCTTCACGGGAACGTTTATGACTTATGCGTACGATAGTATATTGTGCTGTGCGCTCGGGGACGAGGATATCTTGCCAGCGGGGAGAAGGGAGAACAAAGAGGGCTGATATTTCCCAAGACGAAGAACGGTCTAGGAAGGATACCAGCATCGCTATTGCCCGCCGGACGCAAAAGATGCACTCGTAAAACTATCGTCAGAGTCTCCGATTCTCAGGACGGAGGATTCGACAGCGTCATCGTTGACGTGACTTCACCAGTGTCACGGACGCTCTCGAGAAGGAGACGACACCTGGTTTGATGCCGAACATGATGAGTCCAGGGCCGGTCAGTCATGCCGGTCAAGCGCGATCGAAGTTATGGAGAGCAATGGCACATACTCCTATCATCATCGAGTGTGCCGGGCAATGATGAGAGTGCGGCGAACAAACCCCTCCCTCCGCGACATAGACACGACACGGCAACGCACCGTTTTAGACCATAATGTCCTTGGATTGGTCAATTAAGGCTAAAATGGCCATCGCCTGCATCTATGACTATTCTGTCCAACGTTGAAGTCCTCCTCGTCGGTAGGGAGTCGCCCGCCCCAGAAAAAAAGTCGAAATGAAGTTAGAGTTCACGTCGCTCTATCTTTTGGGCCATCAAAAAAACTTGCGAAAATCAAGGTTAATTATCATCTAAAATCGATGTTGACTTCACCCACGAGACGCTTTGAAATCACCCTGCGGCGCGAGTCTTGAACGATGTTGCCGGACGAAAAAAGGGAGACACAAAATACGTGGTGAAAGGAGACTTCGTTTTGTTTTAACTGAAAGCGAGCGGAGGCCATAGTTATTGGTGATGCCGTGGAGAGATGGTGGTCGGATGAGAAGTAAGGGCATCGAGGAAGATGGCTGTAGTTGTGGAGGTTGTTTGTTTGGTCACTTCGACACGTCGATGTCACTTGCATGATCCATCCGACCTCATCTATCGCGATGTTAGTTCTTACTCGCAGCAACGGGGAGCCCTGCAACGCGTCTCTTATTCACTATCAAGTCGCTTGCTGATGTTCAGTTATACAAAGGACACGCGTAGCAGTGTTTATTGTTCCGTATCGGTGCTCATACATCTCCAGAGAAGGAACACACTTTGACTTTATTCCTCGGGTGAGTCTCTTTTTCAGTACTTTTGCGACTAAGGCTTACAACGTCTTACCTAGTATCATACCCGCTACGAATCTTCTCGAAGCTGTTGACGCCTTGGCGGGAGTGTCCACGACTCACGCATGCAATGGTACAATGGGCCGTGCGCTAGGGGACGGCGATGGACGGAAGCAAAGGTGGTCTTACCAGGGGAAGAGATGAAAGTCGCCTGGTTCGATGCCGGACATGATGAGTGCGGAGCTATTCAATATTCAAGCTTCAACGGGCATGGTCGCTGATTAATTGGATTCACCTTGGACGGGAACCAACCCATCATCTCGTCACCTCCTTCGCTGCCTTACTCAAACTAGCGAGGGTCGTCCGCTGCTAGGGCTTAACAGTCTCGAATTGGCCTAGGAAACAATCAAACTGGACCAACTTTAGAAATCCCTCGCTGGGTAAATGGCTATCACCATCACCGCTCCATTTCCAAGGTACGCCGCCTATTTTCTCCGTAAGTTTACAATGCCTGTTGTCCCAATCGTTCTTGTTATCATTAAACCTCTTGTCTCAGTCTCATGAGCTTGCTCGAGAGGAGGAAGGGAATATTACGGAACATCGTATTTAATTCTACGTCCAAACCGCGATCTCGTGAGCCTCAATAGTCTAGAGGTCCCCGACGATACAACGAAATGTTTAATGCATAGATATCCTGAATAAAGGTTGTAAAATCAGTGGAAGATTTAGCAGCACGATAATATTGGTAAATAAATGAGATCTTAGAAGAGCTTTGGAGTACGAGGCATGTCGACTCGTTCAGGCGATGCTCAAAAAGATTAATGAAAACCCTCTTCAAAGATGGACAAGTCTGAAGTCGCTTCATGAGCATCGTCTGCGTGCTGGTCGTCCCGAAACGCACGTCACTCACATGGAACTCACGAACGGAAGTTAAGCGTGCAATCCGAATCCAAGGTTACAAGAAATACGATCGGGACTATTGGAAGGTATGAAGGAAAATGGTTGGCGAATGTCTGAAACTACGGAAGTATCAAATTGTGGTAGTCTAACATCATTGCAGAAGCAATTGTTCAACCAATCCTTTGCAAATACGGCTGACCACTCGCAACCTGGCTGCACATCGTTGCCGTGATAGCCGCTGTACCGAGAATCATGAGTGACTCGGAACCCGGAGGAATAAATAAAAATAACGGCTTACTTCCAAGAACTCCTCTGCAGAATTCCGCGGTAGTTGGGACATTGCTAATCTCGATGGTGGCGAACTAGGCGAGAGGCAAGCGTCAGAAGGAGGACTGAGTCGACAGGAAGAATCAACCCACATCAACGTTATCCTGTAAAACGTATCCAACAGCTTGGGATCCTCTGTTCTGTAGCGCATGACCGGGGCGTTAGTACCTAGCCTCATACAACCAGAAAGATAAGATGCACATTAATGAAATTCCCCCATTGTGAACCAGATCCTAAAAAAAGGGTAGTCCTCTCAGCTGATGAACACACGAACACGAAGCAGGGGAAACTTGAACTGACCAGTATTATCCGCAGTGGGAATGCACCTCGTAGCGGCATTGGCACCCCCAGCGTTGGAGTTTGCCCATGGCCATTCATCGCACTGGTACCCACTGACATGGCCCACCTGATATGATAAATACATGTACGTCAATTTCCGGGTAAGATTACAAGACAGAAAGGAACCTACGCGGACGCTGCACCGGTTTGGGTTAACGTTACCGCAGCTGTTGCTAGCGCGATGGGCAGCAGCATTGGTGCGGTCAGGAGCTACAGAGTGAGGCCCATTGTTACCTGCCGCAGGAGAGAGGGAGGGAGGAAGGGGGTCAAAGATCAACACAAGGGAGGGAGCAGGGTGGACGTACAGAACCAGGAATAACCTATTGATCGGTTTAATATTGAGTTAGGTATAAAACTATAAGCAGGTAGACTGACATATGTTCTCGGATGATTGAGGGTAGGTCCTATAGTCAAGCGTGAAGGTGGGTCCGGCGCGCTCCACTACCTTTGTGGCAGGAGCGTTCCATGTTACGGTAGCGTTGGACAGCTCCGTGGGTAAGGTGTGGGCACCTAAGAGAAAGAAGCACGTAACGATGAAAACGCTCTTAAGCATGGGAGGTAAGTGGGGAACCGTGCAGATTTTTACTGAAATTTATAGCTTTCAGTAACACCTCAGGTGGTGCGATGAATTCGAAACTTCCCCGAGGGTTTATTGGGAGCGGTGGGGTTTACGTCTTCCTAGAAGCAGAAGTAGGTCACTCGTGATGATAGTCATATAATTTGGCTGAACTACTGACCGTCCTCCTCGCGATTTGCGGACTAACCTACTAGTAGGGACTTTTTGAATCGCATCACTGGCACCAGAAGTTACTTGATGAGTTGCATCGTAGTCCCGTGGTCATGTAAGGTATCAGTCAGCTCAGCGGAAGCATCTCATATGACGTTAACCTTTAGCGAAGGGTGGAAGATTAATTTGCCCACAGCTCTTGTTGCCTCTGTTCACTGAGATACTACTTCACCGGCACCCATGAGGGGTAGCACGACGTCGAATTTTGAGAGCCACTAAGAAAAAGAAACCTAATTGAAACGAGAGGGTACGCGACATACAAGTTGGCTGAAATTGTTAGATGTGGTATCAGTACGAGACGCACACGGACTACGTATTTGTATTTACTTTCCTTTTTCGTTTACAAAGCACAGCCTCACATCTCAGCTTTTACCAACACGCTGAGATTAACGCTACAGCTATTCTATTCAGTGCTGCTCTCAATTTCTCTCGAGCCTACTTTTCGTCACCACGTCTGAGTACCTACCTCGCAAACTCCAAGAGAAATGGCCAGGTTGACATGGATGGTCGAACAACGAACATCAAAATACTCTTGATTCTTGAATACTTGCCCCGCTTGTAAAACGGCAGAATGCGTGTACTGTTCAAATCTTTCTGTAAAGTACTTTCAAGGTGATGTCCTCGGATTGGTTGACTTGTATCCAGCCATCGGGGGCTAAAATGGCCATCGCCCACATTCTACGACTATTCTGTGCCAACGTTGAGTTCCTCCCCGTCGGTAGGGATTCGCCCACCAGAGAAAATAGAAATCGAAACATTAGAGTTCACACCGCTGGAGCTTTGGAGAAATCAACAAAGCTGGCAAGAACAAAGGTGAATTATCATCTAAAATCAATGTTGACTTGTAGTACTCACAGGATGCTTTGAAATGGCCCTGCGACGCGAACGATGTTGCCAGACGAAAAAAAGGAGACACAAAATACGAGCATAGCGGGGAAGGGAGACTTCAATTTGCTCCAACTGAAAGCGAGCGGAGGCTAGAAATCTCAGTGCTATCGCGGAGAGATGGTGGTTCGAGTGAGAAGCGAGGAAGATGACGTCAGGTTATTTGTTTGGTCACTTCGACGCGTCGATGTCACCTGTTTCCGTCCGGCTTCGACCTTAGTTCTTACTCGCAGCAACGGCGAGCCCTGTAACACGTCTCTCATTCGCTATCAGGGTCACGATGTTCTGTCGCCAGCTTTCTCTCCTATCCCTGTATCTGAAAGCCATGCCAACCACGGAGGGAATGGACTTTGATTTTAGTCTTCGGGTGGGTCTCTTTTCCAGTACTTTCACGACTAAGGCTTACAACGTTTCAGCTAGTATCATATTCGTCAAGTACCATCTCGAAGCCGCTGACGCCTTGGCAGGAGCGTTTATGACTTATGCGTACGATAGTATATTGTGCTGTGCGCTCGGGGACGAGGAGATCTTGCCAGCTGGGAGAAGGGAGAGCAAAGAGGGCTGATATTTCCCAAGACGAAGAAAGGCCTAGCATGGATACCAGCATCCCCATTGCCCTTGGACGCAAAAGATACACTCGCAAAACTATCGTCAGATTCCCCAAATCTCAGGACGGAGGATTCGACAGCGCCACCGTCTACGTGACTTCACCAGAGAAACAAACTCATCCAGAACCATGACTGCGCGAACAGTGTGACGCGCCCTACTTTCCACCCCCATCACCCTATCCGAACCAAAGTTTTATTGTGCCGTTTAACGGTTGCCTTTGTGTGCTATTCGGATTCATACTCCATATCTCCCTCTCGTCGCTCTCGAAATCACTAGATATCTTCATGCAGATCTTCGCTGTGGGCAAGAATGACAGGTGTGTCCTTTGTGCTACGATATCGCGTGGTTCTAAGACTCACTTTTTCTTATTAGCTCTAGCTGCTCATGGAAAACGATATGCACTCTCTATCATGTCGCTCGATCTATCGATACGGTGCAGCGATGTTGGAGTGCTGTCAAGCTTGGGATCACTCGATTCCTTCCGGCCACTAACATGGTTGACGCAAGATTAATTTGAGAAGGAAAAGCACTTCTATGTCACTGGGTCTTCTAAAAAAGATGCTCGAGCATACACGCATTTTCTCTCGGTGTCTGTAACGCAGACGCTTATTCAAAACAGCTCCAATTCTACGGCTGACTCAGCGTTACTTCAGGCTTCGCCAGCTTCATCCCACCCATCTCCTTCGGGCGGGGAGCATTCGAGATCCCACCTCCCCCATTTTCGTGGAGTCGAAGCGTACGCGCGAGCCAAAGCCACACTCTAAACACCCCAACGGAAGCTTTCTGCCATATTTGATGTTCTTTTGCTCTCCCACAACCTAATGAATCTGGCCGCATGAAATCATCCACCAGTTCAGCGTCCAGGGTGCCAGTTACTATTCCGCCTCCTTATGATATTCGACAAATGCGTGCAGAGCCATGGCTACGCGAATGGGGTGACACTCCATGCTACGAGACGTTTCCGTGCCATTCCTCTGACAGGGTTGCCGGTGTGCACCTACCCTTCACGCCGACACAATCTTGGTTAAATCACATCATCCACCTGTACAACGGCTCCCCTTCAAAGTCCCGTCCACGACGCTATCTGACAACCAGCGAGAAATGTACTCAGAATCATAGTAACTGCCAGCTCTCTCGTGCCTTCTCTTTCGTTTGTGGGCGAAAGAAGGAAAATGACATGCAGACACCGCTGTGGCATAGCGGCATGACGTCCTCTATAACAGTTGGTACTGCCGGCCAAATGCTAGTATCAATCGGGTCGAGTGACATTCGGATCAACATCTCCCGCGACGAATAAGAATGCCGCTTTACGGGATGTCTACTTCTTCCCACCGCTACTTGAAGTACTGTCGAGCTTGGGATCAACGGGGAAATCCTTTATTCCTTCTGAGCCATCACAGAGCCACCATACACAAGGATCATTTGGGAACGAACGTATTTTTATCACATTTAATCTTCTAAAAGATGCCCTCGAGCGTAGATGTGGGGCAAAAGGGTCCTTGACGACCTGTGAGCCTGATCATGACATTTCGTGGAGCCAAGTCGAGAAATGCCATAGCCAGTGGAAAATATGGCATCGCGGTGCTTCTTGCATGGATCATCGGCAGCATTTGTTTTCGGTGTCTGTTATGCGGGCGCTTATTCGAAGCAGCCCTGAGATTCTACCGCTGCCAGCTTCATCCCGCTCCAAGTTCCCCGTCTCCTTATAGCAGGGAGCCCACCTCTCCCATTTTCGTGGAGCCGGAGGGTGCGTATGACACACTCTAACACGCCAATGGACGCTTTCAGATATTTTCCTTAGAAATCTGTACGTATCCACAATCTTATCCATCTCGTCCTTATATTCACTGCTTTATGAAAGTGGACTATACACTTCGTCTGCTGTATGCTTAAAGAATAAACGATGCTGAAACAAAAGCAGCCTTATCGTTTGTAATGAAAGTATCAGGACGGGCTCTCTAACTACGTTTAACCGCATAGAAGCAACGCGTGTACTTCGGAGACTTGGAGAAGAGACTGTATGTCGAGTGGTCATCGCCCCCGTAAGCGAGATGTCCTGATAAGCCCTTTCAGGAGATATGGCCGGTCAGATGGGTCAAGAAGCCCCCGCATGAATTCAGGAATAAATAGGTTCAGTGATAATGTATTGATACAAGGTTCACTACAGTCGTTGAAACACGTGACCGGGACAGTTGGAGATGAAGTACCCCTACAATGGAAAGACGGCGCTTTTGCGGTCTTCGTGCTGTCCGTGATAACTGTCACTTTACCCTAGGTACCGCCCAAGTTTACTGTCTATTCACTATCCCACTCGCGCGCAGCAGTACAAGAAGGGTCGAGTGTTGAAATGTCGAACTACCCTCGATATTCTACATCCCCGTCATCGAGCATACGACTCCGTTTTTCTCTCAGTCTCTGGTTACCTTGTTCGCGGGGGCGATGAACCAATTCTCTATGATGAGGGTAGCTTCTTCCGGCGGACTTCGACTTCCGGTCAGAATGTGAGTAATAGAATGTATTCTGCACGTTCGTCCGTTCTCATCGTTCGAGCAGCTGACCATCATAGTTGTCGAGATGGAGTACACATACAATTGAAAGACGGTGTTTTTTGCAACTCCATGGGGTCATGCCGTCTGACAACCGACCATGATAGCTGTCACTTTACCGAGATCGAGAACTCGTACTACAGTTGTATGAAAGTATTCTTGTATCGATCTGGGAGAAAGAGTATCGTGAAGTTTGCTATAAAAGAGCAGCAATTCGTCGAATATGTGTAACTACAAGCCCTGCCTTTGCTAGCTCATACAAATGTCGACAACTACTGAATCGACCTTACCAGTCTTTGCTTTGGACGAACGAGACATACCGGCCAATGCTATTCCCTCTCTGCCGTCTCTCGGGGCGACGTATAACGTCTTGAACGGCCTCTATGCAGATGCACGATCCTGGTAAAGTGTTGCGCCAGATGTTGAATAACGCTAGCTAATTTCCCTCGCATTAGCATGCAAGTCGTTGTTGACTGGCCTAACTGTAAAATTTGCATCAGCTGTTATGTTGTGCAACATGGATTGATAAGTATCCCCAGTACCCTTTCACGATGTTACATTCGGCGACAAGGTTTGGGGCGTTCCCGACATGGTGAACTACCATGCTGTCAGCAGGACCGAGTTCAATTCGACCTTTGGAAAGTCTGCAGACGACTACTCGCGTGCATTGTCCAGCCGCACTGAGGTAAGGCCTCGTCTTGCATTCCGCATTGCAACGGTCACTGACAATGCGTCTGAAAAGCTCGGAGCAGAGTGGCCGTTCTTTAGCGGGTCCGTCTCTGTCGACTTCAGCCAGAGCGAAACGAATAACATGGCGAACTCATTCACCCGGGTCATGCATGAGGTCACACTCTATACGATGTCCCTGCCTCCGCCGCTCGAGTTGCAGATGTATCTCCGCCCTGCGTTCGTGAAGATCCTGGACAGCGCTGATCCAGAGCTGATCTACGCACAATACGGAACTCACATTGTCAGCAATCTGATCATTGGTGGACGCGCTGCCTTCACTTGTACTACCGATACGACAAAGTACAGCGCCGACGACTCTATCGAAATTGCTGCACAGGTCTCTGTCAAGGCTTTCATGGGTAGTTTGTCTGCATCGGAGCAGCTGAAATACCAAGAGACCATCAACAGCTTCCAAGAGTCTAGTACGTATAGAGTGCTCACGGAGGGCGGCGATTCCAAGTACGGCAACCAAAACTTCCTCAGTAACGTCGACACCTGGGCCGATTCTGTGAAAAACTATCCTGCGTGAGTTCTTTGCTTCCGTGTGTCTGTCTGCTCCGCTGAATGCTTGTCAGCTTCGTCGATTTCGGGGGTACCCCTGCGTTCACTGCTCTGTACCAACTTGCCTCGACAAAGGCACGTCAGGATGAATTAAAGGATGCGTACGCAACATACTGCAAGAACTATTCCACCAGCCTAATGATTCCCGGCCCATATCTCCGCGCGCGCTTCACCCAGTCGAACCCACGTGTTGCGTCTTTCACCACGACGGATTTCCGTCAAGGCAAGCCTGATCCTGTCGTATTTTACACGTTCAGTTACGGAGGTAAGTGACAATCACATATATCAAATATTACCTTTGACTTAACCTGTTCCTAGTCGGCGATGACTATGTTGGTCTTTCACAGCAATTCACTGTCTCCCAGAGCATCAGTTACAACTGGCCCGACGGTGCGCCCGTCAAAGCTCTCGTCCCCGGTGTCCTTGTACCCGTCACGCGGTGGGAAACATACAGAGATTTTGTCGACTTCCCGTCCTCCGGCGGTAGGACCTACACGAGGATTTGGCGCGGATTCGGGCCAACCGATGACTACGTCGTCCTGAGTCACATCGCGTACACCTGGGTCGACCAGAGCGACATGACCAGTCAGCCCCCCGCTCTTCCCTTCAACCCTATCAACGCAGTGCACAAGAGCGCCCTCAAGCCCGGGACTTATGCATCGCAGCACGGAGCAAGTGACGGCGATGGTAAAATGGCGATCTGGGAGGTTTATGACGAAAATGGGAAACCAGTGGAGGGCTTCCCGATCCCATGGAAGCTTTCGCTCAAATTTGATGAAAAGCCGTATGAGGATCCGTGGGTTTGGAATACTGACCAGATGACAGTGGATAAGTGATTAGGAGAAACGTGAACTTGTTGTGCGTACAAGTAGTTATGTTCGATTGAAACTGTACTAGTATTGCTGCAAATGATGAGATTAGGTTCGTCGCTCGCGGAAAGAGTAAGCCATCTTTGTTCGAGAGTGACCCTTTCAAGAAACTTCGTGAGGCACCATGAAAGCTAATTTGAAACCGTTCGGACCACTAGGTGTCTACATATGAACTCAACGTGGATATTCGGTTCTGCGAGAAACGGGGGTCTTCTGTGTTCAAGTTAAACGGAGCGAAGGTAAGCTTCGAAGCCCAAAATTACGATGGTCAGAATTCAGCTCTGAATAATCCAAAACTCAACCCCCGTCAACTCTGAAATCTCCGCAGTTCATAGCAGTCCTTCCCAGCCACAGAGAGACCACACTTTGACGCTATTGTTTAAGTAGATCTCTTTTCGGTATTGTACGAGTGACTCCGATGAGGCTTGCATACTATTTACTTAGTACCAGAGAGAATTTTGAGGCTACCGACGCCTTGAAGGGAAGTGCTCACGGCCGTTCCATGGTAGAATAGGCTGTGCGCCAGACGACGATAAAATGTAATGAATGAGGTCTTTGGTCAGCGTCCACATGGCCTAGATATATCAAAGAGATCAACTCGGGCATTGCGTACTTGATTAGCTACTCCCGTTTTTGTATGGGTATCACGTAGTTTCTTCAGAGATGTCATCCATCTCATTAGACGCTCGACTCCACTGGACCGTCATGCGCAATCCTTCGCTTCTTCCATTCTTACCCACATACCAGCCTATTGAACTAAGGTCATTTCAAGACTGAAGGCTAAATTCTCACAAAACTGACCTTCGCATACATAGTCAAATGTAACCCAAACATGATCTTATCTCTTCCCTTCGTCGTTCCAGAAATCTTGGTCCAACTCTTGGGAGGGATTCCTTCAGCAGGCTGAGCATCTGTCGCAAGACTGAAAGAAGAGAACGTTTGGAGGAGTCGAATAAGATAGTACGAAGCCTCATTGTATGCAAACTAACAAGAAGATTTAGGAAGTGTTCGAGAAATATCGTGACTAAATGTCCTCACTTGTTGGCCGAGACAAATTCTTGGTCCTGCGTTGAAGGGGACAAAGATGAATGGGTTCGGAGTCAAATACGTATGTAGACGGCTATCAAGGAATCGATCAGGATCAAATTCGAGAGCTGGTAATAGGTGTGGATCAGTCAAGTAATGGCAGTTATACGCTCATCCTACCGTCCGGGCCCCATAAGTCCGTCCGTCGATGCATCAAGAAAACCGAATACGTGACCCTATAGTATTACCTCAGAACAATACACGAATATAATAGAGCACTGACCTCGTATCACTCGGGACGTAAAATGGTGCACGTCCTTTGTTCGGAAGGGTCGTTGCCACTTTGGATAAGCTATAATATCGAGGTGTAAAGACAAAAGGCAAGAGGGTGTGATAAAACGCACCGGCCGTTCAAGGGACTGAGGTTCAACGCAGTTAGTACCTTCCATGTCCAGAAATTGTATAACTCACACAGATGGATACAGCCGCAAAGTTTCTAAGCAGATATTATCAGAAATGGATTCGATAAAATCGCTGACAACCGTACCGTTCAGGAATGCTCGCAGATATTTCATATCGCGAACGTCCTCATACGTGGGTGTCCTTGTACCAACTTTCTCCAGGATCTCCGAGCGTAAGCGGGTAGCCATTTCTGGATGTTCACACATCATGTACACCGCGAAAGTCAAAAGAGAAGCCGTCTACGTGGACATTATCCATAAGTTTATTTGAACAAAGCGACGTCGAGGAGCGTACAGTGTCTCGACCAGCGACCAAGATGTTCGTGAGTTCGTCTTGAATGACCTTAGTATCTATAGGCATCATTGTCAGCAATTCTCATCCTTGGATGGGAGGAAACGACACATACCATCGGTATTCTCCACAAGACGAGCCAACAAGGACATCCCCTCATCGACGTCCTTCTCATAACCTATCCTGTTATCACCCTTGGTCTTTCTATTGAGCGCCTCGGCGAGCAGAGGCTCGACGAACTCATTAACAACTTGTCGATGAGGTTTCACCGCGTCAGTCCAAAATTCAAAGAGCGGCCAGTACTGCCCTCTTTGGAGACGAAGTGCACTATTCTCTTGTGCCGCTGCGAATGCCTTGACAAAGGTATTAGACGGGTGGTTGACAAAGTGAGGGTTATCAGCAAGCGGAGACCCAGCCGGGTAAGGGAGACCCGCGGATGTCGAGTTCACATCCTTTCCAAAGAGATATTCAGTAGCGGAGTCCAGGGTAAAGCGAGCAACGACGTCCTATCGTTGTTATGAGAAGGTTGTTGTACAGATAGATGTTTCAAAGTACTCACCTGAAAATCGATCGGATATCCCTCTCTTAACCTTGATTTGATTTGAGAGATGGTACTGATGGCGTGTCTCTCGAAGTTGTCAAAGTCGGAAATTCGGTCCTTGTTGAACAGGGGCCTCGTCATTGTGCGATGAAATCTGGTGAGACGTTCAGCACAAGTAGACTTTTACCTGTTATACACTCACTTCCAAATATCATCTTTTTGTACGAACTGAATGTTCAGAATGTGGCACTAAATGTATGAAAAGCTCCCACCATCTGAATTGAAAACGCCGGCACCAAGAAGAGACTCCGCAGCAACGTAGAAGTGATGGCCTAAAGTTCAAAGCCGATAAGCGAATAGTAAATTTGAACTGGGTAGCAACGACAAACCTTTTTCAAAGTCTTGAAATTGAGTCGCTAGGATGGCCTGAACGTATTGATCAGGGGAATACGGTTGAGGTGATTAATTCGTAACGTACTTTGATGTGCTCCGGTTCAGTAGTCAATACCTCGGGTACCCGTCAGAATGAGCGGCGCAAACAGGACCACAACGTAGACTCACGCGTCTATCCGAAAAAGTGCTGAGAGTAAAGGTATTCCCATATTGCTCACTCCACTTCTGGAATGCTTCACCTAATTGTAACCCGTTCATTAGCTAGAAGCACTCCGCAGTATCCGTACGCAAACGCACTCGGGTATCCATTCCGAAAACCTTGTACCAGTTGTCGTAAGATGGAGAAACTGCTTCCCCGAACGCTTGGTATCATGATGGCGCCTCGCGCAGTGGCATGCCTTTCGATAGTAAAGTTCGTGAAGGAGTTGCGAACCACCGTAAAGATAAATTGTAAAGCCAAAGGGGCGACAAAGGAAAACCATAAAGGAAGACTGACACCGGCTAAGAGCTGCAAAGCCCAGAAAGTCGAAGACGGGATGAGAACGACGGAGAACAGCACGCGGGAAGAGAAAACAAAGCCAGGTGGTAGAGAGCTGATAGTCATGATGGGCGAGCACAGAACAGAACAGTGACCAGTCTCCTTAGATATACTGGTGGCGGATAGTACAACCTGGCTACCGTCAATCATGGGAATACTGAGAGTCATTGAAAGTGACTGAATGCATCAAAGCACGGCTAATATCCTTCCGGATCCGAGCAGCCGTCCTTTTCTTGCTTCTATCTGCATTCCGGATTCTCGTCATGAGCGGGGGTACAGTGGGAAAAGCTAGTTTCCGGCTTTAAGCAATACCGAATTCCGGTTAGTCGTCACAGGCAGTTGGTCCAAAACACTGTTGTAATGACAAATGCCGTGCACCATAGTGGTAACCGGAAGTCAGCATTTTTGGGTGCCAGACTGCAGGTTCTCTACGGCCTTCTTATTACATTGCCGGGCTTCTATTAGAGCACTCCCTGCTGAAATCTGGGTGACTCGTGAGTGGTTGGAGGATTATCGCTTATCCTAATAAACACCTGTCTTGAAAAGGTCCACCTTTCCACCAGAAAACTGAGAAAAGAAATGGTCACTAGACGAAAATCAATGAGACAAGAGCAGATGGTGATTGTCAATGTCGTTGTCATTGTCAACGAACGACGCGTCCAGTCACGTGCACTTGTTACCCTCAAATTCTTGCCGCCACAAGTTACAACTGTATCCTCGGCGAGTAGTCGACTCTAGCAGTATAATTTTTGGCTATCAGTAAGCGAAAAAAAATATACGATTAAAATATACCCTCTATGATTGTTTGCCTTGCCAATAATCACTTTTTCGTCTCAAGGGAATCAATACGCAAAGAAACGCCGGTAATTCCTGTAATGCAAAGCCAAAGGTCGGTCTGGTCGGTCGCTGATTCCGGACCGACCAATTTATAAACAAACACCACAAGCGCCACAAATCAACAACTTCTTCGCTCACACAATGGACCTAGCAACGGCGTCGCAACAGGCTCCGCGGGCGTACATACGAGGATGCGCTATACCTGTGGACTACAAGATGCCTGATCTAGCCTTGGTTCGCGACCAAGCAGCGAAAGGTGAATTCTTCGTTGTCTAATTTCTTTGCCTTGTCTGACGGATGTCAACGAACAGTTGCTGAAGTCGTGCGGGCTCCGATACCGTCTCTATTTTTTGCTCAAAACACTCGAGGCGTGGCCATAGGCCCCATTCCACTGGCATTGTGGTACAACTTTGAGCTTCCTCAACTCTTTATGTTTAGCTATTTCTGCGCTGTCGAGGACGGTAAATTTTCATTACACTTCCAGATATATACGTCTTATCAGTTACGTAACAGTTCCGGAAGATATTCTGCCGCAATGTGTTTGGGCTCTCGACTGGACGATTCGTATGTTTCTGGAAGCTTCAGACGAGCAATTGAAAACATTCGCACATATCGCGCCACAAGGGCAAGGTGGTGGTATAACCGCGGATATGGAGCGCTATGCCTCGGTGAAGCGCCTCCACTGCAGAAGGCAATTTTTTTCATGTACTGACCAGTGATTGCATAGCTTCAAATTTGCCGATGCAAGCTGGCAGAACACCTACTGTGAGTAGTTCCGCCGCGTGACTACAAAGTCCTTCACCTGGTTCCTTTACAATAAACTCCTAGTACACCTCAAATGAACCAACCGCTGGAAGCTCTACGCCATATTCAATGTGCCATGGAGCTAGATCAGAAACGCTATGGAAAGTCCGCCGATATCTTCGTGGTAAACCCGTACGTTGCCGCAATCGTAGCCTCCTCGCCTCATGTTGATCGTCGCTTGACAGGGGGTTATACGCTTCGTTTGCTGTATGCCTCGCGCGCGCAAGGTCGGATGATTTACGAGCGAAAGCAATGCTATCCCATGTGATGAACGACATAACGTTCGAGGCAAGTTTTCGAACTATATTTCATCGCGTCGAAGCGAAAGTCTATCTCGCCCGAGTCCTACGGAGACTCAGGGAAGACTCAGAGGCTCACAAGCTGTATGTTTATTGTTCGTGGCCTCTACTAGTATTGTCTCATAAGACCTTTAGGGAGGAATGGTTGGTCAAATGGTTCAAGAAGCATCCGCATGAATTTGCTAATGCCGTCTTGTTACAAATGTTCACTACCGACATTGACCCTGGTGTGGATCCGGTTTTCACGGGCCTTGGTGGAACGAAATGGTTGAGTCATAGGAAGGCGACCGCGAAGACCCTAATGCGTCAGGCTAAGAATTGCCGAAACTGTCGCGCTTGCGAACCGCAAGTAAAATTGTCGCTATGCTCCAAATGTCAGCATACTTATTACTGGTGAGTGATTCTTGCTTGCTTCCTTCCCAAATATTCAATCCTGAAATTATTGAAGTTCCCGAGACTGCCAGAAAATGAACTGGCGCTACCACAAGTATATCTTCATTATATGCGCTTTAAGAATGTGCTTACACTATATCTGAATAATTCAGGACATATTGCAGGTGAATGCATTGGCTTGATCGTCAGATATATTGTCAGATGTTAATAAGAGTTTCAGGGAGGATGCCGAACACGGCAAAAAAATAGCAGAGGTCGAGAGGATCAGCATTTCCGCGGCGCAACAATTACGAGACTGGCAGAATTACAGAGATAATCCCAGGCCGGAAACGATAGAGTGCTTCGCTCATGCTCTTGGGATTGCGCGCGATGCATCACGAGGCCGGACGCACATCATATATCAGGAAGTCGAGTACGTTCCATCAGTAAAGAATCGGCTCGACAAATTCAGGTCCACAAGAGTCGGGGTTTTCAAACTGGATGATGTCTGGCAGGATCTTGAATCCAGAATGGGCCTCGGCCCAGGCAAAGGGAAGGTGTATGTCCGCGAGATGCTTGAAGAATTTGATCTTGAACCTGTGAAAGGGCGGGTCGGAGGGCCGCCCATTCCTCTCTTCAACTTAATGTTCTCGGCCAAAAACACCCTCCCAATCTATCTTGGAATGAGTGCGTTGTTTTCTCTCCCCGAAAGGTTTCTTACGATGTTACTTCTCACATTCAGGCCGGATTTCACAACAGAAGCTAGTATTCATGCGACCGAACCCGGACTGGAGACGGGCTCTGAATATGAAAGATGATGAACCTCCTGCTCACTTCAAGTTAAGCGGTGGCAAGATTCAAGATGCAGAATTTATCTTCTGAAGGTATGATTCGCACCGTAATTATCTACTAGACATGGATGGCTAACGTTGCAAGCAGACATGCCATAGTATACGGAGGACGGCGAACTGGACAGCTAATCCTACGTGACATATATCAGAGTTACAGTGATAGACCAAGTAGTGTGAAAAGTGAAGTGATTGTGTCTATTGGAAGTTCGAGAAATACACACTGCTTCCTCAATCGTATCTCAGAAACCCGAGTTCTCTGCCAAGATACTTTCCCTTCAAGCGACCAGGACTAATCATAGCCTCGAAAAGCATTTCTTCTAACCAACCCGTCAGCATGCGGACGGGATCCAGTACCGCGCGAAGCTTCTCCATCTCGGTACCAGTCCCTGCCAAATTTAAGATCACACGTTCTTGCTCACGCAAGGACTGTTCCAGGGAAGATACCTCCAGAACAGCATCATCGAGGAGACTGCGAAAGCCTTGTGGACGATCCACAGTGACGCTTCGCTGATATTCCTGGTACAGGATTTTAGCGTGACGCTGTGGTGAGCCCATTGTAAGAATTATGAACCTTGCGGAGAGGTGAATAATCTGGTCCATCGCGTCAATCAGTGGTGTATAGCTCCTGTAAAGGGAACAATGGGTTTACATAAATGCTTTTGAGAGGGAAGGACATACTGAGTAGGAGGGTTACCGATAATCGCCTCAATTTCAACGGGTTCCCCCCTTTGTAGACTATCTAGCGGCTCAAGACTAGGATTTGGTAAGAAATCGCGTCACCGTGGAGAAAGGAACCTGACGTACCTGCCCCCGTCTCTTTGATTCTTCTGTTTATAACTCTCCCGTCGTTTTTGGTTGATCACATCGCGACGCCTACAGACAAATGCCTAAGCAAGGGGACAATACACGTAAAATCGTCGTACTTTGCATAGCTGCGACGACTGCAAGCATTATGCGCGGCTCGACGACGGTCCTCAGTGGCATCCATATGCAAAGGGGAAGACGAGCATGCTTTTGGGTGGCCAGAAACCGTAAAAAGTGCTCCAAGAAGCGAGAAGCGAAATACATATCTACGGCAAAATATATAGTTGCTAGACCACAGGACGTGTGTGTACAACTCAGTACTTGCACCTGTACACAGCTCAGGACTGTATTATGTAAAATGGCGAACAATGAGCGCTCAGTGCCAGACGTCGGATCAAAAGAACCTTTAGTATAGTGAGCCAAAACGTATAATCCCTTAGGCTCTGTTGCTATGCAACTGATTAGCTCTCCGCCAAAGAGTAGTCGCAAGAAATGCGAAGGCAAGCACACAGGGAGGGGTAAGCAGTGATGCAAAGGAAGAGGACAAATTGAAAGCCATCATAATAATTAGAATGTTCGTCAATGCCGCAACTTAACCTTCGTGCAGTGATTGTGCTCCTCATTATGCGATTGTATCCTCGATTAGAGTATGTACCCGCCTTGTTCAGATATTCGTACTGAGTTACCAAGGAACTAGGGCCAGGCATGGAAAAGGGAGATGCAGACGAGCGTATTGATTCCACATTGGCGGTGATCCTGTTGACGGATAAGTTCAAATTTACTTCTATTGATGGGTTGCGCAGGTGGAGATGACTATCAATTTACAAATGACAATTCTTGTGCGACTTGAAGGTACAAGCATGCATCCGCGTCTTGGGTGACTATAACTATAAATTCCTGTCGGGTTTCCCAGCTTCATCACCCAGCCTTTTGCTTGTTTGTCGTATCACATTCTCCTCGCGATTGATCGGGAGCGTGAAGGGCGAGATGACCACCTATGCAAGGAGAACTTCAAAGTGGAGTTCGACTAAGGAGATGGTCAGCATAAACAACATTACAAAGAGGTGTGGTACACATACGTCGATTCTTTGTGCCAGGCAGAAGAGTATGGACTGCGCACAAGACATTATTGCAGAAACGCGGGGGCGCCGACGTACTAATGATCCCGGTGGTGATGATGGAAGGGGTATATGCTGGGGCATCAAGGGTGTCATCATGCTCACTTTCTTCGTCAAAATCGACTGGGAATGAGGGCTGGTGGTAGAGTAGAAGAGGGAGGTCCTGTGTCCACGAAGTAGACCAAGGCGCGGAGATGCGAAGCTAGCACTATCCCGCTCGGACAGCTATCGTGGTAGTCTGAGCGCGAATCACAGATTCTGTTGCCCACTCGAGGAGGGGGCACCCCGAGGCAATTGTTCTTGTTGTCTGTGCAAGGGCAATCGGCATCTCTGCCATGTCGACCCTTTTGTCCTTGATTTTCTACCAATCACGATTTCCACTCAGTTGGCCGTAAACTTGAAATCTTTCGGAGGAACTGATGCGATGAACAGGAGACAAGGAAAGCGATCGACCTTGGACGTTTGGTGGGAAGATAGTGCACATTCGGGAACTGTCTTCCTTGCTTCTCGATAGTGGGGCCTGTGCCGTGAAGCTTCTGCATATTTCTCAGCTGTGATGGTGGAGCAGTGGACGTCGAGGTTTGCGGGAAGGGTGCATAGTCAACTGCTGAAGTGGATGTAAGAATCGTCCTTTACAGAAGGGGTAGCGTAACGGGACTAGGCAAGATCTGGTACAGCGAAGACCGCTCGATGACACAGATGCCATTGAGAGGAAGGCCCAAGGACTTATATCTCTCTCTGTCCGAGGACAGAATGAGGGCTTCATTGTTCAGATTGAATGTGGCTATCCTGTTGCTTGAAACATAACTTCGCTTAGGTTACGGGAAAATATTGGAGCACCATTCGGAACTATTGAAAATGTTCTATGTAAGAGACTATTGCATCAAATGAGGAAGGACTGTACCTCCGCAACAAGAAGGGTCTGTACAGTATCGATCGTCACGCATCGCTGTCGGGTTCAAGAGCCCAACCGAAGTTCTTGAAACGATGAGTATAATTTCGTTCCGTTCCCAATTCCATCTCCTTGATGGGTGGATTTCTGTCCTAACAAATGAGTATGATGCATATACATAACTTTGGAAACTTATGCTCACATCTGGTAAGTGCGAAAAGTCGCAGAATTCAGTTTCCCCATTTTCTGATATTATTATCACAGGACCTCTTCAATACTCGAATTCGCACTCCATGTTCCTTGTCACCAGTTGTTCGGGTCATTATTCTTGAGTTCCAGTGAGGAATGCCTCTAGGAACAGTGGCAGATAATGATGGTACGAATTTCGGGCGGTGATTTCCGCTATCGGTACGAAGCACGTGTTTTTTTAAAACGCCGAATTTCTCCCCCTTCACCCGAACGTCCTTGTCCTTCTTGCTGTCGCCTTCATATTTTTTACTTTTCCTTCGAGGGTCCTTATTCAACGTCCACGAAGTTGTCGGCTGCTTCCCCTGGATTATCGTCGATGCCCAGTGCAAAGAGAGGCCTTTGTCCTGTGCAGGATATGCTCCGTTGCTGTAAGCCAACCTCATTTCGTTCTTCCGACTTTCAAGCTGACTTCGGCACTGTTACAGCACATCACCGGCGTCTTTCAAGCTCCAAGGCTGGCCGTGTGCAAACGACGTGCTCTGCGTCGACGAGAGAGACGTGAGTACTGGGAAAGAAGGGTGTGTTTGCTACACTGAAATGCCGACCATTTGTTATTCAGTGCTGTCACCAGGGTTCAGCCAAGACCGAATGAAATCCCCGCCGTCGACAACGACAATGACTGCAGCCTGCAGATTCTCATTCATGACTGCAAGGGGATAGCGCCGCCACAGACGAAGAAAGACCCAGTCTGGATGCCGAAGTTCACCGTAGAGAAAGGGCCAACATTGCCATCGGCCTTGAGAGCGTAACAAACGTGTTTGCAGCACTGTTGTTGAAGCCTTCACATCTCAGGATTCACCTTTGGCACACAACGCACTGGCGACTTCACTGGGACCAACAGCCTGTTGAGGAGGAGACGGAAATCGTCTAGTTCGACGCCCAATGCGCTGAGTACGGGCTTATCCGAAGGCGTGGCTGTCGATTCTCCGTCGACAGCGATCAGCTCATCCCCCCTGATCTTCTTTACCTCGAAGCGTACTAGATGTATCATCTGGTACGCTTCGAGGCGGGGTACAGAGTCTGCTGCCGCCGAGTGTTGATGACACGCCCTCTAGGCTTGTACTGTAGATCCTTCGGTGATATCCATTGCCCAAATGCAAGCCACCACCCCAATTTCGTGCCGGACAACCCATCTCATGAAACTTTGATGAGATGATCATAGCGATTATTGTTCTCAATGCCTTATATCCAGCAGGGTGTGACTGGAGGACGCACCGATACCTCCCGTGGCTTGCTTCCTTATCATCATTGGTACTCATGCTCCTCTCCCTTCCTGCCGGGCACGTAGAACCTTGCGTCTCTGGAGGCAGAGGATTCTATTTTGACTCAAGGCGTGGGAGTTTGAGCATGAGTGCAAGGGTAGACCCGAGACAGATAGGTTATGGAGTGGGCTATTGGTTTGGTTCGGTGCGAGAGTGACCGTGCCTCACACCCGAATTTCTAGCCACTCCTCCCTGCTGTACGTCGGTAAGAGACAATCTCTATTACGTGTGGTCGCATAGAATGATGCTGATTATGCTCGACCACAGATATGCTTATTTCGGTGTCTGTATTCTGTAGGCGCTTATTCGAGGCAGCCCCAAATGTGCACGCCTCATGGATGACTTGCGGCCTTACTTGCGGCTGCTTACGATTGGTTTCCTCCCCCTACACTCTTTCCATCTTGACCACTATGTCGTGGATCGTCCGAGACCCACCTTCTCCCTTTGCCGATAGTTCCCCAAAGTTGGAGGACAAATCACTGAAACTGGGAGGAAATATTCTGGCCTCTTCACCGACTCCAGAGGCGGACCCTCCTTTCTACTCATTCCCACCTCCGCCTCTCAGGTTGGATTTAGTCGAAGAGCAATGGTCCACGAATCCGCTGCAAATCAAGTCGATTTTCTCTCCTGTAGGAGCCGGAATCCAATCGGTCTCCAGCCCTGCGTGCGGCATGGGGTGGAGTTTGAATCTCTCGCCTGATTTACCGGCAGCTTCCCGCCGTGGGGGGTTGAAAAACGTTGCGAAGAAGCCGGCCGGGAGATCCAAGAGTGATATCAATACCGTTCGAATGCGTGCTTCGCTCCGGTCGAGCTCCGTGGGTTTTCAGCCTGGATCCATATCGATTCGGGTATCATTTAGAAGAGGGGTTTGTGTTCTTGCAGTACTGAACACTGGTCAGCAGAATTTGCTGAAAGGACAGAGTACCATTTCGCTTGGACACTGTAATATCCCTCTTCCATTGTATGAACTCTTCATCGACGTAGATGTCACCGTATTCCTTCAATCATGTCCAGTGGAAGACCCTCAAAAATTGTCTGCATCGATGACGAAAGCCATCAGGGCCTCGCTCGACGGCGATTTTCCTGTTGACGTCAAATTTATGCTTTTTTCCTGTAAAAATGGAGGGACGTCCGTATGTAGACGCCGCCCCATCTATGCGAGCAGCAGCATATTGAAGGGCCGCAATTCGTTTTTGGACAGCTGTATGTTTCTTCTAGGTGATGCTTTCTTTGATGAATACTGATATACGTCCTCTTTCTAGATATGGATGGTTCTCGCGATGGCGATGACCTTCCTTCGACTGGTGTCTACCAGTATTCCTATGACGAGGATAGTGATCTGGAATCTGACACTGACGAGGATACCCTCTTCGACGTCCACGAGATGTCCGATCTTACTGCCAGAGAGCCGCGACCGGATCCACTTTCCCATCCCTTATCTCTCCTGAATATCACAGATCTGGATACAGTCCAGTCTATGCCGCCCGAATCTCCTTGTGGTAAAATATTGCCTGTGGCATCGATATCTGACGTGGCCAGTGATTCGTCGCCCTTCTCTGTCATTTCTTGCGAATATTTACCCGCCAAGGGTCCTGGCTCTCCGCTTCGCTCCGGAACGCCCGACAGCATACGCATGCCTGAGTATATCAACACAGAATCACTGGTGTGCGATGTTAAAGTCGATGGATCTACAGGTCGGTCTGCCGGAGATTACCTAGTCGACACAGTGAATCCTCAAAAGAAAGATCCGGCGCCTCTACGCCTGGCATTGATCAATGACGTGGCTTTCAGGACGTACGTACTCCTACGTCTATGCCGGCACAATAGTTGACATGGATCCACCACCCGTTTAGCTTCCGAGCCTTGATGGTATATATGTATACCAAAGAGGCCGCTTTCACCCCGCTCAAATCCAGCGGTGGGCGCTCATACAACGTTGGTGATGCATGCTCCCCCAAATCGATGTATCGCCTTGCAGTCAAAGTACGGCATTATTCTTCCTTCCTACCAGAGTGTCTGAACTCGTATATTCTAGGCCAATCATGAAGGTCTAAAGCAACATGCATTCGATAACCTACGCTCTCAGCTCATGCCTCAGAACATTATTACGGAGATCTTCTCGAAGTTCACTGCAGAGTACGTCATCGGTCTTTGAAGGTTAATTCATCGGGTTCACTGATGCGCTCACCGTTCTAGGTACCCTGAGATTTTCGAAATGGAGCTGACGGTCTTGTTAGACCACTTTACCGATCCCGCGGTAAGAGACGAGTGGGAAAGGATGATAGACACGGTAGTATGCGGTCATCTTCCGTGCGGCGCCAACATCTTGAAGAAAGTAACTCGCGCCTTACGCACTGATTGATTTTTCGAACTATAATTCTACATATATGTCGTTTGTTACCAGAATCATCAGACCACCCTGCATCATGCGTCATCTTTCGCTTCTTCCATTCTAACCCACATACCACCCTGTCGAATCGGGATCATTTCAAAACCGAATGTCAGATGCTTTCTATGACTAACCTTCGCATACATCGTCAAGTGTAACCCGAACATGATCTTGTCTCTCCCTTTAGTCGTTCCGGGAGCCTTGGTCCAACTCTTGGGAGGAATTCCTTCAGGAGGCTGAGCATCCATGGCGAGGCTGAAGGAAGAGAATGTTTGGAGAAGTCGAATGAGATAATACGAAGCCTCGTTGTATGCAAACTAACGAGGAAATTTAGGAAGCACTCTCGCTGAGACGGAATATTCTCACCTGTTGGCCCAGGCAAATTCTAGGACCTGCGTTGAATGGGACAAAAATGTATGGGTTCGGAGTCAGATATTTATGCAGACGGCTGTCGAGGAAGCGATTGGGATCGAATTCAAGAGCTAGCATTAGGTATGAATTGGTTAAGCGATAACAAGTGATGTGACCGTGCTCCCTACCGTCTGGACCCCACAGGTCCGTCCGTCGATGCATCAAGAAAACAGAATATGCCACCCTATAGTATTGCATCGACGCGTTCAAACAAATTGAAGATGTTGAAGATGAAGCACTAACACTGTATGCTTCCGGACATAATATGGTGCTCGTCCCTTTGTTCGGAAGGGTAGTCGCTACTTTGGAGGAACTAATACATGCCAGTGTTATGAGAAGCCCCGATAAGACGGGATACGGCTTACCGAGAATTGATAGGTCTAATAGGGATAAGTTTAGCTAATATCAGCTGCAAAGAAAGTTCACTTACACAGCTGGGTACAATCGCAACGTTTCTGGATCGAAGTGGTCAGAAAAAACCGACAGACTCATCGATGAGCGTACCATTCAAGAATGCTCGCAGATACTTCATATCACGGATATCCTCATACGTAGGAGCCCTAGTACCAACCTTCTCGATGATCTCTGATCGTAAACGAGTGGACCATTTCCGGATGTTCGCACATCATATATACAGCAAAAGTCAAAAGAGAGGCTGTCTACATCGAATGATACCCATAAATGCATGCAAACGAAACAGTGCAGAAACTTACCGTGTCTCTACCAGCAACCAGGATGTTCACGAGTTCATCTCGAATTACCTTGGTATCTATAGCCGTCTTTAGCGGACGCCGGAAAGCCCTGGATACTTCCAGAGAAAACGGCACGTACCATTAGTATTCTCCACAAGACGGGCCAGTAAGGATAGGTTCTCGTCGGACTTATCATCTTCCACCGACTTTTTGCCTTGGTCCTTTCTCTTGAGCGCCTCCACAAGTAGAGGCTCGACGAACTCGTTGACAACTTGCCGAAGGGGCTTCACTGCGTCAGCCTTGAATTCAAAAAGCGGCCAGTACTGTCCCCCTCTGTAGGCGCTGAGCACACTCTTCTTGTGCAGCTGTCAAATGCCTTGACGAAAGTGTTCGACGGATGGTTGATGAAATGGGGGTTGCCGGCGAACGTAGATCTAGCTGGGTAGGGCAGGCCCGCAGATGTCGAATTCACGTCATTCCCGAAAAGATACTCGGTAGCGGAATCCAGAGTAAAGCGGGCGACGGCATCCTATTGTTGCTATTAGAAGGGCAGTATATGCGCAGATCCTCTGGGTCACCGACCTGAAAATCGACCGGATACCCCTCCCTTAATCTCGACTTAATTTGGGAGATCGTACTAACGGCATGTCTCTCGAAGTTGTCAAAATCGGAAATTCGGTCCTTGTTGAAGAGAGGTCTCGTCATCGTCCGATGAAACCTAACGAGCTATTTAGCATGGGCAGAAGGAGAACCCAAAGCATACTCGCTTCCAAATATCACCTATTGAACATCATCTCTGAGTATTTTCGTCTGTAATGTCGACATACGAAAGGTCCTTACCATCGGAGTTGAAAATGCCAGCACCGAGAAGAGACTCTGCGGCGAGATAGAAAGTATGACCTAGAATTGAACGTCAATAACGGAACCGCAATCTGGCGAGTTGCCCCAAACCTTTTTCGAAGTCTTGAAACTGAGTCGCCAAGAGGGCCTGAACACACCTATTAGATGAATATAACCTAAGGTAGGTGTAGACGTCACCTACCTTGATGTGTTCTGGCTCGGTTGTAAACATCTCGCGTCGCCGTTGAGTGACTTGTAAGCACGCACACGCCATGATTACTGACCTGTTTCTCTGAAAAAAAGTTGCAAGTATAAGTGTGTCCGTATTCTTCGCTCCACTTCTGAAATACTTCATCTAATAGGGGCTGACGGTCAGCTCGAAGTCATCAGAGTCTTTGAAAAGAAAGCAAACCCGGATATCCATTCCTGAAGCTGTCCGATATTTTCCGTAAGATAGACATACTGCTTCCTTGAACGCCGGGTACCATGATAGCGCCTTGCGCAGCAGCATCTCTTTCAACGGTAAAACTTGTGTAGTAGGTGCGGGACATGGCAAAGATAAGCTGCGCAGCTAAGGGCACGACAAAGAAAATCCATGACGGAAGAATGAGACCGGTCGTCTGCAATAAACTTTGGAGAGCCCAAAAAGTTGAACAGGGTAGTAGAACGACGAAGAAGACGGTTCTGGACAGAAAAATGAAGCCAGGTGGTAGGTAGATGATACTCATGATAAGTGAGGACGAGACAATCAGCAACCATCCTATTAATATGATGGCGAGTGGTACTGTTGCTTACGATCGTTCCAGGGCCCGGGGGTGCAAGTAATCTGGATGACTGAACGCTGCCAAGGATACAAGTTCCGAGAGTATAGAATAAAGCGGCTTGATAGACTATCCAAGCATAATCATTACGTCCTCGGTCTCGTGCTTCCGTAATCTTGAAATATCCTCATCATGTCGCACGATAGTTGGGATGACGCAATTTCGGTTTTAAGCAATACCGAGCTCCGGTTATTGGACGTAGACGATTCTCCAACCTACTATACGTTGAAATTGAGCTTGACAGAGAAAACAAAGGTGGTCAATTACCAGGCGATACCGGTGAGATAAACTCCATACTCGGTCGCATATAGGGAAACATTGCTGTGAACAGAAGTATTTCCGGAGAACTCGAATTGCCATTATACTCCACACGAGGTCCGGGGAGCTCCTACAAGCTAACTCCGCGAATTTGCATCTTTGGGACCATCTAGGCATAAGATATTTGCACATTTTGAAGAGTGGAAGGTCCTCACCCTTGCAAACCGACCTCGACGCCCCGATAACGATGGCATGACGCATTCTGGAATGTTTCGGAAGATCACTCATCACAGTTTGAATTCCACACGTCGTAGATCAGTCACGTGCGATCGTTCAACAACAAATCATCATTGTCAACCTCTCAGGTCCTCTCTGATTGCCACTGTCAGTGTCATGATCAGCGAACGCAAAAAATCCTGCAGAAGAAGAATTTACTCTACACAGTTGTCCGTGAATCAACTACAAATAACCAGTTTCTCGTGTGATGGGGACTCCTCACGAAAGAAATGTGGACTTAATGCAATGCCAGCGCAACCTCGGTTGCTCACCAGCGGCGATTGCCTCAGCTGTTTTGGCCTCATGGCTTTGGAGGGAAGACTGGTTCCGCATCTGACCACTACTAGTAGCGGTCTTCCGGTCCGACTGATCCACGGACATCTCTGTTTCCCACCACCACCGCGAACTGTTATCTTCGATTTCTAGCGATGAGTCTAGCGCCGACATCCTCGAAAGCCATTCCCCGAGCGTATGTAGGGGAAATGATTACATTACCCCGGAGTTATAAGTTGCCCGATCTGTCCTTGGTTCGGAGCCAGGCTGCTCAAGGTGAATTGTGTTATCTGATAACTGTACATCTTATTCTGACCTGTGGCGATGATCAGTTATCCAATGCGCACGGGTTCCTATACCGCCCCCTGAGACCATTGAGTCCCTTCCAACGGGATTGTGGTATAGATACAAGCTTCCCCAGCTCTTTGAGTTTAGCTATTTCTGTTCTATCGATGACGGTAAGTTTGCATTGCCAGAGATGTACATCTCTCTCTCTCTCTCTTATAGCGTACAGTTCCAGAGGATATTTTGCCACCGTGTATATGGGCACTCGAGTGGTGGATTCGCACCCTTCTGGAGGGCTCGGATGACCAACTACGACCCTTCATCCAATCTGTAGAGCGCAGGGGAAATACTTCCGTACCGATAGCCGCAGAGAGACAGCGTCACTTATCGGTAAGGTGTAACACCATAAAACGTAGTCTTTTCCATGCATTGACTATTGATTATATAGCTTAAAATTTCCCGACTCAAAGTAGCCGAACACTTTCTGTGAGTATACTTTTAGCGTAATACTTCTCCTTTGACTCCTTGACAATGTACTTTAGTCGCCCAGAAATTAACCAACCACTGGAAGCTCTCTACCATATTCGGTGTGCAATGGAGGCTGTCAAAAAGCGGTCTGGAATCCCTGATCTATTCGATACAAACCCGTGCGTGTTCATAATTTTAGCCGCCTGATTCCTATATCTACTTATCCTAAAAAGAGGGCTATGCATAGTGTGTGCTGTATGCCTCGCACGTGCTAGAATAGACGATCTTGAAGCAAAAATAAGTTTATCACGCATCATTCGTGATCTAATACCTGATGATGGGTCCGGGGAGGAAATTGTCGCGTATCGTGTCCAAGCAAAGGTGTATCTTGCTCGTGTACTTCGGAGGCTTGGAGAAGACAGCGAAGCGCATAAATTGTAGGTGGTGTCGTGGCCCCTAGTATTGATGTTCTCTGATAAGACCTGTAGGGAGGTATGGCTGGTCAAATGGTTCAAGAAGCATCCACATACATTCAATAACGCCACTCTCATACAAATGTTCACCACCGACATCGATTCAGCCGCTGATCCTGTTTTCACCGGCCTGGGTGGATTAAAATGGCTGGATCATAGGAAGGCGACAGTGAAGACGATAATGCGCCAATCTAAGTTCTGTTTCAATTGCAGCGCTAGCGAACCTCACGTAAAATTGTTGAAATGCTTGCAATGCCGGCATGCATTGTACTGGTCAGTGCTTTTTTCTTCCAGAATACGAAATTCTGAAACGATTTCTCCAAGCTCTAGAGAATGCCAGAAAATGAACTGGGCCTACCACAAGTATGGCTACAATTATATGCACTTTACGAATGTACTCACCGCATACCTGAATTATACAGGACATATTGCAGGTGAATGCATCGGCTTGATCATTAGATATATCATGTGATATTAATAAAAATTTCAGGCAGCAGGCTGAACAATTCAAGAAAATAGCAGCAGTCGAGAGAATCAGTGCCTCCGCGGCACAAAAATTACGAGACTGGACGGATTACAAAGAACATCCCAAGCCGGAAACTTTAGAGTGCTTTGCTCATGCTCTTGGTCTGGCGCGCGACGCATCACGAGGCCGGACGCACATCATATATCAGGAGGTCGAGTATGTCCCATCCACCAAGAATCGGTTGGACAGGTTCAGAACCAAGAGAATCGGAGTTTTCAAATTCGAAGATGTCTGGCAGGATCTTGGATCCAGACGGCGTCTAGATATTGACGAATTGAAGACGAGCGTCCGCCGAATGCTCGACGAGGTCAATAACAAGCATGGGAGTGTGCGCATCGGGGGCGACGTACAAATTCCCATCTTTTGGGTGATGTTCTCGGCCGACATCCACGATGAAGTCTATGTGACGATGAGTGCGTTGCTCCTCTTTCCTGCTTAATCTCTTGCAATGTTACTTGAATTCTAGAGACCATTTCACAAAGATCTTTAGTATCCATGCAACCCAGATCGGACTGGAGACGGGATATGAATGTGAAGGGTGAGCTTCCTGGCCACATCAAGTTGAACGACGGGAGAATTCCAGATGCGGAGTTTATCTTTTAAAGGTGCGAGTCAAATAATACTCGTCAACTCTGTGCCTAGCTAACGTTTATTCGTTGCGTGCATAGATATCGACGCGGAATACTTTACAAACTGCAGTCTCAGTGGGAGTTGAGGAATTTCAAATGAAAATTGTATTAGTACCGCATGTTGCACGTTGTTTAACAGCAAATCTGGATGGCAAGGTCGAACGAGTCCTATGCTGAGTTACTGAGCTGCTTAACGATGCTTTCGGGGTGCAGCATGCCGCAAACTCTAGGCATGGTCGTGAAATGGAAGCCATATGATGAACTGAAATTGGTCGGGCGCATCTCATACGACAGTAAACTAGCCTACTAATCAAGAGAAGAAAGATGTCTGTGAACTCCCGAAATACAGATCGCTTCGTCAATCATATTCCAGAAAGGCAAGCTCTCTACGAAGATACTTTTCCCTCAGATTAGCAGGACTGATCATAGCCTCGCAGAGCATTTCCTCCAACCAGCCTGCCAACACGCGTACTGGATCCAGTACTGTACGAAGCCTGTCCATTTCGCCCACCGTACCCCCCCAAGTCAAAATAACGCGTTCTTGTTCTAGCAGGGACTGCTCCAGGGAAGAGAGCTCCAGGACAGCATCATCGAGGACACCGCGAAAGCCTTGGGGGTGATCGACAGTGACGCTTCGCTGATATTCATAATACAGGATGTCGGCGCGACGTTGTATCGAACCCTGTGTAAGTGTTCCGAACCTTTCGGAGAGGCGAATAATCTGATCCACCGCTTCAGTAAGTGGCGTATAGTGTCTGTGAGGAAAACGGTGCGTTTACAAACATCGCTTTTGAAAAGGAAGGACATACTGGGTGCGCGGGTGACCGATATTCGCCTCACTTTCAATGGGATGCTCCTCATATAGACTTTCCGGCGGCTCGAGACTAGGATTTGGTAAGACATCGCGTCACGGTGGAGAAGGGACGACTTACCTGTTCTCATTCCTTTGGCTCTTCCTCTGTTTATAATTCTCCCGTCGTCTTTGATTGATCAAATCACGGTTCCTACAGACAAATGCATTAGCAAGGAAAGCGTGAACGTAAAAACCACTCTACTTTGCATAGCTGCGACGACTACTAGCGTTATGCGCGGCTCGACGTTCTTCAGGAATATCCATCGGAAGGGAATAAAGTCAACTCTTGAATAGCCGAGGGTCGTATTAAATACTCCTTCAGGATACGTATAATATAGGGTCGCCTATTATGCGTATAATGGGCTTTCCTGTATTATACGTATAACAGTAGTGCGACCCTGATTGCCGAGTGACTATGCATAGTCCCCCTGTAGTTACAGTACAAGCCGCTATGCAGAGTCCTTTGCAATTACAAACCGGTGGCGTCTGTATATTGCCGATACATGGTATGCATAGCGCTCTGCATACTGTAGGGGATGCCCCCGTCACTTCGGGGAAGAGGCTATATGTCCATTTTGTACAAAAAAACCCTATAACTCTAGGGGATCGCGTTATACATAATTCCCTATAACTATAGGAAATCAAATTGGCGTACCTTTATACGTATCCGTAGGATGACTGTCAATTGACTGTCCACCAACAATAAAGCATTCCAGTCACTGTCACTAGAGCAGGACATTGTCACACCCTCCCCTTTGATGGCTGTTGCACTGCCACCCTCCTCTCTGCTCACTGTCAGGGTCCCCCGCCCTCCCTCCTATTGTTGCGCATTTTTTCCTTTTTGGGAATGTTGCTTCCAATGCCTTCAGAATGCTTGTGGGCCTTATTCCCGCCCTCCTGCTCACTGTTTTGGTCCGAAATTAGACATTTGAGGTCTTCTAAAAATATATTATAGATTAGTAAGCTCATCCCGCCCTTCCTGAGCCTCTGGAGGCTGGATTCAGCCTCGGGAGACTGGATGTAGTGTGGCTGTGCAGACAATTGATGGGATCAGCCATCAATATCAGGCCATTTTCGGAAATTCCTGGGATTGGAATGGTTTCTGGGTACTGGATGGGCCAGGGGATGGTACTAGGACGTGCCTAAATATAAATAACATACAATATAGCTCTCTGGTGAGGTATGGGGGGCCTGGATAGGCTGTAAAAAGGGTAAAATAGTGAAAAATAGCGAAAAATAGCAGAAAATTGGCATTTTGAGGGTGCTGCATATATGATATCGCTTTTAAAATGCTACCATTCGATTCCTTGACCTTATAAACCCCCAAAAGACACCTTTTTCATTTATGGGGGCTCTGAATCAATCATCAATGTGATATAACAGTTTAGGGGGAGCACATATGGGTACGCACATTTCTGGGCTTCGGAAAACTTCGGAGTTATTACCAGTAGCTTCCTCGACCTTAAAAACTCCAAGTTCAGGCCAGGATTACAATTCACAGCTTTGGAATGCATGAGAAAAAGTGTGATAGTGAAAATCTCCGAAATACCATATACCTCGCATTTATGATGGTTGGTGCAGGTAATACCAGTATAGAATATATGATTTATATTATGTAATTATGTGTACAAAAGCACAGAATGATCAAAAATGTATTGGCAGAGATATAAGCAAATCATTCCAAACATGGGGAGGACCACCTTCCTGATTTCGATGTTCTGGTCATCCTATAGCCTGGGGACTATCAGATTCGGATTCCTGCACCCAAAATCATTACAATCACTCATCATCCATAGGGGTTATTTTTACTGATGCACAATATATGCAGACCACTATATCTTGTGCATAAGTGATAGCACTCACATTAACTCGGAATTTTGACATATGAACCCCATGGATGATGAGTGATTGTAATGATTTTGGGTGCAGGAATCCGAATCTGATAGTCCCCAGGCTATAGGATGACCAGAACATCGAAATCAGGAAGGTGGTCCTCCCCATGTTTGGAATGATTTGCTTATATCTCTGCCAATACATTTTTGATCATTCTGTGCTTTTGTACACATAATTACATAATATAAATCATATATTCTATACTGGTATTACCTGCACCAACCATCATAAATGCGAGGTATATGGTATTTCGGAGATTTTCACTATCACACTTTTTCTCATGCATTCCAAAGCTGTGAATTGTAATCCTGGCCTGAACTTGGAGTTTTTAAGGTCGAGGAAGCTACTGGTAATAACTCCGAAGTTTTCCGAAGCCCAGAAATGTGCGTACCCATATGTGCTCCCCCTAAACTGTTATATCACATTGATGATTGATTCAGAGCCCCCATAAATGAAAAAGGTGTCTTTTGGGGGTTTATAAGGTCAAGGAATCGAATGGTAGCATTTTAAAAGCGATATCATATATGCAGCACCCTCAAAATGCCAATTTTCTGCTATTTTTCGCTATTTTTCACTATTTTACCCTTTTTACAGCCTATCCAGGCCCCCCATACCTCACCAGAGAGCTATATTGTATGTTATTTATATTTAGGCACGTCCTAGTACCATCCCCTGGCCCATCCAGTACCCAGAAACCATTCCAATCCCAGGAATTTCCGAAAATGGCCTGATATTGATGGCTGATCCCATCAATTGTCTGCACAGCCACACTACATCCAGTCTCCCGAGGCTGAATCCAGCCTCCAGAGGCTCAGGAAGGGCGGGATGAGCTTACTAATCTATAATATATTTTTAGAAGACCTCAAATGTCTAATTTCGGACCAAAACAGTGAGCAGGAGGGCGGGAATAAGGCCCACAAGCATTCTGAAGGCATTGGAAGCAACATTCCCAAAAAGGAAAAAATGCGCAACAATAGGAGGGAGGGCGGGGGACCCTGACAGTGAGCAGAGAGGAGGGTGGCAGTGCAACAGCCATCAAAGGGGAGGGTGTGACAATGTCCTGCTCTAGTGACAGTGACTGGAATGCTTTATTGTTGGTGGACAGTCAATTGACAGTCATCCTACGGATACGTATAAAGGTACGCCAATTTGATTTCCTATAGTTATAGGGAATTATGTATAACGCGATCCCCTAGAGTTATAGGGTTTTTTTGTACAAAATGGACAACCAAGGGTGCGGGGAAAATGAAAATGACGTGTGTTTAGCTTTCCCATCCCACGGTCCAGCCTGAAGTTGCCCCTCGGTCCGTCGAGATTCGAGAACGTTATGGGATGGAAACTAAAGCGACCGAAAGATCAAGCACTGCTGTAGGTACCTGGCGAAATGCGATTATTCATTATTGCCAGACATCACACCGATATACCCGAGTAGAAGAACCCTTTTATGCTGATAGCAGGCGCTCACATGCGTTAGCAAGGAAGGATAGCAAGCGCGGCCATAGAGGTGGGCAGAAAGAGCGTGTATCAAGAGAGCAGGTTCGAGGAATGGGAGAACAAGGCGGATCCGAGATTCTGTTCGCTAATGCTAGTGATTGCAGTGCTACCATGTTGGGGCTACTGCTCGTCAATCCCAGTGGATATCAGACTTTCTTTCACAAGGAGTTGGCATTTACTTCAACTTGAACGGCGGGTCGTGGAGACCAGGAAAGGCGACGACGGAGAAAATCCTGGAAAACCCAGTCCACGTGCACTTGGTTCATTTCTTAAATATTATATTAATAAAGCCCACCCGCGAGAGAATCGACATGGGCGAAATAGACACCATCTCCCCGACTCTCTGCCCTACCCCCATCTAATGTCGATGTATTCAGTAGGAGGTAACTCTGGATAAGATGAGATTAAGTGTCATTCTATTGATGGGTATGTATGTATGCACAATTGATGAGTAATAATTTACATATGGTGGTGCTTGTGGGAGTCGACGAGTTTCGAAAAGATGCAGTGTAACATCCTGTACATCCGTATCTCGCATGCCCAAGCGATGCCGTGTTATGCAGTAATGCAGATTCGCCACCGGTTACTGTTTCATTATGCCTTTGGCTGGCTCGCTTGGCGGGTCATCATTCTCCTCGCGTTCCACTGGAAAAGCGGGAGCGTGAAGAGCGAGATGGTCATCCATGCAATAAGAACACCAAAGTGAAGGCCCACTAAGAGCATGGTCAATATAAGCAATGTCGCAGAGTGGAGGACACATACGTTGATTCTTTGTGCCAAACAGAATAGTGCGGACTGCGCCAGAGACATTGTAGAAAGGGAACGCGTAGCCGTATCGGTAGATGTGTGGGAGAACTTCGATGGGCATGAAGCAGACCGCGACGTTGGCTGAAGAGAGGATGGATCAGTGATGGAACCAGAAGAGCGGCAAGGTAAACACGTACTGATGATCCAAGCGATCATGAAGAATGGCATATACTTGGGCGTCAGGAGCGTGATCATAGCCTCTTGTGCAAGCCCCACGGAGAGCATGCCAACAAAGTTGACCATCCAGAAAATCACGAAACCAGCAGAGCCGAACCTAGGTAGAAAGGTTAGAAGAGATAAAGATGAGAGTCAAAAAGCTCACTTTCTGTCAAAGTCGACTTGGAACGCGCGGCTGACAGTAGAATAGAAAAGCGAGATCACAAAGTAGAGCGCGAACGTCGAGACCAGGCGGACTTTGATAAGTGATTTTGTTGTGAGCTTCATCTCAACTCCAGAGGTCATCCGGGCGGCGGAGCCGATGAGCTATGATTAAAAGTCAGGAGAGTGAGCTCGAACTCAGGGACTTGAACTTACAACAATGAAGAAGCACAAAACGAGTAGGTAGATGAGGCCAACAAAAGTGATAGCACTCGCGCTAAGGAAACAGTCAGAACATAGCTTGGATGCGGCGGCAGCGAGGAAACGTACACAGGAACATCGAACGGCCGCAGATTGTCAATGGCGTAGCTGAGAGGCTGGGTGATTATTTGCGGGGCAGACTGCAGGATCGAGGCGATGGATGAAGATGAGGAGGCAGCCAGTTGCGCGGCGAAGGTCTGAGCGAAGCTTTGCGAGATCGTTGCCATCGTCGTCATGATGTATGGGCGGAGAAGTGAACGACTACATATCATGAGCAAAGAAAGTACTCAGGACGCCTGAATACTCACTATGCGTTCTCGTTCCTAGCTTCTACGACGTAGACTGTAAGTGCCTGCGTGCCATTATATGATGGATTGATCGTCGAAGCGGCCGAAGTGAGGGTCGAGGTGGCGTTGGCGTGAACTGACAACGTGCACGGTTAAGATCAAGATCAGAGAGGAGAAAGTCAAGGGACGCACTAACGACAGCCACCCATGCTTTTTGCTCTACTATCCAGTGTCCCACCTCGTCCGGGCCCGAGAAATCGGAGGCGGACATGTGCTTCCAGGAAACCCTTGACGTGGCCGCGGTATCGGAAAGAAGCGCGTTGGTAACTGTGCTACCGATAGTATTCCCGTCGAAATCCTAAAAGTCAACGGTCAGACATTGAGAAGCCCAAAACCAAAATCTGCTTACGACAACCCATCCAGGTAGTTTGTGATCTGGAATCTTCCACAGCGCACCCCAGTATATCGAGAAGATGGTGAACATGAGGACGACGATGGACAGGCATCCTACAACCAAGCTCTTGATGTAGGCTTTCCTCTGCACCGCTAGCTCCTTATCGGTGAACTCGTTCGAAAAAAGTTTGGGAGCCACAGGCTTCTCGTCTTGGACGGTAACGATGCTGGCGGTGTCGGACATCTTTGGAATGAGCGGGGAGAAGTGAGGAAAGGTGATGCATTCTCCACATTGCTTAAATATCCCTCAGCCCGAGTCGGACAAAGGAGACTGATGTACCGTCGGTAAGAGCGATAATTATTTGACAACCCGATTCGACCCCGAGTCGGAGGAGTCATCCAACAATGGAAATTCTGACAAATGAATTTGCCGAATAACCGGAAGGGGTAACTGAGGGATAATCTATGATTTTTCCATTGTATTGCGACGCGTAAATCAGGAAAATAGAGGTATCGACGAAGTGGGTGAAGAGGCTTGCCCGTTTTTCCTGCCAGGTAAGGACCGCTCTGCTTCGAAGCGTTTGCAAATTGAAATTGTACGGGTCCGTGCGTTCATGATGTACATGAAGCAGAGCGAAGGCGCCGAGATGCGGAGATGATAACACATTCGAACAGCTTTCTTCCCACGGCTACTGAGTTTTAGCATCAATCACAGATTCTGTCGCCGACTCGGAAGATGTACCTCGAGGTCCCCTTCCGAGCCTGAATTGAGTGTTCCTGAAGCCGTTTATTGTCCGGCCAAGGACGAGCGTTGTCCAAGGAGGATGTCTGATGGGAAGAGAGGGCACGATTTGAAGGCACGGGAGGAACGGGTTTGCTAGACAGTAGCATGAAGGATACAGTGACACTAGGGTTGACGTATTTGTTTCAGGGAAAGAGATAGGGCCAGGGATGTCGCAAGATCTGTGGGCGTGGGTGCTGCCGTAATATGGGCCGTCTCTGGTGAGGTAGATGCGTCCTCACGGAAAGCGTAATTTACCCGGACGCCCTGAACCGTCACGGTGCTGGCCGTTGATTGAGATATCGTCGAGAGGGGAGCCACAGCTCATGTATCGTGGGCTGTGGCGTACGAATAAGATGTTGAATGGATCACGTCTTTCGAAAGGTTGGTACAACTACTGAATGCGATCAACCTTAAGGCTACTGCGAGGGACTGCGAACCAGGACATCACTCGGAACTATCAAACCTGGGTCATCAGCAACCGTTTGATCAATAGTAACCAAACAGTGTACCTCCGTGTGCATCCTGTAACCAACAGCAGTGGCATATGGCATCAGCCTTCTTGCATTGCTATCGAGTTCAAGAGGGCCAGTGAGACCTCCTTGAAGCGCCATGAAAGCATGATTTGAATCCATTTCTAATTTCGATATGGCCGCCAGGATGTGATACGAAGAACTCGTCCCAGATTTTGCCGCTTGGGGAAACGATGGATTGCTGCGCACAACCAATTGAGCATGGCACAGATACCTAATCTCGGATAATCAGACTTACCACTACCCGCAAGTTATTTGCAGCTGGAGTTCAGTCTTTTCATTGCGAAGAACCTCATTAAGAGTCCCCCGGTCTTCGAACCTCCATAGCACAAATTCACGCCCATGGTCATCGTACAGCTCGTACTATTGCGATAGGCGTTCGTGCGAGTCTCGGCAGAATACCTCCCTGCAAGAGTAGTCGGCCTGGTGGAGATGACGGTACTTGGCAAGGGGGGGAATTTTTCAACCGGGGATTTCCGCGAGCCAGTGTTGCCGAAGTTGAGGCCGCGAAGGTTTTGTCCGATTCTGGGTTTCAAATGTAGAAACATTTGGCCCTAAAATATGCTGACCCGAGCCGGCCCCTGATAATGCCGCTCAGTCCAACATTGTCCCAACATCAAATTGTTGTCAAGTCGTCCCCAGTTCTATTAATTTGCCCATTAACGAGAAGCCCCCAGCATTCGACTTCATCGTCATCCATCACCCCCGCAGGTCCTAGAACATTAACTGCGGACATGCAGCGAAATTTTTGGTTGCCCTTTCGCTTGTGTAGCCTCAAAATTTACTACGGGATAAATCTTGACGGGAGCTTGTCGGGGCCTCCCGAAGTCCCACCACTGCCCGGATTCCCTCATAAGCATCGCGAAGCCCACAAAGCACCGCGGCCTGCTGACAATTAAGGCGACGCTACACGCAATCAATCTCTTTGGATATTACGACAAACATAACCTGGGGTCGAATTTACGTTACCATTTACCATAGTCAAGGTCAGATCTTATAGCAAACTCGGTCTACTATTTACATGGATCAACACATGTTCGATTCTATGGCGATACACACATTCTGGATTACTCACTCGGAAATTCGGGGCCCATTCACTGGCACATTGAATTCGTACCACATCGAAGAGCCTTCCCAGTTGACGTGCCGTAGCACGAGACCTTGTTCGACAGCTCGATGTGCTGATGAGCCAGTGTCTTCATTCTCCAGCATCGAGCGTAGCTTTATTCGTAGATGGCATAGAAATATTGACAGACAGGTCAGGGAGGTTGTATTTCACAATCATTTAGCCGGCATTGGATTGAATTCTACTAGAAGTCACGCGCCGACCGGCGCTCCATTTTGGTTCCTCTTTGCAGCTGTTTGCTTTCTTCCAGTACGTGATATAAAACCCAGAAGGTAACTGGTAAGCCAAGAAGGGTCGACAATGACTTTCAGCGACCATCTACCACCTGGACCTGCCTATCTATCCCGAGCTATTCCTCCCATTGCCATTCCATGCGCCGCTTTCTGGGCTATTCAAGACGTGTTTGGTCTCAATCTTCCGTTATGGCTTTCCTTCATCATTCCAGTACTCTTACATCTACTCTTTGGCTTGTCTCGCAGCTGGTTTAGACGCCTGGCCATTCGAAAGGATGCGGCTGCACAGGGCGCCCTTTTCGCGCCGAGTGTACAAGGAGGCAGTATCTCAATCCTGCGGCGCATCGTCCACAGCGTTAAGGATGGATATCCGGGTTTGTGATACTTTACGGTTTGACAAGTGGAGTCTGACTGACATGGAGGTTATCAGATGAAGCGTTCCATGAGTGGAGTGAGAAATACGGAAGCACCTTCTCTTTCGCCGTGTTTTCTGATACGCGAGTAAGTGCATTGCCTTTCTGTCGGCGGTAACTTGTTCAAACGACGCTACGTTGCACAAGCTGTTTACAATTGATCCAGAGCATGTCAAGGTACGTCTTCACAAGTATTCAACGTCTAGACTTGATCCTTATTGACGCCTGTAGGCCATTGTAACGACACAGTTTCAAAACTTTGAGAAAGGTTTGACAGCCAGGAACTTATTGTCAAGTTTTAATAGCGATTAAAGGTGCTTTCTCCTTTGCCGCTACAAAGTCTTTGCTTGGCGAAGGGATTTTTAATGTAGATGGTGAGAAACGTATTGGGTACACGTCCACGACGGCATTCGCTGACCCCACGATAGGTGATATGTGGAAGTGAGCCTAGCGCTGACACCTACACTTAATGTCTTCTTCTCCTGATCTCATACTAGGTTCCATCGGACAATGACACGGCCCCTCTTTAACAAAAATCGAATTTCAGACCTCGACAACTTTGAGAGACACGCAGTCAGCACGATAGCACTAATCAAAGCAAGGTTGAAAGAGGGTTACCCCGTCAATTTTCAGGTCAGCTGAAAAAACTTTTTCGATTACCTGGAGCCATTATCTCATGAGGAAAGCCTAGGATGTTGTTGCCCGCTTCACTCTAGATTCCTCTACAGAGTACCTCTTTGGAAACGACGTCAATTCGATATCCGCTGGTCTTCCCTACCCGGCTGGATCGGGCAATGGGCGTTTCGTTGGACATCCATCTAATATTTTCGTCAAGGCGTTTGCGAAGGCGCAGGAGCAAGTCGTCGTCCGTTTCCACAGAGGGCAGTTCTGGCCACTTTGTGAATTCCGAGCGGATGAAGTGAAGCCGCTGAGGCAGGTCGTCGATGATTTCATGCAGCCGACGCTCGTCGAAGCGCTGGATAGGAAGGCGAAAGGTGTCAAGCTCGAGAAAGATTTCGAGGGCATGTCCTTGTTGGACTGCCTTGTGGAGAGCACTGACGGTTTGTATTTATTTCGGGTTGACGTCCTATATCCTGTTGATAGATGTCTGCAGATAAGAAGATCGTACAGGATGAACTCGTCAATCTCTTGGCTGCTGGTCGAGATTCGGTATGTTCCTTGGCGTCATGACGTTTAAACAAAGCTCAAGGACGATACTAACGTAGGTCTCCGCTCTTCTAACTTTCGCAGTGTATATGATGTGTGAACATCCGGACATGGCCACTCGCTTACGATCAGAGATTATTGACAAGGTCGGCAGTCGGAGACCCACTTGTGACGACATCCGCGAAATGAAATATCTGCGAGCATTTCTCGATGGTACGGTGTTTGATTGTATTTTGATTTATCAGCGAAACGACCTTTCCTTCCTAGAGACCTTACGTCTGTATCCGCCTGTGTATGTGAATCTTTTGCCTCTGATATGTGCAGCTGAATCTATCGACTTCCAGGCCAGTGACCGCTCGGTATGACATTCTTCTTGGTACTTGTTTAGTATGATTCATCCTTATAACTAGCTTATCGAGAGCGGCAACCACCCTTCCGAAGAAAGAACATGCGCCATATTATGTTCCAAGCAACACTGAGTCAGCGCTTCGTTCCGATTACCCTGCCTGGACTCTCTAATTTGTTGTTGCAGAGTGCTTTTTTCTACGTTCTTGATACATCGTCGAACGGATTTATGGGGACCAGACGGTAAGATAATTACACTACCTTTGCCAACTCTGACACCTGACCCCCCCTCCCCCAGCTCTCGAGTTTGACCCGGACAGGTTCCTGGATAGTCGCCTGAACAAGTATCTGACTCCGAACCCATACATCTTCATCCCCTTCAACGCGGGTCCAAGAATTTGCCTTGGCCAGCAGGTGCGGAAGTTCTCCCGTTGCGAAGGAGAGAAATCTGACCACCTTTCACTAGTTCACTTACAACGAAGCATCGTATTATCTTATTCGACTTTTACAGACATTCTCTTCTTTCAGTCTGGCTTTGGATGCTCAACCCGCTGAGGGTATTCCGCCGAAGACTTGGACTAGAACTTCTGGGACGACCAAAGGCCGGGATAAGATTATGCTCGGGGCACATGTATTGTTGTATGCCAAGGTATGATCTAGTAATGTTGAGGGTGGTCTGGGATTGATCTTGTTGTTTAGGGTGGTCTGTGGGTTAGGATGGAAGAAGCGCAGGACGATTCACTGACGGCGAAGCTGTGAGTCAACACGACCGAGAATGTCCCGTCATAGATTTTGGCCACACGGGAGATTTGAGAAGAATCATTGATCCAACATCGATCACGAAAACAAGGAAAAAATACCAAGAACGGGAAGTGATTGATAACGTAATCCATACTAGTATTTCTCTTCTTGTTGCCTGCATTGTGAGAAGTTCACAAGCTCATATCCACCCGGGTCTAGTAGTTCAGTACGACAGCCTGAGGAGAGGATTGTTTTATTATTTGAATAAATAACCTTGAAATAGATATGAATTTTGAGGTGATAACGTAGATCATGTGATTTCGCGTGTCATGGACTTTGCCACGGTCGACTCCGTCCAACAACAACCATGGGCAACTCACAGCTAGAATTTGCTCAGTAGCACCTCTTCCTCAGTTGCTATCAGAGTTATCTGCCGATTTTCGGTTATGCAGGAAGGCAGACGAATCCAGTAGCCTCGTAGTTTTCATTGATCGTGCATGCACTGATTAATCTCCAGCTGTCTATGGCCATACGCCGCCACTGGAGTCACTGCCTATACTAGACAACGAAGGCCATGTCGAGGCAATTGCAGAGGGAGAATTTTTAGCTTGATTCCTATGGTTAGTGTCTTTGTGTAGGACTTGCGCAATTAGGCCTATATTTTTACTAGTACCATACCCGCTACCAGTGCTACGGAACTTGGGCTGTCGACATCTTTGAGGGAGCACTCATGTCTTGCGCATACAAGGATGAGATGTGCTGTGGAAGCGACCCCAAAAGGTAGCAAAGGAAGTAGTATTACCGGTCAGGCACATTCGTGGCAAGGCTGCCGTTAACTCAGGCGACGATATCGCGATTCCCTACCGACTTTGCCAGTACCACCAGTGCTCGCCTGGCTCGATGCCAGATATGCCGAGTAAAGAGACCCTCAAGGGCCTGTCCGACGATTCTCTGTTGGCGGTGGGTAGCTCATCAGATGCGACCAATTCTGGACCTCGTTTGCCCAAGGCAAGATAACCCAAGAAGTCGCAATCGGCGCTACGTCGCACCGCAAAGGACCGACAACGATAATTCTACTTCCATAGATATACACACGTTCTGGGTTACTCAGTCCAAAAAATCCGGCCCCCATTAACGTCGAATTCGTATCACATCGAAGAGCCTTCTGAGTTGACATGCCGTGCGAGAGCTTATTCGACAGCTCAATCTGCTGCTATTCAGATCTTGCGTCTTCATTAATATCATTCTCTAGCCGTCTCCAGAGCCAGCCTAGCGTAATGTTAGCGTGCTCTTGGCGTCTCCATCAGGGGGTCAAAATCAACTATTATGCCTCGAAAATGATTATGGGCGCACTTTTCGAGCCGAGCACGCCGTCGAAATGCTTCCTCGAAGCCTGCGGTGATTTTGCTTCCCCAAATGCATAGTCATCGAATTGCCATAATCATCCCCATAATCGCCCGGAACCGCTCTCATAATTCCTCATCAGGGACGTTGGCGGAATTAATTATGTCTCACAACCACTAATCATTGAATTGAAATTAGAAGTCACGCGCCCGCATGCTCTCCATTTTGGTTCCCCTTTGCAAGTGTTTGCTTTCTTCCAGTACATGCTATAAAGCCCAGAAAGAAACTGGTAAGCCAAGAAAGGCCGACAATGACTTTCAGCGACCATCTACCACCTGGACCTGCCTATCTATCCCGAGCTATTCCTCCCATTGCCATTCCATGCGCCGCTTTCTGGGCTATTCAAGACGTGTTTGGTCTCAATCTTCCGTTATGGCTTTCCTTCATCATTCCAGTACTCTTACATCTACTCTTTGGCTTGTCTCGCAGCTGGTTTAGACGCCTGACCATTCGAAGGGATGCGGCTGCACAGGGCGCCCTTTTCGCGCCGTGTACAAGGAGGCAGTATCTCAATCCTGCGGCGCATCGTCCACAGCGTTAAGGATGGATATCCGGGTTTGTGATACTTTACGGTTTGACAAGTGGAGTCTGACTGACATGGAGGTTATCAGATGAAGCGTTCCATGAGTGGAGTGAGAAATACGGAAGCACCTTCTCTTTCGCCGTGTTTTCTGATACACGAGTGAGTGCACTGCCATTTGATCGGTGGTAACACGTTCAAACGGCGGCAAGGTCTTTACAATTGACCCAGAGCATGTCAAGGTATGTCTTCACAGATGATCAGTGTTTAGACTTTATCCTTATTCAGGCATGTAGGCCATCCTGACGACTCAGTTTCAAACCTTTGAGAAAGGTTTGATAGTCAATAACTTGTCGTTAACTTTTTAACAGCGATTAAAGGTGCTTTCTCTTTTGCCGCTACAAAGTCTCTGTTTGGCGAAGGTATTTTTAATGCGGATGGTGAGAACTTTATTGACCATTTCCGTTGATGGTATCCACTTACCCTACGATAGGTGACATGTGGAAGTAAGCCTGTCGCCGGTAACCCACACGCTATGTCTTCTTTTCCTGACCTTATTTCAGGTTTCACCGCTCAATGACACGGCCCCTCTTCAACAAAAGTCGGATTGACCTTGACAACTTCGAGAGACACGCTGTCAGCACGATAGCCCTGATCAAAGCTAGGCTGCGAGAGGGTTACCCTGTCAATTTCCAAGTTAGCTAAGATCCTTCTCCAATTGTTCGAAGGCGTTATCTCACAACGAAAACCTAGGATGTCGCCGCTCGCTTTAGTCTGGATTCTGCTACGGAGTACATTTTCGGAAACGACGTCAATTCGATATCTGCGGGTCTTCCTTACCCGGCTGGATCGGGAAATAACAGTCCATTCGTAGCTCACCCATCTAATGTGTTTGTCAAGGCGTTCGCAAAGGCGCAAGAGCAAATTGTCGTCCGCTTCCACAGGGGGCAGTTCTGGCCGCTCTGTGAATTCTGGGCGGATGAGGTAAAGCCATTGAGGCAGATTATTGATGATTTTATCCGGCCGACGCTTGTCGAGGCGTTCGATCGGAAGGCGAAAGGCGTCGATCTTGGGAAGGATCTCGAGAGCACGTCTTTGTTGGATCGCCTTGTGGAGAATATTGATGGTTTGTGTCCATTTCGGGTCGATGCCCTATATCTTGCTTAAAGATGTCTGCAGATAAGAAGATCGTTCAAGATGAACTCGTCAATCTCTTGGCCGCTGGTAGAGATTCGGTATGTTCCTTGGTATCATTACATTCAAGAGAAGCTCAAGGAGGGTATCAACGCAGATCTCGGCTCTGCTAACTTTCGCAGTGTATATGATGTGTGAACATCCGGACATGGTTACTCGCTTACGATCAGAGGTTTTTGAAAAGGTCGGCAGCAATAGACCCACCTGCGAAGACATTCGTGAAATGAAATATCTACGAGCATTTCTTGATGGTGCGATGCTTGATAAAAGTCTTAATTTTCAGCGAACTAACCTTGTATAGAAACCTTACGACTGTATCCACCGCTGTATGTAAATCTTTCGCTTCTGTCATCCGCAGCTGAACCTGTCGGCTTTTAGACCAGTAAACGCTCGGTATGCCATTATTCTTGGTATTTTTCAATAAAATTCATCCTTATCACTAGGGTATCCAAAGTGGCTAGTAGCCTCCCGAACAAAGGACGCGCGCCATATTATATTCCAAGCAACACTCAGTGAACGTTCCGTTCCAATTACACCGGGACTGTCTGATCTGCTGTTGCAGGGTGCTTTTTTCGACGTTCTCAATGCATCGTCGAACGGATTTATGGGGACCAGATGGTAAGATAATCGCATTACCTTTGCCACTCTGACACCTCACTCCCCAGCTCTCGAGTTTGACCCGGACAGGTTCCTCGATAGCCGTCTGCACAAGTATCTGACTCCAAACCCGTACATCTTCCTTCCCTTCAACGCAGGACCGAGAATTTGCCTTGGCCAACAGGTGCGGAGGAGCTTCACCTGCGAAGGAGGGAACAAGTTTGACTGTCTTTCACTAGTTCACTTACAATAAGGCATCGTATTATCTTATTCGACTTTTACAGACATTTTCTTCTTTCAGTCTGGCTTTGGACGCTCAGCCTGATGAAGGTATTCCGCCCAAGACTTGGACTAGAACTCCTGGGACGACCAAAGGCCGGGATAAGATTATGCTTGGGACGCATGTGTTGTTGTACGCGAAGGTATGATACGAGTTCAAGTCTAATCTTGAGTTGACCTTGGTTATTTAGGGTGGTCTGTGGGTTAGGATGGAAGAAGCCAAGGACGAGGTGATGTGATGCTGACTTGCGCTGAACGAACCCCTTGGGATCCACAACCAGATCATATTTGACCACGAACGCGGGACTGGTCGATAATTATCACGGCATCATTGTTTCGAACATATTATGTATATATCAATCATGGAAGACTGATTTTACACTTCAAGCGAGACGACCAGCACGACATCGCGATTCCCCAAGTACTCAAGATAGTCCCGAGTTAACGCTCGAGCCATCCGTGACTTCAAAAAGTGGTTCAGGTCCCTCAAGTTCCTTCAGACATAACAGACCTAACAATAAAGTAGCTTGGACGTTGACAACAGCACTTGTGTCTACGATCGGCACTCGCCAATAAGGAGACTAGGTGGCTTGTAGCCAACACAACGTTCTATTCGACACTCAGAGTCGTACATAAAGAGATGGTATGTATCAAGACAAATCAGTCTTCAAATTGAAGCCTTTGGTCCCCGTACCATTGGTTTAGACAGGCCGTGTGGGAGAAAGCTCGCGGCGCAACGTAGGATGAACGAAGATCAGTAACAAGCCGTGGTATCCTGTAAATTGTCTGCTTGCTGATTCTCTTCCAGTGTGACCACGAATAAAACTCAATCGGGAACGGCTACGGCAGCATTTTGGTACCTCTCGCAGTAATCCCGGCACGGAAGGGATCGATTGATAGCTTACTACATAAGACTTGTCCATATAACTTGACCTTGCCTCTTACCATCATCTTAGAATCCTCTGCTTGTTCTCCTCTTCGTTGATCATGGACGCACTACCCATCAAGCACTTCCGTTCCGTCAGTGATACTGGCAGCATCGATGCCCCCCCCCCCCCCCCCCCCCCCCGCCTAAGCGTCCCACTCTCACCCTTCTCCACAAGGTACTCAGCGATGCGGAGCAGGGGGTCATCGTGGCCGACACTCGTCAGGGACTCACATTCTTGTCATCCCCTATCGTCGAGCTTATTGCCAATCCATCGGATGCAACAAAGTTCTACGCTTTAGCTATGGTCGTGTCCACGATGGTAGGACATGCGGCGAAACTCGCTCGTTCGGAAATCAAGGGTCAATACGTCCTCGTTTCAGAGTGCTTAGAGCTTTTAGAGTCTAGTAAAGATGTCTTCGATGTCGCCCTGGCTGCTGTGCAAGCAATCCAAGAAGGTAAACCCGCGACCGATGAAGCCATCAGCAATCTTTTCAGACTTCGTGCGTATCAGCAACGTACGGCTGACGAGGAATTCAAGTGCTGATCCGAGTGGCAGAGGCCCTCCGACTACCCAGCATTACATCTCGTGAGCTAGGCATGTATCATTTATCTATACTTGACCATACCTCTTACTCTCGTAGATGCACAACAAAGCATGTTGGCCGCGGCCAAAAAGTCATGGACAACTCCATACATTTGTGACTATCCTGCAAGACTGCTCGCTGATATCACCTCCCACGTCCAGGCATCTTATGCACACGGGTACGGGAGCATCGGTGCTATGATCCAAAGCTCGGGAACGGGTAAATCGCGCACGATGCATGAACTCGCGGCAATGGTATTCACCATTCCGATTAATCTCGGGAATACATCAAGCGCTGATACGGGAGCCCGTCTGTCTTCTTATTTTCACTGACCGCGTCTAACCCTCCTGCAGCCTATCCAGACCCAGACACTAGTGTACGCAAATATCTGATACCCAATGAATCGGTTGATCTTCACAAGCGATACCACTGCTTCCTGCGAGCTACGTTCGAAGTTGTCGAGAAAGAATTTCTTGGTCTCGGTGTCGACGACAGGTCTAGTTCATCTGCTAAAGGTCGACATTGGAGGGAGCATTTGTCAAGCGGGGACGTTCGCGAAAGGTTGTACAGCCAGAACGTCGCTCAGGCTACATCGGTGAGAGCCTTTGTTTCCGTCAAGTCGATAGTGTTGATGTCTCGATAGTATGAAGTCGATGGATCTCAAACCGACCACCTATTTGCAACCTATGAGAGTTTCCGCAGCTTACTCGGTGCAGTGAAGTCGCCAGATGATCTAAAAATCCTCATATACTTCGACGACGCTCATACCCTAATCGCTGCAACTACAGGTTCGAGAAATTACGACGTGTTGTGTTCGGCCTTGGCGGACATAGATGGTTATAGTCATTTTGTGATATTCATGTCGACAACGGGGGCACTAAATTTTCGTGTCCGTGACCCGCCTAAGCACGACTATCGTTCATCTCGAGCGGTGGCTCCGAAACTGACGTTACCCGCAGCGTTCACCGTCCTCCCTTTCGACATCGGACCCCGGGTGTTGCACAAAATGGCAACATTCGGAACGTTGCGAAGTATCAAACACCTTGCTAGTTTTGGTAGGCCATTGTAAGTTTCGGCGTTTGACCATCCTTCTTGCTGACATTACGTGAAGGTGGCATACAATGCTCGCGGCAGGAGCATCACCGGAGTCACTCGTCTTGCTCGCTCGATCTAAACTGACGCACAGAAATGGGGGCCCACCTTGTTTATACGGCAGAGTTACACCTGACCCACCTGTTAAACCGCTCGAGGAAGTTGTTCAAACGACCCTTGTGGGTATCCGAGTTATGATCGAATTTTATGCTCGGCGATCAAGGCCCGTCGTCTTCAAGAGGAGATGGTGACAGGACACATGCGGATAGTGTTCTCTGTTCCTTCACATAGGGAATACATGAAATCCGGATATCCTTCGGAGCCTATCCTCGCTGAAGCGGCTGCCATTTCAATCTACGAAGAGTGTGTGAGCATGGCCAAAGTTATCGCTGGTCTTGTTCGGGATGATCTTATCGACACGGGCGAGCGGGGCGCACTTGTTGCCCGTCTGTTACTCACTTTGGCGTGGGATGCCGCAATTCATAATCTAATGTCGACCGGCCAGTTTCCGAAACTCCAAGTCCCTCGAGAACACAGGCATGCTGTCTACTCTCGCCCGATTCGTCTCACAGAATTCTTGATTGCTCTTCTACCACGCGAATATATGGACCAGATTTTGCAGAGCACACCAGACAACCAGTTGGGTGGGAAGACTTTCGGCGAGGCGTTCGAACACGGCTATGTATACTTTACGCATTTTGGACGGGCCGGAAGCTCCGAGGCAATAAACTCTGCCTCTGCCCTCGCTGCTTTCATTCGTGGGATGGCCTTCCAGTGCTGCTCCGGACACCCAGTCATCGATATCCTCATTCCCGTTCTCATTATCCCCAAGGATGTGGCTACTAAATCCAACTTCAACGTCGATGAGCTGACTCTCGACAAATTTCAACGATCATGTATGATGATATCGGTCAAGGATAAGCAGAATGCCGAGAGGAAGAACTATACCATTAGTGCGGAATCACTCAGATTCTGGCTCGATGAAGATAAAGACGTAGATGTTCCATACATTGCGATCCTGATGGAACTAGGTATCTTCAGGAAGCCTGAAACTCGACGGTGGAAGCGTCGAACCTCTCCCTCTCCAGTCCCCCACACAACCCCTACCCGCTCACAACGAGTTCCTGAACCAACACAGACACCGTCGTCAATCAGGGTGAATAACGGTCCCTCCCAGGCTACAAGGCAGAGCGACAGTTCTAGAAAAGCGCATCCTCGGTACTCGATTATCATCTCTGGCTGCTCCTCTACTGTTTACAAGGTCATCTCTCCGAATGAGAAAGCCACATATTCTACGATGCTAGCATCTAAAGGAATGCTACGCGAGCATCCATACAACAACGAGGGAACTCTGGTTCTTCTGAGGAGAATGAAACCCTTCTGGAACTTGGGATCTGCATGCTTTGATTGGGTCGACGTCCCCGGCGTTGGTGTCGTACCTGACCTCGTGGAAACGGAATATGAGCCTGGTATCACATATGGCGACTAGGCGGTGATTATTGAAGGGGATGACGATAGTTCGGACGCTGAGGAAGACAATGCAGCGGATCTCTGGCACGATAATTAACCTGTACCAGTTCCTCATCTCCACTTGAATATAGTCGGGTCTGTCAATTCTATGATGTTGAATATGTACCCACACACTTCAATGACCCGAATTGTATGAATACCTCGAAGGGAGACGCTTGAGCCTGAGTTGCTGTCTTCAAGTTGATCCATAGTGACCATCGGATTTCGGATTAGCTGCTGTATTGTCCGTCAATTGTGGGAGTGTTCGAGGTTTGCGTTCCCTTTGTTATGGTGTGCCAACATCCACATGTTTGATTTTTTCACCGAGTGTTTTGTGAAATCTGTGTCGGCCCCAGGAGATATGGTCACATGACGAACGCACGCTCAGAAAGAGTGCCAAACTGATACAAATACTGCTTTTCATCTCTCTGAGCTCTCATCCATTTCCAATTTGCTGGCCAGGTCGTACATTATCTAGATCGATCCAATACTCGTTGTGCCTTTCAAATAAACTATTATGGTGCTGCCACTGTACCGTTGTACTGTGCGTCTCGACTTTGTCCGTCCAGAGCTTTCCAAGTTGACATCTCTCAGGGTCCTCGTACGACGTATCATCTTTCCTTTTCCTTTTTTTTTTGGCTGACCGTCTGACATTGTTAAAGAGGTCAGTAAGGCTCTTCTCACTAAATCTGTAGTTTTAAATGATGATACCCTAATAATAGCCCGATGCCCGCATTCTGTGAACCTCTGTAGCTGCGTCAACCTTGTCCTCAAGTACTCCGGCACACATACCGGAGGGTCAAGATTTTCGTAAACGTCAAGATATTCTGCCGGGAAAGCGCAAGGGTGCGCTTCCCTCGTGGTCGCTGATTTTCCGTTGGCAGAATACAACCATGTACACGAGTTGGCAAACATGGCTTTTGGATGTTCGCCTTGCATTTTTTTTTTAATAGAGCAACATTTTCGTGGTTCCTCGGTTTTGATACAGATATACGTCTGTTACAAAGTAAGGAATGCTGCTTTTCCGGCCTGCTTTGCCTGATTTGTTTGTGCTATTACAGATTGTCAAATCTTCTGGGTCAAATGCATCATACAGCCCTGAAACAAGTCGAAAATCCAGAATTGTGATCGGAGCTTTATAGAAATTATCCGGGTTCGTGAAGCAATTCAACAAAGTTCTTCATACTGAGTACGCTTGCCGCCTTCACAGTTGACCTGTCATAGCGAGGTTTAAGAAGGCTCGCATGGGAGATGCAACAATAGCTTCTATTCCCATGCAAGTGCTTATTGATCTTATCCTGGGTGGTTCAAGAGACTGATTGATAAGTCTTCTTAGCCTTCGGAACTTCAAGCGTAAGAATCTATGGGCATCTGATGCGTCATTTGTGTGGACGTACGTGAATATTTCGTCATCGAGTCTACGTTTCGGAACCTGCACTCCGTCCATGAACAAGCACGACATCACAGGATTCATTTCTACCCACTTGGGTTTTGCAGAAGATACGAAGAAATTGAGTACGGACTAACTTCAGCTGCCTTGATAATGGGTGTGTTCATGCACCTAGGAGTCGATACATGTGGGGAACTCAGTCAAGCTTGACAAGCTCAGCATGCCTCGAGTCGTCGACAGAATTTGCCTCTCGCTCGGTGTCTGTATTAACCGAAGCCGTAAAGTCTACACAAACGTTCTTTACAGAATGATTTGTAACTATGAGCATAACACCGGAACTATAGCTCCGGTTTCTTACACAGGCCATCGCCATAATAGCTGCACCCCAGCGAGTATTTAACTCGTAAGTGGTCACATCCTCAGTTACAATGCCATCCATCATGCCTATTAATCTCTTATCCCCAGGACTTGTCTATCTATTCAGAGTGACACTCACTGCCATAATCCTGCCTTTGGCAGTTCTTTGGATTCTTCAGCGCGCACTCGTAGAATCAGGTTTTGATCTGCCTCCGTTATTTTTCTTGGCAGGGCCTGCAGTCGTGCAGTTTATCGTTCGCCCCGCCCATACTTGGTTCACGGGCTTTACCATTCGCAGAGAGGCTAACAGAATGGGCGCTCTCTTGCTGCCCAGCGTTCAGGAGAGCAGCATCTCGATTGTGGATCGTATAGTGGATGGATTCAAGAATGGCTATCCAGGTTTGTTCGAGTCTATATTACTCTTCATACTTTCTGCTAACTGGCAGGATATTAGCCGAAGCCTTTCATACGTGGACCGAGCAGTACGGGCAAACCTTTTCGTTCGGTTCATTGTCCGATAGACGGGTAAGTTCTCTATTGCTGGAGTGCTGGCTGTACTCAAGGGTAACACGAGGTATTTACGACCGAGCCAGAACATGTCAAGGTGATTACTCGTGACCACCTTTGAATGCCGCTCACTTACTCGCACTACTAGGCCATCCTAGCGACCCAATTTCAGAATTTTGAAAAAGGTCTTGCTTTCGTTGAATCGCCAGTCATCTGCCTAGTTATTAATTCAGAATTTCAGGTCCATTCGTCTTCACTGCTATCAAAGCGCTTGTGGGCGTAGGTGTCTTTAATTCTGATGGTGAGTTCGCTCACGTTAGATATGGTACGAATGTAATTGCTTTTTTGCGGCAGGCGAGATGTGGAAGTAGGTATATCTAGCATGTTCTTCATACTTTGGGCTTATCTTTCTACTACAGGTTTCACAGGGGAACCACGAGGCCTTTCTTCAACAAGGCTCGAATTTCTGACTTTGACAACTTCGAGAGGCACGCAGTCAGCACAATCTCGCAAATTAAAGCAAGGCTGAGGGAAGGCTATCCTGTCGATTTCCAGGCGGGTTTTTCCACGATTCTGGTAGAGTATTCGCGGATATCTGATAAATGCGCCTAGGACGTTGTTGGTCGGTTTACGATGGACTCCGCTACGGAGTACCTCTTTGGCAAGGATGTCAATTCGATAGCTGCAGGGCTTCCGTACCCCGCAGGGTCACCTATGGCGGGAAGCCTTCATTTCATCAATCATCCCTCTAATTCCCTTGTCAAGGCGTATGGGAAGGGGCTAGAAAAAATGGTCCTTCGAACACAGAAAGGTCCTTCCTGGCCGCTTTCTGAACTTTGGACAGACGAAGTCCAGCCGCTTCGAGAAGTCATCAACGACTTTGTCCAGCCCATGCTCTCTGAAGCATTTGACCGCAAGGCTAAAGGCGTCAAGTCCGTGGGTTTGGATAAGGATCTTGAGAGCGCGTCCTTATTGGACCGTCTGGTTCAGGACATCAACAGTGGGTGTGCCTCTCAAGTTCGAATGTTATATACTAATTGAAATTCTGCAGATCCTAAAGTCGTCCAAGACGAGCTCATCAATATATTGATTGCTGGCAGAGACACCGTGAGTTCCTCAATGCGGCTTTTAACTTAATAGTGTGCTCATGATTATCTACACAGACCTCGTCCCTTCTAACCTTCGCGGTGTATATGATGTGTGAACATCCAGACATGGTTGCCCGGTTACGGTCTGAGATCCTAGAGAAAGTCGGCACCGGGAAGCCCACATACGACGACATTCGCGATATGAAATATTTACGGGCTTTCCTCAATGGTACGAGAGCCATTTGCTGCACTCCAATCGAAATAAGTTCTCATCATGTACGTTCTCCAGAAACATTGCGTCTATATCCAACTGTGTACGTGAAGAAGCCTGTTAAAACTGAACGTGGCTAACGGTGCTTGAATTCAGGCCAGAAAACGCTCGGTGAGGCATTTTACTTCTCTTTGGTGATTATCTTATGTCATAATCCTCTATAAGCTCCTCGAGAGTTGCGACTACTCTTCCAAACAAAGGCAGAACACCGTACTATATTCCACGTAATACAAGGTCTGCACATTATTTTGATTTCCGGTGATAGGCGGTTGATGATGTCTCGCCCAGGGTGACATATTCCGTGTTCCTAATGCATCGGCGCACAGATTTATGGGGCCCGGATGGTAAGATACTCAGGCTATGAATGTTTTGGTGCTTTTGATCCACCACTCCCGCAGCTCTCGAATTCGATCCGGATCGATTCCTCGATAGCCGAGTGCACAAGTATCTGACTCCCAACCCCTTCATCTTCGTACCCTTCAATGCGGGCCCGAGGATTTGCCTCGGTCAACAGGTCAGCAGCGCGTTTTCAGATAGCAAGCCTTTGACATTTCTTCCTAGTTTGCGTACAATGAGGCTTCCTATTACCTTGTTCGGCTCTTGCAGACTTTCGCGTCGTTCAGCTTCGCCGTGGACGCTCAACCTCCCGAAGGTATTCCTCCGAAGAGTTGGACTAGGAGTCCGGGAACGACTAAGGGCAGGGAAAAGATTATGCTGGGAATTAATGTGACATTGTACGCCAAGGTATGTTCTCTTAGACCTCTCATTTCAAGTCGTAACTCAGTCAACCTTATTGGCTAGGCCGGCTTGTGGGTCAGGATGGAAGAAGCCAAGGAAGAAGCTACATTGTGAAGAACGATCGCCGATTTGTCATTCACGCGCATAACAGCAGTCTCGCTCATCGTCTATCACTAGCGATGCGCCATTCTCTGTTTGTTGCATCGATACGGTGACACCGTTTTAGTACTGGACACTGATACTTGAAATCGAGTATTACATTGATCGCCTTCTTGTCTATGCCCACTCCTACCGAACACCCCAAGCCTAACGCTGTGCACTCCACCAGATTTTCTATAATATTCGCTCCAGTTATACCATATACGAATTACGCGTCACGCGCAGGGATTGAACACAGCCAGCACATTTACTTCGTTCAGAAACTCAGGCATGACAGGAGTGTGACACTCAGCGCGCCGATTTTCTGTAGTCCTCAAATTCATCTTCTTTTCAGTTTCAATTGTGTAGACGATGCTATCAGGCCACACATTGATACAGGTCGATATCGTTACCGAACGAAACTTTCCCACATTTCGCAAACGGCCAGCGTGTGTCGGTGCTGGAACTATTCAATATTTGCCTCATAAAAACCTTCTGTTGATGGTGCAGGTGTCAGGCAGGTATGGCCATGTTCATTTTCGTTTTATGTAAAGTAACCCTCTATATTTATTAGATATATGTCGCTGAGATGGCGTCATTTGACCTAACACTTGGAGCTGCCCACGTCTCTCTCCAACATGATAACAATTAACTAAAGGATATCCCAAGTCGACCGTCAGAGAAGCGGCACCAGTCTCGTTCCTCTCTGTATCAATTACGATATATGGTCGGCAGAGCTTCGAACTGTTACATCGAGAGCTTTGTTCTAAACAATGGACCCGACTTCGAACTCTCTTTGATGAGCTCGGCGACGGCATGACGCCATCGTTTACTGCTTGTTGCCTTCTACCACTGCTATCAACATGGCTATTCAAGACAACGTACCTCCCTACATTCCACCACCTGTAACACGGGAAGAGTGCACGTCCACCGATCATATCGATTAATTGAGTCCTGATGATGCATTTACACAGTGGAATACGCCGACCTGCCGGTCATCCACCTGGAATCTACGGAAGATCAGGCGGAAAAACTACGCGAAGCTTTGATAGCGCACGGGTTTTTCTACGTTGTTGGACATGGCCTGTCTCCTGCGGAGGTCCGTCTCAAGCTCGAAAATCTTCTATCTGCTCTGCTCAGTCGGCCGTGCAGAAACAAAGAATCTTCAGTATCGCTGATGTTGCCTTTACTGGGGTCAGCGACGAGGAGAAGCAACAGTACGAAGGGTCCATGGAGAAGACAGGGTCGTTCCAGGGATACAAACTCCGTCGGTACTGGGTGGGTCACCATTTCATCAAACATAATATTAATTCCTCAATCTCTGCAGCACATCGATAATGGCGTACAGGACCAAGTGGAGATCTACAACCGTGAGCCTCGTTAGCCGGACTCTGCGTCGACTTAAATACATATGAGGCGTTGCCCAGTGAATCGCGATATCACAAAGCGGCAGCATCCTGAAGCCTTGCGTCCTTACCTTCTAGAGATCGAGGCCTTCGGGAAGCACAATCACTTCAACGTTCTCCATCCCATCTTGAGGTTCGAAGGTTCGACTTCTTCTAACTGCTCGTAGTAACGACTTAATTCCAGGCTGTTTGCTCGAGGTCTCGGTCTCCCAGAGAATGCTCTTGTGGATATCCATAATTATTCAGCAGTCGGCGAAACTTACGGTGAGATGATCCTTTACACTTTTCGCAATAGCTTACGATCACGATCCAGTGAGATTCATGAAATAGTTAAGCTTTTCTGGGTATCTTTATTTCAAGCGAACTGACTTGATAATCCATCGAAGTTATCCCAGATCTGCTGAAGACGAAGAGAAAGCGAAGAATGTGTGGCTGAAGGGACATACCGGTACGCTCAATATTACGCTCGCTGAAATCCAAGCGATACTAAATGTTCATAGATTTCGGTACGATGACCATCCTATATAGCCAGCCTGTATCAGCATTGCAGATCCTCACCCGAGATGGGCAGTGGAAATGGGTTAGACATGTTGACAACGCGCTTGTATGTCCTGCTTATTTCCCAGCTCACGTATGTGATGAGGTTGACGCCCTCTAAAAGGTTATAAACGCTGGAGATATGCTCGAGTTCTTTTCTGGCGGGCTGTATCGTGCGACGATACATCGGTACGTACATATCCTAGACCAAGTACAGTCGTTTTGACTAGCAAGGGCTTAGGGTCGTCCAACCACCCAAAGATCAACGGCAATACACTCGTCTAGGTGTATTCTATTTCTGCAAGCCGGACGACACTACGAGGCTCCTGCCTTTGGTCGATGATCCGATTAATCCACGATTCGATGAATCAAGTGCGCCTACCGTTGAGGAGTGGCGTAAGCAGAGAACAGCATCATATGGGCGTACGGTATTGAAGAAAGCGGAAGAAGAGGATGGGGTTGAGGAAGAGATTATCAATGGTGTTGTGGTGAAACATTACAGCTGATGCTGCTTATGGAATATCGGGAGATGTAACTGGCCTTGTATTATCATACTTCGAACTCGATTTTTGTCAACCGGGGAAAATGGTCAACCGCTCTATTATTGACGTCTAAGCTTGGACACTGAGCTTCTACTGAAATATACCAGGAATCAGTTCCGCAGAGCCGCTAAAGGAGACGAAAGCACGGGAGCAAGCCGGATAAACCTAAATTATACAACTGTTGATACATCTTCAATCAATTATAATGCTTGACCACAACGCCACTGATAACTTCCTCTTCGATCCTTTTCTCTCCTTCCACCTTCTTGAGCTGACTTTTCCCATATGCTGCCGTCCTTCCTTTACGCCATTCCTCCATCGTCGGCGCGTCGGCATCCACGAATCGGCGCTCTTTAGCATCAACCAAAGGAAGGAGCTTCACGTTATCGTCGGGCATGCAGAAATAGAATACACCCAGACGTGTGCGCCCTCGTTGGTCTTTGGGAGGTTGGACGACCCTACTCGATAGTCAATATATTGGAAACCTCGTAAGAACGTGTCGGAGTTACCGATGGATCGTCGCACGGTATACCCCTCCTGACAAGAATTCGAGAGCGTCTCCGGCATTGATAACCTGGTTTTGCGTCAGGTATGGTGAAATGCTGGAAGGTTGACATACCAGCGCGTTCTCGAGGTGCCTAACCCACTTCCAGTCCCCAGAGGATGTGAGTATCTGCAACGCCGACACGGGCTGACTGTACAGGATAGTGATGGAGCCGAAATCTACGACAATGTCAGTTTTGTTCAACTGAAGTTTAACGCGGGTGTACCAGTATGTCCTTTAAGCCAGACGCTCTTCGTCTTTTCCTCATCTTCGGTGGAATGAGGATAACTTATGCCAAATGAGTGTTATGTACGGGAGGCATTGAAGGAGAGGTGCCTCACTATTTCATGAACCGGACTGACGAATGTAAAGGTCGTCGGTCAATGTGATGAACGGAGAAGCAGACGTCTCACCGTAGGTATCCCCAACAGATGGATACCCATGTATATTCACTAGTGTATCTTCTGGTAGCCCGAGGCCTAGTGCAAGGAGACTTAGTTGGCAGGTAAGTAAGATACATAACGAAGGAAGAGAATGAGACGGAACCGTAAAATGGGATGAAGTACGTTGAGATGATTGTGTCGAGCAAACGCTTCAATTTCAGCAAGGTGCGGACGCACGGCTTCCGGATGCTGTCGTTTCGTTATATCCCGATTAACTGGTACAACGAGAGTAAGCTAAAAGGAAAAACAATTGGCCTGAAAGTTTACTGTTGTAGATTTCAACTTCATCTTGTACACCGTTGTCGATGTGCTTCCAGAGTATTAATTGAGAAAGCAAGACGTAAGTGTTGGTTCACCTACCCAGTATTTCCGCAGTTTATATCCCTGGTAGGATCCTGTCTGCTGCATCGTCCCCTCGTACTGCCGTTTTTCATCGTCGCTAACGCTGGCGAACGGAAGGTCCGCAATATCAAAGATACGTTGATTCTAGTACACATTCCAAAGATCAAAGACAATTGGTCTGGCATATCGAACATACCTCGTCGGGTGATAACCCATGCCCAACAACATAGAAGAATCCATGGGTCTGCATAGCTTCGCGGACGTCATCTGGACGTGGCGACTTGGATAGGTCAATTATTGGGAGATCGGTATAGTTCACTGCGAGCGGTGAGTAACATTCAATAGGTATGTTTTGCACGTACGCAACTCTTGGGTAACTGGCGGTGGGGAATAGTGATTGACTGTCATGGTGGAAGATAAGAATAGTGGTGATGTGAGAATGGCGCAATAAGTATCTGCAGCGTCGTGAGAGAGGCCGAAGATTTCAGATATCTTGATTAGGACAGACCTTCTGAGTGCTATTTGGTTTCTTCCTGCCATGTTATTGGATCCGATGTCCAAGCGCATAATCTTGTCCAGTGAAAACATCAAAAATTGTTTAGCAAGACGGTAGTCGCAGCTTGAGATCGGAAAGACATAATCTAAACGAGGTGAGTAAACTCCGAATTGTATATCGGTTGCGTTATTCAAGTCATGAGACACTGTTATACGGCAATACATCCTAACCTGCCAAGTGGACTGAGAGAATTGATAGTTGAAAGCTAGATGAAAATTGTCAAAAATTTATGATCGGCTCGATACTTGAAGTTCATTATGTGTTGCGCATGTTCCAAAGAATGGGTGAGGAATATATACGTTCTGAGAGCCATGGTGACAGTGACAGTTCAACGCTCAAGTTAGATCGCGGCGGTGATACGGCTGAACTGTAACGCGTAAAGATCACGTGCCTGATCTCTTTGATCTTCGGCCTGAAGTCTCCGATATCCGTCGCTCTTTGAACTAGACCCGGCTTTACTGGACTTTAATGCGAGATCCCGTGAGGGAGCATGAGATCGTCGCGGGCTTGCATTATTGTCCAGATATACTCAGCATGTCTAACCCTTCCTAAGTAATTCCTAAGTACTTGCTTCCTATGTCTATTGAACAGCCTAGCTTTTTACAAGTCTAGTTTACAGTGTACACGAGTACCCTTCACTTTCCCATTGACCATGGTGACATTTTCGCACCATTTCGGGTGAGAATACTATATGGAACTTCGAACCCTCAATATTTAATACATATTTGATGCATGACGCATATAGTAGCTGCTCGCGACTATTCTGAGGACCTCTGCACTTATCAAGGAACCTATAAGTCGTCACGGAGCAGGGCATGGCAGCTGAAGTAGTCTATGCTGGGAGTTTCTGCATTTCACAGATGATGTAGCGCCTGACCACCTTGCCTGTTATTGACTTTGAAACTACTAGTCAGCTATTGATACATCCTTCTTAGTTGTAATGCTTCGTCACAACCCCAGCGACAATTTCCTCTTCGACCCTCTCTTCCCCTTCCGCCTTCCTCAACTGGGTCTTTCCGTAGGCCACAATCCTCCCTTTTCGCCACTCTTCCATAGTCGGCATATCCGCACCCACAAATCGACGACTTGGTGCTTTAGTGTTAACCAAAGGAAGAAGTTTTACGTTGTCATCAGGTGAGGCGAAATAGAACACTCCCAGACGCGGATACCCTTCTTGATCCTTGGGAGGTTGAACAACCCTGAGGAGCAATTTAACGGTTTGTTGCTAAGGTATGGTTATGGACGTACCGGTGAATCGTAGAGCGATAAACTTCCCCCGATAGGAATTCGAGTGCATCTCCGGCATTAATTACCTATTCTTGTCATCAGCAGTGATATGATACTTTAAGGCTTAGAGCCGCACACGCACCAGCGCGTTCTCGATATGTTTGACCCACTTCCAATCTCCCGAGGGCGTCAGGATCTGTAACGCCGATATGGGCTGACTATACAGGATGGTGATTGAACCAAAGTCTACACCGTGTATCAGTCAGATTTGGCCGTAATATGATGTTAGACGTACCTGTGTGCCCTTTAAGCCAAACATTCTTCGTCTTTTTGTTGTCCTCGGCTGAGTGAGGGTAACTTATACCAAATCAATGAGCTCAAAGATGAAATATGTAATGTGGACACAACTATTTCATAAGCCTCACTAGTCAAAATGCTGAGCAATCCAAGGGGAATTAATAAGTAGAAGCCTTACAAAACGTTTCCCCGACAGAGGAATATCCGTGGATATCCACAAGGGCGTTTTCTGGGAGGCCTAAGCCCCGCGCGAGGAGTCTGCATCGTGAAGTGAGAAAGATGGGCCATTGCAAAGGATGGGGACCCAACCGCAGAATGGGATGAAGAACATTAAAGTGATTATGCTTCATAAATGCTTCGATCTCTTCAAGGTACGGACGTAGGCCTTCGGGGTGCTGTCGCACGGTGACATCTCGGTGGACTAGAAGATGCCACATAAGTAGGAAGATAATAGTCATGAAAATGACTTACTGTTATAATGCTCGATTTGATCTTTCACACCGTTGTCGATGTGCTACGAGAGTCTTACTTCGTCAAAAGTTCAGATGTAAATGCGGCTTGACTTACCCAGTATTGCCGGAGTTTATACCCTTGGTATGACCCTGTCTGGATTATTTTCGCCTCGTACCGCTGCTTTTCTTCGTCACTGACGGCAGAAAATAGGATATCGGCAATGTCGAACATTCGCTGGTTCTACCGGACGGAGGTGATAAGGTAATGGATTCAAAAAACTACCCTGAGTATGTACCTCAGAGGGTGATAAACCATGCCCAACGACGTAGAAGAATCCATAGGTCTGCATAGCTTCACGTACTTCTTCCGGACGCGGTCCCTTGGATAGGTCAATTATTGGGAGATCGGCATAATCCACTACGGGGGGTAAGCCATGTTCATTTGGTATAATCATGAGCTTACATGGCTCTTGTGTGACGGACGGCGGAACATAGTGGTCGACTTCAATGGTCATCGTTGTGGTAGAGATAAGAAAGCTTGAGATGAGAAAGACGGCCATAAATACTGATGACTTTCGTGAGAGCAGTGGAGCGCCGTTTCCGAAGAACTGCGAGTAAATTTGGTCCTCCTCATGGTCCCTCCCCTAAAATCTAAATCTGAATCGAATCTAGCTTGTTGGTGGGGTCTACACGTGCGGTGCATGGGCTCGAAAAGCAGTATGTGGTTACTGCTGAATGATCATGCTGGCGATAAGTATAAACGTTCCCGGATTAGTGCACCATATAATGCGTCACGCTCCGTTATGACTCATACACACAACGGCAGCACCAACCATTAGCCAGTAACGATGGACGGCATCTTCGAGGTTATGTCTTCTGTGAAAGCAGGTTGTATGTGGACACTAGAGATGGCGTACGTACGAGTCGCGGAATCCAAAAGAACTCTCAAGAAAAGATGAAATCTGCATCCAAATGGGTAGGTAAAATCAAGGCACGAGCCTATCACTGCGTAGCAGCTAGCGATAGAGTAAGTCCTGCAGGCTCGAATCGAGTGCGAAGTGATCCGCATCATTGTAGATACGATCCCATGCGTATTGTGGGTCACCGGCCGGCTGCAAAGTGGCAGGCCGGTATGTCGGAATCACTTCCGGCAGGCACATCCATTCACATAAGAAAAAGAAAGCTGTTTCCAGCTGGGAGACTGCTCAAGAAGTTCAATGCCTCCCTTGGGAATCAATCAAAGCACAGCTCTACGAGAGAGCGCAGAGCAGCCAGGTTAACCGACGAGGTCGCAAACATCAGAGATTGCCTCTGAGTCGGTGTACCAATTTTGATCCAAGGACAATGCGTTTAACGAGGGAAAGATAAGGCGCGGTAGAAGCGCCCAATTTCTGACAATGATATGATTCAGCAAAGTATGCACGACGTAACGAAGATTATTGGCATCGAATTTGGGGATCCCTTCGGAAGTCGGAACAGTGAATTCTTACAAACGCTTGCATTTCTGAAGAATTTCGAGAAGAAAAGGAGGAAAATTCCTGCCAGGAATACGAAATCGGCTGATGCCAAGGGAAGGCAAATTTTTCCTCGCCTACGAGTTTGATGTGGGTTAGACGAGGAGCGAACTCAAAGGCATCGATCATTCTGATTATTGGGCTAATCCACCACTCTTCTACTTCCTGCATATCTATCCCCAACGATTGCAATGATTGCAGAGGCCCCAAAGATCCTCGGATATCACGGAGCACCACGAACATGATGTCATCCCAAGGGTATTAATGAGACGGCGATGTGAATTGACCATTAATGAATCGGGGCCCTGATGTTCACAGTCTTGCTTTTTGCATCGCTGACTGGCGGGATCTAAGACATTCGAAATTAGGAAAGTAGTATTGCAGGAGGCGAGATGTTGCGTTGTTTCTATTAGAGACGTTGTTACATCTCGTCAGACTCGTGTCGCCAGAGGCGTTGTCGTAGGCGCCAAATCCATACGGTGGCCAGGATATAGGTCCATATGGGTCCAATCTTTGCCCGCGGAATCAGTTTTCGAGAAGTAATCATCGTCGACGTTTCCTGTGTGCTAGATCTTCCTTGAACAGGTCACGATGCTCAAGCCCCCAACGGGACCTGAAAGATCCAGTGTATTGATAAAATTTCCGTCGAGATAAGAGAGGCTCATGCGGGGACACGCTGAGAATTCAGCACACATTGAACCCCGCTCCTGATTTGCGGAATGGGACTTGGAAACATCATGGGAGGATATTGAAAGAGGAAGAACATATATTTTGACTTGAACTAGTAGCATAAACATGCTTCTAACCTAGAAGCGAATGTGAATACGATGCATATAACGTAAAATGAAACAGGCGTACCCAAAGAGAAGAAATCCCATATTCAATCTCTCGCGGATTAGACCCCCAACTGTGATGTATTCCTGCGCGACCGCAGAGCCCGGGTACTCTCTCGGCTATTATCATGAACCAACTTGCTTAAGCCGCGGTTACCCTGAACTTGGATGTGAAGACCGGAAACTTTCGTGGCAGGGAAGCGCTGCTCGATGCCACAACTTTGGAGTCCTGTGACGCCTGATGAGATGTAAAGCAGGACTGGCAGAGTTCTCGCACCTTTTCATAATTCCAGGGTTCACATTAGGGCAGGAGCGAGGACACCATCCTGCACCCACGCCACTCGACGAGATCTGCCCTTCCTACCCTCCACGCCTTAGTTCTGACGTCTTGACAATCCCTGTGCCAGAGTTTGCGCTTGGTCGAAAGACAAAAAGGACAATCTTGCAATGATACGCCGCTTGACACCGGAGTCGGTGTTTAGCTGAAGATGTGGAGAGACGAGAGCCGAACAATAAGTATACTGATCAGCAAGATGGGAAATCCAAACTAGCTGTAAGTAGTGGTGGTGGCGGCGAAAGCGTTCGGGATAAACTCCGCTTCAACATCAGCCGTGAGGAACTCCGAGGCGTCTGCAAGCCATTGATGACGACATCGAGGTCGGCATTCTTAGCTCCAGTGTCCTATCTACGTGGTGCGTCGGTTGACACGACAAGGCCGAATCCCTGACGCAGTACTGTCCTGGTTGGGTGTATGCTCTTCTCCACTCGTTCCTTACACTTTTGGCCTTTTCAGTGAAGGGAAAGCCGGCTCTGGCCGGGACGTTGATTACCAGATCTACGAGCCCGACTAATTTTTGAGATCCAGAATGACACTGGCTACTCCAACTTCCAAGGCCAAGTTATAGATCATCGACCTCGCCAATTTCACGGCGTCCGGACCTTCTCTCAAAGGGTTCGGTCTGGTGAGTACCGTGCAATATTCCATACCGCCCTGCGTAAACGATAACACGACTTGGATTAGTGGGCATTCCATTGTCGCCGACTTTAGCACGTACGATGTCCTTGCTATACAGCCGTCTACCCGAGTTTGCACGTACGCCTCTATTCCGACACGCCTGTTACTGATAATCATTTTCAGGACATCGTCGTTGCATGTCATCAAATGACCCGGCACTAGGTGGCTCTCAAGCTGGCGGGCATCGGAATTTCCTGTCCCTCTATATTTAGGTGGTCAGGTAGATACTCGGTACTGCCATGGACTGGTACATACCTTCAGCAACGATCAAGTGCCAGTTTGTACATGTTCAATGTTCTGGTGTTCTGGTCCAGCCGTCCATCATGAATTTATCCAATTGAGCGTCAAGATAATGGGTAGAAAGCAGGGCAGACGTATTCTCCAATTGTTCATCCCTTTCTTCCCGGTAGATCTCAGCAGCGCCGCTCATATTCGCAACTCTCACAATAGCCCAGTGGAGGTTGCATAACTTGGGATTAGGTCCTTTGCCCAGCTTTTCCCCAAACGGACCAGCCCCGAAAGCAATACGGTCGTTGGGCTGAATCCGGAATGGGGTATTTTCCAGAGATGAGTGTCCCGGCGCGGGACGAAAGTAGTACTGGACCTGTAGGTAGTGTTAGTATTGAGGAAGAGGTTGTAGAGCTTTATATATGCGTACCTCATTGTTCTCCTCCTTAGCCTCAATGCCAAACATAAGATCGTCGAAAACCACGAAGATACCGGTATCAAAGTTGACGACGTTCCCTAGCGAGTTGATCTCCACTCGCACGCTCTCGGCAACATCTTTCCCTACAAACAGTAATATCATTTTGAATGGGTCGAGCTAGAAGAATATGAAAGTCAACGACGAATTGATTGATAAATGTAGGGACGTACCTTGTCAGGCGAGGCAATAGAGTTAGGGATGATGTGGCACAGTGTTGCTTTGCTGTAGTATGGGATACTGTACCCTTTGAAAGTCAAAAGTGTTAATGGACAGCGCCCACCGTCGCGAAGGAAAACCTACCATAAGGATCAAATCAACGATAACTGGCACCAAAACAGCACATTGGTTTACCAGTTTTTTCAGAACTTGTTGGCGACGCTTTCCCCATGGCTCTGTTGCAGCGAACTCGGCCAGAATATCCTCTACTGCACTTTCCACTGACTCTGGAATCGTCGCCGGGGTTCCCGACTTGGATCGGGAGCCACCTGGGTTCATGACTTGATGAAAAGCGTTAGTTCCAGTGGCACAACCACCGAAAGCTGCACTCACAAGCTACACATAGATCTGTATAGACCTCGGTCGCCATCTGCATAATGGCAAACAACTCAAATGTCTCCTCCTCGAAGATGGCGAAAAGAACATCTGTAAATTCTTCCGGACTGATGGAGTCATTGTACAACTGCGCGACTGAGATGCTGCGATGAGAAAGGTGAAGGACCTCATTTCAAACGTTAGCGTACCCATTTTCGGAACGTCTGGGTGACACTCGCTCAAGTTCTTCCAGAATGCTTGGGCCATGCTCCAGCAACCAAAGGCAACCAGCGATTCTTGAATGGTTTGAATCAACAGTAGCACGACGGCGGCTTTGAATTGGGCTGAGGAGTTGCCAGATGATAGTGCCCGAGACACAGAGACAATCTTCCATACGTCGGTCTCTCTGACTCGTTCCAGAAGATGCAGGGCGTAACCCGCCATTCGCTTGCCTTTCTGTTCCGGCCAAGCTGCTTCATAATCCAAAATGTCCGAATATTCCATATGACAGCAATTTTTAGGTGGAGGATGACTCCGAGCAAAGGAGAAGACTGCAGAAGATGAGATTAGTTCCAAGCTCCTTTCGCTTTGGCTGTATTTTCGTTGTGGCTATTTTGGGGCGAGCCGCGCCGGCACGGAGCGGGCTTGCTCCCGGGCCGGCTATCTACATTGTACAGACCTGGTCCCTTTTAACCTTCGCGAACATCCGGACATGGGCTTCCCTGTGTCAACTTTCTTGAGGATCTCATACCGTAAGCGAGCAGCCACATACGTGGACCGTCGCGACATGAAATACTTACAAGCATTCCTCAATGGTACGAAAACCGTTTGCTACACTCCTAATCGATGTAATATTCAATCTAGTAAAGTGCCAGTGTCCAATACTAAGACGGTGTAAACGTATCGATGCAACAAAAGAGAGAATGACGGATCGCTAGTGATAGACGATGAGCGAGACTGCTGTTATGCGCCTCAATCATAAAGCGGTGATCGTTCTTCACAATGTAGCTTCTTCCTTGGCTTCTTCCATCCTGACCCACAAGCCGGCCTAGCCAATAAGGTTGACTGAGTTACGACTTGAAATGAGAGGTCTAAGAGAACATACCTTGGCGTACAATGTCACATTAATTCCCAGCATAATCTTTTCCCTGCCTTTAGTCGTTCCCGGACTCCTAGTCCAACTCTTCGGAGGAATACCTTCGGGAGGTTGAGCGTCCACGGCGAAGCTGAACGACGCGAAAGTCTGCAAGAGCCGAACAAGGTAATAGGAAGCCTCATTGTACGCAAACTAGGAAGAAATGTCAAGGGCTTGCTATTTGAAAACGCGCTGCTGACCTGTTGACCGAGGCAAATCCTCGGGCCCGCATTGAAGGGTACGAAGATGAAGGGGTTCGGAGTCAGATACTTGTGCACTCGGCTATCGAGGAATCGATCCGGATCGAATTCGAGAGCTGCGGGAGTGGTGGATCAAAAGCACCAAAACATTCATAGCCTGAGTATCTTACCATCTGGGCCCCATAAATCTGTGCGCCGATGCATTAGGAACACGGAATATGTCACCCTGGGCGAGACATCATCAACCGCCCATCACCGGAAATCAAAATAATGTGCAGACCTTGTATTACGTGGAATATAGTACGGTGTTCTGCCTTTGTTTGGAAGAGTAGTCGCAACTCTCGAGGAGCTTATAGAGGATTATGACATAAGATAAGCACCAAAGAGAAGTAAAATGCCTCACCGAGCGTTTTCTGGCCTGAATTCAAGCACCGTTAGCTACGTTCAGTTTTAACAGGCTTCTTCACGTACACAGTTGGATATAGACGCAATGTTTCTGGAGAACGTACATGATGAGAACTTATTTCGATTGGAGTGCAGCAAATGGCTCTCGTACCATTGAGGAAAGCTCGTAAATATTTCATATCGCGAATGTCGTCGTATGTGGGCTTCCCGGTGCCGACTTTCTCTAGGATCTCAGACCGTAACCGGGCAACCATGTCTGGATGTTCACACATCATATACACCGCGAAGGTTAAAAGGGACGAAGTCTATGTGTAGATAACCATGAGCACACTATTAACTTAAAAGCCGCATTGAGGAACTCACGGTGTCTCTGCCGGCAATCAATATATTGATGAGCTCGTCTTGGACGACTTTAGGATCTGCAGAATTTCAATTAGTATATAACATTAGGACTTGGGAGGCGCGCCTACCGTCGATGTCCTGAACCAGACGGTCCAATAAGGACGCGCTCTCAAGGTCCTTATCCAAATCCACGGACTTGACGCCTTTAGCCTTTCGGTCAAGTGCTTCAGAGAGCATGGGCTGGACAAAGTCGTTGATGACTTCTCGGAGCGGCTGGACTTCGTCTGTCCAAAGTTCAGAAAGCGGCCAGGAAGGACCTTTCTGTATTCGAAGGATTACTTTCTCCAGCGCCTTCACAAATGCCTTGACAAAGGAATTAGAGGGATGATTGATGAAATGAAGGCTTCCCGCCATAGGTGACCCGGCGGGATACGGAAGCCCTGCAGCTATCGAATTGACATCCTTGCCAAAGAGGTACTCCGTAGCGGAGTCCATCGTAAACCGACCAACAACGTCCTAGGCGCATTTATCAGATACCCGCGAGTACTCTACCAGAATCGTGGAAAAACCCACCTGGAAATCGACAGGATAACCTTCCCTCAGCCTTGCTTTAATTTGCGAGATCGTGCTGACTGCGTGCCTCTCGAAGTTGTCAAAGTCAGAAATTCGAGCCTTGTTGAAGAAAGGCCTTGTGGTTCCCCTGTGAAACCTGTAGTAGAAAGATAAGCCCAAAGTATGAAAAACATGCTCGATATACTTACTTCCACATCTCGCCTGCCGCAAATAAGCAATTACATTCGTACCATATCTAATGTGAGTGAACTCACCATCAGAATTAAAGACACCTACGCCCACAAGCGCTTTGATGGCAGTGAAGACGAATAGACCTGAAATTCTGAATTAATAACTAGGCAGACGACTGGCGATTCAGCGAAAGCAAAACCTTTTTCAAAATTCTGAAATTGGGTCGCTAGGATGGCCTAGTAGTGCGAGTAAATCAGCGGCATTCAAAGGTGGTCACGAGTAATCACCTTGACATGTTCTGGCTCGGTCGTAAATGCCTCGTGTTACCCTTAAGTACAGCCAGCACTCCAGCAATAGAGAACTTACCCGTCTATCGGACAATGAACCGAATGAAAAGGTTTGCCCGTACCGCTCGGTCCACATATGAAAAGCTTCGGCTAATATCCTGCCAGTTAGCAGAAAGTATGAAGAGTAATATAGACTCGAACACACCTGGATAGCCATTCTTGAATCCATCCACTACACGATTCACAATCGAGATGCTGCTCTCCTGAACGCTGGGCAGCAAGAGAGCGCCCATTCTGTTAGCCTCTCTGCGAATGGTAAAGCCCGTGAACCAAGTATGGGCGGGGCGAACGATAAATTGCACGACTGCAGGCCCTGCCAAGAAAAATAACGGAGGCAGATCAAAACCTGATTTTGCGAGTGCGCGTTGAATAATCAAAAGAGCTGCCAAAGGCAGAATTATGAGAGTGAGTGTCACTCTGGATAGATAGGCAAGTCCTGGGGATAAGAAATTGATAGGCATGGTGGATGGCATTGTAACTGAGGATGTCCACTTACGAGTTAAATGCTCGCTGGAGCGCAGCTATTATGGTCATGGCCTGTGTAAGAAACCGGAGCTATAGTTCCGCTGCCATGCTCATAGTTACAAATCATCCTTTAAAAAACGTCTGGGTAGACTTTACGGCTTCGGTTAACACAGACACCGAGAGAGGTCCAAATTCTGTCGACGACAACTGAAGGAATGCTGAACTTGTCAAGCTTGACTGAGTTCTTCACATGTATCGACTCCTACGTGCATGGCAGCTGGTCCGTACTCAATTTCTTCCTATCTTCTATATCGTGAATGATCATCATTGAGTGCAAAACTCAAGTTGGTGGAAATGAATCCCGTGATGTCGTGCTTGTTCATGGACGGAGTGTAAGTTCCGAAACGTAGACTCGATGACGAAATGTTCACGTACGTCGACACAAATGCCGCATCAGATGCCCGTACTAGGTTCTTGCGCGTTACCGCAGCGTCGGTGCTGAGATTGAAGCGGAGTTTGATGCCCTTCTCTTTGCTTTCTCCTCGTCGCCGTCGCCATTGCCAATGACCAACATGAAGCTGCTACCGTCATCACGAAGGCTTGCTGTGCAAAAACCGCCAACTGGATCCTAGGATAGACTGAGGAGAACCACTAAATCACAAGTTCGTACATTTGAGTGCTATTTCCTGCGACCTAGGCTCATTTCCCTCACAGTAATAGCGTCTCTCTCCTTCTTGGCGGGCAGCAGGAGTAGCACGGCACGCTGTCATTGTGACCATATCGAGCACCACTATGACCGCTATAAAGGCGGGCGCAGCCGATCTCTCTTGACCGCCAACCACCATCATCTCTCCTGCTACCGCACTATGCCCTTGCCTACTACGACCACTGAGGAGCTCGCGCCCATCTTTGGGCAAAAAGAAAGTATCGGTATTCTGCTTCGCTGCGGTCAAGGCGGACCAGGACCGTTTTTTGCTCGAGGCATACACATATGAGCAGACGAAAAAATTCATCCGTTGTATGTGCACATCGCATTTATGCCCCCCCACCATTCATTATCTTTCCAGCCCTGGTCTCACCCGACTATCTGCCACCATGCGTTGCGACGAAGCACATCCAATCCTCTAGAGGTGCGCTCAGATTTTCATCTATCTCGCGTGATGCTAAGGCGTTACAAAGTGTTGGCAGCATCCAAGATCAAGAATGTATTAATTAGGAAGAGGAAGGCTGATTCGGAGCCTCTGGTGCCTACAGGTACGTTGACTCGACTGTCTTGTCCGCCTGTTGGTGCTCAATTTTCCGCTGTAGAGCCTTCGACGTCGAATTATCCATCCTCTGTTCAGAAAAAGCCATGCGGTAAGTGTTCCCATTTCCCATTTCTTCCAGTGCCAGAAATTATTGTTTTACTTTGTTTTCTACGAAATCAATAGGGCATGTATAACTGTTCGACGACAATTCTATCTTACCGGACGCGGTCTTGAGTCTCATTACTTGTTCATGTCGAATGTCTCGTCATTGATATTTGTTTGCATATTTCTGCTAATTCCTCTCCTTGGAAAGCAGAGAAAAATAAGAAATATGGGATAAATATGTGCGCGTATATTGAATCTGTGATGATTACGAAATGAGGCTTCTTCCTACGTCCACCTATCCTTGCGCCATGACCATTTCCCTGTTACCCGCAAATGACTGGCAAAACAACTACTCCCCATTCCATTGGCTATCCCTTGAATTAGTCCTGGAGGAACGCCCATTGTGCTTGTCATAATACACGTCTTCGATGGGTCTGATGATGGTACGAGCTGAGCTGTACACGCTACATCGTAAGGTAGGTAAACACGTGCGGCAGCACAGATTATTGTCTCAGATCATCTCCCAGCCAGTCAACCAAAATACAAAACTATCAGAGGCCAGTCGCGAATGAGCAGATCTATACCAGGCTGAGTCCTCCAGGATTGATCTTTGTGGAGTCGCTATATCCTCCCTTGTAGGATATAGGGGTGTATGTGCCAGCTTCGGTATCGTGCAGCATTTCAATCGGGAACGAGATCCTTCGGGAAGGACTCGATTGGCTCTTTCGTCCTGCTCTTGCGATGATCCCTGGAATAGAGGAGCCGAGCAGTGTACCGGAGTGACTTGGTGGGAGGATAATGAAATGAAGCCTTAACCTTTTGAATCATTTTATTTCAGTCTCAATCTCGCCTTTCATCAAATTACGTTTGACGTACTACGATCCCCTTGAGTACGAGGTGTGTACAAACCGGGCACGTAGAATTTCGCGGGCTTGGCAAAACTCACTGTAAGGTTACAAATTTACCTGTTAAACCTGTTCGACAGTGGTATTTACAACTATGTCTAATGTTTTTGTTTGTGGAATGGGTCCCGCTGTCAGAGGGACCGGAAAATATCAACACGCAAGTGTAATGACCGGACCATTTATCAGGTTTCGACCCACGCTGGAACGATGCATTAATAGGCGGTGAGATCGACTCAAAATTAGCCGAAATTACCCCTCACAACATAGGACAAGCTCTCCGCTTTGTCGTCATTTTCTGAAGTGTGCCATAGCCAATGAATCCGTGAAAGATGGCAGTGTAGTAAACATGTACCCATGTTTTAACTCTCAAGGACTTGATGTGTGGTAAACAGGCTAATTGCTTCGCGACCAGATTAACTTCAGACTGACAGAAGTATGGATGTTGAAGTTCTGAAAATCTCGAGCCGCATTATGAGAGGGTGCAAAACAGGGAGGCCATCGCTCCGCCGCTGTACATGTATGACTGACCTTATGTTTTCGATTCCATACTATTTACCCGGGTCAAGCGCAAAGTTCATGAGAAATCATATATAACACAGCCGAGAATACAATCACGAAGTATGGGAATAGCGGGGTATAGGATGTACAACCAGAAGATCTCATAGTTATGGCATGAGCATTGGTATTTAACACTTGGTAAATGGAAGAGAAAGGGAATGTACAGGGATCAGGGTTCACCGGTGTTAGGAACAGAAGATACGTTCTCCAGCAACCCGACTTCGGCAACTGAGTCTGGGACAAAGATGGCCTGTCTCCGATTTTGCTTGACTTTTCCGGAGACTACGCCATATTAGACAAAGGCGAGAGAGGGAACAACAGGAAGAGGCATACCTCAACTGCTCTCCTTGCCATCAGATTCAACACTGCTTGCTGTTCTACGCTTCTTCGCAACACGCTCGGCTACAGAAGCACTGCTTAAGCCATTGACAAAAGGCGAGAGAAAGATGAACTTACCAATGCTGCTTTCATCATTTCTGACACTCTTTGTCGCATGACTTTTCTTCTCATGAAACACAGCGATCTCTGCTCTGAGGATCTCAATATCCTTCTTCACGCTCTCATGCCAGCGAATATCATGAGATATCCGCTTGCACCGATCAGCGCTGGGCTCGAGAAAATTCATCGGAGTAGGAAGCTCAGAGAGATGAAAAGCAGTGTTTGTATCAGCTTGGCACTCTTTCTGAGCGTGCGTTCGTCATGTGACCGTATCTCCTCGGGCCGACGCCGTCCGATTTCACAAATACTTTCGTTGGGCGGGGAAAAACATCAAACATGTTGATGTTTGCACACAACGCAAACCTCGCACGTTCCCATAGTTAACGGACAATACAGCAGTTAATCCGAAATCCGATACCATGCTAGGGTATAGCGCCGTAAAAATACAACGCTATGAGGCACTTGATCAAATGTGGATACACACAAATACCTGTGACGGTAAGGAGGGTTAGAGTTGTTGCACACCGCGAGAGTGCCAGGATGCGAGGACAGGGTCAGAAGTGTACAACTGTGCTCCAATTAAGCACTTCAGTTGTCTATGTAGCAACACATTATATCGACACGTTCCCGTAAGGAGACTAAGAGAGTATGAAAAAATTAGATGAGTGTGTCTATGTACTTTCAGAGCCTAGAACGGTGCACTTTGGCAGAATGGCCATGGAGCCAATCGTCGGCGACGCTCCCAGACTAGGTCGAACTACATGCCTCCCGCTAAGCACAGTTCTCAGCTCCCATATATCGGAATAACTATGTTGGAATCATTAGCAGTGGGAATGAGTTTCTTAGATGTACGTTAATATCCTCACCTTATCAATTCCCACATTGTTTGCCATCATTCCCTCGGCATCGTGGCCAACGCCGGACACCCAATCGACGGTGGTGCAATTAGGTATACCACCTATGTCCTCCAGCATCGACACAAAATACTGTCCCCTCTCTAGATGCGTATTTCCCTGGGTCTGCGATATGTGAGAAATAGAGAACATAAAAGAATACTGGATGCCTCACTTTTGCTTGACATCGAGGATCGCCGTCGCCGTGGTCTTCCTGCAAACGCATATTTAATAGATAACCTGCCGTGACTTATTAGATTACCCACGAGCCCCCAGGCGTAACTAATGGTGCGCCCGTTGTATCTCTCAATGATACCTTCCCGTTCAAGAACATGAGCATTTGCAGCTGCGTAAGCGGGGAAATTCGACGCCAGCCCATACTTGAAATCATCAACGCCATCGCAGTCGTCATCGGGAAACGGACGGTCTGAGGTCAGCCAGCACAAGGACCCAGGGTTGGCTTTAGGGTTTTGAGGTTAGCTTCCTTCTCGCTCTTTGGAAGGCCTTACCGATCCAAAAATGCAGCCGAGTATCATCTTCAGTTGACAGCCTGAGAGCCCCGTAGCGCTGGGCCATTTGACCGCCAGCAGAGTGGCCTGCGACGACGACGACCTGAAAATGATCATCAGGAACAGGAACAGGAACAGGGCGAGGTGAAAATAGAGACGTACTTGCAAATTCGGGTAAACGGTTGTATTCATATAATACGTCACAAGCGCATCGAGGACATCGTACGTGCTAAAGTTTGATGGACAATCGGCGACATTAGAATGCCCGCTAATCCAAGTCGTGTTATCCCATATGAGCTGATCATCCTGTGCGGCGCCCGCATCCAAGTCAGCCTCGGTGAAGAAGCAAGGGGCCATGATGGATATGTGAGCGCGTTCGATAGTGGGATCATCATAGGTGGCATTGTAAAGCGCGTTGTTCATGGCAGTCCAGTCTAGTTGGAAACAGTAAGGGTTTCGCGCGGTAGCAGCGTGATATTGCACGCTACTCACCGGACCAACAAGTTCTGTCCTTTTCACAATATCAGGGACTGGCGGTCAGAGAATAAAGAAATCGTTAGCGCACCTTGCCATTCAAAACAATAACTGCTCTTGTAACTTCTGTCTTATTCAGGCCGGTCGTCTCGTATAGAGACTAACATTTGTTGGCAAACAATCAAAGAAGAACAGTAAGAAAAAAACATACCAAATATCCTCCGGCGTCCTCATCCACGACCCAGTCAGGATAGGCTGTAGCGTCAATAACGTCCGGGAACCATTGCCAACCGTCATCAGCTGTCCCATTGACAATCGGCTCAGGGTTGTGTTGCTGAGCGATGGCAATACAGAGCAACGACACGATTACGAGGAGGTACGGGCAAAACATGATGGGGAGACAATGCGCTAATTTTTTCACCCTCCATTTTATAATATTGGTGTAGAACAAAAGAAAAATCAAAGTTTCTGGATATTTGAAACATCATTTTTCAGTTCAGTTCGCTGCGGCTGGGGTCCGAAATTTCTGACCGGCGGAGAAAATACCTGCGCTTGGGACGTAGTTGAGTCATGATGACACAGTTAGAAGGTCCTGCTGCGCTCTCTCACCGTATGTCACTGGTCCTATCATAGTATACCAAGGCCTTGTATCGTCTCCGTTTTGACTATTCAGATGGTAACGCCGCTCTCTCCTCTCAGCCTGGAGTCCCCCTTCCTCCGCAACACTTAAAGTCCACAGCACCTAAGGCCGCCGAGGTTTTGCCTTCGCTGTTGAACCAAGAAAACAAGCGATGTGAATGATACGTTGTTAACTACATTTCATCACCACAACCGGTCGCGGCACTGCATGCTAAGATCATCCCAGCTATGACCTCGGTCACGCGCCTCATACGATAAGTAGAACGCGTGAAAAAGCGACATTTGACCGTGGATCAGGCGAAGAAGTTCGAGTCGAAGGATGCACTCGACCACTTTATGGAGATGCACGTACAAAAGCATACACTGTGAGCAACCATAGAAAAGATGGTGGTACACAGATGCCTTCGATGACGGTGCGAGGCGGCCGTAGTCTAACCGGGGTTAGGCTACATGAGGGAGGACGCAGACGCCACGTTGTTCGAGAAATGGCGGGAAATGCGTAGGAGTATGGATGACACGGTAGCCCAGCGAGCTGACGGATAACAAGACGACGAAGATGAAGTAACAGTGTGTTATGTAGTAAGAGATGCATTTTCATTGCCGATTTCATTATGTGCGCTGGATGTTAGACGGCTAGAGATGGCCACCGGCTAAAGTTAAGGACTGATTGACTCGATTGTGGGACAGTATGAGAGACTTCGTCGGCACACCAGACTTTCGTGACGACACATGTTCCAAATATGGGCGGGAACAAGAACAAAGCACAAAAGGTGTTTCGACTGTCTTCATTATTGACCCCGACCTGCTGTAGCGAGCCGAGATTGTGCCTCGTCGCCGCCCTTACAGTCACCAGTCGCAATATCCTTCACCATAGCATCTTTCTGCGCTGTGGCAGCTCCTCTATCAACGAAAGACTGCACAACGCGAATGCTTATGTCTATTAAGAGGGGTGGAGGCGATTTCAGGAGAAATGACATCGTAGATCTTCTCTTTAGTAAGTCTCCCTCTCCTCCTAAGAAAGGGTAGAAGGACGACAAGAAGACAGGAGAGTCAAAAGACAAGCCTCCGTCAGAATGGAGTAATGGAAGATAAGCGTAACACTATGGGAGGCGGCGGTGAAGAGCTGGTTGCTATGGAGATCTGATAGTTTTGCGTCAAGCGAAGAGGGCATGTCCGTGCCAAGGTTTTGGCAAAGTCAGACTAGCTGCAGTCTTGCACCGCCGATGACTTCAACAAAGAGGTTCTTGCAGAACATCCCGTACTTATCGACGCAGTAGTGAAAGGTGGAAAAGACCGAGCCACCACTTCCACCGAGCCGGTTAACGGCGAGTTCCTTCGCCTCTCCAGAATTCCAATGAAAAGGGCGGATACCTCGACCGTGAGATGTGTGGTGGCATGAGTTGAAGTCCATTGCCGTGGAGTAGCCAGGAAATGATTGATGAAGATTACGGGGTTATAGGGCCGACCAGGAGCGAACGGCGAACTGGCGCTGTATGGACTGAAGGGTTGATTCATCACATTCAGCTCCTTTCAACGATTCTGGAGATAGTTTCTCCTGTATCAGCAGCGGATATTGCCCTCCTCCAAACCCTTGAGTCGTGCTTTCAAAGGGTAGGCCAAAAATCACCCATCGTTGCGCCATCCAACGAAAGCCTGATCGCCAAAGACGGACAAAACATTTTGTTGGATCTTCGAACATTGACTTTGAAAGTACCGTTCCGGTCTCTTCCATCTAAAGAACATCAGAGCTGGTGAGTCTAAGTGCGGCATCTGACGAAGACTGAAGGATACACCTGATCTCTGGCCGTCTCTGCTTCCCTGCTTGAATAACCCACGCTCCTTTCACGTAACTAAAAACCGATGGGCGGCTCCTCAGCAAATGGGCGAGAATCAAGAACGCTCAACAAGCGCACGCCAAGATAGAACGATCTGCCCGAGGAAATGATGAGCCCTAGGCCGTACAGTGAAGCAGGTATGATTCTCACCGTGTTCTTCTTCTATTCTTTCAACTGGCGTTGTATTGATCGCGAAGAAGAAAAAAGGCGAAGTGCTTCATTCAACTGTCAATGAAATTTCTTCAATTTCAGCTATGGCCTGGTCCAAGCGGGCGGGACAAAGTAGAAGGTTCGAGGCGAGCGAGTTCAGCGTAACTAGTGGGCATGATGATTGGTGATACGAAGGAACGAAGGGAAAAAGCAGAATTTCAATAGAGGGAGCGATAGTCCTGAGGAAATGAGTGTCCGGTTTCAACCGGCAGTTTGATTGCCGGATTCCGATCTAGAATCAGGTGACCTCGGAATCCCTTCCTTAAAAGTAGTATTTCCCCTCCGCCCGGGTTCCAGATTGGGACCTTGCGGCCAGCATACAAAACTACCACAGCACGCCGCACACACACTTTCTGGCTTTGCACTGCAGTTTATTCGATGCACTTTGTTTTTCCTTTTGAATAGCTCTAGTGGCCACATTTTACTAGTTTTAAGGGCCGCTAGGACATGGCCTGTGGTCTACCGACTCTGTTGACAACAAGAAATCTTCACCAGACATCCGAGGAATGATAAATGTAGTTTATCGCTCTCTAGCCGGTTTTTCTTCGCCCAATCTGACAAGTTTCGACAGAAATACGTCCTCAGGAATCGTGACGTTGTTCAGATATCCGTGTTGGCGTGCTACTCTATACGTTGAACCGACTGCTTCCCTGAGACTTACCTATCTTATCGGTCAGTTTATCCATTCACATATAGCACCTGTAGCGTGTACTAAGTCTAATGACGAACTTAAAAAGATATGAACTATACAAAGATACGGATTGGAACTTCCGGCCTCCGCAGAGGTCTGACTACGATAAATCTGCCGTCGACGTTGTCCAAGAGATCTCTTTCATATTAAAAGGCTTGTCGGTCTATCCCGTCCTCATCTTCCTGCGCTATGTTTCCGTAATCTTTGTATCTGTTATGGATATCAGTCCTTTTCCGGTCGCATATGAGTCAACATATGCCTTTACTCGGACTTCTCGGTCATTGACAGTGACTCGCTCGTAATTTCTTTTACTTTCTCCCTTCTTCTTCCAATTACTGGAATATAGTGGAACATTGTAGAATAGTCATGACTCGAAGCCTTCAGTATATAATGACTGTCCGTACTATGGAATAATCGAATCTAATTCTACACTCTTCATACGTCCACTTAACTGTGTGATTTCAAGCATCTTTGATCGGTTACGCCCAGCGCTTGCCAGTCAATTGCTTTCTGACTACGCCTAGCGCTTGTCAGAAACCCTGTCAGTTACGCCTAGCGCTTGCTGACGCCCTCGCTAACTACGCCTAGCGCTTGTTAGCACCCTTACGGATCCCTCTTGGTGGTTTGGAACTTGGCTTACGGACATCCTCGCTCATAACTTGGGTTTCACTCGAGTATTCATTACCTCGTGTATTACTCAATTTAGTCCGATTCTTAACAGTATCCCACTATCGGTACGGCCGCCTGCCAGTCACACGATGAAGAATATTTCGCAGTCATGAGCTTGGCGCTGCGAATACTCAGGAGGATCGATGTGGTGGCTATGCAGAGCATATGCCCAGCGAACGATCTTACTTATCCTCGGAGCACGCGCGGACATGCGATTTGAGACAACGGCGACAACACTTCCTGCCGCCCGCATTTGACTAGTGTGAATACAGTCAATCCTAAACTTTTGTCATTCCCTCGCTCATAGCCCTCCCTGATTTAGAACAGCCTTCCATTCACCGTTCACCGCCATGGTCTTGGCTGGGCTACATAAGAGTCCATCTCCAAGCTTTGGTTACCCATCACCTTTATCTTCTACTTTCTGCCTTTTGATCTTCTTCGCCTTCTTGAAAACTGATCATTTTCATCTCTACTTCTTCAACTTTGTTTCCAATGTCTTCTTCGATGTCCTTCTTCCTCTTCGCTCTCTGTTTCACTGCGGCTACCGCGTCACCCCTGGCTGTCCGGGGCTACCCACCGAAGGTTACCCCTTCAATCCCAATTCCCCCGAGCCATCCCCCCTCAATCCCAATTCCCCCGAGCCATCCCCCCTCAATCCCGGTCCCTCCAAGCCATACTCCCACAGTCCCGGTTCCCCCGGTTACCACAAGCTGTCCCCCCACAGTTACAGTCCCGCCGGTTCCCGCGTGTACTAAAGACTGTACCACCCCAGTTCTAGTTCCTCCGTGTACCAAAAACTGTCCCTCACCAGCTCCAGTTCCCCCGTGTACCAAAGACTGTCCCTCACCAGTCCCAGTTCCTCCATGCACGAAAGACTGTCCCCCGACTTCCCCCCCAGTAAATCCCCCATGCACTAAAGACTGTCCCCTGGTTGTCCCTCCAGGCCCTGGCTGTCACCCCAACTTTGCGGGTGCCGCTCTCACCTTGTCCACCGCGGGTGGTGCAATCTCCTGGTCAGCCAATCCCATCGTCGGTAATCCCCTCAGCGCTAGTTCTTCGCCCTCGAAGTTCTTCTTTCAGCAGAGCGGGTTCCCTGTGGTCAGCTACACTGTCAAGTAAGCGTCTTTTACCCTTATTCCGAATACTACTGACAAGAATTTCACAGGACTGTGCAGGACGTCAACTTCGCCCTCGAAGCCAAAGGCGCAGCACCCGTGATTGGCAATACTGACCCATCAGGTAGCAATCAGTACGTGTTTGTCTCCTCTTTTACATATTTCCATGACTTATCCCATATGCAGGTACCAGAAGTGGTTCGTTGACTGTTCGTCGTGTTCTTCGGCGGACATCTCCCAGACAAAGGGTAAGGTCGCTTCGGGATGCAGGATGTCTTCTGGCTCGGACACCAACAAGCAATGTGTCACGGCCAAAGGTCCCGGTCCTATGACGCTGGCTGCTTGCGACGGCTCAGGAGCCCAGCTTTTTGATTTCACAGCTGTTTGATCTGGTCGGGGTGAAGAGTGACCAAAGGGAAGAGTAGATCATAAGTTTTGTTCTTCATATTTTTTTCCGTGGTTCTTTTATTTTATCTATCTAGTTTCTACACGCATTCGTTTTTCTTGGACATTGGACTTATAGTAGTAGCAGTATGCATGCATAGTCAGAGAGGTCGGAATTATATTTGATTGTCAACATTCATATATGACGAGTTAAGTCCGAAAACAAAAGTCATTGCCCCCTTTGGTCCGACATCTTAGCTTAGTCTTCAAAAAATAACCTCCTTTCTCGAGGCATAATACAACGTAAGCATATCGATTATCTTTGGAATCGGCGCGGACGAAAGGGACTATAAGCCAGCCGCTTTCAATAATGCAGCAAAGTTGGGTGTGCCGAGACCGGTAACCTAGAGGAAAGCAAAATTAGTGGAATAGAAAACATACGTTTAAGAATGAACACGACGTACAGGATTCCCTTAAAAAGGTTGAGATCTCACGTCAGTCTTGTTTCGTGCAACAAAAAGCCATCCACTTACAGCCAGCTCGCGCGGGGAAACCATTAGTGCCACCTTGATTATAGCTATCAGCATCCTATAACAAAAATAGGAGAAAGAAGACTCACATCCCGGGTTACTACCTGCAGTGATCTTGAAGAACGCATTTGGGTGCGCATACAAACTAATTCATTTCAGTTCCAGCTCTCGTCACATCGCGTTCCACTCACAAGGGGTTCAAAAAGCCAAGTACCGGTTTCCCCGCTGCGATTAGGCGGTCGTTGATAAGGGAAATAACACTCGCGAATATAGGGCTTGAGCATGACGTTCCCTCAACCAATTCTCCTTCTCCGTTAACCGCGATCAGAATGTCACTGCCTTGCGCTGCGACGTCAGGGAATCCCCGGCCAATGATGTTGAATCTTCCGGCATTGGTGATACCCAGTGCGACGAGGTAGTTGTCCACATCTGAGGCTTGATAGGACGGACGAGCAAAAAGGTTGGAGAAACCTCCACTGCTGAGGCCTGTTGCAGTCTCCGGTACGCCCTGTGTTGCGCCTACAGCTGTGATATCTACGGAAGTGTGAGTTTCAACTAAGGTGGTTTATCCTGAACAATGTGATACTTACACGGGCAACCTGCCGGGAATGTGGGAATGAAGGTAGTGCAAGTTTGGCCTGCGGATACTCAGCCCTCACGGAAATGAAAAGCAATTCTAAACGAACCTTGCCCACTGCCCCCTACTCCGCCGTCGCCTAGATTCATGTTCACCTATTCAGAGGTATAATCAAGAGAAATAATTTAAATCATACCTGATGCAAAGAGAATCGATACACCTCGGGAGCTAAGAGCTGCACATGCGTTGCAAAAGCGTCTATGCACCATAAGTCTTTTCTCGTTTGAACAACACTGAAAATAGCTCACGCTGCGATGCTGGCTGGGAGGACCCTTTCGTCGAAGCCGTAGCTGGTCGTCACGACCTATATGCATACTACTGAGTTGTGTGATTCGGAACAGATAGCAACATACTTGAGGTGGATTAGCTTCGGCATTTAGGGTGTTTATGAGATCAAGGAAGCCGTCGATTGATGGGTCGCCAACAGAGATGAAAACCGTAGGAACGCCGGTGGCAATACCAACAGTATATTGAATGTCAAGATTCTGTTCAGTATCAGTACGGCCATAAATGAAATAAAATTAGCTGAGTTCTTACGGCCTCCAACCCGGCATCAACTCCTTGAGGGTTCTGTCCACAGTCGAGACTCTGCGTAGTGAACGTTGTTGTCGAGGGCATGTCAGGTCTCAATGCCTGCAAAAACGATTGAAGATCTGCCTCCTGCAAATCTCATCAGCTTTGGGAGTCGGGACGAACAAGGACTCGGATATTATACCTCAGCAAATTGATTTAAGAAACCAGGAACGGCCAATCTATTGCTCGATTGAGTGGCGGGAGTCTTAGGAATACCATAGAGATCTTGCAGATAGGCAGGCGTAATGTATCCGCTACACGACGAAGGTGCAGCTCGCTCGGTCAAGTTAGATGTCAAAGGAATAGATACTACGGGTTTCGGGCCAGACGCGAGTCGTGCGAAAGATGTCGTAGGATGCACAACCTCGATAAAGTCGGTTAGGTCTGACGGTATCGAAGCAGCCAAAGTACGGATAAGGAGTTCGCCTGTGTCGATGTGCACAAAATTTTCGTATTGGGCGCTGAGGAGTGTGTTGGCTTTGTCTACAGGAGCGGTGAAGTAGAGCCAGTCGTCGAAAGCACCACCAAGCTTGACATCAGCAATCCCGTTCTCGGCAAGCCATGTGGTGACGGCAGTCGCTGCTTCTGGAGTTGGTGCGCTGAGTCCTTTGACCTAGGGAACGATGAACAAAGAGGTACATAAATGAGGAAGAAACTAGCGAACCTCCTCGAAGCTAAGATGCTGCCCGTATAGCTCGCTGTCTGGTTCGCTGACAGCGTACAAGGCTTTCACGAGGCCAGCGGTATCCTTCGGCGTGAGACCAATACGGAAGTTTAGATTGGCCTTGGGGTCTGCTGCGCCCGCCCCGACGAAGTCGTTGGGGGAAGCATCACGCCGCTCATGCACGGACAGGATATGGTGAACGGGACTGCCAGTTACCACGGAGGAGATTGCGAGCAGAGCAACGCTCAGAGGGATGACGAGTCCGAACATGATTCAGGACAGTACCGAGCAATGAGCACAAATACCTTGAGTAAACCCATAACACTTTATATACCTGCCAGGAGCATAGTCTAAAGAGGTCCGTGCAGCCTTGATACTTGGGCAGAAGATCGACCAGCAATAGCTAGAAATAGCTTGGATCCCCTGATCAAGATCCTCATCCGGTCGTTTCTGAGGAGAAAAATGCGGTCTTAATGAAAACAAGAGTTTCCGGTACTACTATGTCCTGACTTGTTACATCGATGATGAACACGGGAAGGAACAAGGATATGAGAAAGCGCTTCTTGCGGTTGTCTCGCGATATTACGGCTGAGATGCCGGACAATTGCGCCATTAGACCACAGAAGCCCTAGGAATAGCCCTTGATTCAAAAAAAAAAAACGAATCGCTGATCATCGCAATGCGAGCCGCATTGAAAATCCTAGAATGATGATCTGCGATCTGCGAAAATGTCCATGTAGATCATATGGTCCAGTAAGAAAGGCGCAACATTTACATGCTTAAAGATTTTAGTTCTCGCAATGTAGGAGTCCAGTGGCCAGGGTCGCAGTTCAGAATAAGTCGCGAAGATCTTGTCCATTTGTTCGTCGTAAGATAGACAGATAGATAAGGGTCCCAAAAAGGAACCCCAGGGTCGCCGGCGTAAAACGTGTCAACATTGTGGCTATGCATCAGGTTTATTTTGCAATCCGACCACCTTCCTATTTCTTCCCCGACCTTTTTTTCCCAGTCATAGATGGTTAGATTGCGATTCAGCGCCGCCTGTGCAGCAAACAAAGTGATCCCTCATATTGCCGGAAAATTACTAGCAGGCTTCTAGTACTTATACGACGGCGGCAAGTCCTCCGAAATGAAAAAGAAGATACGTAAAAGGTAAAAGAAATCCAACTTGTACGAGAATCTTCTGATAGTGGCTGACCTGGTGACTTCCAGATAGCGAATTAGCCATGTGAAGCTCGCAATTCAATATCAGAACCCTGATGCCTTTGGACTGAAACTTGGATTGTCCAAGCTTTTGTGCAGCAATTCTCAGCGCGGCGGATTTTTATTCACACTCAACAGCCTACCAGCATACGCCTCCATGAAAGATATCGACTGCCCATGGAGCCGTTTGGATCGATGATCACCTTCACAAGTTTGTTCCGCTTTATCTATGTACGTCCTTAATTTCCCTAGCACCATTTGAAGGCCACTTAGCCGACAAGCCTACAGGAAGGTACGGATTCCCTTCATGGAGATTTGAAAATTGCCATTAATACGAACGTTGTGCAGATCCTGCGTCTCTCCAGTTTCCGGCTTAGTTATGCCAAGTTCCTGGGTCTGTGTAGTATACTCACACAGTTCGGTGCGAAATCGCTATTCTCGACCGCGATACACAATGTAAATATATCCTTCTCCGGCTAACTTGAATACTTGATAGTACTTGAGGGCTACTACAAGTAACTTTCAAATTTATAACAGCCAAATAGCTTTCAGTCTTTTACGATACCTATACTGCTGAGATCTCTCCCTCCTGTACTCCGGGAAATGGTGCGGAGACTCCCTCAACTTCCGTTTGCGTTGAGTCGTGAAGTAGGCTGTGGCGCTCGGTGTCCATGGCCTTAGTTTGTTATTGACTTTCGTGCAGGTGGCTCCCAATAAACATGCGAATCGGGCCATTTCCATGCACATATTTTCAACCGGATATTCAAGCAAGTACAGAAACAAATAGATGTCTGTCTGCCTCTATGCTCGAGTTTAAGTGTTTATAATGACCCATGCTTGTTAGCTTCCTTGCGATCTTGAATTAGTTTTATAATTCGTATATCTAGATCTAGTCTTCGATTGTACCTAGGAACAATCCGCGGAAGTATATTCTCCATGTTCCCAAAAAGGTATTCACCGCTTCGTGATTTCAAATTCGAGATCTAAACCATCGCTCTGAGTAGGTGAAACCATTTCTTGATTCGATTTTTGTCCTTGATATATATATTGTACCATATTCTTCGGCATGCTACGGATGTAGTGAGGAGGGGGAGATGGTCAGGAGGAGAGACGATTACCTATCCCGCATCCAATAGACCAAAATCGTCGCATTCCGGAAATGAAGAAGACGCTGGTCCTCCTCCGAATTACTCCGGATCTGCATAGTCGTCAGCCAAGAGATTATCTGTGACCTTTGAATCAGCCACTGTACTGCTCAGTATTTATGTGAGTAAATATTCCAGTTTTCCAGTCTAATCCTACAGCTTTGAAGTTCTGTGGGCGCACCGAAGAGATCTAAGGTGGATATGAAAGCGGTACAGTATGCTACGGATTTCCGACAGTGATCCGCTTCGGGTGGAGAATCAGAAGAAATTCTACTCATCGGGCTGCAGTATAGGGATTCAGTTAGTAATCTTGTATGCTGATCGGTTCCTGGTCGGGCTTGAACGAGGTGCCGGACTCCTAGAAATGTACCATCTCGGCATGCATCTGACCATATACCACCTAACCATGTGGATCTCACTGGTCTTGTTCTTTCCATGACTGACAATTCATGACATTTCTTTGAGTTTTCGACATCTCCAATGTATGTCTCACCTGAGAATTCTCAAGTTGAGCTTGAGCTTGAGCTTGAGATGGTGACATGGCAAATATATTTACTACATATTGTACTTACATAAACAAGTATTCAGGCACTGATCTCAAGTCGAGCTCAAACCTCACACATGTATCTCAGATCTCAGAGTCTGAGCTCACAACTCAAAACCATTAGCTTACACCTACTGTGCACCATACTATGATGCCCTTAGCCCACTGCAACTCCTGGACAATTGGAAAAGGCTTCTAAAGGATTTTAAAATGTTACTTGAATGATAGATAATAGGAAAGAGATGGACTCAGCACTTGGTGAGGGATGCAAATGGTGTTGCTCGCTATGTGGATTTGGGGGCTTTTTCGTCAGCATCTTCCTCTCATAATGGACAACTTGGTTGATCCTGGCACTGGTCATTGTCACCTAGATGGAGCATAATGACATGGGACTGTTGGCAATTGGCCTCATCCATGGTGACAGTGGAGAAGGCTTGATGACCACAGGTCGAAGGGGACTTCTAACTCTGCTTCAACTCAGCATCAAGCAGCTATAGATGCATCATGCACATGCTCATCAACATAGTGTCATACTACTTCAGAGTCTCGACTTGTTAAAGACTCCCTACTTGTTCCCCACACCATTCCCTTCAGAATTTATTGGTGTCACCACAATCCTCTTCTTGCACCTCTTTCTTGCTTGGTTGTCTCCATGACTACCACTCTGGGCTGATATTCCTGTGCTTATTGATATGCCAACGTGCTGATGAAAAAAGCCCCTGAATGTGCATAGCAAGCAACACCATTTGCATCCCTCACCAAGTGCTGAGTCTGTCTCTTTCCTATTATCTATCATTCAAGTAACATTTTAAAATCCTTTAGAAGCCTTTTCAAATTGTCCAGGAGTTGCAGTGGGCTAAGGGCATCATGGTATGGTGCACAGTAGGTGTAAGCTAATGGTTTTGAGTTGTGAGCTCAGACTCTGAGATCTGAGATACATGTGTGAGGTTTGAGCTCGACTTGAGATCAGTGCCTGAATACTTGTTTATGTAAGTACAATATGTAATAAATATATTTGCCATGTTGCCATCTCAAGCTCAAGCTCAAGCTCAACTTGAGAATTCTCAGGTGAGACATACATTGGAGATGTTGAAAACTCAAAGAAATGTCATGAATTTACTGTCCATGATGATGTCTTGGCAAGTGTTCTGGTTTGTTGAAGTGATGATTGTGATATCATATGCTCCCTGAACAACTTTATGAGCCACAATCAGCAAGATGCAGGAAAGAACCAATCATTTACTTAATGAACTCAGTAAGTACCTACTACTGACTGTGGGGTAAAACCCAAGGTCCCCAACAAAAATCATGAAGAAAACGGCCTGATGAGATCATAGACCATTGCACCATAAGTATCTTAGTAAAACAGTTATTTTCTTTTTATATGATGCACAACCAATTACTTACTTTATTCTGCATTGCCTGGACCAGGCAACCCAAATCATTTCCAAAGACTCAAATGGCATGTTCTGCTTGATACTCAGCAGCTTAAAATCAACACCAGAAAGCATGAATGACCTCAACAACCTTGTGTTATGCACAAGTTATATAAACTGAACAATATATCCAGATTCAAACTTTGAATATCCTTTTAATGCTTGCAACTGATGCACTTGCACTCATCACCCTGGCAAGAGCAGCTACTTCTGAGGTATGTCAAAAATTCAAAATGATGAACTCGGTTCACTTATGAAGAACAGTTGCAGGCAGCAGTACTGCAAGTCTGGGATATGGGAGTTTGAGCAATCTATGCAATATCAGCATAGAGGCATCAATGGGAGATAGAGGTATGTACAAATTGCATGTTTGTTTGGATGGGAGATATCAACTTGGACTGTTTGATAGCATTTACGGTTATTCTGAGGCCTTTTATACTAGCTTGCATGTTTTTGGTGGTGGAAGGAGGCAGACCTCGAACTGCTGTTCCTTGCAGCCATATGCTTCACCATCAATGCAGTAGTGGTACCTTTGGACTTGGAAATACAATGTCCTATTCCTTCTAGCAATCCCTTCACTGTGCTTATGCTTGATGTTCATTTATCTCCCTGATCTGCAGTGAGAATTATTCATCAAAGACAAGGAAATTCTGAGCTTGATTTACCTTACACCAACTCAAAGATGTGTACATCCCCTGATGCCACTGCATCAATATGTCTGAGGCTCTTGATTATTCCCGTCTGGGCGTCTGCTAGATGGAGTCTAGCATCCATGGCAGAATCATTTGTCTGCCTCATTTTGCCTTTCTAGAATCATGACTGAGCGATTGGGCTGGGATTAGCTCGGGGTCTGTTTCCAACAGTTGAGATGTTCCTCAGGTCCTTATCTGTCTTTGCTGGGAAGCAGAGCATTCTAAAGTCTTTCTTCTGTAGCCCTCAGGTGTCCTTCAGAGCCTCATGAGTGCAAACTGGACAAGCTATTATGAGTACATCAGGAAAATCTGACCTTTTGACATAGCCCTAAGTAGCATCTGTATCTCTCATTGCAAATGCGAAAGGTCCCTTTTATGTAGCAATCATAGCCTCTCACTTGGGCCTCTGTAGCACATCATAGGAATAGATATTCATCATGCACATGTACAATAATCCTATGTATTCATATATATCATGCTCATCCTACTACTATATCAATATGGTAGAGCTATTTTAAAGTATTGTTCATTGCACTTCAGGGTATGGTGCAATACTATATCATTCTATTGGAGTATGGATAATTGTAGGTTATTACCAATTCATCCCATTTCCTCCTCGGCCTTGCCTTCTGCTTGTGGTTCCTCATCAAGTGCTGCAGCCATTGCCTTCATTTCTTCATATGCCAGGTCCCTTGCAGAATCAGACAATTTGAGTAACACAGCTGCAGTCTGAAGGCTGCTCCCATTTGTTTTCTGAGAAAGATGTCAGATATGCAGACAATGCTTTGTGATCAGTTCACCTTGCTTTGGTATACCATGCCTTCTACAAGACTGTTGTCAAATCTGGTGATATTTCTGTCCACTCCTTCATAGCAGGGAGATGATGTTCATGATAGTGCAGACTAGCTTCGGTTTCATTAAAGATCAGAGTCTTGTAATTTCCAGTAGACCATTCATTTAGACAGTGTTCAATCTGCAAATCAGGCTATCATTGGACAGTGCACTTGAGGTAAATGAACATCAAGGACTAACCACAGTGAAAATGAATGCCAAGGCTGGAATGGGAATAGGGTTAAAGTGCTCAGGGAAAGCGAGTTCTGGAGCATCTTTGTTGTAGAAAAAGGCACAACTGATGGCATCAAAGAGAATCAGACTATTGAAATAGCCTGTGTGTATGGTAGCATCCTGGAATGTAAAAGATGAGTATGCCATGGTGAAAACACCCCATTGGTTGGCACACCTTGTAGTAGAAGCTGAGTGCAGTCATGAGCTCAATACATTTTTACTTGTTCTCTTGGACAGTGTTTGCAGAATCAGCACTGGCCACAAAACCATATGCAGGGCATATGAGTGGCTTGATCTGGTCCCTCACAATGCTTCATACATGCACACTATGCTTTCCTATCTAGAAGAAGCATCAGTAGAAGCACTTGAATATAAATGTATGAAATACCAGCTTGAGCATTTCATCACTAAGCTTGATTGGTTGCTCATCACTCTCAAATTGGATGCACTACTCCTCTTGAGCCCAATATGACTGTGTATCTTCCTCTGGACACATGTTGATGGCCTCAAGATGTCCTTCATACCCATGCATAGCCTTACGCAGTGCATCAGGAAAAATTCTATGTCGTCAGAACAGCTTGCAAGCTCATTGTAATATCAAGAATCCATTACAAGGTATGAAATAGTTTATAATTGATTATGCCTCAAACTTAGATCTTAGAAGCTCATTATAATGTCATTGCAATGTCTGTAACTAGTGTATGGATTCTAATGTCATTTGGTTACCCGCATTCATTACAAAGATTTTAACATATCATAATTAGCTTTGACTACACATATCACTTGTTTATAATCTTGGAATGATTGTCTTCCCCCATGACTATGATAATGTTCTTATTCACTTCAGAGACCAATAAGAGCAATGGATGAGATATATTTAAGTAGAAAATTTGTACAAGATGACTACATTGAAACAAGGTCTTCTTCATTTCCAACTCCATGTAGTGGCTGGTGCTTCACCTTCTTTTGTGCCTTGACTTTAGCTTTCATGCAAACTGCTAATGATTCCTTTCCAGCTGGCCTTGCTCAATGGCCTTTCTTATGTTTGACATCCCCAAAAACTTTCCTACATCAGTAATAAATCAAAAGAGGATGCAAATGAAAGGAAGGAGCATACTCATTCCACCAATCTAAAAGATCCTTGAGCTCATCATCTGGCATTGATTCCATGAGATTAATGATAGTGTGGTAGAAAAGTTTGTAGTCAAAATTGCTATTACTGCTCTGGATGGGTTGAGATGAGAGTGTATAATGAACCTGAACAAATTTAAAGTCAATGCCAATAGAGACAATCATAAAGCAAATAACTCATGAGTGTTGCAAGGTAAGCAATAGCAGACACAGTCATTTTCATTACATCATGCTTCTGGCCATTGCATGCTCTGGCACTATGCAATGATCCTGAATGGTTTACATACAATGGTCCATGCCAGATATGTAAGCCACACTGTCCTACATTAGTTAATTAAACCTTGATTTACTAGCCCACGTACTGACACAAGCAGGTTGTTGCACATAAATCCAGTATGCTCTTTGTTGGTCATCTGTCTATTGGCAAAGCACAAGTTGCACAAGTTGTCTGCTTCAAAGGCCATGGTGCTATTGATAATATTTTGTCAAACTCTAGAACAAAGATGAGACAAACAATCTAATACCAGTGACCATGCTTACTTGTCCTTGTCCCAGTCCAGTTCAGATGGACACAGAAGTCGACCACACTCCTGATGATTGAAGCCACCTTCTGTAGCATGATGTAAAACTGGAAAGGCAGGGCTCTAAGTGTGCCAGTTCAAAATCTTCTCCTTGATGTTGTGTATATCTGAAGTTTGAGCTGAGTTGCAACCAGTGTCCATCTATATAAAGCTTCAGTGGTATGACCTTTTAATAATTTATAAATCAAAGACATACCTGGGCATACACAAGTTTAAGAAGATCTGGGCCACCTTCACACAGTTCATCATGGAATGTTGGCCTGAGCTTGAGAATCTCCTGAAACTTGCTGAGATGCCAGTTATGTCTATATAATATTGGGTGAGATACAGAAGCAGGGTGGAAAGAGCACAAACTCTTCAGTATGCTGATCATCATTGTCTTCTGGATCACAGGTGTATCCTTCTTCTAGAATAACTTTGAAGGGTGTAAACATATCTACTGTGCATCCTGAAATCTTGCCGAGAGTCATGTTATCTTCAAGACTAGTTGTTGGCTTGGACCTAAATCTGTATGAGCCAATGTAATTAACAGAAATGGACACATACTCAGGATCATGATCAGCAGATTATCAGGACTGTGAGCAGTGCCTAGGACTGATGGAGTGCAAACAGCTATGACCATGAGCAGGAGAGCTTTGTCCATGTTATGGGAGAGAAGCAGAATGTCTTTGTTCCATCCCAGGACTGGAACACATGTGATGAGCCTGAGAAGACTGGTGTCAACCATGAGTTGAGGCACTGTTGGTGGTGGTTCTATTTGTTGTGCTGTTTCTGGAAGGCATAACATTAAAGATCTAGGGCTCAGACATGCCACAGATGGGAACAATTGAAGACAGACAAAGAGGGGAAAACAAAGAGTTGATGGTGATAACATATGTAAACATGGCAGTTATATACCAATTCTGATCAACAAAACCATATGACTAATGTGTGTCAAATGCATCAGTCATGTTGCTATTTGAATAATTTCAATTACTCTCAGGTTTAGTGAATATTCAACTAGATATTAGTTTGAGCATCTGATGTAGACAAAGATATATGCCTGATCTACTAGAGTTTACCTCCTATGCCACTTCCATCTGAGATAAGATTATCTTTCTCATCAGATGGTAGTAATTGTGAGTCATTCTCATCCCCCCCGTCTCCACTGCTCCCTGTGTTTTTATCAGAACCATGAGGATTATGCATCTCTGCATCATCTCCATGATCCCATAGCTGATCATCATTTTCAATGAGAACATCAGGGTGCAGACATCTATCCTCTCAAGGGAAATTCAGTGGGTTCAAGTGCCCAATTCTGAGACTAAGATATCACATCATCATATCATAGTCCACAAATCTGGAAGAAGTGAAAATGATGTTGTAAACCACAGCAGTGGGAGGCTTGCAGTAGGTAAATACTGAAATTGTTTTCTACTAGAGCTCAGAACAAGCTCCTTAAATACTACAAAAGTATCTATAATATTCTACCTCAGGTACCTAAAATTATCCAAGTATCATGACAAATTACTAAGCTGAATGTTCAGGAATCTTCTGGCATAAGCTTGAAGTTGTAAATCCCAACAAATGAGTAAGATAAAAACACCATGTATAACTAAGATACAAAGATACCTCATTACATAGTAATTTATCCAGTCTCTGTCTTGAAAATCTCAAAATTTGGAGGGAGGTAGAAGGGTATTTGTCCTTCCCAAATGAAAGGCAGGCTCCAGATGGCATGCATGAAGGATGTGAGAAGGATCCATGAAACCAAATGCCCCAGATAGGTCATTTTCAGGAACATACCTCACACAATCCAGATGTAGACTTGATGGACCACCAGTCCATTCAGGGTCAATGCCAAACCAGCGCACCTATAGAAACTCCATGCACTTTGGTTTAGGAAATCAGGTACTTGAGTCAAGCACATTTGCATGGTAAATGCCCAGGATACAAGTATACCAGAATGAGTGTGAATCAGAATCCTCATCATTTGACATGACCATTATATCTTGCTTCTATCTAATTTTTCCTACATGAATATTATCTTGGTCATGGCAGACATTGTATGTTATGTAATTGAAGTGAGTGGTAGCATGTGAATAGATGCAGTGCTGGTCAAATGAGATCTGGTTGAGTTGTGCTGGCAAAAACTCATCTTTCTCTCCAACAGCTGAGTGTCCATGCAGCCATGACAACAGATGCTGTTTTAGCTTTGGCAGAAAGTCCTAGAAATATTGTCAGCCATGTTTTAGAGTCAAATAAAATTCTAACTTTGAATGCTGGATCATCTTGATTCTCTGAGAGCCACTTGTGTAGATACAGAGCATGGCACTAGTCCAAAGCACTGTGGTGGTGCTTAATGAGAGCATGATCATCAGAAATATTATCTGTGAGCTCGTCATTGCCTGAGGGAGATTTTTGGGCATTGACAAGCTCTTCAAACATTTGCTTGTGCACTGTTTCAATAACATCATGCTTAACAACCTGCACTACAGCCTTGTTCTTGTTAGTTCAAGCATACCAGTGCTTGATGACCCTGTGCTCAAGTTCTCCCTGTACAGGAACCATAAGTTATATATTCTGATGCACAAATAAATAAGTGCACAATCTGTATGCTGTATGAATTGGTTGTGCCCACATTACAGATATAATATGGGTAGTGCCCAGTCACATGCAACTTGTACATTGCCAGGCTGAACTCACACAATTTCTTCCCAGTTGATGCTGAGCCTGACACTGACAAGTTCAGGTTTATCGAGACACTGGGAGCCTTGCCTTTACCCCCAAGTGTGGTGCAAGCAGCTCTTTGAGCTTCACTTCACTTCTGCTCTGCATACTCTTTGTCTGTCTTGACCATATGGAATGCCTTACAGGTAATGTCAATGAAGTTACAAAGACCATTACTCAAACCCTTATGAACCTCTTCCATGACATACACCGAAGATTTGGTGTGTAGATGTAATTTTGCCAGTGAGTGCCAATAGACAGTCAAATACAATAGATCCATGTGGCTTGGATATGAGTCCCTCAAGGCATGGAATACAACACTACCAACAATGTCAGCCTCAGTTAAAGCCTAACACACACACATACCTGGAGAATATCTTCAAAATTGCATGCAGCCAAGCTCTTCATCTCAGAGACATTATGCACAAACCATTGAATAGTATCCTGACCAAAGGGCACAACCTGTCAAAACCTGTGCATAGGTAAATTACCAGATCCACATAAATATAGAATCACATACTGAGAATTGAACTCTTGAATCTGAGATTGTCCCAACACATTCAGTATGCAGATGAGGTGTGTTATCAGTGCCTTCCATACACTGAGTTCAAATTCATGCATCTGGTCAACAACTAAGATATCAAAAACTTAGAATAGAAACTTAGATAGATGTTCAGAAAAGGCATTTTCTGTCAGTACTAAAGAAGTAGCCTTGAGGAGATTCTTGACCTTCTCGCTATTAATGATGTATCCTTGTTCATAAATCAGCTTCCATGCTTCAGCAATCTTTGCCTTGAGTTCATTGTCAACTTTTCATTTGGTTTCCTCTTGGATTTGCTGGTCTTGGGCAGTACCAACTCTCTATATCTTCACTTTTGTGATGGTGCATCCAGGGCAAGGGCAGCTGCCCATGTCATGTATTGTAGCAATAAGAACTCTATCACCGTTATCAGCAGCAATATATTATGACAGTGGCAAGTGTACTTCTCAGGATAGTCAGCAGAATACATGAAGATTCATGGAAATACATAGTGAACAATACCATCAGCACACTTCATGACAATGCTGTGCTCCATGGCCTAGATGAATTCATCATTGAGAAGTTTCCAGACAGAATGGAACAATTCCCATCGGCAGTGAGCCATCAGAGGGTTGCTCTTCTTGATTCCACATTCTTGTAAGAAATCTTCAAATGCATCAGGGAGCTTAAGTAAAAAAAGGTCAGCTGAATTTACCTAGAGAAGTAGTCTACTTACACTTGGAAGGAAAGTGACATGGTGTGCTGAATCTGATGAAGGCCGACAATGAAAATACTTTGAAAGATTACCAAAAAATAGATATATTGGCCATATTTTAGCTTATCCAAATTGAGCAACATGTGTAGCATCTGACCAGAACATGAATGCAGTGATTACTTAAGGCAGATCATCATCTGCAACAGCTGAGAGTAGTTTATGTTCAGCTTTGAGAAAAGCTTCCAAGGTATACAACTCTTCATAGACCTGCTCAGATGGCAAAGTAAGGTCCAGTGGCTGCCAGTTCTCCTTAAACCCATGCCAGTGAAAGTCCTTTGATGCTGGATTGTTTTCAACCATAGACCAGAGGATGTGCAGAAGAGAATGATGGTGGATATTAGGAATGCTGAACTTTTGTCATTGGGTCTTCTCTGCTTTGGGATCTTCAATTCCATGTCATCATTCATACTGCACTGCTTGTGCCTTTGCCTTCCTAGTTGCCTTCATTTGCTTAACCGTGAGTGGCACATCTACACTCACAGTTGACAAGGTCTATCCACTTCCACCCCACAGTGACTGAATGTCTGTAGTGAGTTGTTTATCAATCACAGCAAAGTTTACATTGTTGAGGTTGATAATTTTAAACTCCTTGTCTGCGATGATGTCCTGGAGGGATTCTCACTCCTTGTCACTCTTCTTGTTGCTGCCAGTCCTAAACCAGTGGTTGAAAAGGAAAGCACTGACATTGGGGTAGGGATATATGATGTCTATGATCTTGCACTTCTTCTGTTCCTTGGCAGCAGTGACATTTGGGGCAAGATATGCCTCCTGCTGCTTCCCCATATCCAGTATTTGTGTTGGCTTTCGATGGTATATTCTAGTCAAGCCAAACAAATTTGCTAGTGTGTGAATGCATTCATGAACATGTAAGGTGACTCTTGGATAAGACAAGCTGTTGGCAGCTGTGGGAACTGTACCTGACTCTTGAAGCAGAGCAGGGCCTACTGGAAGTGTATCCTCCAATGCTTCAATTATTTTAGCTGTTGGACATCAAGTGTGCTTCTCAGGGAGCAGATCCAATTCTTCAAGTTCTGGTATCATTGAAAGTGTATTGTTGGTGGTAGAAGGGATGTCTACATCTTTGGAATCACCATAATACATGCCAGTCTCTGAATCCCAGTCATGGTCGAATTGTGGCAAGTGGGTGAGCTGCTCCTATCATCAAAACAATGAGCATCCTATATTTACAATCTTCAGTAATGCTTAACCAGAATAAAAAACCTAGATACACACCTTTGAACCACTGGCAGTTGCTGGTCTCGTACTTCCATGGCCTTCCTCCTGAGTTGTTGAACTCCCCTCTTCATAATCATGTATTAACTTTGCCTGTTTGGTGAAGGGGTCCTTCCCAGATTTGAGCTGGCCTTCCTTCTCCTCTCAAGCCCAAATCCTTGAGCCTTGCTTGTGTGCCTTTGATTCAATTGCTTGAACCTTTTTGCAGGTCTTAAGATGTCAGTTGAACTGTCCATCATTCAAATACTCCTTTCCACAGGTGCATATTCAATTGTTGTAGTCAACAGGCATATTCATAACCCTAGATGAGTCAGTGGTTAGATAGCAAGTGACCCTGGCTGGAAAAAAGAGCAGTCCCTATAGCAGTGGTCAGATATGCTTGTGAGAGACTGACAGCGAAATGATAAGATATAAAAGATATGGAAATTCATTGTAAGGGGCCAAAATATAGGAGGATATCTCAATGCAATCATTATCAATAGTAGTGGAGATAAAAGGTCACATGAGATTCCCATAGGATTAAAATGGCCACAATACATCATAACCAATGGTAAGCACTGGGGGATTTTCCTGATGTGCTGTCTTTGTCCAGCCTTCATAGTGACTGAGTTTATCACCTTTGATCCAGCAATCTGAGATGGTGGGAGAGGTGTAGCAGTAGATACAGAAGAATTGTCCATTGGATGTGCCACAGTGCTGGTCAGAGGGTCTGAACTGACAGGAGGTGATGGTGCTGCAGATAGTGAGGCAGAAGATGCACATGTAGGGGAGGAATGATGACCATAAGCCTGAGCCACCATCATTGATTCACCATGGTAGCAAACATTGACCTCATTGCCATTAAGCACAAATGAGAGCCAAGGAATAGTTGCCATGGGTTGTGCAGTACCTTTGGTGTGAATCACCAGGGGCTTAGGAGACTGGGTATCTTTGGAATGTAACTGGGATAAATGTGAGTGTGATAGAGAAGGTACTGGAAGAAGATAACAGTCATATAGATGTTGGAAAAAAATTAGCAGATGACTCTCCATTGTCAGAATCACTTCCATCATTGCCATTAACATTGTCTTTACTTTTGCTTTCTGGAGGTGACCATCTATGAAGTTGCTGATAATCATCATAGTATTGCTGTTTGCAATGAGCCTCAGTACCTAGCCATAACATGAGTGCTGACCAAGCTACTAATGAGTGACCTACAGTTGCTAGCATCAAGAAGGACTCGCTGCTGTTCATTACTTTTTTGTGAGTGGGTTAGCTGCTTTCTCAGTTGAGCAATCTCTACATCCTTGTGGGCTTGATCTGTATCTGAATATTAGCTGGAGATCAATCAAAATAAAAGATGTACCATTTGCAGCCTGTTTCTTGGTGAGTACATGGTTTTCCTTCCTTCAAGTGCAGTTGGGAAGCTGGATATTGTCGCTAAGATCATCATGGCTTTGATGAGACCTCTTGGATGCAGGCAAGCTATCTGTGAATGGTGCATGAGATGCCTGGGACCGCTTGGACATGGTACAGAGCACACAGATAATAGTAGACAGGTGCAAAGAGTCCAATATCAAAATCTGACACAATTAACCAAAAAAACATGACCAAAATCTTTAACATGACTGGATTGGCCTCCATATTTTCTCGCTCTCTATCACCATGTCTGCAAAAATCTTCAAATGTCCTGTTTGCAAAGATCAGTTCACCTCTCACTTGAGCAGAGAATTATGTTTACACCTGTCAGCAACTGTAAGGGATGCAGATTATTTATGGACTGCTTAGCTATGTTATCATTTATTTTTGCTTACTTATCCCTTGTGGCAGGCTACTTATACTCTGATTTTGGATTTTCCTCTCTTAACCTTTGACTTTTACCTCTATGTTGCATCTTTGACCTACTCGTACTCTGGCTAATATATGCTGATTGTGCTCTGTGTTTGGGTTTTAGACCCTCTTGAGGTAGATCTCTTACACCTTTTTAAGCATCTCATAGTGTATTTGGCCATTGCTACCTAGCACAGCCTGCTAACCTTTTCAGATTTTTTCTAGTGCTCATCTAGCACCTATACTGTGTCATATATACTGCATCTACCCATCTGACACCTTTTTGATATACTATGTGACTTTACCAGCACCTCAACCAGCCCCAGCTCTCACAGCTGTCTCGATGCTCTTGTTAGAGCTTTTTTTGCTCTTTTTTGACTTGACTGCACTCATTTACCCTCTGAATGCAAGCATGACACTACTGGAATCTTTGCTGGCCACCGTCTCTAGGATCTATGGACCCTCGAGTCACTACTAGGCATACAACATTGTCAGTGGGGCATCATACTGCTTCTCTCACTACCCACTCTTCTCACTACCAGATTGCACCATCTCAAGCCCAATCTCGGAAGGTATCACCCACAGCTCAAAATAGTCTATGTCAGAGCTACCTCAATGCATCCAATGAGGAGATAATGAAGGAATTGGCTCATCATCATCAATGTCATGAGAGGGAGGCTCCTGGTGAGTTCTCTCAACATTCTTCAACACCTGTACACTCCTGAAGTGATCTAGGTGTTCATGACTTGCCTTCACCATCCACAGCTCCTCCTGTACACACCCTAAGCCATGCTGGCTCAAGAGTGTACACTTTTCTATCTCATGTAGTGGGTTTGCCACCATCATATTCAACTTTGCCATCATCTGCCCTGTCTGTGTTACCTGAGGCTTTCACATTGCCATCACCTCCTATGGGTCATCATGTAGCTACCCAGAGCCACCCTGGTTTATAGGCATCTGCCTCTCTAGCTCACAAAGGGCTTTATTCCCCATCACCATCACCTCTCTTCTCTGCACCAGCTCACATACCATCTGCATTGTGAGCCGCTTCATCATCTTTTGAGGGTATGCCATGTTCATCACTGCCTCCCCTCACTTTGCCTCCACATGTCAAGCCCACCTTGCTTGATCATGGGAAGGTTGTTTTGTCTTCATGACACTCTTGTCATGCATCTTACATACCATTGCCTAGGACACCTCGTAGCATAGTCATAACTACTGATGTCCTTTGGGATAATTCTATGATTATTGTGAATAGAATGGATTTGTCTCTTTCTATTCAAGTCAAGTGTGACAGTGATAATAAATTGGAGAATTCTTCTCATGATTTAAGCAACTTTGATGATGATTTGAAGGCTGCTATTGCAATCTTAAGCCTTCCTCAACAGCCTGGGGAATCAGATGTTGCATTCTCTTAATGTTGAGATGCCCATGCATGTTTAACTTTGGGAAGTTCACCTTTTCAAGATATGGATCCATCTCCAAATACAAAGTGTGAGGATCCTTCTTTGCATTCAGCTCAATTTAAAAGAGAGAGGGCCATGGCTATGCCTCTGAAAGATACTTCAGAAGATACTTCAATGGCCAGTATGTCAGTGAAGCACCCTCAATTTGCTTTCCTTAAGCATGACAATGAACCCTTAACTTATGAACCTAAGAGGTACTTACCTCAAGGTTCAACAAAAGTCAAAATCAAACCTAAAACATTGGCACCTATTCAACATGAAGAAGGTATGCCATTGAAGAAGTTTAAATCTCCTTTACTGCCATGAGGGGAGCCTTCACATCAACAGGCTTCCATGGCACAAGACATCAAGAATCATCATCTCAAAAATTCATCGCAAGACCAGATGAAATCTACATCATTCCCAAGTCATGCTCCTACAAATTTTAGCTCTGATAGCCACCAGTCAGCTTCATAGAAGGATACTTTGGGCAGGTCCCACCATTCCCTTTCTTCAGCTCCATTTCAGAATGCCTGACATCACTCAGAAAATCCAATATTCAATGACAAAGAAATATTTGAGTATCATTCTGTGTCTTGGAGTGAGACTAACATCATACTTGCAATTTTCCAACATTTTGAGCATCTTATAGCTTGAAATCTTCTTACTCCTCAACTTGGACTTGATTCCAATGTCCAAAAGACATCTTTACAAAGTGTTCTGCATTCTTACAAGTTCTGTAGGGACTCAGATATCATCAAATTTGACAATTGGCTCTTCTCAGTCATTTGCTGGATGAAGATTGCAAATATCTGTGGCCCTATCTATCACACAGACAGCTTAGGTACTCAACAAGTATCTGACATTGATGTTCAACATACAAATATGCTCGCAACATTTTTAGATGGCAATGCATGCACTTGGTACAACAATTCCACTGAAGATTGCAATGGAAACATTGAAGATGACTTCCCAACCTTTATGCAAGTCATAAACAGTCTCTTTTGCCGATTCATTCATGAATCTTCACTTTATGATGTTGTGCAACATTTTAAGAGTGTTACATATGCATCCACTGGTGGTGTACACCAATTATTTGCTGACCTTACATATTTTGTGAACATAATGCCTTCTCCACCTGATGTTTATTCATTTTGGCATCAGCTGCTTATATCTTTACCCATGAGAATCCATCATGAGATTACTCATAAGGATATCACAGTGGAAACTTTGACTGTTGATCAAATCATACAGCAAGCTCTAATCATTGAGTGAGGCTCAAAAGCTGAGCAGTATTATTCTCCTCAGCACTTCTGCTTCATCCAGACCTTGGAAAATAGACATGGGACAATGGAAACTCAGTCTGAATATTCCAGTGGGACCCAGGACTCCAAGAGCAATCATGAGAGTGATTGTTCAATGGATACCTCCAGTTCTACTTACCCCAACAAATCTGATACCGGAGAGACCACTACACATCACACCCACACTCAGGACTCAGTGAATTCTGAAGTCTCCAATGAATCAACAAGTACTCCAAGTGTTTCCACATCTCAAATCACAATGTGATCAAAGACTTAATTCCATGCATCAAAGCACATCACAGACATTTCCTCAATTACCCAGCCAACTGGGAGGCCATGAGCAAGCTTAATAGAGGCCATGAGCACCCTGATCACATTGATTACAGGCCTAAAACCTCTTTGCCATGACCAGAAATGCAGATGTACTATTTGCTACTAGAGATGGCAATACTTTTAATGCAGGCCCATCAATCACACACTCATTGATTGCTTCTACAGGTTCTCCATCAGCTAAGGTCTATTCAGTGATGACCATTTAGTAAGGCTCGACCCCAAACATTGATGGTGAAGCTGAGGAACTCAACTAACAATATCATTTCTGTCTCTTACTGTGGTTTCATTTTATCATTGAGATTGATTTCCTATGTTCAATCTCAAGGGGGAGGGTGTAAGGGATGTAGATTATTCACAGACCACTTAGCTATGTCATCATTTATTTTTGCTTACTTATCCTTTGCAGCAGGCTACTTATACTCTGATTTTGGATTTTTCTCTCTTAACCTTTGATTTTTACCTCTATGTTGTGTCTTTTACCTACTCATACTCTGGCTAATATATGCTGATCGTGCTCTGTGTTTGGGTTTTAGACCCTCTTGAGGTAGATCTCTTACAGCAACCTCATGTGGTCATATTCTCAATGAGTAGAATGCTTCTGTTACTGGCAAAAGAAAGAAGCTAGAGTCAGTTATGAAAAAGGCTAAAGAGCATACTGCATCACCATCTCCTTTGATCCCTGAGGAGCCTATCTTTCCACTTGATCCACCCTTGCCTGCATTCAATTTTGTGCCATTAGGGACAGCCTCACTATCAAAGTGATGTCAAGTCACTATTGAAGATATTGAGGATGAAGATGATACCCAGCCATCTTCTCAGAGTGGCAACAGCTTTGTCTTTGTGGATTATCTGGATGCCAGTGCTGAGATTGAAGGTGCAGGAGAGGGAGAAACTATGTTTGGAAGAATTAAGAAAGAGAAGCAGGAGCGAGGAGAAGAGATGTGGGCATCTTTCAAATCCTATGAGGAATGGGACTTGCACAATGGCTGATGATGGCTGGGGTTAGCCAGACAGATATAGACCAGTTTGCAAAGCTGAAAGTGGTATGATTTCAACATCATATATTATCAGTATTGCTTACTATATGAAAACAGATCCAAGAGAAGGTCAAACCATCTTTTAAGGACAAGTGCACCTTTCTGAGCAAAATAGATGAATTGCCATCTGTATTGGGTACTGGATGGAAATGTGAGAAATTTAAACTTGTTAGAAATATCCTTGATAAAGATGGGACTCCCATGGTGCAGACCATTGAATTATGAAAGCATGATCCAGTTACATGCATCAAGGAGCTTATGCAGGATCCCAGATTTGAAAAACATATGCATTACACACTAGAGAAGATGTATACTGATGTAGGACTGAAGCACCAAGCTTTTAATAAGATAATGACAGGAAAATGGTGGTGGGCCATGCAGGTATGTATTCCTTGTCTGTATGAGCAAACATCAGATCCTGATAGTGGATGTATTCAGAGACTGTTGCCAAAGGGGGCAACCATCACAGCAATCATTCTTTCATCCAATAAAACCCAGCTCTCCACATTTAGTGGTGATAAGCCTGCCTGGCCAGTTTACCTTACTCTTGGCAACATTGATGCATCTGTTCAAAGAAAACCATCAGAACAAGCCACTATTCTGATAGGTTACATACCTGTGTCCAAACTAGAGTGCTTCACCAAAGATTGTTGATCTATAGAAGGATATCAGCTGTTTCATGACTGCATGTGGGCACTCCTAAAGCCTCTCATTGAGGCCAGCCAGAATAGTGTTGAGATGCTTTATAGTGATGGAAGGACATGGCTGGTGTTTCCTCTCCTTGCTGCCTATGTTGCCATTTATCCTGAGTAGTGCCTCATAGCTGACTATGGAGAGTGACAGTGTCCAAAATGCACTGTGACCTCCAAGGAGCTGGACAACCCATTGCATTCAGTGCTACATGACCCAGAGAAAACCATTGATGCCCTCAAAGTGACATGCATGGGAAATCACACACAGTTCAAAAACATTAGCCTACACCCCATTATACCCTTCTGGATAGACTTGCCACAATGTAACATCTTCCATTGTTTCACTTCTGACCTGCTACATCAGCTCCACAAGGGTGTCTTCAAGGATCACCTTGTCAAATGGTCAACAAAGGCTGCAGAGGCAACAAAGGCTGAAGTTGACCATCATTATGTGGCTATGCCATACCATCCTGAATTGTGCCACTTCAAAAAGGGAATTTTGCTTGTCATGCAATGGACAGGAATGGAGTATAAGAATATGGAGAAGGTTTTCCTAGGCATGCTGGCAGGAACAGCCAAACCAGATATCATCGTTTGTGTTCATGCTGTGCTTGATTTTATCTACTACTCCCATCTAGAACTGCACATGGATGAGTTATTGAAGAAGCTTGAAGACTCCATTGATGAGCCTCCAGGCTCTGTATGCTCAGAATTTCATGGATTTACTGTTAATTTCTACATCCAGTCCACCTGACAGACTTTCACCAAACCAGTCATTGCTGACATGGCAATACCACTTTTGTATCACAGCAATATGTCTTTGCATGTTGGTTATCCATCCCATCTTGAAATCCGACACTTCACAGCATTACAGACACATTAACACTGATTTTGATGGGCCTCCGATCATATATGGTAATGCTGCATCCACACCAAAGCACATCGCTATGCATCATTGATTGCTAGACCCTATTAACGTCACTTATCACCGCACTCATCCATCAAAGATATCAACCTATCACAGATACTCCAGAACTACAGTAACTCAAGCTGTTACTTCACCAAGTTGGCACATCATTAGAGATGCATTGGGTGACCTCAGTGACACTAGCATGTCTTTACAATCTGCAGCACATGCAGTCAAAACAGCAAGAACTGGCCCAATAAGCCAGACTCCACTATAGAATGTTTTCTAACTAAGCATGGCAATTCAAACAACACTGTATACTTCAGCTGACAGATATAGGTCACATTTATTCAGGATTTTACTCAGCTAAGGCCTTACAGCCTTAGTAAAAAGTTGCTTGGAATTCTATTAATATATGTAGGACTTTAGTATAAAAACATAGATTACAGTAGCATTCAGTACTTTTCAACCCCAGTGGGTACACTCTCATTTGCCAGACTATGCTTGTATTGATTCTCATACATGTCAATCCATCATACATCGTATTCACTGCATGCACCAACAATAAATTGACTAGTCAGATCAGCAACTCTCTACAAATCCATCCATCGTTTCTATAGGATCACCATACATTTATTCATCGTTTCACAGCAATATTTGTCCTGCATTGCATACAGTCCATTGCACGTCAACTCACAGTATTGCTTGAGTTATTCCATGGTTCTTTAACTGTGAAGAAGACATTTCCGTCTCTCTTTACTCTTTGTTAGACCTGAACTCTGGGTAGACCAAACAAGAGTAAACCGAGGGCTGTTTCGCATTCGAACAGTCACCCAAGGAGTCTCTATAGCTGAATGGTTACTGGGAGCAATGGACTAAGGTCTTAGTCTGAGGCTGAGTCAACTAGCTAAGTTCGGTGTGATTAAACTTTAGCTCGAAGCTGGGGAGTATACAGCGAGAGCTACGCTACTTATATATGAAAAGTCTTGTACTAATAATAGAGTTCTTTGTCCGTAGTTGTCGTGCGGAATACAAGGTGAAACATGAGAAGGGCGAGCATTGGTTGCAAGCCATAGTTGTCTGTAGCGTAAGTGTTGATGTGGTCTGTTATAGTCATGGTTACAATGATAGGCACTTGAGATAGATAAGATATGGATAAGTGCCGGCCGATAAGATAAGATAAGTGAGAAAATCATAACATTACCCCCTCGTTAAGGCAGGCATCTCGACTGCCCTAAGCCTCATCTCCCTCGGGGGGGTCCAATTCGCTGTCTTGTTTGTTAGCCCACCAATAATCCTTTATGAGCTCCTCCAGGTGTCCGAGTTCGGGTTCTGGCCTCCATTCTTCGTCGAGCCATCCATTTTCTTGGCCCCCTTTTTCTGCCTGGGTGCTAGCGACCTTGATAAGGTAATACCATGTGTTGTCCTCTGGTCCTACTTTGTCATCGTCATTCTCCTGCTGATAGCGGGCATCGATAATGATCGTGTTGTTGCTGGGGTTGATTACGATAGCATCTATCGCCATTCCCCCTCTTTTCTCCCAGTATTCTGCAATCACTTCTTTTGCGTTGCTGAGGTACCTTTCTGCAGTCCACTTGTTGTCTTCAGGACTGTAGCCTTTCCATTTGACGAGGTAGTCGGTCACTATTTTGGACCTTTCCCCCTTCTTCCCTCGTACTTTGTGGGTTTTGTCGTTGAGGATTTCTTCGACTTTGTATTCTTCTTCACCCATGATGATATCAGGTGGAGGAGGTGGCGGTTGCTGTTGGTTTGGGAACGCCAGGGGTGTGTATGGCATGAGGAGGGTTTTGTTGAAGACCAGGTATATTCTCCACACAGGGGGAAGTTTCAGTTTGTATGCAGAAGCGCCGCGTTTTTCCAGAATTTGGAAAGGGCCGACTCGTTTGTTGTCTAGCTTTTTCTTTGGTCTGGGGAGGTGAAGATTTGTCGTATCAAGCCAGACCTTGGTTCTGATCTGATACTCAATGGTGGCTCTCTTCTTCTTGTCGTATTGGGTCTTCATCTGTTCGGCGGCCTTGATTAGGGCAGCCTCGGTTTCAGCGTGGATACTCTTCATTTGGTCATGGAAGGTTTCCGACGTGGAAGTGCGGAGGGTGGTGTGTGATCTGGAGTCAGGAGCGACTCGGGGATGTCATCCGTATAGGACTTGGAATGGGCTTTTGCCTATGGCAGAGTGTATGCGATTGTTGTGCTGGAAAGCACAAATTGATAGCCATTCTGCCCAGTCATTTTGATGATGATTAATGACGAGGCAGAGGTACTTTTCGATTTCTTGATTGACGCGTTCGGTTTGTCCATCAGTCTGGGGGTGGAAAGCAGTGGAGGCATTGCTTTTGATGTTAAGCATGCCATAGAGGTCTTCGAGGAATTTGGAGATGAATTGAGGTCCTCGGTCGGAGATAATGGTGACAGGCATGCCATGTTTGGCGTACACCTCATCGCGGAGAATCTTTGCCCATTCTTCTGACAAAAGTTTGATATTGCAGGCGACTGGGATGATGTCCTTTGAGAATCGATCGACAATGATGAGTATTGCATCATGGCCATTGGATTCTGGAAGGCCGGTGATCATGTCTACTGAGATGTGGGTCCATGGCTCTGAGGGGACTTCATTGGGGTGAAGCAGCGCTCGTTTGGCCTGAGTGCTGGATTTCGTGCAGGTGCAAGTTTCACAGGCTTGAACGTAGGTTTGAACGTCCTTCCTGATTTTGGGCCACCAGTAGTCCCTAAGGACAAGCTCTTTGGTTTTTTCTACTCCGGGGTGTCCCACCATAATATGATCGTGGCAGCGTGAGATGATCTCTCCTCATACTGCATGGTCACAGGGTACATATATCCTTTTGTTGTAGTACAGAAGTCCGTTCTTCTCTTGGATGCCCTTGTCGTGATTGAGCAACTTGGCAATCTCTTGATCCCATTTCTGGTGGTCACGGGTTGCGCTCTTGATGCGCTCGTGGGATTCATCAGTAGTGGGCATGATTAGTGCCCGGAAATGCTCGGCTTTGAGGATGACGACTTCATTGTTGTCACCATGTCCTTGGTTGTGGTCTGCGCAGCGAGAGAGGAGATCTGCCTTTTTATTGGCAGTCCCCGGCTTGTGATGAAGCGTAAAGTGGTATTCCGTGAGTTCAGTTACCCATCGCGCTTGTCGGCGATTGAGCTTCTGAGGCTTTCAGAAATACTGGAGGTTTTGGTGATCCATCCAGATTTCGATATCGATGGCTGCGCCCATGAGGTAGTGTCTCCATTCCTCAAGGGCAAGCATTATGGCAAGGAATTCCTTATCATAGATTTCATAGTTGCGTTCTGTAGCTGTTAAGGCTTTGGACAAGAACACGACTGGTCTCCACTTTCCTTCTTGCTCTTGGGACAAGATGGCTCCGATGGTGCCTTCGCTAGCATCCACTTCTACCCTGAACTTCCCGGTTTCTGTTGGAATTGCCAATACAATGTCTTGAGCAAGGCGGGCTTTAAGCTTATCAAATGCCTCCTGCTGTGCAGTCCCCCAGGTCCATGCTTCATTCCCGGTAAGACGTGTCATTGGGCATACTATTTCACTGTAGCCCTTGATAAAGCGTCAGTAGAAGTTAGTGAACCCTAAGAAAGACTGGAGTTCTTTCTTTTTGTTGGGAACGGGCCATTCGGTGATTCTGGCAATCTTGACTTGGTCCATACGGATGGATCCTTTGCTAATTATTACCCCGAGGTACTCTGTTTCCAGTACCTCGAACTCACATTTCTCGGCTTTCAGGAATAGCTTGTGTTTCCTAAGGAGCACGAGAACTCTGTGAGTGATCTGTCAATGCTCTTCTAGAGTCTTTGAAAAGATCAGGATGTCATCAAGGTATACAGTAACCTTGCTGGAGGCGATGAGGTCCTTGAAGATGTTGTTCATCATCCACTGGAACGTGGCAGGTGAGTTGGTGAGGCCAAAGAACATGACAGTGGGTTCGAACAAGCCGTGGTTCGTTCGGAATGCAGCTTTCCACTCATTGTCTTCCTTGATGCGAATGTTATTGTATCCCCACCATACATCGAGCTTAGTGAAGTACTTGGCACTTCCTAGCTTGTCCATGAGCTCGGCGATGAGGGGCAAGGGGTAACGATTCTTGATTGTCATTTTGTTAAGCTTGCGGTAATCCTGTACAGGACGTAGTTTCCCATCTTTCTTTTTGACAAAGAAGAAGGGGGAGGCCATGGGGGACTTGGAGGGTCAGATGTGGCCAGTAGCGAGGTTTTCGTCGAGGAACTTGTCAAGTTCCTCCTGCTTGGTGCGGTTCAGAGGATACACCTTGCAGTCAAGAGTGTTCTTGGCATTGGGGACGAGTTTGATGGTGTGGTCCCAAGGTTTGCGTATAGGGAGCTCATCAAAGTTTTCCTTTTCGAAGAGGTCTGTAAAATCGCGGTACGCGGCTGGGACCATTTCTTCAAAAGTTTTCTTCTCCTTTCCCTTATTGGCTTTGGCGGCGAGTTCGTTCGCTTTATGAACTGCGTGGATTTCAATGGCTTCCTCAAAGTCGACGGCGAGGATGCGGTCGCCTTCTTCGAGTTCTTCATTCCACCGGTCGTCAGGGTCTGAGTCCAGCAGGGGGAAGGGGTTTTTGGTACATCGGCATCGGGCAAAGGTGATCTTGCCGGTGCTCCAGTCAATGAGTGGGTTGTGTCGGACGAGCCAGTCATGACCGAGGAAAATTTCTTTGGATCCAAGGTTGACGACCATGAGGTCGATCCTCTCGCTATGGTCACCAATGGTGAGCCTTAGTTCTGCAAACTCAGTGATTTCCCCAGCCTTGTTGTGGGAACCGTTGGCGTTGTAGATTGGGATGGGGCTAGCAGTCTTGTAGACAGGGATTTTGTGGGTTTTGATGAACTCGCTGTGAATTGAGCTGCCCATGCATCCACTGTCTAGGAGGGCGGTGGCGTCGATGGTTTGGTTATTGGCGGTTTCGACCATAAGCGGGATCTTGAGGTTTTGTTTGGAGGTGGTCTGAGAACGGATTAGGTAGCATCGGGGCTTCCTTAATTCGTCGAGCCATTCTAGTGCATTTGCCCATTGTGCGCGGCGGAGCCCTTCCAAGAGATTATCGACTACTTCTTCGGCCCTGGTCCTGTGTATCCAGTTAAGGAGCACTGACCTGGCAGCAGATTCGTCTTTGGCCTCTTGGATGGCCCTCCACGTCCACTCGGTTTCGAAGGGTTTCATCCATCCTGGTGGGACCTTCTCAGCTGGAGGCTGGGTCTCCTCTGGTGTCGGGGATGAATGAGTTTTGGCTCACTTTGCTTGATGGAGTTGAAAGACAGTATCGTCCTCTTCGTCCAGAACTTCGATCATAGTTACCTTATGGGGGCTCTCTGCCCCATGCCCCAGAGGGTCAGACTCTGTGGTCTTGGCCCTTAGCGGGCGCTTGAGATCCACCGCATTGGTCCTTGCGGGGAGTGTCTTGGCCTTTAGAGAAGGCGCTGAATCTTTCGGCTTCAGAGGCCTGAGGGCGTCCTGCCTACTTGATTCTGACCCAAGTCCTAGTACTTGTGTTGAGGGCTCCAGCACTACCTGGCATGTCCCCTCTCCCACAGCGGGCTCGGAGGTTGTTTTTTCTTTAGGTTCTTGGTTATCTGGACTTGGAACAGTTAAGGTGGGTATATTCGAATGCATATTTATCATATCAACATATGGCGTAACTACAAAAGGGCTATGAGTCTGACCAGCAATATTGTTCCTCATACCAGATAAGTCCTTCGCTGAGCAAGTAGAACCTTTTACTTCTCGGCACCATCTTTTACCTCTTCAATCTTCGATTACATGGCGGGTTCCGTTGTTATGGCCCTATTTTCCTCCTTCTTCTTGTCTTTGTTCCAGCTTTGCAATGGGCAATTTTTGCTAATGTGCCCCTTCTGTTTGCAACGGAAGCACTTTCCTTCTGATCTGAGTGTGTCAATATCCATTGCCTGCCCTCGACCGCCATAGGTGGTTCCCGTGCCAGTCTTCTTATCCCCTGAGAAACTTGTCATGCCACTACTTGCTTTGTTAGTGTTCATGGCGGGGTTATTGTTCTTGGGAATGAAGGGACCAGGTCGCCCGAGCCTGTCTTTGATGGCTTTTCGTTGGCGGGCCTTGTTCATGACAGTGACTCGGGCTTTCCAGTCGTCGTAGGTTTCTGGCATGCCGACTCCGATATCGTAAATGATTTTGGTGTAGGAGTCGGGGATGCCCTTCTTGACTGCAGTGACCATATAGCCATGGGCACCGGTATCTCCTTGGAGTCCTGCCTTTTTGGCTTCCTTTTCGATGGCCTGAAAGTAGTCATCGGCAAGGCCTTTGCCTAGGCGGAGGTCATACATCTTCTGCTGGTGGATTTCTTCTACCGCATGGTCGCAGAACTTGTCATGGATCATCTGGCAAAAGTCGTCCCAACTGGGGAGGTGAAACTTGTTGCGGGAGTGGCTTCGTCATTCAGTGAGGATCATGATCCACCATTCTTCTGCCTTGCCAGTAAAATAGGAAGCAGCGAAGCTGACCCGGAAGAGGCTGGCATACATGTAGGGGTCATGCATCTGGAAATACATTTCACAGTGCATAAGGAAGCGGTCAATGTCATCCGCTTCTCCTTTGAAGATGGTGGGTTTGTGCATTAAATCTGGCTTGCACTGCATCCAGGGGGCGTCTTCTGCCATTTGCCCGAAGGGGTTGGACAATGGGTCATTGGGATCATGGTATTTTCCTGGCCCTCGAGGAATGGACCAGCTGTCAGGGTCTCGGGCTAGGGGACTGGTATGTCGACCTGGAGGTGGGGAGCCTTTTATGGCCCCATCATATCCCGTCCAGGTCAGAACGACAGGCGGTTGATTGCCATTGGTATTTGAGGGTCCTGCGTCCTCTGGCCTGGCTCTTGCGAACATTTGGCCTTTGCTTTTGTTTCAGCTTCTCGGCACGTGGGACCGTGGTGGCGGGGAAAGAGGGAGCAGCTTTGGGGGGTTTCGTGATTGGTAGTCTTCTGGTTCTGCATAAGGATGATGAGGATACTTTTTATTAAAATCATAAACGGCCCGCTCCATTGCACAGTATTCAATAATATCCTCCCGCTTCGGATCCGCTGGCCTCAGGCTGTTCATCAATCTCCCCATCTTCGAGGAAAGGAAGGTCGGGTCCTCCGTAAGGGCTGATTGATGACCTATATAAATCTTCATGAATTCGCGTTCCCACGGATCTTGGATTGAAAGGACCATGATTGATAGCGCACTGAGTGATGGTGCTATGCTGCTCGTAGGTGATATCCCGGGTGCCTTGTCGGATGTGCTCCTGTCGTCGGGACTCAAATTGTGCACTGAAGCAGTTACCGTAGATAAGCTGCTTGTCAGTATTGAGGGGGGGAGGGGCATAGTTTGCACCGAGCCATGTATCAACCCACTGGCCCCTCTGCCAGTGTTCTCTCCACCTTCGACGTTCATCCTCTGCGTACCAGTCCTCGTCTTCCCAACTGATGTTATGGAGGCAGTTCCAGTGGAGGCGGCTTCGGTGGTCTTCGTCGTCCTCCCCTGGTAAGCACGCACTAGTTGCTCGGTGGGCATCATGCTCGACCGGCTGTCAGTACTGCCACTCGTTGTACTGCTGCTGATTGTGGATACCAAGCTGATGGAGGCGCTGGATCGTAATGGCTCGTTCATGTGGCCAAAGGGGTTCGAGGTGCCAGGGACGGGGGATAGGACCGGTTTGGACGTCAACTTGGACGCCGCGGAGTTGGAGGAGCTCGTCTTCGGTGAGCCTCTCCCTTTCTCTGCTGACTTCCGCCCAGATGTTGGTGTCAGGGTGGAGGGTAATTGGCCTTGCTTGGTCGAGGATGGCGACAGGGATGGTAGGGGAATTGGGGCGCGTCTGGCGGTTATGGATGTAGGCCTCGAACTCTGACTGGGTGGGGCTCTGAGGGACGTAGGGCTTGCTCTCTGAGTCGGAGACAGGGTCGTTGGGGAGTTCGGTGCTGCTCGAGGCTGCGACCTTGTATAGATTGAGGGAGTCTCGGGCTCTAGCCATTCCTCTGGTAGGGAGTGGTGCAGTAGAGGTGGTGTTGGTGGTAGAGGAGATAGCGAGTACGGCAGGGATGGGGATGTCGAGGGTGCCAGTGAGGGGGGAGTCATGAACAAGGACAGTGTGTCCTTGCTCACCAATGTCGACTTCGATTTCTTGGTCTGGAGCGACCATAGGAGCTTGCCGATTTTTGGGATCTCGTATGGATGCGAGCAATGAGGGGAAGGACATGATGGATCTGTCGGGCTGGGTGGTGCCATAGCGCTGAAGACCGTAGGGTGAGGGGTAGAAGGGGACAGCAGGAAGACGGGGAGCATGGAAGGTGCGGTCCATCCAATGCTGGAGACAGTTTCGTTGGGTGTGATACCAGAAAACTATGGGCCACCTGGACTGATAGAGGAGGTACAAGAGGGCAGGTATCCTGACAAAGAGTGTCAGGAAGAAGGCGGAGATGATTCTGGGACTGAGGAACAATATGGGCATTCGGTTTCAACAAGCAATGGTGGCTGCTTGGAGAAAGGGAATAGGAAGCTTCAAGCTAATTGTTAGATCTGAACTCTGGGTAGACCAAACAAGAGTAAACCGAGGGCTGTTTCGCATTCGAACAGTCACCCAAGGAGTCTCTATAGCTGAATGGTTACTGGGAGCAATGGACTAAGGTCTTAGTCTGAGGCTGAGTCAACTAGCTAAGTTCGGTGTGATTAAACTTTAGCTCGAAGCTGGGGAGTATACAGCGAGAGCTACGCTACTTATATATGAAAAGTCTTGTACTAATAATAGAGTTCTTTGTCCGTAGTTGTCGTGCGGAATACAAGGTGAAACATGAGAAGGGCGAGCATTGGTTGCAAGCCATAGTTGTCTGTAGCGTAAGTGTTGATGTGGTCTGTTATAGTCATGGTTACAATGATAGGCACTTGAGATAGATAAGATATGGATAAGTGCCGGCCGATAAGATAAGATAAGTGAGAAAATTGTAACACTCTTAACACTATTGGTACATGTCAATATCATGCCAATACATGATTGACCATGCCATACCTCACCCCCCATTTACTTTATAGGCAGCACCAGTTTCAACTTCACCAGATAGGACCGTTTTACCAGTTTTCACCTTCACCATCATCATCATCACCCACTTGGGTAGTCTCAGAGCAGACTTAGGATCAGTATCAGTATAGGACAAGTTTAGCAATCATTTCAGTATATAAAATCCCAGTGTGGATTATAGAATAAGTTTTTGACATCAGATAGGATCGTTTTCAGCCCAGCACCGTTCACCCTAGTTTCCATATCAGCCCATCCAGTTTAGGATCAGTTTCAGCCAGTTTCAGCACCTCGTTCATGTTTATTCAATCGACCAGCATGTTTATTCCCAGCATTTCCAGTCCTTCGATCTATTGCCATATCATTCAGGCATTTCCCTCTTGTTTCCCCACTCATATTAATGTCTCAAGCACATTTTCTCAAGTCTCATTCTCTGTTTCTGTTTCAGAATACGGTTTCTTGATATTCACATCATATCAGGTGCTGTTCCCTCTTGTTCTACGAGACCCTCATGACTTACAGTCATTCTTTCAATTCCTCAACTCTCATGTCGTATTATCTGCTTGACTGCCTAGTCCAAGCATATCTTCACACCCTTAAAGCTTTGATTTACTGCATGGAGGTGCCCTGAACCCACTCACACACACAATTGTCCTAGTATTGCTATGTTCACACATTTATTCTCCATACTCTGCCCAAGTTTGGTTTTGCCATTGCCATGGAAGTCTAGGTTCATCATCAGGCCATCAATGTACCCTCTGAATCTGTATTTTTTAATACCCAAACAGTATTTGCATTTCTAGCTCATGAGAAAATTATTGGTTTTCTGGTTGTTTGAAACTTGGTATTGATTAAAGATTTTTTACAGTTGCTTATCTTCCATCATGGCTTCCCAGTATAGAATTTAAAAATTTGCCCAACAAGTGAACTTCCTTATGTCTAGGATGAAAGAAGAACCATCTGCATCATGAAGGCATGCATGCTTTATTTGCTTTGCTGTGTTTGACATAATCTCAGTCTTAACATAAATAACATATCAGGAAAGTGGACAGTATTCACATTTGTGGGTTTCTTCAATACTGGGTGAATGAGATGTGACCACATCACTGATTAGCCTGGAGTGGTACAATTTTATCTTATAATTGTGTTCCTCAATACATCAGGAAAAATAGAAAAGCTCTATAGGCCCCTGCCAAATATCTGTAGGGTCAGTAGTGTCAGTATGCTATGTACCTTGATGGGATGGATCCCTGTATATGTCTATAGCCACATGTCATCAGGTGTTAGAAATATATAATAATACTTCATGGTATAAATGAACACTCATACCTGCCGCCATCTTAAACTAGATTTCTAAGAGGATGTACAACATCAGCAGCATTGGATGATGGATTTTCTATGACATCATCACCAGTTAGAAATTTCATCTAGATCCTATGCCACTTACTTATTTGGCCAGTTCTTTGTCTTTGCTAAGTCTTTATCTTGATCCAGGGTCCATCATCATTTTATTCCATCCCACCACCACTAGCAACACAAGACAATATCCAATATGAACAAGGAGGAGAAAACAGGCCCTAGGTGCATACTAAATTCATTACCTTCAGTGTTAAGAGTTAACTCTATTCTTAGACCCCAGAATTTTCCAGTGCTTCCTGACACTGTTCTGCACCAGATGGTGGCTGGATTTGAGAGTGGGCCATTCCACCAGCCCATCAACATCACCTATCCCATACTGCTCTCATCCAGAGAACATATTCCCTTTCCAAACCCACTAAACATGCTGTGCACTCTGCCTGACCTCAATTTGCCCACCATCATGTTTGCACCATGCTTCTATGATGATGCCTGCAAGGCTATTTTCTACCCCCCACCCATGGTCACCTGTTTCATACTTCACCAGCTTGCCAAAGTGTTGAAGGTACTGACAAATACCCTGGTAAGTGCTCATCACAGTTATTTCTCTGACATTGAGACTACTACACTGTGCATGCATCTCTTCAATACACAGATTGTACTCCACTATGAGTGGGATGTTGCCATACATGCCAATTATGTTCAGGATCAAGAGTGGGTAGTGGAGGTTGACCATAATAGCAATGCATGATATGTAGATATTGCAAATGAAAAGTGGTTACATTCATTGTGGTGATTATGTTGCAGAAACCTTGCATTTTAAGCATAGTAAGACAACATTAATATGTCTAAGGTATGTATTGAGATAAAAGGACTTGCACATCTCAAGAGTGCTCTTGCTTGTCCATGTAGCATTCATGATACATCCTGAGTGTGGTATAAGATGACAGCTGCAGGAGATATAAGTAATTGGAATAATGGATGCATTCTGAAGATGATTCTGCATGGACCATTCCACCCTGAACATGTGTGTGTGTTCATCAATGTGCTGCAGAGGGGTAAACCATTCTACATACACTAGCAGATGTGGGAAGTCACCAAGTTCCTCAGGAAGATTGAAGATAGCACAGACTTGTGCAATATGAAGGCCTGCAAAGAGTTTAAATAAAAGCAAGTGATGAAGAATTAGAATGCACTGTTTGCTCCCAGCAAGTCCAGATCCTGTTTTTTATCCAATGGCAAGTCTCATCATGCTAGCACTGTATCAAACTGAGCTGGTACATACTTTGTCCTCTTAGTTCCTGTTGTGTGAGACAGTGATACACGAATGACATCCAGAGTAACAGTTGTTGAGGCTTCAGGTACTGGGGGTATACAGATCCAGAAGTGCTTGTAAACCTGGTATTTCAGGGGCCAGGCATCCCAGAAATCATCTCTCAGCAAGCCATGGCCATGAAGAAAAGATTCCAGGCAGCAGACAAACTGCTTAGTCCCATACTGGTTCTCCAAAGTGACTATATTGATGCCAGTGAAGGACAGTCATTTGGGTATAGTGTATGTTGATTCACCATGCTGTATGGTCAGCAGGATGACTGCAGTTGATTTTTGGTCATCGATTGTCATTGCTGTGCTGCCACCCAGCATTGTGTACTAAACTAAGTTGATCTACATCATCTCCTGCTGTTACCACTATGCAACACACCATTTCAAACAGTTCTAGGCCTACTATGGCTTGTGTTGGGACGTACTTAGAGGATGGATGTCAGTGAAACTTCCTGCTGAAAGAAATCCCAGGTCTGTGTGAATGGTGCCACCTGTTAAATCTGTATCAAAATGCTCCCAAAGAGCATGCTCTCATATCTGTATGCTTGATTCTAAGCTATTACATTTGATGTTTATGACTATATGACTGCTAACATTTCTCCTAGATATATTTTCAATGTAATCAATGTGGTGCTGTGAAGCAGGAGATTCCTGTTAGCTGCTGCTGTCTCCAATGTACACTTTGACTATGAGGTGGGCTTAGAAGTGATGTTTGATGCATGACCTATCACTGATATCCTTCAGCAGTACAGGATCATGATATCATTGCAACAAAATGTGTAGCCAATATTCCTGAGAACTTCTGCCAAGGAAACTTCCCTTTTAAGCAGAGCTATGGACTATGTATCCAATGGAATCTTCTGAATTCTCTTGAAGGTGATCCCCATTCATATGAACTTGTTTCAGTGAGTAATTCTTGCTTTTCTATTGCACTTATAGTTAAAACAACTGCTAGTCATACCCCCAGTGTCAGAAGTGTGGTGCTGTTGCACAGACTATGTCTGACAGTACATGCTCAGATTGCCAAAATATCTGCATCTCTTCATTTAAAATCCAACATGGCACCACCGGTGTACAAGAGCCTGAGCAAGTCAAATCTGGGCCCTTAGCTAGACAGATTATCACTGATGCTAAGGATTATAGGTCAGAAGCATGGATTACTCGGATGTATGGACATGCTACTCAGAGACATGGACTTGTACAGCCCGAGTTTTAGTGTGTTAGTATTGTAATTTATTAGAGTTTACAAACATCATAAGCAGTGAAGAAGCTGGTCACTGGTAATCGATATTGAAAATATCAAAGCAGGTAATGCTGTGTAAGTAAGGTAACCATACATGAAAAAATATGTCATCCTTCCTTTGCAACTAGGGCCAGACTTCCAATGGATTAATATGCCCAAGAAGCCATACCATCAAAGTCTTTATCAACCCATCACAGACAATCCTCTCATGACTCAGGGATTTCTGCCCACAGCCCATCAATCACTTTTTTTTGACCAGAATGCTAACCCATTCCAGATCATAGGCAGTAGGATTGAAATAAATGTCATTGGGAGTACTTCCTGATGGCAATAGCTTTTTCTCTTGCTTGCGAATTTGATGGGCATTCCAATATTGCATAAATTTGTCAAGGTGATGTTGAACAATTTTTGACCACAACTACTAGAAGAGATCCCTGGAGGATTGGTAAATATAAGCAGCTGTATAAACTTGAAGATTGAAGATGTATGCATGAAGTTGACTTGCAGGAATAAATATCCCATTTGACCTTCCCTCTTTGATTATTCTTTTGATGTCGCTAGTGTTTGTCTTCCACATCCAGTGTCAAAGTGCCTCTGCAATGATATTGTTAATACTTGTAAGGGCAACAAATGGTGGTCAAGCAGTCATGTCAGCATCTGGTGCTAGATTGGTCCTAGAATCTTGTATCAGAACATGCAATGAGACAGACAAATAGATACAACTTACCTTAAGGCTGTCTGATATGCAAACATGACTCCAGTCTCACTACCCTTGTCAACAGTGATCTGCATAGGAATGACTAAACACAATGATTTGAATATACAGGTTGACTTGAGGAAATATAAAACTCACCTCCATTCTCTTCAGTGACATCAAGATACAAGTGGTCTATCATGTTTGAATCATGGGCATTCAGTACAGTGACCAACTTGATAACACAACCTGAAGCTTTATCATGAAATTCATATATAGTGATTCAAACATGGCTCATATGCAAGGCCTGTGAGGACAAATTTTCATGACCATTGCAGTTGAATTCAGCACCTACTCTGATAGAATACGGGGGTATATGATGAATCTTTTGCCAATACTTGCTTGGAGCACATTGGGCACCACCATGTATGTTGTGAGCTTTAAGGCCCTGGTGAATCTTGTCTCTGGTATGCATAAGACAGTTAGAAGACAATCATACTGGACTATCCAGAAACATACCTTGGGATGTTAAAGCCATCTTGTGCAAGGAAAGTCTTCATACTATCAGGGCTATTGCAGTTGTAAATGTCTTATTCCAGCTTGTCTATGACAAGTGATGTTACTACCAATTGTGATATCACCTTACCAGTTTTCTGCAAGCTCATAATACTAAAGTGGTTGTTCAGATCATTCAGCTTTGTCTTTCTACATGCCAACATCAAATTGAAATCATGCTCTTTAGAGTGTAGAAATAAAACTCACCCAATCCTGTAACCATGTTGCATCTCAAGCCTAGATAATATCTTCTTGATTGGAAGACATTCAGCTGAGTACTCTTGCAAAACTTTTTCAAGAACATCATCAGGGGGACCTGAATACCATTTATAAGTGTTTTTATTTGATGTAATACAATGATAGACTCATGAATGCTGCAGTCACTGCCATTCTTGCCAGTAATATTCACAATAGTTATGAGAGCAAAGTGTTAGGAAATAGATGAAATGAGACTGAGGGATAGATAGATAAAGAAGTATGAAGGCAGATAAAGCAAGGCCTTATATATGCTTGCAATGCTGATATGATTGCAACATCTTAAAATAGCACTGCATGTCTGAGATAATGAACAGGATAAAAGAGGTTGTTAAAGAACCAGAATGAACAATAAATATCATTCTTCCTAGCAGTTTGTCATATTGACCAGTTGGTCTCCTTAGTTTGCTTGATAAGTACAAAGTAAATGCATTATAGATATCAAAACAGAATAGTATTCAATTGTTGCCATTATTATTGTCATTGTTCAGCCACCTTGTCTCATTGTTGTCTTTACCATTGTTGGGAATAGAAACCCATTGAGTTTCAGATGCACAAATCTTAGATGTGTTTGGAAGCTCATTGTCAGATGGTACATCTGCATAGATTTCAATACTAGGAAAAGCATAAGTAAGACATTAGATGCATCTCCAGACAAATGGAATTCTAAGTGAGAACTTTGCTTGTACTTGCACTGAGACTTAGTCTTTTGGGAAACAGTAAGCCTTCTCAGATGTATAGATGAAGATGAAACAGTCTTCAGAGATGGTGCAGATCCCAGTGGTGGTAGCAACTGCAATTCTTGACATAAGCTGTTGGTGTCACATTTGTGCTGCTGTGTAAACATCTTCAACCCTTTCCTACTGTGATCGCAAATAGCATGCTCATCATGTTCATCATCAGCCCAAATAGTATGAGTTGTGACATTGAAGAGAATTTCTTGTATAAATCCATTAGGAAGGCAGTGCAGTGATGCTGTTCACAAAACAAGATTACACCTATAATCAAATACCAAGCCTGGGCATGTACATTGAAGATCCACAAAAACAGTTGTCTCATTGGAGGCAACATAGGTCCATGATCATCTGCTTGTGACTGGGATTCAGACTGTTGAACATGAGCTGAGTACTCCACTTTTGATCTTGAGCAACTTGCAGTGGTTTGATAAGCCAGATAAGTTCAAACAAGGGATCATCTGGCTTGTAGTGCTTGTAGTCAAGGCGACTGAGTCCAGATGCAGGTGAAGGAGAGACTGGACCACCAATGGAACTAATAATCTCTTTGGCTAGAAAGCAGTCTGTAAATGCAAATTCTAATTGTCATGGTAAGAATATGGCCCTATATCAGAGACTGAAGTACACAAACCTTCTTCCAAGCTGATCCCCATCTTTTCTGCTTCAGCATAGAATCCTTGTAGCATATAAGTGCCCAATTTCTGCATTAAAACCTCCAATTCCAGCTGGCAGTTGTTATACTGTGGTGTCAGCTTACAGTGTCCACTAGTATACAGCTGCTTTGCAGCATATTTGATGCCATCACCCAAAGTTAGCTTGAAGAGCCAAAGTCAGAAAACAATATATGTCTTGAAAAGTAACTTAAATACCTGATAAACTCACTTGAGACACCCTTTACTTGTATAAGTATCATTGATTGTCCCATCTTGAGAGGTGTCCCAAGTGTAGTTACCATCAGGATTCTGAATGACCTTGCCTGTATTCTCTAGCTAGATTCGACTAAACTAAAGTCACACTTTGGTAGATGCTGGCCCCTGCACTGGGGTTCCTCAGAATTGAGTCTGTAGAGGTCCTGGACAATAAGTTGTGATAGGACCTAGTGAGAATTAGTACTGAGATCAATAATCATAAGATCTAATTGACATATGTTGCATTGTATGTTTTGCAGAAGGAGCATCATTCTCATCTTCCTATTGTCCATGAGTGTGTTTGTGGCTACTACTGCCTAGCTGGGATGGGATTACATAACCTGTCCATTCCTCATACTGATGGATTTAAATTGACATGGGTATTGCCTATAAACATCAGACATACCTTATCAACTATGATAAGAAGTTCCCAATGTATAGTAATGCCAGCTGCAGCTTTCTTCTTCATAGTGTCTGGTCTAAAGAAATCAACTGCATTGGGCTGGATGATATGCTCATTATAGACATTGTGCAAGGTTCCATATTCAGTACCACTTTGGAACAGTCTGTTGTTCTTCCAGCATAATACAACATCTCCACTATAGAAAGAATAGAATTAGTATGATTTTTAGATACTAATAGATATATAACTTATGCCTCAAGTCCAGCTTTCAATTCAGATGTAAAAAGTCTGTTATAGAGTGGTAAAATATCATTGTTGAGAATGTCTGCATATCACCATTAGAAATTGATGTATTAGAAAGCACATTTTGATATACCAGGGACAAATTTATCTGGAAAATGCAAAAAGTTTGATGGTCTAAAAAGATGAATTGGTCCTTTTTTGGTAGTAGATTAAACATCAACTTTAATTTAAAAGAGATCAATGTTATGGCATCGATTAAGAGACTCTGAATTGAGAGAGATAGAGGGCAATGGTGGATTGACAGGAGCACTGGAGGGATAAGGAGGGGGTGGAGCTAGTGGAAGAGGAGGAGGATGGGATACTCCATTCATTTCCTGGTGCCATTTTCCCTCCTGCATCTGGGCTTGAAACTGAGAAATACGAAGTTGTTCCACAGGATCTATGGAGGGCTCAGTGCAAGCAAAGTTGGCAAAGACAGACAAACATACCATTCTCCAATACCTGACAGTTATAGCAACAGCCATTCACAAAGTTCTTCTCTACTGTCCCACACCCATGGTACTGTTCACAAGACTGTAAAGCAAGTAGAGGTTTCAATAATGATCAGAGAAGAGTAACAACCACTGCTTATGACAAGATCAGAGTATTGTATAGAGTTAATGCTATCTTGCTTTGATACATGCTCAGTCATATAGCATCTTCCACAGGGGCCGGGCTTGTCCTTCTTGGGAAAATTGCCATTGCATTCAGTACAGCAAGTATGCATTTCAGACTGCAAAGGTTGCAACATGGCAGAAGGGTGACAAGGGATAGGTGGATAAAACAGAGCTGGGGTTGATCATAGCACTCTACAGGGCTATCAGTAGACACTTATATACCAGTTTGTGGTGGGCAGTGGCATGAAAATATGCTTGTCTTTTCAAAAGTCAAAGACAGTGTTATAATATCTAAATCAAAATAATTGTCTTCGATAGTCAGGTAAAATGAGTGATATTTTAAGAAAAGCATCTTGTAAACAATCATTGTGTTATCTGAAAAGAAGAATTGATTAATCAGTTAATCCAAGACAAGAAAAACAGCACACCTTCCATGTCTCTGTCTGCTGGCTTATTTGCTGAACAGCCAGTTTCCTCCCTACTTCTTCACCTCCTGGACTATTACAATCTGGCATTGAAATATGAGAAGACTCTGTGAAATAGAAATATGTTCCAAACATACTGCTGGTATGAGATGTGTCCCATAGCACAGGGCTGTTGACATGTTGGTAATGAGTTATGGACATGCTTGTGCCTCTCAAAGCTTGATTGATGATTTTGAGAGATACAAGTGCATCATACATTAGGCTTTAGGGATCAACTCAGCATGTAGTATGAGAGTGGAATTATATAAATACTTGTCATTTTGATGATGTCATCTATGAAACTGCACTGTAGTAGAAAGCCAGGGATGACATCAGTGCCAGCTATATAAGACAAAGGACAGGCCATGAATATTAACTTGGACTTGAAATAGCATGTTGCAGGTAGAATACAGGCAGACAATGTAGCTGGAACAGAAAAAGCAGGAGCCCAGTGTTGACACTCCTTTGAGCCTTCAACAGCTTTGCTGACAGGCCTTGGGGCCTTTGAAGAAAGCACTTCCAATGGCTGCCTGATGTAGAAGAGAGAAGGAAATGCTGTGTGATATTATAAAGAGGAAGGCATTCATGCCAAAACAATGATGATAACAAGATCCAGCACATTGTCATCATGGAAGAAGCTGTGTTGCAGTCAGAACCATCAGACCAGCATGGCAGTGTCATCTGTGGACTGGTGGCATGATGTTGATTCTTTGTGTAAAATCAACCATGATCATCCTGCTGACTATAATGCTATAAGCTAACATGGGATGCAATCTGATCCCCATTGGTGTCCTTGGTAATCTCTGTGTTGATCTCAGCCTGTGCTCTCACTTCTTCATCACCATCTGCTATATCTACATTGTCCTCAACCTCATCAACTTCATCTCTGCCAGCACCTTCTAAAGCCCAGTCCAAGAATCAGGTAAATCTTTGGACTGCTTCTCATTGAGTCAACCACTTCATCATTTGCTGGATGTATCCCTTCCGATTTGATGCTTGGTATGCTTGTTTTGCAAAATCAATATGCAGTTGCTCTGATGCCTCAGTATTGTAGCCTCCTGTGATGCCATGAGACCAAATCATTGCAGCATAGTGAACCATTGAATGGACTTTAGGGATATAGAAGTGGGTGTGAACACCATCATCAACAAATATGTGTTTATGGGCATGAAAAGTGCATACAGTGATGAGCCTAGACTTCTGTGGCAATAGCAAAACCAAACTTGGGCAGAGTATGGAGAATAAATGTGTGAACATAGCAATACTAGGACAATTGTGTGTGTGAGTGGGTTCAGGGCACCTCCATGCAGTAAATCAAAGCTTTAAGGGTGTGAAGATATGCTTGGACTAGGCAGTCAAGCAGATAATACGACATGAGAGTTGAGGAATTGAAAGAATGACTGTAAGTCATGAGGGTCTCGTAGAACAAGAGGGAACAGCACCTGATATGATGTGAATATCAAGAAACCGTATTCTGAAACAGAAACAGAGAATGAGACTTGAGAAAATGTGCTTGAGACATTAATATGAGTGGGGAAACAAGAGGGAAATGCCTGAATGATATGGCAATAGATCGAAGGACTGGAAATGCTGGGAATAAACATGCTGGTCGATTGAATAAACATGAACGAGGTGCTGAAACTGGCTGAAACTGATCCTAAACTGGATGGGCTGATATGGAAACTAGGGTGAACGGTGCTGGGCTGAAAACGATCCTATCTGATGTCAAAAACTTATTCTATAATCCACACTGGGATTTTATATACTGAAATGATTGCTAAACTTGTCCTATACTGATACTGATCCTAAGTCTGCTCTGAGACTACCCAAGTGGGTGATGATGATGATGGTGAAGGTGAAAACTGGTAAAACGGTCCTATCTGGTGAAGTTGAAACTGGTGCTGCCTATAAAGTAAATGGGGGGTGAGGTATGGCATGGTCAATCATGTATTGGCATGATATTGACATGTACCAATAGTGTTAAGAGTGTTACAATTTTCTCACTTATCTTATCTTATCGGCCGGCACTTATCCATATCTTATCTATCTCAAGTGCCTATCATTGTAACCATGACTATAACAGACCACATCAACACTTACGCTACAGACAACTATGGCTTGCAACCAATGCTCGCCCTTCTCATGTTTCACCTTGTATTCCGCACGACAACTACGGACAAAGAACTCTATTATTAGTACAAGACTTTTCATATATAAGTAGCGTAGCTCTCGCTGTATACTCCCCAGCTTCGAGCTAAAGTTTAATCACACCGAACTTAGCTAGTTGACTCAGCCTCAGACTAAGACCTTAGTCCATTGCTCCCAGTAACCATTCAGCTATAGAGACTCCTTGGGTGACTGTTCGAATGCGAAACAGCCCTCGGTTTACTCTTGTTTGGTCTACCCAGAGTTCAGGTCTAACAAAGAGTAAAGAGAGACGGAAATGTCTTCTTCACAGTTAAAGAACCATGGAATAACTCAAGCAATACTGTGAGTTGACGTGCAATGGACTGTATGCAATGCAGGACAAATATTGCTGTGAAACGATGAATAAATGTATGGTGATCCTATAGAAACGATGGATGGATTTGTAGAGAGTTGCTGATCTGACTAGTCAATTTATTGTTGGTGCATGCAGTGAATACGATGTATGATGGATTGACATGTATGAGAATCAATACAAGCATAGTCTGGCAAATGAGAGTGTACCCACTGGGGTTGAAAAGTACTGAATGCTACTGTAATCTATGTTTTTATACTAAAGTCCTACATATATTAATAGAATTCCAAGCAACTTTTTACTAAGGCTGTAAGGCCTTAGCTGAGTAAAATCCTGAATAAATGTGACCTATATCTGTCAGCTGAAGTATACAGTGTTGTTTGAATTGCCATGCTTAGTTAGAAAACATTCTATAGTGGAGTCTGGCTTATTGGGCCAGTTCTTGCTGTTTTGACTGCATGTGCTGCAGATTGTAAAGACATGCTAGTGTCACTGAGGTCACCCAATGCATCTCTAATGATGTGCCAACTTGGTGAAGTAACAGCTTGAGTTACTGTAGTTCTGGAGTATCTGTGATAGGTTGATATCTTTGATGGATGAGTGCGGTGATAAGTGACGTTAATAGGGTCTAGCAATCAATGATGCATAGCGATGTGCTTTGGTGTGGATGCAGCATTACCATATATGATCGGAGGCCCATCAAAATCAGTGTTAATGTGTCTGTAATGCTGTGAAGTGTCGGATTTCAAGATGGGATGGATAACCAACATGCAAAGACATATTGCTGTGATACAAAAGTGGTATTGCCATGTCAGCAATGACTGGTTTGGTGAAAGTCTGTCAGGTGGACTGGATGTAGAAATTAACAGTAAATCCATGAAATTCTGAGCATATAGAGCCTGGAGGCTCATCGCCAAAGAGTCCAGTGGTATATCTCATTTCGATAATTCTTCAGGGAAGCAGTAAATCCATATGTTCTCCGAAGAAGTATAGTGCAGCATATATGAGTTTAGAGGCAATATGGTCACAAGAAAAACACACTCACTGAACAGCATATTTGAGAAAGCTTTCTGGGTCATGCTAGAGGTTGTGCAGAAGCTCCTGGCTCCACTTTGTCTTTGACAGTGTCTCCTTGACATCATGGATAGATGGCACATCTAATCCTTGATGTATAAGCCTTTGATATACTCAACAGCATGGGTCATCACAGTGTAAAATGCCAGGTTAAATTCCCATCTCATATGATTAAGCACTATGAGGATTGGTTTGTCTGAATAGATAATGGAGCATTTGTCAAGAAGATTAATCAAAACACAAAACAATAATGTGGTGCTGGAAGTTTGTGAGATTGTCATGAGATGTAGATCAGCACCTAAACCAAAGAATACTATACTTAGAGAGGGACAGAGAATCAGAGATAAACAAAATATTAACCATATTGGTGTTGCCCTGTTGCATAGGTCTCCCAGAGAGATTTGCTTGGAATATTAAACAGGTTGCTGAAGAAGAAAATAAGCATGATCCAGGGGGGAACCTTGACTTGAGTAAATCAGCTGAATGCAGCATTAGCCACATGAGCATAAGACCCTCACACACTCTAACAAAAGAGAGTACAACATTCAACAACCTGAGGTTGTCTGAAAAAGGATTTGAGACTAGTACATCAGTACAAGGTATAATCCACATTACTAGGAATAGGAGGAATGAAATGATGGAATAGGCTGAATCAAATAGCACTGTTCTTCTGATTTTCAGCTCTAGATGCTTTCCACCACTATTTCCATTGTCAGCATCTACATCATATAAGTAATGAGTCTAGTCACCTTGACAGTTTGATGTATCCCTTCCTCCAAAGAAATATTTGGCTCATAGCTGAGAAGAAGATGTGCCTGTAAATGAAGTGTGAACTGTTCAGTACATAATTGAGAAACACACAGAAAAACAGCACCTTGTTGATGTTGTACTATTGTATAGCTGTCACAAACTAAACATTGAACAGATTGAACTCAGATTTTTTTCCCATAATCTTGCATACTAATTGAGTAACCATTGCAAGGAAGAGGGCCAGAGATTGAGGAATGATGACAATCTTTTTTGACCCATCATCTCCCAATTCCTTAAATATCAGTTGATTGAAAGACCACTGCAACATTGGCTAGCTGTTCATGATGAAGAAAATTTTCCTAGCAACTGTTTTGGGTTTTGGGGTTTACAAGTAGACAACCAGCTGCAAGAACATGTGCCTGTGCTGCATTTCTGGCATAGAGATAATCCATGAGATTGGTATTGTCTCCGATCTGCACATTGTGCTCTTCATAGAGCTTTGCTACATGCCACATGAGTTGTTTGTCTTGCTCACTGACAATTATACAATATGAATTTGTTTGTGTGAGAGGAAGGTGAAGTGCTTACCCCATCATACCACAGGGCTTAAGGATAACCACCTTCATTCCATTGACATTATTCATGTTTAGAATGATTTTTTCACCCAATGCCTTGGTGTGATGATATGTATCATAACCTTGGGAGGGAACAGACATGTTATCCTCCTTCACTCTGACTAAATCAGCACCCATCCACACAATGCCAGTCAATGATGTGTACACAATTCTTTTTATCTTTGAAGCCCTATATGCAGATACAATGACCCTGGTGCCCTTCTCATTGACATGAAAATATACTTCAGAGGAGAGTCCATGAATCAGAGAGGCTGTATGATAGACAATGGCTGGCCCAAACTGGAAATAAGACCTGCAGTTAATTCATGCCTTCTTTGGTTATGATAGAGCACCCAAACCTGTTTAAGTACTTCAGTTAAATGTATTTCATTGATTATGTCTCCAGTGAAGTATTCAACCCCCTCCACAGATTCACTAGGACTAGGCTAAACAAGGTCAAAGATGCCAACAATCACATCACTGCATGCCTTGAGCACCCCCACAATATGAGATCCTAGAAAACCAGCACCACCAATAACTATATGTTTAGCAGGCATTTTAGTCAGAGGAGGCATTACTTGATGAGATGGTGGTGGTGGTGGCGGTTGTGTGTCATGGCTCATGATACCCTCAGCTGATATATGATATATCAGCCAAGGCTGTGATAATTTTGGCCAATTATAAAATGATCTTTTAGCAGTTGGTGTTTCTAGAACATCTTGCAAGTTCCTCCATGGAGTTCAAATGGAGATTGCTGTAATCCACAATAGGCCTGGTCACTGTTTTGCATTGGTAGTGGTTGATATTACCCAAGATCTTAGCAAACATCATCCTGCTTGAATATAGTGACCAATGCCTGAACCAATGCTGGCTGTGCCTAATATCTTTCTTGACTGTCAAATGCATAGGAATCATAGAGGCCAAGGTTGACATATGATTCCATCTGAGGGATGAATAGTGAGACTTGCTACAAGCATCACTGATGAACCTAGAGACTCCTGTGGGCAGAAAACACAAGACCTATAATAACAAGTGCTATCAAGCAGCTAATCTGAAGGCAGGTTCTAGTGAGTCTAGTCTTGCACCTCTATGTGGTGACTATAGCTTTCTAGGATTGTAGCAAACTTTTGCTACAGTTGTTATGAGTCCCTAATGGTCTAGAGAGGCTCAAGTTATATATGCAAAGTTTCCTAGAAGGGAAGTGATGTGTAAACATGGGTGTATGCTGAGTGAGGTGAACTGTATATGGTGTGAACTTTCTGTTGGTGTCAGAAACCTAGCTATGGTTCCAGTATTGTAACTGTGTTTCTAATGAACTTTGTTAGTAACTTTTTTTACCTTTACTAGTCTTTTGAACACAACATTTCAAGGTGAGAATGACAAGAAGGATAGCTTTCTTATGCTTAATATTCCTTCCTGCTTTACAGAATGAAGTAGTAACAAGACTTAGTTGTCTGGTCTCTTAGAACACAGAGATGTGATGTTAAATCTTGTTGGTTGTGTGAATATGGGGAATTGGTGGGGTATCCACTAGTATATTGTTTTCTAGCTATGTTTTGTCCTCTTTTTATACAAAGTTCGTGAACTTTTATCAGTAAGCAAAGTTTCTAAGGCTATAAAAACTGCAGTATGTATTGCTGAGCATGTCTAAGGCATTTATAATACTAAAGAACTTTGTAAGTACTTTACTTACAGTGCCGCCAAAGTGCACAGGTGTGGCTGGTCATTTTGATAAGAGTTTCTTACATATCCTCAGCTATGGCTCACTAATACTACTTGTTTAAGTATGTGACTATATGGTCTCATACTTTTATTAGCAATCCATAGTCGTAAACAGCCTACATGTGGTGAAAGCCATGACTTGGCCAGTGCTGTGCACACCTAATTTCTAGGCCAATTGGGCACTTATTCCATTTATGGATGATCAGTAATCAAAAAGGGACTCATGGGAATATGGTGCATCAATTCTGCAGTGTAACTTTGCATACTTTGCAAAGTTTGGAATGAAACAAGTTGGCCCTTGCTTGCAACATTAGGTTTACTGAAAGTCTGTGGGTGGGACATAATTGATAAATTAAAGGTAGTGCCTGCGATTTCTGAGTGCACAGAGCCTGGAGGCTCATCATTGCAGATAGAGCTAATGGGGCCAAGCATCAAAGGATGTTGTTCCACTTGTAGGTATCTGGACAAATCATCATTAGCTTTTAGATTACAGAGATGAGGAAACCACAGACTTTCAGTTTGCTGTTGAGCATGATGGTGGCTGGTAGTGGATATTTTGCTCCCTGGTTGGATCCTCTGATCTGGAGGAAATTTGTCAATGGTAATTCACTTGATTAGTGCATCAATGTCCAGTCACAGCATACCCTTCTACCTCAAACATTTAAAGGTCATTGTTTTGTAAGTGTTAATGATCGGGGGCCTATAAATGGCAAATCATACTCATAGTTCATCTTTCTCTTTCTGATGCTCACCATCATCACTTACAGTACATCTTTGCCTGCCCTTCAATTGTCTTCTATGGAAACCCCTGCTATCATCAAGAAAGCAATTGCTGCTGTTAACAGATTTATTGCCCTTTCAGAGTCAGAGAAAACACTTGATGGTGCAAAGAGAGTTGCTGCAATGATGGACAAAGTGAACAAGTTCCTCACTCAATCTTCCAAGGTGATTCACAGTGACCTACAATTGTCAATATCAAAGGACCAGGATATGAAGAAGGTGCTGAAGGAGCAACTTGAGGAGGTCAAAGCCAGGGTTCCTCATCTTGCCCATCAAAGTGATGGTGCACTCCAGTTCCAGGACTATTTAAACAAAACTGGTCTGTACTCCCCAGATATTAGACCCCACCTTGTTTGATCTCTGTTCAGAAGGCAAACTGAATGAGGAAAATTATATGATGCTCACCAAAGAAATGCAGTTGCAGGACATCAAGGTATGCGAACCATATATCAGTGACCTCTTATTTGACAATCACTCAACTTGTCTTTCAGAAGGTGTGAAATCACTGTCAAAAGGAACACCTTGGCCATGGTGGAAAGAGAGACAAGATTCCTCGCACTTCAGTCATTGGTAGCAGTGCTTAGGATGCAGGATATTATTCAACTCATTGAGGTGTGGGAATGAGGTGAACTTTCACATGCATATATCCAGCCAACATAGTGATCATTTAAGTGTAGAGATACAAGGTTGTCTGTAATTTCCTCATGTCAGAATGGTTTATGATAGTGATTAGATATCCTTACAATGTACAACATTCCATTGAAAAAAATACAATCAAGTCATCATCTCTGTACAAGTATCAGCAGCTGAAAGGACAGCAAAATGGATCAAACAGACAGGATGAACTGAATAGCATTATTGTGGTGGTCCTGTGCACTTCATATTATTGAATAGCAAGGCAATGTCTTCTGACCTTTCACCAAGAGCTACCTGTCCCTTCTCTACACAAAATAAATACCTGACAACATGAAAACACAAACTGGACATACCCAGATCAGCAAGATACTGTTGATGGAGTGCACTGAGCAGCTCAAGTTGGTAGTCCTTCACTCTCTTGTATTTTTCTTTTGTCTCTGCATGCCTCCTTCTCTCTTCAATTATCAAGCTCACCTGATTCTCATGCAGCACTTTATGCTGAGATATTCTCATTTGATGCACCCCTTCAACAAATATCTGTGCTGTGTTTTGGAAATTTTCAGTGGCTTCTGACAGAGATTTCACTTTCATTGTTGACATAGGTGGCACAGAGAGAGGCGACATAAGGAGAGAGATGATGAGCAAGGATGTGGTTCTAAATCAAGCACAGTGAGATTATATAATGTACTTTGGCACACCATGACTTTGGCCTCGACTTGATCTATGTAGGGTAAAAAGAATTTTGCATGGTAGCCTGCATAGTTGTCAGTGTAGTTGACAAATCATATGACTGCAATCAAAAGTTGATCAACTCCATCAAATGCAATGAGAGTCAATGTGTTCCATTCATTTTTATTTGTTCTTACATAGAATTAGCTTTATGATGATCTGTAAGGCTTAAATATAAATAATTTGCTAAGATATTGAGACACTCTAAAATATAGTCAATATCACAAAAATAATATTTGAAGGGAATGTCAAGTTTAAGAGCATCAAAAGCATTGTAGCCAAAGTAGATAATTTTACAAGCATCCTAACAGTATAAACTGCCTTAGAGGCAGTTGTTTAAGCAACAAGTAATAAGGTACACAATGTGGGGTTCCTATGAAGAGGATACTATGAGAAGAATATTTTGTAGTTGGTAACTTGGTATGAGTGACACCAAAGAAACAAGCCATTGATATGCCTGGTATCAGGCTACCCATAGATTTTGTGATTTTCTATCAAATTTCACATTCTACAAGTGGTACTAAGGGCTATAGTTGAGACTTTACACTGATAGCCAAATACTACAATAGAGGACAAGAAAAGATGAATATAATGCAAAGAAAGGACTTAGAGACAACATCTAGATGAGTCAACTCTATCTGCCTTCTAGTATTTATGACTATTCCCTACCAAACCAAATACTCTATAGTCAGAACTCGGGAACTTGTCTCTATGAAGTAGAAACCATCAAAAGCAATGAAGAGTAACTAGATGTACTCATCACCTCAATAAATTGAATAAACCTGGAAAGAAAATGCTAAGTCTGAATGGATCCAAATTCTGAGATGAACTTAGTCTAGAAAATGAATGAACAGGCATAACTGAATAGCCAGAACTTGACACCAAGATAACTGAATAGACTGCACAAGTGATCGAAATAATACAAATTCAGTCCAACAATCAATCATGATCAGTGGTAACATCCTTGAGATACAAGGTGAAATTGCTGTATTGAATGGGATACCACATGGCGAGCCATGAAGAAGGAGCAAGGGGTTCCTGCAGACCATGAAGGAACCCTTGTCAATAGAATAACCCATAGCTGTTCTGTCTAACTGAATAGAAACAATGGAATCACACAATCCTTGTAAATTTAATTACTCATCATTTGTATTGATACCCAAAGCTCATACCATATTTATTTTAGATACAAGCTCCTATACCTAGACTACAAATCATATAAATTAGCAGCAACTAGATGCATAATGGCAGGAAAGCATTCCCCTGTGTTTGTGCTAGTGGCCTTATAGCTACCTAATCAATCACTGGTTCTAAAGTGCATATCATTGACTGAAGTGAATTTAAGTTTACCAAGTCAACCCAAAAGGGCAGCTACAGTAATCTAGAAGAACTAAGTAGGAATAAGGGTCATCCCCACATTTGCACTTTGCTAGTTCCTAGAACTGCTCTGCATACAAAGGCCTCGTGCTCCCAAGCCCACTAAAGTGATCTAGATATACCCAGTTGACCACAGACAGAAGATGTTTGTCTAGTTGAAGTGAAATAAGCTGTTGAATGCTTTAAGTTTGAACAGTCAAAGAGTCAAGGAACTCTAGAGTCAAGGACTTGAAGCTAGGACCTGTGTGTTCTTTGTAGAACTTCAGTTCTTTGCTGCAAGTCTGTGTGCTTGTATTGTCATTGAGTCAAGGGCTCTTTGTAGACCATCTAGGTCTTTGATTGTTTGTTGTTAAAGTGTTTGCTGGTCAAGCCTTAAAAAGCTCTCCTAGATGAAGTCAATTTGAGTCTGAACAACTCATTACTATACCTACTACCCCACATTCATATACCTCGCTACTGCAATCAGTGTATCTCATGTAAACACCTCTAGAATTGAATTGAAGTTACATTTGAACAAACCCAATTGATTATCACTATCTAAGTACACCATGAGTGCTTCTATTGTACTCACCCTCAAACTCAAATATTACTGATTTTGTGTGTGTGTGAGATTTAGTATCTAGATTGACAATCTAGACACTTTGTTTCATTTGTGCACTGCCCATTACTGAGCACATCACCAGGCAAAGTGGTATGACCCCTGTTTTGGAGTGCAGAGGGATGAGCATTGATTTCTTCTCGAGATGGAGCACATGTCACCAAAATTTCTTTTAGATGTCCACTAAAGGTTTGATATTGGCATCCATGGCATCAGGCATTATCTCACAAGCATGATTCAGGTAACAGTTCATGTGTGCATTGTAGAGCAGTTTAATCTGGGCTGGGGTCAGCTGACCAGTCTTATCCTGCAATCCCATGATGCAGTGACCACTGTATCAAGCAGCCTGAGCTCTTCCCTTGTAATGTTCATTGAATGGGGTGGTATTTTATGCTTGGAATGTCACTCCAACATATTTCTCTGAGGTTGAGAGTGTAATTGTGACTCCACCAACTGTAAATTCAGGGATTACTGCCAAGGGAGACAGTCCATATACCATGACCACAGTTTTCAGCCTGTTGATTACGATGAAGTGGGTTGAGCACCACACTGACAGTGTCGGAGATTTGGCATGACCCTTAAAATACAGATTGATTTTAAAGGGCCATCGATAAGATGAGATAAGATTTAAATATCCTTGATAGACCCATAATCTGATAAAAATGATAAGATAATAGATTGAGTATGGTTTTTTTTCTCATGGGCAAAATTAAGATCCGTATAGATTCATGGATTGTAGGTTAAGGAATAAAGCTTTGTGGGTATGTACAACGTATATAGAGTATGTTTATGAGAGTTGTATCTTCAAACATTGTGCGAAATCAAACTTTAAGACTTGTTCCTGTAAATTTTAATTATTTTGTGCTCATGGATGAGAGAATAGACATACCAGTCACTGACATACTGAATTCTGATGGCGGGCATATCATTGACGATGATGGTTTGCCACGCATGACGAACTACATGGCCAGCTGAGCATCGGTGCACAAATTCTGCATCGCTGGTCTTGTGGGAGTAAAGTAAAATGCCCAAGAATCAATGATGGGCAAAGATTGCGCTGACGTTGGAAGCAGCACCTTCGACAATTAAGTCCCTGCGAGCTGGTTAGTAAGTTTTTCACCATTGAAAGTTGAAATAAAACTTGCAGGACAATACAGTCCATTGGATACACCCTAACAGTACCAATATCCTCGCGATACTCCCTACGAATACTGCTGACGGTATGCTCCAATGTCACGTGAAGAGCTGCTGTTTTGTCCTCTCGATACAAGTAAAAGGCCGTGTCCATCGTGTCTGTGGTGAAAATATTGATCTTCATCTATAAAGATATGCAGGTCAGTAAAAATCAAGAACAAGATTTTGCTCAAGAGTACTTACAGTTGAATGGTTGTAGGAAGCTTGTTGAAACTGATAGAAGGATGTAAAGTAGAGTAGAGAGTAGATGCTAAGAGGTGGTGACAATGGCAGAGTGGATGAAAGAAGAAAGGTAAAAAAGTTCAAAGTTAATGGCACCTGGCCATCGCAAGCGCAAACAACAGTGCTGCTTCAAGAGCTGTAGGTAATGGTATAGCCCTAAGAATGACATCGCCAATTCTGAACACTTCTGGATATATCACTTCGTTGACTTTTGGCAAAAGTAGTTACATCGCTGGTCCAATTTCAATTATTTCGTCCATATGGAGGTGAAGCGAGGGAAATCTGAGTGGGTTCACGAATGTGCAAGTCAACAACTTGGCATTTCAGCTGGGGATCATCAATAGGACACCCATACTTCTTTGATAGCCCTTCTCAGAGCAAAGAAAGCTCCACTTTGTATTTTTGCAGTACAGATTGCCTATACTTCCTGACCTCAACTTTGGCGCTAAACTGTGATTAACACAGTCACTGATTGTGGCTGTATGAATGATATACTGTGAGAAGTCTCTCCATGCAGCCAGTTATGAGTGTTCCTTTCACTGGATGCAGCCTATCCCAGGTCGAGGGAATCTCTGGAGCTGTCCTGAGTTACCGATGAGAGAGGGATTCTTGAGGAAGCCGTTGAAGTATAGGGTGGATATGAGCTTCCAGCAATCAGCATTTCCCTCCCTGATACACTTTCTTTCGGCCTCTCCAATTTGAGACCATCAGATGAACCACTGCATTTGTGCGTTCAAAGATCTTGTCCTTGTCCCCATTTAACGCAATACACGTATATTCCTACACTGAATAATCTGTGCCTTATGGATGCATCCGATGCTTTATGAGTCCCTCTACTTTCGTCGTCAACATCCATTTGGCCACTCTCCCTTCCTCGTCCTCCCTCAGGTTGCCCAGTGCAGCCTTCTCTGTCCAGGCAACTGAGAGTGAGCATCTTCTCACAAATGTCTCCATGAAACACTTTGTGGTCAATGGACTGGTACGATGTTCCTCAAGGGCTCAGATCCAAAAGCAAAGTTAAAATAAGTCAGCGGATGGAGGGATGGGGATAAGAATTCAAGTCATAATTTGTTCTGGCAGTGCAGGGAAGTGAGATGGTGAATGACATCGATAGCGCCTGGCAGAACTCAACAAGGCTGAGATCACTGTGGTGGATTTGGATCATGGATCATGGAGAGTGGCAGTGATCACTGGAAAATATATGGATAGTCCATCCTGCAGGCACAGCCATTACAAGGGTGCCATCCTTTTGTGCCCACGAATGACCATCAGTGTATGGTTGGGGCCTCAGAGGAACAATGAGTGTATACAGAGGATACTCCTCTACTTCCTACTACCAGTCTATTTCATCACGATGCATTTCACACTTGCCACTCTCCTCCCTCTCGCTCTTGTGGTCCCCACCCTCTCCACTTCCCTTCAAGCTAGGGACAGGGCTATCATTGCCGAATGGTCCTTCGCCAGCCCAATGGCATATTCATTGCATCGTCCACATCCATAAACATTGCCGTTATCGAACAGGAATATCATGTGGAATTCACTTATTGAGAGGCAGTAAGAGGGATAATGCCACATTAAGTTAACAGACTGACCCGCCATCGATCGCAATTACCCGAGCTCCACCGTGTAGGCTGGGATGCAACGAATCAATCAGTGTCGGGACAAAGATGCTCGTGTCTGGTCCAATTCGTTTGGTGCCCAACCCCAGCTGATACATATGATTCAACCCCCAACCATATACCAAGCTGCTTGAGTCCACCGCAAAAGACTGATGGCTCCCGGCTCCAATAGTGACAATATTGCCCAAAGAGGGCCGCTCTGGCTTCAGACTTGATGTGTGGTGTTGTTGTTCTTTACGTCTGAGCTCTCCGTGTGTGCCAAATCTCCACGTCAAGACGTGTCCGTCAGTGGTGAGCGCTAGGACATGATTGGCACCACATTTGACCTGACAAATCTTTTCCTTGGATAGTGAGGGATAAGACTGCAGCTGGATAGGAACAATCAGAAGAGTCACTGTCGAAGCCCAATGAACCATCTTCTCTCTGCGTCATTATAAATTCATGGAAAGACATCAAGGTTGGACTGCCACTCACCCTAAATGCTTTATCAGACAAGGAACAAGGACTGCAGGTGAGATAATGACCAGAAGAGCATATCAACAAGAGTCTGGATCAGGGCGAGGGCTTGAAGGGAGTCATTGGGATGTGTGGCACAAGGGAAGGAGTATATGGAACTCAAGCTCACAAATTGACATGGCTAAGACAGCCCCAATCGAAGGTATGCGAACTAGTGGACGAACAGTAAGAACAGGACTTGCTATAATCAAATAAGAACATACTTGTTCCCCAATGCACCCTCTGATGTGGCCTTGGCCTGTTCTTCGACGCCAGCTGGGGTATAAACTCTATATAGGTTTTAAGTAGGTACATGCAGGAATCGATGGGGTGACTGACCTTGGACCATCACCACCTCAAGTCGACTGTCAAACCAAGACAGTAGACTACTGGCTTATCTAAGTAAGGAAGTCAGATAAGTTAGCGGCAAAGGAACTCTGGACCTACTTTCCAGCCAATAGCATTATTGAATGGTTGATTTCCCTACATAAGACAGAGACTGCATCCTCAGAAACATATCTGCATCAACCACATCAACTACAAGGTATTCCTTCACATCTTCATCTTTGGGATCAATATCAGGATCTTCAATCAGTAGGGCACCCCATAGAACCAAATATATGGAAACTAAACGGGGTTTGCTCTTTTTCATGTCCATTCTGACATGATAGAATCCTAAATCTTGATCCTTTTGTGTGCTAAGTCCTTCCATAGGTTGATCGAATGGCCGAATCAATATGAGGGGAAATATCTTCTCGTGTACAGTGCATTTGAATACCATAACTAGCTGTGCAAACAGAGGGCCATCGATGGTGTCAACAAGAACGAAATCATAATGAGGATGATGGTTGAAGCTGGGTGAACATCACAGGAAATCTGTGACGAGCTGCCAGTTAGCAAGACTAGGGTAGTATGACTTTAGCATTCCATATAATGATATCTGTGATAATGGGCATGAGACATGTCGCACAATTTAAGAAGAAAGACAAGGTACCCGATCATTAGGTGCAAAGCTCTCAAATGCTACTGCAGCTCCATTAATCAAAGGAAGCTCCTCTGGATGACTCTTGAAGTGTTGAGCCATGTATTTTGACAGGAGTTTCCAAAATCTAGAAAAATCGGGATTATCTGCAGCTTTTGCTTCTACCTCTGTAATCGTTAGTCTGCCTCCTCCCTTTCCTCAATTGCCATGCACTGAAGCAGCTGAAACATAGTCCGGTTGACTATTGGCAGTTTCCGCCTCTCTCTCCAGCTGATTGGAGTCGTCAATTTCATCTGAGTCCTTTTCCTCTGCAGAGTTGGCCAGCCATTCTTCCTGTGCATCAATCTGTTGATGAATGAATGACATAGCATTGTACCATTGATCGATCTGAAGAATCTGAGGAAATGCGATGTCAGCCAATTTAATAAACTGTAAGAGAGGTTGTAACGTTGACCTGTTTTTCAAAGTCCTTGAAATTGGTACATTGTTGATAAGCTTCTTTGAATGCTCCATGCATGCTTTCATTCGGCTTTGTATTGTAGTTAAGTGTGACACCTTTGGCTTCAATATCATCAAAGAGGTGTTTGTGTGAGTGGACTTTGGGAAAATCCCAGGTCTTGAATGTCAACTTCTTGGGTGGTTGTTTTCCAGCATCCAGCGCAGCTTGCTTGATCTTCTCGTACTCTTCTCAAGAAGCTTTCTCATATTCCTGGCATACAATGAGCTCAAATTCGGAAAGTGGTGCTATAGACACACCTGAATTAGGGCAGCCAGTATTGGCAGCCTCGCTCATCCTGCTTGGAGGGAGCTAGATGTATGAAGAGAAAAGCTGGCATACATATCCAACTCCATGTACACTCATAAAGCATGGATAAGAATATATCCAATAGGGTCTCTTTCTTTAGTGAGGATATTATGAGCGATGAAAATTAGTTGCTATGGATGAGGATTAGCTAATAGAGACAAAATTTTGATTCTGTAGATACCTTTGAAAGCATCTCATATTTCCATCCATCCGTAAATGTAAGATGCATGAATCCTTATTTAAAATAATATAAATCCTTCCAAGGAGGGAAAGTGCTCAATCTTGGTGTAAGGATTAGTACTAAAGTAAAATTGTCATGGCAATTAGGTAGATGTACTGTTCATCTGCTTGTTGGGCAAAAGATCGTGAATGCTTCAACTTCTCAATTCTTCCAATAATTTCTTCCAGTAAGTGGTCTGTGAAAAGACCATTATTGAAAGCATGCAATCAATCAAACAAGAGAGCCCAATAGACATCGCAATGTTCAATGCTCCAAAAGACATTCTGAGTCCCAAATCAATACATGGATGTTGAAACAGAACGAAAAACCTACTTCTATAAAGCAGAGACCGAACCCCTTGAGGAACTTGTTTCGATCTGTAGCACCAGATATTTCTTTAGCCTGTTTGAATATGTCTTGGGCCCAAGACATAGTTCGAAGCAGATATATCTCCTCCATCTTGAGAAGATGTTCTTTGGGAACGATACATATATTACAGGGAAATTTGCATCTGGACCCCCAAGTCAGAGCCATCATACATCTGTTAGAAACATTAATGCTTGAAAGATGCATAGGGGAATGGCTTACTGCTCTTCATAATCTGCAGATAAAATCATAATGGTAGGAAAGAGATACCAGGGTGCAATATCTGGGTCAGGTGATTGCACCCAAGCTCCAATTTTTGACCTAACCTGGATGGATGATAGAATGATCTCGAATGCTTTATGCCATATGGCCCTCTTGAAATCAGCATAGTATGTCTTATCGCGATGCTGAGACTCTTCAGGGACCTAGCAAAAATGATTTGAGTAAGGTAGTCAGTCTTGATATTGAAACATATGATAGGTAACCATCTGATAACACATCCGCCTCCAACACCTTGTCCAATATGAATATGAGCTGGCAGGTTTCCTAGCCTAACGATAACAGGATAACCCTGAACTGTGCCGAATGAAGAAAGCCGGGTCTTGTCTGCATAAATGATGTAGCATATAGGTTTTCCATTGACTGGAAGAGCCGACTACTCCTTTAATCAATGTCTTGTGACTTAAATATAGACAAGATAAAATATGAACCTGCACCTCCCAAAAGATGTTACTGGTCCAAGGCTCAGTATAGACTCGTTCAGATGTGCCATTGCCTTTGTGTTTAAAAAGTCGTTGAGCATCCCAGATAAGGTGCAGAGCAAGGACAGGATCTTGAATAATGTCCAAAGTCCAGGACCAGAGATCTTGGTGATGTACATCAAACTTATATGTTTGCTTTCCCAACGGCACACTGAAGGTCATCTTTGTAAACTACATGGAAGATTAGTTTCAAGCCCGGATCAGATATGGGAAAATATGAACTCGAGTGCGAAAATCGGCTGCTTTCTCCCACAAGGCAATTAACTCTTGGTGGTTTCAGAATGAAGGTAGTTCTCCTCCTCCTTGTACTATATTTTTCAGAAGGCTGTCAATTTCACCTTCATTTAAACCAGCCTGTAGAATAAACTCCGCCAGCTCAAAGTCAAGTTTTGATTTAAACGGGTGCCAGGGTGAATCATCAATGCCAACTTTAGACTTCTCTCTGCAAGCCAGATACTCTTCCAGTAAATCTTCTTTTGAGTCTCGCCCGCTGGACAGATGATACTCAGTGTGGATATAAGTGGCATCAGGTCTTGATTGGTCAGAGATGGCCAGGATAGGTGGGGTCGGAGTCCTAGTCCTATTGTCCTCTAGAATGGGTTGATCATCTGGAATTAAACAGCATTAACCGGCCAGACATACTGTGGCAGAGGAATAAATGGCTTACCTCTTCTGACGTTTCTATGTTCACAAAATCATTCAAATGAGTCTACCAAAGAAGATATTGCTGCTTCGTCTGACTCAAGGGAGGAGATTGGTTCGGAGAGGGGATTATGAGACTGTTGCCCTAGGAAGTGTCAGTATCTGAGACCTTCTGACCATATTGGACTGCTGACCTGGCATTTGACTTTGGGGTTGTCTCTCATATGCAATTTTGCACCTGTGGTCCTCAGCCTTCCTAGAACAAGCTGTCTCATGGGTTTTAAAGCCTTGAACGTTGAAAGTCTTTCCACATTGAGGGCAGGTTTTCTCTTTATTCTGCATTTTTGAAGAGCTAGCAAGTTGGTATCACTCTAGAAGACTGTCAGGAAAAGTCATCGACAGTAGATTCAGAGGTGGGATACAGATGGGAATCCTTACCTTGAGAGAAGAGAAACATGTAGAAGAAAGCAGAGTACAGCTGTCCCTTAGTAGTGGTGAGAAAGGAAAATAAGGAAATGGCTGCTTTGCCGCTGCCACAAGTTTACTCTGGAAATATTCTGTGGGTATCTTGGGGTTGCTATGACATCATCTCAAGAGGAAAATCTACTCAAAACCGGACCTGACATCATAAAAGCTTTACAAAATTTTATTGACTGACAAAATACAAGCTTCAGTGATGGAAGTCAGAAACAGTTGCTCAGCACAAAAAAAAAAGGTGTGTACCTCAAGAATATCAACAGTTTATTTCTCTTTCCAACTCCTCCGGCTGATTAATTGGTGCATGCTGAGGAGGCATACAAGGCAGTACCAGAGGCCGACCAAAGTAGTCAAAGAATGTCTGAACATAATGCTTCACCAAGGTTTTCTTGACCTTTAAAGATGCTTCATCACCCGATGGATCTAAAAGACCCTTAGCCTCAAACACTAGCGGTACCTCCCATTCCGACATAATTTTTCTGAAAGCTTCAAGGGCAATGCATCGTTCTTTCCAATTCATCAAGTGAAGGCTGACCAAAGAAGTGACAGAACATGATGGCAATGGGACGAGTGATTCTCCTAGAAACAAGTTAAGTATCACCCTCTGACATTTGAGCTGGAAGTCGGTATCGTCAGAAACTAGGGAGCATGCAAGATGTGCATCAATTGCTAGAAGCTCCAGCTGAAAGTTGAGTTTGCAAAGCTCCCAAACAAGGTAATGACCCTGGTTGACATCAAACAGTTCATCTGTATGTGTTGTTGGGCTTCATACATCTGGTTTAGACATCTGAAGAGCAGTTCCCATCATATCTAACATGGTGTCATGAGCTTTAATGGTTTTAGTATGCTCTTTTTTGAAGGGCATAGCAAGTAGCTCTCTCCACACTTGCAGATGGATGGGCATAGCATTTGAAGTCGATGAAGCAATGCGATAGATAAAAGTGTCTCGATAATGCTCCCACTGTCAGAAGTAGGTGCTTTGCTGAGTGGCAGAAGCATAGACAAATAGTCCAGGATCGGGGAAGGCATATCCTATATTGACGTTGTAGTCCTTCTTCTTGCCGTTAGCATCATGCTGGCTCTGGATGCATCGAGCTTGAGCTTCACACTCCCGAGAATGTTCTGAGTCCTTATCAATTTTGGCGTTGGCACCAGCCCATGCAGGTACAGTCAGTGGAGTGTATCTCTCAGACAAATCCACAAATTTATCTCTTGTACTTTGCAAATTTTCTAACCAAAGACAGATATGTGAGCCCTTGAATGTACAATATAGAAAAATTTCCTTACGAGTCTTGCTTCTTTGTGGTGATCCCTTGCCCAGAGGTCCAGATGCTTGGGTCTTGGATCTCTGGTTACGCACTGGAGTGCCTGAGGTTGAAGGAGGTATGGAAGGAGAAGGACATGCAGATGTCGAGGGAATGGCAGAAGGAGTAGAAGACACAGTAGAAAAATTGAAAGGATTGCAATATGTATGAAAGATTCGCATGAAACGATGCATGGCATCGAATTTTTTGGAATGAGATGGGTCTCCACTGAATACTACAGGAAACGAGGGCTGGGGAAGGGTTTTGTTTATGTTGTGATATGGGGGATCAGTTCATCTTCCATATGTACACATGCTGTGTCGAGCCAGTAGTATTGCGCTTGGCTGAGCTCTGGAAACGCATGAGGATGTACACTACAGTACCTACTTATATACTAAAAGACTATCTACTAGAATCTTCTATACTTTTCCTATATCTTCTTTCTTAATCAGCATCTTCGGCATGATGCCGGATTGCCATATTCCAACAGTTTACATTGAAAACAGTTGGTTGCTCTGCTTTCAGTATGATTTGATTTGTGAACTGCTCAATTGGTCTGATGAGGTAGACCGGTATGCCAGCTTTCATGTGCTGTTCAGCAACATCCAGACTGAGGGTAAAAACACCAATGAGATGATTGAAGTCAAAAGTTTCATCACATTGAACTTTTCCATTCATCACTGGCTGATGAATCTGCATATAGTCCAGCCCAGCAACGAGCTCCAGCCAGTATCACTGCATTGCTGTCACCTGTGCATGAATGCTCATAGCATCTGCCATTACTGACTCAGTTCAGTTGACTAAGGCTTCCAGATGAGTGCACCTAATACTGAGGAATTCTCGGAATTCGTCAGAAAACATTTTGGTATTCTGTATCCGAGAACATCGCCCTTTGATGTAATTCCATGCATGCTGGAAACACTTATAGATAAAAGGGTGAAGTAAACCTATGTGTGACAGGTATCCTGAGGAGAATACGATGTCGCTGTCAGCAACATTGTACCAAATTGTATTGAGCCATTGATAGTAAGGGTGGTTAAAATCAGAAACAAAAGGTCAGCGAGGAATAGCAGGAAAATGACAGAATTTTTCCTCAAAGAACTGAGGAACATGAGTGGGGTCATGGTCTCCAAATTGCCCATCCTCATACAAATGGATTTCTCATGAGTTTGGAGGGTGCGGGATGAATTTGCTATTGGGAGTCATGATGAAAATCTGATCCTCCTCAATATAGGTCCCAACATGACCATCATTTACACCTAACCATCCTGATATGACTTGCATCAGCCTTGCACCAAAAGCGAATGAACGTAGTTACCTTTGTATCTGTGAGAGAACTTTGTGAGATTGCCGAGTGTAAATTTTGTATTGTCTTGCATTAGGGTCCCTGTGCCACATAACTACATCAGGTTCAGTTCAAATCTACCAGCAAGAACACAAACCTTCGAGTAGTACACAAACTTCAGGTCCTTCACTCTTTGGTAGCCAATAAGGTCAAATATGAAACGTTCTTGAGGTCCGAAATTTATACGTCATGTATAAATTTCCTCTGCACCTGCCAATATACGTCTCGTATATTGGCTGTACTGTACAAAATACTCTTGTATTTTGCACTTGAGGATTAGAGACTAGCAAATATTGTGATCAGGGCTAAAAACATTTGGTGAAGTTAGTAAGAAAAAAGCACAACAGAAATGAACTTACATGACGAGCCAGGTAGCTGGCAGAAGCTAATGTCAGAGCTAGCAGGTTGGATAGGGGATTGAACAAAAAGCTGACAGTGAAACTTCAACTTTGTGATTGGACCTGACAGTCACATGTCTTGCCTCAGCTTTCTCCACTACTCCTACTACTGCTATCCTCTCATCTCAATTTCTAATCCCCAGCACTTGGTGTATCTGCATCAATGAGACGTTGATGCAGGAGGACTATTTTGCATGAAGCAAATAGACTCAGGTTGTCTGATGTGATGTCGGATAGCCCCACTACTTCATTCAATTCTGTCCTCAAGCCAAAGCCTCTGCCCCCACCTCTGAGCAAACTCAGACTCATCCAAGATTTGGGCGCATATTTTCACCAGTCCCACCTCTTTTGAGGAAGCGGAGGGGCCTCAAGTTCCCTAATAATTGTGCATTGATATGCCTTTATCATGATTTGCTTTACTTTGTATCCCAGTATGTGTTTAAGCCTGAGCGTGGATTCTGATCATTAATTTGTCTTTGTAAGACACCATAACATTCATTTGCATGTCCACCTATGGACGCATATGACAGTGGTCGCTTGCTATACAGATATTCCAGCAACAGCTAGGGGTTTCTTTGTGTGGGGGGCGGCTGGAGGACCAGGCAGTTAATTTTGAAAGATATTCTGATTGTACCGCATTCTCAGGTTGCAATGAGACTCGGAGAGTGACTCAGACACAGTGAGACTGTGAATGTCTAGGCCTTAGATCTTGGAGCAAGTCTCAAATGACTCGGGGAGTGACTCAAGTGCCTTGAAACTCTTTGGGTTTCTGGTGGAGGATTTGATGATGTCGCAGTTGGTATCTGCGAGTTCAAAATACCAGGGATGGCATCATACAAAGATTCCAGCAATTGAATAAAAATCCAGCTGGCTTTCTCTCTCCTTCATCTTCTCTCCTTTACCCATCCAAGATGACTACAACCTCGAGCTTCCGTAACAGAGATAGCAGTTCCATGCCTCACTCCACCCTTTGTATCACTCCTCATTTACCTCGGAAGAGGGCTGCTTTGGGAACTAACTCAGATCCAACTGCACCTCCTATTCAAGCCCATCGTCCACCTAGGTTGATTCCTAGCCAATGGTTGAAGCTTGAGCCAGCAAATCATAGCTACCAATTCCCTGACGTCTATATTGCACCATCCCACTCCCGAGTACCCCCCAGTCACGGGAACATCTATGTCATTGTCATTAGTACTGATCCGGAGGACCTTCATAAAACCTTTGCTCATGGGGCCAGTCTCTCCTCCTTCTGTAGTCTAGAGGAGGCAGCTGCGAAAGGTTTGTTTTCTGCAATTCCTCTAACTACCTTATATAATTAAGTTTGTGAACAGGCATGCCTGCATTGCGGCCTAGCCTCAATGACTTCCTTGTCTTTCATGACAAGTACGGAAGAGAAGAAGATGGGGATAGCAAAGATGCAGTAAAATCCTGGAGTCATGCAAAGTACATCTAACCGTAGTTGTCACTGAGTTTATGACCAAGTTTGTTTTCAGGAAAGAATTTCCAACACCAGTTTTAGAAAATCTCCAGAAATTGCAAGACGATATCTATGGCAAAGAAGAACTAATGTCAGATTCGAAAGCTGTTGCAATCGATGGGAAGTTTTGTGGAGGCATTGCTATTGAGCGAACATTTCATTCTCGATTCCATGTCAGAAACGCCCAATGTGCATACCATCTCACCACAAGCTTTCAGGAGGCATGAGGATTGGAGGCGCCTCACCAGTCAAACAAAGCAGATAACACAAAGGAGAAGGATAATGAGAATGTGCTGCGTCGGCGGGTCAATGAGGTACACTTTGTCCTGGTTTCTCTTGTGATCTTTCTCATCAGTAATTTCAGCTTGTCATTCATACAGCGAATGAGGGATTGTGCAAAGGAGCTCCAGATGTACCCAGAATCATGGCAAAGTGGGCAGATCTTGCCAATTTTCCCAAGACCGGAGGTTATGATCGCTATGCAGGTTTCAGCAGTTCTGTTAATAATTGCTGGCCGGCGTCACAGATGAATTTAGCTTCTGCCCGCAGAGGTTAGTCCAACAACTATCATGAGTTCTACCTCATTCAATGTTTGTCTAGCTGAAATTCATGCAGAAGGGACTGCTGAAAGGTCATCTCCCACCGGTGAAGGTACAGTTACATTTTCCAATGAAGCTAGCAGTTATCTGATTGTTTTTCAGATGAAAACTCATCTGAAGATGCTTGGGGAGGCCTTAAAAAGACATAGGAAAATATGGTGGAAATCACAGTGATGGCGGTGATCACACTGTCATTCCTACAGCAATGATGACCCTCATGCGACCTCATCCTGATGTTCCAGAGGAGTGTTTCTGCCTGATGGAATTTGGTATCGTTTGGGTACTTGAAGAGTTTTGTACTCTGTATTTTTCAGGCTTGCATATGCACGGCAGAGGGTTGGCTCAATATGGCCCTCTCCACACTGACGATTCTATCTACACTTGTGTGATCATAATCCTGTATCCTCCTCAAGTCATTTTGAACAGAGAATCTGCACTCACTTTTGCTGCCTTGCCCTACCCTCCAGATCCCTGTCGGGCCTGTCAAAAGCGGGCTAGAAAGGAGTGTTGGGTGCCCAAAGACATGGAGAATACCCCTGATGATGATGAGGACAGAGACGAAGATGAAGACAAGGATCTTTCAGAGAACTCTGCCAAAGTGCCGCAGAAGTGCAATCCTTTGAAGACAGCCCTTTTAAAGTTGCCGATGGAGTGGTGCCGACGTGGGTATGTCATCTATTCGATATGATATCTAATATACAGCACTAATTCTTTCCTCAGTATACATCAATTATCTCTTGGAAGATATTACACCGAACAAGCAACATATGTCAGCGATGGTGGCAGCTTTCTTGCACCAAAAGATCACTTCAACCACAGTGTTTGCTCTCTTCTTCAATGGATACATGGCATAATTCAGCAATTTCCCCCTCATTATTTTGTACACTATGACAAAGACCTCCTCCTTAGCATGTTTTCCATGGAGCTAGAAGGTGTATGGTTGGCTGCAGAGCCTTGGGATCTAGGTCTGGGATGGACTGGGGACGATGTTCAGATTGGATCAAAGTCTGATGTCTCCATTGAATCAATGACACCCCAGCAAATTGCTCAACGATGGAATACTAATGACTGTGCCAATTTGGCACCTTATGGCAATGCCAACATAGCAAAAGTTGAGGAAGCGTTCTATACGCTGGCTGAGGAGACAGGTTGAACAATTCCTCTTAATGTTGGCACTCTCCATAAGATGGAACGACCTTTAGGAGGAAGACCTCATATTGCAGACCCTCAGGGTAAACAAAGTAGGTTTGAATGCATCTTCCTTGGACATCATATTGACTCTTACCAACAGACTATGTTCTGCAGACTCGGAACAATAATGCAGACAAGGATCCATTGGCAATGAAATGAAGTGAGCTGTTACGATTTTCTCATTTTGTCTTATCTTATCAGCCGGCGCTTATCTATATCTTATCTCAAGCGTACCACGACTATAACGGACCGCATCAGCAATTGTACTACGGACAACTACGGCTTGCGATCAACGCTCGCCCTTCTCATGTTTTTCCTTGTATTCCGCATGACAACCACAGACAAAGATTCTATTCATAGCACAAGACTTTTCGTATATAAGTAGTGTAGCTCTCGCTGTATATTCCCCAGCTTCGAGCTAAAGTTTAATCACACTGAACTTAGCTAGTCGACTCAGCCTCAGGCTAAAACCTTAGTCCGACACTCTTAAAGGTAGCCATTCAGAATAGAGACTCCTTGAGTGACTGTTCAAACGTGAAACAGCCCTCAGTTTACTCTTGTTTGGTTTACCTGGAGTTCGGGTCTAACAATTAGCTCGAAGCTTTTTATTCCCTTTCTCTAAGCAGCCACCGTTGCTTTTTGAAACCGAATGCCCGCATCGTTCACCAGCACCAGAATTATCTCCGCCTTCTTCCTGACACTCTTTGTCGGGATCCCCGCCCTTTCATACCTCCTCTATCGGTCCAGGTGGCCGATCATTGTCTGGTACAACACCCAATGCAACCATCTTCAGCGTTGGACGGACCACACCTTCTGTGCCCCCCGTCTCCCAGCTGTCCCATTCCATCCTTCCCCCTACGGTCTCCAGCGCTATGGCACCACCCAGCCCAACAGATCCATCACGTCCTTCCCCTCATCGCTCGTGTCCATACAGCATCCCGAAAGTCGGGAAACTCCTGTGGTCGCTCTGGTCCAAGAAATCAAAATCGACATTGGAGAGCAAGGACACAGCGTCCTTGTTCACAACTCCCTCACCACTGGCACCCTCGACCTCCCCGTCCCTGCCATACTCGCTGCCTCCTCTACCGCCGACACCACCTCTACCACACCACTCCCTACCGGAGGAATGGCTAGAACCCGAGACTCCCTCGATCTATACGAGGTCGCAGCCTCGAGCGGCACTGAACTCCCCAATGAACCCCCCTCGGACAGCGAAAGCGAGCCCTATGTCCCTCAGAGCCCCACCCAGTCTGAGTTCGAGGCCTACATCCGCAACTGCCAGACACGCCCCGATTCCCCTACCATCCCTGATGCCATCCTCAACCAAGCAAGGCCGATCACCCTCCACCCCGACACCAACATCTGGGCAGAGGCTAGCAGGGAAAGAGAAAGGCTCGCCAAAAACGAGCTCCTCTGACTCCGGGGCATCCAGGTCGACGTCCAAACCGGCCCCACTCCCTGTCCATGGCACCTCGAACCTCTTTGGCCGCACGAGCGAGCCATTACCATCCAGCGCCTCCATAACCTCGGTATCCACAATCAGCAGCAGTACAACGAGTGGCAGTACCAACAGCGAGTCAAGCATGATGCCTGCCAAGCTACTAGCGCGCACCTACCAGGAGAGGATGACAAAGACCACCGAAGGCACCTCCATTGGAACCGCCTCCGGAATATCAGCCAGGAGGACGAAGACTGGTATGCAGAAGACGAGCGAAGGAGGTGGAGAGAGCGCTGGCAGAGGGGCCAGTGGGTCGACACATGGCTCGGCGCGAACTATGCCCCTCCCCCCCTCGATCAAGACGAGCGGCTTATCTACGGTAACCGCTTCAGTACACAATTTGAGTCCTGACGACAGGAGCACATCTGACAAGGCGCCAGGGATATCACCCACGAGCAGCATAGCGCCATCAGTCAGCGTGCTATTGCTCGAGGTCCAGCAGATCCGTGATCCGTGGGAACGCGAATACATGCGGATCTTTATAGGTCACTTATCGGCCCTTACGGAGGACCCGACCTTCCTTTCCTCGAAGATGGGGAGATTGATGAACAGCCTGAAGCCAGCGGATCCGGAACAGGAGGATATTATTGAATACTGCGCAACAGAGCAGGCCGTATATGATTTTAATATAAAGCACCCTGATCGCCCCTATGCAGAACCAGAAGACTACCACCCCTGAAATCCCCCAAAGCCGCTCCCCCTATCCCCGCCACCATGATCCCACGTGCTGAGAAGCCGAAAAGGCAAAATCCGAATGTTTGCCGGAGCTGGACCAGAGGACGCAGAAACCTCGAACGCTGGCGGCAATCAGCCGCCCATCGCCCCAACCTGGACTGGCTATGACAGAGCCATTAAAGGCTCCCCGCCTCCCAGGAGGCACACTAGTCCTCTCGCCCAAGACCCCGACAGCTGGTCGCTCCCTCAAGGACCAGAAAAGTACCATGACCCCGATGACCCACTCCCCAATCCTGTCGGCCAAATGGCTGAAGATGTGCCTTGGATGGGGTGCAAGCCGGATCTGATGCAAAAGCCCGCCATCTTCAAAGGAGAGGCCGATGACATCGACCGCTTCCTCACCCACTGCGAAATGTACTTCCAGATGCACGACCCCTACATGTACGCCAGCCCCTTCCGAGTCGGCTTTGCCGCCTCCTACTTCACTGGGAAAGCAGAGGAGTGGTGGATCATGATCCTCGCGGAACGACGAAGCCACTCCCGCAACAAGTTCCGTCTTTCCAGCTGGGATGACTTCTGCCAAATGATCCGCGACAAGTTCTGAGATCATGCAGTAGAAGAAATCCACCAGCAAAAGATGTATGACCTCCGCCTTGGAAAGGGACTGGCCGACGACTACTTCCAGGCAATCGAAAAGGAGGCCAAGAAAGCCGGCCTCCGAGGAGATACCAGCGCCCGTGGCCACATGGTTGCTGCCGTCAAAAAGGGCATCCCCGACTCCTATACCAAAATCATCTATGATATTGGAGTCGGCATGCCCGAAACCTACGATGACTGGAAGGCCCGAGTCACCGTCATGAATGAGGCCCGCCAACACAAGGCCATTGAAGACAGCCTTGGACGTCCCGGTCCCCTCGTCCCAAAGAACAACAACCCCGCCACGAACGCCCAAAAGGCAAGTAGTGGCACGACAAGTTCCTCGACGGACAAGAAGACTGGTACCGGCGTCACCTACGGCGGCCAAGGACAGGCGATGGATATAGACGCGCTCAGGTCAGAAGGAAAGTGTTTCAGATGCAAGCAAAAAGGTCACATTAGCAAGAACTGCCTATTACAAAGCTGGAACAAGGACAAGAAGAAGGAGGAGAATCAGGCCGTAACAACGGAACCCGCCACAGAGTCAAAGATTGAAGAGGTAAAAGATGGTGCCAAGAAGTAAAAGGTTCTACTTGCTCGGCGAAGGACTTATCTGGTACGAGGAACAATATCGCTAGCTGGACTTATGATACTTTTGTAGTTATGCCTGATGTTGATATGAAAAACGCGCATTCGAATATACCAGCTTTAATTGTTCCAAGTCCAGATAAACAAGAACCTAAGAAACAATCAACATCCGAGCCCGCTGTGGGGGAGGGGACATGCCAGGTGATGCTGGAGCCCTCAAAATGAGTACTAGGACTTGGGTCGGAATCAAGTAGGTGGGATGCCCTCGGGCCTCTGAAGCCGAAAGATTCAGCGCCTTCACTGAAGGCCAAGACACCCCCCACAAGGAACAATGCGGAGGATCTCAAGTGCCCATCCAGGGCCAAGTCCACAGAGTCCGACTCTCTGGGGCATGGGGCAGAGAGCCCCAACAAGGTAACCATGGTCAAAGTCCCGGACGAAGAAGACGATACTGCCTTCAGAATCCACCAAACGAAGCAAGCCAAAAACCATCTGTCCCTGCCACCAGAGGAGACCCAGCCCCTGGCTGAGAAGGTCCCACCGGGATGGATGAAACCCTTCGAAACTGAGTGGACGTGGAGGGCCATCCGAGAAGCCAAAGACGAATCTGCTGCCAGGTCAGTGCTCCTTAATTGGATACACCGGACCAGGGCCGAAGAGGTAGTCGATAACCTTTTGGAAGGGCTCCGCCGTGCTCAGTGAGCAAATGCACTTGAATGGCTGGACGAATTAAGGAAGCCCCGATGCTACCTAATCCGTTCTCAGACCACCTCCAAATCCCCTATGGCTTCCCCCTTCTTTTTCGTAAAAAAGAAGGATGGAAAGTTACGCCCTGTGCAGGACTATCGCAAGCTTAACGAAATGACCATCAAGAATCGCTACCCTTTGCCCCTCATTGCTGAGCTTATGGACAAACTAGGAAGCGCCAAATACTTCACCAAGCTTGATGTATGATGGGGGTACAATAACATTTGTATCAAAAAGGATGATGAATGGAAGGCTGCTTTCAGAACGAACCGCAGCCTGTTCGAACCCACCGTCATGTTCTTCGGTCTTACCAATTCTCCTGCCACGTTCCAATGGATGATGAACGACATCTTCAAGGACCTCATCGCCTCCGGCAAGGTTGCCGTATACCTTGACGACATCCTGATCTTCTCGAAGACTCTAGAAGAGCATCGACAGATCACTCGCAAAGTTCTCGTGCTTCTCAGGAAACACAAACTATTCCTGAAAGCCGAGAAATGTGAGTTCGAGGTATTGGAGACAGAATACCTCAGGGTAATAATTAGCGAAGGATCCATTCGCATGGACCAAGTCAAGATCGCTGGAATCACCGAGTGGCCCGCCCCCAGCAAAAAGAAAGAACTTCAGTCTTTCTTAGGGTTCACTAACTTTTACCGACGCTTTATCAAGGGCTACAGTGAAATAGTACGCCCAATGATGCGTCTTACTGGAAATGAAGCATGGACCTGGGGAACCGCCCAACAGGAGGCTTTTGAGAAGCTTAAAGCCCACCTTGCTCAAGATGTTGTACTAGCCATCCCGACCGAGACAGGGAGATTCAGAGTAGAAGCAGACACTAGCGAGGGAGCCATTAGAGCCGTCCTGTCCCAGGAACAGGAAGGGAAGTGGAGACCAGTCACGTTCCTATCCAAAGCCTTAACGGCCATGGAACGCAACTATGAAATTTATGACAAGGAACTACTTGCCATAATGCTCGCCCTCGAGGAATGGAGACATTACCTCATGGGCGCAGCCGTCGACATAGAAATCTGGACAGATCACCAAAACCTCCAGTATTTCCGAAAGCCTCAGAAGCTCAATCGCAGACAAGCGCGATGGGTAACTGAGCTGGCCGAATACCATTTCACCCTCCATCATAAACCAGGAACGGCGAACAAGAAAGCAGACCTCTTGTCGCAACGTGCAGACCACGACCAAGGACACGATGACAACAACGAAGTCGTTGTCCTCAAAGCCGAACACTTCCGAGCATTAATCATGCCCACTACTGACGAATCCCACGAGCGCATCAAGAGCATGACCCGTGACCACCAGAAATGGGATCAAGGGATCGCCAAGTCGCTCAATCACGAGAAAGGCATCCAAGAAAGGGACGGGCTTCTCTACTACGACAACAGAATATATGTGCCCTGCGACCACGCAGTACGAGGAGAGATCATCTCGTGCTGCCATGATCATATCACCGCAGGACACCCCGGAGTAGAAAAGACCAAGGAACTCGTCCTCAGGGACTACTGGTGGCCCAAGATCAGGAAGGACATGCAAACCTACATTCAAGCCTGTGAGACTTGCGTCTGCACAAAGTCGAGCACCCAGGCCAGAAGGGCACCCCTCCATCCAAATGAAGTTCCATCTGAGCCTTGGACTCATATCTCAGTCAACATGATTACCGGTCTCCCAGAATCCAATGGCCATGACGCGATCCTCGTCATCGTCGACCGCTTCTCCAAAGACATCATCCCAGTCACCTGCAATATCGAACTTTCATCAGAAGGGTGGGCGAAAATTCTCCGTGACGAAGTATATGCCAAACATGGCATGCCCGTCACCATCATCTCCGACCGAGGACCTCAATTCGTTTCAAAATTCTTAGAAGACCTCTACGGCATGCTCAATATCAAAAGCAACACCTCCACAGCCTTCCATCCACAAACTGACGGCCAGACTGAATGCGTCAACCAAGAAATTGAAAAATACCTCCGACTAGTCATTAATCATCATCAAAATGACTGGGCCGAATGGCTGTCTATCTGTGCCTTTCAGCACAACAACTGAATACACTCCGCCACAGGCAAAAGCCCCTTTCAGGTCCTATATGGATGACACCCCCGAGTCGCTCCCGACTCTAGATCCCACGCCACCCTCCGCACTCCTGCGTCGGAAGCCTTCCACAATCAAATGAAGACCATCCACGCTGAAACAGAGGCTGCCCTAATCAAAGCCACCAAACAAATGAAGACCCAATACGACAAGAAGAAGAGAGCCGCCATTGAGTATCAGATCAGAACCAAGGTCTGGCTTGATACAACAAATCTTCACCTCCCCAGACCAAAGAAAAAGCTAGACAACAAATGAGTCGGCCCTTTCCAAATTCTGGAAAAACGCGGCGCTTCTGCATACAAACTGAAGCTTCCCCCTGCGTGGAGAATATATCCCGTCTTCAACGAAACCCTCCTCACACCATACACACCCCCGGCATTCCCAAACCAACAACAACCACCACCGCCTCCACCCGATATCATCATGGGCGAGGAAGAATACGAAGTCGAAGAAATCCTCAACGACAAAACCCGCAAAGTACGAGGGAAGAAGGGGGAAAGGTCCAAAACGGTGACTGACTACCTCGTTAAATGGAAAGGCTATGGTCCTGAAGACAACAAGTGGACCGCAGAAAGGTACCTCGGCAACGCAAAAGAAGCAATTGCTGAATACTGGGAGAGAAGAGGAGGAATGGCGGTAAATGCTATCATAATCAACCCCGGCAACGACACGATCATTATCGATGCCTGCTATCAGCAGGAGGACGACAACGAAAAAATAGGACCAGAGGACAACACATGGTACTACCTTATCAAGGTCGCTAGCACCCAGGCAGAAAAAGGGGGCCAAGAACATGAATGGCTAGATGAAGAATGGAGGCCAGAGCCCAAACTCGGGCACCTGGAGGAGCTCATCAAAGAATACTGGTGGGCCAACAAGCAGGACAGCGAAGTGGACCCCCCGATGGAGACAAGCCTTAGGGCAGTCGAGACGCCTGCCTTAACAAGGGGGTAATGTTACGATTTTCTCATTTTGTCTTATCTTATCAGCCGGCGCTTATCTATATCTTATCTCAAGCGTACCACGACTATAACGGACCGCATCAGCAATTGTACTATGGACAACTACGGCTTGCGATCAACGCTCGCCCTTCTCATGTTTTTCCTTGTATTCCGCATGACAACCACAGACAAAGATTCTATTCATAGCACAAGACTTTTCATATATAAGTAGTGTAGCTCTCGCTGTATATTCCCCAGCTTCGAGCTAAAGTTTAATTACACTGAACTTAGCTAGTCGACTCAGCCTCAGGCTAAAACCTTAGTCCAACACTCTTAAAGGTAGCCATTCAGAATAGAGACTCCTTGGGTGACTGTTCGAACGCGAAACAGCCCTCGGTTTACTCTTGTTTGGTTTACCCAGAGTTTGGGTCTAACATGAGCAGATTCTAAAAATGGTTAAATAATATACTAATTTTTGTTAGAGCGCAAACCAGATGATCAGTGCCATGATCTTCCATCCTGTAAATGACAAAAGGCAGTGGAGAAACAAATGGTAGTGGCTAAAGATCATAAGCTTGTATCTCAAGCCTCTGGGCCCAGCTCATAGTATGTCAGCAATATATGTTTTTTATCAGCAAAATTTGGAAGCAATACTTGCAAAGGTAGAAGCTCCTGCTAGCACCCTGATCAATTATCGCCTTGACAAAGATTCTAATGTTACCTTCATCAAAGATTTGCTCCACATTGCGGAGCAAGAAGGATCATGCTTCAAGCCTATTCAGAAGCTTTTATCTCATCAGATGAGCAGTAGCCATCAACACACTTTTGCTACTCAAACAAAAATTGTTTACTGACAGCAGGAGCAGCTGGCTAAGATGGCTCTATGGGGCTGCGTAGATCGGCTGTTGAAGGAAGCTTGGGAATCTCATGACGACTTCTACAACCCTCTATGCAATCTTTTTTGTCATGTCTCTTCATTAATAACAGTCAATCAAGGCCAAAGCATCTGTGCGACAGAGTATCTTTACAACTGGCCCACAGATTGTATGGCCAATTTCCGGCCACAGATTCCTCGAGTTGATCCAACTAACTGGGCTATTATTGATGTCTGCTGAGAACTGATGTCGCAATGGCTAGGTTTGGGCTCTGAGGTGACATACAAGAGTGCACAGGTTGTGCAGTTCTTTGTTGACTGACTTGGTGTGGAGGCCACTTTGCTCGATCTTCAAAAGTTTGATGTATCAACTCCAACCAAAATGGCGGATCTGCAAGCAAAACTCGAGAAAGCAATTATAATTAATCAAGACAGTGTCGGGAGGACAATGCTATGACAGATTGCCAGTGTCTCAGGTGCACCAGACCAAGCCACACTGACATCAATTCTGGTATGTATTTATTCGTTTTCATGGGCTAGGATCGCTGATGTACTTTTATGTTTTAGTCTAAAACACCTCAGTGCGATGCATTAGATTTTGGGTCATTGTTACCATTCTTCCTCCGCCCCAAAAGATCGGCAATACCAGGATTCACAGGAGCTTTCTCTGGTGTCCTACCATCAGTCTCTTCTGAGAGCTCTTTCCAAGGCCCACATCACTGCCATCTTCTTCCTGATCCATACCTTCAAATACTCTTACAGTTGGAACTCGTGGTGATGTAAAGCGACTTCAACTAATGTTTGAACTATTATATCTGCTACTGGATGGAGTGTCAGAGCCTCATCCACCCTTCAATAAGACACCAGAGCTTATCGCTGCCGTTCATGACTTCATTGACTATGTTAATGTTGACATGGATAGGCAGAGCATCTTTCGAGATCTAGCCAGTAGCTGTCTTCAGTCATTATGACCTGGCAGCCCATGGGATCCAGATAACTTGCATACATGTGGTGGGTTTTTCAGTGCCCTTGTATGCCGAGGAATCATTCATCACACCGCATATTTAAAGGACCCCAATAACCTCGTTTTTTTTTCTGATGAAAATGCCTGGAACATCATTCGATACAGCTCGCAGCAACATCAAGGAGAACAATATTTCTGTAATAAAAAAGCCTACAGCAAAGCTCCCAGTACTAAATGAACATCGGCCAATGCGTCACAGTACTGGAAAGCAGCCTCTGATTCCTGATACAACTGGTTCCTAACCACCGAGGAACCGACACCCTTTCTCAGGCTCTGAAATCACTTCCGAAACACCAAATTCCAAGACCCCAACCAGGAACATTGCTGGGTGAAGGTTTTTCCCGAGATTGGAGACTTACAGGCATATTTATTAGCTTTGGACTATGCAATTGCTGGCTTAGCGACAACTCCAACACCTGCAGAAATGGCAGTAGTCCTTCAGACAGTCAATGCTGGTGGTATCAAGGGCTTACATCTTCTAAATATACCCTGTTTGAGTGATGAGGAAGTCACATCATCTTTCTGATATGTTTACGAATACCTCTCACAGGTGATACCATCAGCACGACAAAAGCAGATGAAATTCAATATATTTGTTGTCAAACACTCACTGTGCAAGTATTCCTCGCCCAGGCAGCTGAATAACAATAAATTTCATACTATAGAACATCTTCTGGTAGTGTTGTCACCAGTATGTGTCTACAATTAAAATATCAGTGATGCATTTACTGAATATCAGTTAGAACGAGGGTCCATTACCACTCTCTTCAAACCTTGATTTATCCAATCGTATGAGGAGCATTGCTGATCGAAATTCTGGGCCACAATTCTGAGAAAACAGAGGGTGTCCACGAGGCAAGAACACCTGGTTGTTGGCATGGTTGATGTCAAATATGTTTCGATGAATATCTTATGTAGGGCAAATTTTGAGGGCAAAAAGTGTTCTTATTACTACATTCAATACAGATTTCTTTCACCCTTCTTACAGTTGATGCACTTGTCAAAATATCACAAATGATCAAGAAACGTAGAAGGTTAACACTTAAATACGATCGCCAACAATTGTAATAGTCATCAGAAACCGTCAAAGTTGTTTGGTTGCTCACCGTCTGTCATGATTATTGGGTTTGAGAGTTCTGAATGAGACAGCTGTGTGAATGAGGGTACTATCAGTCCGTAACTCAAAGGTAAGTACCATTGAATCGTGATGCTTCTTCTGATTGATGTTTTCACTTAGGGTCTAGAAACTCAGTAGAAGACAAGGATCAGACAAGTGAATATAAGGGAGACAGGTAAATATATTAGTGTCTGATCCTTCAGTTGGGCATCAGTGGTGGTCACACATTGCATGACAACTTTAATCACATGGACCAGAAAAGTAATGTCATGTGATAAGCACATTCACGTGATGTCATTGCATACTTCGTTGTCATCCCCATTTTTGTCTTCTTCAATGTCGCATCTTTCATGCCCTGATTTTTTACTGTACCACCTAACACCCCACCTATATAATCCTAAAAAACTTCCAGCTAAAGCTTTCAAGAAACTCAATCTGCATACTAGATGTTGTTGATTTTTCAACAGAATGCCTTCTCCAACTTCATCCCACAGTTCCACTTTGTACACCAGTTCAGGCCCGTCTTCACCAGGGCAAGCCTCATCTGGGTACTCTTCTGGGTCCGATATGCATGTCGACTCCCCACCCGCAGCTCTTCATGCTGGCATTGTTCTGCCCAGACCCTCTGGTGGACCTTCCACCCCTCCACGAACTGCACCTTTGGTGCAGTTACAATTCAATAACAGAGACAGGTCCCCCCCCGGCCGATCAAAGTAATCTCCTTTCCGCCTTGCCTATTGGCTGGGATCAAGATGCTGCATAATTATCTATTCTTTCAATAAATGTTATCTATCTAATCATCCATCTAGCCCTTCTCCAGCACTGGCACCTACTCCCGTTCTTCCTCCCACTCCTGCTGCTGTCCTTACACCCCCTATTGCTCCTGTTCCTGCACTGGATCCTGCCCCTCCCTCTGCATCATTGGTAATGAAATTAATCTCTTTCACTTGTCAGAGTCTTACTTTTTTGTTTGCAGATGGCTGAGGTGATAATCTTGGGTGTCATCCAGGGTTTAGCACCGTATTTTGAGTGCCTTTTCATCTTATTAGCAGCCATTCAGCATGACGCTGCTAAGGCAAAGGCTACGAGAAAATAAACTGGTTCATTTTTTTATATCTTTTTGGTTGTAATAGTTCTGCACATTCAGTGGTGTATGGTCAGACGTCGACAAGAGTTCTGTAATATTTGTAACATCTTTTACCCTTTTCCTTCTCCAACCTCTTCTACCTTATTTAAATAGGTGTCTTATTTAAATCAGCCTATCCAATGACATGTTTTATGCCGCTTTTTATTTAAGGTTCCTGCAATTTCTCTGACAATTTTTTGTTCACCTCGACGCATCTTTTTTTGCAACCTCCACCTTTCATTCACATTTCTTACCATGTCAGACTCTTCCAGCAACTTGTCTGCTCCTCAGAATGTCTCAATGGAGGTCTTGCTTCAGGTATGACTTACAAATCTGCATTCATTGCATCAGAACAAGCTTCACTGATATTACTGTCTCATGATCAGGCCATATGCACTCTCAAGCTGAAAAATCAAGCCTTAGCTACAGAAAATAGGACCCTCAAGGTGACTCAGGCAGCACCAGCTTGCTCCAAACCAGCGTCTCTAGGCCCCAACTCTTCAACTCCCTCAGTTCAAAGTGGATCCTCTCCAACAGCATTGGATGCAGATGACCAAAAGATCCTTCTCTCGGTCGAAGACGTCAAGAAGCTTCAGCACTGTGCAAAGTCTCTTATGATCTTCTGTAACCTATTTTGGGAGAAGAAACATGTTTTCGGTTATTCACAGAAAAAAGCTACTGAAGAACTGGCTCATGTTCATGAGGAACTCAATCACCTTGATCAGATGGATGACAACAAAAGGAAGGATATGGGAACCACCTTCAAAAGCTGAAAGCAACAAGCGGAGGAAAGAATTTCTCTCCTACAAATCATCGCAGCTCTTTACAAGTGTGTTCCTGCAAAATTTCATGAAATGCTAGAGTACAATTATCAAGATATAAGAGAGACAATACATTTATTTCTGGAAGTTTGTTATTGTAAAGTATTAATGCAATGTCAGATGAAAATGGCAGCAAAGTTGGCAAGGGCAAACTTCATTTACTTTGGAAAACAGTCGGCAACTGATATCTTCAATGATATCCCTATCCCTCACACCACCTTCAACTCCAAATACAATTGCGTCGGTGATGAGCTCTGCTTGCACCTTTTGGGATACGACAAGAAGAAGGAGCGATATGCTCAGTGCCCCGAGATTTTCTATCCTGTTGGCCAAGGGGGCAAGGCCCATTCCAATATTTTCCAAGCTCCAGCTTTGGTCAAGGTATGATAACAGTCTCCTTATACAAGTACACATATCAATAATGTATTCCAGCTTCTCAGCATCACTTTACATGGCCAGTCGTCACTCCAATCCAATAAGACAATGAAGACTACCAATGGGGACCTCTGGGAAGCAACTACTATCTCAGCTGGTGCCATTGCTTCTGCGGCTACTGTGGTGAGCTCTCGTCTCTCTGGTATCACCCAGCAGCACTTATTAACATCTGCATCTAGGCATGATATTTACTTTCCCATGACACTAGCTTTATGACACAAGGTGATAAAACCCACATTCCCTACAAGAGAGACTACAAATTTTACATACAGATGATTAAATCGACTCTCACGTTCGAATCAACCATCAAAACATTCGAGTATTTCAATCAAAATCTCTTTTTGTCCAAGAAAAATCACTTGGGCTTCATGGCTGATGCTGGGAAGGAGTCAGATGATTTGGATGTTGAAGAAGATATACTGCATGCTCTGTGGCAACCAGAGCTTGATTGCGAAACCAAGGTGGACACCTCCATTGATGAGGAGAATTTGTCAGTGACATTGATGCCATTGGCCATGTTGATGCCAATGCCACAGGCCAAAGATGCTGCTGTCCCTGTTTCTTCTGAACCCACCTATGTGGATGTATCCGATGATGAACAATCTACTGTTATTCCCACTGCCATTCAGAACAGCAACATTGATCAGGCTCCTGGCAATGGGGTCACAGTTGTCTCCATGGGACCACCTGCTCCAGAGACCATCACGAAGCCTGCCAGAGGTCGAGGTCGAGGTCGAGGCAGTAAGAAGACTACTTCTGGGCAAGGCAAGGCAAATCAAGGTGGCACTAAAGGTCATGGTGCAGGAACATCTGTCAGAGCACCTAGCGATAGTGTTGCTACTCTGCCAAAAGCTCCAGGTGGCTGTTAGCTTCGCACTAGGGGTGGTAATAAACAGAATATCGAGAATTCCAGTTCTCTCATTGCGGCCAAGAGTAATGCAGATAATGTGGATTTGGACGAAAGCATTGAGAAGGATTTGGAGTATAGTGCAGTAAACATCAGTTAGTATAAGTAGCTTTTAGACATATTCATAGTATTGCTCAATATGATGTTCATTGTGACCACATCCACAACTGTCTCGCCAAAGAGAAAAGAATTGACATCTAAGTTGTCTGCCAGTCATAGCTCAGTTCATATTATAATAATCCAGTGGACATATATGTTTAAGGCCTCTTTGTTAGACCCGAACTTCACGTGACTACAGGCGGGTCTAGACTGTGGCTGTCTCGTGTTCAGACAATCACCGCAGAGTGACCCTAGTGTCTGTAGCTCAGCGAAGAAGGACTAAGGGCTTAGTCGAGTTCTTGGGTGAGAGTAAAGGTTGGTATAGATAAACTTTAGCTCGAAGCTGGGGATATACAGCGAGAGCTACACTACTTATATAGGGAGATGGAAGGGTTAAAAATAGAAGGGCAACCGTGGTTGCCGTGCGGAAATAGCAAGAGAAGGACGAGGTAGTCAGGCAACAGTCGTGAGCCATAGTACCATCGTTGAGAACGTCCGTTATAGTCGTGGAACTGTGGTCAAGCGCTTGAGATAAGATAAGATAGCGATAAGTGCTTGATGAGATAAGATAAAAGGAAAAATCGTAACATTACCCCCTTGTTAAGACAATCGTCCCGATTGTCATGGTTCGTCCTCGGGGGTGTCGAGTTGGCGTGAAAGTTCATTACTCCAATATTTGTCTATAAGGTCCTTCCACAAGTCGTTGTCGGGGTCTTTAACCCATTTCTGGAGTCCGTCCTGTCATTGGGCCTTATAATATACGATACTGTCATGGTATTCGTGGTCGAGAATCATGGTGACGGCAGTGGCGGGATCCTTGGTTACGATTTTGGCTATGTGGACTTGTCCTGTTCGTTGGATTTTGTCCTCATAGTCTTGAATCGCTTCCTGGGCATTTCCCATCTCTGTATCTCGTACCCACGAATTGTGTTCTCGAGTCCATCCCCTCCATTTAACCAGGTAGTCCACGGCGTTCCTTGCTTTTTGTCCTTTCTTTCCTCTGATTCTGCGAGTTCGGGAGTCCAGTACCTCTTCGATTTCGTATTGTTCTTCATCATCGATGAGGTCAGGTGGAGGCGGTGGTGGACTTTCTTGGTTTGGGAAGGACAGTGGCGTGTATGGGGTCAGCAGTTTCTCGTTAAAACATGGGTGTATCTTCCAGTGAGGTGGGAGCTTTAGCTTGTACGCTGATGCTCCGGATTTTTCGAGAATCATAAAGGGGCCCACTCATTTGTCGTCGAGTTTTTTCTTGGGCCTTGGCAAGTGGAGATTCGCGGCGTCAAGCCAGACTTGTTCTCTGACCTTGTACTCGGTTGCGGGTCGCTTTCTTTTGTCGTATTGCGTCTTCATCTGTTCCGCGGCCTTTTGTAATGCGGTTTGCATTTGCTTGTGGACTTCTGCCATGGTAACAGTGAATTCCTCAGCGGTTGGGTTTAGGAAGGGGGAAGTTCGGATGGAGTTGGGGACGAGTCGTGGATTTCTTCCGTAGAGGGTCATGAACGGGCTCTTCCCAGTGGCTGAGTGTATCCGGTTATTGTGGGTGAACTCTGCCATGGGTAGCCAGTCACTCCAGTCATCCTGTCGGTAGGAGATGAAGAGTCGGAGGTACCCCTCAAGTTCCTGGTTTACTCGCTCTGTCTGTCCATCAGTTTGAGGGTGGAAGGCAGTGGAAGCGTTTGGCGTAATGTCGAGGATTCGGTATAGGTCTTTCATGAAGGTCGAAACGAACTGGGGTCCTCGGTCGGAGATTACGACTGATGGCATGCCATGCTTCACGTAGACGTGGTCTCGGAGAATCTTGGCCCACCCTTCTGCAGAGAGCTCAATGTTACAGGGAACAGGGATGATTGCTTTGGAGAAGCGGTCGACGATGACGAGGAGGGCGTCGTACCCCTTGGACTCTGGTAAACCGGTGACCATGTCTACCGATATATGCATCCATGGTTCTGAGGGAATGGCGTTCGGGTGGAGGGGAGCAGCCTTTGGTTGGGTGCTTGCCTTTGTCCGTTGGCATGTTTCGCAGCCTTTGACATATAGCTCCACGTCCCTTTTGAGCTTCGGCCACCAGTATTCTCATTGGATGAGTTCCTTGGTCTTCTCGATGCCCGGATGTCCCGCGGTGATGTGGTCATGACACTGGGCGATAATCTCCCCTCGGAGGGCGTGATTCTTTGGGACATAGACTCGTTCGTCATAGATTAGGAGTCCGTTTTTCTGGGTAATCCCCCTTTCATGGTTGAGGGAGTTCGCAATTCCTTGGTCCCAGTCCTCTCTCCGCCTTGTGGCCTCCTGAATCTTCGAGTGTACTTCTGCCGTGGTGGGCATAATCAGGGCCCTGAAGTGTTCGGGTTGAAGGACAACGATGTTGTCGTTGTCGTCCTTTCCCTGATCGTGGTCGTCCCATCGTGACAGGAGGTCAGCCTTTTTGTTTGCTTCGCCTGGTTGATGGTGAAGGGTGAAGTGATACTCTGCGAGCTTGGTGACCCAGCGTGCTTGGCGCCTGTTTAGCTTCTGGGGCTCTCTGAAGTATTGGAGGTTCTGATGATCCGTCCAGATTTCTATGTCTTCGGCTGCACCCATAAGGTAGTGGCGCCACTCTGATAGGGCGAGCATAATCGTGAGCAGTTCCTTGTCGTAGATCTTGTAGTTTCGTTCGGTTACGGTGAGGGCTTTGGACATGAACGCCACTGGTCGCCACCTTCCTTCCTGCTGTTGACTGAGAACGGCACCAATGGCTCCATCGCTCGAGTCGGCTTCTACCTTGAAGCGATCCATTTCTGTTGGGATGGCGAGGACGACGTCTTCTGCCATCTGCCTTTTTAGCTGCTGGAATGCCTGATTTTGGGCAGTCCCCCACGTCTATTCCGCTTTTCCGGTGAGCTGAGTGAGTGGTCGAACGATTTTGGAGTAGTCGCGGATAAACTTTCGATAGAAGTTGGTGAATCCTAGGAACGACTGTAGTTCTTTCTTCTTGGTAGGGGTCGGCCACTCGGTGATCCCGGCGACCTTGACCTGATCCATTCGTACTGAGTTCTCACTGATGATTACTCCCAAGTACTCGGTTTCCAGTACTTCGAACTCACACTTCTCCGCCTTGAGGAACAGTTTGTTTTCTCGAAGGCGTTGAAGGACTCGTCGTACAATTCGGCGATGTTCGTCGAGATCCTTTGTGAAGATGAGGATGTCGTCGAGATAAATGGTGACCTTGCCTTCGGCGATCAGGTCTTTGAATATGTCGTTCATCATCCATTGAAAGGTGGCTGGAGAGTTCGTGAGGCCGAAGAACATTACCGTGGGTTCGAAGAGTCCTCGGTTCGTTCTAAATGCTGCTTTCTCCTCGTCCCCCTCCCTGATTCAGACGTTGTTGTATCCCCAACGGACGTCGAGCTTGGTGAAGTATCTGGCTCCCTGAAGTTTGTTGATGAGCTCCGAGATGAGCGGAAGTGGGTATCGGTTCTTGATGGTCATTTCATTCAATTTTCGGTAGTCCTGTACAGGGCGAAGGGAACCGTCTTTCTTTTTTACAAAGAAGAACGGTGAGGCGAAGGGGGATTTCGATGGACGAATTCGCCCCGATTCTAAGTTCTCGTCTAGGAACTTGTCCAGTTGTTCCTGTTCATTCCGGTTTAAGGGATAAACCTTGCAATCGAGCGTGGACTTGGCGTTTGGGACGAGTTCGATGGCGTGGTCCCACTGCTTCCTCTCTGGGAGGTCATCGAAGTTTTCCTTGGAAAACAGGTCGCGGTAGGAACGATAGTGCTCCGGTACCATTTCTTCGAACGTCTTCTTCGGCTTATCCATATTGGCTTGAGCCGCTAGGTCATTTGCGTGGTGTACCGCGCGGATGACGAGTTCTTCCTGCATATTGACCGCCAGGATAGTCTCTCCTTCTTCTAGTTCCTCATCCCATCAGTCGTCGGGGTCTGCGTCAGGGAGTGGAAAGGGGTTCTTTGTGCATTGGCAACGGCCGAAAATGATCGAGCCCGTTTGCCAGTTGATGACCGGGTTATGGCGTTTAAGCCAGTCGTGTCCGAGGTAGAGGTCCCTCAAACCGAGGTCGGTGACGGCTAGGTCGATTCGTTCACTATGCCCTCCAATCGTGATATGGAGTTCGACGAACTCAGTGATGCTTCCGGCCTTGTTGCGGGTTCCATCGGCGTTGTATACAGGTATGGGAGCAGCGGCTTGTCTGGTGTCGAGCCGATGACTCTGAACGTAGGAACGATTGATGGAGCTACCCGTACAGCCGCTGTCTACGAGGGCGTGGGCGATTAGGGTCTGATTGTTCATGGTGGTTTCTAGCTGGACGCTGAGCGTGAAGTCTCTCCCTGTCGACTTGGCGCCGCGGATGTAGCGAATCAGTTGTTGAAGCTCGTATAACCTTTCCAGCGGCGGTTCGCCCCCCCCCCCCCCTTTAGTTCACTGACCAAGTCCTCGTCGATCTCGCCGACTCGGTCCTGATGAACCCAGCAGTGGAGTGCGGCCTTGGCTTCTTCTTCAGTACGGGCCCCTCTAATGGCTCGGAGTGTCCATTCCGCGCTAAAAGGTTTGAGCCAACGGTCGGGTGATGGTGTCGAGAGTGGAAGGAGTGGTCTCGGGGTGGAGTCAGGCTTTCCTGGGGTGGTGGCCTCCTTCTGCTGCCTCGCCCTCCATTGCTGGTATGACGTATCGTCTTCTTCATCTGGTACCTCTATCATGGTAACGGTATGCCCCCTTTCTACCGCCTGGGCGCTAGCGGGTCCAGGTCCTGCGGCTTTCTTGGTGTCCTTGGCCGGTTGTGCGTTTTCATCGGGGTTGGGTCGGGTAGCGTCATGGAGGTGCCCACTTCCGGTCTGTACACCAGGGCTAACCCTTCGAGGGTCGGGGGGCTGGTCCGTGAGCGTCGCGTTCTTGTCGCATAAACCGTGACTGCCATTACCTACTGGTGCCAGCAGTCGGGTGGGGTTGTGCTCTGCTACCTCGCCACTTCCGACTCGGTGATTCATTTGTTTCTGTGCCGGTCCTGCTTGAGTCTTCCAGGAACACTTACCCGAGGTTCCTGTGGCTTCGTAGGGCCACTTGCCAGAGCCTTTCCCCGTGAGGGTATTCAAGCTCTGATTAGCCAGTCCCACAGAGGCATTCCCCCCGGGGGGTTCACATGCGGGCAGTTCCCGTATTAGGGGTTCTGGCGGGTTCGGTGGGAGGCTCTCTGCCAACTCCGAAGAGTCTTTTCCCGGTTTGGCATCGGAGGAGTCGTCCTCTTCAGCGTTTGAGTCCAGAGTGTCCAATTGTGCTAGGACGGCGTATCGGTTCGATTCTTGGGGTACTGGTTTGCTAGTCATGCGAGGGACGTTAAAAGCGGTGAAGAGTGATTTATTGGTATGCACGGTAGATAATACAGACGATGTAACTAAAGAAATGTCATGAGCCCCTCCAGGAGGACGAGAAAGCGCACCAGTACTAGAGGAAGAGGTCGTCGAAGGGGAATCGAGCCCTTGACGACCTAATCTTTTACCTCCTCTATCTTCGACCCTGTTGTCGGTTCGGCTCGCTCCTGTTCGACTACCACTAGCAAGCGAATGTCCTTATACTCTTTCCTCTTCAGGCAATCCTTCGACATGTGCCCCTTCTCCTTGCAACGGTAGCATCTTCCTTCCCTTCGTAGGACGTCTATGTCCATGGCCTGGCCCTGTCCTCCGTACGTTGTCCATCTTCCCGATCCTGCGTCTCGGACAACTGTCTTGCCTTGCCCTGACTGCTTGGCCGGTGTCGAACTTGTGGCCCCAGCTGGTTTGCTGGGGCTTTGATGCTGGTTCGACCCGGGCTTAGCGCCTTGTCGGTGATCAGGTCGCGACTCATTGGGATGTCCGAGAGTCTGTTCGAAGATCGTTTGCTTGGTACGATCCACGTAGAGCTGGCAGACGCGCTCCTTCCACTCGGGATAAGTTTCAGGGGTGCGAATGCCTTGGTTCGCGATGGTTTTGGCGTAGCTTTGCGGGATTCCCCACCGGACGGCTTGGACCATCTTCCCTCTCTCCCCCTCATCATGTCTGAGTCCTGCCAACTTGGCCTCGATTTCTATGGCCTGAAAAAAGTCGTTGGCGTTTCCACCTCCCATTCGGATCTCATTCATCTTTTTCTCGTGCTGCTGCTCGATAGCGGGATCCGAGAATTGGCGACGGATGAGGTCGCAGTATCCATTCCAGCTTGGATACCGGACTCGTTGGGCAGTGGCGTCATAGAAGTCGGGCCTTCGGTGTACCCACCAGTCTTTAGCGGGTCCCTTGAGGAGGGAGGACGCGAGTTGGATCTTGATCGAGGAATAGGGAAGTATACCTCGAAGGAGGCAAAGTAAGAATCACAGTCTCCTAGGTAGCGCTCGATGTCGTCATGTGCTCCGGCGAACTTGTCGGGGAGTTCATGCATTGTTGGTCGTACGTGTAGGAATGGTTCTTGGGCAGCGGCGGTCCCGACCAGGGGTGGTGCGGGTGGTCGACCTGGGACTCGGGGCGGCCTTGGTATGGACCATCTGTCACTTCCTTCACTGGACGGGGACGAAGGTGGCTTGTACTTAGCCAGTGTTCCGTCCATGTCGTTGAGTCGTTTGGCCAGGTCAAAGCAAGCGGTCCTCCAGTGGGTGACCTCGGCGGCGAGTCCCTCTAGGGTCGGAGGGGTCAGGGGCGCTTGGGGTCCTGCTGGCTGCTGGGCTTCTCCGGGCTGGTCGGGCTCAGGGTCTATGTCTATGTTTGACCCTGCCCCTGCGAAGAGGCGACTCGGGCCGGGTTCATGATAGCCATGATGCCGTCATCGGCTTCTCGGCTGGGGAGTTCGTGGGGGCGGGGAGTCGGGTAAGGGTTCGGGGTATTCGTCGATGTCTAAGGAGTACGGTCCGTAGTGTGAAGAGAATTTATTGGGGCCATATTGCTTGGCCCCACCAAACGTTTCTGTATCGTAGTTAAAATGTTCAAAATTATTCCAGGGCATCCCCTGCCCTGGCGTCTGCTCGTTCCTGCTCATACCGCTGAGCGAGTATGAGGAGGATAACCCCCAGTTCTCTTTCCTCTTCTCTCATCCTCTCCCGTATTCCGTAGATGTGGTGACCGGCAGAGGTTGGGTATAGCTGCCGATTTGCGTTAGCGTGGATGCGGGCGCGGATGGTTTGATCTCTCCCCCTTCGTGGGATGTCGTCTCCTCGATTGATGGCCAACCACTCATCCATGTCCGGGCGGATGGGTGAGTGCCAGCCTCCTCTGCTCTCCAGGTCGGCCCGCTGTAGGTCCCAGGCGGCAGACTGGGCGGGGCCCAGGATATTGATGTCGACCTGAGAGAGGGTAGGCCAATCGTAGTCGGCACTTCGTGGGTTAAAGGGGTCGTCTGGGTCGGTATGATGGGTAAGCTCGTTGGGCTCATCGATCTCAGGGGAAGGGGTGCGGGGAGGAGTGTTGGGCTCGGGCTCGAGAGGGAGCGTCTCTTGCTCGGGGGAGTGTAGAATGATTGGGAGGACAGGCCGCTCGTCGGGGTGGGGCTCCTCCTCGGTGGCTCGTACCGTTTCTTCGTCTTCCGGGAACTGCTCAAACTCTCCTCTGAGCTCCCACTCGTTTCCGACGACTCTGATTCGGAATCCCTCGAGGCTGATAGGTCTCTCGGGGATAGCAGGTTCGACGTAAGGGGGCGGGATACTCGCCTCGTACCTCCCGAGGAGGTACCGGCTGAGATCGTAGGCTTCCTGCGCGGTCGGGGGCCTGTCAGTGATAATTTCGGGCGCTGGAAAGGGTTCGTCCAAGGGGATGGACTCGAGGGTGTTGTGGTCGGGGGAGGGGGTTTGGGGTGCTCCCCTTGGTCGGCTTGGTCCAGGGGTAGCATTTCGGGGTGGTGCCTGCCGAGGCGGGAACTCGTTGCTGGAGTTGGCGGTGAAGCCGTGTCTCTGGATGGGGTGGTCGACGAGGTCCTGTTGCGAGGCAGGAATGGGTTGTTGGATTTGAAAAGGGGTGACATAGCTGCTAGTGGTGTGGGTCTGGGACCGAGGCTGGGGACGACGTTCTCCAAGTCTTCTGAAGAACTGTCGTACCTCTTTTTCGTATTCGAGAGTGAGTGCGACGATGGTGAGGATCGCTAGGGATCCTAGGACGATGGCAATGGCGATTACGAGTGCTTGTTCGAAGTATTGCATGGATGAGTTTCTTCGCGGTGAACGGTGAAGAAACAAGAAGGAAGCTTCGAGCTAATTGTTAGACCCGAACTTCACGTGACTACAGGCAGGTCTAGACTGCAGCTGTCTCGTGTTCGGACAATCACCGCAGAGTGACCCTAGTGTCTGTAGCTCAGCGAAGAAGGACTAAGGGCTTAGTCGAGTTCTTGGGTGAGAGTAAAGGTTGGTATAGATAAACTTTAGCTCGAAGCTGGGGATATACAGCGAGAGCTACACTACTTATATAGGAGAATGGTAGTACTAAGAATAGCACGACAACCGTGGTTATCGTGCGGAAACAATAGGAGAACAACGAGGTAGTCAGGCGGTAGTCGCGAGCCGTAGTACCATCGTTGAGAGCGTCCGTTATGGTCGTGGTGAAGTGCTTTGAGATAAGGTAAGATAGCGATAAGCGCTTGATAAGATAAGATAAAAGGGAAATCGTAACATTACCCCCTTGTTAAGACAATTGTCCCGATTGTCATGGTTCGTCCTCAGGGGTGTCGAGCTGTCGTGAAAGTTCATTATTCCAATACTCGTCTATAAGGTCCTTCCATAAGTCGTTGTCGGGGTTTTTGACCCATTTCTGGAGTCCGTCTTGTCGTTGGGCTTTGTAATATACGATGCTGTCACGATATTTGTGGTCCAGAATCATGGTGATGGCCGTGGTGGGATCCTTGGTTATGATTTTGGCTATGTGGACTTGTCCGATTTGTTGGATTTTGTCCTCGTAGTCTCGAATCGCTTCCTGGGCGTTCCCCATCTCTGTGTCTCGTACCCATGAATTGTGTTCTCGCGTCCATCCCTTCCATTTAACGAGGTAGTCTACCGCGTTCTTCGCTTTTTGCCCCTTCTTCCCTCTGATTCTGCGAGTTCGGGAGTCCAGTACCTCTTCGATTTCGTATTGTTCTTCATCGTCGATGAGGTCGGGTGGAGGCGGTGGTGGATTTTCCTGGTTTGGGAAGGATGGTGGCGTGTATGGGGTTAACAACTTCTCGTTAAAGCGTGGGTGTATCTTCCAGTGGGGTGGGAGCTTTAGCTTGTATGCTGATGCTCCGGACTTTTCGAGAATCATAAAGGGGCCCACTCGCTTGTCGTCGAGTTTTTTCTTGGGTCTGGGCAGGTGGAGGTTCGCGGCGTCAAGCCAGACTCGTTCCCCAACCTTGTACTCGGTGGCGGGTCGCTTTCTCTTGTCGTATTGCGTTTTCATCTGCTCCGCAGCTCTTTGTAGTGCGGTTTGCGTTTGCTTGTGGACCTCTGCCATGGTCATAGTGAATTCCCCGGCGGTTGGGTTCAGGAAGGGGGAGGTTCAGATAGAATCGGGGACGAGTCGTGGGTTTCTTCCGTAGAGGGTCATGAATGGGCTTTTCCCAGTGGCTGAGTGTACCCGGTTGTTGTGGGCGAACTCCGCCATGGGTAGCCAGTCACTCCAATCGTCCTGTCGATAGGAGATAAAGAGTCGGAGGTATCCTTCGAGTTCTTGATTTACTCGCTCCGTCTGCCCGTCGGTTTGAGGGTGGAAGGCAGTGGAAGCATTCGGTGTAATGTCGAGGATTCGGTACAAGTCTTTCATAAAGGTCGAGACGAATTGGGGTCCCCGGTCGGAGATCACGACCGATGGCATGCCGTGTTTCGCGTAGACGTGGTCTCAGAGGATTCTGGCCCACCCTTCGGCGGAGAGTTCGATGTTACAGGGGACGGGGATGATTGCTTTCGAGAAGCGGTCGACGATGACGAGGAGGGCGTCGTACCCCTTGGATTCCGGTAGGCCGGTGACCATGTCTACCGATATATGTGTCCATGGCTCCGAGGGGATGGCGTTCGGATGGAGGGGAGCAGCCTTTGGCTGAGTGCTCGCCTTTGTTCGTTGACAGGTTTCGCAGCCTTTGACGTACCGCTCTACGTCTTTCTTGAGTTTCGGCCACCAGTATTCTCGTTGGACGAGCTCCTTGGTTTTTTCGATGCCCGGATGTCCCGCGGTGATGTGGTCGTGGCATTGGGCGATGATTTCTCCTCGAAGGGCGTGGTTCCTTGGGACGTAGACCCGTTCGTCGTAGATTAAAAGTCCGTCTCTTTGGGTAATTCACCGCTCGTGGTTAAGGGAGTTCTCGATTCCCTGGTCCCAGTCCTCCTTTCGCCTCATAGCTTTTTGCACTTTCGAGTGTACTTCGGTGACGGTGGGCATGATTAGGGCCCTGAAATGCTCGGGTTGGAGGACAACGACGTCATCGTTGTCGTTCTTTCCCTGGTCGTGGTCATCCCGCCGTGACAGGAGGTCGGCCTTCTTGTTTGCCACTCCCGGTTGGTGGTGGAGGGCGAAGTGGTACTCGGCGAGCTCGGTAACCCAGCGCGCCTGTTGTCGGTTTAGTTTCTGGGGTTTTCGGAAATATTGGAGGTTTTGATGGTCCGTCCAGATCTCTACGTCTTCGGCCGCTCCCATAAGGTAGTGGCGCCATTCCGACAAGGCGAGCATAATGGCGAGTAGCTCCTTGTCGTAGATCTCATAATTTCGCTCGGTTACTGTGAGGGCTTTGGACATGAACGCTACTGGTCGCCACTTTCCCTCCTGTTGTTGACTGAGGACGGCGCCAATGGCCCCGTCACTTGAGTCGGCTTCTACCTTGAAGCGATCTGCTTCTGTTGGGATGGCGAGGATGACGTCCTCCGCCATCTGCCTTTTCAGCTGCTGGAACGCCTGATTCTGGGCTGTTCCCCACGTCCATTCTGCCTTTCTGGTAAGCTGGGTGAGTGGTCGGACGATTTTGGAGTAATCGTGGATGAACTTCCGATAGAAGTTGGTGAATCCTAGGAACAACTGTAGCTCCTTCTTCTTGGTAGGGGTTGGCCACTCGGTAATTCCGCCGACTTTGACCTGATCCATTCGCACCGAGTTTTCGCTGATGATTACTCCCAAATACTCGGTTTCCAGGACTTCAAACTCGCACTTCTCCGCTTTGAGGAACAGTTTGTTTTCTCGAAGGTGCTGGAGGACCCGTCAAACGATTCGGCGGTGTTCATCGAGATCCTTTGTGAATATGAGGATATCGTCGAGGTAAATGGTGACTTTGCCCTCGGCGATCAGGTCCTTGAATATGTCGTTCATCATCCACTGAAAGGTGGCGGGAGAGTTGGTGAGGCCAAAAAACATTACCGTAGGTTCAAAGAGCCCTCGGTTCGTTCTGAAGGCCGCCTTCTCTTCATCCCCTTCCCTGATTCGGACGTTGTTGTACCCCCAACGGACGTCAAGTTTCGTGAAGTATCTGGCCCCTCGTAGTTTGTCGATGAGCTCTGAGATGAGCGGAAGTGGGTATCAATTCTTGATGGTCATCTCGTTTAGTTTTCGATAGTCTTGTACGGGCCGGAGGGAACCGTCCTTCTTTTTTACAAAGAAGAAGGGAGAGGCGAAGGGGGACTTCGAGGGCCGGATTCGCCCCGACTCCAGGTTTTCATCTAGGAACTTGTCCAATTGTTCCTGCTCGTTCCGGTTTAGGGGGTAAACTTTGCAGTCGAGCGTGGACTTGGCATTGGGGACGAGCTCGATGGCGTGGTCCCACTGCTTCCTTTCAGGAAGGTCATCGAAGTTTTCTTTGGAAAACAGGTCGCGATAGGAACGATAGTGCTCCGGTACCATTTCTTCAAACGTTTTCTTCGGCTTGTCCATATTGGCCTGGGCCGCCAGGTCATTTGCGTGGTGTACCGCGCGGATGACCAGTTCTTCCTGCATATTGACCGCCAGGATGGTTTCTCCTTCCTCTAGTTCCTCATCCCATCGGTCGTCAGGGTCTGCGTCAGGGAGCGGGAAGGGGTTCTTTGTGCATTGACAACGGCCGAAAATGATCGAGCCCGTCTGCCAGTTAATGACCGGGTTATGGCGTTTGAGCCAGTCGTGTCCGAGGTAAAGGTCTTTTGAGCCGAGGTCGGTGACGGCTAGGTCAATTCGCTCGCTATGCCCTCCAATCGTGATACGGAGTTCGACGAACTCAGTGATGCTCCCGGCCTTGTTGCGGGTTCCATCGGCGTTGTATACGGGTATGGGGGCAGCGGCTTGTCTGGTGTCGAGCCGATGACTCTGAACGTAGGAACGATTGATGGAGCTCCCCGTGCAGCCGCTGTCTACGAGGGCTCGGGCGGTTAGGGTCTGGTTGTTCGTGGTGGTTTCTAGTTGAACACTGAGGGTGAAGTCCCTCCCTGTCGACTTGGCGCCGCGGATGTAGCGGATCGGCTGCTGGAGCTCATACAGTCTCTCTAGCGGCGGCTCGCCCTCTCCCTTTAGCTCGTGGACCAAATCTTCGTCGACCTCACTGACTCGGTCCTGATGAACCCAGCAGTAGAGAGCGGCCTTGGCTTCTTCGTTGGTACGGGCTCTTCTAATAGCTCGGAGTGTCCATTCTGCGCTAAAAGGTTTGAGCCAGCGGTCGGATGGTGGTGTCGAGAGTGGGGGAAATGGTTTCGGGGTAGAGTCGGGCTTCTCTGGGGTGGTGGTCCCTTTCTGCTGTCTCGCTCTCCACTGTTGGTACGACGTGTCGTCTTCTTCATCCGGTACTTCTATCATGGTAACGGTATGCCCCCTTTTCACCGCCTGGGCGCCAGCAGGTCCAGGTCCTGCGGCTTTCTTGGTGTCCTTGACCGGTCGTGCGTCTTCGTCGGGGTTGGGTCAGGTAGCGTCGTGGAGGTGCCCACTTCCGGTCTGTACACCAGGGCTAACCCTTCGAGGGTCGGGGGGCTGGTCCGTGAGCGTCGTGTTCTTGTCGCATGAACCGTGACTGCCATTACCTACTGGTGCCAGCAGTCGGGTGGGGTTGTGCTCTGCTACCTCGCCGCTTCCGACTCGGTGATTCATTTGTTTCTGTGTCGGTCCTGCTTGAGTCTTCCGGGAACACTTACCCGAGGTTCCTGTGGCTTCGTAGGGCCACTTGCCAGAGCCTTTCCCCGTGAGGGTATTCAAGCTCTGATTAGCCAGTCCCACAGAGGCGTTCCCCCCGAGGGGTTCACATGCAGGCAGTTCCCGTATTAGGGGTTCTGGCAAAGTCGTTGGGAGGCTCTCTGCCAACTCCGAAGAGTCTTTTCCCTGTTCGGCATCAGAGGGGTCATCCTCTTCAGCGTTTGAGTCCAGAGTGTCCATCTGTGCTAGGACGGCGTATCGGTTCGATTCTTGGTGTACTGGTTGGCTGGTCGTGCTGGGGGTATCAAGAGCGGGGGAAACGGATGTATTGGTATATGCGGTAGATAATACAGACGAGGTAGCTAAAGAAACGTGATAAGCCTCACCAGGAGGACGAGAGAGCACACCAGTACGAGAGGAGGAGGTCGTCGAAGGGGAATCGAGCCCTTGACGACCTAATCTTTTACCTCCTCTATCTTCGACCCCGTTGTCGGTTCCTCCCGACCCACCTGTTCGACTACTACGAGCGAGCGAATGTCTTTATATTCCTTCCTCTTCGGGCAGTCCTTCGACATATGTCCTTTCTCCTTGCAACGGTAACACCTCCCTTCCTTTCGTAGGGTGTCTATGTCCATTGCCTGGCCCTGTCCTCCGTACGTGGTCCACCTCCCTGACCCGGCGTCTTGGCTAGTGGTCTTGCCTTGTCCCAACTGCTTGGCCGGTGTCGAACTTGTGGCCCCAGCTGGTTTGCTGGGGCTGTGATGTTGGTTCGACGGTCCGGGCTTAGGGCCTTGTTGTTGGTCGGGGCGTGTATCGCTGGGACGTCCGAGGGTTTGCTCGAAGATGGTCTGCTTGGTACGATCGATATAGAGTTGGCAGACGCGCTCTTTCCACTCGGGGTAGGTTTCGGGGGTGCGGATGCCTTGGTTCGCGATGGTCTTGGCATAGCTCTGTGGAATCCCCCACCGGACTGCTTGGACCATCTTCCCCCTCTCGCCTTCGTCGTGTCTTAGTCCTGCCAACTTGGCCTCTATCTCAATGGCTTGGAAGAAGTCGTTGGCGTTCCCACTTCCCATTCGGATCTCGTTCATCTTCTTCTCGTGCTGTTGCTCGATAGCGGGGTCCGAGAACTGGCGGCGGATGAGCTCGCAGTATCCGTTCCAGCTTGGGTATCGGACTCGCTGGGCGGTGGCGTCGTAGAAGTCCGGTCTCCGGTGTACCCACCAGTCTTTGGCGGGTCCCTTCAGGAGCGAAGATGCGAGTTGGATCTTGATCGAGGAGTAGGGGAAGTATACTTCGAAGGAGGCGAAGTATGAGTCGCAGTCCCCTAAGTAGCGCTCGATGTCGTCGTGGGCTCCGGCGAACTTGTCGGGGAGTTCATGCATGGTCGGTCGGACATGGAGGAAGGGTTCTTCGACGGCGGCGGTCCCGACCGGGGGTACCGCGATTGGCCGTCCTGGGACTCGGGGCGGTCTTGGCAACGACCACCTGTCGCTCCCTTCGCTGGACGGGGACGAGGGTGGTTTGTATTTGGACAGCGTTCCGTCCATGTCGTTGAGTCGGCGGGCTAGGTCGAAGCACGCGTTTCTCCAGTGGGTGACTTCAGCGGCGAGGCCTTCCAGGGTCGGGGGAGTCAGGGGCGCTGGTGGTTCGGTCGGTTGGTGGGCATCCCCTGGTTGGTCGGGTTCGATGTCCACATCTATGTGGGAGCCTGCCCCGGCGAAGAGGCGACTCGGTCCGGGTGGATGATAGCTGTGATGCCGTAGTCGGCTTCTTGGCTGGGGGAGTCGTGGGGGCGGGGAGTCGGGTAGAGGTTCGGGGTATTCGTTTGTGCTTAGGGTGTACGGGCCGTAATGCGAAGAGAATATATTGGGGCCGTAATGCTCGGCCCCGTCAGTCGTTTCTGTGGGTAAAATGTCGAATTCAGTCCTGGCCATCCCCTGCCCGGGCCTCTGCGCGCTCCTGCTCATATCTTCGGGCGAGTATGAGGAGAATAACTTCCAATTCTCTTTCTTCCTCTCTCGTCCTCTCTCGTATTCCGTAGATACGGTGACCGGCGGAGGTCGGGTATAGTTGTCGGTTCGCGTTGGCGTGAATGCGGGTGTGAATTGTCTGGTCTCTTCCCCTTCATGGAATATCGTCTCCCCGGTTGATGGCCAGCCACTCATCCATGTCTGGGCGGATAGGTGAGTGCCAGCCTCCTCTGCTTTCCAGGTCGGCCCGCTGTAAGTCCCAAGCGGCAGTCTGGGCGGGGCCCAGGATATCGATGTCGGCTTGGGAAAGGGTGGGCCAATCGTAGTCGGCGCTTCGCGGATTGAAGGGATCGTCGGGATCGGTGTGATGGGCGAGTTCGTTGGGCTCATCGATCTCTGGGGAAGGGGTGAGAGGAGGGGTGTTGGGCTCTGGGGCGAGAGGGAACGGTTCTCGTTCTGGGGAGTGTAAAATGACTGGGAGGACAGGCCGCTCGTCGGGGTGGGACTCCGCTTCGGGGCGTACCGTTTCTTCGTTCTCCTCTTCATCCTCTGGGAACTGCTCGAACTCTCCTCTGAGCTCCCACTCGTTTCCGACGACTCTGATTCTGAATCCCTCGAGACTGATGGGTCTCTCGGGGAGGGTGGGTTCGACGTAGGGAGGCGGGATGCTCGCCTCGTACCTCCCGAGGAGGTACCGGCTGAGATCATATGCCTCCTGAGCGGTCAGGGGCCTGTCAGTGATGATTTCGGGCGCTGGAAAGGGTTCGTCCAGGGGGATGGACTCGAGGGTGTCGCGGTCGGGGGAAGGGGTTCGGGGTGCTCCCCTTGGTCGGCTTGGCCCAGGGGTGGCGTTTCGAGGTGGTGCCTGCCGAGGCGGGAACTCGTCGCTGGAGTTGGCAGTGAAGCCGTGCCTCCGGGTGGTGTGCTCGACGAGGTCCTGTTGCGAGACAGGAACGGGTTGTTGGATTTGAAAAGGGGTGACATAGCTATTGGTGGTAGGTCCCTGGGGCCGGGGTTGGGGGCGACGTTCTCCGAGTCTTCTGAAGAACTGTCATACCTCTTCTTCGTATTCAAGGGTGAGGGCAATGATGGTGAGGATCGTTAAGGATCCTAGGACGATGGCGATGGCGATTACGAGTGCTTGTTCGAAGTATTGCATGAGTGGGTTTCTTCGCGGTGAACGGTGAAGAAACAAGAGGAAGCTTCGAGCTAATTGTTAGACCCGAACTTCACGTGACTATAGACGGGTCTGGACTTCGGCTGTCTCGTGTTCGGACAGTCACCGAAGGGCGACCCGAGCGTCTATAGCTCAGCGAAGAAGGACTAAGGGCTTAGTCGAGTTCTTGTGTGAGAGTAAAGAATGGTATAGATAAAACTTTAGCTCGAAGCTGGGGATATACAGCAAGAGCTACACTACTTATATAGGAGAATGGTAGTACTAAGAATAGCACGACAACCGTGGTTATCGTGCGGAAACAATAGGAGAACAACGAGGTAGTCAGGCGGTAGTCGCAAGCCGTAGTACCATCGTTGAGAGCGTCCGTTATGGTCGTGGTGAAGTGCTTTGAGATAAGGTAAGATAGCGATAAGCGCTTGATAAGATAAGATAAAAGGGAAATCGTAACAGAGGACAACAACATCTATATCAGGAGGCATTTTCAAGCTCAACATATACAAGTTTCAGAGGGTTTGAGATGCTGAGTAGCCTATCAACAGACCTATGAGGGACTTGAATTCATCTGACATCACATTCTCATGTCATACATAGTATTCCATTCATTGATATACAAATCTGAGCCAATCAAATATAGGACCACCCATCTCTAGCTCAATGAGGTGAAGCTATAGTGTATCCTGATTTGTTGAAGAGAATACATTTGTCACATCTACCAAAGCCACAAACAATGGCTTATGGTGAGCTTTCGCTCAATCTATGGCACAGTGTAAAATGAATATATTATTCAAGGTATGGTACTCTGTATTGAATCTGTTTTGCCATTCAGGTATAATCTTGTTGTCCACTGCCCATGTAGATATGCACTGGTGGATAATTATGTTGAGAACCTTCAGCAAGCAGCTCTTCAGACAGATTACACAGTAACTATCTGGTTCTTCTGTAGGCTTATTCTTCTTCAAGAACCCAATAATTATGGAATGTAGCCACAGGGAAGGGGTGTCACATTGCTTCAAGCATTCATTGCATAGCTTGACCAAGTCATCATTGGGTATCTCCAATATAAGGTCATAGTCCACTCCATCAGGACCATGGCTGCTTTCAGCACCAGTTTTGTGAATGTGAGTCTTTACTCTTGCAATATCATCATCACCCACATCTGTTGAAAAGTATCACCCTGTTGTGTGATCCATAGTAATGTCCAGTATGTCTTTTGCTAACATTCTATCCCATACAAGATGAAACTTATCAAAATCAGCAGGGAGCTCTTCCAGAGGATTCAGCCGCTTCTTGAACACATCATACAGCTGGTCTGCTGTTACACCTTCATCATTAAGTTGCCTACCTCCCAGGTCATCCATGACCTTTCACTAATGTTGAAGGGAGTGGGCATTGAGAAGATGATCCTTATTCTTTTCTTGCATCAGATATGTTCTCTTTCTACCTCTATGGGGATATGGGGGCTTCTCATGAGGTGGAAGAGGTACATTTTGATGTGGATCCTCATTAGGTATACTTATTATCACTTTGGGTATATCCAAAGGAACAGAACTTGCAGTACACTCTTCTGGTATTAGTAGGAGGATTGGTGATTCAGGATCATTTGAGGATCGTCTCAGAGCAGCTATACTTATGCCTATTGCCATCTGTACATGTTGATTTGTCTTGACATTCTCCTTCTGTACTAGTATAAACTCAGCAGGAGCTGTGCATGCACACAAGAAGTCATTGATGTTCTTGAGGAGATCTGCATTTGTACATGACCAGCCACATTCCTTGTGAGTCAGTGAAAGATATACAACAGCTTTGATTGCAGACAACGAGTGAATGTGAATCACTAGAGATCTGTGGGTCGGTGTCATTGTCAGTGCCAGCAGAATTGCAAAAAAACTCTGCATGAGGGCTTGTTTGTGCCTCAGGGACACTCTCAGCTACATTGCACTTCAAGCCAGGTCCAAAAAATACACTACTCACTGCATACTGAGCATGTGTAGTACTATTTGCATAGACCTTCAATGGCTCATTCACAGCATAGACTGAACTGAAGGCTGCTCTGGTTTTCTTGGCATCATCTTTTGCTGCATCAATCATTTCAACAAGCAGCTAATCCAGATAAGTTTTCATTGGCAAATCTGGAGGTGAAGGTCATTGTCTCTTTGGATATGGGACCAGGAGAGGGATCTGAGAATCTACATTGATTTTAAGTACTAGCACTGTGTGGTCAGACATATCCAGCTCAGGATCTAGGACCTCAAAAGCATCAATTTTAGGAAATATGGATGCAGAACAAATGACATAGTCAATCACTGTTGTTTAGCAATTCTTATTCCCCTGGAATGATGTGAAATTTCCAGAAGCAGGTCCAAGAGATTCTACTCCATTGAGAATCAAGCAGTCTACTGATTGGAGGGTTTGACACAACCATCACCCCTTTGTTGACACTGTATTCTTATCCAGAGAGATCTGCTTTAGGTGATAGTGCCTTACTGGTTGTCTACATGCTGTTCATGCATTTAGGTCACCCAACAGGATAATTTGTAGTCCTGTAAGATGGGCTCTTGTGAGTGACAAGGCCAGTGCTTCCTCTGGGTCATCCTCCAAGTAGTCAGACTAATCTGTGGTCTCAGGCAGTCTATATGCACCATAGTACACCATATTTCTGACTTATATGACAAGAAAGTCAGGACTTAACAAATCAGTGTGATATTTAAAGGCAATTGTTGATGCCACCACAGCAGCAACTCCTCTCCAAGGCCTTGCAAAGCTCTTCTTTTCAGGTCAGATACAAGCAATCAGTCTATAGCCATCTGAAAGGTCAACAGCAAGGTCCCGACCAGGTCACATATGAGTTTCTTGGAAAAAGTTGACATAGTACATTTTTAAATGGTTATGAAATTCTGGGCAGCTCATTTTGAGCATGAATTTGCCTCCAATGTTCCACAATTTAACTAATAACTTGTCATTATCATGCATCACATCATCCATAGTCACATCATTTACACCACACATAAAGGATAAGGTGGGCTAGTTATAATTAAAATATGTATAATTAGATATAGATAAAAAGCCTTGTGGTATTGTAGAAGTCAGAGGCAGAGCTGCCTGATCTAGTTTAAAGTCTTGGTGGGTCCCTTGAAGACAGTGTTCACATCAGAATAATCAGTCATTCTGCCACCATGATAATCCCTCCATATATTGATGAACCATGCTGCCCATTTACTACTGGTAAAGCATAAAAAATGATAACTCACATTAAAATGCAAGCACATGAGCTCCAAGTTCTTGATGACATCTCTTGCCTGTTTAGCCTCTTGTCTCAGTACATCTTCAATGATCCTGCACACCTGCACCATATCATGCACATCAGTATGCCATGTCATCGGTCTGAGCTTCATGAGACAATCATTAGGCTTGCAGTAGATGTTCAAGAGCAGCAGCTGAGAGTCCAGCCTTCAGTACCCATTTGATGGTGGATGAGATGCCACTGCATCATGTGAGTAGTGAGGTGTCATATCATGTGAATAACATAAGTTGTTTGGTCCTCTGGTTGAAGATGAGAAAGGGGGTGGAACTGGAGGACAAGACTGAGAAGGCAGGGATCAGCAGGAGACATAGGGCATAGGGTGACCAATCTCTGTGACTTCATCATCATGACTGTCCCTAGTCCAGGCACAAACATTCCTGGTGTCTAAGGATCTGGAACAGACATGTTTTTCTTAGGCACCATTACCCTGGAGCAGATCCAGTGCCTTGTTCAGTGTCCTCACCTTCTCCCATAGATCTGACAACTCCTCCTTCTGGGTGGCAGAGCAGGCAGCCAAATCCTTAGAAAACTTAACTGTTGTATTGTTTGCTGTAACCAAGTTCTTCTGGTGCATATAAAGGACTTTCACCTCATTGATAAGCTCTTTATGGTGAGCTGTCATTGAATTCCACTCCTCAATCAGGAGATCCTCAACTTTGCCCATGAGCGAGTGGAAGTAAGAGCCCATCTCATCATGGAATGATTGGTACTTACTGTAGTGCAGAGCAGAGTGGACAATGTGAGTGTTGGTGCAGTTCTACATCTTTCACCTCTGGGCCTCATTATTGAAATGGATATCATCCTCTGGATAATGAGTCTCCAGAGAAATACAGAACTGAAGGTCACTGATGTAAGTCTTCACATGGTCGGGAAGGGAGGGGAGGAATGATGTCATGGTCACCATGGTCAGTGATATGCCATCTATACATTCACACCTAGATTTTGTGATTTTATATCAATACTATTGCATATCTACCTGATACTAGTGGGATTATGAGGACTATAGTGGAGGCTTCAAGCTGATAGTCAGTGCAAATGGCTACTAGTAACACTAGGACTTAGATGCAACACCACTAGTGGGTCCATTCTACCAGCCAGCCAATACTAATGACTCAAAACTAGTGGACCTACACAATATGCAGTCACTAGTGGGTGAGTATTGCCACTAGTATACCAAACCAGAGGCAGAGGACACAAACATCAAGAAGCTCCATCATATGAGTACCAGCTAAGGTGAGAACACCTAAGTCAGAATCACTAGTCATGTGATGATCTTAAACAGGACTTAGAATTGAATAGTGATGGTTGGCATTGTGCATAGATCCAACTAGTGGATGACAGATCTCATATGATCAGCACTAGTATAGCTGGGCTGCACTCCTGATCACAATTGATGACTGCTACAGGCACGGCCAACTGGTGCATTGATTATCCTTGACACTAGTGGAGCATTGCTGGGTCAAGAGCATGGGAAACAGACCTCCAATGTGGTTTATAGATCTGCTAGTCAGCAACAAAGCAGTCTAGACTGACTATTGCATAATTATGCACCAATACTCATGACTAGCCAAGAAATCCTTATCAATAGTATCCCTCTAGTATAGCTATTTTCAGTTATTGTACCTTTTTCCATTTGTATATAAGTAGTAGAGTAGGCACCTCATGTGGCAGGCAAGCCTACCCTGAGATTGTGCCATACTAGTCAGTATCTAGTGCTCCCAATTAAAGGATTTTGTGCTTAACCTCGATGAAGCAATGACTAGTCATGGAGTTACCCCAGTATTGAGTGAATAAAAACCCCTTTGAGTCTACTATTGTGTCCTGTTGAAGGCTAAGAGTGTTTCAAAGTTAGTTCAAGAGAGTTCTCAGAGTATAAAGTATTATTCTTAGGCCAAGAGTGCCACTAGTTTGCCTAGAATGTGACTAGTCAAGTGTTTATCACTTGTAGGAAGCAGTATAGTTTATTCTTAGGCCCAGAGTGCCACTAGTTTGCTAAGAACATGACTAGTCAAGTGTCTATCACTTGTGAGGAGCAGTATAGGGCCAAGAGAGCCACTAGTTTCGGAGAAATCCCAGTTCCAACAAGCACAGTAGCTCAAACAAAGTCACCTTTACTCAATTATGTCTTACCCACCCCACTAGTGCAAGTAGTACTTTTGTATTGCTCACTAGTAATGAATAAAATGTCTTTAAACAACTTTCCTTAATTATTGAAGTCTGCAGAGTGCTTCTATTGTACTTGAAACACCTGAATTCAATATATTGGTGATTAGTGTAGAGTTAGTGATATGTTTAGTATTGTTGGTGTTCATTGCCAGCCACTAGTCTGTTTGCCACTTGCCGTTACCAAGCACATCATCAGGGCCAAAGGAGCCTTTTTGGGATCACTCTTCTTCTTTTTAAGTGTGGCCTTTACCTTAGTTGACTCTTTGTCAGGAGAGGTATTTTGGACAGATGTATTATTGCCTGCTAGGTCAGCATGCAGGTCCACTGTAGATGCAGTGTGATGACCAAAGCATTGCAAGTTTTTGGCCACAACAGGAATGTTGTTGCTGGATGTGTCACTTATAATAGGCAAGGAGTCATCCACAGCTAGGGTGTGGGCAATGGAAGAGATATCCTCTTCACTAATGGTCCCAGTCAGAGGTGATGACAGGCATATGGGAGGGTTGTTGTCATTGAAGGAGTGAGGAATGAGAGAAATAGGGAGCTCCTCATCATAAGGCCCATCATCAAAGGGATTAATGTCAATGTCATCAAGGGAAGTCATGATCTGGATGATGGGGATAGCACAATATAACATTGCTCAGAAGATTCACCAAGCACAGCAGAGTCCAGTGGACTGTACAGTTCAAATGCTGACTCAGCTTCAAATTTTTTCCAAACTTTCTTCACTAAATGGCACAGGTGAGATGACCACCAATATCAGGGACAAGATCAATGTCACTCCAATCAAGGATGTAGAAATAGTAACTGTTGACAAGTACACATGGTTGAGAAGTCACCAAGGACAGAGCTTTGGGGGGGTACAATCAGACAATCAGTCCAAGTTATAATTTTATTCTTCAATTTTATCACTGCCAAGCAGCGTGGACATCAGATCAGACACAGTTGAGTCCTAGTCAGGATGCAGAAATAGTAATCGGTGACAAGCATATGTGATTGATAAATCACAAAGGACAGAGCCTTCGAGGGGGTACAATCAGACAATCAGTCTGTATTTAATTTTAATTTTTCCATAGATGTTAGATCAGATGCAGTCGAGTTGTAGCCAGCAGTAGTCAATATAGATAAGAAATAAGAGAGACAGAGTGAGTCATAGAGCTGTCAATCATTAAAGATGATGGTGGTTGTTAAGAATAATGGTATGGCCAATCTGCATGGTTGTGTGACAAAATTTCCATTTATCTTATCTTATCAGATGCTTATCGCTTATCTTATCACTCAAAGCACCTACACCATGCCTTTACTGAACCATCCACAGCTGGACTGCTACACCTCGCTAATGCAGGATGTTTACCACATGCACAATGGACTCTATTCACTATTGTTAGACAGACTCAGAACCCTATATAAGTAGCACAGTTCTTGCTGTAATACTTCAGCTTCAAACTATAGTTCATCCATACCAAACTACTCTCTCTATTGAGCCAAGCTCTAAGCAGCCTACCTCTTCTCAGAGTCATAGACATCCATCGTCTCTCTGGTGATTGTCTGAATGTGAGACAGCTGAAGACCTAGACCCAAGTCTTTAATCACGTGAAGTTTGGGTCTTATAGTTAGTTCGAAGCTTCCCTCATCACCCACAAGAAAGGATGCCCATGTTATTCACAGTACTTATCCTTCTCGCAATCCTATCCTCTGCCGTTTTCCTTGGAGCACTAATTGTGCTCAGCATAACCTTAATTCTACTCACCACCCTCTACCTCAAACCTCCCATCAGCATCCGTGACCAGTATGAACTGGACAAGGAACAATCCACTCTGGAACCTCCTGCTGAGTGCGAGGATTGGTCGTACTACGCACAGACAATTAGAACGTAGCACCCCACCCTGAAATGCAGACAGTCCAGCATACAATGATTACGACTCCAATGATTCGACCCCCCCCCCCTGTCCTCATCATGAACTGCCACCCCACCCAGACAGAGGCCACGCAACTCAGCCAGTACCTTCTTCACACCCTCTGGTTCGACCTCAAGCCAGAGCTTGGACCAAGAACAGCCCGAGGAATGGAATTCAGAGTTGAGGAGGGAGACTAGTCATACCATGCACCCCCAGTCATCGAGTTTGACTCCGACTGGGATGAGAACTATGAATACGACATGGACAGTGAACATGGAAGCGAGGACTACCCAAACGACTACCGACTCCCAGTCATTGGGGAGGATTCTGACAACAACACATCCACTCTCGTCGGAACCCTTCAGCCACACCAGGTCCCCCTACCAGACACCCCCAAACAGATCTATATCATGCTCTTCTGAACCCCTTCCCCACCACCCAAGTATGACACAGAGGGATGGGAGGATCAAGACATCCCTGAGATGGACCTCTCAGATCCCCCTCCCCCTCAGCCACATGACTCAGACTTCCCCACCATCACCCACTCCATCTTTTACTGGTCAATTGATTTACCTGAATGTGCTGATGCCTTCATCCAACACCTTGACCACAACCTCCCTGACGACCCCTTCAACCCACATGGAGGAGACTATGAATGGCCCCTCCTCTCAGCAGTCGACGAGGAGATCCTCAGACCAGCTGCAGTGGAGGCATGGGAGTTACGACAGGCAGACATCGACAACCGGACAGAGGGATATCTACTATGACAATCCATGGACTTCTATCTCGCCATGTGCACCCCCACCATACCTTGACATCCACACAGCCACCTACGACAACATCAGCGCCCATGTCGAGGCAAACATGGACCAAGACATACATCCCCCCAGTGCCAGCTCCATCATCTGCAAACTATGACCATGAATGGCACAGGAACAGGCAGACCTGGAATGATCCCTGGCAATACAAGCAGAACAACATGACCTATACATCACCGAGCTCTTCTGATTTACCAGGGACAACTAGATTCGACACATTCCACTACAATCCAGAAACCTTTGGGAATCTGGATTATGAATTTGAATACCCCAGGCCCCTTCCAGACGAACCACCACACATCATGAGACAATACGGATGCCATGCTCAATACCCCCAGAGCCGCCTCTTTGCCGGAGCAGGCCCCTCTAACCCACCGGAACCCCCTGCAGACCCTGACATGCCAGTAGACCCTCCCAGCCCTGGACAAGTACAGCAAGACTGTTACGATTTTTCTGTTTATCTTATCTTATCAGGTGCTTATCACTTATCTTATCACTCAAAGCACCCACAACACACCTTTACCAAACCATCCACAGCTGGACTGCTGCACCTCGCTAATGCAGGACATTTACCACATATACCATGGACTCTATCTACTATTATTAGACATGACTAGAACACTATATAAGTAGCCCAGTTCTCGCTGTAATACTTCAGCTTCAAACTATAGTTCATTCATACCAAACCACTCTCTATCGAGCCAAGCTCTAAGCAGCCCACCTCTTCTCAGAGTCTTAGACCCTTGTCATCTCTCCGGTGATTGTCCGAACATGAGACAGCCGAAGACCTAGACCCAAGTCTTTGATCACGTGAAGTTTGGGTCTTACAGTTAGTTCGAAGCTTCCCTCACCACCACTAAAGAACCACACATGTTTTTCTACATACTCGTCCTACTCGCAATCCTATCTGCCGCCGTCGTTATCGGAGCACTAACAGTGCTTGGTATAACCCTCATACTACTCACCACCCTATACCTCGACTACACCCACACCCTCGAACCCCTCATCTGTAACCAGGATGAACTGGACACGGAACAACCCACTCTGGAACCTCTTACCGAGCGGGAGAGTTGGTCAGACTATGCACACAGACAACAGGAACCCAGCACACCACCCCACCCAGCATCCAGAAACTCAGACCGTTCAACATACGACAGTGACGACACCGACTATCCGAACCCCCCCATCTTCATCACAAACTGGCAACCAACCGAGGCAGAGACCACGCAACTTGGCAGGTACATTCTATGCACCCTCAGACTCAGACTCAAGCCAAAAATCCAGGCCAGGACTGCCCGGGGAATGGAGTTCAGAGTCAAGGAGGGAGACTGGTCATACAGAGGACCCCCAATTGTCGAGTTTGACTCCGATTGGGATGAGGAATACAACACTGACAGAGAGCACAACAGTGAGGACTACCCAGATGACTACTGACTCCCAATCATCGAGGAGGACTCCAACAATGACACATCCACTCTCGTCGGGGAACTCGAACCACACCAGATCACCTTACCAGACACCCCAAGCAAATCATCATCACCCTCTCCCAAACCCCTTCCCCAAACCTCGAGTATGACATCAAGGGATGGGAGGACAGAGACGTCCCTGAGATGGACCTCTCAGACCCCCCTTCCCCTCAGCCATACAACCCAGACTACCCCACCATCCACTACTGGCCCGGAAACTACTTCCCGGAGAACCCTGCCCCCTTCATTGTCAGCATACCCCACAACCTCCCAGACGACCTGCTCAACCCATATGCCCTCGACTACGAGTGGCCCTATCTCTCGTCTGCAGATGAGGACATCCTCGGACCAGCAAGGACAATGGCATGGAGAATACGACAGGAGGACATTGACATCCACCTGGGCTATAGACTATGACGATCCATGGACTTCTGGCTCACCACCCACAGGCCTCAAGGTATCGACCTCCCCAAGGCTATGGCTGATGACCTCAGCCTCCGCATGGAAGCCAACATGGACCGAGAACTATACGCCCCTGCAGCCAGCTCCAGAATCATGGGAGTACGCTGAAGGACACCAGAGGAGCAGGAGGAGCTGGAACGAGCCCTCCTCATACTCGAAGACCAACACAACACCTACTGGACTGAGCTCCATAGGCTTGGCATCATCTAGATTTGACACGTTCAACTATGACCCAGAAACCTTCGGGAATCTGGATTATGAGTTCAAATACCCCCGGCTACTACCAGATGAACCACCATACATTACGAGACAATATGGATGCCGCACCCCATACCCCCAGAGCTGCCTCTTCGCTGGAGCAGGACCCAACGAAGCTGGTCCCTCTAACCCACCGGAACCCCCCGCAGACCCCGACATGCCAGTAGACCCCCCCAGTCCCAGACAAGTAGAGTGAGACCAGCTGCGAAAGCAGGCAGACCTCAGAGACCAGTTACAGAACACAGAAAGGGACTTGAAAAAGGCCCTAGCTGATCTGGAGCTGAAGATCCAGAAGCTCGAAAACCCCAGTGCCCCCACACCAAAGAAACGCATGCAGGACTGGGATAACTTGTACTCACTACCAGGTTATCCCGACAAACCAAACTTTCCCCCAGAACCCCCAAATCAACCCACCAGTACAGGACCAGAATGAGCCCCCTTCTATGGGATCAAGCCGATTCTGTACCAAATCCCGAAACCCTTCACCGGGGATCACGCAGACATCACATGGTTTGTGGTGGACTGCTCAGCCTACTTCTCGAGCCACGGAATATACTACCACACCCCGGCGCAGAAAACCCTTCTCGCCTCTTCTCTCCTCAAAGGACCCGCCAAAGACTGGTGGATCCACAAGGTCAGTGACTTCTATGACTCTTATGGCAGTGATTACCGATACCCAGACTGGGACGGCTTCATCAGCCTCGTCAAGGAACAGTTCAGAAACCCTGCAGTCAAAGAAGAGCACGAGAAGGAGATGTACCTTCTCCAACTAGGAAAAGATGACGCCAAGACCTACTTCAGCAAACTCGAAGAGCTTGCGAAGTTGGCTGGCCTATGCTATGACATCGGAGAGAAGGGACACATGACCCGCGCCACCTGCAATGGAGTACTGAAATACTACATCGATTCCATCATCACCAGAGGAATCAATGTCCCCAAGACCTACCCGGAGTGGCGCGAGCAAATCGAGCTCATCCACATAGAACAGATCAAGGACCAGTCATTCCACTCCAATATTGCCACCCACTTCCTGCCAGGCACTAAGCCTGGACTGTCACACCCAAGCCCCAGCAAACCTGCTGGGGCCACAAGTTTGACACTGGCCAAGCAGACAGGAGAAGGGAGGACGGTGACCAGAGATGCCGGAACAGGACAATGGACAACATACCATGACCAAGGGCAAGCAATGGAGATAGACAGGCTGCGAAAGGAAGGAAGGTGTTATCGATGCCAAGAGAAAGGACATTTATTGAAGGAATGCCCCAAGAAGCAGGATACGAAGGACATTTGCTTGGTCATACTAGCCGAGCAGGGACAACCAGAATTGAAGGTGGAGGAAGTAAAAGAGTAGGCTGTCAAGGGCTCAATTCCCCTTTGGCAGCTGCTTCCTCAGGTCTTGGTATGCAATCGTCATATGCAGGTCGGACTTATAAAGCTTCTTTAGTTACATCACATGTTTTCCCTACTGCTTTCCAATCCACTGCTTTTAACGTTCCCCACATGACTAGCTACCCAACACCCACAACAGAATCGAACTCATATGCCATCCTAGCACAACTGGACAACAAGACCAACAAACCCATGAATTCCGAGCCTGCTGTGAGGGAGGGGACATGCCAGGTGGTGCTGGAGCCCTCGACACGAGTATTAGGACTTGGGTCTGAATCAAGTAGATGGAATGCCCTCAGGCCTCTGAAGTCGAAAGATTCCACATCTTCCCTGAAGACCAAGACATACCTCGCAAGGACCAATGTGGCGAATCTCAAGTGCCTGCCAAAGGCCAAGACCACAGAGTCCGAACCTCTGGGGCATGGGGCAGAGGGCCCCCATATGACACAGGCCGACGCTCCCTCAGGACCCCCACGACCATCCGACCCACCTAAAGGGAAAGGCAACACCAGGGAAGGATTAGAGAAACAAATGAACCACCGAGTCAGAAGTGGCAAGGGGACAGAGCACAGCCCTGCCCGACTGCTGGCACCAGTAGGTAATGGCAGTCACGGTTCATGCGACAAGAATGCGACGTTCACGGACCAGCCCCCTGACCCTTGAGGGGTCAGCCCTGGCGTTCAGACCGGAAGTAGGTATCCTCCCATTGTTCCTCCTCTGCCCAACCCCGACAAAGACGCACGACCGGCAAAGGACGACACCAAAGCCGTAGGACAGGAAGCTGTTGGCGCCCAGACAGTGAAAAGGGGGCACAAGGTTACCATGGTAGAGGTACCAGATGAAGAAGACGAAACCGCATACCAGCGGTGGTGGGCGACCCAGAAGGCTGACTCACAGGAAAAGGATATACAGAGCGACGAAGACTGGCATCCTACCACCCCAGACACTAGTGCTCTGCCACATTCATGGCGTTGGTATAAGCCTTTCAAAGTCGACTGGACGCTCCAAGTGATACAGGGAGCATGAAACTATTCAGAAGCAAAGGCATGCCTGAATAATTGGATACACAAAGACCGACATGAAGAGTTAGTAGACGAGCTCGTGACTCAACTATGGAAGGGAGGAGAAGAGGCGAGGGAGCTACTTCTCGAGCTATAAGAGCCGATCTGATATATCCGCAGAACTAAAAGCATTGGGCGAGACCTGATGGTGGACATTCGTCTTGAATCCACTGTCAACCAGGATGAACACGTCGCCAGAGGACTGATTGACAGCGGATGCATGGGAAGCTCCATCAATCAATCCTATGTAGAGAAGTACGGACTATACACCCAGAAGACCGCCACCCCCATTCCCGTCTACAATGCTGATGGAACCCGAAACAAGGCCGGAAGCATAACAGAATTCGCCGAACTACAACTCACTATTGGAAATCACAGCGAACAGATCGACCTCACAGTCACAGACCTCGGAGCAAAAGACATCTACCTTGGCCATGACTGGCTAAAATGTCACAACCCGATAATCAACTGGAAGACCGGCATGCTCATTTTTGGATGATGCCAATGTACAAAAAGTCCATTCTCACTACCCAACACAGATCCAGATGACAGGTGGGACAAAGAACTCAAAGAAGGAGAAACGATACTGGCCGTCAACATGCAGGAAGAGCTGGTCATATGAGCCATACATCATGCCAATGACTTAGCTGCTCAAGCAAACAAGGACAAGCCGAAGAAGACTTTCGAAGAAATGGTACCAGAGCACTACCGCTCATACCGAGACCTGTTCTCGAAGGAAATTTTTGATGAACTCCCTGAGCGAAAGCCCTGGGACCATGCCATTGAACTCGTTCCGAATACCAGGTCCATGCTAGACTGCAAAGTCTACCCCCTGAACAGAAACGAACAAGAACAACTTGACAAGTTCTTAGATGAAAACCTAGAATCTGGACGAATTTGCCCCTTGAAATCCCCCTTCGCTTCCCCATTCTTCTTTGTAAAAAAGAAGGATGGCTCGCTTCGACCTGTTCAGGACTACTGAAAGTTGAACAAAATGACTATCAAGAACCATTACCCACTCCCTCTCATCACCGAACTCATCGACAAACTCCAGGGAGCCAAGTACTTTACTAAGCTCGACGTCAGATGGGGATACAATAATGTCTGAATCAAAGAAGGAGATGAAGAAAAGGCAGTGTTCAGGACTAACCGTGGCTTGTTCGAACCCATGGTCATGTTCTTTGGACTAACGAATTCACCGGCTACATTCCAGTGGATGATGAACGACATCTTCAAAGATCTGATCACTGAAGGGAAGGTCATGATCTACCTAGACAACATCCTGATTTTCACAAAAACTCTGGATGAACATCGAAGAATTGTCCAATGCATACTCCAATGCCTAAGGGAAAACAAGTTTTTCCTAAAGGCGGAAAAGTGCGAATTTGAGGTGTTAGAAACAGAATATCTAGGAGTCATCATTAGCGAAAACTCCATCTGGATGGATCAAGTAAAAGTAGCAGGGATCTCAGAGTGGCCTACCCCAACAAAGAAAAAGGAACTCCAGTGGTTCCTCGAATTTACAAACTTCTACCAAAAATTCATCCAGGATTATTCCAAGATCGTTCAACCACTCACCCAACTAATGGGCAATGTGGAATGGACCTGGGGAATGGCACAGAACCAGGCCTTCCAACAGCTGAAGAAACAGATGGCGGAGGATGTAGTCCTGGCAATCCCGACAGAGAAAGGGAAATTCAAGGTGGAGGCAGACTCCAGTGATGGAGCCATTGGAGCAGTGCTCAGCCAGCAACAAGAAGGAAAATGGCGACCAGTTGCATTCATGTCCAAGGCATTAAATGCGACCAAACGAAACTACAAAATCTACGACAAGGAATTGCTCGCCCTAGATGAATGGCATCATTACCTCATGGGAGCCCTAGAAGATGTAGAAATCTGGACAGACCATCAAAATCTCCAGTATTTCCGAAAGCCCCAGAAGCTGAACAGACGACAAGCGCAATGGGTCACAGAACTCATGGAATACCACTTCATCCTTCAGCATCTACCCGGAGTCAACAACAAAAAGGCAGACCTCTTATCCCGATGGGATGACCACAGCCAAGGGAAAGAGGATAATAACGACATCGTGATGCTACAACCAGAACACTTCTGCGCCCTCATCATGCTGACGACCACCGAAACCCATGAACGAATCAAGGACGTTCTTCAACAAACAGAATCCTGGGACCAGGGAATAGCTAATTCCTTGAATCATGAACGAGGAATCACAAAGAAGGGAGGACTACTCTTTTATGATGGAAGGGTATATGTACCAAGAGATGACACACTACGAGGAGAGATCATTGCCCTGAACCATGACCACATCACAGCCGGTCACCCAGGTATCGAAAAAACGAGAGAATTGATCCAACGAGAGTACTGGTGGCCAAAATTGAAGAAAGACATAGAAAGATATGTGAAAGGATGTGAAGCGTGCCAGAGAACGAAAACGAGTACCCAAGCCAAGGCTGCTTCACTTCACCCAAACGCGATACCAGAAGGACTGTGGACTCATATCTCTGTCAACATGGTCATAGGATTACCTGAATCCAAAGGATATGATGCCTTACTGGTCATCGTAGATTGATTTTCCAAAGCAATAATCCCCGTGCCATGCAATGTGGAACTATCTGCAGAAGGATGGGCCAGAATTCTACGGGATCATGTTTATGCCAAGCATGGAATGCTGCAAGTAGTGATCTCCAACAGAGGACCCCAATTCATATCCACATTCATGAAGGACCTATACTGGCTACTGGACATCACCCCAAACACGTCCACAGCTTTCCATCCCCAAATGGACAGACAAACCGAACGGGTCAACCAAGAACTCGAGGGATATTTACGACTCTTCATAAGCTACCGACAAACAGACTGGAGCGACTGGTTACCCATTGCAGAGTTCGCCCACAACAACAGAGTTCACTCTGCCACCGGACAAAGCCCCTTTATGACCCTATACAGATGAAATCCCAGAGTAGTCCCAGACTCTAATTGACCATCCCCATTTGTCAACCCCACCGCCGAAAACTTCACCAGTCAAATAATGGAAGTCCATAAAGATACCCAACGGGCACTACAGAAGGCTGCAGAACAAATGAAAATGCAATATGACAAAAGAAAGCGACCTGCCATAGAGTATCAAATAGGGGACAAGGTGTGGCTAGACAGCGCCAATCTACACCTTCCATGACCAAAGAAAAAGTTAGACGACAAGCAAGTCAGACCATTCAAAATCGTCCAAAAAACTGGGGCCTCGGCCTATAAACTCAAACTTCCACCCCATTGGAAGATCCATCCCTGATTTAACGAAAAACTCCTAATGCCATACGTCCCACCAGCCTTCCCGAACCAACAAATACCAGCTCCTCCACCACCAGACCTCATCAATGATGAAGAACAATACAAAATCAAAGAAGTATTGGATTCAAGAATGCACAAAACCAGAGGAAAGAAAGGAAAAAAGTCACAGGAAGTAATGGATTATTTGGTCAAATGGAAGGGATGGACAAGAGAGCACAACTTGTGGGTATGAGACTCAGAAATGGGAAACGCTCAGGAAGCCATTCAAGAATATGAGAAGAAACTCCTGGAAAGTCAGATCTGACAATTGGGATGATTGTCTTAAACGAGGGGGTAATGTTACAATTTTTCTGTTTATCTTATCTTATCAGATGCTTATCGCTTATCTTATCACTCAAAGCACCCACAACACACCTTTACCAAACCATCCACAACTGGACTGCTGCACCTCGCTAATGCAGGACATTTACCACATGTACCATGGACTCTATCTACTATTATTAGACATGACTAGAACACTATATAAGTAGCCCAGTTCTCGCTGTAATACTTCAGCTTCAAACTATAGTTCATTCATACCAAACCACTCTCTATCGAGCCAAGCTCTAAGCAGCCCACCTCTTCTCAGAGTCTTAGACCCTTGTCATCTCTCCGGTGATTGTCCGAACACGAGACAGCTGAAGACCTAGACCCAAGTCTTTGATCACGTGAAGTTTGGGTCTTACAGAGACCGACTGCGAAAGCAGGTGGATCTTTGAGACCAGCTCCAGAACATGGAGAGGGACTTGAAAAAGGCCCTTGCTGATCTTGAACTGAAGATCAAAAAGCTCAAAAACCCTGGCACCCCAGCATCCAAGAAATGCATACAGGACAGGGATGACCTATACTTGCTTCCAGGTTATCCCAAAGAACCCAATTTTCCCCCAGACCCTCCAAATCAACCCACTGGCACAGGACCAGAGCAAGCCCTGTTCTATGGGATCAAACCAATCCTGTACCAGATCCCGAAACCCTTCACCGGGGATCATGCAGACATCACATGGTTTGTGGTGGACTGCTCAGCCTACTTCACGAGTCACAGAATCTACTATCACACCCTGGCACAGAAGACTCTACTTGCCACTTCCATCCTCGAAGGACCTGCGAAGGACTGGTGGATCCACAAGGTCAGCGACTTCTACGACCTGTACAGTGGAGATTATCAATACCCCGACTGGGAAGGTTTCATCAACCTTCTCAAAGAACAATTCAGTAACCCCTCAGTCAAAGAAGAGCATGAGAAGAAGATGTACCTTCTCCAATTAGGCATGGATGACGCCAAGACCTACTTCAGCAAGCTCAAAGAGCTTGTGAAGTTAGCTGGCCTATGCTATGATATCAGAGAAAAGGGACATATGACCAGAGCTGCATGCAACAGAGTACCCAAGTACTATATCAACTCCATCATCGCCGGGGGACTCAATGTTCCCAAGACCTATCCTGAGTGGCATGAACAGATCGAACTCATCCACACTGAATGGATCAAGGATCAATCATTCCGCTCCAACATCGCCACTCACTTCCAGTCAAATACTAAGCCCAGACCACCCCACTATAGCCCCAGCAAATCTGCTGGGGCCACAAGTTCGATGCCAGCCAAGCAGACAGGAGAAGGGAAGATGGCAACGAGGGACACAGAGTCAGGAAAATGGACCATGTATCATGGCCAAGGGCAAGCAATGGAGATAGACAGGTTGTGAAAGGAAGGGAGATGCTATTGATGCAAGGAGAAAGGACATCTGTCAAAGGAGTGCTCCAAGAAGCAGGAATCAAAGGACATTTGCTAGGTCATAGTGGCTGAGCAAGAACAATCAGAATTGAAGGTGGAGGAAGTAAAAGAGTAGGCTGTCAAGGGCTCAATTCCCCTTCAACAGCCACTTCCTTGGGTCTTGGTACAAAATTATCACATGCTGGTTGGACTTATAAAGTTTCTTTAGTTACTCCGCATGTTTTACCTACTGCTCTCAAATCTACCACTTTTAACGTCTCCAGCACAACTAGCTACCCAGTACCCCTCATAGGATTGAACCGCTATGCTGTCCTAGCACAACTGGACAACAAGAACAACAATATCATGACTTTTGAGCCCACTGGGAGGGAGGGGACATGCCAGGTGGCACTGGAGCCCTTGACACGAGTATTAGGACTCGGGTCTGAATCAAGTAGATGGGATGCCCCAGGGCCTCTGAAGTCAAAAGATTCTGCGCCTTCTTCGAAGGCCAAGACATACCTTGCAAGGACCAATGCAGCAAACCTCAAGTGCCTGCCAAAGGCCAAGACCACAGAGTCCAACCCTCTGGGGCACGGGGCAGAGGGCCCCCACATGACACCAAACAGACCTCCCTCAGGACCCCCATGACCATCCAACCCACCTAAAGGGAAAGGCAATGACAGGGAAGGATTAGAGAAACAAATGAACCACCGAGTCAGAAGTGGCAAAGGAACAGAGCACAGCCCTGCCTGGCTGCTGGCACCAGTAGGTAATGGCAGTCACGGTTCATGCGACAAGAACATGACGTTCATGGACCAGCCCCCTGACCCTCGAGGGGTCGGCCCTGGTGTTCAGACCGGAAGCAGGTATCCTCCCATTGTTCCTCCTCCACTCAACCCCAATGAAGATGCACGACTGGCAAAGGACAACAACAAAGCCACAGGACAGGAAGCTGTTAGCACCCAGACAGTGAAAAGGGGGCACAAGGTTACCATGGTAGAGGTACCAGACAAAGAAGATGAGACTGCTTATCAGCGGTGGTGGGCAGGACAGAAAGCATCTTCACAGTTCAAGGATATACAGAGTGACGAAGACTGGTGTCCTACCACCCCAGACACTAGTGCTCTGCCACATTCATGGTGTTGGTATAAACCTTTCGAAGTTGACTGGATGCTCCGGGCAATCCAAGGAGCAAGAACTTATTCAAAAGCAAAAGCATGCTTGAATAATTGGATACATCAGGACTGACACCAGGAACTAGTGGAAGAGCTCATTACTCAACTACGAAAGGGAGGGGAGGAAGCAAGAGAATTACTTCTTGAACTCTGAGAACCAATCCAATACATTCACAGTGCTAAGAGTACCGGAAGAGACCTGATGGTTGACATCTGACTCGAATCCTCTGTAAATCAGGAAGAACATATGGCCAAAGGACTAATCGACAGCAGTTGCACTGGCAGTTCGATTAATCGATCCTACATAGAAAAACATGGACTATACACCCAAAAGACCACTGTCCCGATTCCCATCTACAATGCTGACGGAACACACAACAAAGCCAGTAGCATTACCAAATTTGCAGAACTACGACTCACCATCAGAAATCATAGCAAGCAGATCAACCTCACAGTCACCAACCTCGGTTCCAAGGACATCTACCTTGGCCACGACTGGCATAAATGCCATAACCCCATCATCAACTGGAAGACCGGCACACTCATCTTCAGATGATACCAATGTACGAAGAACCCATTCCCACTACCCAATGCAGACCCAGATGACAGATGGGATGAAGAACTCGAAGAAGGAGAAACAATACTGGCTATCAATATGCAAGAAGAGTTAGTCATATGCACTGTACACCATGCCAATGACCTAGCTGCTCAGGCAAATAAGGACAAGCCAAAGAAGACTTTTGAAGAAATGGTACCTGAACATTATCGTTTGTACCAAGACCTGTTCTCAAAGGAGAACTTCAATGAACTCCCTGAATGAAAACCTTGGGACCATGCCATTGAACTCATCCCAAATGCCAAATCCACACTAGACTGTAAGGTATATCCTTTGAACCAAAATGAACAAGAACAACTCGACAAGTTCTTAGATGAAAACCTAGAGTCAGGACAAATTCGACCCTCGAAATCCGCATTCACATCACCATTCTTCTTCGTCAAAAAGAAGGACAGCTCCCTATGACCCATCCAGGACTATTGAAAGTTGAATGAAATGACCATTAAAAACCGATATCCTCTTCCCCTCATCACCGAACTCATTGATAAACTCCAAGGAGCCAAGTACTTTACCAAACTTGACGTCTGATGGGGATACAATAATGTCAGGATCAAAGAAGGAGATGAGGAAAAAGCAGCATTCAGGACCAACCAGGGACTGTTTGAACTCACGGTTATGTTCTTCAGCCTCACAAACTCCCCTGCCACATTCCAGTGGATGATGAATGATATTTTCAAAGACCTGATTGCTGAAGGAAAAGTTATGATCTACCTAGATGACATCCTGATCTTCACCAAAACATTGGATGAACACTGAAGGATCATCAGATGCATGCTTCAACGTTTATGGGAAAACAAACTTTTCCTGAAAGCGGAGAAGTGCGAATTCAAGGTACTAGAAACCGAGTACCTAGGGGTCATCATCAGTGAAAACCCGGTCCAAATGGACCGAGTAAAAGTAGCAGGGATCACTGAATGGCCCACTCCGATGAAGAAAAAAGAATTACAGTCATTCCTCGGCTTTACAAACTTCTACCAGAAGTTCATTCAAGACTATTCAAAGATTGTACAGCCCCTCACCCAGCTCACAGGCAATGCAGAATGGACATGGGGAACAGCTCAGAACCAAGCCTTCCAACAGTTAAAGAAGCAGATGGCAGAAGACGTAGTACTCACCATCCCAATGGAAAAGGGAAGGTTCAAGGTGGAAGCAGACTCCAGTGATGGAGCCATTGGTGCTGTCCTCAGCCAACAGCAAGAAGGAAAGTGGTGACCAGTTGCCTTCATATCCAAAGCACTAAACATGACCGAACGAAACTATGAAATTTATGACAAAGAGTTGCTTGCCATAATGCTCGCCCTAGACAAATGGCATCATTACCTGATGGGAGCTTTGGAAAATGTAGAGATCTGGACAGATCATCAGAACCTCCAATACTTCCGAAAACCCCAGAAGTTGAACAGACGACAAGCCTGATGGGTCACAGAACTCGTGGAATACCACTTCACTCTCCAACACTTACCTGGTACCGCCAATAAAAAAGCAGATCTCCTCTCACAATGAGACGATCATAGCCAGGGAAAGGATGACAATAATGACATCATCATACTTCAACCAGAGCATTTCAGAGCCCTTATCATGCCCACAACCACTGAGACCCACGAACAGATCAGAGATGCCTTTAGACAGACAGATTCCTGGGACCAAGGAATTGCCAATTCCCTAAATCACAAATGAGGAATCACAAAGGAAAAGGGCTTACTTTTCTATGATAGGAGGGTATATGTACCAAGAAATGATGCTCTACGAGGAGAAATCATTGCACAAAATCATGACCATATCACAGCTGGACACCCAGGGATCAAAAAAACAAGAGAGTTGATTCAATGAGAATACTGGTGGCCAAAACTGAAGAGAGACATAGAAAGATATGTAAAAGGATGTGAAGCCTGTCAGCGCATGAAAATGAGCACCCAAGCCAAGGCTGCCCCATTACATCCAAACGCCATCCCCAAAGGACCATGGACCCATATTTCGGTTGACATGGTCACTGGTTTACCAGAGTCCAAAGGATATGATGCCCTATTGGTCATTGTAGACCAATTCTTGAAGGCAATCATTCCTGTGCCATGCAATGTCAAACTATCTGCAGAAGGATGGGCCCAAATCCTATGGGACCATGTCTATGCCAAGCATGGGATGCCTCAGGTTGTAATCTCTGACCGAGGACCCCAGTTAATATCCATGTTTATAAAAGACTTATACTGAATGCTTGACATCACCCCAAATGCATCCATGGCCTTTCACCCTCAAATGGATGGACAGACAGAAAGAGTCAATCAGGAGCTCAAAGGCTACCTAAGACTCTTCATCAGTTACAGACAGACAGATTGGAGTGATTGGCTACCAATTGCAGAATTCACCCATAACAACCAAATTCACTCTGCCACAGGCAGGAGTCCCTTTATGACCCTATATGGACGGAATCCCAAAATAGTCCCAGACACTGCACGATTATCGCCATTTGCCAATCCCACTGCTGAAAATTTCACCAGCCAAATGGCTGAAGTTCATCGTGACACTCAACAAGCTCTGCACAAAGTGGCAGAACAAATGAAGGTGCAATACAACAAAAAGAAGCGACTTGCAGTGGAGTATCAAGTCGGTGACAAAGTCTGGCTAGACAGCACCAACCTGCACCTCCCTCAACCAAAGAAAAAACTTGACGACAAAAGAGTGGGACCATTCGAAATCATTCAGAAAACCGGAGCCTCTGCCTATAAATTGAAGCTTCCTCCCCACTGGAAAATCCATCCCCGATTCAATGAGAAACTTCTAATGCCTTACACTCCTCCTGCTTTCCCAAACCAACAAACACCAGCACCTCCTCCACTGGACCTCATTGATGATGAAGAACAATATGAGATAGAGGAAATACTAGACTCTAGAACCCATAAGGTACAGGGAAAGAAAGGAAAAAAGTCGCAGGAAGTAATTGATTACTTCATCAAGTGGAAAGGATGGACAAGAGAGCATAACTCCTGGGTACGATGATGAGCCTCCAGGCTCTGTACACTCAGAATTTCATGAAATTACCCTTAATTCCTACACCCAGTCCACCTGACAGACTTTCACCAAACCAGTCATTGCTGACATGGCAATACCACTTTTGTATCATGGCAATATGTCTTCGCATGTTGGTTATCCATCCCATCTTGAAATCCGACACTTCACAGCATTACAGACATGTTAACACCAATTTTGATGGGCCCCCGATCATATATGGTAATGCCACATCCGCATCAAAACGCGTCGCAATGCATCATTGATCGCTAGACCCTATTGACATCACCTATCACTGCACTCATCCATCAAAGATATCAACCTATCATGGATACTCCAGAACTACAGTGACTCAAGCTGTTACTTCACCAAATTAGCATGTCATTAGAGATGCATTGGGCAACCTCAGCGACACTAGCACGTCTTTACAATCTGCAGCACATGCAGTCAAAACAGCAAGAACCAGCCTGATAGCCAGACTCCACTATAGAACATTTTCTAACCAAGCACAGCAATTCGAACAACACTGTATACTTCAGCTGACAGATATAGGTCATGTTTATTCAGGATTTTACTCAGCTAAGGCCTTACAGCCTTAGTAAAAAGTTGCTTGGAATTCTATTAATATATGTAGGACTTTAGTATAAAAACATAGATTACAGTAGCATTCAGTACTTTTCAACCCCAGTGGGTACACTCTCATTTGCCAGACTATGCTTGTATTGATTCTCGTACATGTCAATCCATCATACATCGTATTCACTGCATGCACCAACAATAAATTGACTAGTCAGATCAGCAACTCTCTACAAATCCATCCATCATTTCTATAGGATCACCATACATTTATTCATCATTTCACAGCAATATTTGTCCTGCATTGCATACAGTCCATTGCACGTCAACTCACAGTATTGCTTGAGTTATTCCATGGTTCTTTAACTGTGAAGAAGACATTTCCGTCTCTCTTTACTCTTTGTTAGACCTGAACTCTGGGTAGACCAAACAAGAGTAAACCGAGGGCTGTTTCGCATTCGAACAGTCACCCAAGGAGTCTCTATAGCTGAATGGTTACTGGGAGCAATGGACTAAGGTCTTAGTCTGAGGCTGAGTCAACTAGCTAAGTTCGGTGTGATTAAACTTTAGCTCGAAGCTGGGGAGTATACAGCGAGAGCTACGCTACTTATATATGAAAAGTCTTGTACTAATAATAGAGTTCTTTGTCCATAGTTGTCGTGCGGAATACAAGGTGAAACATGAGAAGGGCGAGCATTGGTTGCAAGCCATAGTTGTCTGTAGCGTAAGTGTTGATGTGGTCTGTTATAGTCATGGTTACAATGATAGGCACTTGAGATAGATAAGATATGGATAAGTGCCGGCCGATAAGATAAGATAAGTGAGAAAATTGTAACACTCTTAACACTATTGGTACATGTCAATATCATGCCAATACATGATTGACCATGCCATACCTCACCCCCCATTTACTTTATAGGCAGCACCAGTTTCAACTTCACCAGATAGGACCGTTTTACCAGTTTTCACCTTCACCATCATCATCATCACCCACTTGGGTAGTCTCAGAGCAGACTTAGGATCAGTATCAGTATAGGACAAGTTTAGCAATCATTTCAGTATATAAAATCCCAGTGTGGATTATAGAATAAGTTTTTGACATCAGATAGGATCGTTTTCAGCCCAGCACCGTTCACCCTAGTTTCCATATCAGCCCATCCAGTTTAGGATCAGTTTCAGCCAGTTTCAGCACCTCGTTCATGTTTATTCAATCGACCAGCATGTTTATTCCCAGCATTTCCAGTCCCTCGATCTATTGCCATATCATTCAGGCATTTCCCTCTTGTTTCCCCACTCATATTAATGTCTCAAGCACATTTTCTCAAGTCTCATTCTCTGTTTCTGTTTCAGAATATAGTTTCTTGATATTCACATCATATCAGGCGCTGTTCCCTCTTGTTCTATGAGACCCTTATGACTTACAGTCATTCTTTCAATTCCTCAACTCTCATGTCATATTATCTGCTTGACTGCCTAGTCCAAGCATATCTTCACACCATTAAAGCTTTGATTTACTGCACGGAGGTGCCCAAACCCACTCACACACACAATCGTCCTAGTATTGCCATGTTCACATGTTTATTCTCCATACTCTGCCCAAGTTTGGTTTTGCTGTTGCCATGGAAGTCTAGGCTCATCAATGAGATTCAGAAATGGAGAATGCTCAAGAAGCCATTCAAGACTACAAGGAGAAACTTCAATGAGCTGGACAAATCGAGATAGCCAAAATCACAACCAACAATGATCTCGACGACACCATGGTCATGGATCATAAATACCAAGACGGTATATTCCATTACAAGGTCCAATATCCAGACGGACACCAGATGTGGATTGAAAACCCAGATGTTGAAGAATGGGAACACCTTCTACAAGTATATTGGGCCAACGAGTACATGGCATCATTCGACCTCCCAGAAAACCAGACCTGACAATTGGGATGATTGTCTTAAACGAGGGGGTAATGTTACAATTTTTCCATTTATCTTATCTTATCAGGTGCTTATCGCTTATCTTATCACTCAAAGCACCTACATCATGCCTTTACCAAACCATCCACAGCTGGACTGCTGTGTCTTGCTAACGCAGGATGTTTACCACATGCACAACGGACTCTATTTACTATTGTTAGACAGACTCAGAACCCTATATAAGTAGCACAGTTCTCACTGTAATACTTCAGCTTCAAACTATAGTTCATCCATACCAAACTACTCTCTCTATTGAGCCAAGCTCTAAGCAGCCTACCTCTTCTCAGAGTCATAGACATCCATCGTCTCTCTGGTGATTGTCTGAATGTGAGACAGCCGAAGACCTAGACCCAAGTCTTTGATCACGTGAAGTTTGGGTCTTACAGGTTGAGGGTTAAATTTCAGAGAAAAAATATCTTTATTAGTGTGTTTTATGGCCAACTGAGATAGTACTCGACACATCTAAGCTGTATTGAAGCTGTATTTGTGTGGAATTCATAGGTAATTTATGTCTACAACATGAGTATAAAAATTTAAGTACTTAGAATGAGAGAGTACTACAGTTTCAATGTATAACCATCTCAGAATCATATCTACATACATTTAAGATGTGCTGGTGACTAGAAATCATAGATCTGAAGTTCCACACACTGTACTTTGCAAGACTTGAGCTTAAAAATCATTTTCTGACTCACTTATGCTTGCTCCAGATAATTCACATTTGAAAGCAAAACAAACATACTGATATCTCACAGAAGCTTTCTGATCATTGCAGAGTTTATATATACTAAATTTATTGTGTTCAACCAGAGTTGAATGGGTGATGTGCATGGCCACACACCATGCTGGCATGGTACCATGCAGGTGACCATGCAGAATTTCTAGTGTCCATCTATGTAAGTTCTAATTCTCAAATTCAAGGTAAATTTACATTTCCAGATATTTTGTAAAACATTCACATCCTAGTGAGATGATCATTCACACCCAGTTTCTCATCTAATTTTGCATTCCAGAAATGGAGATGAAGTGCACCACCCTCTGGATCCCTCCTGACACACCTCAAGACCTGGGCCAATGGCTCAGCACTCAGCCACTGACTAAGGTTGAAGATTCCATCTCCATCCTGCTGAGTTGCAATTCATTGCAACTCTCTACTAAAATCTGTTCATGTAGAACTTGAGGGTGTGATTTAGAAGCAATAACAATTCCCCTCAGAATCATTAAAAACATCAAATTGCATTTGTTGGGCTATGACTTGGTTCACAATTCTTTCTTCCAGAACTGACCTATACTGCAATCAATCAGGTTTGAACCAGGTGACTCACTCTAAAAAGCAAGTGTCAAAGTAGATATCAGATCATATGCAATTAAGCCATATGGATCTCAGCAGTCTTTTTCTTTCCACAATGATATCTGGGCAAGAGCTCTGGTTAGGGGAAGCTATGAATGTACAAAAGTCCGGTTTTAGCTTCCAGAGCTCCTCATGATTTGTTCAAAACAATTGTCATGACAAGAAGTATCCCACCAAGCTCCAGCACTGTCTTATTAGGTTTATTGGACACTTCAGTACCATCACAAGCATATAATGTTCTTTACTTTTTTGTATTCAACTCATACTGAATATTATGGCAAGAGTGATCATCCTATCTCAAGATGGAAGTGGGAAAACCTGATTGCTGTCACACCAAGCTCAAACCACCACAATCATTACCATTGTGATTTGCAGCCACCACCCTTGCTTCCTACTCTGATGAATTTTCTTGAACCCAATGCTGATCAGTGCAAGTAGATATCTCATGACATTCACTGGCACAAGAGTGTGAAGAAGGATATTGAAATCCTCAGAGCAGAGATTGCTGTGTTTCATGAGAAGAATAATAATGCAACAAAGAGGGTCATAAATCATGAAAGCAGCATTAGTAAGTTCATCTTCCACTTGCCTTTTGTCAATTGCTTAAACGGTGCTTCTGTAGCTGAGCATGTTGTGAAGAAGCATAGAACAGCAAGCAGTGTTGAATCTGATGGCAAGGAGAGCAATTGAGATGTGTCTCTTCCTGTTACTCCCTCTCTTGCCTCTGTCTAATATGGCATAGTCTCCAGAGAAGTCAAGCAAAATAGAAGACAGGCCATCTTTATCCCAGACTCGGTTGCTGAAGTCATATTGGCAGAGAACATATCTTCTGTTTCTAGCACCAGTGAAGCCTGATCCCTGTACATTCCCTTTCTCTTCCATTTACCAAATGTTAAATATCAATGCCAATGTTATAACTATGAGATCTTCTGGTTGTACATCCTATACCCTGCTATTCCCATACTTCATGATTGTATTCTCAGCCAAGTTATATATGATTTCTCATGAATCTTGTGCTTGACCTAGGTAAATAGTATGCAATCAAAAACATGAGTGTTAGTGAAGCAAGCCAAACAAATGGACCTTACCCACATGCAAAGTCAAGAACCTACTTGAAGTTTCTATCTTACTCACTCAGTTATTAATTTAGGACTCTCATAGAACTTACTAGAATATATGTAGAGGTATAAAAGACCTTGTAGTTGTACTGCAATATATATAGATTATTCTAATCCTCTTACTTCTCATCCTATTGCTGCTAATAATGAGGTCAGTCATACATGTACAGCAGCAGAGCAATGGCCTCCCTATTTTGCACCCTCTCATATGTGGCTTGAGATTTTCAGAACTTCAACATCTATAATTCTGCCAGTCTGAAGTTAATGTGGTCATGAAGGAGTTAGCCTGTTTACCACACATCAAGTCCTTGGGGGTGAATATCTTGGTACGTACTTACTAGACCTTCATCTTTCATGGACTCATTGGCTATGGCACACTTCAGAAAATGACAACAGAGCAGAGAGCTTTAAATTGTCATCTGTTGAGGCTAATTTTGAGTTGATCTCACTGCTGATTAACAGATCATTCCAGCATGCATCAAAACTTGATAGATGGTGTGGCCATTACACTTGCATGTTGATATTTTCCAGACCCTCTAACAAAGGGACCCATTCCACAAACAAAAATATTGGAGATAGTTGTAAATACCACTGTTGAACAGGGTTAACAGGTAAATTTGGAACCTTACAGTGAGTTTTACCAAGCCCACAAAATTCTATGTGCCCATTTTGTACACTGCTCATACTTAAAGGCATTGTAGTACATATGTCAAATGTTAACCATGGATCTTGGCTTTTGATACCATAGAGGAAGATCTTAGATTGGACCCACATGGACCTATATCCTCAGCATCCCGCTTACAATGTATTGATATGGCCTTTTCTAACTTTAATACGCAACAGGAAAGAGTGACCAAGATATACGTAGGGGATCTCAGGAGTTCCAAGTTGGAACTAGACGATATGAGTAAAGGTCAAGGAGGAACGACAGTACAAGGAAGGTTAGCTCATTGTACTCAGTAATGTTTTGTGACATGAACGACTGGTGAGATATATTATATTAAGCCAGCTATGGTTTGGGGAAAGGTGAGATTGAGCATGAAATAAAATAATTCAAGGCTTCATCATCCTGCCACCATGTAGTACATCAAACATGATTTGAGGAAAGACAATATTGAGACTGAAATAAAACAATTAAAAAAGTTAAGGCTTCATTATCCTCCCACCCAGTCACTCTGATACACTGCTCTGCTCCTCTATTCCAGGGATCATCGCCAGAGCAGGATGAAAGAGCCAATTGAGTCCTTCCCAAAGGATCTCATTCCTGATTGAAATGTTGCATGATACCAAGGCAGGCACATACACCCCTATATCCTACAAGGGAGGATATAGCAACTCCACAAAGTGATATCCAAGAGGACTCAGCCTGGTATAGACCTGGTTATTTGCAACCAGCCTCTGATAGTTTTGTATTTTGGTTGACTGGCTGGGAGGTGATCTGAGACATCAATCTGTGCCACTGCATGTGTTTACATACTTTATGATATAGTGTGTACAGCTCAGCTCATAGCATCATCAGATCCACCAAATGCATGTATTATAACACTGTCTGATAAGTGGAATTGTGTCATTGTACAAATCTAAATTTGTCAGCATACAAAGTTATCCTAGTAGAAGCATAGTGATGGGGATTGCAGTAAGGGTGTACATGAATAGTCTCATGCAGAAGACTGTAGACATTAAAGTTCTAGTCTGTCATGTAAATTAGTTGGTTGGTCTTTGAAGAATTGTAGTAACATACGTATAAACATTCATATTCTATAGGAACCAGACAATGAGGAAGGAAATGACACATTTAAACTTGCATACTCACTGTCTAAGGAAGTCACCTGGATCGACAGAGTATTATTCCATGTATTCTCTCAGCACTTGATTCTTGATCTCCAACCAGACTGTCAGAATCAGAAAGTAAGCAACAAATATCACAGTGAACCATGGCTGATGATGACAGACCTGTCACTGTTAGGCATGTTAAGCACAGGTTGAATGTATCTAAGGTGTGACCTAATGTTGGAGTAGAAAGAGCGATCTTATAGTTCAACTGCTCCATCATCATTGTGGCTTTCAAACTATGATAGTCAATACCACAACAATGTGAACAAAAGATGTACACATACAATGTTTGGTTTTTCTGATTCACAGCCTCAATTCCACAGATATATAGAACTGACCACCCAAGAACACTTTGCATGTGCTACAACAAGATAAAGCTCAGTGCTCAGAAAACAGAACAGGTGCGACTCACCTCTGCCAGAATATGTTGAAGTTGGGTCTTTTCTGCCATTTTCTAGTATACTCTGGTGTTGGTGAATCGGAGAACCTATGGGTGGAAATCCGTACCTCTTTGAGCATATCATCATTCCTGATGTACTTGAGACACTGATACCAGGCCAGCTCTTTCTTCATGTGTTTCACCAGGAATAGTTTCTTTCTTGCTCCAGACAGGTCATAAGGAAGTAGTGGTAGTATTGCCTTGTGCTTCTTGTAAATGGGATCTTGCAGGTCTTATGTGAATAAGTAGAACTGCTTTATTCTAAGTGTAGACATTGTAAGGAAAGGTCAGAGAAGCATGAATGCAGATGCATGATAAAAGCCTTTCTTGGCAGGTTCACTGAAAATATCTTCAGTTTGTATTCAGCAAAGATGCCAAGTGCACCATACACTGGTGCAGAGGTGTATTTGGTAGGTTAGATGAGGGAAAACACCTACAACCAGGCGATTGCAGCACTAAAAGTGGTTCTGTGTGAGCCTTTGCTGACTCAATGACAACATTGTGTACTTACAAAACATGGCCTATGTCCAGAGTTGAAGTAGAAGTCAGCAAAGGAAGATTCACATGCATTCTGGCATGAATACTGAGGTAGAAATGGGGTCACCAGCATACAGAGGAGATTGTTCCTTGCACACATCCAACAGAGGCATCCATTACGATCCAATATTTCTTTGAACTGCCTCAACACGACTTGAAGAATGATGAGATTCTGTGGTAAGCACCATGCAAATATCTGCAGCCAGTCAATGACATGTTAGGAAAGCACAAAGGGCATACCTCCAGGACTAATTCAAGGGATAGCCAATGGAGTGGGGAGTAGTTGTTTCACCAGTCATTACCAGGTAACAGGGAAATGGTCATGATGCAAGGATAGGTGGTCATAGGAAGGAAAATTGTGGGATCATTGTTTCATAATCATCACAATTTAAGTATATGCACACATATTTATTTATTTATGCTGTACCAGGAGAAAAATTGCAGAAATATGCAAATGAGCACCTATGACGAGACAATCAATGTGAACCAAGCAATGACTCAAGACCTCATCCGGTAAGATAGAATTGTCATTAAATAGTTATACATTCCCTATTGATTTTGTATAAAACAAGGTAAGACAATAATTCATGGCCTCGACTGTAGCTAGATCACATTGATGTCTTCCTGAGAGGATGGGTCTTCACTTTCAGCCCCACTGGAAGAAATTCATGATTTATATGGACAATAAATGGGAAATGGGAACACTTACTGCCTGGATTTTTCTGAAGGGAGGATGGATAGTTCAACATTGAAGGGTCTACAGTGCAAAATTGAGCACCAACAGATGGACAAGATAGTTGAGTCAACATACCTGTTGGCATCAGCTTTGCACTTCCTAGATAATACAGTCTTGATCTTGGATGCAGCCAACACTTTATAATGCCTTAGCATTATGTGAGATAGATGAAAATCTGAGTGCACCTCTAGAGGATCGGATGGACTTTGTGGCAGCACATGGTGGCAGATAGTCGGGTGAGAGCAGGGCTGGAAAAATAATGAATAGTGCAAGGGTATAAAGGCAATATGCACATACAATGGATGTATTCATTCGCCTGCTCATATGCATATGCCTCAAGCAAAAAATGGTCCTGGTCCACCTTGACTGCAGCGACTTCAGCCTGCCAGCAGCGAAGCAGAATGTCAATACTTTCTATTGGCCCAAAGATGGGTGCGAGCTCCTCAGTGATCATAGTAGGCAAGGGCATAGTGGGGTAGCAGGATAGATGATGGTGGTTGGTGGTCAAGACAGTGATCAGGTGTGCCCACTTTTTATAGTAATCCTAGTGGTTCCAAATATGGCCATAACAATAGCATATCATGCTACTTTTGCTGCTTGCCAAGATGGAGAGAGATGCTATTACTGTAAGGGCAATGAGCCTAGGTCACAGGAAATAGTATTGAAATGTACAAACTTGAGATTTGGTGATTCTCCCCAGTCTATCCTAGTAGGATCCAGTTGGTGGTCTTTGTGCAGAAAGCCTTTGTGACGATGGTAGCAGCTTCATGTTGGCCAATGGCAATGGCAATGGTGATGAGGAGAAAGCAAGGAGAAGGACATCAAACTCCGCTTCAATCTCAGCACTGACATCATGATAACAATTGACCACAGTGACAGCAAGTTCTGTTTCTCAAGATTGGTTCTGAGACGTGTATCACACTATATGGTCAAACAATACTGACAATATAATGGCCTGTATTTATCTCCAAGTGTTTCTGTCCCTTTTCTCAACCTAGCACTCTCACAACTCAAGAATATTAATATCAGCTCAAGTCCAGCATTGTCTTGCTTTTGTCATGCATTAGATTCTCGAGGTATAGTATAATTTTTTTATGGAATATGCATACCAATATCTAATCAGTCTGTAGATTCTTATTATGCAATTACTCCTTGGTCTGGTCATAATACAGTGCGCAATTTTGACTGGTTGCTCTGCATCGATGGCTTTGTATAGGTCCAAATCAGTTGCCGTTAGAGGACGACATGTCATTTTTATCTCTCATCCAGAAACACGGCCATTGCTGCAGCATGGTATGTGTCACGAGGTCCCCACCTTTCATCTTGGCTGAATTTCAAGAGCTTGTTCCAATAAAATGTATACGGTTATCATTGCTTCGAGTGCAAGGCCTACTGAGAGCATGCCCATGAAATTTACCATCCAGAAGATGACAAAGCCTGCACTGCCAAATCTAACATCGCTTGTCAGTCAGAAAGCAACAAGCAAGAAGGGGAATTCTACGTACTTGTGCAAGAAGTCGACTTGGAAAGCTTGGCTGAGGAGAGAGTAGAATAGGGAGATCATAAAGTATGCTATGAACACTGAGGGAGCCTGTGGTTAATTTATCCTGGAAGCCCGATACCCCTTGCACAGAAACTCCGATCATCTGTAGCAGTCGATATTTTGGCAACTACTTTTTGGATAGAGAAAATGAAGGTTAGGTACAACAATGGAGAATGATAAGATCAGTACATAGATCAGCCCAACGAATGAGGTAGCACTAGCACTACAGAAACATCAGCACATTGGGGATGAAGCAGGGGCCAATAGAGGCGTACACTGGGATATTGAATGGAACGACAATGGAACGATGTTGCAAGTTGGGCCATGAATTATTACACAACATTCTCTCTTCCATTATTGAGCCCATCCGAGTCTCATGCAGTGCTTTCAACCGAGATATTCTCATTTGATGCAGCCCTTTGGCAAGTCTCTGTGCTGCGGTTTGGAGATTTTCAGTCATGTCCGTTAGAGATTTCGCACCCATAGCACAGCGAGACATGACACGAAGAGAGAGACAACGAGCAAGGATGTGGATCTAATTCAAGGACAGGGACTCTTGACCCTTTTCAGAATAAAATTGGATCACATTGCCATGTCGGGAATCTCAATCGATCTCTGCCAATCTTGTCAGGGCCACACAATTGCCATCTGGATCATGACTTGCATCCTCTATCAACTACCAGCTTGAGCCAACAGCCGTGCACCTTCTAAATCCCTAGACCATTACCATGGATACACGATCTGCAATCACAATTTCTCATCCAAGGATTGTGAGAAAGGACATCACACTGGTAACCAGTGGCAATCCACAAGACTGATTCAACCTCAGGCAAGCCTGTACTACACAGCATGTACTCAGCTTCTAGGAGCCATCACATACTCCTGGGCAGCTAAGAGTAGTCATGGCCTGTTCTTATATGTATCAACGTCACATGCCGACCCGCAAAGTGTGTTCTCTCTTGGTGCCACTCGAGAACGTTGCTGATCGACCTTTGTTGAATTAACAGGATTTCGATAGTCAACACACAATCTTGATAATAAACGAGATTGTGTATGACTGGGATGACAGCACTAGCATACACTTTTCATTTACCATTCTGCCTCCCTTGTTCAAAGTGTTCCATCATCATCTATCCACTGCCAATATCCCACCTGATGACAACCATAACACTGACCTTTCCTTAATCCATGCCTGCTTCCTCACATTTGCCAAAGGAGTGCCTGATATCCATGGGGAAGTAGATGGCACTATGGAGGTGTGGAAAGACATACTCTCCTTGACAGACACCATTCTTTCATGGACTCGCTACTTCTTCCAATCCTTTGATATATCCATCAGCCTCAAAAACCATCCTGATATTGGTGGTATCCCAGACCAGAACCTATCTTGCATTGTGCCCCTCCTCTTGACTCTGATACAAAGCAACTAGTTCCATTTTGCTTTATACTTGGAACCTCACTTTATCGAAAATGTCCTTCAATTATGGCTACATCTCACCCTTCACGAATACCAGTCAAGATATGCAATACGAGCATTGATGGCTACTCTGACCTCTTTTGATGAAAGGATAAATGAGATGTCCGAAATCATGTGATCACAATACGAAACAGAGGATGTGGCCATGGTGGTGATGCAGGGCATCATCGAAGCTCAATGTTGTCAGCTGCAGAAATACATTGACTATGCCAATAGTGGAAAACTCCTAGCATTCTGCACTCTGGTTTCAGACAATATCTTCGACTGCATATTGGCCCAAAAGTTGATTATATGGTCCTGTCATGCCATTCGTACACTTGTATCTAAATCCAAGAAATGCTCCCCTTCAGAAACAAGAATAAGAATGATGGCACTGCAGCACCTGGTGGGACATGTGTCGGCACCTTCCCAATCATATGTGTACTATTTTAGAGAGGCATTGGATTTCCAGCTCCTTGAGTCAGTATTGATGGTAAATCACTTTATCTCCTTGAACGAGGGCTCCCTGAGAGCTGGAATGGTCCCACCAGTGATCTTTGACCTCCTACTCGGGATATTGGATGGTGCGGCAACTTTATCAGTATATCAATCTGTCCTGCTCCACATTCTTTGGGCCATGAAGCATACCCAGAGTTTCGAGCTGATGCTCAGGCTAGGACAAGGGTGTGTATCCCAAGGTTGGCATCGTTTAAAGGCTCTTGCTCTCGAACGCAAAAAGGACATGCATCGATATGACGTGGAAGAAAACAACTATCGTCTTATATGCGAGAATCGGGAGGTCTGTTATTGTCCCATTAGAATCACATTATCTCTCTTCTCACATCTAATATAGTGCCCCAACAAGCAGTAGACACCCGGAACATCTTCCTGACACTGTGGTGGATGTCTGAATGTGATGTACTGCTCCCCAGAATGCCAAAAGAGCGATTGGAAAGCGATTCCAGGTCATCGCTTGCTATGTTTGGAGAATCGATCAAGACAGAAAGGTAACTTCCAACGGGCATCGTATTTAAATCCATTTTATGAACTATCACAGATGGAAAGTCCTACGGAATTTGCTGCATTGACCTCGAATTCTGCTTTGCAAAGTGCAGAGACGATATTCGAACCCACTTAAATCTTATCCGGGCTTTGAGAATGCAGGATCTCAACGAGCAGGCCGAGAATCCCGATCTGGTGGCTACAACGATCATGATGAGTTATTGGGGGTCTGGCAAGGGTGTGAGGATGTTGAGGAAGGATATTCCGACTTGCGAGGCACTAGTAGGGGGAGACAAATGGCAATCGGTGAACAAGACTGATGAGGATGTCATTATTATCATGGAGATCCCTCATGCTGGAGACCAATCATATTATGCCTTTCCACTCTCCGAGAGTGGTATTATGCTTTAACGTTTATGTAGTAGCCCAGAACAGACCTCGAAAAAAATACAAAATCATGTCCTCCCAGTCTCTGGGGAGCATTCCTCTAATAACTCCAGGTTAAGTCGCCAGGTAAGGTGTACATGATGCATGCCAACCACACAGACAGGATATCCTGCCAGTGAGCCAGGTACTACAGACCGAAGCATCATCAATGACCGAGTACAATAGTAGAAGCAAAAATTTACCTTTTGTGGCTGAGTCTGCATGGCAGGAATCAACCGATGGCATCCATCTATGGTGTACTGTTGCATAAGCTGATAGAAATTACAGCATCCATCTACAGATCAGGCACATTCATGCTGAGGTGCACACTGAACGAATGTTAGAATTGTATGCAGATCTTGCCATGTGGACAAAAAGAAACAGAATGATGGGCACTCAATAACGAAGTCATTATGGGAACTGGCCCAAGCAGTCTTCTCCGCCTGCTTCAGCACTTTGGCAACATACCATCCACCGCGTTCAGACTCAAACCCTCTTCCTCTACTCCAAGCGGCCTTGAAGTCTACCAATTGCTTGCTAGAGTTCCAAAGGCCATGATGGTTGGCAGTACTTCAATGATCAGAGCGAGTCCAATGGGGATCTCACATGTCTAGCTGATGAAGACCATAAATCCTCCCCCTCAATGGATTTGGAAGGGACAGAATTGATGAGCAGTTGATGCAACTCAATTCCATGGATATCAGGGTGTGACTCTCTGTCTATATGTATGAAATTGGTCTCGTTTGGGCCCATGAGGTTGGCTACTTTTTGTGGGCTTCAGAAATCGATACCACAATTATCTATCCAACTTGCTGGAGCATGGAGCATGGCATTGTTGCACTGCCAGCACTGCACAAAGTGTGCCTTCTCGTCGGTAAGGTAAAGGTTGGAAATGCCTGGGCAGGTCCTGTATACATTGTGGAAATAGACCTCCACACCATGAACTCCCGAATAGAAGGGAAGAACAGCTGTTTCAAGAAGATGAACAAGGGACTGTGCAGTGGGCTCCCACCACGAAGCCGAGTCCGAGGGTGTCTTCTGATCCATCCGCCAAAAGAAACATCCATCTGGGGTAGGCTGAACATGTTGCAGGTACGGAGCACAGTGTAGGTGGAATACTGAGATGACGGTCAATTGCTTGATATAAATATGGACAGTGTACACTACTTACCTGAGACAATGGTCAATTGCTTGGAGAGAAATTGACTGTCGGCCCAGGAACATTATTTACTGCTTATGTAATGTAACACTACTTGGTGAAGTACTGTGTTGTCCCGCAACACTCCCCCTCGACATGATGCTTCTCAGAGCTTCAGTCCCAGTAATTCAATCATGTGGTTCACTTTCTCCCTGCTGAGGGCGTTTGTGAGGATGTCTGCTAGCATTTTGTCAGTGCAGAGGTGCTCTAGACAGATGGTACCTCGATCAACCTCATCGCGCAGCCAATAAAACTGGAGGTCAAGATGTTTAACGTGGCCATAATGGTCTGGGTTACGAGCGACCGATAAAGCTGATTGGTTGTCAATACGGAGGGTGGATGGTGAGTGGCTCTCAAATCCGAATTCCTTGAATAGGTTTTGCAACCATATGATTTCTTGACCTGCAGCAACTGCAGTGACATATTCAGCTTCGGTGGTTGATAGGGTTACCATCGACTGAAGTCTGCTCATCCAGCTCACTGCTCTGGTGCCCATTTTGACGACAAATCCTGAAGTTGAATGACCATTATCTGGGTTTCCACCATGATCTGCATCCATGTAAGTTTTGAATAACTCTGAACTTGCTGCATTGGGTGAGTAGGTCAACTTTAGGTCAATCATCCCCCTTAGATATCGGAGGAGGCGCTTCAGAGCTTCCCAGTGCTGGGTTCCAGGATTCTTGCTGAACTGGGAGAGCACACTGACAGCGAAGGAAATATCAGGACATGTTGCAATAGCCAGGTATGTGATGGCACTGAGGATTTGAAGGTAGGGAATATGCCACATTGTTTCCCATTCCCCAGAAGTGGTAGGTGACATTGAGCTGGATAATTTCAGGTGTGGATCAAGAGGTGTACTGACACTATTGTAGTCAGACATTCCGGCTTGTTCCAAGATGTTTAGGATGTACTGGCATTGGCAGATTGTAAGTGTTTGGCTTGGGTGATCTCTCTGGATTTCTATGCCAAGAAGATACGAGGTGGGACCTAGGTCTCAAAGCTTAAAGTGCTTCTTGAGGTCTTCAATTACCTGTCACATGGACTCCATGGACTTTGCAGTGATGGTCACATCGTCAATGAAGACAGGGACAATGATTCGAGCATCATCCTTCTTATATACCCACACACTGTGTTCGCAGTGCACTCTGTCAAACCCCATACCTGTCATCACCTTGTGCAGCTTCTTATGCCACTCACGCCCAGCTTGCTTTAGCCCATATATGGATTTGAAGAGATGCAACACCCAGTTCTTTCCCTTGGTCTCAAACCCCTCGGGTTGTTCAAGGTAAATCTCCTCCTTCAAGTCTCCATTGAGGAAGGCTGATGAGATATCAATGCTCCAGAGTTCAAGATCTTCAAGTGCTGCAAGAGCGAGGACAGTATGGATGGCCAACCATTTTGGGGTTGGTGAGAATGTTTCAGTGTAGTCAAATCCAGGGCGCTGTGAGTATCCCTTTGTGACGTAGCATGCTTTGTAACATTCAATTGATCCATCAGCATTTCACTTGACTTTGAATACCCACCTTCTGCTGATTGCTTTTCGGCCTGGGGGCAGTTCAACAAGTTCAAATGTGCCACTTTCTTGCAATGCTGCAAGCTCCTGCTGGGCTGCCTTGTACCATCAAGCAGCCTCTTTTCCTGGTTGGCTCATAGCTTCTGCTAGGGTCTTAGGCTCATCATCAGGTGACAAGGCTTTCATCACAACTTCTGTTACAGCTTGAAAGGCGACTTCGAGGGCATCTGCATATGAGAGGTATTCAACATCTTGAGAGACAAAGACCATTCCAGCAAGGATGTCATCCTCTGTGAGTAAGGGTGTCTCATCAGGTGGATTGTCTGTGTTGGGATTATGAGACTCCTGTACATTCCCTTCATTGCTGCCTTTATCAGTGGGTATTGATGATGGTCCTAGACTAGGTGCTGCTGGTGAGGCCCATTTATTTCGGTTTCAGAATCCACGACCGGTGTTTGGAGGTGGTATGATGAGACCTTTGGAATCATATTGCGGTTTAAAATGGGCACGAGGTCATGACTGGAGTGATGGAGCCTGTTTGGGTGATGCATGTATACTTGGTAAGGGTGTGAGAGGTGACCCTGGAGGTGTAGTTACTTCTGGTGGAGCAGAGGATGCTGACTGAGATGGGGAAGGTTGCTTGTTGGTAATTGTACTGTCTCCCCCTCAACGAGATACCTTGATATCAGGTAGTTCTACATCTTGGTTGTTTGTTTGCTTCATTGGCATGTGGTCGTCACTGAAGGGATTTACAATGTAAGTGTGATTTCTGGGGAAGACACATTCATCAAATATGGCATGGCTGGAGATGATGAATTGCTGAGTGGTGGGATTCCAGAACAGCCACGCTTTTGTCCCTTTTGGATAGCCAACGAAGATGCACTTTTGAGAATAAGATTCCAGTGCTCGCTGTTTTTTCTTTCAAACTAGTACATATGCGAGACACCCAAATATACAGAAGTGGGATATGTTGGGTTTCTGATGTTGAGGGTGCCATTCAGTGAACGGTGTTGTGTCAGGGAGAGGATCTGTTGGTATGCAATTCTGGACATGGATAAATGCTTGCACTGCAAGCCCCCAGAAGGATGGTGGAAGATGAGATTCATTCAGCATAGCAGTAGCTGCCTCGGCAATCGTACGGTTAGCTCACTCTGCGACACCATTTTGGTATGGCTCATCAGGTTCAGTGTGTCATCTTGCTATCCCATGATTGGCACAAAAGTCGGTGAATTCTTTTCCCATATACTCCCCACCTTTGTCCTCCTGGAATTCAATGATTCTCAGTCCAGAGTGTATATTCTCAGCATGTGCCTTGAACTGCTTGAAGGCTGCGAAAGTGTCACTTTTGTGCTTCAGGAGGGAGACACCCCATATATCTGAGGTACTGCAGATGAATGTCACCCAGTATCGGTGGCCTTCTGGTGTTGCAACTGGCATTGGACCTTTAAGATCACTATAGACAAGCTCAAGGAGTTGTGTTCTTCACTTCGAGGGACCATGAGGGATGTTGTGGTGGTGTTGCTTGCCAGCCAGGCATGGTGGGCATATTGGGTCGGTTGGGTGGCCTGGCTCTCACTTCATTCTCATGACAAGCTGCTTTGCATGCATTCATCATATGGTGTCAATGTTCCAATGGCAGCATCGCTTATGCGAGAGTGTATCATCCATGGGGCAAGTACTTGTTGAGCTTGAGTTTGCTGATTCTGAGAAAGATCTTGTGGTTGTGTTAACATATCCCATGTTGTTATTGTTCACGGTTGCAGTAAATTGAACATTGTCATCCTGACAAAAAGTAACATCTGATCCAATAATGCAGATCTTGAACCCTTTTTCACAAGTGAAGTGGTAAGGTGATAATAGATTGTTGTGCAATGCAGGTACATGGAGGGTGTCAAGGAGTTCAACGACTGTAGATTTCTCCCCCTCAACCTCTGGCTCTAGTACCACTGTCCCAATCCCTTCTGAATAGATGACTGTATTATTGGCGAGGTGAACTGGAACAACATGTGGCGAATATACATTGAACCAATGACGATGGGGTGTCATATGACAAGATGCACCTGTATCGGTATTCCAATGAGACACAGCAGGTGATGATGGATCAGTACTTGCTTGGCTAGCAGTCTCTTCTTTGATGGCATCTGCAGAGTTCGCAGCTTCCTTCTTCCCAGTCCCCTTTTGTCGGCGTGTTGAGGCCATGCATTTGGTGGCACACTCCCGATCACGTTTGAGGGAGAACTTCTTGGTCTCACACTCATCCTCAGTATGGCCCTTGTGAAGGCACCACCCACATGTGGGTTTTGTGCCTGCAAATGTGAGATTTGTGGAGGATGGGGAAGTGGTGGCTTTAAGGGCAACAGAAATGGATGGATCGCTGGCATATAGCTTTTGGTTGTTTTCCTCATTATGGAATGCAGTGCTAAGGCCTTCAAGGGTAAGCTTGTCAGAGAGGAGGAACAATGATGTGACAAAGTTGCCGTATTCGGGCTGGGGAAGAGCATGGATCAGAGCCATGATGAGGAGCTCTTCCTCTAGTTGCTGTAGTCCAAAATGGGATGGGTGAAGAGCATGAATGCAGCTCATGATCTGTGAGCCACAACTGATGAGATCAGGGAGTGCCTCATCCGTCTCCTTCTTGAGGTTGAAAAAACTGTCATAGGCCACAAATCGAGTTGCCAGTTTCCGCTGCTGATGGATTGCCTTCAGAGTGTCCCACATCTGTTCTGGGTCATCGAGGCACTTCTTAACATGTGCCTTCTGCAATTCGTCAAGGCAGAGATAGATCGTGCCAGCAGCTGATACCTTTGTCTCCTTCCACTCCTTCCAATCCTTCCTCTCCTGATATGTCGGGTGATCCGCATCAACAAACTCTGCTTCAGGGTCTTGTCTGATAGTAATAAGGTACTCGTGACGAGTTTTAAGCAGGGCTGACATGTTTTCTTCCCACTCATTGTAATTGGAAGCACTGAGGTTCTGGAAGCCTTTTTTAGTTGAGTCAAAGGACGGCATGATGTGTGTGATGAGTTTGGTGAGTGATAGAGAAAATTTCTATGGAGCCTCTGTGGAGGTAGTATGAGCAAGACACTGTTGAGCCTAGACTTCCGTGGCAACGGCAACACCCAAAACTCCGAGAGAGCTAAGGAAATATGTGTGCAATCACAGTAATCAAGGCTATGTGTTTGTGCGAGTGGTTCAGTGCACCTCTGTGCGGTCAATTCCTCTAGACACAGGTATACACTTCGACTATACAGTCTGGAAGTAGTACCCTTTAGCAGTCGAGTACTAAGAGGCTCAGGCTGTAAGCTGAGGAGATCTTGATAAACGAGATTAAATGGAATCTGGTATGATACAGATACCAAGAAACCGTGCTAGATGCTCGGAACTGATCTAGAAAACGTAAAACCGGTCTGGTAAATGTGAGACTGGCCTAATAAACGTTTGGGCAATCAAATAAACGTGAAGAGAATCGAATAGATGTTTATACAATCAAATAAACGTGTGGAGAGTCGAATAAACGTGTGGAGAACTGAATAAACGTGTGCAGGCTTGAAACGGAGAGTTACTGGATGGAAATATGATAACTGAGTGTCACAGCAATACTGCACAGCAACTGGGGATAATGACAATGATGTGGGTGAATGATGCAGAGCTGGGCCTTCACGGAGGCAATAATACCCTATACTGGTGTGGGCAATGGATACAACGACGATGTAGAAGGTGAAGACGATAAAACGATCCTATCTGGTGAAATTGAAACGATGTTGCGGCATTAAAAGACAAAAGCAAGTTATCGGAGCAAGAATTCATGTATTGGTGGTAATTAACACATCCAATAACGTTGAGACTATAGCAAGCAATGGGGGATAACCTGGAGCGAAAGAACTCTTTTTCTCTTCTGTAGAATACGAGTTTTTATACTAAAAGTTCGGTTTTATAAATAGAAAAGATATCTAAGCATTGGTAAAGCTGTAAGTCATTGGATTAGTAAATCCGTAGTAAATAGAAGAAGTTTTCGTCAGCTGAGACATAACAGCTTGTCTGTATTGCCGTGTCTGGATGGGAAACCATGTGGAAGTGGAGAATAATGAGTAAACAGCTAGGTGCTGTTTAACTGTGGACTGTGAGGGTATGGTACATGTTCTGAGGTTGATAAATGGATATAAGCTGCTGTGAAGACTTGGCAAAGTAACAGCCTGAGTAACCGCAGTCTGGAGTATCCGTATTGGGTCAATATTGTTGATGGAGGAGTGCAGGGTCTAAATGATGTCACTATGATCAAGGAATCAAGGGGTGCGTCAATTTGGGTGCCTAGGACTGATGCGGCAACTCCATTTTCGGTACGATCGTCAATGAAAGGTGTATTGCCGTGATTGTTCATGGAAATATGGAGAATAAACATGAATGGAAGGGTATTAATGTGGTTTGCTGAGTTATAACCGTGGTATATCACGGTTATTGAAGGATATCGAAGGGTGTAGCATATAATCGAAGGTTGGGGCATTAAATCGAGTACGGCAATGTAGGATAAGGAAGATGGGAGTCGAATCTGTTATTATTAGGTAATTGATGGATAAATCCGCGAATTCTGAGTGTACAGAGCCTGGAGGCTCATCAACGCAGAAGATCTTGGGGAATGCCTTAGGGTGCAGGGCCCATAACCTGTTGCAGGTATGGAGCGCAGTGTAGGCAGAATACTGAGACGATGGTCAATTGCTTGATATAAATATGGACAGTGTACACTACTTACCTGAGACAATGGTCAATTGCTTGGAGAGAAATTGACCGTCAGCCCAGGAACATTATTTACTGCTTATGTAAGGTAACACTACTTGGTGAAGTACTGTGTCATCCCGCAACAGAACACTGGTGACTGTGGATGACCAATGGTACCTGACAGCCAGCAGTGATGCTTTATGACATGACATTATTTGCTGGGGAGGCGTTGAACAATGTTATAGTGGGTGCATTACAGCTGTGAAAGTAGTTGTTGGTCTGGGCTGACTCAACAGGAACAGTCCAGGAAATTTTGGCAATATCAGGGAAGAGGAGGGAGTGTTTGATCCATGGTGTAGCATATGAGACCTTGCAGGGGATGAACTGCCTGTTCTTGAAGAATGCACCTAAGGAAATGATGGAAAGATTCAACGTTGGCCATCACGAATTGTAGAAGTGGTATATTGATGTTTTTCTCTCCCTCTGGTAATACTGCATAGAAAGGTTAGTACATTAAAAAGAGAACCAAATATAACTTTGGCACACCCATGTGACAACATGAAAAATGATAGAAACATGTCTAATGAACTGCCATTACTACTCTTTGGATTCAAACACCCTGACTCCTTTTAGGCTCCCTCCACCAATGAGCATGGGTGAATTTCCTGCAATCCTCCTACCATGACCAGGTAATGCAGAATGATTTCTCAGGATTGCCATGATCATTGATAGGATATTCTGTAGCTCCACCTGATAATCATCAAAAATATACTAATTACTGCAGAACACAACTCACTTGTCAAGTAATGAAATAATATTGAAACTGTTGACATTCCGTTTCTTCTGCAGGTCCTGGGAGGAGAAAACGTCCCAACGAGTCGTGTGAGGTGCTCTCTTCTGATGTGATGAAACAACATGTCACATACCGGTCTCAGTATCAGACAATAACAAGTGAGGCTTGATTTTTGTGAAATTGTTGAGAGAGGGAATATCCCTGGGCAGTTATGAGCCAACCCATTATATGAGGCAGAAATTTTACATACGTCTTGAACGTTATGCACCTGAATCCCTCTTTAAATGCACCAGGCAAAAACGACTCTTAAGGATGCAGCTAAAATCAAATTTCTAACTGTATCAATATCTGTACTGCGACCCTCTTAGGGACACGATAACAACAAAGACTATGACACATCACTCACCCCTTCAGATATTTTGGTAGCGGTTCCGTTAAAAGTATTGAGTCTACCGAACTGGTGATTGGAGAGTCCAGTCAGATACTATCGCACCCTTCACTGCATCAAAACAGGTAAGAGATGCACTAAAATATGAGACAAAATCATTACTCACTGTCACTGCTGTCGGAGAGTCAATCCAACTTCTCTTCCAGGGCATTATCGTATTCTCTGCTTCTCTGCTTGGATAATCCACTCTCCTTTCACAAAAGTACAGATTTGATGGGTCGCTCATCCACAATTTGGGGAGAATCCAGAACACCGCAAGAGCAAGCCAACATTTCCAGTGACCGAGTAGTCTGTCTGAGGAATGGTGAGTCTAGGACCAGACAGAACAGCACATGCAATGCTCACCATGTTCCTTCTTCAATCCTTTCAACCAGCATTGTGTGCGTTGTGAAGAAAAAAAGGCAAAGTGCATCCTGTCAATAAAATTTCTTAACTTTCAACTGCCATGGCCTGGTCCAAGCAGGCTGGAAAGAGAAAAATGTTCAAGGTGGGTGACTTCAATGTGACCTGAGGCATGATGGTAGGACTTTTAAGGAATGAAGGGAAATGGCAGCATGGTGGGAGTGAAGGAATCGTTTCCCGGGGTTTAATTGCCGGATGGGGTATCTGGTGCCCTCAGATTTTCCTTCTTAACCAGCCTGGGGTCCAGATGGGGTCCTTGCACCAATCACACTAGGTTGCACTACACACGACACACACACAATAATCTGGTCTTGTATTACAGTTTATTTGATGCACTCTGTTTTTCTACCTGAAATAGTTCCAGTGTAGTCTAGGATTAGATTGGGGGGCGGAGGGGGGGGGGGGGGGGGGGGGGGGGGAGAGGGATGCACGGAACTTGAAAATGATGATGGCTGGAATCCGGCAATGTGGGCGTGCATGTCCAAACTCAGAATCTGCTCTCACTACGACGTCACGTAGTCCCTCCATTATGCTACATGCCTGCACCGTCTTCAGGACATGGTTTTATGAATTATGACTATCAAAAATGAAGGGACATGGCACTTTTCCTTGAACCATTCAGAGACATTCACAGAAGAGATGTGGTTGTTATTAAGAAGTGTGATAAATGTAGAATGAACCTCGGAGGGGATATACAATAAATCATTGTGAAATGAGGGAGAATTAAGTGCTTTGAGGTGTTGCAGAGGATGAAGAAAGGAGTCAGCTGCAGTCAGTTACCATCTATTTTGGGACGTTGTCATGGCGCACCTTGCCATGCCAGATCGGCCATCATATTTTTCAAGTAGCGCTCGCCCCCTGATCTAATTCCAGACTCTACATCCATTGAACGACTTTTCTTCATACGGATCATTGAGTCTGGTTTATGAGACTAGCTCCGGTGATCAATCGATCACATCTTAACGAGTTTATGCGTTACCACGTGGTCTGTCGATGATAGGGAATCAAGAAAATCTCACAGGGCAGGCGAAGGATGATATATCTAGTCTATCAACTGTTTCTTAACTCAATCCAACAAGTCTGGATGGAGATACTCTCTCAGGGATTGTAACAACGTACTATGATATCCTTGTTGACGTGCAAGTCTCGACTCTCTACATTGCGCCGACTGGTTCCATGAGCCTTAAAAGTGCTATATATATATTACCGGTCAGTTTATCCTTCCGCCTTTATCTAATATAGGCTAATAACGCGGACGAAAGATATGAACCATCCCAAGATACAGATTGGAACTTTCGGCCACCGCAGAAGCCTGACTACGATAACTCTGCTGTCGAAGTCGCCCCAGTGATCTCTTCCCTATTGAAATGGTTTTCAGTCTATCCTGTCCTCATCTTCCTACACCATTTCTCCGTAGACCTTTGTATACCAGTATTGGTGCGGCTGCCTGCTAGTCACAACGATTAAGAATACTTCACAGTAATGACTCATGAGCTGGGGCTGCGAATTTAGGGAGAGATCTCATGAACTGGATCGAGGTGGTGGCTATGCCGAGCGTATGCCCAGCAAACGATCCTACTTATCCTCAGAGGCACGCACGCATACGCGATCTGAAACAATGGCGGCAACATTTTCTCCCGCCCACATTTGTCTAGGGTGAATACACTCAATCCTAAACTTTGTCATTCCTTCGCTCATAGCCCTCCATGAAGTAGAACAACTTATCTTGGCTGAGCTATAAAAGATGCCATTTACTCGCCTTGGTTATCTATCACATTTCAACTTCTACTTGCAGCCTTTGATCATCTTCGCCTTCTTAAAAACTGACCATTTTATCCTCTACTCTTTCATCCTTGTCTCCAATGTCTTCTTCGTTGATCTTCCTCCTCTTCACTCTCACTGCCGCTACCACGTCACCCTTGGCTGCCCGGTCCGGCTTCCCGCAGGTTACTCCAGCTTCGGTTACCCCCACAGTATCGGTTCCTCCACTTTCCACAAGCTGTTCCCCCACAGTCCCGGTTCCTTCCTGTACTACAAACTGTACCCCCCCAGTTGTGGTTCCCCCATGTACCAAAAACTGTACTACCCACCCAGTCCCGAATCCTCCGTGCACCACCAACTGTACGCCCCCACTCGTGAATCTACCCTGTACCACCGACTGTACCCCCAAAGTCCCAGTTGACCTCCAAAGCGGCTGCCACCCCAACTTTGCGGGCGCTGCTCTCACTTTGTCCACTCCGAGCAGCACGCTCTCCTGGTCAGCCAAGCCCATCGTCGGAAATCCCCTCAGCGCTAGTTCTTCCCCCTCGAAGTTCCTCTTCCAGGAGACCGGGTTCCCTATCCTCAGCTACATTGTCAAGTAAGCTTCTTTTACCCTTATTACGAATGTTATTGACGAGAATTCCACAGGACTCAGGAGAACAACAACTTTGCCCTCCAAGCCAAGGGTGGAGGACCATTGATTGATAATACCGGTCCATCAGGTAGCAATACGTACGTGCTTCTCTCGTCTTTTATATGTTTCCATGACTTATCCAATATGCAGGAACCAGAAATGGGTGGTTGACTGTTCGTGGTGTTCTTCGACGGATATTTCCCTGACAAAGGGCAAGGTCGCTTCGGGATGCAGGATCTCTTCCGACGCCACCAAGCAGTGTGTCACGTCTAAGACTAACCCCATGACGTTGGTTGGTTGTGACGGCTCGGGTGATCATCTTTTTGATATCACAGCAGTGGCTGTTTGATCTCTTCGGTTTGAACAGTGAGTGAAGCGGGGAGTAGATAATAGGTTCTTGTTATTTAGACTTTTCGCTGTTCTTTATATAACTAGTTTCCATAGGCATTCGTTTCATGGATTCATAGTAGTGGTATGCATGCATAGTCGGGAAGGTGGGAATTTTATCCGACTGTTAACAACCATCTATTTATCGCGAGCTTAAGTTTCAAAACGAAAGTTCTTGCACTGTCGTAGTTTAAATGTGATGGCTAAATGGGGGCCGCGGCAGTGGGCATAGCCACAAACGGCTTCTTTTTCAGCCATAACCGTCGATTAGGGATATCGGTGCATCCGTAAAAACCGTGAATAATCGTGCTGACAACATCGTACAGTCCCTAACCCTCTTCCCCGATGTTTGCTGAGCTCGAGCTCTGGGTTGGGGACTGTGGAGCCGCTGTTTTCAGATCCTAGCCTTCAGAACAGTGAAGAGGATGAAGATCTTGCTTTCCAGGTATGCCTTCCGCCGTATCAAAAAAATTCAGAAAATCAAAACGCATTCGAAGCAAAACTGCGGCGCGTAGAAATGCGGCCTGCCTCTGGAATGATTGTCTTAGGAAAAAATAGTTGCCCCACCTTCCCGGCGGAAGCAAACGGCACGGGCCGCCTCTTCATCTGGAAGACAGTGCCCCCGCAAATCGTGATTACGGGAATAATTGTTGTTACCCTCATGGCTGAGTAACACGAGTAGAACCACTGCGGAACTTGGGGTTCGGTAAAATTCTCGATGCTCGTCGACGACTCGAAACAGCCAACAGTCATGGTATGCTTAACAATGACAAGATATAGGCAAACGCAAAGTTATTTGATTATCTCCCGTTTACCCGTGACATACCTTCTGCACTCTTCCGGATAATCGGCGAAATACTAGCCGTCCTCGTTCGTCGACCTCCCTAGTGCACGAGGAGTGTTCCTTCAACCCTCAAGGAAATGTGCCTATTAGTGTCTCTCTACCTTCTCAATGAGCAATTGTCTCGGAATCCGGTAACTTAACTGTGTATCAGCCTCTCGGCACTGCAATCTTTACCATCCGGATAAACTTTGCCGAAGACATCACTATATATACCCCTATGGCCAAGATTGTCATTTCCTCTCTTTCTGTTCCTCGCATCCACATACTATACCATGGACGACCGCATGTCCGTCAATACCGCCACCACCGAGCGCGATACTCCCGCCATGGACCGTCCTTACTCTTCCCAATTTCTCGACAAGACGCCCTCAATACAGGTCTCGCGGTCCATTTACATCAAAGTACTCTTCGGCGGGTGCTTTGCGATGGTGATCGTAATGTTCTGCATATTCTCCATATACTGGGGCGCACTGTGGAAGATCCCGGCACATAATCTGCCTGGCTGGGTTGTTGATTTCGATGGGTCGACAGTTGGGAGTACGGTCGTGCAGGGCCTCACGGCGGGTTCGTCGTCGAGTAAGGTGACGTTCACGCAGGTTCCGGCCAACGAGTTTCCTGGTGGTTGGCAAGAGGTAGCCAATAGGGTCGTAGAGCAGAAGACTTGGGTAGCTGTTGTTGGTATGTAAACTCTTCCATCGCTCCTTTGATCGGCCATTGATCAACACCGCCTAGTTCACTCCAACGCAACAAGCGCGTTAAACGCAGCCGTATCATCGGTGAACTCCTCATATGATGGGTCAGAAGCCATCACGTTCTACGGCGCAGAGGCGAGGAACGAGAACGCGTAGTACGTTTCCGATAAATTTTTACTGTGTCATAACTTAACGTCATTCAACTAGTCGTTCGTTGATACGGCCCTCTGTTCAAGCTCTCCTCGCAGTCACGTCTCAACAATTCGCCCAACAATTCGTGGCCCAACTGGCATCATCTTCATCACTATCCTCTATCGCCCGTTCGGCGCCACAAATTCTAACAGAGCCTATAAGCTATACTACGGACAATCTCGTTCCATTCGATATCCCAGTGTACGCCTCTATTGGTTCCTGCTTCATCCCCAATGTGCTGATGTTTCTCTAGTGCTAGCGCTATCACATTCGTTGGACTGATCTACCTATTGATTTTATCTTTCTTCATCGTCGTGCGTAACATTCATTTTCTCTATCCGCAAAGTAGTTGCTGAAATATCCATCGCTGTAGATGATCGGAGTTTCTGCACGAGAGGCATCGGGCCTCCAGGACAAATTAACCACCGGCTCCCTCATTCGGGTTCGGCTCATCTCAGTATTCATCGCATACTTTATGATCTCCCTATTCTACTCTCTCCTCAGCCGAGCTTTCCAAGTTGACTTCTCGCGCAAGTACGTAAAATTCCCTTTCATTCTCATTGCTTTACTGACAAGCGACCGTGACGTTAGATTTGGCAGCGCAGGCTTTGTCATCTTCTGGATGGTTAATTTCGTGGGCATGCTCTCAGTAGGCCTTGCGCTCGAAGCAATGATAACTCTCCTCACCATCCGGTTCATGCCGTTTTTCATGATTTTGTGGATTATATGTGAGTGACCACCGCCTTGTCTGCTGATGTTTTTTTGACGCGAATCCTTCTAAGCCAACGTCTCCGTATGCTTCATGCCTCTTGCCGTGCTGCCAAATGTATATCGATATGGATATGCCATGCCCTTCTACAATGTATCCGGGGCCGTGCGGACCATCTTATTCGGCACGAAGAACGAACGTAAGTTTCAGCAACGCAGACATTTCTCTCCGCTATACTGACTTCAATGGGATTAGTGGGCCTACATTTCGGTATTCTGATAGCATGGACAGCGATCTCGATGATAACTCTTCCGACTTTCCAGTGGTTCATGCGGCGAAAGACTATTCCGGATACGACGAGGTTGAGAGAGGAGGGGGAGAAGGAGGCGACAAACTAGAGTGGAAGCATGACTTACGTCACAATATTGCCATCACAGCAAAAACGCTACTATATCATGAGATAGATATATCATTTATAATTCACTATCCAAGTAGACGTATTGCTTCCTGGGCTATGAATCCCCAAGCCATCACGGACTGGCCCTGGAAATGCCGCGTGCTAGGTGTACTACTTCGAACCTTCCACTTGCATAATAAACAAGTAGGTAGGGGTATCAATACATTTAGGGTTGACATATATCGTAAGGCGGAAGGCGCATCACTACTCACATTACACTAATATTCAATATTCCATGCCTTCATGGCCCTGAGGTCCTAGATCTAAGACTCCTTGTTTCAATTCGGTTCTCGTACAGCTTCTTCCGGGATGTTCATATAAACGCTGCTGTTAATTTGACCGGTGCGCGTTCAAGTGGGTGCTTCTGTCCTGTCAATATCATTTTTGTAATAACGGACAGCAGTTGCCAGTGACATCCAAAAGTCGTCTCCCCACCTTCGACGGAAGTATCGACCTTGATTCTCTAGAGGCTCGTTAGCACCCCTCTTGCGTCTATAAATTATTTTTGTATCCTAACATTCTTTTTATAAATAAAATACACGCTAGATCTAGTCTCAAGATCTCAGATCGTAGTACCAGGAACAATCCGCGGAAATACTTAAATCCGGGACCAAATCCCTAAGCACATATTTTCGATTTCTGTGGCAAGCTCAAGTCCAAAAATGACACCCTTTCTTTGTTCAGACGTGTTGAGTGCTCATTCTTATCATGAAGTTCGCTTCGGGTTATTGAATTGTCTTTAAAAACAACCTTATTCGTCGACGCGTAATCAGCATATCGACCGTATGTGAAACAAGCGTGTATGGGATTATAAACCTGCCGCTGTCATTACTGCAGCAAAGTTGGCTGTGCCAAGGCCGGTAACCTAGAGCAAATAGTGCCAGTGAATAGGGATCATATGCTTGGGAACGGACGCGACGTACAGGACCCCCTTAAAAAGGCTGGGATCTCACATTAATCTTGTTTCGTGTAAGAAAGTCCATTTACTGACAACCAGCTAGTGCGGGGAAACCATTATTACTGCATAAATTATATTTATCAACATCTTATATCAAACACGATAAAAGGAAACCCACATCCAGGGTTACTACCCGTAGTGAGTCGCAGAACGCACTTGGGTGCGCGTACAAACTAACACATTTTAGTTTCTGATCTCACGACGACGACTTCCACTCACAAGGGGTTCAAAAAGCCGAGAACCGGCTTCCCCGCTGCGACCAGGCGATCATTGATGAGGGAAATGACACTCGCAAAAATAGGGCTCGAGCATGAGGCCTGAGGTTACATCAACGAAGCCTATTCGTCCGTCAGACGCATGCCTACGTCTATGCCGGCTTCTTGCTCCCCGGTCCGATGTTCCAAGGTCGTTGTTTTCAAAATATTGGTGATCGGGAGCCTACAACTAGCAAATAAAGCTTCGTTTAGTTCGGCATCCTCGTTACACAAAGGATGGGCAAAGAAAAGAAATAAACTCACAGCTCAAAAGGATATGGGCTTCGTTGTCCTCCCGGGATCACTCCGGTACACTCCTCGGTTCCTCTATTCCAAGGATCATAGCAGGAGCAGGACGAAGGAGCCAATCGCATCCATCCCGTAGGATCTCATTTCCGATTGCAATGCTCGCAACGTATAGGTACACACCCCCATACACTAGGGTATGGCGACTCCACAAAGTGATCTCCGAGAGGACTCCACCCTTGGTATGTATCCCCTCGTTTGGGAACACATTCTAGCAGTTTTGTATTTTCGCTGGCTGGCTAGAAGATGATCGACGGTCTGAGACATTGATCAATGGCCAATGTGGAACGAAAACCTCCCTTGGTCTTCATTGTGCGCTCTTCTGTCCTAGATGCCTGAACAGCTAAGGTAGTCATGGCCCTGAATTTCAAAACACCAAGCAGTGAATATCTCTTTGGGATCGGCAGGTTAAATATCCTTCTACGGAGATAACAGTTTATTTAGTTGGAAAGTCAAGAATTTTGATATGAACGGCGGGGTCAAATGGATCGTGAATAATTTCAAAAGATGGAAGCGTAAGAGTCGAAACTTGTCCATCACGATGAGCGAGATGAGCGACATCCGTACGCTAGCAGGATGTCGGACAACTTGGAAGAAGGGATGAGAAGAGAAGCTTACTAGAATCGTTGTTGAAGCACCTCGCTTCCGATGAGAATATCTGCATGAATGTCTTGTCAGCTTTGGGATTACAGACGCAAGGGCACTAGTAACTTCAAGTTCGCCATGGAGTGCAATTATGAATAGCAATGAAATGCCCTTGGATTGGATCCAGTGACCCACAAGGAAGTTGTAGATTGGCACAGTGATTCGCTCGCATAGTGTATCGATGTTAAATCACAGCATGTTTTTCTGCTAGACATGCCGCTACCTCGAATATTGAAAGGACATTGTTTTGTAAGCGTCGATGATCGTGGCAAATCAGACTGACAGTTCGCCTTCCTCGTTCCAACGCTCACCATTGTTGGAATATGGCAATCCGGCATCATGCCGAAGATGCCGATTAAGAAAGAAAATATAGGAAAATTATAGAAGATTCTAGTAGATAGTCTTTTAGTATATAAGTAGGTACTGTAGTGTACATCCTCATGCATTTCCAGAGCTCAGCCAAGCGCAATACTACTGGCTCGACACAGCATGTGTACATATGGAAGATGAACTGATCCCCCATATCACAACAACCATACTCCACATTTGTCCGCCCTTTGAATTTCTTCCATGTCACCCTCTAACTCCACTATTGTCGAGGAAGCAATCGCTGCTGCTGCCCAGTTTGCTGCTCTACCTGCATCGGAGAAAACAAGGATGCGCAGAGAGTGCCTGTGATGATGGACGACGCCAACAAATTCCTGGCTCAATCTTCGGAGGTGATTCTTGGCGACCTATAATCATTGATATCAAAGGACGAGGAGATAAGAGAGGCCCTGAAGAACCAGCTTGCAGAGCTAAAGGGTGATTCTGTTTACTCACCCACAGAGGCGATGCTGAGTTGCAGACCCAGAACAGTATCAACAAACAGGTGTGTATCCATATTTATGAGCTCGCCTTATCTGATATCCTTCCAGAAGATCACCAGGGCGAGGAGGCGGCTTGGAAGGGTGAAGGACCCCATCTGGACCCCAGGCTGGTTAAGAAGGAAAATCTGAGGGCACCAGATACCCCATCCGGCAATTAAACCCCGGGAAACGATTCCTTCACTCCCACCATGCTGCCATTTCCCTTCATTCCTTAAAAGTCCTACCATCATGCCTCAGGTCACATTGAAGTCACCCACCTTGAACATTTTTCTCTTTCCAGCCTGCTTGGACCAGGCCATGGCAGTTGAAAGTTAAGAAATTTTATTGACAGGATGCACTTTGCCTTTTTTTCTTCACAACGCACACAATGCTGGTTGAAAGGATTGAAGAAGGAACATGGTGAGCATTGCATGTGCTGTTCTGTCTGGTCCTAGACTCACCATTCCTCAGACAGACTACTCGGTCACTGGAAATGTTGGCTTGCTCTTGCGGTGTTCTGGATTCTCCCCAAATTGTGGATGAGCGACCCATCAAATCTGTACTTTTGTGAAAGGAGAGTGGATTATCCAAGCAGAGAAGCAGAGAATACGATAATGCCCTGGAAGAGAAGTTGGATTGACTCTCCGACAGCAGTGACAGTGAGTAATGATTTTGTCTCATATTTTAGTGCATCTCTTACCTGTTTTGATGCAGTGAAGGGTGCGATAGTATCTGACTGGACTCTCCAATCACCAGTTCGGTAGACTCAATACTTTTAACGGAACCGCTACCAAAATATCTGAAGGGGTGAGTGATGTGTCATAGTCTTTGTTGTTATCGTGTCCCTAAGAGGGTCGCAGTACAGATATTGATACAGTTAGAAATTTGATTTTAGCTGCATCCTTAAGAGTCGTTTTTGCCTGGTGCATTTAAAGAGGGATTCAGGTGCATAACGTTCAAGACGTATGTAAAATTTCTGCCTCATATAATGGGTTGGCTCATAACTGCCCAGGGATATTCCCTCTCTCAACAATTTCACAAAAATCAAGCCTCACTTGTTATTGTCTGATACTGAGACCGGTATGTGACATGTTGTTTCATCACATCAGAAGAGAGCACCTCACACGACTCGTTGGGACGTTTTCTCCTCCCAGGACCTGCAGAAGAAACGGAATGTCAACAGTTTCAATATTATTTCATTACTTGACAAGTGAGTTGTGTTCTGCAGTAATTAGTATATTTTTGATGATTATCAGGTGGAGCTACAGAATATCCTATCAATGATCATGGCAATCCTGAGAAATCATTCTGCATTACCTGGTCATGGTAGGAGGATTGCAGGAAATTCACCCATGCTCATTGGTGGAGGGAGCCTAAAAGGAGTCAGGGTGTTTGAATCCAAAGAGTAGTAATGGCAGTTCATTAGACATGTTTCTATCATTTTTCATGTTGTCACATGGGTGTGCCAAAGTTATATTTGGTTCTCTTTTTAATGTACTAACCTTTCTATGCAGTATTACCAGAGGGAGAGAAAAACATCAATATACCACTTCTACAATTCGTGATGGCCAACGTTGAATCTTTCCATCATTTCCTTAGGTGCATTCTTCAAGAACAGGCAGTTCATCCCCTGCAAGGTCTCATATGCTACACCATGGATCAAACACTCCCTCCTCTTCCCTGATATTGCCAAAATTTCCTGGACTGTTCCTGTTGAGTCAGCCCAGACCAACAACTACTTTCACAGCTGTAATGCACCCACTATAACATTGTTCAACGCCTCCCCAGCAAATAATGTCATGTCATAAAGCATCACTGCTGGCTGTCAGGTACCATTGGTCATCCACAGTCACCAGTGTTCTGTTGCGGGATGACACAGTACTTCACCAAGTAGTGTTACCTTACATAAGCAGTAAATAATGTTCCTGGGCTGACGGTCAATTTCTCTCCAAGCAATTGACCATTGTCTCAGGTAAGTAGTGTACACTGTCCATATTTATATCAAGCAATTGACCATCGTCTCAGTATTCTGCCTACACTGCGCTCCATACCTGCAACAGGTTATGGGCCCTGCACCCTAAGGCATTCCCCAAGATCTTCTGCGTTGATGAGCCTCCAGGCTCTGTACACTCAGAATTCGCGGATTTATCCATCAATTACCTAATAATAACAGATTCGACTCCCATCTTCCTTATCCTACATTGCCGTACTCGATTTAATGCCCCAACCTTCGATTATATGCTACACCCTTCGATATCCTTCAATAACCGTGATATACCACGGTTATAACTCAGCAAACCACATTAATACCCTTCCATTCATGTTTATTCTCCATATTTCCATGAACAATCACGGCAATACACCTTTCATTGACGATCGTACCGAAAATGGAGTTGCCGCATCAGTCCTAGGCACCCAAATTGACGCACCCCTTGATTCCTTGATCATAGTGACATCATTTAGACCCTGCACTCCTCCATCAACAATATTGACCCAATACGGATACTCCAGACTGCGGTTACTCAGGCTGTTACTTTGCCAAGTCTTCACAGCAGCTTATATCCATTTATCAACCTCAGAACATGTACCATACCCTCACAGTCCACAGTTAAACAGCACCTAGCTGTTTACTCATTATTCTCCACTTCCACATGGTTTCCCATCCAGACACGGCAATACAGACAAGCTGTTATGTCTCAGCTGACGAAAACTTCTTCTATTTACTACGGATTTACTAATCCAATGACTTACAGCTTTACCAATGCTTAGATATCTTTTCTATTTATAAAACCGAACTTTTAGTATAAAAACTCGTATTCTACAGAAGAGAAAAAGAGTTCTTTCGCTCCAGGTTATCCCCCATTGCTTGCTATAGTCTCAACGTTATTGGATGTGTTAATTACCACCAATACATGAATTCTTGCTCCGATAACTTGCTTTTGTCTTTTAATGCCGCAACATCGTTTCAATTTCACCAGATAGGATCGTTTTATCGTCTTCACCTTCTACATCGTCGTTGTATCCATTGCCCACACCAGTATAGGGTATTATTGCCTCCGTGAAGGCCCAGCTCTGCATCATTCACCCACATCATTGTCATTATCCCCAGTTGCTGTGCAGTATTGCTGTGACACTCAGTTATCATATTTCCATCCAGTAACTCTCCGTTTCAAGCCTGCACACGTTTATTCAGTTCTCCACACGTTTATTCGACTCTCCACACGTTTATTTGATTGTATAAACATCTATTCGATTCTCTTCACGTTTATTTGATTGCCCAAACGTTTATTAGGCCAGTCTCACATTTACCAGACCGGTTTTACGTTTTCTAGATCAGTTCCGAGCATCTAGCACGGTTTCTTGGTATCTGTATCATACCAGATTCCATTTAATCTCGTTTATCAAGATCTCCTCAGCTTACAGCCTGAGCCTCTTAGTACTCGACTGCTAAAGGGTACTACTTCCAGACTGTATAGTCGAAGTGTATACCTGTGTCTAGAGGAATTGACCGCACAGAGGTGCACTGAACCACTCGCACAAACACATAGCCTTGATTACTGTGATTGCACACATATTTCCTTAGCTCTCTCGGAGTTTTGGGTGTTGCCGTTGCCACGGAAGTCTAGGCTCAACAGTGTCTTGCTCATACTACCTCCACAGAGGCTCCATAGAAATTTTCTCTATCACTCACCAAACTCATCACACACATCATGCCGTCCTTTGACTCAACTAAAAAAGGCTTCCAGAACCTCAGTGCTTCCAATTACAATGAGTGGGAAGAAAACATGTCAGCCCTGCTTAAAACTCGTCACGAGTACCTTATTACTATCAGACAAGACCCTGAAGCAGAGTTTGTTGATGCGGATCACCCGACATATCAGGAGAGGAAGGATTGGAAGGAGTGGAAGGAGACAAAGGTATCAGCTGCTGGCACGATCTATCTCTGCCTTGACGAATTGCAGAAGGCACATGTTAAGAAGTGCCTCGATGACCCAGAACAGATGTGGGACACTCTGAAGGCAATCCATCAGCAGCGGAAACTGGCAACTCGATTTGTGGCCTATGACAGTTTTTTCAACCTCAAGAAGGAGACGGATGAGGCACTCCCTGATCTCATCAGTTGTGGCTCACAGATCATGAGCTGCATTCATGCTCTTCACCCATCCCATTTTGGACTACAGCAACTAGAGGAAGAGCTCCTCATCATGGCTCTGATCCATGCTCTTCCCCAGCCCGAATACGGCAACTTTGTCACATCATTGTTCCTCCTCTCTGACAAGCTTACCCTTGAAGGCCTTAGCACTGCATTCCATAATGAGGAAAACAACCAAAAGCTATATGCCAGCGATCCATCCATTTCTGTTGCCCTTAAAGCCACCACTTCCCCATCCTCCACAAATCTCACATTTGCAGGCACAAAACCCACATGTGGGTGGTGCCTTCACAAGGGCCATACTGAGGATGAGTGTGAGACCAAGAAGTTCTCCCTCAAACGTGATCGGGAGTGTGCCACCAAATGCATGGCCTCAACACGCCGACAAAAGGGGACTGGGAAGAAGGAAGCTGCGAACTCTGCAGATGCCATCAAAGAAGAGACTGCTAGCCAAGCAAGTACTGATCCATCATCACCTGCTGTGTCTCATTGGAATACCGATACAGGTGCATCTTGTCATATGACACCCCATCGTCATTGGTTCAATGTATATTCGCCACATGTTGTTCCAGTTCACCTCGCCAATAATACAGTCATCTATTCAGAAGGGATTGGGACAGTGGTACTAGAGCCAGAGGTTGAGGGGGAGAAATCTACAGTCGTTGAACTCCTTGACACCCTCCATGTACCTGCATTGCACAACAATCTATTATCACCTTACCACTTCACTTGTGAAAAAGGGTTCAAGATCTGCATTATTGGATCAGATGTTACTTTTTGTCAGGATGACAATGTTCAATTTACTGCAACCGTGAACAATAACAACATGGGATATGTTAACACAACCACAAGATCTTTCTCAGAATCAGCAAACTCAAGCTCAACAAGTACTTGCCCCATGGATGATACACTCTCGCATAAGCGATGCTGCCATTGGAACATTGACACCATATGATGAATGCATGCAAAGCAGCTTGTCATGAGAATGAAGTGAGAGCCAGGCCACCCAACCGACCCAATATGCCCACCATGCCTGGCTGGCAAGCAACACCACCACAACATCCCTCATGGTCCCTCGAAGTGAAGAACACAACTCCTTGAGCTTGTCTATAGTGATCTTAAAGGTCCAATGCCAGTTGCAACACCAGAAGGCCACCGATACTGGGTGACATTCATCTGCAGTACCTCAGATATATGGGGTGTCTCCCTCCTGAAGCACAAAAGTGACACTTTCGCAGCCTTCAAGCAGTTCAAGGCACATGCTGAGAATATACACTCTGGACTGAGAATCATTGAATTCCAGGAGGACAAAGGTGGGGAGTATATGGGAAAAGAATTCACCGACTTTTGTGCCAATCATGGGATAGCAAGATGACACACTGAACCTGATGAGCCATACCAAAATGGTGTCGCAGAGTGAGCTAACCGTACGATTGCCGAGGCAGCTACTGCTATGCTGAATGAATCTCATCTTCCACCATCCTTCTGGGGGCTTGCAGTGCAAGCATTTATCCATGTCCAGAATTGCATACCAACAGATCCTCTCCCTGACACAACACCGTTCACTGAATGGCACCCTCAACATCAGAAACCCAACATATCCCACTTCTGTATATTTGGGTGTCTCGCATATGTACTAGTTTGAAAGAAAAAACAGCGAGCACTGGAATCTTATTCTCAAAAGTGCATCTTCGTTGGCTATCCAAAAGGGACAAAAGCGTGGCTGTTCTGGAATCCCACCACTCAGCAATTCATCATCTCCAGCCATGCCATATTTGATGAATGTGTCTTCCCCAGAAATCACACTTACATTGTAAATCCCTTCAGTGACGACCACATGCCAATGAAGCAAACAAACAACCAAGATGTAGAACTACCTGATATCAAGGTATCTCGTTGAGGGGGAGACAGTACAATTACCAACAAGCAACCTTCCCCATCTCAGTCAGCATCCTCTGCTCCACCAGAAGTAACTACACCTCCAGGGTCACCTCTCACACCCTTACCAAGTATACATGCATCACCCAAACAGGCTCCATCACTCCAGTCATGACCTCGTGCCCATTTTAAACCGCAATATGATTCCAAAGGTCTCATCATACCACCTCCAAACACCGGTCGTGGATTCTGAAACCGAAATAAATGGGCCTCACCAGCAGCACCTAGTCTAGGACCATCATCAATACCCACTGATAAAGGCAGCAATGAAGGGAATGTACAGGAGTCTCATAATCCCAACACAGACAATCCACCTGATGAGACACCCTTACTCACAGAGGATGACATCCTTGCTGGAATGGTCTTTGTCTCTCAAGATGTTGAATACCTCTCATATGCAGATGCCCTCGAAGTCGCCTTTCAAGCTGTAACAGAAGTTGTGATGAAAGCCTTGTCACCTGATGATGAGCCTAAGACCCTAGCAGAAGCTATGAGCCAACCAGGAAAAGAGGCTGCTTGATGGTACAAGGCAGCCCAGCAGGAGCTTGCAGCATTGCAAGAAAGTGGCACATTTGAACTTGTTGAACTGCCCCCAGGCCGAAAAGCAATCAGCAGAAGGTGGGTATTCAAAGTCAAGTGAAATGCTGATGGATCAATTGAATGTTACAAAGCATGCTACGTCACAAAGGGATACTCACAGCGCCCTGGATTTGACTACACTGAAACATTCTCACCAACCCCAAAATGGTTGGCCATCCATACTGTCCTCGCTCTTGCAGCACTTGAAGATCTTGAACTCTGGAGCATTGATATCTCATCAGCCTTCCTCAATGGAGACTTGAAGGAGGAGATTTACCTTGAACAACCCGAGGGGTTTGAGACCAAGGGAAAGAACTGGGTGTTGCATCTCTTCAAATCCATATATGGGCTAAAGCAAGCTGGGCGTGAGTGGCATAAGAAGCTGCACAAGGTGATGACAGGTATGGGGTTTGACAGAGTGCACTGCGAACACAGTGTGTGGGTATATAAGAAGGATGATGCTCGAATCATTGTCCCTGTCTTCATTGACGATGTGACCATCACTGCAAAGTCCATGGAGTCCATGTGACAGGTAATTGAAGACCTCAAGAAGCACTTTAAGCTTTGAGACCTAGGTCCCACCTCGTATCTTCTTGGCATAGAAATCCAGAGAGATCACCCAAGCCAAACACTTACAATCTGCCAATGCCAGTACATCCTAAACATCTTGGAACAAGCCGGAATGTCTGACTACAATAGTGTCAGTACACCTCTTGATCCACACCTGAAATTATCCAGCTCAATGTCACCTACCACTTCTGGGGAATGGGAAACAATGTGGCATATTCCCTACCTTCAAATCCTCAGTGCCATCACATACCTGGCTATTGCAACATGTCCTGATATTTCCTTCGCTGTCAGTGTGCTCTCCCAGTTCAGCAAGAATCCTGGAACCCAGCACTGGGAAGCTCTGAAGCGCCTCCTCCGATATCTAAGGGGGATGATTGACCTAAAGTTGACCTACTCACCCAATGCAGCAAGTTCAGAGTTATTCAAAACTTACATGGATGCAGATCATGGTGGAAACCCAGATAATGGTCATTCAACTTCAGGATTTGTCGTCAAAATGGGCACCAGAGCAGTGAGCTGGATGAGCAGACTTCAGTCGATGGTAACCCTATCAACCACCGAAGCTGAATATGTCACTGCAGTTGCTGCAGGTCAAGAAATCATATGGTTGCAAAACCTATTCAAGGAATTCAGATTTGAGAGCCACTCACCATCCACCCTCCGTATTGACAACCAATCAGCTTTATCGGTCGCTCGTAACCCAGACCATTATGGCCACGTTAAACATCTTGACCTCCAGTTTTATTGGCTGCGCGATGAGGTTGATCGAGGTACCATCTGTCTAGAGCACCTCTGCACTGACAAAATGCTAGCAGACATCCTCACAAACGCCCTCAGCAGGGAGAAAGTGAACCACATGATTGAATTACTGGGACTGAAGCTCTGAGAAGCATCATGTCGAGGGGGAGTGTTGCGGGACAACACAGTACTTCACCAAGTAGTGTTACATTACATAAGCAGTAAATAATGTTCCTGGGCCGACAGTCAATTTCTCTCCAAGCAATTGACCATTGTCTCAGGTAAGTAGTGTACACTGTCCATATTTATATCAAGCAATTGACCGTCATCTCAGTATTCCACCTACACTGTGCTCCGTACCTGCAACATGTTCAGCCTACCCCAGATGGATGTTTCTTTTGGCGGATGGATCAGAAGACACCCTCGGACTCGGCTTCGTGGTGGGAGCCCACTGCACAGTCCCTTGTTCATCTTCTTGAAACAGCTGTTCTTCCCTTCTATTCGGGAGTTCATGGTGTGGAGGTCTATTTCCACAATGTATACAGGACCTGCCCAGGCATTTCCAACCTTTACCTTACCGACGAGAAGGCACACTTTGTGCAGTGCTGGCAGTGCAACAATGCCATGCTCCATGCTCCAGCAAGTTGGATAGATAATTGTGGTATCGATTTCTGAAGCCCACAAAAAGTAGCCAACCTCATGGGCCCAAACGAGACCAATTTCATACATATAGACAGAGAGTCACACCCTGATATCCATGGAATTGAGTTGCATCAACTGCTCATCAATTCTGTCCCTTCCAAATCCATTGAGGGGGAGGATTTATGGTCTTCATCAGCTAGACATGTGAGATCCCCATTGGACTCGCTCTGATCATTGAAGTACTGCCAACCATCATGGCCTTTGGAACTCTAGCAAGCAATTGGTAGACTTCAAGGCCGCTTGGAGTAGAGGAAGAGGGTTTGAGTCTGAACGCGGTGGATGGTATGTTGCCAAAGTGCTGAAGCAGGCGGAGAAGACTGCTTGGGCCAGTTCCCATAATGACTTCGTTATTGAGTGCCCATCATTCTGTTTCTTTTTGTCCACATGGCAAGATCTGCATACAATTCTAACATTCGTTCAGTGTGCACCTCAGCATGAATGTGCCTGATCTGTAGATGGATGCTGTAATTTCTATCAGCTTATGCAACAGTACACCATAGATGGATGCCATCGGTTGATTCCTGCCATGCAGACTCAGCCACAAAAGGTAAATTTTTGCTTCTACTATTGTACTCGGTCATTGATGATGCTTCGGTCTGTAGTACCTGGCTCACTGGCAGGATATCCTGTCTGTGTGGTTGGCATGCATCATGTACACCTTACCTGGCGACTTAACCTGGAGTTATTAGAGGAATGCTCCCCAGAGACTGGGAGGACATGATTTTGTATTTTTTTCGAGGTCTGTTCTGGGCTACTACATAAACGTTAAAGCATAATACCACTCTCGGAGAGTGGAAAGGCATAATATGATTGGTCTCCAGCATGAGGGATCTCCATGATAATAATGACATCCTCATCAGTCTTGTTCACCGATTGCCATTTGTCTCCCCCTACTAGTGCCTCGCAAGTCGGAATATCCTTCCTCAACATCCTCACACCCTTGCCAGACCCCCAATAACTCATCATGATCGTTGTAGCCACCAGATCGGGATTCTCGGCCTGCTCGTTGAGATCCTGCATTCTCAAAGCCCGGATAAGATTTAAGTGGGTTCGAATATCGTCTCTGCACTTTGCAAAGCAGAATTCGAGGTCAATGCAGCAAATTCCGTAGGACTTTCCATCTGTGATAGTTCATAAAATGGATTTAAATACGATGCCCGTTGGAAGTTACCTTTCTGTCTTGATCGATTCTCCAAACATAGCAAGCGATGACCTGGAATCGCTTTCCAATCGCTCTTTTGGCATTCTGGGGAGCAGTACATCACATTCAGACATCCACCACAGTGTCAGGAAGATGTTCCGGGTGTCTACTGCTTGTTGGGGCACTATATTAGACGTGAGAAGAGAGATAATGTGATTCTAATGGGACAATAACAGACCTCCCGATTCTCGCATATAAGACGATAGTTGTTTTCTTCCACGTCATATCGATGCATGTCCTTTTTGCGTTCGAGAGCGAGAGCCTTTAAAAGATACCAACTTTCGGCTACACGCCCTTGTCCTAGTGTAGACTCGAACTTGCTGGCGTGCTTAAAAACCCGAAGGATCCGACGCAGGACAGATCGATACACTGATAAAGTCGGCGCGTTGTCAAATACCTTGACCAAAACGTCAAAAATCATCGGCGGGGTCATTCCAGCTCCCAGGGAGCCCTCGTTCAAGGAGATGAAGTGATTTATCGTCAATACCGACTCGAGGAGGTGGAAGTCCAATGCCTCTGTAAATTTGTACACATACGATTGGGAGTGTGGCGCGACAACCCCAAGAAGGTGCTGCAGTGCCATAATTCTTATTCTCGCCTCTGAAGGGGAGTATCTCATGGGTTTAGACACCAGTGTGCGAATCGCACGACAAGACCACGTAATCGACTTTCGGGCGGCTAGGAAGTCGAAGATTTCGTCCCAAACAAGGGTGCAAAATGCTAGGAGTTTTCCACTTCTGGCGTAGTCGATGTATTTCTGTGGCTGATGAGACTGAGCTTCGATGAAACCCTGCATTACCACTGTGGCCACATCCTCTATGTCGTGCCGCGATCGTACGATCTCAGCCATCTCTTCTATCTTCTCATCAAAGAAAGCAAGAGTAGCTATCAGTGCCCGTATTCCATATCTTGATTGGTATCCGTGAAGAGTGAGTGGTACCCAGAATCGAGCGACATTTTCCATAAAGTTGGGTTCGGAGTATAAGGAAAAACGGAACTGGTCGTTTTGTATCAGAGTCGAGAGGAGGGGGGCGATGCAAGATAGGTTCATGTCTGGGATACCACCAATATGAGGACTGTCCTCGAAGCTGATAGACATTTCAAAGGATTGGAAGAAGTAGCGAGTCCATGAAAGAATGGTTTTTTTCAAAGAGAGTATGTCTTTCCACAGCCTCGTAGTAAGGCGTTTATCCCCGTACATATCGGGAATTCCTTTAGCAAATGCGATGAAGCAGGCGCGGATTAAGGGAAGGTCGATGTTGTAGTCGTCATCAGATGGAATATTGGCAGTAGATAGATGATAGCGGAAAGCTTCGAAAAAGGGAGGCAGAATGCTGGAATCGAAGCGTTCGCTAGTGCTATCATCCCAGTCATATGCGATCTCATTTATCATCGAGATCGTGTGTGGGCTATCGAAATCCTGTTGTTTAAACAGAGATCGATCAGCACCATCCCCAAATGGCACCAGAAGGTAACCCACTTTGACTGTTGGCATCTGACGTTGATGCATATGAAAACCGGCCATGACAGGCTACTTTTCTCTGACTTGCGATGATGCGAGATGGGTCCTGTAAGTTGAAAAAACGTTGTGTAGTACAAGCTCGCCTGAGTTCGAATGAATCCTCTGTATCGCCACTGGTAACCCGTGTGACTTGCCCTTCTCGCAATCCTAGACGAAAAATCGTAATAGCAGATCGTATATCTGCACTGATGGTCTATGAATTCAAAAGGCACACGGCTGTTGGCTTGAGCTAGTAGGTGATATGGGGTGTAAATAATGATCTCAATGGTGATTGCGTGACCCTGGCAAGATCGGCAGAGATCGATTGAAACTCCCGACGTAATTCAGAATTCCAAAAAAGGTCGCGACTCACATGATATTTAGAGCACCTCTTTCACACAACTTTCACGATTCTCAGCACAATGTTGAACAAATAAGCGCATCCTTTATAATTTCTTCATTCAGATCTGAATTATTGCGAGGTCTCTCCGCCGTCAATAACCTGGATGCATACTAAGCCCATTACACTGAAGTTCCCATCAGCCACCTTAGCTTGACGCATCTACAGTCTGCATAAAATGCATAGGATACAGAATACACCGTGACTCTTCTTCGATATATGTCGATATGTCGAGTCATCGAAAAATTCGATGATCATCTTATCGTGGCATAATACCCCGTGAGTATACCATCTCAAAGAGTCAGATAAATTCGACAAAAGCGGCTGATCAAATTGTTCCCCGTCGATGACGATCCACCTCGCCTTTGCCCACTCGACATGGCTCACCGAAAAGTCATCTTTTCCGAGGCTTGCATCTCGTGAAATGATACGTCGTTGGACTGTCAACACCTAGACTCAAACGTCTCAAATACGACAAAAAGCAACTAAAAACAGCCCTTGTCACAAGAAGAATTCACCCTTGTACATTGCCCGGCCGAATCACCACCTATTTTCAAGCTCATCGGGAATAAGCAGGACGCTAGAAGCCGACGGGAAGCGAGGTCATCTCTTGCGATCGAAGTGTCGCATCGGACGAGGACAGGCTGGAAGTTGCCATTTTCGAGAAGAGGAAGGGGGAATTCAGCCAGGCACTAACAAAATCGAAGGTGAACAAGGATGAGTTAAAGAAGTACTCGGTGCAAGTGGCAGAATCTCAATTTGTGAAAACCGCCATGTAATAACTTAACTTGATAAACTGCTGGCTTTATGAGAAACTCGCTCGTGTCACCCTTCTCGTCCCCTATAACCTTGTTTACTATCCAACCTAAGCGCCCAGCTAGGCCACATTTACATAGCCTTGTATTCAGGTCTTTACGAAAGTGGCGACATTTCTAGTATACTATGGCCGTCGTGCTTCCTACCTCTCTACAATGAGCCTACTATCGACTAGCGCAAGACCTGAAGGCTGAGAAACCCACCTCGAGTTCCGCAACTCCTACGCAAACTCTACGTTGAGCGGCTTTCTTAGACGAGTTTCACACGCAGCAGTTTTGCACGCCATTGGAGCTTCTTGACGATCGGGTTCGGGGAGCATTGATGACAGACAGTCGACGCAGTGCAAAATCTGCCTCAGACATAGGACGCCACCAAGAACAATATTCTCGGCGATGAGCAGCTATGGCTAACTGGTCTTGTTGATTGGGAATGGGCTGCATGGATGCTAGAATACTGGGACTACGAGGTCAATATGGACTTGGGAGAGCTATAGCGAGCGGTGCAACTTGTTTGGGTGAATCTTTCCAGGTCATGAGAATGTGCTAGAAGATGAGGTGGGTGTATGGAATCATTACGTACCTCGTATTCCTTGCGTCCTGTCACCGTCTTGTTGTGTTGTCAGCCAGCGAATCTTGGGCCATCTCTATTGATTCTGATTGAATTCTCTGGGGAGAACGATGCCAAAGGTGAGATTCACACCTTCTCTCACAGTTGTGGTTAAAAAATTTCCCTGTCAAGCTACGCGCTGAAACCTGACAATATTGACGTGTGTATGCTGCACTTGTCACGGTCAGATGATCAGAACGCGGAAAGAATGTCTCGGCCCGGTGTTTTTCCGAGCTTTCCAGGATTTGTAGTAACTTCAACGGGGACGCTCTCCGAGTTGCCGCTGTTGCAGTTCGGGCACGAAAAGTGGTCTATACTTGCTTGAAATAAGAGAGATGTCCAGCTTATGTTCAGCACAAAAGAAGGATCTCAAAGATTTGTACTTACCATTAGAGCTCTTTGACTCACTGGGATTCTTAGGCTAGGCAGAAGCGCAATTCAGTTGGCTTCTAAATTAGAAGAAAATAATTTAAACACGCACTGCACATGCTCCTCACCCGGAGAGTGGGGCCCCGAGAACTTGAGTAAGAAAACTAGTAAGCCGACTTCTCTTGCTCTGGCAATGTCATTTGAGTCTAGTCAGCAGGCCGAGCCGGGAAGACCATGGTATTCGCGACGTTTGCCATGTTTCTCTTCAGACGGATTGGTTACCTAAATAATCGCGAGAAAGCAAGGCGGGTCGTCTGAGTCGATGTTACGCCTGTATTCTGACGCTTCTTAACGAGACCCGGGATGTTTTTAGAACGGTCAGAGCGCGGGACCTGTGACCATGGGGTCAGGGATGTGACAGTGGTGTCTAAGTCGAAATATGCTTTAGGCGTCGAAAGGTCCCTGCGGGACCGGTGCCGGTACCTTTCTAGACACTTCGACTATCTTGCTGAACGCGGCGATTGCGGCAATGCCGGGAGTTCACAGCGGGCGCTTTTGATTATTGGCGCAAGGATAAAGGAAGATAAAGGAAAATCTATTTATATTGTAAGCCGGAGGATGAGAGGGACGGGGGAGAACGCACATTGCAATTGACAGAAATAGTTGGGTGATTGAGGTAGAGAAGCTGACTGAAGGAGATAGGTCAACCAATGCGGAAATATACAGGGAGGAACTTACGGGCTACATGCTCCACCCACATCTGCGACGGAACTTGACAAAAAGAAGTCTGCCTCGAATATTCCCGAAGACGGGTTTTTTGATCGAGATAGTCGTCGTTTCTTTATTCCCTGGGCGGTGGTCAGCATCTTCGGGGATGTTCAGACTCGAGTGGGTGAACGATATTATAGCTTACTAGTCTTCCTCGTCAGACCAGAGACCCCGCCCTTATTTGTCTCTATCTTGGGAGTCTCACTCTTTCGCTCGCCTTCTATGATTTGCGTTTGGTAGATATTATTGGCGACGCGATGAAGGGCGAATTGCAATTCTAAAGTGGAGATCATTACTGAGGGCGGACTAGCTTGTTTGGATTTCGTGGGTACTGTGTCCAGGGTGACGACGACAGAGGATTGTTTCGCAACCTGCAGTCTTTATATCGGTGAGACTCGATTTGGAATCCGGTTCCTCTGACGAAGTCCGGGATCTCGCTGAGAATCGTGTTGAGAATCAACGGCGCTGCACTATTTAGATGCGACACTACATGTATCTTTCGGATATGGCCACGTCACCATGAGAATTAAAGAGCCCGCACCGCCAGTTCAAGATGCCCATATAGGTTCGCGGACGATAGTTTGTGAAAGGGGTAATTTCCTGGGGTTTTCGAGTGAAATTAGCTCGACAGCCCCAATACTTAAGAGCGATACTGATGCTTTCCTCGTTATTCATGGGGTACACGAAAGTTGAAGTCAGCCTGTAGTGGCACTGGGTCAGAACTGTGAAATTACTATTACACCTGTCAAGGCGATTCCATTATCCGGCACTCTAAGAAATATAGAGGTTTGTCGGTTATAGTGAGCGCCGTTACTTTCCCGTGGAAGGTCTTGTAAAAAACCTCCTCTGGGAATCGGCGATGAATATTCGATTCGGCTACCTTGCATAGTAGCTCTGGAGCGCCAGAAATCATTGCCTTTCTCAATACTGAGCAGAGCAGAGCTTGAACCTATATAAAATCGGTGTGCTGGGTAGTAAGTAGGAGATAGAAGGTTATTTCAAATTCGGGCCAAATTTCCATTTCTAATTTTCATCGTCTTCTCTCACGCCACAAGCGCGGTCAGCTCTCCTTCTGTCCTTCAAACCTACTGGATCCGACCTAGGACACCAAGTTGCAGCCGGTACCGGACGATGCGGAACGGACCAGGAACACCGGGCCTTCCACCCTTGTTACTGTCCGCATTAAATCAACTTTAGTACACGTTAGCACGTCTTGGTAAACACCTGTTATCGATGCCTTGGCAATGACTCATTATCTTCTCTTTCAGACGAATAAACGCGTATCTAAGATGACCATTTTCGGTTCATGGATCCGACTTCCCCCTCGATAGGCCCACACAACATCCGCTCGTCGGGCCCATAGCTTATAAGAGCCGGCAATGCTCGTTCACCTTTCTTTCTTACGACGCCATGACATCGCAGATATTCACCTACACCTTTGATACACCTACCTTCAAGGGCACAACCCAAGTCCATACTGGTCTTTTTATCAACGGAAAATATGTCGACCCCGTTGAAGGCGGCTCTATTGTGTGAGCGCTCGTCCTTTTCACCTATTCTGAGGCATACTGATCAACGTGCTTTGTTTCTTAGCGTAAACAACCCAGGTAAGATGCGAACTTCGGTCACAAAGCATAGTAAAAATGGTGTTTGCAGCCACCGGTGAAACGATTACATCCGTCGCCGGGGGCACAAAAAAGGATGTCGATATCGCAGTCAAGGCAGCCAAAGAGGTATGGGACCCTGCTTCGCAGACGGCGTTATCTGATATTACCATTATTTGACTAGGCTTACAAAACCTCATGGGGCCTTAGATGCCCTGGACCTCAGCGGGGAAAGCTCCTTTCTAAGCTTGCAGACCTCATAGAGCAGCATGCTGACGAATTAGCGGCCCTGGAAACCCTTAATGTCGGTAGGTATAACACCTTCGTTGATTTCGGGACGTAAAACCTCACTGAACCGTCTGTAGGAAAACCATTCACGGCTGCTAAAAACGTTGATGTTACTGGTACAGTCGACGTTTTGAGGTACTTTGCTGGTTGGGCGGATAAGATTCACGGGAAAGTGATTGAGGTGAAATATCCGGCTCCTACTTTCTCGATTTCGGGCTAAGCGTTACCTCGCCTATCAGACTAGCGAGGACAAACTCAGTTATACTCGTCATGAACCTTACGGTGTTGTTGTGGGGTGGATGCATCTAGTCCATTGACGCCGCATGTGCTCACATCATTCGCAGGGCCAAATTGTTCCTTGGAACTTTCCAATGGTGATCCAGTTTCTCATTACTAATTTAAAGCTACGCTAATCGATGCACATGCAACAGCTGATGGTAGGGTGGAAACTTGGCCCTGCACTTGCCACAGGGAACACAGTCGTTTTGAAGGTGATTATCTCTCCTAAGCTTGAAGACCAGTACTGACTATCTTGGAGCCGTCCGAAATAACACCATTGACTGCTCAGCGCCTCTGTGACTTCATAATCGAGGCCGGTTTTCCACCCGGCGTCGTCAACGTTATCAATGGCTACGGTGAGACAGATCATTCCGTGAGGATGGGTAGAAAAGATACTGAGAGGCTGGCAGGTCACATCGTCGGGGGGGGCGATCAGCGAGCATCCGGATATTTCCAAGGTCGCCTTCACTGGTAGTACCTTGGTGGGAAGAAAGATCCAAGAAGCATCGGCTAAATCGAATCTGAAAGCGGTCACCCTTGAGCTCGGAGGGAAGAGTCCGTGTATTATCTTTGACGATGCGAACATCGAACAAGCAGTGAAATGGACGGCCTCCAGTATCTTGTACGTCCTCGGCTTCGCTGCGGTGTTTTGCGGCTAACCGGATTTGTCCGAAGCTTTAACGCGGGTCAAATATGTGTAGCTTCCTCGCGGATCCTCCTTCAAGAAGGCATATATGATACATTCGTCGAAAGGTTCACTGCAGTCGCCAAGGGTCTGCAAGAAGTGACCGGCGATCCCTTCGCTGCTGAGACTCAGCACGGGCCTCAGGTCTCACAGACGCAACTTGATGTACGTCTTCAATTTTATTTTGTATTTAGTGTGCAAAAGACTTATCCGTGATACAGCGCGTCATGAGCTATCTCCATTCAGCGAGGGAGGATGGCGCCCAGTTCCATGTTGGCGGGGAGAAGCACGAGCACACTAAGAAAGGATTCTTCATCCAGCCGACGGTTTTCACCGGTGAAAACAATATGAAGGCAGTCCGAGAGGAGATTTTCGGGCCGGTGGCTGCGCTCATCAAGTTCAAGACCGAAGAAGGTAGGCGCACGCCCTATACTAAATTCAAGGTTGAAAAAGTGCTGACAACGACTATAGAGGCGATAGAATTGGCCAATGACTCGGTCTATGGTCTGGCCGCGGCAGTCTTTTCAGAGAATTCGAGTACCGCTATCCGAGTATCTCATGCATTGGAATCTGGCACCGCCTTCGTCAACTGTTATGCTGCACCGGGACCTAGTTTGCCGTTTGGAGGATACAAGCAATCTGGTATCGGCAGAGAGGGTGGCGAGTATGCATTGAACACGTTAGTGGCGGTATATTCTCTGCAATGCGAGGCTGATTTATGTCCTAGGTACACGCAAGTTAAATCTGTCCATATCAATGTCGGGATGAAGCTATAATGAACTGTACGGGTAGGATGTTATGTCTCAAAGGTATGTTATAAGACATAGGATTAGTTTGTTGGGTTAAAGGTCGCTCTCAGTCGATTTGCTACAACCGTAATATAGTAACAAAGGCCTTAAACTCATGCAACCAAATTTACGCCAACTAATTTTCTTAATTTTAAAAAGTCCGAGAGGGACGACGGTAAATCGACATCCTCGGTATTTGTTACCAGTACATTGTACATTATCGAAAGTGAAAATCAAGCCTTCTTTAGATACGCTTTGGCGACATCTGAGATCTTGGGATCAATTTTACCCAAAATCTCCAACATCTCCTACAGGCAAATTAAATCAAAGATATATCCCCAAAAAGCAAAATAAAGAACTGCTTACCCAAACCTTATCCTGGACAATCTTCCCGTCCTCGCTAATCACAAAGTCGCTCTCTTCTACGACCTCGGACATTTGGATATACTTGCCGCGAAGCTTCTCCTCGCTGTCCAGAGAGCCCACGGCGCCGTATACAAGTTGATGGCTCCCCTCCTCTGTGGTGAACGCTATCTCTTCTTGCATCTTTCGGAGAACTTTTGCGTCCTCAGAGTCGGAAGGGATACCAGAGTTAGCCAAGAAGCCCGAGAGGCAGAGACCCGGGTTCACAGAGTCGACGGTGATTGCTGGCGCAGATGGGAGATTGTCCTGCAGAACTCGGACAAAGAGGACGTTGAACACTGCAGTGGTGGTGTCAGGTCGTAGCTTCACGTGAAGAACAATCAATGTCTTACGAACATTTTGAATCATGGTACCGGTGCTTCATCACACTGTGCGCAGGTCAGTGACACAAGCATGAATTTATAAGAGGTCGCGGTATACGCTTCTGTGCAATACTCCTCGTCTGAGAGCTTCGCGAAATACCAGAAGGGCTAGCGATGACATCCTTTTCTATCGCCGTCCAATAGTGCACGTCGCTCGCCACGACCACCAGTCTCGGGGTGACCGAATGCTTGCGAGCGGTCTCGAGCATCTTGGGTATCATACGAATAGCCAGTAACTCGGGACCAAGGTTGTTTGTATATAGGCTGAGAGGGTGGTTATCTTTTGTTCCCGAACAAACTTAACACACCACGTACGTTCTCTCCCAGCCGTCGACTTGTTCGTATTTCCAAGTCATCATACCGGCACTTTCTACGAGGATATCCAATCGGTCCAGTTCACGCTCAGCCTTGTCAGCGAATGCGATGACGCTGTCGAAACTGGCGAGATCGATGATCCATAGCTCCGCATTGGAGTATCCAGTGTCTTTCTGGATCTCTGTAGTAACCACGATAAGCCAGATATGTAAATATCGTAATTAAATACACCTACGGGCAAGAGCCTGCTTTCCCTTCGCTTCGTCTCTGGAAGTAAGGACCAAACGCCCGGGGTTCATCCTAGCGAAATGCTTCGCAGCTTCAAATCCCAAACCAGCATTGGCGCCAATCAAGACGAGTGTCTTCCCGTTCAAGTCGGCGGTAACGACCGCAGGCATTGGTCTAGTTTGGTCTGCGATGAGTTGTTCGTGAGTTCTGGGAGCCATTGCGAAGGGGTAATAATGAAAGAGTCGCTCGTGCTTCACGCCTTTATATGCAGTCAAGCCGCGGATATATCGTAGCAACATCAGATATGACTTGGTGCCTTCATGAAGCTATGGTGTACTCTTACATGCCGATAGCCTACGCAATCTATAGAGACTGTGACAGCAGAACGACAGGGGAGCGTTTAGTAAAACACTCCCACGTCGTGACGAGCGAATCGGCTGTAAGACGCGTCACGCTAGCTTCAAGTGAAGACAAGAATGTCTGCCGCACAGAATCTAACATAGGTAAATTACTTGCAGCTTCTTGAATAGTGTTACACCCAGCAGCAAGATGCATAGATGAGATACATGCAGTGCTGACCGACGAAAGCGTAGTCATTAAATTCCGGATAGTCGGTTAAACTCTGAGCATCGCGTAAAGATCGAGTGCTCAGGTGCTTCAAACGTATTAGAACTTCACGGATAGACTGGGAACCATAGCAAAGAACAGAACGGTAAGCAAGTTGGTCATCGTATCGGAATCATTCTACACAGCTCACCCGCGAATTCCTAGCGCGTGATGGTGTCAGTGACGGTGTAAATAACGTGACCAATCTTAGCACGAAAGTTTCCTAGACACTGATACTAGGCGAGGATGGACAGCATAGGCGGTCTGGCTCAAACTCAACTGACTTCCATGGAGAAGCAGTCAAGGTCATTCAAACGAGTAAATGACCTGGAGCACGGTCATATGACTTAAACGCTTGCTCAGCCACATAATCTATAAAAAGAAAAAGTCCCGACGTACGCTTGTCAGAATAGATCGAAACCGTAGGTTAGGATCACGTCTTCCGTATAATCGAAGGTACTTCTGCATAGCCGACTACTGACAAGGCCCATATGTCACTAGAATTGAAGGAGAATTAGCGAAGGCGAGGAGCCTTAATGTTGTGGTGAGTAGGAGGGCAACAGCAATGATGAACAGGTTCCCCGTCGTGCTAGTCGCTCTGAAACGTCCCGACATCGAGTAGATCCAAGGGCAAGCGTCGCGCGAATATTCTATAAGGCGAATCAGATGGGCCTTTCCAGCGAAAGATAAGGTTAGCCACCTAGCTCCGAGTTCAGGTAATAGTCGAGCGTCGTTTTCAGAGAGCGAGATTGGCGATAGGACTCAGTTAAGAAAATACTGCTAGATAGATAGGCAGCAGTGTCCGCAGTGAACCGGGGAACTAGCACTGAGGACCGGTAGGAAGAGAAGCGCATGTATCTCAACATCACACCATCCCGGGGCAGCTCAAGTGCTCTGGATGGCTCGACTCCAGAATCTCTGTAGCGATGTACTCGAAATGCTCCCGCTGTCCGTATGCGTATACCAAAGGAATACCTGCTTGTCCTTTCAAAAGTTGGAGGACACCAGTCTCGTGCTGGAGCATAGGTCGCTTCACTTTCTTCGGGGCACGCGACATCTTGAGAGCCACTGTTTTCCCAGATTCTAGTTCTGTCGCCTTGAACACCCAACTCTAATGTTCAAGGGTCGAGATGAGAGATTTGACTGTTGAGCTCACATAAGCGCCCTGGCCCAGCGCTGCTTCACCTAGGGGAGCACACCGGTACGTTCACATCGAAGATTTCGTGTTGGAAAGAATGAAGGATTGTATACCGGCATCAATATTGTGGTGTAGACCTGGTGGCGGTAAAAACAGAATAAACTCCGCTTCAACATCAGCGGCTAGGGCCGGTAAAGCTGAGCGGGATGCGAGAAAATGTATTGCCGCTCCGAATCCCAAGCTCGAGACTCATAAAAACTGTTTCCTTCCTTGCTAGTCCGGTGTTGACATCAATGGGGACGAGTGTCTTCTCGGTTGGTTAAGCGGTGACGACGGCAGGCATCGGTCTGAATCTGGTCTGGTCTTCGACGTAGTATTGCTCGTGAGTCCTAGGAGCTATTGTGGGGGATACCGAAGGAATTCGTCGACAATTCATGACGGCAGGGCGATAAAACAAATCTTCCGAATCGCTGGACACCAGGATGTTGGGAGCATTGGCACGGTCCGGTCCCTCCGTGATCACGTGCACCATATCCGTGATGTCCCGCTTGTTCGTAGCTTTACCCGCGACTATCACTAGCGTTGCCTCGTTCTCTCTCCTGGACCTAGCGATACGGTTCCATACGGTGATGAGAGTGTGGTTCAGCGACACTCTTTCGGCCTCAGCTTCTCTGGCCAGCTCTCACTGTTGCTCATTCTCATTTTGCTTCCTCTTCTCTACAGTCTACAGTCTACAGTCATGGCTACACTAACATAGACAGACAAAATCTGTACTTCGATGTCGTTGATGATACGAAGACGCCGAGCTCATCGCCGCCGACGTTGAAGCGAAGTGTGTCTCTTTCTACCGCCACCATGACCATCACGATACAGCGGCCTCCTAGTCTCGTCTCACCTCAATGCACCTACGTCGGCGAACAATACATTTGCGTTCGGGTCTGCAATAGGCTGAGGTGCGTTTCTTTACCCGACTTATTGGCAGTATAACAGCGTTGAACACGTATTTCCAATGGAGACGATGACACGTCAATACTGTCGGCCCTCTCTGCTCTGGATCCGTGATTGATGGTGGGACTGTCCATGAGACGTTGATGATAGATTGAAGAGGACCGGCAGAGCTGCCCAACGTCTCGCTTATCCTGGTACGCTCACCTCACGACTGTTCGCGTCCCATAGTCATAATATCTATAGGAAGATAGCGGCAGACTCGACAAATGTCAAGAGCATAGCATCAGTCCTATCGCTGCCTCGTAGGTCGCCAGTCACCCGGGAATTTTTGGACTATCTGGAGCACCAAATTCCATACAATATAATGTGAGTACGTGCATCGTCTGCGGCATGCTCCCTCTCTGACCTCTTTCACAGTTATCTTGTTTATTTGCCTATACCACCACCTTATCTGGATATATGCGCGTGAATCTTGAATCAGGTATCCTGCACATGTGCGACTTAATATCCAGCCGCGCAAAGTACGTTCCAAAAGACTACGGGAATATGTTATCCTCGGCATCTACACTGCTCCATCCATCCTTAGCACGGCGCTCGCCAGCCAGACTCACCTCGTCTAGCAAGGCGAAATTTCGGTCGAGGAGACAACCGATGAAACTTGGTGGCGATTTTTCCAACAAACATGATCATAAAGGCCTGAACGATTTCTGACAAGCAAAAGCAGAACTCTTACCCACCATCAAAATGAATCTCAAGAAGATGAGGGTGTTAGTATTCATCACCGCTGAACCACACCACATCATATGGACCCAACCTTTCTTTGGGTTCACAAAACATATCCCCGGACGTTGGTTCAGTCAACCTTCTCGACGACATACGAGATATCGTTTATTCCCTCCGCAGCTCGTTGGAGTAGTCACGGTCTGCCTTTTCATGTCAAGCAGTATGCACTTCCTGACCGGGCCCATCCATCATCGAGGCCGTTCAGATTTGCATTGGTGCTTGGGTGGGACTGGGTGGTCAGTGTCTTTCGCTCTGCCTATACGTCGCCCGTATTCTCTTGAACCGTTTTCTGAGCCTCGTTTCCTCATAGGCCATGCCACCCCGACTGGGAGTCAAATAGTGTGGTTGCTGTGGCTGCTTGAGGCGTTAGGGGGGATCTCAGAGCGCGTACCAAATTTAGCAGGTAACTGGTCCTCCGACACAAATCAGGGCACGAATCTTTAATCCTTCTCTTCAGACCAACTGCCGCATATCCCGTTATCTCCTCGTTATGCCGCGATCCGGTTCGGGATACTTTTGAACAACAGCAGCGTTTAACGTCTGACATCGTGGTGTAATGAAATTCGTGTCGGACCCGGCATCGATATTGTGAGACTCGCTCGTAATTTCTCTATTTTTCAGTCGCCTCAAAGTTCTCTCATTGTCAGCCTCCGTAGTATGCACCTAAGCAGAGACATCGCCGTTGCTTGCCATGCTGCTGGCATTTTTCAGCGCTACCGGCGTATAAGGTATTCTTTAACTTTGGTGCCCCCCTTCCTATCTCAAAGTTCCCCGAGTCTAGGGTCCGACTCCGTTGATCAAGTGTTCGTGCTATGTTTCGGGTCTACAACTTATGAGTACCTCTACCTTGGTAATGATATCTCAGGATGGTTTACTGCCGTAAGTGCTCTCTACAGCCATTTTGTTCTATTCGCTAAATGCTCCCCTCTTATAGCCGGGGTATCATCTGTGTCGATGAGTACAATGAAGGAAATCACACCGGCTGCTACCTTGACTGAACATGGAGGTGTCATTCACGATCGCAGTTCCATTGAGGCGGGTAGTAACATGACTGGCGACTTCCCAGGCAGTGGAGCTGCGTCTGACAACTTGACTTCCTTCGGTAGCGATACAGCTGCCAACTTGCCTAGCGGAGATGATTCTGGCGAATCGACCCCCTCCAATGACAACGGCACCATATATCTCCTTCATGGGAATTTACTTTGTAACTGCATATCCTATGCAGCCTAACACCTCGAGTACCATCCTGCCTGTCTTTACATGCTTGAAGAATTTAGCGGATTTTTACTGGTCGTTTTCTGATCACAATTCATCTAACTTGATTCACCTGTAACGCAGTGATCAGTAGAGAGAAAACCATGCTGAAGTCAAGTTTCCAGACAACGATTTTCGGCCTGCTTTGGGGCACCCTCTTCTTTCATGTCCTCTTCCAAATCCCGCTAAACAATATGGCAAGGAACTTAAATGGAACATGTGTGAGCACTACTTATTCATTAATACCTCCTCTGTATTTGAACCGGCTCATCCGGAAGAAGGCCGAGTTTTGTCATCGTTGTGTTGATTTCAATGATCCTCCTCAAGTTGGTCTTCTATCTTCCTGCCTTTTTCTCGGTGCTCTAGACGATTTCAAGTTTCTAGCACCACAAAATCTTCCTTGCCATTTTCAAAGCTAATGCATACCACCTACGCAACGTGCAGCTTGCACAAAAATAACGCCAAGATAACGCATCGTGGTAGAAGCAGACCGTGAGATCTTCAGAGCTAACGCCATCTGCCAAACAATCTTCGGTCCACATTTAATGTTGATCATCGCGTGGACAACCGTCTCCCTGGTTTGACCCTCGCGCTAGCCAATACCGAGCTGTTCCTTAGGGCCCGTTCGTGTGCACAGGTTTAGACTTAGCCAATGGGTTCAGATAAAGCTAAGAGAATCGGTCACAAGGGAGATATAGGCTTTACTCGCTAATTTAGGACCAATGTCTGGTCCTTGCTCAATCTGTCTATCGGAACCAGTATTATATCAAAAATTTCCAGGTTCCGTCACACATTTATTACCTTCAACAGACTCTGGTGGTAGAACTCAGGAAACTCGGAACCGGACAGTTACAAACAGTCTCGCATGTCGAGGCGTTGATAAGACACTAGCAATTATTAGCTCCATCTATTTACACACCCAACATCCTCTTCCCATTATCTCGGTGAGGCGCATTTCTCTTGCAGAAGCTGATCCATCTTCCCCTCCACCTGCATCCACTGTACGATACCTCTAATTCGGCGCAATACCCGCTACTGGGTGCTTATGGCACCTCCCACGCAGACTCTGACCGTCGACAAGGGCCATGATGATGTATAAACATCTCACGACGACAACGCTATACTCCCAATACCGACCATGATCCTGACCCTTGGTTGGCGATATCGTTCAGGTGTTCAACGCGCTGCCAAAATTACCACTCGTGTGTGAGCAAAGTGTTGTATGCGACGTGCTATTGGATGAACAGTTCAGATTTCTTTCACATCTGTATGAGAGATGCGTATAAATGGTGGACAGAGTGAGTCTTCACTGCAGTCATCGAACCAACATGGCTTTTGCACCTCTTCTTGCTCTTCTTCTCTCTCTTACCGTCGTACACTTGTCTGACGGTATTATCCAGCCTTCTCTTATTTACAACGTCACTAATCGTCCTTGACTAGCCGCCGTCACGAAGCGAGTGGCATGCCCTGATGGTATTCACACCGTCACCAACGAGGCCTGCTGTGTCCTCTTCCCCGTCATTCAAGACGTCCAGAAGAACCTGTTTGGAGGAGTGTGTGGAGAAGAGGTTCACATTTCCTAGGTCTTCAACGAGTGTTCACTGATGATGAGTGGCACTAACAGGTACACGAGTCACTTCGTTTGACCTTCCACGACGCAATTGCATGGTCTGATTTCACTGACGTGTGAGTTTTTCTTCTCTCCCTCTATGAATGCAAGCTGATAGCCTGTATAGTGGTGGAGGAGCCGATGGATCCATCGTCACCTTTTCCGAATTGAGACAAACTTCCACGCAAATGACGGTATCGGTGCGGTTATAACCATAACAGGCGTTCTGCTGGTATTAACAAATAGCATCTAGACGAAATAGTGGAAACAATCAAGCCTTTCATTGCTCGCCACAACATCACTGCGGGAGATTTGTACGGCATGTCATAGATTTCGAGCTTTGACACTCATAATTCTCCCAGCATCCAGTTGTCTGGCGCCGTTGGGTTGACCAATTGTCCAGGTGCACCACGACTGGACTTCTTGTTCGGAAGACCTGCAGCCATTGAGCCCGCACAAGATAAACTTGTCCCAGAGCCTTTTGATAATGTCACAGACATAATTGCCAGGTTTACCGACGCCGGAGTGACGACACCTCACTCATCGCTCTTCTCTCTTCGTACGGCATTGCTTTCTTCTCTCTTCGCAACATTTCAGTCTGATATGCCGCTCTAGACATACCGTCGCTGCCGCTGACAAAGTGGACGTTACGGTAGGACTTATTCATGTCCATTTTGTCTTGCATCACTCAACAACGATTTTCGCAGATTCCAGGGTGTGTATCTTGTGGCATCCTTGAGTTTATTTTACTTATTTCCTTTAGCACTCCTTTCGACTCAACTCCAGGAATCTTCGACACCCAAATATTTATAGAGGTTCAACTGCGAGGCACGAGGTTCCCCGGGTACGTGTCCCTTACTTTCCCTCTCGGGGACTGGCTGACAGACATTCGGACAGGACCGCCGGGAACCCAGGTGAAGTTAAATCGCCTCTGGCCGGAGAGATGCGACTTCAATCAGACTTTAGGGTAAGCCACGGCAGTACGTTACATAGTATGGATGGCTCACTGCAATCTAGCTGGCTCGGGGTTTGTCTATGTTTTTATCGATGTTGAAATCCAACTACAGCTTTCCCTAGATTCGAGAACGGACTGCAT